>JADMNL010000023.1:480892142-482150714 GCA_016271365.2 Neoceratodus forsteri
AATGGATCCATAAAAGGAAGCACTTTCATGATGAGCTAGTGGACGATGATCCCGTACAAGGTGGGAGGCAACATTTCAAAATAAACACATTCTATGCTCTTCTAGATGCATTTAGAACACAAATGAAGGAGCGGTTCAAAGATTTCACTGTGATAGCACACAAGTTTTCAGCTCTTGACCCAAGGCATTTTTCAACTGAAAACAGCTCAACAGTAATACAAGACTTGGTTAATTTCTATGATGGGGATTGTTGTGTGTCTGACTTGTTGGATGAATATTCATCATTTTGCTAATTATACACAAACATCTTCTATGGTCAAGAGCAATTAAAAATGAGTGATGTGTTTAGCTTCATTATTGCTAACGACATGGCCAGAGTGTTTCCAAACCTTTCAAATCTGTACCAGATTTTCCTCACATTGCCTTTGAGTAGTTCAGCGGTGGAACAAATCTTTAGCAGGTAGAACCAATTAAAAACTACTTAAAGCAGCAGTGCAATGAACAGGCTGGGAAAAACAAGTTGTTCACTAACCTGATTACATGTGTCAGTGTGACTTCCAGTTAACAAATTAGCAAGGCACATGTTTAGAAATCAACATCTAGATATTCTTTTTATTAAAAATAACCTATTAGTTCATGCGAAAAAACTACTGCCCTCCGTGTTTGTTTTTGGGCACAGATTTCCCACAATGTCCTGTGGCACATACGATCACAGGCTAACATGCGGGACCCTGCAACTGTCTAAGGTAAATGAATGTGGCAGACAAAATTCTCTGTGAGTCTCAGTGCATCTCTCGATACACTGCTCCACTCTGCCATTTCCTTCAGTTGGTCCCATCTTCTTTTCCTATTCAATTACAGGATGAGCTGCACATCTGTGGACATTGATCATGGACAGATGTAATAAATGAATGTGTGTTATTTTATTTTGTGACAACCAGCACTATTAAATGATGTTGGGCACAGAATGTATTTTGATTAGAGAGCATAATCCATTAGCAAATAATCTTGTGTTTCTATTTTTTTTTTAGAGGTGAAGCTCTGCTTGAACAACATTTTCATCAGCTTACAACATAAACTGAAATGTATGCTGGTAGTTTATTATTTCAAGCAGCAATAAGTTGCACTGTTCCAGACAGCAATCTATTGTGCAAGACATTAAAACATCAGTGCAATGAACTCTGCTCACACAACAAGATTTGTGTCTGGGATGGTGTTACATCTAAATAAGACAGCAGAGAATGTGAACTTGCAGATAAAAGACTCACTGTGTGTCAGAAGGACTACTAGAGCTGCAGCTTGATGAGAAAAGATAATCAGCACTTTTTCTGTTACTGTGTGATGTGGCAGTGATTGTGAATGCGTACGGCATTATAAACAATAATAGAACGTTGCATTATGGTAAAGCAGATATGCATCATGGGTCATACCAGTTGATCATAAAATGACCATGATGCACTCTGATTAAATATGGCAAGCCTGGTGAGGGTTTGTGCTGATTGGGAGGTGACAGGGTTATAAAAAAGGAAAAAGAAAAAAGGATAGGAAGGTATTTGTTAACTAAATGGGAAGGGACCCTTTCTAACATACAGTAATGTGTGTGATCCTTTTTTACCAAAACAGATTTGTGGTACTGCTGCTTTAAGGTAATCCATGACAGAAAAGAGACTTTCAAATCTTGCATTACTTAAAATAGAAAGGCAGCTAGCTGACACACTTGATTAGGAAAAAGTTTAGAAAGAGCAATTCAGGGTACACATTTGTGTTGCTCCCACATACAACTCTTGAAAATGTGTAGTTCCTTAACCAGCGCACTTCCTTATTATGGTGCAAAATAGTAAAAACAGGAGCACTTACATATAACAAAAAGAGTCCAGAAATCCTTCAATAAAAACAAACTGACCCAAGGTCGTTAAGGTGCTTGCAATTTTTGAACAGGAGTCCCGCCTACTGATGTCACCTGATGTGTTTCGCACATCTGTGCTTTTTCAAAGGCTGATGTAGGTCATATTGTGTCTCATTACAAAGAAAACACTTAAAGTGACAGTACATTACATGTAATGAGTACTATAGTACTCAGCATTTAGATGTTGCACTAAACATAAATCCAATCCTTACAAATAGTACACAACAATCAGGTAATACCTTAAAAGATAGAAGATAGAATGAAAGTTAAAACATGTGCCAACTTTGAAGGGCACAAGAAAGGATATTGCACACAGTCCCTCATGAATCAGCATGGCTACTGAGATTCATATTAAGATCTGTTAAATGACTCACTAATCCAAGTGGCAGTCATAGGTGCATATCTAAAAAGAAAGAGACACAAAAAAGAAAGAAAAATCAGAAAAAGACATGCAGAAATATGCTATTACTGAAGGATTTTTGGACTCTTTTTGCTACATGTAAGTGTTCCTATTTTTGCTATTTTGCACCCTAAATAAAGAAGTGCACTGGTTAAGGAACTACACGTTTTCAAGAGTCGTATGTGGGAGCAACACAAATATATACCCTGAATACAGGTGCCAGTGCCTGAACTGCACTTTCTAAACTTGTGTTTGACTAAGGTACTTTATGTCCCTGCTGGTATTGCACATATTATGAAAAAGTTATAGAAACCTTTTTTCATATGAAACCAAGGAGGAAAGCTCTGTAATATGCAGCCACCATTCAAATTATTGCCATTCACTGTGTAGTGCAGTAGAACATAACACACTGTGCAGTACACTTGAAGTATCCTCATGAGTTCCCCTAACTCATCCTTACTCCTGTATTTCCCAAATTACCTTCCAGTGGACTAGAGACCTAGCCTATTGTACCCTTTTCCCTCCTTATGAGTAAAGAATCTATTATTGTTAGTTATACTCAATGTTTTTTCTGCAAGGTGATGAAAGTGTAAAAATGTATGGTCCTTGTCTTGTATTCATAGCTGTTTTGTATTAGTCTTCATGTTGTGTCCCTCCTAGACCACCTTGTAAATGAGTCTACTCAATGGTGTTTTTTCCTAGTAAAATACACACAGAATTGAATTGAATTGCATATGATTTTGTTTTCCATGTGCTTTACTAAAAGATGAATGTACAGTATGGGTATGATCAGTTTAAACAGAAGAACACATACAGGGAGTAAAGGAGTACTTACTACCAGTCTTGAATGATTTACTCCAACTTTCTGAGTTTAAGAATTTGTTTCCCACCCTGTATATTTACAGGATTTTAGTCCATATGCACAAAAGTGGCAGCAGCATTCAGTGCTAGTACCCATGGATCCATATATTAACAGACTGTCAGCAGTAGAGGTGAGGTCAGAAAACAGCATAGGTATCAGTTGCATACATGCAGAAGACTGTTTCAGGAGCTATGCACTGGATGGCATGAAGGGCATTTGCAACATAAAATAATAAAAACAGGGTCACCACACTAGTATCTCAAGACTCCTCACTGGTATCAGAGAATGAGTTATCAGTGGTTACAGACAACCAGGGGAACCGGGACCTGTTTTAGAGCTGGGGGTCCAAGACAGGTCAAAGCATGGTAATACTACCATGTAGATAAAAATACTGCCAGGGTAAAAGCAGCTATCAGTAAATATCTCCCAGTCCTAGAAATTACCTGGACCCCTGAGGTTAAATGATTTCTTTCCATGTACTGTATATGTCAGTGTGCAAAAAGCATGTTTCATTGTAACATTGTTGTTTCAATATGCAATAGGTGTGTTGTTTACATTTGTAACATGACAATTAATGTAACACAAAATAAGAGAAAGCCATTGGCAGAAATGCAGCATGTGACTTAAAAACAGCGGGGATTAATTCTTAAGTAATGCCCACTCGCATAGTACCGCTGAAGCCCTGCAAAAGATGTGGTGCACATAATACCACCCCGCTCCTGTAATACCAGTTAAGTCCACATTAATTTGGCCATCACACAATATATAAACAGAATGTCATGCCTTTCCCACCCACCTGGATGAACTTAGACTTTCTGCACGTATACATCAGTATCCTAGAAAATGAGCACTATGGACAATTTCACTGCTACATTTTGTCTCTGTGGTGTGATGAGCATTACTTCATGAGTGGACAAGAAGTACGGGCACACTGCATCTGCTTCTGCATCTCCCTTGCCCAATTGCAGCAACCCAAAAATTTTTTCTGTGTCAGCTGACACCCATATGAGCCGCTTCCTAGCTGTTTAAAACACTAAAAAATGTTGCACCTCGTTAAAATATAGATGCATATGTTTAGTGCACACTACAGTTAAAAAGAATGAATATTTGTTCAAGTTTATCATGTTTCAAGCTAAAACAACAATCAGTATGCAAATAAATTGAATACTATTCCATAATGCATAACAAAGCCTGTAAGCATGTATTTCTTGATTTAAAAATGAAGGGTTTACTGCACATATTTTAAAGTTTCAAATATGTAACAATAATATTCATACAGTTATCTGAAAATGGGCCACATTGTGATATTCTTTGAAAACTACAAACCACCATATAAACAAATATGGTTTAAGTGAAAACATCTGTGAAAGAGGGGCTCCTAAATAAACACTCTCCCCCTTAGTCTCCTTGTTTATTATCTGTTGTCTTGTGGAATGAATGCTGTCTTCGTCTTTGTGTGCGTTTGTTCATGTTCAAATTTTGTAGGAGTTGTCTGGGTAAATAGCTTATAATAGCCTGGCCATCTATTACAAACTATTTACATTTAACTTTTGTCTCTCCTCTCTCAATTCTTATATGGCATTAATGTTTGTGATTGCCAGCCCCCCCCCCTTGATCAAAGTAGAGTTATTTATGTATATATTAAAAGTAGAAATAACATCAGTACAGTTATGCTGGGTAGGTTTTAATCCCAGTCAAATGACCCTTAGAGACTAAAATGAAACTGTAGTTGGTTAGGCTGTCGGTAAAAGGAAAAAAGAATAAAACTGTTTTGTCTTTCAAGGGTTTTAGTTTTGAGTAGGACTTTTGTTTCTGTTATTGAAGAACAGTTTGTGTATGTTCAAGTAGAATATGTTGACAGATTCTGTGTACTTACTTGAAATTTGGAGCGCTATACTATAATTAACTTTCCGGTAATTGTCCGTTTTCCTTCTTGCTTGTGCGCACAGTCGTGTAGCTCCGCTTGCGTCTCGGTTTCCGAAAGAAATAAAAATAAAACTTAAAATGAAGACACGGTTGTTAGGGAGTCTTTCCCTCCCATAGAATTTATTTTCAAACCTTGAATGTGGCTGTTAGTCTTTTAATTCAGAGTAAATACGCCAGATGTTTCCTCCCGTCTTCTCTGCTCTTTAGGAGCTGGCCGGCCCTTGTCTGCCTGCTTTTATTTACTGTGATTCAGAGCGGGAGCTCCTGGCATTTTCAGAATATTGTAGCAGCACTAAAATCTGATAAAATAAGAATTAATCATTGAAGCTAATAAATATAAATTAATTAGATTATAGAGGAAGCTATAATATATTTGATATATCAAGTTTATTTCTAAAATTTATGTTAAAGTTTGATTGGTTCAGGAACCAATCCTTTTGCTTTACACCCTTTATATGCCAAAGTTTTTTTTTTGAATAGAGCAGACGAAGTTTGGATGCTGTGTTGTAAGCATCGAGAAGAAGGTAGCAATGGAATGAAATATTGCCAGAATAATGGATTGTTTGCCTGTTTTCCTTGTAAAAAGCCTTACAGAACTTACAGCTATTTTTTTCTTTGTTCGTGAAGTTCGATTTTATTTTGGCATTTTGTTTGCACTTGCTGATTCCAGTAAATAAAAGATTGTGAAAAAAGAACTCCTCTCCTTGTAAGTATCCTTTGTTACCCTAGCCTCCCACAACATCACTTCCTCCTATTGTTAAATAAAACAGAACACATATATACAAAAGTGACACTGTATTTTTCATGTACTTCATTCCCCCATGCTTGCCATGTTACAAGCACATTAAGCCACTCGAAAGGAGACTTCTACTAGGGAATCAATGCATGGTTGGGTAGTTGGAGCACTCGGCCTTTGGCCGTGTGCACCCCAAAACCATGCATTAATTCCCCAGTAGAAGCCTCCTTTTGAGTGGCTTAATGCTTACCTGCAGCAGAGATGTTACAATGTTGTTTTGTTTACATGTGCAATAGATAGGGATGTTTCAATGTACAGTTAATGGCCACAACAGTCACAGTTTCAAATTATCACTTTCACTTGATACCCTCTTGGAGCCCCAAAAATGACAGGCTTGACCCTCCTGGCTCCCAAACCTGGCTCCACCACTGCTGTCACCTATCCCCTAACCAATTTCTTATCCATTTTACCACTTTTGGATCCACTCTTAAGCTACCTAGCTTACTTACTAGTCTGTGTGACCAGGAGCATCTGCCACTCTTGAAGGCTGACCTTTTCTTAAATCTGTTGCAACAGTTCTTCTGTTTCTAAGCCTAATCTATCCTTTACTATTTCGATTCCATAAGGTTGGCCACCTGTGGGCACCCCCTTTTCCCTCCCTTGACTATGCTACAGTGTCCTCTTTGATTTTCATTTTTCCCTCTTAGGTCCTCGTACAGGGAGGTTATTGTGATGACCTCCAAGTATATGTAAAACAGATTGTGTTTATTGTTGTTGGATTTAGTATGTAGTGGCACTATGTAATAAAATACCTTGATGTATATATTTTATGTTTATGAAACCTGTAAATGTTGAAAACACCACTGCACTAGGTGTTTTTGATAATTGTAAAAAGTACTGGGTGACTATTGTAGATATTAAGCTAGTTGTGCTATTTAAAATGCATGTACATTGTTGTAAACTTAACAAGCAAGAAATGCCATGATTATTTGCATATATCCCATGATGCATTGCATTATGGAAGTATGTATGATATTGTATTTCTTTGAAGCTTGATTTGTTGCCAATGCCCTTTGGGGTAGACTTTCTTTCAGTGATTATGCATTGAGATTCTTTGTCTATAGCTTGTTTTTTTTCTTTTTCTTTTTGGGCCCCCACTACCCAAGCAAATGGGGCCTGCATAGGGGTGGTGGCTACATCTCAACTGGTGAATTGGATCAGAGATCAGTGTCAGTAGGTGCTGGCTAAGTGCAGAGAAAATACATTCATAGTCTGTTGCTGCAAACTGATGTATTGAAGAAGAAATATGTCATTGCAGAAGGTTATTTCTTGCATTTTGAATAAACATCACACAGAGATTGCGTGTTGAACCTGAAGTTCGGTGTCTGGTCCATCTGTTATCCCACAACCCCTCCACAGTCTGCCATATGGAACAGGATTGAAACCTTACTGAAATCTAGGTAGGCCATGTCCACCACTCCTCTCTGGTCTAAATTCTTTTGCCAGCCAGTCAGAGAAATCTATCAGATTCATATAACATGACATACCCCATATGAAAGCTTGCTGTCATGGGTCTTGTAACTCACTGAATTCAAGATATTCCACAATTCTTTCTTTCAGCAGTGATTCCATTAACTTTCCCACCACTGATGTCAGGCTGACTGGCCTATAATTGCTAGACTCCTCCCTGCTACCTCTTTTGTGTAGTGGGACTACAGCCACCCTTCTCCAGTCCTCAAGAGCCACTCCTGTAGTGAGCTGTTAAAAGGGACTGTCAGAGGTGCAGTCAGTATTTCCTTGTGTTCCTTCAGTACCCTTGGATCCACCTCATCTGGCCCCATTTCTTTGTCCACCTTCAGATTAGCCCATCTGTACTCTCACCTCTGAAAAGGGAATAGTGTCCACCTCCATCCCTCCAATGTTTTGTTACTTTTTAGTGGCCCTCCACCTTCCTCTGTGAACACTGAACAAAAATATTTGTTCAGGATGTCTGCCTTTTCCTGGTCCCCCTCTCTGCACAGTCCCCTCCCCTTCCCTTTTTAACCTTAAAATCCCACCTTCGGTCTTCCTCTTTTCACTTATATACCTAAAAAATGTCTTTTCCCCATTCGTTACCTGCTGGGCTATTCTCTCTTCAGTTTGCACCTTTGCATGCCCTACTGTTTTCCCTGCTTCCTTCTGTTTCTCCTGATACACCTCCCTTTCCTCATCAGTCTGCGTCTCCTTATACCTTCTCAATACTACCCTTTTAGCATTTACTTTTTCATCAACCTCTTTCAAGAACCATAGCAGTCTCTTTTTCCTATTGTTTTTGCTCACTTGTTTGATGCAGAGGTTTGTTGCCTCTACTATGCTCCCATTTATCTTTGCCCACTGTTCTTCTTCCCCACCTGGGCCAGCCCCCCCCCCACACCAGGTCATCCCTGAAGCATTCAGATATCTTTATAAAATCTGCCCTCCTGAAGTCCAGGACCCTCACCCTTGTGTGGTTCAGTTCAGCAGCCATCCTTATATTAAACCACACCATACAGTGATCACTTTGTTCCTAACTGGCCTCCCACCTTGACGTCTGCAGCACTGTCCCTATTACTGCGTACCAGGTCCAGTTTTGCCCTAGCATGAGTGGATTCACTGACAAGTTGCCTGAGGAATGCTCTCTGCAGAGTCCAGGATTTCCCTGCTTCTGGCTGAAGATAGTACTTGGAAGCTGCAATCTACATCTGGCAGGTTGAAGTCCCCCAGCAGCAGCACCTCCCCCTGTTCTTCCGTATTGCCAACAGCTTCCACCAGGACCTTATCTAATTCCACCCACTGTGCTGGACTTCTGTAAATCACTCCAGTGTGAATAGTGGCTCCATTCCCCATCTCCAGGTTGACCCACAGCACTTCTGCCTCCCTCCTGTATTCCCTGTAACTCCATTACATTTAAGCTTTCCCTCACATTTCACTGTTTTCGAAAAGACGTGGACAGGGTGGAGACTGTCAAGAGAAGGGCAACTAGTATGGTAAGGGGCTTGCACCAGAAGACATGTAAGGAGAGACTGAAATACCTAAATATGTATACACTGGAGGAGAGGTGGGAGAGGAGAGACGTGATTGAAACCGTATCTTTAGGGTTTGAAGAAAATCCAGGTGGGTGACATCTTTCAATACAGGAGATGTACAAAGACAAGGGGCATGATATGAGATTAGAAGAGGGCAGGATAAGGGGGAATGTGAGGAAGTTTTTCATCACAGAAAGGGTTGTAGATGCTTGGAATAACCTACCCCAGGAGGTAGTGGGAGCTAGCACAGTGGGGCATTTCAAACATGCGTGGGATAGGCATAAGGGAACCCTAGTGGTGAGAAAAAGAGGCAAAAGCCAATGACCAAGCAGGGTCAGCGGCTGCTGATGCAGGCAGGGATATGGGCAGATTAGATGAGCCTAGCAGGCCTTATCTGTGACAGTTACTATGCTACTATGTATTAGCACCACACACCCTCATTTCCTTCCCACCTGATCCTTCCTGAACAGAGTATAGCCTGGTATGACCATGTCCCAGTCATAAACCTGATAAAAAGATATAAACCTGATATAAAAGGATTAGAGCTGTGAGTTCAGTTCTCAAAAAGAATAGAGCACCTTAAACTCCAGGTGTTCAATTCTTCTGGACCATGGTGAACTTTTAAGGAAGCTAAGTAGACTTTTGGTATGACTAATTCACCATGGTCTGAATGGAGTGTAGCAGGTGAACCAGTTGAACCATGGAATACAGATTGCACCCTAATGGTTAAAAAAAAGTGATGCACACACCATTGCTTGAATGAAAAAATATAATTTATTTAAACATCAAACCTTACGGCCAACACACCCCTATGTAGCACCTTCTCAGGCTTCCTCAATGCCTGTCAGCCTTGCTAGAGTCTCTCCCCTTCCACGTTCCCATTAGTCCTGCAGTTCCCAACCAGCCCTCCTACCCTTTCCCCTGACTCATAACTTGGATCAGTGGGTGTTAATATTTTTATCTTACCTGTTGATTCCCAAATCCCTGGTGCTCTGCTCCACCACTAAAAATGACAGGAACCCATGGACTCCAACATTTTTTTTTGTTCTTAGTTTATTGAGTACTTACATATAATTAACACACAGCAGTAAGTGAAATCTAAAACATATTGCCCTGTACTCACTGACAAATATATACCCAATGATTAAAAACAGTTAACCAGTTAACAAAACATATTTTGGGTCATAATGAATGTGTCCAACTGTTTTTTTAAACAGTAATATTATTATATATGGTAATTTATTTTCCTATTAGTTCTTGAGAAATCATACTCATGAACTAACGCTCTTGCTTTAAAACTGAAAAGGTTGTAAAGGTGTAGCTATTCCTGACATCTCGAAAGACAAGACGAGTAATCGGGGGTCCCAATGTATAAAAATGCATTCTCAAGGATGAAAAAAATTATTTAGGGATGTGGTCTTGGATACTTCCTATAATCCTGCGAGACCGTTATACAACTCACATCTTATCCACCTATTCTGGAAACTGGGGAGTACTTGCTGTAAAATAAATAACTCTTTCCAGCTTATAGATATGATTAATAATCACCATCCATTCAGTTAGGTCTGGCGGATCTGGTTCACACCATCTCTTTGTGATGGCTTTAAGGGCAGCTACTAATAGAACATATTATAGATATTTGGCATCTTTTCCCTATAGTTCTGGTGGGGGAAGGCTGATCAAGATATGCTCTGGGCCAGCACTGTAGTTATTGATGGAATTTGCTTCAAATGCTGTTGTATCCCTATACAATATGGTTGGAGTTTCACACACGACCAAACAATATGAGCCTGCAAGGCTCAAGCCTCCCCACATCGTCTCCAACGTGTGGGAGGAATAGAAGGATTCCATTTAGCAACCAGGGTGGGAACCCTAGAAAAACATATTTGCAACTTCCATAGAAATTCTCTCCACATGGGGAGGAAGATGTCTTTCAAGTACCCACCCACATCAATGCCTGTTGCTTATAATCTAAAGGTTAATTGAGTTCCTTCTCCCATTTTTGTTTAATATGGCTTGTAGTTTGGGCCTGGTCTTAAAAAAAGTTACTATATAGCTGGGAGATGGCCTTATTTCCTGATGAGGAAAGCCATATATGTTTGAAAGGTGTGTCTACAGTAGGTGAGTGGGAGTCTAACAAGGCTGCCTTCATTTGGGTATTTATATATTTGCATATTTGATAATATCTTAGTCTGTCTGACGAGAGCCAACCAAAGCATTGTTGGGCAGTTTTTAAATGAGATAATAGTACCCACCTGTAAAAGTTGCCATGAGGCACATAGACCCCAGTTGGCCTGCTTTTTAAACCAGAGGTCTGTTTGAGGTGGGGCGAAAGAGGGGTCCTCAGACCACCATTGACATTTCCAAAATTGTGCCTTAGTATGGCCTCGGGCAGTCTCCCATTTCCAGCCCTCGAACACTGCCCGTGTCCCAGAAAAAACATCTTTCCTCAGATGGTTGGTATATTTTGGTAGGAATAATTGAGCTTTTGGGGGGCAGGCAAGCCGACTTCTCCAGGCCAATTGACTTCCAATGAGTAGTATATAAAGGGTATCCCCAAAGTAAAACCACATGCATCTGAATCCAATAACCTGTAAGACAAGGGACCACCAAACCGCCTTGGGGCTTTGGGTGCAAGAGGATATTTTCGGACCCTGGACTTTCATTATTCCATAAAAAAATTAAAAAAAAAGGGATTGTAAGGCCAGAAATTATATTTTGGGGACACAGATGGTGCACATTGAAGCAACCTGTGGAGAGCATTCATTTTTAGGGTCTGCAGTTGGGCATGGAGTGGAAGAGGGAGAAGTGATAATTTCTGAAGGTCTATTTTCAATTGAGCTATTAGAGGTTTGTAATTTAAGTGAAAAGGTTCGGATGTGTCAGTCCCAAGGTGTATCCCTAGATATTTCATAAAAGTGAGGTCCCACTTCATAGGATAGTTCTTGCAGAAATCGGGGGGTACTGCATAATTAACCCTTACAGGGCTGTGGACTGATACATCAGTCCAGAACTCCAGTATGTTCTAATTCTGCCAGCAGTCTAAGGGTTAAAACTAGAATCTCAGTTTTTTTGGTGTTAAGGGCATAACTGGAATAAAGGGAAAACTGGTGCAGTTGGGTAAAGACTGCAGGAAGAGAGTGATCTGGGTCAGCCAGGTACAATACAATATCGTCAGCATAAAAAGCCAACCTGTGTTCAAATCCCCCTAAATGTACTCCTTTTATGTTGGGATTTCACCAGATACTGTGAGACAAGGGCTTAATGTACAAAGCAAAAAGTTAAGGGCAGAGGGTCAGCCCTGTTACGTTCCTCATCCTAGATGGAATTTGTTGGAAATAAGCCCATTTGCATGATGTATCCTGTAGGGCTGCAATACAGTTTGAAGAAAAATTATGTAAATGACTCAGTGAACCCAAACCTGGAAAGGATCACTCGTAGAAATGCCCACAAGACCTTGTCAAAGGCCTTTTCTGCATCTAGGCTTAATAAGATGGCTGGTTGTTTAGTCTGATGTAAGTAGTCAATCTTGGCTGTTCTCCATAAATTATCCTGTGCCTAGTGCCGAGATGAAACCTGCTTGATTTAGGTGGATAGGTTGAGGGATTACACAAAGACTCTGAATGATTAAAGATGCAAGTAACTTACAGTCAGTATTTAATATAGAGATCAGCCTGCAGGACATGCAATTAAGAGGGTCCATTCCAGGTTTGAGGAGAACTGAAATTATCACTTTGGACCATGATAGGGGTATTTTACCATATTTATCCAATGCTTCCTTATAAACTGCAATCGACAAAGGAATCACCAAATTTTTATAACTTAAGTAAATTTCCACAGGGAGGCCAGCTGTGCCTGGGCATTTTCCAGTTTTCAACTGGCGAATTTTGTTTTAATCATTTCAAGGTGGTGTCTGGGGCCATCAGGGCATCATTTTGAGTCTGAGAAAGTTTGGGGAGTGCTAAATCATTTAAGAAATTAACCATTAGGTGTTCCTCTGATGGAAGACCTGGTCTATAAAGGTCGAGATTGTAGGACTGAAAGGCTTCTGCTATCAATGGGATTGACCTGAGGGTGTGTTGTGTGAACGGGTGCTTTATAATGTGGATTACGAGCCGGCCCGCTGGTGCAGTGGTTGGATTTCCGCTTGAGACGCCGGCGACCCAGGTTCGGGAATGGACCCAGGTCACTGGAGGGCTGGCCAGGGGGAGAAGGATTGCGTATCCTACGGACAGCTCTCCTTCTCCAGGGGGAGGGTGGGAAGTGTCCGGAGCATGATGGATCCCTAGCGGAGGCTAGGGGGCCCACAACACCGGCGCTCACACTCAAAGGAGGCAGGGCGGATGCTAGACGTCATTGCATGTCCCTGCCTCGGAGGAAAACTAAAGAAAATGGAGGGGGAGAGCCTCCATCTACATGAAGCACTCCCTGGGGCTTCAATTAGCCACCACCGCCACATTCCCAACCAGATACCAGTTCCACAGCACCAGAATTAGGGGAACCGGCGCCGTGGCCCCGGCCTCTGGGGGCAAGCAGGGGGTAACCAGGAGTTGCACACTTGGCGGTTGGTGGAAGTCTCAGGGGCCGTGACCAGGGTAGAGTCAGGATGGAGGCCTGCCAGGAAAAATGATAAATAAAAAAAATAAATAAATAATGGGGATTACAGCTCGGGCTCTCTGAATGTGGAGTTTGCCCTCCAACAATCTTAGGGATCTGGGTCCTCCATCATAATATTTTGTTTTAAATAGAGCAGTTTTGCTCTACTGCATAATCCATACAACACCCTCATTCCTGCTTCAGTGTTTTTAATTGTTTAGTCCAGGTCCTGTCAATTTTTGTTTTCTGTTGGTTTTCATGGTGCTGTATTTGCTCAACTAGCTCCACCTTCTGGTTTCCCGAAGTCTCTTTTTTGTTGCCAAGAGCTCTATGAAGCTACCCCTAATTATGGCTTTCAATGTATCCCAGAGTATAGCTGGAGAGATATTAGAGGAATTATTATCCTTCACCGCTTGCTCAATGGCCTCTTGGACAGACCCTTGTGCTTCTGAATCCTTTAGTAAAGAAATACTTAGTCTGCAAAACGTGTTTTTCTTACAATAATCCAAATTTTTCTTCAAAAAAAGGGGGGCATGGTCCAAAAGTATAAAATCACCTGTTCACATGTCTTGAACCCTCCCGACTGTTTCTTTAGGCATATTGAAATGGTCTATTTGGGAGTACATCTGATGAGATGCCAAATAAAAGGTGTAGTCTCGTCACCTCCCCTGTACAGTGTC
The DNA here is from genome assembly GCA_016271365.2 of Neoceratodus forsteri. Lineage (NCBI taxonomy): Eukaryota > Metazoa > Chordata > Ceratodontiformes > Ceratodontidae > Neoceratodus > Neoceratodus forsteri. The sequence continues at coordinate 480,906,293 of JADMNL010000023.1, forward strand.
ACCAGAAATTCAGAAAACCCAACTCCCCTAGCAACCTGTATACTTTTTTGGCAATTCAGTGGTCCCGCCTGAGAATTTTGGAAGTGGAATCCAATAAAGGGTTAAAAGTTCAATTGAAATCTTCACCACACATTATCGAGCCTTCTGCCCAGTCCTGGAGTGTAGGAAAGAAGGTGCAGTAGGTCTTCAAATCGGAGCCAGGGGGAAGTATACAGGTACCAGAGTCACTAAACTACCATGTAGTTTCCCCTTCATTATTACAAACCTACCTTCCTTGTCAGAGCAGGTGTCTAATTGTTTGAATGGAACCTTATATGGAACTAAGATGGCCACTCCCATGCTCCTACCGTTTTTATAGGAGGCCGTTGCTGTACTACTGAAGCAAAATGTAGTCAGTTTCAGGTGTTCTTGTTGAGATAAATGGGTTTCCTGAATGAACACAAAATCAGCCTGTGTTCCCTTCAGGAAACTCAAGATTTTGCTTTGCTTCACCAGACTGGTAAGACCATGCACATTGTAAGAGCAGACAGTCGTGGGTTTGTAAGCCATGGGAGTATATATTATTTTCATAATGAATTCCTACAAAAACATCTACCTTAATTAAATGAGCTGTCAATATGGAATAGCTGCCTATACTTAGCACCAGCAGATATATAGCTTGACCCAAACAAAAATCAACAGAGAGTGCCAACCAGGCAATAAGTAAAACAGCTAAACTAGAAAACTTCCAAGGAAGGAAGTCTGAACGAACAGACTTCTGTTCCCTTCCTTTCATTCTGATGTTAAAGTTTGGACCGGGAAAGAGAAAAAAGAGGGGGAAATCACCCTGAATCAGCAGAGCCCTCTTCTGGGACCACTGAAAATGTAATCGGCCCAAGACTGGATCTAGATGAGGAGAGTTGTCACAAGACTTTAGGGAAGTAATTCAGTCACTATTTTCACCCTCCCCCACCCCAGGGACATAGAAAATATGCTGAGCTCAAGCACTGTTTGGAGCAAAACAATGATTTTACCTCTCCATAAAACAGAAACCACTAGTTCTGTACTGACTATCGTCAGTCAGGTAGGCAGAAAGAAAAGAAGAAATATTAACCATCAGGCAAACAAGGCACAGGTGGAGACATGCACAGGGTAATTGAGCAGGTGCTAGCCTCGAAAACCAGACACAAGGAAGCAATGTAGGCAGCACCCTGATGGCAAGCAGATTCACAATTTAAATATAAAAATAAGAAGTCAGGCATTCAATAAAGCAAACCAATCAAATCCACGGCACTGACTCCAGTGCTTCGAGTCTGATCATGACTCTTTGTCAGAGTGGGCCAGCAGGCAGATGGAAAGTGGAAATTCCCCTTGAACATGTCCCTCCCCCTTCACAATTTTGTATATAAAATAAGCACTGGGGACCTGTGAATGGGAGCATTATACCTTATCTCACACTGTGGAAGTGGGTCTACATGTGAAATCATAAAAGAACGTATTGTCCCTGAGCCCTACATGCCCTATTTATCCCCAACTATCTCAGTGTACATAAAAGATGAATATGAGGTAACCCTGATGGGGGGGTTGGGGTTACAGGCTTCTTAAATTTCCTAATATAAAGAACCCATCTTTTTATGTACAATTTTGGGCTCCAGTAAAGATAGTGAAGTTCTCAAGGTGGGGGGAGTACTAATAAGGAAGAAAAGAAACGCCTTTGAAAATTAGTTGTTTCAGTGACCCCCCCAGTATAATATAACCTCTGTCCCAGTTCTTGTAATTGAATTTGACACTGATACCTGCTAAAGCAAATAAGCTTCACCGGGGAAACATCTTATACTGGTGAAAGTTCCAAGATAATAGCAGGGAAGCCAGAGTCAGTTCAAAGGCCTAGAAGAGTCAGTTTGAATTGGTCAGTTAGAATTAGACCAGCAAAAGAGACTGTCTAATGTTTCTGTTTGACCTCCCAGCAAATTCTTACCTCATAGGAAAAGACCCATGAAGAGAAGTGTCTCATTACTCTACAGATGCACATATCATTTGCAAGGCCACTGTTTTTCGGTTTTTACCGGAAAATCTGGTAAAATTCCGGAATTAGGGCTGCCTGAAGACCGGTAAAAATGAAGATTTCATGGAATCTGGCATTTTCTATCAGATCAATAAATCTATAAAAAAGTGTGTTTTTCTTTTAATTCCTTCCTGTACTATTTGCAGTTTGCTTTATTTAATGCTCTGTATATTAAGCCTTCTTTAATTCTGATTATTTATGCACATACTAAAAGAATGATAGCAGAATCCTGGTAAAATCCGGAAATTAGAGTAACAATCACCGGTGAAATTCCGGACTCTTAAGTCTTGAAAATGGAATTTAATTGTTTTAATCACCGTAAATCAGTGGCCTTGATCATTTGCATCAGTGCTCAGTCATTGTAGAGAGCTCCAGTGCTTTCCGACTCAACTTCTGGATAAAAGCAGAGATATGCCACAATGCTTCCTGTGTGTTCATCAGTGCGGAGTCTGCTTTCTTCCTATGGGTAACCAGTAGCCAGTCCATGTAGGAACCGTGTCTCTTTTGAGTCCATTTCGTCTCCTGAGCTAGAAGGGTGAATCCTTTGCCTTTTAGGGCTGCAAATGCCTCCTTGTAGGAACTGTAAACCTTCGTTCCATGTTCTCAGAAGATCCTGAGCTTGGCTGGGAATCAAGTTTGAAACCGTATCTGCTTCTTTTTAAGGAGCTTCAAAAGAGGGAGAAATTGTTGTCTTGCTTGTTGGCCCTCTGATGGATAATCAATGATCTAAAGATAACCAGGAGTTCAAGTAAGTGAGATCATTCTTCACCCAAGCTCTCCACAAGATATCTTCCTTCATCTTAAAGCTCAAGAATTTCAAAACTATCGAATGGGATCTAGCTGCAGGATCTGAAGGCTTAGGTACTAGCGATCACTGAGCTCTCTCAACTGATATTTTGTAGTCTACTGGTAAATCTAGGACATCCTTTAGCATATTCTCGAGGAATGCAGGCATGGGAGAAGTTTCTGCCCCTTCAGCAAGTCCATGGAGATCCAAATTCTCCCTCTGAGAGCAGCCCTCAGGATCAATACATTTAGTCTGAAAGGTGATCATTTGATGGAACAAGGATTCCACTGCACAACCCAACTGTGTGGTTCCTTTCTCCACAGCCATTATCTGTTCTTCAGTCTGTTCAATCTGACTTGCCATTTTTGTGAATTTTTGAGTCAAACTCTGAAACTCTTTTTTATTCTCAGCTCTTGAGTCCTTTATTTTTCTCAGTAGGGTTTCAAAACCACTGTGGGAGAGATGTTTGGCCTTCCCATCAGCATTGTAGTCTGTGCACCTAGTGCTTTGCAGCAATGGATTTCTTCTGTGCTCCTTGGAATCTGTAGGTAATCTGCCTACATCTGCCTTCTTATGTGGCATTCTTGGCCTAGATTTAATGTTCCTATCCATCTTGTGACCCCCACTAGACATAGGAAGTGCACATTTTGCATTTTTAAAATGATTTGGAGGTTTTCATTTCCAGGAGGGTTTGGAGCTTGGTAACTAGGCACCTAGTGAGTCTGTGACATCATCGGAAGTCATGGACTCCAACATTAAGGCAAAAAAGAACTGTACCACATTGCTGATGCCACATCATTGACCTGCCTCTGGCCATCTTGTGCAAACCTGGTGGCTTTCATTATGCAAGATATGTTAATGAGGGCTACCAATCAATGGCAGAGTTGGTAGCTCTCATTAGCATACACTGAGCAATGGAAACCACCTGGTGTGCATGAGATGGCCATGGAAGCAAACCAACAAACTAGTTTGCCATTTTGGTGAACTTTCTGGGGTTCAACTGCCAAAGATTGCATAGTCGAACTTTGAGAAGTTCGCCAAGCTCTGAATAAAGATATAAACCTGATGAAGACAGTCCAGAAGAAGGTGATGAAAATGGTTCAGGGTCATCTAAACAAGGCATGAGGGGAGTCTAATGCTTTTAACATGTACTCACTTGGGGAGGAAGGAACATGACTAAAACCTTCAAATATCTAAAATATATCAACAAGGTGAGTGTAAGGAGCTTCTTTAGTCTTAATGGGAACAAGACCACAAGGGACACTGCTATATGCAGGCAGGAGTAAAGGTCAAGAGGGAGATCAGGAGACATTACTTCACAGAAAGTAATGGTCCCAGAACTCCCAGTAGAGCTGGTCACCCTGAAAATGATGGATGGATTTAAGAGGGTTTGGAACAGGCTGAAAGGGTGGGGAAGGGTCCATGGGAGGGCACATAAAAGGGGTAAAAGGAGGGAACAGGTTTGATGGGGAAGAGGGTCTAAACCCTCAGTAGTCACTGAGAAGGAGCTTTATAATTTGAGTGACTTGATAGACTAATAGGCATTTTTCTGCTTATTGTGCACTGTTAGTTTTTGACAACTACATGGGTTTTCATCAACTGCATTCCTATGTGCACTGTGTTATTACCTTTTGACACATACTTCCCATAACCTAGTTTATTGTCTTGCTCCTTTATTTCAGTGTATTACTATGTTATGGACATTTATTGATCCTTAATTTGTATCCTAAAACCTGCACATTCATTTAGCATATTTTTGAACTAATATTTCCTGGTGTCCTCTTCCTCCAGGATGTAACTGGATATGAACTGTTCTCCGTGCAGAGTGCCTTTCTGGACAAATAATTTAAAAAAAATAAACATGTGAAGTTGTATCCTTGCCTGCTAAAGCACCATGGTAGCTCATGACAGAGATGTGTTGAATTCTATGAAGGCAATTTTGAATTCAGTTTCCTGTATTATTATTACTCCTAATTCCTTTATTTATTGGAAACCACTGCAAAAGAGTCTTGACTCAATGGTTTATCTATTTCTCATCAATAAAGTTTCTATTTAAATTTACAGGTTGAGGTTTCCCCTGGGTGGATGGCCTTAGCATTGTAAAAATGTCCATCAAGACAATATGTACAATGCATAAAAAATGTTATGCCAACCTCCCTAAACTCGACTGTTACCCAGTTAAGGAACTCAGGTCTAATTATTTTTCCAATCTCCCATAAAACATGGTCTCTGCATACTCTGCCTTGAAAGTGCCATTTTCAAGAAGCATAGGTTCTTTCTAGGGCCACATTTACTATTACACCAACTATGCTTATGCATTAGGGCCCTTGGTTTCTTGGGGGCCCATTCCGAGTATAACTGGCTTTATGCATCATACATGCTCTCATGCGTGACAGTAATATTCTGTCACTATGCAGTCAAAGGAGCTATAAATACTTGTACTATAGGTGTGTGCCCTACTGCTGGCTGCAGACTTAAGTGTTTTCACATGCACACTTGATGATGTGAGCTGGGGGAGGCGGAGGGGTCAGTCTGCCACAGTGCTATGAGAGTGCCCAAGGAATTTGCCTGATTCTTCCCTTCCCCCACTAAACAGCACATCTCATGAGGCTTCTGCTGCTATTGGTGCCAATCTCCATTTTATCAGTCAGTAGCAGCAGCCAGAATAGCACTACACCTCTACGGTTGTGTTGCAATCTCATGACAATATAATATATTTTTGTATGGAGTAGCAGCTATTAGATGGCTTATAGTATGAATTATGAGAGCAAATGGACTGGAGGACACAAAGATTGCACTGGAGGAGTGGCAGGAGGTCAAGGAAGGTATTATAATAAATGTGCATGAACTGGAGGGTGCAGATTACACTGGAGAAATAATGGCTGGGCAGGTCACAGTGCTACACTAACATGGCAGTGGCCAGCAGGCAGTGCACATTGACATAGTGGCAACCATCTCAGAGGGCTCACACAGCAAGAAACCCAGCAGGATGGATCTTTACTCCTACTTGAGTGATGGCAGCAGCACTATATGTCAGCAAGCACAGGCAGCAGTGCAATAATTAAGAATTTTAAAAACAATGACATGCTAAAAGCCGTAGCTATTAGATAGGTATTTGAGCCATGGTTGTTAGTGCTGGGGATTGGTGATAGTCTATGGGATCTGACAGCCAGCATAAGTAACTATGTAAAATGCAGAGCATCAGCAATGTGCCAAACAAAACTGATAGAAAAGTGCTAATCTCACTCACCACCAACCACTAATGGCTCTCTCAGTGCCAGATGATTCAGTGTCTTTAAAGAACAGATAATCATGTATTTTTGTTAAAAAAAATGCAAATAGTGTGTTTTCTGCTATGCTGTGAAAAAGAGAAAGAACAGGCTAATGAGATTGTTGGTAATATTTGGTGGAGGGGGTTGTCAGTCATTATACCACAGGTATCTACTCTCAGCCAATCACAACACAGGAAAACTCACAGTTATGCTCCCACACACTACCACCTACATGCCCAGAATAGTTTATTCACATATAGCCATGCCCACAGTAGTTTAATCATCTTTCCACAGTAGTTTATTCATCTTAACCACGCCCACAGTCGTTTATCCACATTTCCTTCCTCTCCACTCACACTCGTACACACACTGAATCTCATTCACAGAGTCATCCTATGTTTATTATTTATTTAGTTTTTGTTGACCAGATAAGTGCGCTAGACAAATCCTGCCTATTTTCAGGCACGACCCGGGGGAGGGGGATACAGATGAATGCCAACTGACCTTGAAGCAGATTAAGCTGTTGGTGGTATTTTTAAGTGAATGAGGGAAATTTGGCCAGGATGCTGGGAAAATTCCCCTACTCTTTTCTATACATGCCGTGGGATCTTTAACATCCACCAGAACTATCACCAATCCAGGCAGATGGGACCTCGGTTTAACGTCTCATCCGAAAGACGGCACCTCAGAAGTGCAGCACCCCTCTCATGCTGCACCACAGTGTCAGTACTAGGATATTAACCCAAGTGCCAGATGTGGGAACTGAACCCACAGCCCTCTGATCTCCCGGCCTCAGAGATGAGTGTGCTACCTACTGAGCCACTGACACTGATGTAACTAAATACAGCCTGTCACTGATTTTTTTAATAAAACAAAATTTCACCCTGCCTCAAATTTAATTTGCAGGGCACATAATATCTCCTCTGTGAGACTGTCACCCGCATTGCAGCAGGAGCAAGTAAGAAGCTCGTTTATCACTAACTCATGATTTTCAGGTTATATGTGTGAAATTAGTAATATCGCAGACTTACAGCCAGATACATTATTTGCAAGTTGGTCCTGTTCAAAAGCAAGCACTGAAACCCTTTTTATTTTCTATTGCCAAATCAAATCTGTGAATCTGCACATGCATATTACCAGCTTTGGTAATGTTCATGTCCAAAATCACAAATTCCATTTCACAAGAGAAAATAAAAAGGGTTTTAGTGCTCGCTTTTGAACGGGACCAACTTGCAAATAATCTCTCTGGCTGTAAGTCTCTGGTATTACTAATTTCACACATACAACCTGAAAATCATCAGTTAGTGATAAACAAGCTTCTTACTTGCTCCCGCAGCACTACAGGTCACAGACGCATGGAGGAGATATTACGTGTGCTCCCAGTAAAATTTAATATCTACTGAAAAATACATTTTGGCCACAAATTCTAGTGGTATAATAGTAATAACATTAAATTGTGTGGAGTATACTCGCAATAACCGGCTTCTGTGGAGATTAAACGCCTTGGTTTTGCCTCGACGTTTAATCATCCACAGAAGCCAGTTATTGTGAGTATACGCCACAAAAGTTAATGTTATCACATAATTAACTGCAGTCTCTTGACGCTCCACTTTTGGTTTATTACACAGCATGCTATTCTTCAGTGGCAGTTTTTTTGTTGTTGTTATAAACCTGTGTATCTCTCCTTCATAACCTCTGCTTGTCTTATTCATGTGTATGTGTGGAGGGAAGTGGCAACACCATGCGGGGTGCATGGTGACTGTTGTGCATAGGACCCATGAACATGTTAATCCAGCCCTGTCAGTGCATCACAAGTTCCAGTTCTGACTGTTGTCAGAATAAGAGCTGTTAAGGTGTCAGCATCCTAGAATTCACACGTCCTATAAATGGCACTGCTTGTTTTGAGTATAGAGCATACCTATATAGTGTATGGTAGAACACTGTTCTGCATGGAAATCCATGTTTAGAACAGCACTGTGCTGCACTAGTGACATCACGATCAACTGTAGTTGTGCTGGACTGAGTATGTCACTAGTGCAGCACAACATCATCGAATGGCACTGCACGTGCATGATGAAGCGGCCATGGCAGTAAGGAAGTGGGTGGCACTGGAACGAACCACTGCAGCTGTGCCGAAGTAAGATTTTATTTTTGAACCAGGGGACCTGTTTTGTGGCTGAGGACTGCACTTATGTTTGCCCATACACTATAAAAGATTATGTATGAGCAACCATACACACACACACAAGGATATTTTAAAATCACGAGGTTTCTGTGGTAACGAGACGTCTTGAGCTGTGCTCACAAGGTCTCCTGTTACCACGGAATCCTCTCGATTGAAAAATAGCCTTGTTGTATATGATTGCTCATATACAATCCTCTAAGTATTCTTAACTACTTATTCAATGCCTCAATTGCTGAAGGAGTTGCCATACCAGAATGGTAAATGGCTACAATTACTCCATTACATAAAGGGGGAAGTAAGTAAAGTGTTGCAAATTATAGGCCTATAAGCCTGACTTCATGTATAGGCAAACTAATGGAAAGATTACTGCAGTACAAAATCCCAGATCCTTGGAAAGAAAATGGTTTTCAGGATATTGCTCAGCATGGATTCACAAAAGGAAGAACCTGTCAGAGCAATTTAATAAACTTTTTTGAACCAGTTAGCAAGGCTTTGTCCTCAGGTTTACCAGTAGATATATAAGCAAAAATACCTGACAGGGTGGGTGATATTGTGCTATACCAGACCGCCCAGGGGTGTAATGAGGCAAGACGCCACAGGAAGAGACTTTATAGCCCATGCAAGGTCCGGTATAGCACAATACCACCCATCCTGGAAGGTATTATTGCGCTTAGAAAATGGGCAATGTAAAATAATTAAGTTTAATTTTAAAAAGTTAGTGCAATATTAGTTTAAAATATGTTTGGAAATAAAATAGTTCCTCCGCTTGCATTAGATTTGTGTTTTTGTATTTTTTGTATTTTTTTTTTAGGGTGTGCATTTCTGTCCTACTGGAGATTCTGTGCTACTGTTCTCCTTCCTTCCTCTGACTAGTAACAGCAGCAAACGAAAGTAAAAGAAATGAAATAGCAAGAGCTCACACAGAAAATCAGCTTCATTTTATAGCTCTTTACAGTATTTTTTCCACAGTCACTAATTGCTATGAACCACAGACCAGGACATGCTGCTGCATTTCCCTATGAATTTTGACCTTACTCTGAGACAGTATTGTAAAAGACTCAGGAAAGGCTGTGTGAAAATTTGTCATAACTTGATTTTTTTCCTCCTTTATCTTAATCTGTTTGTTTTATTTCATTTCAGTTCAGGTTCCCACAGTCAGCAAAAGCTAAGATATGAGATGGAGTGTGATGAGAACAGTTATTAAGTAGTAATGTTATTAAAAAAATTTCTTGACAATTCTGCAGTTTTTTTTTGTTGTTTTCCTGAGTTTGATCGTGTCATGGGGCTACAAAACCATGACTGACTTGAGCAAGAGACGGAGAGAGTACTGTGTGTTAGGGGAGTGGTATTTTATTTGTTTTCCATACGGCAGATGGATGTCCATCAGCCGTATGGAAAACTAAGAAAGTGACGGTGCTCTAGTGCTCATTGGCGGAATCGGAGATACCGCTCGCTCTCGCTAATATAGTGTGGACTTTAGACACCGGAATTCATTTTGCACTACACACTGCCATTTACTTTAGTAAGGTTTGTTTATTGTGGTTCCCTTTGGTGGTAGGAGGAGAGTGGCCCAGCTGTGCAGGTATGTTGTCTGACATTTCAGTTTCTGTGTTGTGGGCACAGCGAGAGGAAACAATGGCGACTTCATCAGCTGTCAAAATTCTATAGCTGCTTGATATGAATTATGGGGCACTTACAGCGGCACTAGTTATTGGCTAGGGTCTGTTGCTACATAGACCAGGGCTCTGCCAGACCCAACAGCCAATCAGGAGACTCGATTCTCGATGACCATTTTCTAACATATATTTAGATTATGCTAAAGCATTTGACTCTGTTTCTCATAACATCCTACTTAATCAATTAGTCCAACAGAAACTACATACAAATATTATGGAGTGGATTGCATCTTGGCTTAATAATAGACAACAGAAAGTTATTAGAGGACATGAATCTGCATGGTCCACAGTTACCAGTGGTGTACCTCAGGGCTCTGTTTTGGGCCTTTTATTGTTCAATATCTTGATTACCTCTATGCAAACTTTTGATGGGGTATGGATAAATAAATATGCTGATGACAGCAAAATCGGATGCATAGTAAATAACAATGACTCGATTAAAGCTTTGTAAACTAATATAGACAGACTAACAAAATGGACTAATGAAAATAAAATGACATTTAATATCAATAAATGTAAGGTGATGCATCTAGGCAAAAATAACACACTTGCAGATTACACATTAAATGGTACTTATGTACAAACTCTCACAACCAAAAAGACTTAGAGGTAATTATATCAAATAACCTAAAATTTAGTGCACAAACTGCTAATACTGTAAAAAAATGTCATGGGATAATTAGCTGAATCCTGAAACATATCAAGAGTCACAAACCAGAAGTTACCGTTCCTGTATACACAAGCTTAGTCAGATCTCATATAGAGTATTGTTCTCCGTTTTGTGCCCCAACATCACTTGGCGATAAAGCTCTGGTAGAGAGGGTCCAGAGGAGAATCACCAGGAAAGTAAGCAAATTGTCCCACTTAGATTACTCCAGTTGATTAAAATCTCTGGGGTTGTATTCATTAGAATATAGATCCATAACAGGGGAATTATGACTTGCATATAGAGCATATCATGATCTCGTTATACTGGAAACATATTGTTTGGAAAAACATGACACACATAACAATACACAATCACATAAACTCAAATGGGTCACCAATCTTAATAGAACAGTGAAAAGAAAGAATTTCATAACTCAGAGATTGCCAGCAGTATGGAACTGTCTTCTACCTTTTGTTGTCTTTAGCAATAACATTAACCAACTTAAATTCAGGCTCAATCAATACATGGGTGAAAAAAAATTCCCATTCCACCATTAGGATATATGGTGGCGAGTTCATAATGGGCTTGTCCCTTGAACTTGTAACTACCTATGAACCTATGAACTGTCTGCCATCGCTGGAGGACCAAGGAACCTGGGTAGGGTGGATTTGCGTATTGTATTTTCAGCTTAAAGTGACACCGTCCTTTAAAGTGTAGTATTTTTAAGTACCATCCTGTATTTTGCATTCAATGATAGTCACTGATCTAACTTGTGTTATGTTATTTCTTGATTTCTAAACATATTTCTTAGAACTTTTTGAATTAAACTGATTGCACAGTAGATGCACGCCCTTTACTCCCTCTTTCAGTGTTTCCTGTGGATTCTGAGGCATCAGTATAAAAATACTGACTGGAGTCAGGTGATATATGGGAAAATATTGACCCTGCCTAATAAACTATTGTCTGACCATAGTTATATGCCTAAAGTTGAAGGCTGTAGGTAATATGACTAGTGGATGGCAATATTTCATCCTGCGCTGTTAAGATTTTCCCACACTATCCTGAAACATTCAGTCAATGTCTGTTTTAGTAAACCTTGAAGAAATGACTGCTACGTGAGGTTGAGGAATCAGAGAGATTATCACCATGATCAGGTGGTGGGCCATCAGACTACCAGGGAAACAACAAAAAAGTTGCTGCTGCTTGGTTTTGGAGGTGGCCTGATGTTTTCTTTTAACAAAAAAAGGATGACGCACGTTTTCCAGTTTAGCAGGCATTAGTGTTATAACAATTGCCTATTGCTCAGACTATTGCCTGTTGCCAAGAAAAGGCAGAAAAATAGTGCCTGCTATTGCTCATCATGTGACCAAATTTTGACCAATCACTGATTAGAATTTGTATCCAAGGTTTAATTAATAATTCCTCACAGTTCCCCAATTGAAAGGCTATGCCTACAGTGGAATGGGTGAGCAACCAGCCATGCCTACTTCCTGAGCTATATAAGCAGTTCCTCCCAGCCTCCATCTGAAGAACTTTTTCTTTGCGTTCCCCCCCCCCCATGTTGCTATGCTTTGGGCTCTGCTTGATTTATGCTGCACTTCTGCTTTGTGTTCTCCTGCTTTTGGTTTGTATTGCTTACCTCCAGCTGCTAATGCTTCCTTGTGCCCATGTTTCTTTCCTGCTCCTGTGCTTGTGTTTGCTTTGTTTCTTTTGGGCTTTTAATTTTATAGTGCCCTGTGTCTACACTTTCTATTTGAATTGCAGGTTATTTATTGTTGTTTTCTTACCTTATGCAGCCTTGTGCCTGTGCTATGACTCCATTTGCTCACCAGATTTTGCAAGACCTCAGTTCACTGCATTTTTCTTTGTATGCACAGCTCAGCCTTCTGCTTTTCTGCCTAACAATCTGCCCTCAGTTTTCCTGCAATTGTTGTTTGTTTCAGCTCCTATTTCAACCACTCTGCTGCTGTTGCTTTTGTTAATTCATCGCAGCTGGCTTAGGCTGCTGCTCTCAGTTGCTGCCACTTTCTGTTGCAGCTTGCTCTCAGTTCTCAGTGCTAGCTCCACTCTAATACTGTCAGCAGCCTTGCATTCCACTATGGTTCTTTCCTGCTTATTCACCTCAGCATTTCATTTATTTACTATGCATTTCCTTCCGTAAGTCCTTAGCTTTTATCCAGCCCATTTGGGGATTTAAATCTGCTCAACATGTTTATTTGCACTCAGTGGGAATCAAATCTGAATCTACTGCAGTTCTATATTACTTACTCCATGTGATTCAAGCCTGTTTAAATTCTAAATGTAATTGTACAAAGCAATTATTATTATAGTTTCAGTGCATTTTTGCCTATGCCTACAATTTCTATGCTTGTTCAGTTGTTCAGCTCAGCTACTGCTGAAGCTAAAACTAATTACTGCTGGACACTGTTCGCTATTCGTACAATGTTTCGTTATACTCTGGAGGTCAGCTCAGCTACAGCTGTCATTGTAAACTAGTTTTACTATCCACTTGTGGGTCACTGCACTTTACCATGGCTTCTTTGTTTTTCCTACAATGGAGGATGGGGGTCATAGTGGAGAGTCATGGCCCTGTGTGGTTCAATTACCTCATATTCATATACTACCTTCACCACTAAAATCTTGCTGGTATTTATGTCACCTTTAATTGGCACTCATTGATGGACTGGTTGGACAGTATTCCTTCCTCTTTACTTGCATCACATGTCCTATAACCTTACCAGGCAAGCACCTCATACTGAATAAAGGACCAGGTTACACTGAGCTGTTTATTAAATTTCTACTGCTATCTCACATCTGTGTACAATTTGTTTACCATGCTGCACATGGGGCATGCTGGGGCCTTGCCCACTCCCACACACAGATTATTTGTGCTCTAGACTCTGCTTGGTTTCTGGTGAAAGTGTTTGAGTGTTTCTCCTGCTTTGCTTAGTATTTGTTTTGCTTCCAGCTACTATGTGCTTCCTTGTGTGTTTGTTTTTCTGCTTTCCTGTGGTCATGTTTTGGTTTGTGTTTTCTTTTTGGGGCTTTCTGTCTTTCCTCTGCATATTTCTCTCTGGTAAAGAGAATACCCCAGTTCTGAATACTTGTTTCTGATATTGAACATGCCCCAGTTTTGAATACTTGTTTCTGGTATTGAAATAACCCAGTTTTTAATACTTATTTCTGATATGAACATACCCCAGTTTGAATACTTATTTCTGGTATTGAAATACTTCAGTTTTGAATACTTTTTTCCAGTATGAACATACCCCAGTTTTGACTACTTATTTCCAGAATGAAAATACTCCTGATTTGCATATTTATTTCTGGTATTGAAAACACCCTGGTTTTGAATACTTATTTCGGATATGAACATATCCCAGTGTTGAATACTTATTTGCCATATACAAAATACCCCTGTTTTGAATACATTTTTCCAATATGAAAATACCCCACTTTTAAATACTTATTTGCTGTATGAAAATGCTCCTGTTTTGAATACTCATTTCCAGTAAGAAAATACCCCAGTTTTGAATACTTATTTCCGGTATGAAAATAAATCCCTGTTTTGAATACTTATTTCTGGTATGAAAATACCTGTTTTGAATACTTCTTTCTGGTATTGAAAAAATACCCTGGTTTTGAATACTTATTTCTGGTATTGAAAATACTCCAATTTTGCATACTTTCTTTCTGGTATGAACATACCCCAGTTTTGTATATTGCTTTCTGGTATTTCAAATATATCAGTTTTGAATACTTATTTCTGGTATTGAAGATACCACAGTTTTGAATACTTATTTCTGGTACTGACAATACCTCATTTTTAAATACTTATTTCTGATATTGCTAACTGCCCCAGTATTGACTACTGATTTCTGATATTGCCAATACCTGAGTGTGGCATTTCTTTTTCTGGTACTGAGCATACAGTACATTTCATTTGGTGTTCCAACCTGCATCATGCCTGCTGCTCAGTCACTTCTGATGCTGCTGTTTCATGCTTCCTTATGTAACCTCCCCAACGGCCACTTGCTTAACTAGTAAGCACACCTCCCATATTTTCTGTCTAGGGGAAAGAGAGGGGTGGAGGTACAGAAACAATATTTACAGACATGACCATTACTAGACCCAGGTCCTGAGGAGAGAATATTTGCTAGGGGTTATGCTATGTCTGAACCTCTGGAGGGGTACCCAGTAATTCCACACAAGAAGCAGTAGGAAGAATGTTCAAACCAGGTTGGGGTTCTAGAGTGTGGCTTCATTCCTATGAATGGTACACAAAAGCAAAGGTGGACCCCCCAAGGGTTTATACTTCATGGCACAAGGCAATGCTGAACAACAGCATCTGTAGCAGACAGAAACTCTAAACTTCCCATATTGCTTAGGACTTTGAAACCTTTTCAGCAGCATAGCCACTGGCACTGATGGGAATCTAGTAACCCCAGGGAACTGGGTGGTTACACTTACCCCAGCAAGGTAAATGACTGTCTGCAGTCATTTCTCCACCTGGCACCAGGCCATCCTACCCTCTGTCTTACCTACAGGAAGGGGTGATCAAGCCCTCCCCTACCATATGCCAGGTGCAGGCAGGTGACACTAAAGGCACAGAGGCCAACTGATGAGACTTCAGCTCCCATCCTATGCTCTATCTATGGATACTCATTTGCTCCAAGAAACTGCCTGAAGCATGTCCTAATATACCAGAGCTGAGGCCCCTACTGCAGGTCAGGACCACAACCTGTCTATCCCTCTAACCCTCTAGGGAAAATCTGTCTGAATAGGTTGCCCCTCAAAGAGCATCCACCCAATCTTCCAGGGTTGCTGCAAACAAAAACAACAAGGAAACACTTTTTCAATGCATTACATTTCCCAAACCTTCCTCACAACCTCACATCTGTGAAGAAAAACATGCTAACACCCAGTTAACAACAAACAATCCTAAATCTCTAAGAAAAAAGAGAATTCGGCTGAGCTAACACATCCTCTTCTTTTCTTCTCTTATTTCCTTCCTTTCTTCCTCAGGAACACCTGTAAGAGAAGAAAAACAAAACACATTCTGCATACCACACAGTATCTACTCCACCTGAAGACTAGAAAATCCCAAAAATATGTTTCTATAAAAGTACAAACATAAACAAGCATTTGTCAGTGCCGAATGTTGTCTTGTTGGCATTGGCATTGGTAGTGCAGGAGTTAGAGAGATGCATAATAAGAATGGCAGTGAAGTATTGAACTGATGCCAACCCACCCCCACCCTGCAGAGACTGACAGGCATTGGGGTGTCCCTTTGCGTGTTGGTCATAGTGATCATGCCATTTCACCTTTCCTTATCCTGCAGACACCGACAACTGGCGCAGTGTGCATTGGGGTCTTTGGGCTTTACGCTCACCCCATTCCATAAGGAAATACACTGAGATGGGTGCAGTATAGGACAGTGGGGTGAACTTTGGAGCCAGAGCATCCAAGGCACATCTTGATGATTGTCACTGGCTGCAGGGTGGGGGTGGAATGGCATGAGCATTATGTCCGACAATCCTAAGTAACACCCCTGACACCTGTCAGTCTCTACATATGGGCGTTCAGCACCAAATTTTCAACATAGGTATTTTAGCATGTCTGCTCATCTACAGTGTCACTGTTATTTCCTCAAAGTGTCCCAAGAAGTGATTTTACACAGCGAGCATGCTATTCTGTGCCGGAAGTGCGAAAACACATTTTGGGCAGGATATGTGAAATGACGGCTGTACTGTTTGTTCATCAAGAGGTGTGGAAAAATGGCAATGGTGAAAATCCAGAGTGAAAATATCACAAATGCATGACGGTACAAGCGTGCATGCAATCTGCCAATGCACGCTCGTAACACAGTCATTTTATGGAGTATCATCACTAAATTTTCAACATAGGAATTTTAGGACCTCTGCTCATGAACTGTGTCACTGTCATTTTCATAATCTGGGCCAAACACTGATTTCCCACAGCGACTGCTCTATTGTGCACCGGAAGTGCGGAAACACATTTTGGGCAGGATATGGAAAATGAGAGCTGTACTATTCCCAAGGAGGTGTATAAAAATGACAATGCTGAAAATCCAGCATTAAAATATTGTGAATGCGCGAAGTTACGAGCCTACATAGCAACTGCGCAATGCACGCTAGTAAAACAGGCATTTGTTGGATTTTTTCCACCAAATTTGGAACATAGGCTTTATGAGAGGCCACCTCATGAACACCAGCACTGTCATTTCATTAATGGGTCCCAAAAGGTGATTTCAAGCAGTGACTGAGAAATCACCTTTCGAGGCCGATTAACACCATGACAGTGATAAAATTCATGAGGAGGGACCCCAAAAAACCCATGTTGAAAATGTGGTGCCAAAATTCCAACAAATGCCTGAAATATGCAGCAAAGTTGAAAAAACCCTATTCATTCCATTATACAGCTTACCGGCATTTCCTCAGTTCGCAGTCGGCTTTGAAGAGTGCAGACGTGTTCCTGGTCCACCAAAGATCATTGTACTGGACTCCAGAGGTAAGTATGGGATGAGGAGGGTGAGAGGGGTGTGGGGGAGGCAGGGGTGCGCAGTGGGTGGAGTGCGGGTGGGGCAGAAGACTACCAGGGACCTTTTTGTTACAGGAAGAAAAAAAATTACATTGCAGGATAAGCTAGGGACGTGGCACGCTGGGGTGGGCTCCAGTGTGCCACCTAACTGCATTTGGGTAGTGCTGCAGCCAACGGGGATTGGGCACCCTCATCAGCAGAAAATGGGGTGTGAATTTATGCCGATGGGGATTGGGCACTCCGTCAACACACAATGAAAGGCAGGGGAGACAAGAGCTGAGGGGATTGGGCACCCCTCAGCATAAGGAAATGGGTGGGGGAGTGGCCGATTTATGCCGACGGAGAATGGGCTTCCCTGTCGGCACACAATAAAAGCAGGGGGGGACGCAAGAACTGAGGGGGGACTGGGCACCCCCTCAGCTTATAGGAAATGGTGGTCTGCTTGTGCAGCCACAGTAAGCCATTGGGGGATTGGGCACCCCTAAAGTTGGCCATTGGGTGGGCGGCTGCCCGCCATGCTGCTCATGTGGCGAACATGCAGGAAGGGTCCGCTGCGTCTGATGAGCTTTGCTCAGATTGCAGCAGACCTTTCCTTAGATGTGCTTAGATGGGGCATGCAGGCTGATTGGGGAATGAGGGACGCACCTACTGATGCATGCTCTGCATTTGCCCAACAGCAGCCGTGCCTCCAAATCTGCACTACGGCAAGAGATGCCACCCCTGGCAAGCACGGCAAGCCAACATAAAAATGGAGAAAAAAAGACATTTATACAGCACATTTGGGGGGGAGAGGTGGAATGCCCTAAATTGTCCATACTAGTGACAGAATGTTGTTACCCGAAGGCAAGGTCCATTAAAGAGTCTCTTCTGGACTGCAGCCCACTGAAGAACAGTCCTGGAACAGGGCAGGGCCTGAAAAGCACTGAAATCCATGGGAAGAGTCTTTGAGGGCAATTCAGACAGTTTGTGGTCAGTTTGCCAATGTAAGGTGTGTTGTGCAAAGTTAGTTAGAAAATAGAAAATTTGGCCTTACCAGCTCCTTGAAGACTGAAAACAAAGGATCACCTTATTTCTCTGAGCTAAGGACCCTCTCCCTCCAGGTGGCATCTTTGGATACAGGTGGGTTGATGTCCTCTGGAAAACCAGGCAATGAAACAGGAAAAAGCTGGGGTAATGTTATCTGGAAATCAAACGATGGAACAGGAATACAGCTGGACTGATGTAATCAGGGAAACCAGGCAATGAAACAGGAAAACAGCTGGTTGATGTCATCTGGAAGGCCAGGAGATGAAAATGGGAAAACAATACTGGGATGATGAATCTGGATGCACCTGAAGAATCCTGGAATACCAGTAGAGCTGCATCTTCCTCCTTGGATACTGCTGCTGCTGGATGACAGACACCAGGGTGCCACTCAGGGGCATGCTGGACATATTCACAGGGAGTGGCACCATTAAAGGTAGTACTACTTGGGATGAGGTGCAAGAACTATGACACCATCTGGGCTTTCAAAGTTGATGTTGTGAATGTCTCATTCCCTGCCTTGTCCACAGTTTGCACAGTGTCTATAAACAGAATTCTGCCCAGTTTCCAGAATTTCAGTCAATTGTTGATGACTCTGTCCCTGACACATTCTACTGCATAAGAGTACAAATTCTTGCTTGCCTCTTCCAACAACCAGGACTTCCTGTTCTGCTCAAATTCCTCCTAGACTCTACAAGGAAAGGTAGGAAAGGACTTCCCATAAATGGCGCCAGCCCTCCTTCATGCCAGTCTCTCCTCCTTACTACTTTTCACAAGTGTGTGGCCCATAGCCTGGCTTGGGGGTGGCCAGTCCTGGTTGAGCTGGTTCTGCATACTTAAAGAATGAAAGAATTTATCCCTGACCATCTCTGTAGGAAGGTTACTGGAGCCTTCTTCTTCTCTGGCTCCACTGAGGTAAGAGCTTGAGGTGACTCACAGGGACCCTCAACATGAAGATACAGATCTTCATCCTCTTTCTCTTCCTTACTCAGGATCAGAGCCCAGGAGGGAGCAGATGTCCTCACTCCCGAGACAGTCCACTACTCACTGGGCACGAAGGTAGACACCTTCCAGTTCAGTGTCTCTTGCAGTTCATCTTCCCCTACTAGGCTAGAACTTGGACACTCCTTCCATGGGTCTAGAAATCCTTCTGATGCATTGCCCACCTGGGACATGGGTATAGAAACTTCTCTTTGTTCTGTCCCTTGCAGTAGATCCATGCTTTCTCCTTCTGTACCACACTCTGTGGGGCCTCCCCCAACACGTTCAACCTGATGCTGCGTGCTGCTACTTGCAGAGTTTCCTATTCTGGCCTAGTGGGAGCCAAACAAATTTTTGATACCCTCTCTGGCACTGCACCTCTGCTCATACCATACTTCACAAGACAATCCGAACAGTGGGGTATCAGAAACACATCCCTTCCAGCTCTGAGGCACATAATGCGTAGTCACATTGGATAGCTAGGGACTGCTACATCTGGAGGCAACCCTTCAGTATGGAAAGTTCTCTCTATTTCTCTTAGTGCTGTAACCTCCTCTGTGATCATAGCTGGGTCATGATCCAGGTAGCTGGGATTTCCAGAAGCCAAGTCTGAAATCAAAACATATAAAAGTTCATTGTTACTTATTTATTCACTTGTCCCATTACAGTCTGACAAAATGGCTCCCTGCTGCTGTGTTTACATTTGCTAAACCCACCCTGTAATGGTGGCAGTAGCTCTACTCATGCAACAAATCTGTTTTTGACCCAAAATGGTATTTCTGACCTTTTCTGGCTACTGAATTTTTGCTCAAAACTGTGATCAATTGCACTGCTTGTTTCTCTCAGCACATTCGTATGATTTTAACTTGACTTTGCAATCAGCATTGAATCAAAAACTATTTACACATGTTCAAAGTCATTTGCAAGCCCCAGTATTTCTATTTCACAGGATTGCCTGTTTGTTGCAGCCTAATATACAACTCAGTCTCTCTCTTGCTTAGGAACATTTTACTGTTGCTGAACCCATCATAAATGTTCATGGTCTATGCTAAGAATATTTGTTTGTTGCCTTGCTCTTACAACTCACAGTCCTTCTTTGCAAAACAATCACATTGCTTGCATACAGATTCAGCTGGCTTGAAAATCACAACAGTTTGATGCTCAGTTAGTTAGTTGTACTCACTCAAATCAGTAGCTGGCTTTCTCCGGTGGATGTTTTTGGCCTGGTGCCAATCCTGGAAGGCTTCTGTGGTGAAACAGTTGGTGGTCCCGCCGATTATAGCCATGAATGCCAAGCTCACTTTCCAGGCAGTCAGACAATAGGTTGGGCCCAAATTTACAAAGCAAAAGTCTGTTTTTTACAGATTAGAACATTCAGAAACCCCTCAATGGTTGATCCTGGTCTGATCAGCTCGCACGCCACTCACTTTCTCCTCCTCGAACATTCAGCTGCACACAAAAGCTGGCAATGGGGCAGGACTGATTGCAGTCACACCAATCACTCAACACCATGCAAATGAGCCTCTCTCTCTCTCTCTCTCTCTCTCTCTCTTCGCTCGCTCTTCCTTCATGGCGATCATCGAGCAGGGTAAATTTAAACTGTACACTGTAACTTTTTTCCTCTGCTGCAATTTCAGCGGTGGGAGTGCTATTTCTACAATTTTCCCCACAGATTTCGGCAATTTCTTTAGCGACTCCACCAATTTGCACCCAAAGTACATGAAACTTTCAGGGCACATTTCTCTGTCTGTTTCCTAAAGTCCACGCTGCTTTTGGCTTGAAAATTGCAAGTTAAAAAGTTCTGTAAACATTCTGGATGAAGAGACAAGGACATACACATTCTGGCTTTACTATCCATTGTAGGTTGGCACACACAGACAGCAGCACTCTATTGTTTTTGTACTAGCAGGCACACAAGCGGCATATACGGATGGCACTCTCCTGGGCAAAATCTTTTTGTGCAAAGATTCCTTTTCTGTTTGGGCTTCCATGCTACCAGACAGACAAATACTAGCCATACCCTCAGCAAAAATCTCTAGTTCTCTCCCCATATTTAACAATATACTGGATGAGCCCCATTTTTTTGTAACCCCCCCCCCACTGGCCACTTGTTTATCTAGTAAGCACACCTCCCATATTTTATGTCTAGGGGAAAGAGAGGGGTGGGGTACAGAAACAATATTTACAGAGATGACCATTACTAAACCCAGGTCCTGAGGAGAGAACTTTTGCTAGGGGCTATGCTAGGTCTTAACTTCTGAAGAGGTACCCAGTAATTCCACACAGGAAGCAATAACAAGAATGTCAAAACCAGGTTGGGGTTCTAGAGTGTGGCTTTATTCCTACAAATGGTACACAAAAGCAAAGGTGGACCCCCAAGGGTTTACACTTCATGGCACAAGGCAATGCAGAACAACAGCATCTGTAGCAGACAGAAACTCTAAACGTCCCATATTGTCTAGGACTTTGAAACCTTTTCAATGGCATTGTCTCAGCTGAAACACATCTTTCTTTTGGTGGCAATGGCCACAATAGAGCACACAATTTATTCTATTGGCAAGGGCCACAACTTAGAACATCTCCCCCTTATGGCATAGGATTAAACATCTGGCAATGTTGCAACTGGCCATGAATGTGCACACTGATGCTCAAAATTAGCAGAAACCACACCAGGGGGTAAACTTTCTCTTCAGGCATTGGTTACCATGTCCTGAATAAGCAGGCACCCTTACGGAACCTGTAGTGCTGAACTGGTCTCTCCAGAAGGGGGATTATCCACCTTTTTGCTTCCACAGTCCATACCCAGAGATTCTCTCAGAATTACACCTCAACATTTAGTAAAACAGTTGAACTATGCATCCTGGAATGTCTGTCACATTCAGCATTTGAAACACACTACTTCTGAGTGTAAATTAAGGTCCTGAACAATGTTTCAAGTCTCACTGGGGACTCCACGATTGTCAGCCAACTTCAGAAAATGATGAGAACAGCCTCAAAACAGAACAGAACATGATGTATTTTCCCTTTGTTAGAGCACACCCCAAAAGAAAAAAGATACATTCCTCCTGAGATACCCAAAGTCAGATTACTCACAGTTGTAAAACAAAAGGCAGCTTCAATTTCCTGGATTAAATTCAGGGGACTGCCCCTTGGATCCATTCTGCAGTCCTTTCCATCTCACAGAGGATGAGAAAATCAGGAACTCCTGCTGGACGGTTTCCACCACTTGTACATGCAGGCAGATGGTTCTCACCACTAGGGTGAGAAAATAGGCTCTCCTCAAAGCCCACACTGCAGCTATTCACTCCTCTAACTGCTCACTCTGGCTCCAACCAACAACACTAACTGAAAATTCTAAAACTTCCCACTCACAGCTAGCTACCATGGCTTATGCTGCTGTGAGAGTTCTAAATGAAATCATCTCTCTTCTCTTAGCTGAGACCAAGTAAACAGAGTGGGAGCAGGTGAAAATCCATTTAACCAGTTATTCACCAGCTGTCTTTCCTAGCTAGCACTGACACTGATGGGATTCTAGTAACCCCAGGGAACTAGGTGGTTACACTTATGCTGCCTCTATTTTGGGGGTGGGGCTCCTACCTTTTCAATGTTCCATTTGCTGTTTGGTCCACAGTGCTCAGCTTGTGGCTTCCCAGTTATTCTCATGGCAGGGGAATGGGTTGTCTCTGTGAGCATCGTGGTTTCAAGTGGCAGGAGCATGCTTTTACGTAAACTATGATTTAGCCTGCTCCTTTGCCTCAGCAGCTTTCAATCTTCCTGATCTAAACACTTTAATCTTACTACCTACATGGCTTCTAGATATCCATTTCATTCCATTACAGCATTGCAAATGCTCCTTACTGGACTAGCCTAACTCTGCCTTAATGGCATTTAAAGTATCCATGCTAATCTTCTCAGTTCACTATTCATGTTGACACCATACCAATCAGCTGCTTTGTGTAAACTATATGATTTTTCTTCTTAATCCTATCAAGAGTTTTGGTACACTTCATGCCTTGACCAGCAAGAAAGAATGGGGTGGAAAGAATGAAAAGGGACTTGACAATGTTGGAGGAATGGTCAAATATGTGGCAGCTCAGATTCAATGCAAAGAAGTGCAAGGTAATACATCTGGGAAACAGAAACCCAGGGGAAGAGTACACAATGGGGGTTGTTAATTACAACAACAAAAATTGAAAGAGACCTAGGAGTAATTATATCGATGACCTTAAGGTGGGCAAGCAATATGAGAAAGCAGTAAGGAGGGCTGGGGGGATACTGGGATGCATACGGCGAGGCATCAACAGTAGAAAACAGGAAGTTGTTATCCCTCTGTACAGACAGTTAGTAAGACCCCATCTGGAGTACTGCATGCAATTCTGGAGACCCCATCTCTGCAAAGACATAGACAGAGTGGAGGTTGTTCAGAGGAGGGCAACCAATATGGTGCAGGGTCTGCACTAGAAGTCATACGAGAAGAGACTAAAGCAGCTTAATATGTATACCCTTGAGGAAAGGAGGGAGAGGGGGGACATGATAGAAACTTTTAAGTATCTCAAGGGAGTTAACAAAGTACAAGAGGGTAGTATCTTTCAGAAGAAGAGATGTGCAAGAACAAGGGGGGAACAATTTGAAGATAGAGGAGGACGGCTCAGAGGTAATGTTAGAAAGTACTTTTTCACAGAAAGGGTTGTGGATGCATGGAACAACCTTCCTGAGGAGGGTGTGGAGTCAGAAACAGTGGGAGAATTCAAGAATGCATGGGACAGGCATAAGGCAATTCTAGTGGGGGGGGTAGGAGGAAGTAAGCTGTTGATTAAATAGAATCTGCAGCTTATCCATCAGGTAGAGAAATGGGCAGACTAGGTGGGCTAAGTGGTCCTTATCTGCTGTGAAATTCTATGTTTCTATGTTTCTAAGAAACCTTTATTTCAATCACTTGTGCTACCTGGCTAATAAAGGACAACCTAAATTGATATGCTGGCATTTCATAAGTTACAATACCTTCTCCTCCAGAGTAAGGAGGCGTTCCCTTTTTCCTACAGTGAGGGAGCTTTCCATTCTTAAATTGTCACTAAAACAAATACAATAGCCAAAGCCTAGAGGGGAAAGTAATCTCAGCCTTGTATTCCCAGAGATTTCCTACTCAAAGTTTTTTTTTTTCCTCTCTTCTGTGCTGCAGATCATAATACTTAGTTATAATTGTATTCTTAACTTACTTAGGTAGGTTCCGCTATTGGATGGAAATGGATGGTAGCCCTACTAAACCATTCCCTCTCTCCTAAGGAAGCCGCTTGCTGTCATCAGTGCAAGCCATATTATTGTAGCTATCCTGCTAACTTGTGCATCTCATTTATGTTTCACTAAGTTACCTGAGTCTGCTTCTCTACCTCCTAGTCATCGATCACTGCTACAATTCTTTTGGGGCTCCTTCATAAGGTACCTTTAGCCAAGGGACCATTCCCGTGGCAGCTCTAGGGGTGGGACCCTCTTACAGTGTTCCATGATTTCAGTACCCACACAGGGTGGTAATTCCTAATGAAATAGAGAGTGCGAATGGCCATAACATTGTTATACAGTTGCACAAGCATAAGATTATTTTGGTTGCATAGGCCATTGAATTGAAAGTCCATGCTTGCAGTTCAATGGGTGAGCAACCAGACATGCCTACTTCCTGAGCTATTTAAGCTGTTACTACCAGCCTCAATCTGAAGAACTTTCTCTTTGCCCCACCATCCTCCCTTCCTCCTTCAGCAGCTCACCTCTCTGCTCTCAGGGGGGTCCTTCCTAAGGTACCTTTTGCCAAGGGATACTTCCTGCTGCACCTCTAGGAGTGGAACCCTCTTACATGGTTCCTTGCCTTTAGTGCCCCTAGAGGGAGGTAATTCCTAACTGAACAGAGAATGCGAAAGGCTACATCATTGTTATACAGTTGCACAAGCATAACATTATTATGGTTGCATAGGCCACTGAAGTTAACAGTGGGAAACATATAAACAGACATTGCAGAATGTTCAGGAAACTTAGAAGCAGTGCAAATACTGAAGAGGCAAAAATTTGTAGCAGCAAAATAATAATAAGTATCTGTCAGTGCTGAATACATTTGCTTGTACATCATTACAAATTGGAACAACAGTATCCTGAGGCTATGGCAGACGTTCTTATCTCGAGTAGACAGTGTCTTGTAAACTCTGGGTTCCACCAGGCTAAGGGGTATTGAGCTAAAAAATGGTGAAGAGAATATCTTTATAAGTTCACTGTTTTTTTCCCAGAACTTTATTGTTTTTTAACATTTTGACATCAAATTTCAACATAGTCTGTTTATGACTCCACATCATGATGAAGACAGGTGGAATTTTTTTTTTTATCCCATCTGAAGGTTGGATTTGTGGAGCTACAGAAAAAACATGTTTTGTAAGGGATTTGAAAAATTACACCTGTTTATGAGGTGGGGCAACACAAGAGGCATACCAAAAATTTTGGGCCAAAATCTAAAAAAATAAAGTTATGAGTAAACATTGAATTCAACATTTCTTCATAACTTTGTTGGTTGTTTTTTTTTTGACAGTTTGACCACAAATTTTCAACATAGTCTTTTTACGTCCCCACCTTATGAATAAGACAGGTGACATTTTTAAAATCCCACCTAAAGGGTGATTTCATAAAGTGACTGCAAAAAGATGTTTTGAAGGGGATTTGAAAAATGAGACCTGTCTTGTTCAAGAAGTGAGTTAACAAAAGGGTGATGTTAAAAATTTGGGGCCTGAATCTTCAAAATCCAAAAAGCAAGAGTGAAAGCTGAAAACAAAATGTCAATGTTTCTTTGTAACATCTTTGTTTTTGGCATTTTGATTTCAAAATTTCAACAAATTCTTTCTATGACCCCACCTTATGATCAAGACAGATGGACTTTTTTAAATCCTGTCCAAAAGTAGATTTTATGGAGTGGATGCAAAAAAATGTTTTGGGGGAATTCAAAAAATCGCACTTTCCCTGCTAATTAGTTGAGGTAAACAAAAAGACTACTGTGAAAATGTTTGGCTCAAGTGATAGAAAATGACAAAGTTATGAGTAAAAGTTCAAAACACATTAAAATGCCATTAATTGGAGTAAACTTTGTTTTCAGTCAGTTTGAAGTAGGGCTACACAGCAGTCCCATTTGGTGGTCATTAGAGGAATTCAGTGATGGACCAGACAGGTAAGTGAGGGATGCTGGGAGGCAGGTGCTGAGAGGGAGTGGGGGTGGGAGGGCATTGGAGAGTTGGGGAAGCAGAATACATCAATTGAGTTTTCTTTTTTTCAGGCTAAAAACAACAAAGAGGATGAATGGGGACATGTTCTTTTTTGCAGGTACCAACACTTGTTATTTGGCACACCCCAGTGTTGGTTGGTGGCACTAAATATGGGCACTCCGCTATCACATCCTGTTGGGACAGTTAGCACTTTGGTGGAGGGTTGGGTACCTGACCACCAGGGCAGGTTTGCAGAGTTCTCAGTTGGTGGAGTTGGACACCCAATCAACAGATATTCATTGGGTGGTTGGTGGGTTTACACTGTTCAATGGAGGGATTGGGTACCGGATCACTGGTTATTCATGGGGTGGTTATTATTCTCCAATGGTGGGTTTAGGTACCCAACTTTTTTAAAGAAGTATACTATATCCACGTCTCATCAACATACAATGGCACAACTTATAACAAATAATGGGAAGATACGTAATAAAAGGAAAGAGATACAAAGCAGGACAAAAATACAAAATGCACACAAGAATCCCACCCTCCCCATCCCTTCCATTCAGTCATGGAGGTCAGCCTGCTGGATAAAGCATTATGAGTAGGCAAGGGTCAACACACCAAGATGGAAGTGAAGACCCAAACATGAATTGTGCAGGAGCTGAGTGTCCACACTATGCCAAATCTGTGATTCTCAGTGGAGCATAAAGTGCCTCCCAATGGTAGCAGAAGGAAGCATATCTGTGTTACAAAGAAGCAAGCATTTTTTCCATGCAGAGAGCCTGCATAGTCTCTGCATTTCATTCTTGAAGGCTGGAAGCAGGGCAGGTCTTGGGGGTGAAGGCATCCTGTAGACTCAGGAGGGGGTCAAGTTGTTGAGCCACCTGGTGCCATAGTGTCTGAATTTTGGGGCAATCCTAGAAGACATCTATCAGTGTACCAACCTTAGAGCCACATCTTGGGCACAAGGGAGAATCAGGTATCTTCTAGGCATGCAGTTTTCAGGAGTGTAATACATCTCTTGTAAGATTTTAACCAGCATTAACCTATAGTAGTCTCTTTTGACATATGTGTGGATGGTGCACCAAATGCCTTCCCAGTTGTAATCAGAGGCATCCCAGGACAGGGCTCTCTTCCAGTAAGTGGATGGTTGCCCAGATCTGTGTAGCACCAAGGCACAAATGGCTTTATACAAAGAGGAAATGGGGTTGGGTGCACTGGCAAGTTGTATCAATTGGTACAAGGCTGAGGATTCTGGGTCCCTGGGTTTGTGCCTGACTCCCATCACATGTCTAACCTGTACAAAAAAAAAAGTCTTCTGAGGGAAGATTTTAGTTGGCTTGGAGTTGGGCAAAAGTGACCCATTTGCTATTGTGGGAGAGGTTGGCAGGCATGGACAGGATGCTTGGCTGGCAATCCAGCCAATGTAAAGGGTTCCCACTGATACAAAAATTGTGGTTATGCCAAAGGGGTTGTGTCAATGAAGCCACTAGAGGGGTTTTAACAAGCCATGCCAGTTGAGCATGAATAGCAAGAGATGTAGCGCTAGGAGTTTTCCTCAGGACCTTAGGTAGGGAGGCCGCCTTTGTGTAGAACAAAGAGGGAAGTGTAAGGCTGTGTTGGACATAAAGATCTTCCACTATAGTAAGCCACTGAGGGCAATAGGAAGCACTGTGGGGAAGAGGCGGTAGTCCCAGCAAAGGTACTGTGCTCCTTGTGCTGCATGGTAGTAGACTAGATAGTCAAGGTGGCCAAGGCCTCCAGCAGATTTGGGGGCAGCTAATTTGGTGTAAGCACATCTAGGATGTCTATCTTGACAAAGGAAAAAGAAGACAATTCCATGGAAAGTTTGAAATCAATTAACAAGAAGCTAAATGGTGAGCATATTAAGGGGATATAAAAGGTGGGGGAGGATATATATTTTGATAATACTGATCCTGTCCCACAATGTAATAGGGAGGGAGGTCCACCTGTGCAGATCTTATTTGCATGTAGACAGCAGGATCATGGGATTGTCCATGATTAGATGATGTCAGGAGGTCAAGACATGAATGCCCTGGTACAGTAAGGAGGAGGGGCTGCAAGTTAGATTAAGGGGAGCTTGGTCTTTCCTGCTGACTTTGTGATTAAAATCATTGTCTTACTTACATTGAGCTTGTAAAAAGCAAGGTTACTAAACTCTTGGATTTCACAAAGGATGGCCTTGAGGGAGGTGACAGGCTGCTGAAGATGCAGCAGGTTGTTGTCTGCATATAGGGAAGCTTTGTATTCTAGTCCCCATATATGAATGCCCCTAATGGACTTGCTGAGATTAAGTTTGATAAGTAGGGACTCCAGATATAAAATGAAGAGAAAAGGAGAAAGGGGACACCCCTGCCACATTCTGTTGGATAGATTGAAGCCTGAGGACAGGACCCTATTGCAACAGACCTTGGTAGATGGGCTAGAGTATAACAGGCAGATCTATTGTATCTAGACAGAGGAGAATCCATAATGTTCCAAGACACAAAACAGGTACAGCCAAGAGACCCTATAGAATGCCTTCTTGGCATACGAGAGGGTGAGGACTGCAGGGACCTCTACCCCTTTGAGGTCGAGATAAGGTGGAATAATTTCTGCAGGTGGTCAGAAGATATTCTACTGCAGACAAACCCAACCTGCTCCAGGACAGTCAGGTTAGTCCAAACCCACAGCAGTCTGGCAGCTAGTAATTTCACCAAAATTTTGAGATCAGGTTTGAGTAGGGAAATAGGACAGTAGTTCTGCACTTGGGTAGCATCCTTCCCAGGCTTAGCCAGTACAGATAGGGTAACTTGCTGAAGGAGTGCATCAAAGGTGCATGATTGGTGGGCCTCAACATACATGGCGTGTAGTGGAACTGAGACCTAGGCCCAAACAGCTTTGTATAAATTGGTAGAAAAATCATTATGGCCAGGGGTTTTATCAGAGGATAGGATGGTAATGGTTAGATGGATTTCTTGTATGATGATTGGGAGGGCCAAGAACTCTTGTTAGTCCGACGTAAGGGTGGGGAGCAGAATAATGAACAGGTAGGCATCAGTGTCATCCCAGGAGGCTGGCAGTAGCAGGAGGTTGTATAAGTGAGAGTAATAGGTTTGGAATGCATGGACAATGCACCAAGAGTCTGTGAGAACCTACCCTGTGTCAGGGTCCACTAAGGATGGGATGGTGCACTTGCTTTCCTGTTGCTGAAGGCATGAGGCAAGAAGCTTGCTGGCTTTCTTCCCTTGTATAACATATAAAGTTTGGGCCCTAAATAGGGCCAATTCAACCTGATCTCTGTTAATTTCATGATATCTTTCACAGAGGATGCCCAATTTTTTGTGAACCTCTGGGAGAGAGGAACCTGAAAGAGATTTTTCAGTCTCCTAGATCCGAATAAGTAATGCCAAGACCTGAGAAAGCTTGCTTTTTTCCACTTCGTAGAGAGCCAGATCAGCTCCCCTTGGATGGTGCATTTGTAAGCATTCCAGAAGGTAGCAGCAGCAGTGACTGTGCCTGTATTCTCATGGAAAAAGGTAGTGGTAAAGTGTTTAAGGGAGTCTAGGATTTGGGGGCCCTGCTGCAAGTGATTATTCAGTTTCCAGGTCCTATCACACTTGGACTCTCCTTCTAAGGTCAGAGGTAGGCAGACTGGACAGTGGTCAGAGATGACCTGTGGGAGAATCTCTTCAGATTGCAGACCAGGTAAAAAGTGGGAGCTAATGAGGAAATAGTCTAAGCTGGAATGGGTGCCGTGGGGGATGGTGTGAAAAGTAAAATCCTGGAGAAATACGTTTAAAACTCTCCATGGGTCCACACAAGTAAGGCTATCTGCTAGGTCCCTCATGGCCTGCTGATCTGGGAAGATTCCTTTATTGGAAGGGGGTGATCTGTCTAGGTCAGTATCTATCACAATGTTCCAATCACCCCTTGGGATAAGGGGGTATTGATACCATTCAGTTAACTGGGCGAGCAGGGTGGCAAAAAAGGAAGGGTCATAGTGATTAGGGCCATAGACACTGGCCAGGACAACTGTGCTCCTATCTAATACACCTTTTTAACAAAATAAATCTCCCTTGGGGAATGGGAATTTGGTCTAACAAGTGGAATGGAGTATGTCTGGCTATTAAAATGGCAATGCCAGATTTCTTAGATGAAAGACAGACACCAAAGTCTTGTCACACCTAGTAGCATCATAGAAGGGGAACATATGTAATGGAAAAGGGCATCTCTTGTAAGAAAACAATGGATGGGGCATAATGTTTAAAGTGGGTGAGGATTTGAGCTAATTTCAGCGGAGAGTTGACTCCTTTCACATTCCGTGTGATAAAGGAAATGGAGGTGTTATCCAAGTGTAACCCCTTCCCCACAAATAGGGTTCCTATAAATGTCTTCCTGGGCTGCCTAGTGCCCATTGTCAGGATGATGTTTTGTGTCTGCATGAGAATGATCTGCTAAGCCTCCATGCCTATCTCTTTAAGAGAGCTGTGTTCTGTGTCAGAAAATTAGTCTGGACTAGGTCCAAGTGAATTAAGGCTTGCAACCAGTCCGACTGTCCATATTTCTCTGCAGTCACTATTTGAGCAGAGGGAGCCCTCTTAGGAACTGTGATTGTTTACTGTTTATCCATTATAATAATAATAATAATAATAGAGGAGTTTGTCTAACCTGCTTTCAATTGCAGCTTGAGCTTTCGAAATAGAGCCGCCATTTTGGTTCTGGAACTTCCAGTGTTGGACCAATCGAACCTCAGGGGACCTAAAATAGAGACTGCCCCCACAGGTCTTGTGGGATTGAAATTCTGTAGTATTTGTAGTTTTAAGTGTTTGGCACCTAAATGGATTTGGAGGAGGAGCCCTTTCTGTGACAGACAGTTCCCTCAGCCAAACCGAACCTTTGGATCACTAGGAAAGCCCAGAGCTGCCTGCAGCAGTGTGTCAGTCATGAGTTGGAGTTTGGAGAGTGAACAGCTCAAGTCACTGAGCAGCTGCTCCTGTGTAGGAATGCAGGAGAATCGGCGGGAAGGTCCTGCTGGCCTGCCTGCCCCATCCTCCATTGTGAAGAATTGCTGTGCGTGAGAAAGTCGGACTTTATCCGATTTCTTTATTGAGACCTGAAACCTGAAATGAAAAGATTGATCTTGCTGCCTGCAAGGGACCAAAGACTTGCTCCAGAAGCGATCGGCCTGTCAGGTACCAAAGCTAGCCTTAGATCGAAAGGTTTGCACAGAGACCCTGTGTTATTGCAAACAGACTTTTATTCTAACTATGGTGAATGTTCTTTATTTATATACTTTATTTCTGATTTCTTAAGAAAAAAAACAAATGAAGCATTACAATATTCAATCATTCACAAAACATTAAGTAAGAATTTTACGTTAACAATAAGCTTAATAAAGCATAAAGGAATTTTGTTTTTGATTTATTAGGGGGGTTATAAAAAAATAATACAACATTTATCTATACCTTAGAGCTCACTACAATATCTATTTGTATAATCATCTTTGAATGGGCTCCAAGCATTTACTTCCCAGCTTTAAAATGGATCAAAAGTTAATTAAAGTCCAAATCTTCCTACCCCCCCCCCCCAAGGTCTGGCACAAAGCCTCTCAAAAAAAAAGAAAGAATCCAGTCATATATTCCTAAGTGGGTCTAGAGAATCATAGACTGTCCAAACAAAGTACTTTAAATATTAACAGGATGCTTACTGCTTACCTGCCTCTACATCTCCACCTAACCCAGCCCCTTGGTTGTCACAGTCTATACCCCCTCCCCTTTTTTTTACTGCTAATCCCTTACCGTTTTACCCTCTGACTCATAACATATGTGTCCCCAGCCCCTCTACCATAGCACCCCTCTTAGAACAGCTGCTGTCCTGTACTCCTCCCCTCCATATCTGCTCCCTACCATCACCCCTTAAGTTTGTTTCCTATGTCCTGACCTATGATATGCTGTGCTGATTGAAAATGTTTTAAAATGCTGGGCTGTTTGAGAATGTTTTAATTCTCCTTCTCATACCACTCTCCCTAACCTTGTTAACCCTATACCTGAACTATTTGCTATTACTCTGTATGTAATTTTTTCTGTTTCTGTATAATTATGTCTGTCTATTATCTGTACATAAAAGTGTTATTCTTTGACCTAGTGTAATGCAGGTTCATCTTGTAAATGAGCCTGTTCAATGGTGTTCACCTGGATAAAGACTTGATTAATTGATTGGTATTCTGTAAGTTCAGCCTCGTCATCTTCCAACATCTGAACCTATATCCTCAGGAAGTTTGACATTCATTTCAAAGAATGCTCTTGCAGAATCAATGTCCTCAAAAAAGAACATTTTTCCCTAAAACTGTACCCTCAAATGCGCTGGGGCTAGCAGACTAACCGCTAGCCCAGCTTGCTTGAACTCTGACATTATCAATAGAAAGCGTTTCTGTCTTTGTTGGGTTTGCAAGCAAAAGTCTGGGTATAAATGGAAGCGGTGCCATTCAACAATACATTACTTAGTTGTTCCAGCTAGCTGGAGAAGTTTATTGCGCTCTATCAGACTATGAAAGGCTAAAATAATCAACCAAATTCAAAACAGCTCAGCAGGTCAAGGAGTGTGTGGTTGCAAAAAAGTCAGAAGAAAGCAGCAAGGAACTGTACCACTCAAAAGTAGCTTCCAAATTAAGCAGTTTTATTATAAAAAACATCAAAAACACACCGTCATGAGTGCAAGTGGCATCAGAAACGCCGCAAGGAACCCCTCCCAGTTTCGCATTCAAACATGCGTCATCAGGAGGATGACGCATGTTTGAATACAAAACCAGTAGGGATTCCTTGCGGCATTTCTGATGCCACTTGCACTCATGGCGGTGTGTTTTTAATGTTTTCTGCAATAAAACTGCTTAATTTGGAAGCTACTTTTTAGTGGTGCGGTTCCTTGTTGCTTTCTTCTAAGGTTAAAATAATAAATCTTGCCTTCTGACAGTCCTTTTTCCTATTAGGAGGTATGTACACATTCTCCAGAATGAGAGAGGGCTCCCAGGAGACACCAAAGTAAGTAGATTTTGCACAGTGACTTTCAGCTCTAAATCAGAAACAATTCCAGAGAAACCAATTAACCTAAGATTTCTTCTCAGAGCATTATTCTCCAAATGCTCTAGTCTTGATGCTTGCACCAGCTGATCATGCAGTGTGTCATTTACTGCACCCTCCAAAGTCAGAGTTCTGCCTGATAATGACTTAAGCTCATTTTTGTTATTTTTAATTGACTACTCAGTATTCTCTACCCTCTTCTCGATATCAGCACAGCGAGAAGAAATTTCTGCAAGTGAGGTCTTGATCCTAGCAATCAATTGACGGACTTCTACCTGAAACTAAGCAAGGAAGGACTGGATGGAGGCCAAAGTAGGTTTTCCTTGTGTTTTAGACTTGGTGCCCAGATCTGAGCATGTCTGCATCCCCCGGTGTGGTTCCTGCTCCAGCCATAGCTAGAGCGCACTCGGGCCCTTGTGCTGGAGCTCCTCTCCCAGCTATTTTGGGGGAAAGGAATTTATCCATTGAGTTTACTAAAAACTCATCAGTTTCCTAAGCAGTTTCCACTAAGGAACATTAAATACAAACAGAAAAACTTGAGTTTTTTAGTTCCAAACCACAGAGCTCCAAACAAGCATGTACTCTTTCTACAAGCTCAACAGTGCCCCTGTTGCAAATATTCTAAGTGCTTATAAATGTGCTGAATGTGTGGTGTGGGTCGTAATTTGGTTCCCCAACGCAAGTTCTCTTACACTAGCTGGAAGCTACTCCAGCATTTTTCATGGACTTTATCTGCACTGCTTGCTCTGCTTGGGCCCTGTCACCTTGGCCTAGGCTGCCGCTCCCAATTCAGAGACATTTCTGGCAAAAGACCTGCTAGGGGATTTGGCCCTCTGCTCAACTCCACTGAACAGGTAGCATCCACCACAGTGAGATGTGTCAGCCCTACTTCCCCTGACAGTCCAATACAACATCCATGAGGTCTTCATCTCATCTGTCCTGCATCCTGGTCTGGGAAGCATGAGTACAAAACATGGTAACTCCCTGCAACAAAGCTACAATCATATATGTGTGTTCATCTGATTTTATTTTTCTGGGTTTATTTACAATGGACAGAGCCATATGGCTCCGAATAACAAATCTTTGGGTTGAGTGTATGCTAATTGTGTTTTTCCTTCCTAAGGGCCCCAACAACAGCTGCAACGCCAGCCTACCCCTGGCAACGCTTCAGGCTAGCCTGTTTTCCAACTGGGTACCCTGGGTTGCTGGACTTCAATCAATCAAAACAATCAAAATCTTTATTTATCCAGGCGATCACCATTGAGCAAGCTCATTTACAAGATGGACCTGCTGTTGTCAAGGACAGTTACACATACATAGATTAATGGTGCAGAATACAAAATGAACAAAGAGATACAAGCAAAATTACAGAAAAAATGGCAGGCGTAAGGTATACATTCCAAGTGTTCGCGTAAGAACATATATGCATCACACAACATTATTGTGGTATATACAACATCCCTGGATACAGAAATTGAAGTAACATATTTATTCAAGCCTCTATAGAAAGGTACAATTATTTACATTTAATCCCTCAGTGACCTTGGTCAGAGGGACTCACAGTGCATGCATTACCAATCTGAATATAATCAGATTTGCCAATCACTGCTAGATTTATGCCCCACCCTTGTTCACATCCCCCTGATTAAATCAGATTGTGGTTTTTCACATTTTTTCTGGCTAGTGTGTACCTTCTTGATGGGGATAGTGTATTGCCATTGTATTGCTATATTACTGGTCTTATTTTCCAGGTTGTCTCCAGGGCAATTGCAGCAGATCCAGCCTTGGTGGTAGGTGCAAGGAGTGTGAGCATATCACTACTGTCATATGGTTCATGTGATTGTCTCATTGCTGAACTGTGTAGGCCACTAGAAGGGTTGGTATGTGGTTATAGCATCCCGGAGGGCTATAACAACAGCAGTTATGCTACCCCAAAACCATTTTTCTGGGTGGAGGGACCAGTTCACAGAGCTCAGGCCCCTCGGCCCCTCAACCTGTGCACAGTCATGCTGTCAGGGGTAGTAGCCCATAGGATAGTGCCACCTAGGGGTTACACATGTGGACTACTACAGGTACCTGTGATACTTGGCTTGGCCTGTGAGACTGTGATTCTGTGGTACATCCTAGAGAATATCCCATGGCCAAAGATCCCAATTCTCAGAGAGGTAAGACAATCCCATGACTGAGCAGGCCCTCCCCCAACCCCCAACAACAATGCAGCAAAGATAAGCCCACAAACATTTAGCCCCTCCCCCTACAAAGGCTGATGTTTCACCAGAGGCTTTGCACTATATAAATGCCATCCTGATTTGGACCTGAGCCAAATGTCCAACTGCATCTCCTCCAAGGTGTAGGTTTGCATAGCTTCCACCATATTGCAGGAGAGACTCCTGCCATCTTGACCTAGTCACCAACTGGGGTGGACCCTTAGTTTGTGGAGTCATGCAGGGACCCATGCCAGCAGCACCATTATGTCCTGCAAATAAAGACACCCCATGCCCCCCCCACCCGAATCAACATTAGAGATGTGGTGAAGTTTAAATTCAGTGGCGAAGTTGCCACGAAGAGGATTAAATTCGGATATATGGAGTTTTGCAAAGTTTTCACTGCCTTCGGCAACTTTGACTATGCCTGGATCAAAAAGTTTTTAAAGTGAAGTGTGGAATTTCACCCATGAACGGTGGAATTTCGCCCGTGAATGTCAGAATTTTGCTGTTCGCGTGCAAAATTCCATGGTTCGCCAGTGAAATTCTATATTCTGCAGGGAAAACTTTTCACTTTGCAATGGAACTTTTCACTTCTCAGATCACTCTGCACTCTGTGAATTGTGCAAAATTCACAGATTAATTTGCAGAGTGAAATTTGCCAACTTCACCCATCTCTAACCAATATCTGGTGAAAGCATTATTAACAGTGGATGAAATAACTACTGTCCACAAGTATATATGCAACTGAACCCAAAATAAATGGAAACAGCCCAGCACCTAATGAGGAAAAAACAAAAAATAACCCAGACAAAATCCTGTCAATGTCCATACATACTGCCAACAAAGTCCTGAGGAGGGGATGCGAGGGTGGAGGACATCAACTCCAGAACCTGGACTGTGGAGTTGAAGAAGTCAGTCAAAGGAGGAAGTGCCCCGTGCCATACAGGTCTGTCACTGGAGGCCAAGTGAGCAGACTGTTCAGGCCATGCTGGGAGATTCTGTTACCAGTTGATGTATCACAGCCATCAGTTGGGTGATATGCTGATAGCAGTGCAAACTCCAGAGGCAAGAATTGTGAAATGTAGTTACAGTCCACGATAGGTACAATGAGATCTACCTTCATGTCCAGCAATGATCTGATTACTGCCGTGGGGATGGAAGAGTCACTGCTCTCCAATGAAAGGCAGATGAATGATGCATATTAAGAATATGGCAGCTGTCCAGTGAAAGGTGGGAAGAGGTGAACTAGTAGGAGAAGGTGAGACTAGTGCCATGGCAGTGGGCAGTCAGAGAGGCTCCATAAACAAGCTGAGCAGGGCTCCCAAGAGGAGTCTGTGAGCAGCTGGGTTCTGAGTCATTGACAGCCGGCCAACACAGAAATTGCAGTGACTAAGCATAGGAGGTCACAGATCCAGCATTAGGAATTGCCCAGTCCATAGAGCAGTCAGCCACTCACCCCAGTCCGCAAGCTTTAGGATAATGGAAGGAGAAAAGAAATGGGAGAGACCTGGCCCTGTAATTAAATGTCCATGGCAGCAGGGGTGGACAGCTCAGGCTGGCTGGGGAATAGTTTAGGCAGAAGAGTTGGCAGCTGCTGGGAGATGGCTATAACTGAGTAAATGGTAAGGGTGCCAGTGGACAAGGACATAATCAGCTGGACTGGGAACATTATTCAGAATTTGACCTGTCCAGCATGGAGCATACCTTTGACAGCTTTATAGGCTCTTTGTTTCTCACAAACTGCTTGGCTGAGGTATATAAAGATGTAGTAACGGTTCCCATTCCAATGCAAAGAAGCTTGTGCACATGCAGCCTGCTTTACTTTGAGTTTATCCTGGTAGTTGATGAATTTACAAATAAGTGCCTGAGGCCATTCTCCCTGTGGTGGAGGAGGTCAAAGGGCCCTATGCACCTGGTCGAGCAAGTTGGAGGTGACATGGTCCAGAAGTCCCTCAATTAGGAGAAAAAGCTGGTTGTGAAAGGCAATAGGGTCTTTCCCCCTCAGCATGTTCTGGGATGCCACCAGTAGCAAATTGTTGCACCTGTTACAGTTCTCCAGTTATCCAGGTTGTTTTCCAGGTGTTGAACTTTGTGTTGGAGTTCCACCACTTCCCACTCATCTTCGGCCATGCCATCCTCCAGGGAGCTAAGCAGATCTTCAACATCAGTGGCACAGTGGGTCAAGGAGCCAAGGGACTGTTTTACATTCTTAAGACTATTTGCACTAGTTGTGATGATTAATTTGATGGAGGTGAGCTTGGTGATGAAGCGCTCCAGGATCAAAGATTCTGCATTTGGGCTTGGTCGTGAATCCATCTTATGCCATTTAGAGGCCTGAGAATGAGCAGGAACCGGTGGTAGCTGAGCAAGGTCAGACTGTCAAGTGGGATCCACTTCTCAGAGAAGAAAATCGCTACTATGATCCACAGCAGTAAAAGGAAAGAGTAAATGATAGATAAGGGAGAGGAGACCAGGGTGAGGTCCAGAGTGTTGAAAATTAGTTTTAGGCATTGCTGACGCTAGAGCTTGTCTAGTACATGACCATTCAAATCAGGTATGTCACTGGAAGTCTGGGTTGGGTACCTGACTTCCAGACATTGGGCTAAAGCTGGGTTGGGAGGGAGAGGGTATGTTGCTTCATTGCCAGATGGCATATGAAAGGCTGTAGTTGTACTGTGATAGGTGCAGCTGCGTCCAGCCCCTACACTGCCCAAGTGGTGCCAATATGTTTTGCTTACACATGCATGCAAGCAAACAAAAATCCTATTCTGAAGGAGGAAATAAAA
This sequence comes from Neoceratodus forsteri, assembly GCA_016271365.2. Lineage (NCBI taxonomy): Eukaryota > Metazoa > Chordata > Ceratodontiformes > Ceratodontidae > Neoceratodus > Neoceratodus forsteri. The sequence goes on from JADMNL010000023.1 coordinate 480,944,772, forward strand.
CAACCAAGGCACAGTACAGTAAAATACTGAATATGACTGAAAGAATCTGAATATTTGACTGTTGATATTTAATATATCTTCCCTTTTTTTCACCTTTGAATCAATTACAAAAGAGTGTAAAATGTTACTGAACTGAACTCCAAGATTTGTTCCTACTTCCTAGTCTTCCACAGGGAAGGGGTAGAATTCCTTGTGGAATATTTTCCTCCTAAGGTGGAAAGCGCAAGGTATGAAGCATGGGGGTTGGGTGAAAGGTTATGGAGGGGCTATGGGTTGCTAAAGGAGAATCTGAAGGGGTGAGTGGCAATTAGGAGTATAACTGTAGCTGGCAAAAATAAACCAGCTCTAATTAAATATGTTTACAACAGTATACACAGTACCTTACAACAGTTGGTACAGACCTTTTTATAAGCAAGAATTTGCATATCAGTTGGACTAGCCAAGGTAAATGCATTCTGCTGAAAATAAATGCAGGCATTTCACATAGGGGGAAAAATCTTGCAAAACACAGTTATGAATGAGATTTAAAGCAGGTACTGTAGCAATCACTCAGCATGCTCGGTTCTTTTCAGCCAAAGAAAATCAGTAGAAAGAAAGGATCACCAGTGGATTACAAACCAGGCAATTTGGGGGTGTGAATAATTCAAATGTTTTAGGATTACTGCACAGAACAAGTGCAATGCCATTCATGTGCGATGCTTCCACTCAGACAGGCTGGAGAATTTATAAGGGTGAAGAGAATGCTTTATTGTGCTGACATCAGAGGCAGTGCAAGCAGACAGCAGTGATTCAAGGAGGGGGCCAGTGCTGTCATATGTGTACTTCCCTCTTTCCAATCCCACATGAATTGTACAGTGTGGGCATGGGTCATCTGCATTACCTCAATGGGAAGCTGAAGTATTCTTAGACTGTCGGTGGACAAAGAACTGGGAAGGTAGAACTAAAGGAAGTTTCTGTGTTCCGCACAAGGGAAAGAGACAAGAGTGTGTGTGTGAAGGAAAGTGATAAATCAGAAGAACCCATCAGAAAGTAATTTCTCTCAGCCAAGGAATCTCACTTTGCCTGCCTCTGAAGTTTAATTCATTTCATTTTTAAATTGCTGCAGATTTTTCTACATTTCAGTTTTTATTAACTGGCCTTGCTATAACACCAGTTGCTTTTTTCTCCTCTGTATGTTGAAGGACCCTCAAACCTTTGCTTCCGTATATCTCTTACTCAAAGGATCAGTGCATAGCAAAGGTAAGGCAACTTCTTTTAAATAGCATTAATCTTCTCAACAAGATGTCACATCCCCTTCTGCAGACCTTTACCTATTACTCACAATTCCCTGGAGATGCAGAGAAATTCCTGGACTTTAACTCTTCCTTTGCCATGCCATTTTTCAAGTACCAGTCTTTGAACAGGAGTACCTTTAACTGGAATGAGAGCCGGATTGTTGAGTGGGAGAAGTTTGCTGAGCTGGCCAAGTATGACTCTGAGTCACAGAATGCCACTGTGAAAGCTCTCCTGATTGTGGCATATTCAGTCATCATCGTAATCTCCCTCTTTGGGAATGTCTTGGTCTGTCATGTGGTGATTAAAAACAAGAGGATGCACTCAGCCACCAGCCTCTTCATTGTGAACCTGGCTGTGTCCGACATAATGATAACCACGCTCAACACTCCCTTCACTCTGGTAAGAGGGAAAAAAAGTGTATGTGTTGGGGGGCATACCTCACAAGCTTTTGTCACTGAAATGTGACATTCAAAATGAGGGGCAATGTGGGACATTGGTCCTAATAATCTGGGACATATCATCAAATATGGAGACACAAGCATAAAACACTGCTAGAAATCAGTACCTTCATTTGTGATTAGTTTAAATTTTAATTGGCAGATAGGAATATTAGCTTGCATGCCTGAATTTAGAGTACCTACTCTAAGTGGACAGAATCTTTCACATGTACAGGTGATTTAGGACAGAACAAGGTTAATGGGGAAAATGAAGGAAGTCCTCAGTAATTCTGAGTAACACCATTCTGTGTAACTCTACTAAATTGTATAAATGTTATGAAACCATTCTGTGTAACCCTAAGTTAGTGACTTATGCTGTAACCTAAATTTGTTCTGTCTGTCCTCAGTGTGACGAGGTACCTTTGGAAATGAGTCTCTGGCTCAAAGGTTGTAAACCGATGTACAAATAAATAAATAAATGAGAAGCAGTTGAGAAGTACAGTATACACTGTGTGTGCTGGGGGCGAGCAGCCAGAGCATTTCATCTGTGTGCTTGAAAAACATACAGGAGAGGAACTAGATGGCTCAGTGAACTTGAGGCTAGTTAGGGAGGCTTTTATCCTCCAAGTCACCAATGTGAATCTGGTCCCTGTTTGTAGTGGCTGATAGCCACCCTGCTCTGAAGGTTATGTTGCAAAGGTTCTGTTCCTAATGAAAAGCTGCCCCATCACAAAATAAGTGCTAGTGGCTCACTAGTTGCATGGTTAACTCTGGGTCAGGATTATTCACAGGTAGTTTGTTCTAACGCAACAGCAAGAACTTGGGATTATCAATTACTGACACTGCAGTGAGAGTGTGTGTGTGTGTGTGTGTGTGTGTGTGTGTGTGTATTGGGGGGGGGACTGTTGAGGAATCTATTGGATGACATGCAAAACAGATCCGTGGCAGTCCAGATGGGACTTTATGATCCCATGGCAGTTATGGGAGGTGGGGTTACTGCACTAATGTGGTCTCTTTTGTTCATCACTGGTGGCTGCACTAATAAAGTCTGAGATCCCATTGCACTAATGGGGAAGGGGGGTGACTTCACTAATGTGGTCTGTTTTGTTCATCACTGGTGGCTGCTCCAATAAAAGTTTGAGATCCCATTGCAGTTATGTCAGAGGGGGAGGTGTGACTGCACTAATGTGGTCCATTTTGTTCACCACTGGTGGCTGCTCCAATAAAAGCTTGTGATCCCATTGCAGTTATGGGGGGGGGGTGACTGCACTAATGTGGTCCCTTTTGTTCATCACTGATGGCTGCACTAATAAAGTCTGAGATCCCATTGCACTAATGGGGAAGGAGGGTGACTTCACTAATGTGGTCTCTTTTGTTCATCACTGGTGGCTGCTCCAATAAAAGTTTGAGATACCATTGCAGTTATGGGTGTGTGTGTGTGTCTTTACTAATGCGGTCCCTTTTGTTCATCACTGGTGGCTGCTCCAGTAAAAGTTTGAGATCTCATTGCAGATATTGTGGGGGGGGGGGTGACTGAACTAATGTGGTCCCTTTTGTTCATCACTGGTGGCTGCACCAATAAAGTCTGAGATCTCATTACAGTTATGGGGGTGGCATTACTGCACTAATGTGGTCCCTTTTGTTCATCATTGGTGGCTGCGCCAATAAAAGTTTGAGATCCCATTGCAGTTATGGGGGGTGTGTGTGACTGCACTAATGTGGTCCTTTTGTTCATCACTGGTGTCTGCGCCAATAAAAGTTTGAGATCCCATTGCAGTTATGGGGGCACACTGCTGAGGCACCATCCACTGGATGATACATTAAACTGTGCACTTTTGTCCATCACTAATGCTATTCATATGGGCATTAAAGACCCCATGGCAGTTATGGGGGAAGGGATGCTGCACTGTTTAGGTGCCATCCATTGGATGACAGATCAAACAGAGGTCCCTGCTGCCCACCTCTGGTGGCTGTCAAGATGGAAGTTAAAAATTCCCTGGAAGTTCAGGAAGGGGAACTGCACTTTTGAGGTGCCATCTACTGGATGATATGTTAAATTCATGTCCCCTTGGTCAGTCTCTGGTTGTTATCCAGATGGGAGTTGAATATACTAATGTAGTTATGGGGGGACTTCACTGTTGAAATGCTGCACATCCATTGGATGACACATCACACTGAGGTCCCTTCTGCCATCTCTGTTGACTGTCAGGCTGATGTTAAAAAGCAGGTTTTTAGTCATTATTGGTCCCCCCCAACAAGGACTTTGTTAGTTGAGCGGTGGCCTTTGTTTCTCAAAATGGGCACTTAAATGTATAAAAAGGAATGATAAAAAGTGCCCCCACTAAAGTCTAGGGAGCACCCCCCCCGTGTATTCTGGTACTGACATCACAAAACGTGCGAGCGTGGGGGTGCTGCTCCAGGTCGGCAAATGCCAGCATTTTCACAACCAAGCCAACTGAGCTATTTTATGAGTGAAATAATTAAACAAATTCCTTGACAAATATTCAACTTTTTGGAGGCAATACTTAACCGGAGGGTAAGCTACCCTACATGTTGGGGTGGGGGGAACAATAATGACTAAAAACCTTCTCTTTAAAGATCCTGCAGCAGTAATCATAAGAGTAAGGGATTTTCTCTAGTGTCCTGATCAACATTTGCCCTGCTAATAAAACAGGCACATATAACCCACCCCCAGAGCAGACCTGTAAATGAGGTCCCACTGCTCAGTGGGTCTTTACTGGTCACAAATTGAAAACAAACAAAACCATTTAAACAATGGACACTGATCTGCACCATTCTTGGCAGTCTTTCATGAGAAGCCAAGGTTTGAATTAAGCATGGAGTCTGAACTACTGTCTCATCTATAATGCAGTCCCTCTATGACAGGGTTGAGGCACATTTGTGGGTCATATAGGGAAGATGGCAATGCGATTAACTGTGTTGTATCACTCACATGATAAACAGAGGGTGTTTTGCCTCTGCTTCAATACTGGTCCCTGTCATGAGCACTGAAATTCACTACAATAATGTACCCAGAAAAGAAAGCAGTTAGAATCTCTGAGGGGGCTCATTTAGTAGAAGGGCTTAGGTTAACAAAAAGAAGTCACTGAGTCAGCCTGGGGGAGAAAAAAAGGAAAACAAAAATCAGAAAACAAAAAGAAAATGAAAATTTGAGATGGAGAAATGAAAACTTTCTGTATAACTGTTTTAATGTGTTTGTTTTAAAGTGGGTTGTGATATTTTTTCAATGAACAGTACACGGTGCTCTAGGGCTTGGAAGCATGCTTCATAAATCAATACCAAAACAAAACAAAACAAAACACGCTGTATATGATCTAGATATCTCTGAAGTCCTATAAGAGAGAGAAAAAAAAGGGTACTTTTTACACCAGCAAACATTCCCCTTACTTGATTGCAAGTTACATAGAATACCTGACTCATGACAATACAAATCACTTTATATATTTTTATTTCTTTTTTAATCCCATCAATCAGTCCTACTTAACCCATCTTTTTATATGAGCTATCTGTGCAACAACCCACCAGCCTACATGATATCATACCAATGGCAGCACAGCTACTTCTGATCCCAAGACACCATATGGGAATGTTGATCCTTGGTGGGACCCAGGAGGGTGAGAGGCAGCCCCTTTCTCCTCCTAAGGCTTAGTGAAAGTTTGTCTCTAGATAACGGGAGAAGCAGGTGAGGATCCTGAGGTTGATTTTATATAGGTGCTGCAGTGTCATCAATGCAAGCATGAGGCATTTTTCTTTTTTTGTGTAATTCTTCCTGTCACAAACGCACTCCGCAGGTCAAGCCCTCTGCTTCCACAGTGCCAACCTCCTAGCGCACTAGTGTGAACAGGTAACAGACAGGGTAACCCTCCTGTCTGCTTTTGGGTCCAAATCACCTTTAGTCTCAAGTTCTGGGGGGATTCAAACTGTGAACCTTATGCTAGCATACCCAATGTACAGGCTCAGATATGTACCCTCTTCGGGAATTGCGGTACAATCTTTCACCAGGGGTACCAAGCCAGGCTACCAAAATGAACCTATAAAACTCTATAAAAGACCTTAGGTATATTCTTACCTTTTCCCAGTTTAGTAACACCATCAAGCTGTTGAAACGTTTTTATCAGACTTAATCTTCTATACGTCACATGCAAAAAGAACTGAGAGACACCCAGGCAGTCTTTAAAATAAAAGGTATTTTACTAAAAGATGATAAAAATATGAAAAATGCAAACACAGAACAATATATCAAAGTACATACAATCACTTAAAAGAAAAAAACAAAGAAAATTACAGACAGACTCCTACCAACATACAGTTTAGATCTTTTCTGTTTAATGTATTATCTCTTTAAGTGCTTATCAGAGCTGTGTCTCTACAGTCCCAAGATGGAATATGTCTACACATTTCAGACACAGTATAGTTTAAACTGTGTCTCTCCACACCCCTTCTGTGAGTCATATAGCTCCTCCTTTTAGAATATAAAAAAAATACAAACAGGATGTCCTATCAGGAGGTATATTAAATAAGGTGACATAAGCAACAACTCATTTCCCAAATTATGAGTCTTTTGATCCCCCAGTTCCCTTGAAGTTTTACAACCCTTTAGTCCCTCACCTAAGTGTGAGATAGCTGGCAGGAATCAGCTTAATGATGCCCTGTTTCTGAAGTCATAAAATGTATATTTTAGTTTCCCAGCTTCAGAGCAGCAACAGGTCATAAAACGGCCATAAAATGCAATTTCTTGAGGAAGTTAATTACATTACAGAGATCTCCTGTAAGTGTAATATATGTAGCTTCACTGAAACCTTGGGGGGGGGCACTCATGGAGTACAGGCTGTCTCATGTGAAACAATCACATACTATATTTTTATATTACAAATAGCATACAATAATCATAAACAGCTGGTCAAACATCAGAGTCCTCCCTGCCTAGACTGAATTTGGGGACTCTATCCCCTGCATGGTATGAGCATCCATAAATCAGTTCACTCCTGATATAGACACGATAAGCCATCTGCATTTTGATTGGTCGTTCCAGCCCTATGTAAGATCGTCATGTCATACCCTTGCAAGGGAAGACTCCATCTTAATAGTGTACCATTAGTTTTTCCTCATTTGTGTCAGCCAAACCAGGGGGTTGTGGTCAGTTTGTACGTCAAAATGCTGCCCATATAAGTATGGCTCTAACTTCTTTAGGGCCTACACTATGGCAAGACACTCTTTTTCCACAGTAGAGTAAGCCTGCTTCCTGGGAAGTAACTTTTTACTCAGGTACACTTCAGGGTGATCTTTCCCTTGGCTGTATGTCTGACTCAGTACTGCCCCAATGCCCACGTCTGAGGTGTCAGTCTGGACTATAGAGGGCCTGCTATAGTCAGGTCTTGTCAATACTGGAGCACTTGCACAGTGCCTCCTTCAGTCTGGTAAAGGCTTTTTCACAGGCTGGTTCCCAGGTAATTTTCTTAGGCATCTTTTTCTTTACCAGGTCAGATAGGGGAGTAGCCAGGGCACTGTAATTGGGTACAAATTTCTTGTAGTACCCTGCTGTCACTAGAAAACTCCTGACCTTCTTCTGCATTTCCAGTCTGGGCCATGCCTTGATCACTTCTATTTTTATTTTGTTAGGACGGAAGTGTCCCCGGCCTACAACATGTCAAAGGTATGCCACTTCAGCCATGGCCTCCTGGCACTTCTCAGTTTTGACAGTGAGCCCAGCCCTCTGTATCCTGCCCAGCACTTCCCCATGTTGGGACAGATGTTCCTCCCAGCTGGCACTAAAGATGGCAATGTCATCCAAGTACGCCATGGCATACTCCTCAGCACCATTTAACACCTGGTTCACCAACCTTTGGAAAGTGGCCAGGGTGTTCTTCTTTCCAAAAAGCATTACTTTAAATTCAAATAAGCCTATCGGAGTGATGAAGGCCGACCTCTCCCTAGATCTGTCAGTTAACTCTACCTGCCAATACCCCTTTGTCAGGTCAGAAGTCATAAGGTATGTTGCCCCTTCCAACTTGTCCAGGAGTTCTTCCATCCAGGGCATTGGGTGGGTGTCTGACTTAGTGATTTCATTCAGTCCATGATAGTCCACATAGAAATGAGTAAAGTCATCTGGCTTGGGCACAAGGACTACAGGTGAGGCCCAGGGGCTGTGAGATCTCTGGATTACCCCTAAATCCAGCATTTCCTCCACCTCCCTCCTAATGTCCTTTTGGACATCCTCTGACACCCGATATGCTGTCCGCTATATGGGCATCTGTGTCCGTGTCTCCACATCGTGCATTGTTAAGGGGGTTAGTCCAGCCTTGGTGATAAACAGTGGGGCAAAGTCTGCTAGAACCTCCCTTACTTCCTGGATCTTGTCCAGGGCCAGCTGGGGTGACAGTTTAACTGCCTCCGCAGAGGACTCCCACTTGCTTTCTTCCAGCAAGTCCAGAAGGGAGACTCCTTCATCCGTCCCCTCCCCAGCACTGCATACTGCAAACAACATGTCAGCCCTATTAGCATATGGCTTCATCAAGTTGACATGGTGCATTCTTTCTGTACAGTATGTCTTCTGTCAGGTAACTCTATGATATAGTTCACGTCATTTAACTTTCTAACTACTTTGTACGGTCCTGCCCACTCAGCCTGCAGCTTGTCTTTCCGGACTGGGATAAGGACCACAACTTCCTGACCCACCGTGTATGAGCGAGCTCTGGCTCTGTGGTCATACTACACTTTTTGTTTCTATTGGGCAGCTGTTAGGTTGCTCTGGGCTGTCCCCATAAGTTCCTTCAGCCTTTCCCTAAACCTAAGGACATAATCCACTATGGGAGTCCCCTAGGTGGCGTGCTTGCCTTCCCAGTCCTCCAGGACCAAGTCTAGGTGCCCACTTATCCGGCATCCATATAAGAGCTCAAAGGGGGAAAACCCTGTCGACTTTGGGGCACCTCCCTGTATGTAAACAACAGGTGGGGAAGGTATTTCTCCCAGTCCCTCCCATGCTGTTCAGCAAATGCTTGGAGAATTGACTTCAGGGTACCATTAAATCTTTCCACAAGCCCATTGGCTTGTGGGTGATAAGGTGTTGTGTGCCTCTGCACCACCCCACACTTCTCCTACAAACATTTAATCAGGTCCGACAGGAAGGAACCCCCTCGATCAGTGATGACCTCCTGCAGAAACTCAACATGGGAGAAAATCCCAAGTAAGGCATCTGCCACTTTGTCTGCACTCAGTGAGGATAGAGCAACTGCCTCTGGATACTAGGTGGCATAATCCACCACAGTCAGGATGAACCTCTTCCTGGAGGAGCTGGGGGTATTTCAAGGCCCCACAATATCCATTCCGACCTTCTGGAATAGCTTCTCCACTATGGGCAATGGAATTAGGGTGGCTTGGGTTTTCTTACCTGCCTTCCCTATTTCTTGGCACCAGTGACAAGACTTGCAATATTCCTTCACCTGCTGGGTGAAGTTGGGCCAATAGAAATTCTGGGCCAACCGTTGCATAGTGTGCACAGTTCCCAGATGACCAGACAAGGGAATATCATGTGTAATCTTGAGCAACTGCAAACAATACCCCTGGGGAATGACAAGCTGCCTGCCTATCACCCCTCCCTCTGTCTTTACAGCCTGAGTATACATCAGTCCATTTTCCCACTAAACTTTATGTTTACTGTAACCTCCCCATGCTCCGTCAGAGTCTGCCCAAGCCCTCAGCTCATCTAGACTAGGGTCACTTTTCTGAGCAGCTGCAAACCCTTACACATTCCCAGGGCATGGGACAGGTCCCCTTCAGTCTCTAAACTAGGGTCTCTAGCACTAGCATCAGGAACTCAGGATCTCTGTCATCCCTAACCCTCTGACAATGGGTCACCCCTCCTTCTTCAGAGTAACTCTCCGTAGCTGTTTGGTTAACTGCTACTGGGGAAATTTCTACCCCTTTTACATTAGTCTCCCTATCAGGAGACACAGCCTGGGGAACCAGCCTCCCAGTGGTTTCCACAATGGCTTCTGTAGTGTCCAGGGAACTACAATTTCCCTGTCCTGCTTGGCTATGGGTAACTGCACACACCATCCCCTGTTTGAGATTATTGCCAAGAATGACGTCAACTGCCAACGTTTTGGCTACAGCCACCTGTTGCACAGTTCCCCATTTCACCTCAGTCTAGGAGAACACTAGCAAGTGGCAATGTGGTTTCCTCACCAGTGAACCCTTGCACAGTTACAAATTCATTGGGTATAAGCTGACTAGGCTCTACCAGATCCCCTTTTACCAATGTCAGGGATGCTCCTGTGTCCCTTAATCCTTGTGTCTATACACCATTCACCATGACTGGGTACATGTGTTCCCTCAGGTTCACAGGCATGCTTCCAGGGACACTTCTTTCTTACCCCATTCTGCGTATTGCTCATCCTTTTGAGACACTCTGGCAATATGCCCAGTTTCTTTACAAACCCAACATTCATTTCTTTTCTCAGAATAATCTTTTCTTTGAAACCTGGGGCTAACTGGTTTCAGTGGAGACAGTGAGAGTTTTAGCTGCCCTGAAGGTGCACTTTTCCCTTTCTGTGCTGCCACACCCACCCCATTCACTGTCAGAGCAGGTCTTTTCTTGGCATAGCAGTCAGAGAGTTCAGCAGCCTCTTGCACTGTTTTGGGATCTTGGTCCTCCAAACAGGTTTCCAGCTCTGCTGGGCATGTCCAAAAATCTGTTCTAACAATATAGAATTTTCAGTTTTATCTACAGAGTTGACTTCAATTCCTTCTCACCAATGTTTTAAACATTGATGTTGTTTCATGGCTAGCTCCTCATAGCTCATGTTAGGGCTTCTTCTGAGCCTACGGAATTTAACTCTGTATGCTTCTGCAGTTAAATCAAACTTTTTTAAAAGTGCAGCTTTGAGTTTGCTGTAATCACTAATGTCCTCATTGTTTATTTTTCCCAACACATCCTGAGCTTTCCTTGTAAGTAGCGGGGATAGCTGGAAGCTCCAGGACCCTCTAGGAATATTTGCCTGAATACAAACTTTTTCAAAGGAATTTAAAAAGGCATCCATATCCTTCCCCTCTTTAAATTCAGCTATCTATTTGGAATTCAATTTGTAACCCAGTCCTGTAGTTCCAGTTAAACCCAAGCCACTTACCTGCTCTGGTGCTGGTGGTTGGAGTTGTAGCTTCTCCAGTTCATGTTGCCTCTGGCGCTCACAATCTTCTCAGTCTGCCTCTCGCTGTTCTCACTTCTCTTCTCTCTGGAACTCCTGCTCCATTCTGCATGACTCAATCTGCAGCTTGATTGCTTCTGGCTGCAGAATGCTGGTGACCTTCCCCTGCTACTGTGGCCCTTCTCTGGCACTGGCCCTGCTGTCATCCTCACCGGATCTGGAAACTGCACTGGCCCCAAGCCCCTCCATGCCCAAGGTTTGGTCGTTTACAGTCATAGTCTGTGACTTGATGCTCTGGGCATCTGCTGCTATCAGGGCATCCATGAGGTTCTGATTGGTGGCTTTCACCTCGTGCAGGACTCCTCTGTCCTGGCACAACTGCCTCAAGTAGTCTTCAGTGCACCCGCTGTAGTTGGAAGCCATCTTCTTCCCTAACTATGGCTACTCTAACTTGCACTTTAGAAAAAAAATAAAACAGGTAGGATCTTGACTGTAAGCAAAATGATATAGTTCTGTTTCCTTTTTAAAAATAAATCACTGCCTTATTTTGCAAGTGTGCTGTACAGTATTAAGCTGACACACTGAACAGTTAAAGCTTGTGTTACCAAATTTATTGCACTGCTGCTAACCAAATCTGTCACAAAAGCACTCAGCAGGTCAGGCCCTCTGCTCCCACAGTGCCAACCTCCAAGCACAATAGTGTGAACAGGTAACAGACAGGGTAACCCTCCTGTCTGCTTTTGGGTCCGAATCACCTTTAGTCTCAAGTTCTGGGGGGATTCAAACTGTGAACCTTATGCTAGCGTACCCAATGTACAGGCTCAGATATGTACCCTCTTCGGGAATTGTGGTACAATCTTTCACCAGGTGCACCAAGCCAGACTTCCAAAATGAACCCTTAAAACTCTATAAAAGTCCTTAGGTATATTCTTACCTTTTCCCAATTTAGTAACACCATCAAGCTGTTGAACCGTTTTTGTCAGACTTAATCTTATTCACCTTTCAGGTTATTACCATCTCCTCGCTACTCCTATTTTGTCCTTCTACCCTGAATTGTCCTCATTTTTGCCCTTCAATACCCTGCACTCTCCTCTCCCACCTCCCCCTAAATAATCATCATGCCCTTCCCCACTCAGTGCCTCCTACTCTCCTTTCTGGATAGCTGCTTACTGTCTTTTACCTGACAATGCCACCTAGGCTTCTACTGTTATCTAAATTATCCTAGTGTTAAAACCATCTCTGTTTCCTATTTACAATATATTTTTGTCTATGTTTACTCACCTAGCTAGATACTCCTAAACCCACAATGTATGTATACTCACCCTTTACAACATGGAACCTTTGTAAAAGAGCGGTCTCCCGCTCAAAGGTATTGTAATCCAAGATTGAATAAATAAATAAAATAAAAAAAAAATAAAAATCTTCTATACGTCACATGCAAAAAGAACTGATAGACACCCAGGCAATCTTTAAAATAAAAGGTATTTTACTAAAAGATGAAAAACATATGAAAAATGTAAACACAGAACAATATATCAAAGAGCATACAATCACTTAAAAGAAAAAAACAAAGAAAACTACGTACAAACTCCTACCAACATACAGTTTAGATCTGTTCTATCTAATGCATTATCTCTTTAAGTGCTTATCAGAGCTGTGTCTCTACAGTCCCAAGATGGAATATGTCTAAACAGTTCAGACACAGTATAGTTTAAACTGTCTCTCCACACCCCTTCTGTGAGTCATCTAGTTCCTTCTTTTAGAATATATAAAAATACAAACAGGATGTCCTATCAGGAGGTATATTAAATAAGGTGACATTAGCAAAAAAACTCATTTCCCAAATTATGAGTCTTTTGATCCCCCAGTTCCCTTGAAGTTTTACAACCCTGCAATCCCTCACCTAAGTGTGAGATAGCTGGCAGGAATCAGCTTAATGGTGTCCTGTTTCTGAAGTCATAAAATGTATATTTTAATTTCCCAGCTTCAGAGCAGCAACAGGTCATAAAATGGCCATAAAATGCAATTTCTCAAGCAAGTGAATTACATTACAGAGATCTCCTGTCACTGTAATATATGTAGCTTCACTGAAGCCTGGGGGGGCACTCATGGAGCACAGGGTGTCTTATGTGAGAAAATCACATACTATATTTTTATATTACAAATAGCATACAATAATCATAACCAGCTGGCCAAGTGTCACACTTCCCACCACCCACAGCAATGCTAATGGCACCTTCCCATGCTGGGCATTGTCTCACTAGATGTCCCATGCCACCCCATCTCCCCACAGGAGACACTGTTGTAATCTGAGCCTTCAATTTCCAAAATCCTACTGTGTTTCCTGGCTAAGGTGTGTTTGTCAAGACCTGCCTTTCATAAAAGTAACAATTTTTAGTTAACAAAAATACATATCATCATTATCATTACCAATCATCATTGTGCTCCCAGGTCTCTCCTGTAAAAAAAGCTTTCAGCTTAGTGTGCTATACCTGGTTAAACAACTAAATAAAAAAATTAAAAAATTATTGCTGGGCAATCTGCAGCAAAGGATACTAGTGAAATAGTCATGTACACATTTTTGATTAACCGTTTTATTACACTAGCAGAAAAAATGTTATGCAAACTTGTGGAAACTCTATGTTGTTTTTTTTTTGTTGTTGTTTTTTTATAAAGTGCAGAGGTGACTAAACAGCAAAAATAACCAGGAAAATGCTGTACATCATCCTCACTGACCTGTCCAGAAGTCATTAAAAAACTCATTGGGCTGGATTTTCAGAAACTTTCCTCATTATGATTACTTTACAATTACACTAATTGTTTCAAGGCTGTTGGACTACCAGAAAAGGTGGCCAGTCTTCTTGCAATATGTGCAGCAAAAATGATACGTGTATCAAAATTCTGATGCATACATCATTTCTTTGCTGGAAAGTTAGTAAAGTGTCATGAATGCATCATCCTGTTTAAAAATCTGGAGCTACCAGCCAGCCTGGTGGCACAGAGGGCTGTGTCACTTGATGCCTTATCTCATGCCATGCTGGTTTTCTGGGTTCAGGAATGGATATATGTTGTCAGAGAGCAGGCATGGGAGGGAGCAGGATTGAGCAGCCAGAAGGCAGCTCTCCTCTCCCGAGGTGGCTGCCACCCCTCCCCATAGTCCTGCTGTCACCTAGTGGAGGTCTGATGGTCAGCATAGGCTCAAGGGGTGACACATAGTGGGAGGGTACCTCAAGACTTGGCATGTAAGTGCCTCCACATTTGCATGTGCATCCAAGGTATGGGGACAGGTTATGGGGAGAAAATGGGAAAAATGCTACAAAAATATATATAGAAAACACATTTGCAGCAAACATTCTGATGCATATAAAGGGAGACATTCAGCACTAAGAGTCCCACACTCATTTGTGGGGCTTGTCCCAAATTTGCGCTTTGTGTGCCAAAACATTTTATTTTTACTTGCTGTTTACTTCTGGATAGGAGATTGTATTAAACTGATTCTGCTGACTTCCAAAAATGATATTTTCTATAACTACATATCCCAGAATCCCCAGTAGCTGACATTAGAGCAGGGCTGCAACAGTGGGAGATTCAATAGTCTTCCGTGCATGTTAGAAATTTTGTAAGCTCAGATCATATGTTTGCTGGTCCAACTATCATCCCTGGGCTAAGTACTATGGGTGGATGAATACTTTATTTTGAATATTCAGCCAAATATTGATATATGGGGCTCCAAGTACTCAGGGATTGGTATTTATTATCCCTATGCTTGTGGAAAAGAAATGAGAAAGGAAAAGAAATTACCCCCCCACCCTCATCCACCAGCCCAATTCTTTAAAAGTCAAAGACCACCACCCCTGCTGCATTCCCAATCCCATTCTCCTCCCCCACAGCACCCATAATTTCATGTTTGCAAATAAAACTATAAGTCTCACAATGGGTAATTGGCACAGCCACCTGCCTTACTGGCTGGCTGCTATCTTTAGCATTTTTTAATTATCAGAAAACAATATGCCCCCAGCAGCACCCAACTCCCACCCTCCTTTTTTCCTCAGCATTCAATTTTTCTTTTAATACAGAAGGCCCCCAGCAAACAACAGTGAAGGCAAGTGGCACAACCCACCCTCCTTCATAGCCAGTCACCTTCTATTGAATGAAAGCACTCTTGCTCTTGTTCACATACTAAAACAGCTGATCATGTGATCGGCTGTTTTAATATGCAAGCAAGAGTGATAGTGCACTCATTTAATAGAAGGCAGCATAGGCCATGGAGGAGGGTGGGTTATGTCAGTCAACTTCACTGTCACTTGCTGACAGCCTTCTCTTTTAAAAGAAAAATCAGATGCTGGGGGGAAGAGGATGGAAATTGAGTGCTGTGGGGCAGGGGGATATTGTTTGTTGATGACTGAAAAGCACTAAGATGGTGGCTGACAGTGTTGGAGATTAGGTTGTGCTAGTCATTCAATGTGAGAGATTTCATTTTTTTGCAAACATGAAATTATAGGTGCTGGTGGAGGGTGGGATTGGGATTGAGGCAGATGGTGGGGGATGGGGCTTGCATTTTATAGGATTGGGTTACGGAAGAGGAGGATGGGTGATGTTTTTCTTACTTTACAAATGGTATTTCCATAACAGGAATAGGCACAAATAGCGCCACTATTCATTATCATCATCATCATCATCATTATCGTCATCATTTTTATTTGTATTAGGCACCCTTCCAATGCTCAGGGCACCTGAACAATTTACATATACTAAAATCAGTAAACAGCAGACATATAAAATCATAAAACAAATATTGATACCGGTCATACACAGTTCCTAGTTATTCTACTGCCTTCAACAGGCCTCCTGGAAAGCCTAGAGGAAAAGGTGTGTTTTTAGGGCTAATTGAAACCCTGGATGCTCAGGCTATCTTGTATATGACGAGGTAGAAAATTCCACAGGGTTGGGGCCATAAAGGCCAAAGAACGGGCTCCCAGTGTTTTTAAGCATACCATGGGAATCTCTAGCAATCCCTTTTCGGATGATCAGAGCAGGCAGAGGGGACAGCAGGGGCACAGGAGATTTTGCAGGTATTGATGTCCCTGGTTGTGTACAGCTTTATAGGTCAGCAATGAGACCTTGAAGGTGATCTACCACTGTACTGGCAGCCAGTGCAGTTTGCACAGCACAGGTGTTATGTGCCTGGATCTAGGGGCCCCAGTCAACAACCTGGCCGTCGCATTCTGCACCAGCTGCAAGCAGCGGATATCTACCCCCAGTAGCCCTAGGTAGAGGGTGTTGCAGTAGTCAAGATGGGGGGTGATGAAGGTGTGAACCAAAGTGGGAAGATCCTTGGATGGAATTAGGTGCTTCCCCCTAGCGATATTCCTCAGGTGGTAAAAAGAGGATTTGACTACAGATGACACTTGAGATTTCAAAGTCAAACCTTCATCAAAAATCATGCCATGGTTATGCACCTGACCTGAAGCAGTCAGTGGGGTTCCACCAGGCCTAAGCCCGGAAGGCTGTCCCATCAATGCTCCGGCCATCCTACAATCAGGGTCCATGACCAACACCTCCATTTTGTCAGGGTTTAGCTGCAGCCAGCTAGCACTCATCCAGTCCTGTATTTCAGTCAGGTAGTTGTTAAACATTGAGATGATATCTCCTAGCTGCTGAGGCACAAAATACATGTACAGCTAAGAATCATCTGCATAACAGTGAAAGCTCAAGTCATACCATCTTATAATGTCTCCAAAATGCAGCATGTATACTGCAGACAACATGGGTGATAGCACAGAGCCCTGCAGCACCCCACAGGGCAGGGAGTGAGGTCCAAGGAATTAAACCCTGACACCACTCTCTGCGACCTGCCCTCAAGGAATGATCGAAACCAACTGAGGACTGCCCCCCCCCAGTCCACAGTAAAATTGCAGGTGCTCGAGCAACACCTCATGGTCTACAGTATCAAATGCCACTGAGAGATCAAGAAGAACAAAAATGGTACAAGCTCTCCAATCTCTCACCATCAGAAGATCATTCAGTACCCAAACCAGGGCAGTCTCAGAGCTATGCCTTTTTCAGAAACCCAACTGTAGACAATCTTAGATATTGTGACTGGATAAATGATCCATAAATGATAAATGATTATTTGTATCAGAATAACAAATAATGCATTATTTGTGATATTCTGAAAATAATATTTTATTATGCTCACACCCCTACTAAATATAGTCTTCTGTGACTATTCTTAGCTCAGAGAGGACAGCAGGACCAGCAAACTAAAGATCAGAGCTTATAATATCTCTAACGTGCACTGCATGCTATTAAATCTCCCACTGTTGCAGCCCTCCTCTGATGTCAGCTGTATGGTTTTCTGGGATTTGTAGTTACAGAAAATGTCAGCTTGCAAGTCAGTAGAATCTGTCTTTCATTTCATTTCATTTTTTTATTTTTTATACTTGTTAGCAAGATGAGCAAAATGTCCATTTTCACAAGTGACAAGTTTACATAAAAAAACATATTGTCGAAACCAGACATACCCAGTAAAACAGGATAGAAAATTTCAGTACATACAAATATGCGTATAAAAATCAGTTTCTATTGCTAACAGGTACAATCAGTAACAGAATCAAGCCATTGAACAAGTTTATACTTAAAGGACCTTACAGTTCTACAATTAGAGACTACACTGGGGATACTATTAAAAAATGTTTTAGCCCTGTAGACGGATCCACGACAGGAGCTCAACAAAATTTCTGTCGAACGCCCGGTCAGCGACACCGGCAGGTCGACTGCATTCTGCAATCGGCTGCCGGTTCTCACTATCCGTCCTTGTTTTCTTCGGGGACTTTGCCCCTGAACCCCCATGTGGGGGCTGTGCCCGCACCCCCACTATGATTATCAGCTCTGAGTCAGAGCTGATTGGGGGGGGTGCAGGATCCCCGACTGACAGTACCAAGTTCCAGTGGGTTTCCCACAGTGGCATGGTGCTGTAGTCACTGTAGTCGCTGTGGGGGACTTCGCTGATGAAATGTCGCTGTTGGGGGGATAACCCCCTGTAGACAACACATCTTTGACCTATGGTTTTCTTAAAAAGGGGGTCCCTAAGAAGACCTCAAGTCTGTTACAGTCTACAATACTGCTGTAAACAGCAAGTAATGAAAAAAATGTGTTTTACACAAAGTGCAAATAGCGACCAGACCCACACTTGGGTGTGGGGCTCTAAGTGCTGACTGTTCCCTTTTAAAGTGATGCAGCTTTGGAAAAAATACTGCAGCAATTGCTGCATCCAGACTTTTAAAAATGTGCCCCCTCGTCATTGGAGTTCAGTAACATTTTACTAAAGATGTAGCAGGTAGATGGGAGTCAGCTTCTTGAGATCTAGCTGAAGGCTAAATACATTGTTACATAGGAACATAGAATTTGCCAATGGATAAGGACTGCATTGCCCACCTATTCTGCTAATGTTCCCCTGCCTATAGTATCACCGTAGATCCTACTTGATCTATGGCCCATTCACCTACCCACCCTTCCCTTTTCCTAAAATTCCCTTATGCCCATCCCAGCATACTGTTATTCAAATGCATTTTGTGGGCCATACAAAATTTCAGGACTGTGTGGAATTCCATTGAGGAAATGAGTTACAATTGTCACACAATTCCACACAATGGGGGGTAAGCCACAAAATTCCATATAAATCCACAACATTTGGAACACTTCAGAATATTGCACAGTCCTGTGTATTTGTAAATTTGGAATTGTCTACAGAATTCTTCCATGTCAGAAAGTACAGTCTGCACAATTCTGCAAGTACAATGAAAAGTACCCAGCCCATATGATTTAATGAAGAGATATTTTCTGTGAACCAAGTTGATAGACTTCCAGCCCATCAGTCTGAGGGCTTTATCAAATTGCATGAAAATGATGTAGCATTCCTAAAGGTTGTTAATGCCCAAAAATGTATGATGTTCATCTTATGTATTTACTGCATCAAATTGTTGAATATTACTGCTTGTTAATGTTATTACTGTTTGTACCACTTTTGGTAATATGTTTATTGTCCATTTACTATGTTTAATGTCTATAATTTGTGGAATGCTTAGATTCCCTAGGTCACCACTAAAAAGGGTCTGTCTTGTCTCAGTGGACCTACCCAGTCATCAAAATTCAAATAAAATAAATTCCTTTCATGGTTTTAATCTTTCAGGAAAGATTCATGTTAGGTGTACTTACCAGTTATGCTACACAACAGCTTTTTAACACAACATTACTTTCCAGCTTTGAAGAAGAGAATATTTTTAGATATGTTAGTCTTTGGATAAGTAGATTCAAAACTGGATAATGTGATAACTTTTATTGGAACAACATACCATAGTTGTGAAGGTTACAGAACACTCAAGTTTTCAGGGCCATACAGGTCCCTCTATCAGGTGTTAGCAGTGTGAGCAGAGGAAGCAGGTTTTATACCCAAGGTTGCATGAGCACTACATAGAACATAATCCAGGACCAACCATACACAAAAAGATTGCGTTTTCATCAAGAGGTTGAGATGAATCACATGGACCTGGAGAGCAAAGCTTGAGAGGTCCATGATGTTATCTCTGCCCCGAAATGGAAACAAAGCAGAACTGGGCATGGTTGCCAAAATTTTATTTTTTTATAGTATATAGGTTTACTCTATGTCAAAAGTGAAAATTTCAGTTCATATATGTGGTGGGCATATGACCAGATTGATCTGCTCATTTCTTGCATTAGTGTAGAAACTTTCCTTTTTTAAGTTCTGCTATTTGAAAGTGGATGAAAGCATGGCTTCCAAGTCTTATGGGAAATATATAGAACTGCTCAGTGCAACTTTCACTTGAGCTAATCTAAGCTGCACATCCTTTGCAGATGTGAAGGTACAAGTTCAGACACCTCAGACATCCTAGAAAACAGAGTCATAAAGTTGGAGAAGGGATGTTCTAGGTGTGTAGGAAGCCAGTTGGCCAGGGTGATGTCATCCACACACACACACACACACACACACGGGATGAGGGGGAACTGTCACTCAAAGGAGTGAAACCACTCTCCACAGTCAAAAGGAATAAATTAGGAGCTGAAGTTCAGCATGTTCTCTTGGACCTGCAACATCTAAAGATCAGATCCTTGCCATATGAAGTTAGCTGAATGGCGAGTAGAGATTTGTCTAGGGAAAGTGTCTATGTAGCTACTGAGCAGATTAAGAATTTGGCGAGGGAAGCTCAGTTTATTTCGATCTGTTAACTGTCTGTGTAACACCCTTTATTTTCCATTCTGAGTAAACTTGTAAACCTTTTGTCTGACGGTAAATATATTCTGTTGTAAATACTCATTGTTCTCCAGTAAAGAATCTGCTTTTGATAAGTCCAGTGATTGCCTTATCATTTTAAAAAGGTAATTTTACTATTTCTTCTGGACTCTATTTGCAGTCTGTCTCTGAAGGGCACTCTATCCACAGTTATTGCGCTGACCTTCCTGACCTTGTACAGGAGGAAAAAGGTAGTTTTCTGGTTCCAGGTAAAAATCAGGTGGTGGCAAAGAATCAGAAGTTCACCACATAGGACTGCACTGTAAGTGAGGGGGCCAAGAGGCAGTTTTCTCACAGCTGGTAACAGTGGTGAGGGATTTCTGTCACAATATACAATAGTAAGCAGGACCCCTTGTATCCCATCTCACCCCACTGACATTTCATTGTTCATAGCAACATGAACTGGCCACCTGTATTAAGAGTTAACAGGCTGTTCACTAGGTGTGTTTTCAGTCTCACTGGTATCTTTGTTATGAGTCATTTGCAGTGAAGTTAAGCATGAGAAATATACAATGGGTTTCTATGCTGTTGTAATGTAGTTGTGCCTTAGCTACTGCGGTACAACACTATTCTGATAGCACTGCTGTGGTAAAACAGCATCTGGAAGTGTATGGTTTTCCATACACAACAACAGGAAATGTTATGCTGCATCTATATTTGTCCAAGAAAAGTCATCATAGTCTCCAACAAATTCAGTTTTCCAAGTTTCTAAAAACAAAACAAGATCCCAGGAGCTATAGACAGCAGTCTGATTTTTGTCTCACTGCCCGTGGCTGAGAATCACACTAGCCTTTTCTTGAAATGAGTGGCATTTGACTAACTGCTGCCCAGCAATGCACAGTTTCATCTTGCACTTGAATGCTTGCTGATATTATAGATGTTTTTTATGTTTGTAACTCTCCCTGGGCTGCACACGGATATAGATTGTGGCACAGTGTGCCATTTATGGTCATCAGATTTTAAATAGAATTAATGAATGAATGAATGAATGAATGAACCGCTGGGGATTATCATTTCTAATTTCCACATTGGCTGGTTTAGCTGAATCCAGAATATGACAAGTGATCTGCAGTACTTCTATGAATAATGTGCATTTAAGAGAAGTAAGTGTTGTGGTATTTCTCCTCATTAGGCCATGCCAGTTAAGTAACTGAAGTATAACTAGAAGTTGTGTGTGTGTATGTGTGTGTGTGTGTGTGTGTGTGTGTGTGTGATTAGCATATTTCATCCATGGCATTTATTTAGAGCACTTATTTTTTTTTCAGTTTTCCTTTTCAGATTTAATAGTACATCTTGGTGACCTATCCAAAAGGTCAGTATACAATGCATTTGACACTCCCCAACTGAACTTACTGTGCCTTTGGTTTATGACATTATAGAGCTTACCATGACAACAGACAGGGATGTCATAAACAGTAACTGCAAAGTCAGTTTGGGAAAGCAAGACTTTTTGAAGTATATAGTGAAATAAGTACTGCATCACCAGAAATACATAATAGATCACAAGTGATGGCAAAAAAACAAAACAACACTGAAGTTTAGCATATAGAATAATGTACGGGCAATTAAAATTAGCAAGACTGTGTTTCCATCTAGGAGTTCTGATGACATAGACTTCAAAAGCAAAACTCTATAGTCATCACAACCCTGATGTAGAAACACATGCTGGGTTGTGTACAGCTATTCATACATTATTTATTTTATATAGGATATGTTATTTTTTTTGAGAGTATTATTTCCCATCTCCATCCATACCCCACCTCATACACTGAACTAAAAACATTCTGTTTTTTTTTTAATAAAACAACTTGAATATTGGTGTTTAAATAACTAGCTACCTAGTGCCAAAAGTAGTATTTATTGTTTCATATATAATTATTAATTGTAGTACTTTTTAAAAATGTCTAGTACTGGTAACAGTCCTCATTGTGTTGTGTTTCTATCTGAATGAGCATTCAAACAGAAGCACTTATACAGTGACAATCATTGCACAGTGATGGGCATTTTTAAAAGTTATGTAACTAATCATTGCATATAAAATAATAAGTACTTTTTCCAGCACTGGTTGGGTTGATACTAAGCAGCTGAGTATAGGGTGATTTTTTTTCAATAAAAAAAAAATCAAGATGAGAGCCAGCCCGGTGGTGCAGAGGGCTGAGGCACTGGATGCCTTACCTCTCACCAAGCAGGTGACCCATATTCAGGAACAAGAATGGGCTGTTGATGGTCAGTCGGGGGGGACTGGTGCAGGACTGAGCTGCTTCCAAACAGCTCGCCTCCCCAGGAAGGGTTCTCAGCTTTCCTCAGCACATGGCTTTCCCATGGTGGAGGCCAGGGGGCAACGCATACCAAGAGAGATGTGGCACTAGGCCAATGTGGTCGGAGGTAGGGGCCATTACTGGAGCAAGAGGGAGCCTCCATGCACATATGTCTCTCTGGGCTCCAGGCTTAAGGGAGAAAAAGTGGAATAAATGGTGGGGATCATGGCAGGATGATGCCTCTGGGCTGGCACAGGGAGTCTGCCAGGACACGCATAATGAACAGTCCCGAATGACCCTGATGTCCATTAGGTTGGCAGATGCTCAGTTCCGATCCACCGTGGGTGAACAAACATCTATATGGGGAAAAAAACAAGATTAGAGCAGGAGGGGTGCATAAGAATCTTCAAATAGAAATGTTTTTGAACCATAATAGCGACATAGCTACTATGGTACAACTTTTCTGACCTTTGAATTATGGTACAACAGCTTTGGGAATTCAAGGGCAAACCATGCTCTATATAACTGTTGTAACTACTGTATAATAACTGTAAGTCACTGTTTTTATATGATACCTACACTTCTTCTCTGGAGTCAGTGCAGCAATTGATCACCAAGATAATGCAAGGCCAACAGAGCAGATCCTGTGAGGAGCAAAAAGAGTCCCTGGATATGTTCTCACTGGAGGCCAGAAGAGACAAGGCAAACCTGATAGAGATCTACAAGTTCCTAGGAGGAATAGGGTGAACAGCAGTGACCTATTCAATAGAAATAAAGGAACAGTAATGAGGGGGCATGGATGGACACTGCTGAAAAGAGGAAAGTTACAGAGGGATGTGAGAAAATGTTACTTCACAGAGGGGGTGGTTGATTCTTGGAATAGTCTAAAAGAAGAGGTGGTGGATCTGGAATTATAAACAGGCACAAGCATGGCTGGGACAGAGTAAGGACACTGATAGTCCCACCAAGGGTATCTAGGAAGGAAAGAGATTCAAAGGGAGAGGTGGTGGTAGACACCCCTTTGGGACAGTAGGTCAGACAGTGGGGTAAGAATACCTTTCCAGGCACTGGACAGACTACTGATATTTTTCTGTCTGTAGTGTCTGTGTCTGTTTCTGTTTCTTTAAAGGGAATGTGTGGCTTCTTTGAAAATGATAGCTGCTGTGGGGCTGATATCATAAAAAGTACTCAGACTTCCTGAAAAAAGCACTGCCCAATTAGAATACAGGGCACTCATATTGTATTACAATAAATCAGCCCTGGCTGCCCTCATAAGGTGATAAAGGAGTTTGGGTAGGGTGGAATTACATACTGAATTTTTAGATTTGAAGCTATACAACCATTTACTCTGATAACTGAAAACACATCTATGAAAGTACCCTTGACTTATGCACCTGTGTTTTAAGGACCGCATTTCTACTCATTTCATGCCTCTGCCATGGTTTGATAAAAGCATGCATGTGGTCCATCAGCATCATGCTGCTTAATATCCATCTAGTCTACCAATGCCAAGCTTGAGTGGTTACACAAATGTATTCTGTCATGTAAGGGTAGACAGCTGTAACCCTTTAGTGGTTCCACAGCACCTGCAGTTACATGCTTGACTACTGTATGTGCCTTTAGCCTCTAATTTGTTAATCAGATGTGTCCAAAGCTGTTACTCAGATAAAAACCTGAGTTACTGGTGTTGCCAAGGAAGAGGGTACCTAATATAAGACACTCAAAGCATAACTGTTTCTTTTTCTTGTGTGTAGTGTCTGACAAAACTAAATAATTTATGGTTTCTAAAATATGATTCATCGCCATGTAGTCTGATTCTTCTTTTTAGTAAAAAGGGAGTCTGTTGCCATGGGAAGGCAATCACTTCTATTGGTTAGTATGCTGAGCTGGGAACATGGTACTGAGCAATTAAAAATGAGAACTTAGCTTATCTGAATTATCTCTCCTGGTCCTCTCTGTCCCCACTCCTCTACCTACTGTTGTTAATCTAAGCAACCACCAAACATTTCATGCTATCTCAGCCATGCTTGACACTGTTTACAGTCTTGCTCCCACCATCTCTGCTTGCCTGGCTCCACCACCCTTTCTGTAAAATAAAACTTCCTTACATCGCTCTTAAACCTTCCCCCGCCACTTTCCACTCCTGATGTGGGTTCTCAGCTTTGTACTCCTGTTAAATAGTTCCAAGTAGTTCATCTTGTTAATTCCCTTAAGAACCTTGAAAGTTCCTATATATCCACTCCCCCCCCCCCAAGTCTTCAGTGAGTTCATGTGCAATGCCTTGATCCTCACTTCATAAGATCTGCCCTGTAGGCCCTGAATCATCTTCATCAGCCTGTGTTGCACTGTCTCCAGCCTGTCCTTGTCTTGCCTTAGGTGAAGACTCCAGAACTGAGCAGATTATTCCAGGTGCAGCCTCACCTGTGGCCTATATAGAGGTAGTACTACTTCCTTTTCCCTGCTGTCTATACCACTTCTGATACACCCCAGCATCTTATTTGCCAAAAGGTGATTATCTTTTCTTTAGAACTGTATAACAGCTACTTCCTTAAAGCTTTTTGTTTTTTAAAGCTGATCCTAAATCTGTTGTCCATCCATTCCATGCTCACATAAAGGATGACTTACATTAATTTTATCTGCCTGATCTTTGAACAAGAACATAACTTTAACCATGCTAAATTTTTGTTTTAATACCTTTGAATGTAGGTTTAGGCTACTCAAGAGGCTAATGAAGTCTAAGAATGAACAGACTATTTGGAGTATAATATATTTTCTAAAGGCAGTTGAAAAAAAGAGGAAATGGATCTTTAACGAGAATTCATCTTTTTGGATTCCCTGACGTAACTTATTGATTGTATTGGTTTTTAGTATGAGGTCTATTTGGATTACTGCATGTACCTTTTGTAATGACAATTTTAAAGGAAGGATCCACTTGGATAATGACCTAATGCCTACAGAGATGAATGTATTTAACAGAGCTGGGCAAAACTGGAACATAATGCTTTTGTGGAATTTTCTTAAACATCTGCAAATTTTAGAACATCTGCACAATTTCATGAAATTTCATTGAATGTGTTTCCTTGGTCATAAAATATAACCATCCATTTAGTTAGATATCAGACAGTTGGCAGGTTTGCTTGCTATTAGATGTACTAAAGGCATGTCAAATATCATGGTATTGCACTGATTACTTCCAAACTTAAACATCCTGCCTAGCTCTGCTGTCTTTTCCTTGGTGAACCCATCTATCTAACTGCTGAGAGTAGTAGTCACCTGCACTAACTGCTTCCCCTATTCTTTAGTACGAAACTCCCTCACTATATTGCCTATTGACATGACCATTACTCCAGGCACAACTGCAGCCCATCTTGAGAATGATGGCATTCTTTTTAACAGACTTTATTCTAGCTGGCCAGAAAAAGACCCTACCATTTTCAGCAGATTCTTGGAAAGAGTTAGCTTGCCTATTAACCCTCCATTATTCCTCAGAGACCGCAGGTCCATGAGCAGGGCCACTGGAAAATTACAGGAAAAAAATTCTCCAGAATGTAGAGACATTTTGAATACATTGCAGGCAAATTTCAGGAGTTGTACTAAACATCCCTAGTGTTCCATAATATACTGTATATGTTATTGTTTTCTGAAGCAGATATTGGGCAGATAAAATTGTTAAATAGACATCAGATTGTGGAGTTTTAAAATTCTGCTTCTGCCAAATTCCACTGATTTCTGAAATTCCAAAAGAGGATTTTTTTAAAAACTCTGGATTAGTAGTGCAGTTTACATAAACTGCAGAATTGTATTCATTCATTCAGATTCATTTTCCGTAAACCAAAGAATAATATGCCACTGATTACATAGTCCACAGAAACACTTTTCAGATTTCTGCAGAATAAGAACAAAAATTATGAAAAGCATTTTGTAAGTGGAATTACCATTCTGCATCTATTCCACTGGTGGAAGTCTATATTCTGGACTGCTCTAATACATATATTGTCAGTTCTGTATGCTTACAACTTGAATAAAGGTTTGTGATGTTGGAATTTATCAATATGTAGCATATCTTTAAAAATCTAAAAGCATAAATCTCATGCAGTGCCAGCTACATTTTATTTACTTATCCATAGCTCAATATTAAACACATTCAAAAGCAACATATTTTTATGTGAATGCGAGCATGTGCAAGAAACATCTTGTGGCAGCTTTTCTCCAGAAGCAGGTTGTGGAGGCATGGCACTGTTGTGGCCAATGCCCCTACAGCCTTTAAAGGCATGGCCTGCTTTCCCCAATGCTGTGGCACACTGCCGCTGACACTAGTTCAGCCAGCGTGCCACAACCTTGTAAAAAATTAGCCGCTGCAATCAGGGGCCGCCTCATCATTGCAGCGTAAGCCATTCGCTGCAATGAGGGAGCAATCCATCATTGCTGGGAGGAAACTTGATACTCTGCTATTGTTTGTGAACATGGTGGCGGCTTGCAACCATGTTCACAACAATATGAGTGAACGCCCCCCCATGCTAAGGGGTTGGCCAATCCCCCTCATCAGAATGTGCCCCTTCCCACAGCAGCATGGTTTTGCTGACAGGGGCCCCAATCCCCGTCAGCTTCCATCCTAGTGCTATGACTTGCTGATGTGGGGGCCTACTCCCCATCGGCATTATGTCCCCCTCCCACTTTGATGTGCTGAAGAGGGAGCCCACTCCCCATCAGCATTAGTCCCCCTGAAACAGTAGCGGGAGAGTTGTGCCAAGGGGGTGCCCAATCCCCCTTGGCTCTTGCACCCCCCCACTTTTGGCCGATGGGGGTGCCAATCCCCCGTCAGCTACAGCTGCTCCCCAACAGTTAGTTAGCATGCTGGGAGCCTACCCCAGCATGCCAAATGTCCAGAAATGCCTGTCAAAAAAAAAAACATCCTGCAATGTCTTTTGTTGTTTTTTTGCTTTTTTTGTACCTGTAAAGCAAAAAACAGTCCCTCATCGAGTCCGGCAGCCTCTCCCAACCCACGCCCACCCTCTGTGCACCCTGCTTCCCCAACCCCCCCACTCCATACTTATCTCTGGAGCCCAGTGCGATGATCTTCGTTGAACCAGGAACATGTCTGCACTCTTCAAAGCTGACCGTGAACTGAGGAAATGCTGGTAAGCCGTATAATGGCATAGATAAGTTTTTTTCAACTTTGATGCATATCTCTGGCATTTTTTTTACTTCTGGCATCAAATTTTCAACATGGGGTTTTTGGGACTCCCCTCATGAATTCTGCCACTGCATGGCTTTATTGGGCCCCAAAAGGTGATTTTGCAGTCATTGCGCAGAATCACCTTTCGGGACTGATTAACAAAACAACAGTGCCAGTGTTCATGAGGCGGGCTCTCAAAGAGCCTATGTTGCAAATTTGGTGGAAAAAATACAAAAAGTGACTGTTTTACAAGCATGCATTGTGCAGTTGCTAGGCATGCTGGTAACTTCACGAAGTCACAATATTTTCATGCCAGATTTTCAACATTGACATTTTTCCACACCTCCTCATGAGCAGTACAGCCATCATTTTTCACATCCTGGCTGAAATGTGTTTCGCACTTCTGGTGCCAAATAGCATGGTATCTGTGGGACATCAGTGTTCGGGACAGATTACAAAATGACAGTGACACTGTTCATGAGCAGAGGGCCTAAAATGCCTATGCTGAACATTTAGTGATGATACTCAATAAAATGACTGTGTTACGAGTGTGCATTGCGCAGTTTGCACGCACACTTGTAAGTTTGCAAATTTATAATAATTTCACTCCAGATTTTCAACATTACCATTGTTCTGCACCTCCTTACAAACAGCACAGCTGTCACTTTTCACATCCTGGCCAAAATGTGTTTTCGCAGTTCCTGCGTAGAACAGAGTGGTCACTGTGGGAAATCCATGTTCAGGAGACATTATGAAAATGACAGTGACACTGTTCATTAGCAGAGGTCCCACAATACCTATGTTGAAAATTTGGTGATGACAGTTGATAAAATGACTGTGTTAGGAGTATGCATTGTGCAGTTTCCATGCACCCTTGTAACTTCACAGATTAGTAATATTTTCATGCCACATTTTCGAATCTGGCACTTTTCCACACCTCCTCATGAACAGTACAGCTGTAATTTTTCACATCCTGGCAAAAATGTGTTTTTGCGCTTCCGGCGCTGAATAATGCAGTATCTGTCAGAAATCAGTGTTTGGGACAGATTAGGATTAGGTGAGTAAAGGGGGGGGAGTGACTGAGCTCAACTGAACTCTGTCGGGACTGCTGCGGATTTC
This sequence comes from Neoceratodus forsteri, assembly GCA_016271365.2. Lineage (NCBI taxonomy): Eukaryota > Metazoa > Chordata > Ceratodontiformes > Ceratodontidae > Neoceratodus > Neoceratodus forsteri. The sequence continues at coordinate 480,973,511 of JADMNL010000023.1, forward strand.
ATCGTGAGCAGGAAAAGGTGCCAACACAGGCAGGATCCCAGTACAAAAGGGCAGGCTGCAGTGCCACGAGACACAGAATGAGCGAGTGAGGGAGGGGGAGTGAGTGAGCTCAATGGAACAGTGTTGGGACTGCTGCGGATTTCTTTGTGGGCAGAAAAAGGCAGCAATGCATGCAGGGGCCCAGTACAAAAAGGCAGCCTGCAGCAGTGGGAGAAACAGAATGAGTGACTGAGAGAGGGGGTGAGCAAGCTCAACAGAGCTGTATCGTGACTGCTGCGGATTTCTTTGTGGCAGAAAAGGGCGGCAGTGCAGGCAGGAGAACCGTACTAAAAGGCAGCCTGCAGCGCAGGCAGAAATGGAATGAGTGAGTGAGAGAGGGGGAGTGAGTGAGGTTAACGGAGCTCTGTTGAGACTGCAGCAGATTTCTTCATGGGCAGAAAAAGTGCCAACAGAGGCAGGAGCCCAGTACAGCCTGCAGTGACAGGAGAAGCAGAACGCGTGAGTGAGACGGGGGAGTGAGCGACCCTTTAACAGAGCTGTGTCAGGACAGCCGCAGATTTCTTTTTCAGCAGAAAAAGGTGCAAACGCAGGCAGGAGCCCAGTACAAAAGGGCAGCCTGCAGTGCTGGGAGAAACACAATGAGCAAGTGAGAGAGGCGGATTGTGCAAGCTCAACGGAGCTCTATCGTGACTGCTGCAAATTTTTTTGTGGGCAGAAAAAGGCTGCACTGCAGGCAGGAGCCCAGTACAAAAGGCCAGCCAACAGCACCGGCAGAAGCGGAATGAGTGAGTGAGAGAGGGGTGCTGAGCGAGCTCAGCGTAGCTGTGTCAGGACTGCTGCAGATTTCTTTGTGGGCAGAAAAAGGCAGCAATACATGCAGGGGCCCAGTACAAAAGGGCAGCCTGCGGCAGTGGGAGAAACAGAATGAGTGAATGAGAGGGGGGAGTGAGCAAGCTCAACGGAGCTCTATCGTGACTGCTGCAAATTTCTTTGTGAGCAGAAGAAGGTGGCAATGTATGCAGGAGCCCAGTACAAAAGGGCAGCCAGCAGGGTCACCAGAAATGAAATGAATGAGTGAGAGCGGGGGATTGGGCAAGCTCAGTGGAGCTCTGTTAGGACTGCTGCAGATTTCTTTGTGGATAGGAAAAGGCGCCAACAGAAGCAGGAACCCAGTACAAAAGGGTAGCCTGCAGTGCCAGGAGAAACAGAATGAGCGAGTGAGATGGGGGGAGTGAGCGACCTCAATGGAGCTCTGTCATGACTGCTGCGGATTTCTTTGTGGGCAGGAAAAAGGTGGCAATGCAGGCAGGAGCCCAGTACAAAAGGCCAGTCTGCAGCACTGGCAGAAACGGAATGAGCAAGTGAGAGAGGGGAGTGAGCAAGCTCAACAGACCTGTGTCGGGACTGCTGCAGATTTCTTTGTGTGCAGAAAAAAGCCAACAATGCAGGCAGGAGCCCAGTACAAAAGTGCAGCCTGCAGCAGTGGGAGACATAGAATGAGCGAGTGAGGGAGGGGGAGTGAATAAGCTCAACAGAGCTCTGTTGGGACTGCTTCGGATTTATTTGTGGGCAGAAAAAGGCAGCAATGCATGCAGGGACCCAGTACAAAAGGGCAGCCTGCAGTGGCGGGAGAAACTGAACGAGTGAGTAAGACAGGGGGAGTGAGTGACCTCAATGGAGCTCTGTCAGGACAGCTGCAGATTTTCTTTGTGGGCAGAAAAAGGTGCCAATGTAGGCAGGAGCCCAGTACAGAAGGGCAGCCTGCAATGCAGGGAAAAACACAATGAGCGAGTGAGAGAGGAGGCGTGAGAAAGCTCAACAGAGCTCTATCACGACTGCTGCAGATTTCTTTGTGGGCAGAAAAAGGCAGCAACGCAGGCAGAAGCCCAGTACAAAAGGCCAGTCTGCAGCACCGGCAGAAACAGAAAGAGCGAGTGAGAGAGGGGAATGAGCAAGCTCAATGGACCTGTGTCAGGACTTCTGCAGATTTCTTTGTGGGCACAAAAAGCCACCAACACAGGCAGGAGCCCAGAACAAAAGGGCAGCCTGCAGCAGCGGGAGACACTGAATGAGTGAGGGAGGGGGAGTGAGTGAGCTCAATGGAGCTCTGTTGGGACCACTACGGATTTCTTTGTGGGCAGAAAAAGGCAGCAATGCATGCAGGGGCCCAGTACAAAAGAGCAGCCTGCAGCAGTGGGAGAAATAGAATGAGCGCGTTAGAGAGGGGGAGTGACTTAGCTCAATGGAGCTCTGTCAGCACTGCTGCAGATTTCTTTGTGGGCAGAAAAAGGCGCCAGCAGAGGCAGGAGCGGGGTACGAAAGGGCAGCCTGCAGCGCCAGGAGAAACAGAATGAGCGAGTGAGACAGGGGGAGGGAGTGAGTGACCTCAACGGAGCTCTGTCAGGACAGCTGCGGATTTCTTTGTGGGCAGAAAAAGGTGCTAATGCAGGCAGGAGCCCCGTACAAAAGGTCAGTCTGCAGTGCTGGCAGAAACAGAACAAACGAGTGAGAGAGGGGGAGTGAGCAAGCTCAATGGACCTGTGTCGGGACTACTGCAGATTTCTTTGTGTGCAGAAAAAAACACCAACAGAGGCAGGAGCCCAGTACAAAAGGGCAGCCTGCAGTGCCAGGAGAAACAGAATGAGTGAGTGAGAGAGGGGGAGTGAGTCACCTCAACGGAACTCCGTTGGGACAGCTGCAGATTTCTCTGTGGACAGAAAAAGGTGCCAATGCATGCAGGTGCCCAGTATAAAACAATAGCCTGCAGCACTGGGAGTAACAGAATGAGCGAGTGACAGAGGGGCAGTGAGCAAGCTCAATGGACCAACGCAATCAACATTCGGTATTGACAAATGTTTGTTTAAGTGTGTAGTTGTAAATAGAAATGCTTTTCATAATTCTGCCAAATTAAAACAGAAATTCTGAAAAGCATTTGAAAAACAGGATTACCATTCTACATGTATTCTACTGGTGAAATTCTACATTCTGGACTGCTCTAATTGATATACTGTCAGATCTATATGTTTTCAAGGGAAGAGTCAGCAGCAAGGGCCCTTCACCCAAGTATGGGGCTGGTCCCAATGTGCACTTTGTGTGCAAAAATATTTTGTTTTACTTACTGTTTACTGCAATATAGCAGATTGTAGCAGTCTAATTTTTTTTTACTTCTGGGTAAACAATAATACTATGCAGGGTAAGTGGTACTGGGCTATACCAAATTACCCTATGATGTAATGAGTCCCAATGCTGCAGGTAGAGGGCGTTATATCCCCTGGAAGATCTAATATGTAAGCAATAACCCACAACAGGGTGTGCTGTTAGTGGGGATTAATGCACATCTGAGTGCATTGTGAGGCACTGGGCCACAGGCCGAGTGTCCTCACAGCACCTGGGTGTGTGTTAATCCCCAATAAGAGCACACCCTGGAGCCTGGGGTGGGTTATTGCACTTATAACATGGGTAATGTTTAAACAACAAACAAATATCATAAATTGTGTTTTTTTGCTTTTTTGCCAGCAATAAAAAGTACTGTATCCTGCCACCTTGCAAAATAGTCACTGACAAATAATGCAGCCTGCATTGCTGTTATGCACAAAGAAATGTCACAGATACACTACCGATATGATCTGTGTAATGTATCTTGTGCATAAAGTCACTCCTACATGTCAGAGCAGATGCACAAAGGCACCCCTGCCACACACACACACAAACACACATATACAAGTGTTTCCCTACAGTACTGTACTACAATTGCTACCTCCATACTGAGACACGGAAAACAAAAGGAAACCCCACCACAGACAGGCAATAATGGCTAGGCACACAGTAAGAAAGAGACAGACAGAACACAGTTCACTATAATGTTCCCATTCATGGCTTCTGTTTTGGTCACTTTTGCTCGACTTGTCTGAAGCTGTGTCTTTCTTTCTCTCTCTCTCTCTCTCTTGATTGGTGCTTACTTGCCAGTGTGCTGTGCACTCACTGCAATGTAGCATGCAGGACTTCTTGTGTTTTTTTTGGGGTGGGGTTGCTGTTTACACTTTTCGCCCACATTCGGGATGGTTTGGGAATGCCAACAGGCAACTGGGTTGCTAAGACGGCACAGATCGGGTGACTTTGTCTCCAGAGTTAGCCACCTGACTGTCCTCCTTTTCTGTTGAATTTTCTGCCATTCTGTTTTATCTGTACATGCATTGTAATCTTCGCTACCATTCTGCACTGTGGGTGGTGCTCAGGACAAATCAGTGTAAGGACTGCGGACATCATGGGCTGTCACTGTGGGTCTATGTGCTACTAATAGCTATGGCTGTCCAGCGGCAACATAAATATTATAGAATAGAACAGAAAATGCACTGCGCACTGAAAAATACACCCAGGACTGCAGTGACATGGGAGTGGCACAAAGAACTCATTGTGGCTCACATAGTGTGGGTAGCAGGCATCCTGGGTGGGCTAACAGACCACAGCTGGACAGCAGTCCACAGGAATGAAAACATGCTATGACTGGCAGTGGCAGGGGGTTGGGGGGGACACTGAATTGGACATAGAAGGGGAGAGTGATCTGGCTGAGATCCCTGCAAACTGTTGCTGCTACTAATTCACCACAGTACTGTTGCCACTCATGACATGTCACCCAGAAGGGACAGCTTGGTGTGACTCAGTGTTGACACAAGATATTCATAAAAGCAATGGGGATATAAACACTGTACACCACACTGTGCAGTCGTATCATGAAGATCTGCTGGGCGGGTGGGTCGGTATGCACAGAGATCCCTGTAAACAATAATGCTATGATGGGGTGTAACAACAGGTGCTCATGATATGCCACTGAGAAGGGACAGCGTGCTGCGACTCACTGCTGCCCCATGACATTAACAAACGCAATGGGAACATAAACACTGGGGACCACACTGTGCGGTCGGTGCATGAAGATCTGCCGGGCAGCTAGGTGGGTATGCACAGAGATTCCTACAAATAATAATGCTACCGTGGGGTGTAACAACAGTGGGGACAGCACTGTGTGGTCACTGTACGGGGGTCTGTGGGGCAGGTGGGTGGGTATCCAGATAGCTGCACCTCTAACAAGCTGTTGTGCTGCACCTGTTTCAGATATTAACAGAGTGCTACCAGGTGAGAGTACAAATAATGGTTTCACACTGTTCTGCACTGCCTTTTTCAACTACTAACACCTGGTAGTTTGTAGTGCTCGGTAAGATCTCTTATACTCTAGCGCTCGCTAAGGTGGCTCTGCAAATGGCTACCATGGATGTTGCAGACACAACAGAGGAAACAAGTGCTGTTTTGTCCACTGATGCTGGAGAGAGCAGATTGCGTCACTCCAACTGTGCCGATAAGTAGGCATTAATGCACAGTCAGCTGATGCCACTTGCCGAATCATCAACCTCCCTTTCCCTACCCAATGTTATAAAGCCCAATATTGCCCACCCTGGAGGGTATTATTGTGCTTAGAAAATGCGCTACATGTGAGCAACCAGAATGGTTAGAGATGTGAGGGAGAAAGGCTATGATGAGAGGCTGCATGAGCTAGACATGTACTCACTTCAATACAGAAGATTCAGAAGGGACCTTTGTCTGGTTTACAGAACCTACAACAATAAAGATCTGTGGGAGTGTTTGGGCCTGGTTAACAGGGAAATTAACAGGGACATTAGATGTCACAAATTGATTACTAGGGAGGAGAACTATAAAGGGAATGCAAAAGGCCACTGGTTCAATCAAAGGGTAGTGGCAGAATGTAATGGTCTGCCGGGGGAAGTAATTAGGAGTCTGAACATAAATCAATTTAAAAATAATTAGATATAATTGATAGTCAGGCGAAGAGTAGGATTTGAAAATTAAAGAGACAAGTCAAAATGGCTTAATGCTGCTGACTTGGAAAAAACTATGAAACCTATTTTTATGTAATATTTAAAAAACTACAAAAAAAAGATAACAAAATAGTACAAATCAATTTAAAGTTGTTTTAGTTGGTAAAGTAGTCCAACTATTAGCATACTTACTAGTAGAGGGCACTGCAGTGTTTAGGATGCTGGTAGTGCTGCTGCCACTAGTGTAGCACTGCTTTGCTGAAAATATTTTTTTTTCTTAATTTTGTTGTTGGCTAGCAGTTTCCATTATTTCTACCTTTTTTTCTGTCTGCAATGACAGTCTGTCAGACACACAATTAGAAGATGTGACAGCGGAGTTCGGGATAGCAGACTGGGTGACTTGAGACTGGGAGTAACAGCGCTGTTGCTTAGAAATGTGGACAGCAGAATCTGAAGTGCAAATAATAATTGGAATGATGGCAGAGTGATTGGCTGAGGAGAGTGGCAAAAGACTTACTGTCCACCCCCCCCCCACCAGTTTCATTTTCATTGTCCCACCACCACCACCCGGAGTTGCAGTCTGTTTTGATTTTAATTGCTGCCTGTTTCCTGTACAAGTAGTGGTCCTGTTTCCAGATGTAACTTTATGAAGCGTGGTCAGGCATGTACCACGGTTGATCAGTTGACAACAGCTTTAAATATATTGCCGCGAGAGTGACTCTGATATGTGAGCAAGCATGATAGCACTAAGAAATTTTGCAGGAGCTGAAGCAGCAAACCAGAGACATCCTAAGGTATTTGTTTCTTTACTGAAGGCAATTTTGTAGGAATACATGCATATGCAGTAACGAAAACGGCACTATGTGGGGGGGTCTGGGCATCACTCTCTATATCACTCGCTAAGTAACCAACAAGATGTCGACTCATTGAAATGTTAACATTCTAAAGTCCACTGATTTTTGAGGTAAAAAGTCAGGCAGGCATAGGGACTAGTTATTTACTGCTGTCTGTTGCTTGATACCCACCTGGTAGAGAGTACTCTCCACCAATCAGAGAGCAGGGTTTCTGCAATTCATTTTCTTAGCTGAGATTTGCTATAACCAGAAATCATAGAATCCTCTACAACTGATATCAGATAGAGTGGTGCTACAATAATGGGAAATTCAATAACTTGCAGTGCATATTAGAGCTTTTTTATGCGCAGTTCAGATGTTTTCCAGTTCTGTTTTCTCCAGGGGCTAAGTACAGGCCTCTGTGTCTTTACTTAAACCTGAGGGTACAGCAGGACAAGCAAACAAAAGATCAGAGCTTACATAAGCTCTAACATGAAACTCAAGGAGTGGGCAAGGGCATGGTAACTGGGGTTCAATGACAACAAGTGTAAAATCATGCACTTAGGGCAGAGGGACCCACTAACTGAGTATAGGATGAGGGGGTACTGACAGTCACTAAGCAGGAAAAGGACACTGGGGTTATCATATCTGATAACCTCAAAGTGGCAAGTGTAATACAATGGTAGTGCCATCACTGCATCGCAAGATCATTTTAACCCAAAGAAACACCACTCCACAGATCAACCAAGGTTTCAGGAAGTTAACCCTCATTTTTTTTATTTTTCTACTCTTGCAATTTTGTGCTTCAATCCTGGTAGAGGCATTAATGCATGTTTTTGCCATTTATTTCCTAAATTTTTTGAAAGAGATATATAATAACTGACACCTTTAACTTTTGACTTTTTATACCCTTGTGATGATCACTGCATAGTGATGCTCACTGCACCAGATCTGTGGCTTGCTTCATGACATACTGTACACAAGACCTGCAGCTGGATTTGCATAAGGCTCTACAGGCTCTACACAAAGCAGCAAAACAGTTGGGCATGGGCCAGACCTGTAGCTTGCTTATTACAGGGCCTTGCAGTCCCTATGCAAAGCAGTGGTTCTGTGAGACAAGGGCTGGATCTGTAGTTTGCCTTATGGAGGAGACTGCAGGTGCTAAATAAAGTAGTGTAGCCACTGGGCAGAGGGATGAACCTGTAGATTGTGTTACACTGTGCCCTTTGGTCTCTTCTGTAAAGCAATAGTTCCACCCTAGGCCCCACACTGGGCCTGTTGCTGATCTTGGGCCATTACACAAAGCAGCAGTACTGGCAAAGACTCCATGCTGAACCTGCAGTGGACTGCATGAAGGGTCATTTGTACCCTTATGCAGAGCAGCAGACCTGCCCCAAAATTCAAAGGCAAAAGAAACATTTTCCTTCTAACACCTTCCTGTTACCAAAGCCACTAACAATGTCTCCCAAACCCCTAAACTGAGTCAAGAAAAATCATTTAGCATGTCACAAAAAGCAGAATGGAGTCACGAAAATATTCCTTTCCACACATTCATTGCCAAAAAGTCAACAACCAAATCACAAAAACTCATTACAAAAACCAAAAAACAAAACCAAGTAGTGTTAACTAACCTTTTACATATTCAAAAACACTGGGCAATTTTTATGTTTGCTTGCACGCATGTGCAAGAAACATAGTGCCATCATCGGAGATTTCGGAGGTGTGTCACCTCCTCCTCCAATTCAAGCAGTGTGCTGGCAGGCGCGGCACCTGCAAGCCAATGCATTTTGGAGCTGTCTATGACACGCTCCAAAATGCAGTGGCATACAGTTGAAAGGGGGAGCTACGCTTGAGTGAGCAGTGATAAGAAGCTGCTCACGCCAGCTCCCCCAGCCGTAGGCGCAGCGCGCCCCCACGCAGCGGTAGCTGATGGGGTGCCCAATCCGTCGGCTGAGCTGCATCATCTCCCCAGTAGTTGGTGCCACGCTGGGCCCACTCGCGTGGCAATCAGTCATTTGCTGGCAGGGGTGCCCAATCCTCAAGTTGGCTGAATGCCCCCGCTTAAAGTCTTGTGCCACGCTGGGAGCCCACCCCAGCGTGGCAAAGCCTCCATGAGTTTTTTTATTTTTTGTTGCGGGGGTGCCCAATCCCCATCAGCTGAACACCCCAAAGTCCTTGTGCCACGGCTGGAGCCCACCCCAGCGTGGCAAATAATCCCACAAAGTCTTTTTTTGTTTTAACCTGAAAAACAAAAAGCGGTCCCGTGGCGTCTCCCAAACCCCTCCCACAACCCGCACCCACCCACCGCGCTCAGCCTCCCCACCCCCCTCACCCCATACTTACCTCGGACTCCGGCGCGGCGATCTTGATGGACCGGGAACACGTCTGCACTCTTCAAAGCCGACCGCAAACTGAGGAAATGCCGGTAAGCTGTATAATGGGCTAGATAGGAGGGTTCAACTTTGTGCATATCTCAGGCATTTTTGGGAATTTTTGCACCAAATTTTCAACATGGGGTTTTTGGGACCCTTTCTTATGAGTGATGTCACTGTCATGGCGTTATTCGGGCTCGAAGGGTGATTTCGCGCAGTGACTGTGAAATCACCCTTCGGGACTGAATACCACCATGACAGTGACATCATTCATGAGAAGGGGGCCCAAAACCCCATGTTGAAAATTTGGTGCCAAAATTCCAAAAAATGACTGTTTAACGAGCGTGTTGCGCAGTTCCTACGCAGGCTCGTAAGTTCACGAAATTTCAATATTTTCACTCCAGATTTTCAACATTGCCATTTCACCACACCATCTTATGAGTAGTACAGCTGTCATTTTTCACATCTCACCCAAAATGTGTTTCCGCCCTTGTAGCGCAGAATGGCGCAGTCGGTGTGCGAAATCAATGTACGGGACAAATTAAGAAAATCACAGTGACATTGTTCATGAGCAGAGGTCTTGAATGGCTATGTTGAAAATTTGTGAACAAATTCCTGCTAAATGACTGTTTTATTTAGCTGCAGTTACAGCTCCTACGCATGCTCATAGGTTTGCGAATTTTCAATATTTCCACTCCAGATTTTCAACATTGCCATTTTTCCACACCTTCTTATGAGTAGTACAGCTGTCATTTTTCACATCTCACCCAAAATGTGTTTCCGCCCATGTAGCGCACAATGGCGCAGTCGTTGTGCGAACTCAGTGTATGGGACACATTAAGAAAATCACAGTGTCACTGTTCATGAGCAGAGATCTTAAAATGGCAATGTTGAAAATTTGGTGACAGAATTCCTAAAAATGACTGTTTTACGAGTGTGCGTTGCATTGCCCCACGCACGCCAGAGGGTTTGCGAATTTTCAATATTTCCACTCCAGATTTTCAACATTGCCATTTTTCCACACCTCCTTATGAGCAGTACAGCTGTCATTTTTCACATCCTGCCCAAAAAGTGTTTCCATCCATGTAGCGCACAATGGCGCAGTCGGTGTGCAAACTCAATGTATGGGACACATTAAGAAAATCACAGTGACACTGTTCATGAGCAGAGGTCTTAAAATGGCTATGTTGAAAATTTGGTTAAAATGCCTAAAATGACTTTTACAGCGCGTTCACAGTTCCTATGCATGCTGTAAGTTTGCAAATTTAATATTTTCACTCTAGATTTTCAACATGTCCATTTTATTAAACTTCCTTATGAACAGTACAGCTGCAATTTTTCATATGTCACCCAAAATGTGTTATCACACATGTAGCCACAATGGTGCTGTTGGTGTCTGAAGCAATGTTTAGGACAGATTAAGAAAATCACAGTTACACTGTTCATGAGCAGAGGTCTTAAAATGGCTATGTTGAAAATTTGGTGACAAAAGTCCATAAAATGACTGTGTTACGAGTGAGCATTGTGCAGTTTCCACGCATCCTCGTTAGTTCATGACTTTGTAATATTTTCAGTCCAGATTTTCACTAGTGGCATTTTCAACACTTCCTTATGAACAGTACAGCTGCCATTTTTCACAACATGGCGAGTGTGTTTTCACACACTTTCAGTGCAGAGATGTGTGGTCGCTGTGGAAATCATTGTTCGGCACAGATAAAGAAAATCACAGTGACACTGTTCATGATCGGAGGCACCAAAATGCCTGAGTTGACAATCTGCTATAAAATATCCCCAACCTACTTATATAACGGGTGTGCGTTGCACAGTTTCTATGTACGCTCGTGACTTCACCATTTTTTTAAATATTTTTACTACACATTTGCAACATAGCCATTTTTACACCTCCCCATGAAAGAGTACAGCTGTCATTTTTTACATCCTGTTCGAATATTTTGCACCTGTGGTGCTAAATCCCGTAGTCACTGTGCATAACAGCTGCTACCAAACTGATATTCCCCTGTTCATAAGGTGGGGTCACAAAACAAACATGTTGAAAATTTGGAGTTAAAATACCAACGAATGCCTGAGGTATTAGGCTTTTCAACTAAATCGCCCAACCTATAGAGAATGACAGGAATCAGGGTGTACTTGGGATTCTTGCCTGTGATGCTCATACCATTCCACACCCTGCAGTCACTGAGAGGCATCAAGGTATGCCTTGGACTCTTCGCCCCAGACTTCACTCCATTCTTCTATATCGCACCCATTTCACCGTATTTCCTAATGAAATGGGGTGCGCATAAGGGCCAAAGACCCCAAGGAACAAGTGACACTTGTCAGTCTCTGCAGAGTGGGGGTGTGGTGAAATGGCGTGGCCGTTATGCCTAATGACCCAAATGCACACCCCAATGCCTGTCAGGCTTCAGTTCAATACTTCACTGCCATTCCTATTACGCAGCTCTGTAACTTCTACACTACCACTGCCAATGCCAGTAAGCAAACATTCGGCATTGACAAATGCTTGTTTTCTGAGTTTTTGTAATGTGTATATTTTTATCATGTCATAAAAACTTGAAATCTAGGCATAAAAATGGCACCGCTTTTACAAAAAACACCTATCCAGACAACTGAACATGCATGAAAATCACCACTTTATTTTGTTAATTGTCAAACTGATTTGAATTTCTGACTGATCTCACCTGTCAAAGGCATCCCTTGAGGGACACACTAACAAATGTGATGATTTCAGGTTTTAGCTCTGAGACAGCTTTGTGCTATCACCAAACACAAAATAGGGGGAAACTGTTTAACCAGGAAAGGCACAATAAGCTAAAGCTTGTTTCCAGGTGAAACCTGGGAGCACAAGGAAGATAAGTGACTTGCTCAGGGTCACACAGTATGCAAGTGGGGGCTATGGGATTCAAGCCCAGGTCTCAAGGTTTGTAGCTCAGAGCCCTAAATCACTGCCCAATACTGGAAGAATAGCTATTGTTGTCAGACATCCATGACATTAGAGCACTCAAGTGATCATTGCCACATTTTTAGGATTCAGAGATTTGGGAATGACTATATGCATGACAAATTTCGAGTTATTTCATCCAAGGATGACTGCAATATTAAGGTGCAAGAATCGGGTGTCAGTGTGGCTCAGTTGGCAGCACATCAGTGTCTGAGTCAGAAGATCATGAGTTCTAGTCCTGCACCAGGACTGGGTCTATATCATAAAAGCTGTCAGCTGAGACAGTAGAATGGGGATGCTGTACTCCTGTGGGTGAGCCATTCTTCAGATGAGATGTAAAACCGAGGTTCTGTTTGGTTTTTCAGGAAATTGTTAAAGATACTATAGCACTTCATGAGAAAAGCTGGAGAATTTTCTATTAAAATGGAAATGGCAACAAGCAATATCCACAGTTATATCTTATTTACAACAAAAATAAGCAAAGAAATAAAACCAGGCAGATTATTAAATGTCATTCTCCAAACCACTGTGATAGCTGATTTATGACTGTATGCCACTAAGATCACCATTACCCAGCTGGCCCAGTGGCACTGAGGGCTGGTGCATCAGTACCTCACCTTCTGCCATGCTGGTGACCCATGTTAAGGTGCAAGAGAGCCACTGGGAGTCGTCCAGGGAGAAAGAGGATCGAGCAACCAAAGGACTGCTCTCCTACTCTGGGGAAGGGGGGAATCAGTGGTCAGTGTTATCCTTGCCCCTAGTGGATGCTAGGGGCTAGCACATCAATGCTGCACAATGGAGAGGCAGGGCAGACACCCGACGTGCCATGAATGGGACCATGTGTGACATTGCCATTGGCATCATTGCATGCCCTTCCTCTATGCCAGGGAGGAAAAACGGGGGAAAATGTTGATGGCTGGATGACAGCAGTCACTCACAGGTCCCACTCCCTGACCATCTGGGCTTGCCACTCAGAACTGGATTCGGTCATCAGGGGAGGTCTGCGCCCCCCCTGCTGACCCTGCCGAGGGGGCAAGCCCTGGGGAAAGAAGGCTGGTGACAACTCCTGGTATACATCAGAGGGATGGGGCTGGGGTGCCCTCCCGAATGTGGGATGACCGGTGAGGATCATAAAGAAATTAAAAAAACAAGATCACCATTACCCCCCCCAACACCAGCTTCCTCCTGCCCCAACACCAGCTGCCTCATATTAACATTTTATTCAGACAGTTTCTCCATTACATCTTCTTATCATCTTGAGAATAGTATTTCCCATCCTTAAGGTATACAGAGTATATTAGTTCCATTACTGTTTCATAAAATTGATTGCACAGAATGATTTTCTTTTGCAAAGAAAGGGTGCATCTGGCTTGTCAAATGCAGACATTTAAGACAGTAAAGAGAAATGTCAAGGTACAGGAAGAGTAAGGGAATTTCCTGGTGTCCTGACCAAATTTCCCCCATTCACTAAAATACCAGCAACAGCTTAATTCTGTTCAATTTCATATGGTTTCCATCTGTGCCCCCCACACACACACGCACACACAGACACTGGGACAAGGCTCACAATAGACAGTATTGTATAGTCTTCCTTTCCAGTCAACAAAAAATAACTTAATAAGTAAGAATCAAGAAAAGTACTGGATACATCAGCTTCGCACATTCTATCCGAAAGGAATGAATGTGGCAGAATAGCAATAGACCTTCGAGACTGTGACTTTTAATATGCACTCAGTTTCCTCTGGTCTACATTCTCTCTCCCTCTTCTCCCATCTTGTTCACACCACTCTTTTTTCTCATCTCCACTGCCTAGATTGTTTAGACTTATTTGCACCTCAAGAACTGTTTCTCAGTTTGAAATATTGTACATAAAAATAAGTTTTTTTTTTCCTTTACAGTACTCTTTGCTGTCTGCATACTGCTTTGACACCAAGCAAAACAACACAAACTAGAATTTGTGGTGCTGGTGCATTCCCCTATGATCTATGTATGGAGTCAACAAACAGCTAAGAATAGGCAGATCTGACTAAAGAATAACTATGCAACAGGAATGTTTCTGCACTACTTTTTAATAAGGTGTATGCTCTATACTGTACAGTATACATTTAGGATATGCTGCTTTAGGAATATGTGTTTAAAGAGATTTGAACATTAATTTGGAATGGTACTATAAAAATTTATTATGAGCACAATTTGTTTTGCTATGCCAACAGGTTCGATTTGTGAATAGCACCTGGGTGTTTGGAAAAGTCATGTGTCACATCAGCCGCTTTGTGCAGTACTGCTCTCTCCATGTTTCAACACTGACTCTGACAGCTATAGCAGTGGACAGACATCAGGTATTGAAAATATTGTATACTACACAATAGTGTGTGTGTGTGTGTGTGTGTGTGTGTGTGTGTGTGTGTGTGTGTGTGTGTGTGTATTGGATATTCTCTTATTTATTTACTTAGATTTTTTACAGTTTATTTACTGAGAACAGCCCTGCCAAGGTGCAGCAGCCCATTTCCCATGGTGTCCTGATTCTGCCCAATTTTGCAGTGAGATGATTAAAGCAAAGGGAGATCCAAAACAATACAATAAAATTAAATAAAACACATTTGTGTATATTGTCTTTCATACATATGATATCGCAAAACACTTTGCATAGTAAACAATCAAAATAAAAACTAGTAAGATAATTTCTGCATCATGGATCATGACTCAAGATCACATGATAAGCCAATAACTGTGGTATGTGTGTGAAGGAATCATGTCAGACATCTGATTCCAGGAGTAGATGACAGACAAAACCTTCTACACATGGAAGATAAGCCCAAACATGGCAAGTATGGCAGCTTAGATTCAGTGCAGAGAAGTGCAAAGTAATGCACCTGGGAAACAAAAACCCAGGGAAGAGTACACAATGGTGGGGGGGGGGGTGTTACTAAAAGCAACAATAATGGGAAGGGACCTGGGGGTAGTCATATCAGATGACTTAAAGGAAAGCAAGCAATGTGAGAAGGCAGTAATGAGGGCTGGGGAGATACTGAGATGTATAGGGAGCGGCATCACTAGTAGAAAACAGGAAGTTGTAATCCCTCTTTACAGACAGTTGTTGAGACCCCATCTGGAGTACTGCGTGCAGTTCTGGAGACCTCATCTCTGCAAGGACATAGACAGGATGGAAGCAGTCCAGAGGAGGGCAACTAAAATGGTGCAGGGTCTGCACCAGCAGCCATTCGAAAAGAGACTAAAGGAGCTTAATATGTGTACCCTCGAGGAAAGGAGGGAGAGGGGGGACATGATAGAAACTTTCACATACCTCAAGGGACTCAACAAAGTCCAAGAGGGTAGCATCTTTCAGAAAAAGAGATGTGCAAGAACAAGGGGTCACAATTTGAAGATAGAGGGGGGACGGCTCAGGGCAACGTGAGTAAGTATTTTTTCACAGAGAGGGTGGTGCACTCATGTAACAGCCTTCCTGGGGAGGTTGTTGGGTCTAAAACAGTGGGGAATTCAAGAATGCATGGGACAGACATAAGGCAATTCTGGAGGGGGTTGGAGGAAGTAGGCTGTTGGTTAATTAGGATCTGCAGCTTATGCAATAGGTAGGAAAATGGCAGACTGGGTGGGCCAAGCGGTCCTTATCTGCCATCAAAGTCTATGTTTCTATGTTTCTAAGTCAAATGTATTTTCATTTTAATCAATAGGTACATTGAGGATAGATACTGAGTTTGAATCTGAAGACAATGAATGACAAGACAGTTTTGTTTTGTGTTTAAGGCTATGAGCTTTGGAGCACAAAATCACAAGTTTGAGTCACATCACGGCCACTCAATCTCTGTGTGACCTTGAACAAGTAATTTTGACCTCCTTCTTTTTCAGTCCTAAAGCACAGAACCAGTGGTATGCACTGGGAAAGCTGGAGGTGGTGCAGAGCAAGGTAGCCAGCCTGCTATTTAAATAACAAGAAAGCTCTGCATTTGAGGTTTCTTGTACAGATCAGGCACACTCAAAAAGAGTCAAGTGCTGGCCCAGTGGTACTGAGGGTTGAAGCACTGAATGCCACACCTCGTGCCACACTGGAGACCCGTGTTTGGGAATGAGCATGGGCCACCAGGGGTCAGCATGGGCGGAGAAGGATCAAGCGTCTCAAGGACTGCTCTCCTTCTCTGGAGAAAGGGGATTCCAGCAGTTGGCAAATGCTTGCCCCCTAGCGGAGGCTGGGAGGCAGCTTGCCAACACTGAAGATGTGGGTGGGGGATGCAGCAGATGCCTGGAGAAGCACACGCAGGAGTGTGCATGCTGTCTCCGCTGGCGTCATTGCACACTACACCCCTGAGGAATGAAAAAAACATGGAAAACATGGAGTCCTCTGCTGAAAGGATGGCGATTGTCCCCCCACAGTGCCACCCAGGAAGATGCCTTCCTGGAATTAGATCCAGTCTGGTGGGTCGTGAGGGTCTCCCCACCCCTGCCACAAAGGGTAAGTAGTGGGGGCTGAAGGAGAGGGGATCTGATACCTGGTGTTGGTGCGGAGGGATGTCAGAAGGTATCGGCAGAAAACTCCAGGGGGGAGAAAAAGCACTAAAAAAAAAAAAAAGTCAACTGAAATGTTTTATTCCGGCACCATAGAAGAATCTTGGCTAGAGCCCTCTGCCCCAACATTTCAACCCACACAGGGCCTTCATCAGTCTTTTTGAAAACATTTTGAGCTCACAGCCACACCATGAAAACACTCAAGGTCAATTGCAAAATGTAAAATTTAAAAAGTTTTATTAGGTATTTGCTCCAGCATAGCATCTTGTTAAAAACTTACAGGCAGCAGCTCACAGGACGTTCCTTGTGAGCTGCTGCCTAATAAGATACTATGCTGCAGCAAATGCTGCATCTAATAAAGATTTTTAAATTTTACATTTTGAGGTTAGTGTTGAGTGTGTTTGTGCTGTGCAGTGAGCTCAGAATTTGTTTCTAAATTTCACTGTGTTGTTCCAAGAGCTCAGCTATTCCCAGAGCTGTTGATAGTCTTGGTTGCCCTTCATCTGTCTTTCCTGTTGACAATTTGGGTAGAAGCAACACCTCCGACCATAAAATGTTTGCTTCTTAACTGAACTGACTTGAGTGAATAAAAAGTGGACTTCATTACATCATGGACTATTAGGGAAGTCAATAACCAACCTGTGTGGTTAGGGGCTGGAGGCCTTTTCCCAGAGAAAGCTCTCTATACGAGTTTGATTTGTGACCATCTTGATAATAATAAATAATAATAATAATTCTTTATTTTTACCTCGCCTTTCTAGAACCAAGGCACCTTACAGCAAACTTCACATAAAAACAATAAAATAAACACAAATACAATAAATACTAAGTTAATAAAATACAGTAAAATATCATCATCGGGGATACGATTATATAAACTGATATTTAGCTGATATGCATGGCAAAAGAAAACAACTTAGGCCTGATCTTCAGGCACAATTCTTTATGATGGGAAACAGGAAGAATGTGTGCCCCATTCCACCAACATAAAAAAATTGCTATACTCAGAAGCATGTATCCTCCAGTGCAGATGCTGAGATTTAAATTGACACCCATATGTTACTGTACTGATTACAGCCACACATATGTATGCACAATATAAAGTGCCTTGTACATACAGTTGGGTGTTGTACCTACACAAAAGATGCCCCCAACCTGTACCTTAATTCTGGTTGTGGGTACTATCATCTTCCAAGTCTGCCAGTCCCTCATCATATCCCTGGTATTCTCGAAACTCTACTTCCTAACTGTAGCTTGACATGTGTCCCTGGAAGTTCAGTGGACCTTCCATCCCTAGTGATGTTCAACCAAAAACATTACCAAACAGATTGGTCCATCATTGACAATCAACATTTCGACAGCTCTTACTTACCCATCTCACTGTTTTAATAGCAATCCTGCAGGCCTGCATCAGTTCTACAGGCAGGGCCATCACAAAAATATGATGATTTGAGTGGGGTCACCATGCCCATTGAGTATTGCACTACATGCCATTTGCTGGACACCCCACCCCCTTCCCATGCACCACTGTACTCTGATGTGTAGTTTCTTGGAAGGAGTCTGCGAGGCCCTTCAAGCATAGCTTAGTGGATGCATTCAAATTTGGAAGGGCACCAGGACCAGAGGGAATGTGATGAAGTTTGGGGAAGGGGGTTTAAGAGGGATGTGTGGAAGTACTATTTCACTGAAAGAGCTGTAGATGCCTGGAACAGATTGCAGTGGAGGTGGTGGAGGAAAAAGTAGTAGAAGGCTTCAGGCATATGTAGCATAAACATGGGGGAATATTAATAAATAGGCAGGAAGGAGGGACTGACACTGAAGACCATTTATGGTCTATGGAGACAGACCAGACAGGGACCATCTGGACAGAATGGGTGGGCCAAGCAGTCCTTTTCTGCTGACAAATTCTACATTTCTATGTTTCCAGTGGACCACCTCAAACTCATCATTGCAACATGTGTCCAATGGTTCCTTAAGACTGAGAATTAGGCATCAAATATTTTAAACTTAGGCTATTTCATTTTATTACATCTGCTTTTCAATTCGGTTATTCCTTAACCTAAAGTAACAGCAGTATTTCTTTGCTGGCAGTTGTATCAACCAATCTACATTGTATGCCACCGTTGAACAATTATACTGCACATAAACCCACCAATAATGTCACAGGCATCATATGTACAGTTACGGAAACTGACAAGGTCAGATACTGTATGAAATTCCTATGATATTTCTGAAGAAATTCACTGCCTGCAGTACTTTTATAGGACCACCAGAGAGAAGTTGTATTGCTAAATATTTGGAAATATCAGACCATGTCAATTGGTGCAACTGTACAATACAAAAATAAAAATTATTGAACACTACAGAAGAACAGTAATCTAACAGTAGGCACATGGAAGTTTGTCCTGGCATTCAGGATGCATGACACCTGGACCTGTCCCACACTGCAGAGGGATACCACTGACAGGTAGCCCAGGAACTGGCCCCAGTGACTGGTATACAGCAAACCACAGACACTCCCAGCTTACATAGCAATATGGCATCTAACAAGGGAAGAGCTGCATGCCCCCCATAGTCACCATGGATGCAGAAGCCATGTCACCCCCCACAGATGGTCCAACACTCGTGGCTACTACATTCCTCTTCTGATAAGAATGGACTCCCCAGTTACCCACAGCCAATGGTGGCCACCTTCCCAGCTTTGTTCTTCCATTGCTTCTCCTCCTGATACCTCATGTACTCCTTCATCCCCCCATGCAGGAGACCAGTACAGCCTGAGTGTTCCACTATGGTAGATGCTCATCTGCAACAACATACAAATAGGATATTAGTGATACAGCATCATACCACTTTGAAAAAATGCATGAAATGTGTACAGGAGACCTGTGCATATGAGACTTAGGGAAGAGGGAGGCAGGGTAGTGGAGAGAGACATTTACAAGGTGACCATCCTCAACAAATACTTCTGCTCTGTATTCATGGAAGAAGACAATGGGGATGGTCCCCCCATTAATTGAGATGGGCAAACAGGGAGAAGAGGTGGACTTCAGACCTTTTCCAGAGGACAGAGTAAAAAGAGCACTAGAATGACTTAGGGTGGATAAAGCTATGGGGCCTGAAGGGATACACCCGAGGATCCTAAAGGAGCTCTGGGAGGAACTGGCTAAACCTCTGGCTAAACTGTGGATCACTATAAACAGGCATGGGTCCGGAGGAGTGGAGGAGAGCACAAGTGATACCCCTGCACAAAAGTGGTAGCAAGGAGGAGGCAGGAAACTATCGCCTGGACAATTTGACCCTGGTAGTAGGTAAAATGCTGGAAACCCTGCTTAAGGAAAGACTGGTGAACTACCTAGAGACAAGGGGACTGCTGGACCCAAGGCAACATGACTTCATGGCAGGGAGGTCATGGTAGACCAACTTGATTGATTTCTTCGAGTGGATGACAAAGGAAATAGACCAAGGCACAGCAGTAGATGTGGCCTATCTGGACTTCAGGAAGGCCTTCAAGACAGTCCCACACAGGAAACTAATCCACAAGCTGGCAGATCTGGGGTTGGGGACAGAGGTGGTCACATGGGTTAGAAACTGGCTGAGTAACAGAATGCAAAGAGTAGTGGTAAATGAAGTTAGCTCTCAGGAGGGATGGGTAACAAGTGGCTTACCCAAAGGATCAGTGCTGGGACCAGTGCTCTTCAATGTTTTTATAAGCGATATTGCAGAGGGTCTAGAAGGGCAGGTTAGCCTGTTTGTGGATGATACAAAGCTATGTAACAGGGTAGATACACAGGAAGGTATAGAAAAAATGAGGAGAGATCTGAAGAGGCTAGAAAACTGGTCCAAGGAATGGCGGTTGGGTTTCAATACAAAAAAGTGCAAGATTATGCACCTAGGGAGATGGAATCCTAGGGTCAAGTATGAACTATACGGGGTAACACTGGAGGCCACCACAGAGGAAAGGTATCTAGGGGTAGTCATAGAAGACAAACTCAAAGTAACTAAACAGTACAACTAAGCTGTTGGAAAGGCTAACAGAATACTAGAGTGCATAGGGAGGGGTATAACAAGTAGAAGGATGGAAGTGGTGGTACCATTGTACAACTCCCTAGTAAGGCCTCATCTGGAGTACTGTGTTCAGTTCTGGAAGCCCCATCTCCAAAAATACATAGACAGGATGGAGATGGCACAGAGGAGGGTGACAAAAATGGTGTCTGGGATGCAGCATAAGTCTGTGAGAAGAGACTCAGAGCTCTCAATATGTACCCCGTGGAGGAAAGGAGAGAGAGGGGGAACATGATAGAGACCTTTAAGTATCTAAAGGGGATCAACAGGGTACCAGATGGGGAGCATCTTTCACATGAAGGGAAATAGCAGAACAAGGGGGCACAGCATGAGACTAAAAGGCGGAAAACGTAAAGGGAAAGTGAGGAAATTTTACTTCACTGAAAGGGTGGTGGAGAGATGGAATAGCCTCCCCCAGGACGTGGTGGGGGCAGCCACAGTTCAGGGATTCAAGAATGCATGGGATAGGCACATGGGAATTATCAAACTACAGCAAAAGGGGGGAACTTGTAGCATCTAGGGAACCTTAAGCATTAGTAAGAGGGATAGGGCAGACTGGATGGGCCACAAGGCCCTTATCTGTCGACAACATCTATATATCTATGTATCTATGTAGTGCCCCAGAGTTGGGGGGGACACCACAAAAATTAAAGGGGACCCTTTACCTGAGCCGGAGATTTGGATTTTGTTTTCTTGTTTCCCTGTTCTTCCTCTCTGCCTGCCACGTCCCACAGTCCCCCACCACAACCTTTCTTCTGTTTGTGCCTCTGGTGGGCCCGTGTCTCTTCTGGCATCGCTCCTCTCCAGCTGAAGTCTGGCAGTAGCAGTCAGGTGGGAGAAGCAACTCCCCGATGTGAGCAGTTCCTAGCCCACCCTCATTCCCCAAGTCCCAGTCAGCAGTGGAGGGATGACGTTTGGGGTCAGGCAGAGGTGTGTGCCACAATGTGTTCGGTCCAGGCAGAATTGAGCACCCTGTACCTTTTGGTTCTGCTTCAGCCTATCCTGCAGCACAGCAGCAGAAGCTGAGTGGGAGTGCAGCTCCCTGGCAACCTTCCCTGCCCCCGTCCCCAGCAGCAGTAGTAGCTTTGTTGAATTCCCCTGTATCCTGATTTGTCTGTTTTGGGAAGTAACTACACAATCCAAAGTGGAAATGTGCTCACAAGTCACACATCTGGGGTGATTGCAGGGTAGTGTACCATTAAGTGTTATGGTATTCTGTTCTGGAGCAAGTTTTGTGTAGTTACTTCACAAAACAGATAATTCAGGATACAGGGGAATTATACATGTGCATCATGGAATGTTGTTTATTTCATTCAGCGCAAAAGATGTCCACAAACAGGGTATGTGTGAGAGATAGAGTAACCTCTCTGTACTAGAATAAACTTGCACAGACATACTTATAATATGAAGATGACTGACAAACCAGTGGGGCAGCATTTATCTCAGACTGATCATTCCATCTCAGATATGTTGGTAATGGGTTTAAAAAGACATTTCAAAAATGCACAACAGAGATGGGCATTTGAGATCAGTCTTATTTTACTTCTCAGTATGGTAGAAGATGGCATGAACATTGATTTGGGTTTTATGACACATTACCCTATTTAAACTTACACAGATGTTCAGTGCAAAGGATGGACATATAATGACTTCAGTCAGTTTTTGTTTTATTATTGTATGGTGATAGGACCCCTTTCAACTAGTTATCAATATGTTGGTTTCACACCAAAATCTATGCGTGTGTATGTGGGGGGTGGGGAGGAACAGTGTGTTGTTTTCAGGGGGTTGTGTGTGGGAGGGTGGGTTGGGGTTGTGGTTATATGAGGTACACTTATATTCAGGTTCATGTCATAATGAGGCTATAGTGTGTTAGGACTCTTGGTTCACATATATAGTGTATATATATATATTTCCTTCCAACTAGTAATCTATATAATGCTGTTTCCTGGTGGGGAGTGGGATAATTACATTAGGTTTTAATTCAGATTCCTAAGACTGTTACTGTACATAGAGTAGATTGATTATATACTGACACATTATTGAACTATAATCATATTATGATGCATATCTTATTTTCTAGGGGGTCATTGGTAAGTTGTTGTATTGGGCACTAATACTGATAATTGATATAGTCTTGTAAAAAAATCATGTTGCAGCACTGAAGATTTTAATGTTTATGGAATTTATTAACAACTGGTTGAGTATATAGTTGAGAAAATATCTCTGGATAGGTGTAATACTGTATGAATGTGTGAAACAGTTTGCTAACACTAGGGAAACTTTTCTTTATACCCACCTATGGCCATAGATAGAAATTTTTTGTTTTGTAGTACTTTCTAACATGGAATTCTATCCCATTTTTAACATGTACTTAAGTGAGTATTATATTTAACAGTGTCAGTGGCTCAGTAGGTAGCACGCTTGCCTCTGAGGCTGGGAGATCAGGGGGCTGTGGGTTCAGTTCCAACATCTGGCACTTGGGTTAATATCCCAGTACTGACATTGTAGTGCAGCATGAGAGGGGTGCTGCACCTTTGAGGTGCCGTCTTTCGGATGAGACGTTAAATCAAGGTCCCATCTGCCTGGATTGGTGGTAGTTCAGGTGGATGTTAAAGATCCCATGGCACTTATCAAAAAGAGTAGGGGAATTTTCCCCGTGTCCTGGCCAAATTTCCCTCATTCACTAAAAATACCACCAACAGCTTAATCTGGTTCAAGGTCAGTTGGCATTCATCTGTATCCCCCTTCCCTGGGTCGTGCCTGAAAATAGGCAGAATTTGTCTAGTGCACTTACCCGGTCAACAAAAACTAAATAAATATTTGAAGATCTTGCTTTTAATTAAGAGTGTATTCATAACACTCTCTCTCGTGCATTGTTCATAATGTAAGTTAGTGAAACTGTATGGCATTTTAAAGGATTTCTCTTATCTGCCTCTGTTGACTTTTGATCTTGTACAGCTTCACAGCAGCATATTTCAGATGAGCTGGCGGAATCTGGTTCCTTCTATTTAAACCTCAGTTATTTTTAAAAAAAATGTATTTTAAACCAATGAGAATTCTTTCTGTTTTTTTATATATGATCTGAGTGTTAATAGAATGTCATTTTTCAAGCAATTGGCATAAGCTTCCAAGGAAGGACTTGGTTGGTCCAAAAGCTTAAGCACTGTTTTCCTTTGTTACATCTATGTTGGTCCAATAAAAGGTATCAAACCATTTGTTTCTGGATCTGTTCTTACAAGGACCGGCATGGGGTCATAATGTCACAGATGAAACCGTGCACCAGAACAATGCCACAGACATTACAGTGTGTGCACAACAAGGTAGGAATAAAACACCAACTGCTAGAGAACAGCACACACCACTGCAACACATAGGGAAATCTGCCCTGCACCCCTGACATGGGGGCTTTACCCACCACACCCTCCCAACTAAAATATCTAACTTAGAGGGGGTGTGGACCGAAAAAAGGCAACCAAGCAGAGGGACTTACTATTTTTTTTTTGCAAAATAAAAAAAAAAAAAACCGCCGCGAGATGGGAATTCAAACCCCATCCCTGGCCTCCACTGTGCCAGGTGCATGTGCCTTAGACACTCTACCACTGGTGCAAATTGACCAGGCACAGCACCTGTGGTGCCTTCAGTCCTTCCTCCACTGCAGAATGAGCGACAGGGGTAGCATTAGTGTTCTATCGCTATCATACCCCTGTCATTGTATTCCATTACCTGCTTTAGACCACGCAGTTATCCTTGCACAGTTTCGTCCACAAGACATTGACCTGGTACCACAAGGACTAATATGGCAACTAAACTAATTCTGTATGTTTGTGTCAGTGCAATTCATATTTACTCTGTAAATATGTGCATCTCTATCACTGTGTGTAATTAATTCTGAGTTGCCCCTGAAAAAGGGATTTGATGATCTCAGTGGGCCCACTGGTTATCAAAATTCAAAGAAATAAATAAATGATGGTATGTGCCTCATGGGGATGCAATGGTTGCCAATCTGTACCACCATCACTGTACAGGATACCACTGTATGGCCTTTGCTGACACCAGGAGTACAGTAAACTTTCTCATCTGATTGTTAAAATACAGTATGTACTGTACCATGACCCACAGCCATTGTGGGCAGAGAGTGCTGAAGATGTGTCATGACACAACTGTTAATTAAGTTGCCATATCAAGTTCAACCAGTTCAACCAGACAACTTCACATTGACTTATTTCGGACACCATGATTGTTTCGCATTTGAAGCGAAGACCCTGCCAATTGGAGGGAGAGTTTCCACACTCTAAGTACCATTGCCTGTCATACTGATATCGATGTGAATACTGCTCTGAGTATAACAGACAGACAGACCTTAGAACACTGACTGATCATGCGCTTTCCGGGTGAAAACTGAAGCCTCCAGGTGACATTCACCAGGATGCTCATTGGATGGCACAATGCTGTGGCCTTCTGCTTCAAAAAGGAATATCTTTACCCCTTTTTGACTGTTGAACAGGACTGGGAGAGGTACCATGATCCATTCAACAGAGTTTGGTACCTTGTAGGATTTCTCATGAGTTGATATTCAAACAGTGCTGTATTGCTGCTGACTGTGCAAAATGTGCAATACAACACATGAGCATTAACTGGGTATTCATCATCACACTTGTCATTTTGTGCATTCTAGGTGGAGAAAAACAAGAAACAATCATGGACACTCACCTTGGAGTGCATCATCTTGTAATGCACTCTTATTCTTGGTTGTTCTACTACCTCCCTTGTGATGGTCCCTTTTCTGTTTGTGATCCCCCCAAAAACCCTTACAGACCCTTTGTTGAATAAGAGTTTATGTTAGCATTTGCAGACTCTGCTGGTCTCTGTTATGTCATGCTTACAGTATGCAGTACCATGGCTTTCTTATGTCTGTGATCATGTGTGATTCACAAGAGTGTATGAATTTGCACAGGTGATATAGTTATCTATCTGATGCACCTACCAGTGGTGTGGGTCCTTGGATGTGAGGTCATTGGGCTTGGACAGGGGGTCTTTGTATGCTGTAGTATTTGTCATTTATTGGTGTGATGTATCTGTGGGGAGGTTAAAAAGGTTAAGAGTATGCATACTGCATGACCTCTGTGTTGGTTGTGACATGTCCATGTTTGTGGTGGTGGTAAGAAGCATGTGTCAGGCAGCTGTTGAATGCTCTGTATGTCATGGCACAACACATGCACATGTGCTGAGGTTCCCTTCAGTCCACCTGTGCCAGACATGCTGTGGTTATGGCTGTGTTTTTCTGTGGCATGTAATGGTTTCATCAACATGCTGGCTGTGGGTGTGCAGGTCAGTTCGTACAAGTGCTGCACACTACATGCCATGCCACCTGCACCAGCTGTGGTGGCACTGTTGCCAGTACTGACATTCTAAGTACCCATCATCCAGGAGGCCAATCACTGAGCTCTGCTGGTTCATGCCTTCCCCATCAGACATGTCTGCATTGACCTGTGTGGGGCATTCATATCCCTGATATGGTGATGTCAATGGGCATCCTGTGTGTATGTTCATGTTTCCACAGTGTTCATCCCTTTCTCACCCTACGCCTTTCTATGCACCCAGTTCACATGCTACTACTACCCTTTACCTTGGCAATTTGCTTATGTGTGTAGTTCCTACACAATGTGTAATGCAATACTCATTTTCTGAATCTGTTTGCAATAAGACAGGAAAGAGAGTGTGTGTTGTGGGATATCAGCATGAATTGGATGCTTTGTGAGGCACAAGACATCATTGAATGCCTTCAACCACTTGTAATGTGCCATTATCCCATAAAATCAAGCACCATGTTTTGTTTTACTGCAGTTATAAAATTGATCTAAGTGTGTTTGGGTGGATGGAAACACAAAAATAAAATTATTTTATTTCAATTTTGTTAACCGGGTTGGCCCAATGAGATCCGGAGATCCCTTTTTCAGGGTCGACCCAGAGTTAGTTACAGATACAATCACAAGTTACAGTCATTTAATAGTGCCAAACAGAGGAGAGGGTCATATATACATACATACATACCTGTACATGCATTTATTGGTAAACTGCTTAAGACATTCAGAGGTATTGTTGCATACTAACTAGGTAGCTAACATTGGGTAGTTTAGTACCGAGCAGATAAATTTACAACAAAAACAATAATGAATACACAGATGAGATGGGAAAAAATAACATTACATGTGTCAATGATTTATTTAAAGTTCATACCACCATAAGATAGGTCCATTACTTCCCAACATTTGGCATGTAATCCCAGTTTCAAATATTATGCAGTGAATATGTTTACATTTATCCTTAACTCCTCCACCACCCCCTTTACTTTATTTACTCCCTTTCCCCACTATTTATTTTATCATCTTTCCTTACATTTAAAAGGTAGAATGTTTATTACAGAATAAGGGTGATTAGATGTCAAAGTTGAATTTGTTGAACCAGCTGAAAACCAGAACTTCTGACTCCAGTAAGGGGTGTCTGAAGCTTCCTAGCTTTCCTCTGGCTCTCCAGCACTTCAGCAGCATGCCATTTATTTACCGGATCACACACTATGCTTGTGCAACTCACATACCATGAAGCAGCCAATCAGTAAGTAATGCTGCGCATTTTGATCTGCTCATGCTGTGTATATCTCGGGGCTGTTATCATCTTTCTTTCAGCAGAAAAGGACATGTGCGTGAACTGAGAGGCCAAGCTCTTCAGTTCTTTTGAAAGAGTTTTTTTTTTCTTATTCTAAAATACTTTGACATCATCAAAGAACTGTTCATTGTTATTGTTAGGTACGGAACAATTACTGTGCTTTCTGTGCAAGGCATGCCATAAGTAATTTGTGTGCAGCTGCAGAGAGAATTGTACAGTGCAGTGCAGTGTGTGCTTGTTGCAGCTGCTGCCTGCTGAAAGAATGGAGTTATGATCAGCCCAACCGAGAAAGGACAGGGCAGAATTGTACAGGTCTTATACAGTTATTTTTATGGCTGCATAGAGATAGCTATGCACCATATTACTAACAAGAAGAGAGGAAGCAGGGCAGACAGGAACAGGAATTGACACACTGGAGTTTCATCTCCTTATTGGTATGCATGAGATCCCTGCCTTCTGTGTCTGTCCATACAACTCACCCCCCTCCTCTTCCTCCATTGAGATCTACTTTATTTATAGAAACTAGAAACATAGACTTTGACGGCAGGTAAGGACGATTTGGCCCACCCAGTCTGCTCATTTCTCTACCTACTGGATAAGCTACAGATTTTAGTTAACCAACAGGCTACTTCCGGCCACCCCCCACTATAATTGCCTTATGTCTGTCCAATGCATGTTTTGAATTCCTCCACTGTTTTAGACCCAACAGCCTCTCCAGGAAGACAGTTCCATGCATCCACCACTCTCTCCATGAAAAAAATCTCCTCACATTACCCCTGAACCGTCACCCTCTATCTTTAAATTTTGCCCCCTTGTCCTTACACGTCTCTTTTTCTGAAAGATGCTACCCTCCTGGACTTTGTTGATTCCCTTGAGGTACTTGAACATTTCTATCATGTCTATCATGTCTCTCCTGTCCCTCCTTTCATCAAGGGTATACATATTAAGCTCTCTCAGTCTCTCTTCATATGGTTTCTGATGCAAACCCTGCACCATTTTAGTTGCCCTCCTCTGGACTGCTTCCAACCTGTCTATGTCCTTGCGTAGATGAGGTCTCCAAAACTGCACACAGTACTCCAGATGGGGTCTCACCAACTGTCTGTACAGAAGGATAACCACTTCCTTTTTTCTACTTGTGATGCCCCTTCCTATGCATCCCAGTATCCCCCTGGCTCTCCTTACTGACTTCTCACATTGCTTACCCACCTTTAGGTCATCTGATATGACTACCCCAGGTCCCTTTCCATTTTGTTGTTGTTAGTACCTCCCTGCTAGTGTGCTCTTCTCCTGGGTTTTGTTTCCCAGGTGCATTACTTTGCACTTCTTGTGTGAATCTAAGTTGCCATATGTCTGACCATTCCTCCAACCTTGCCAAGTCCCTTCTTATTCTTTCTACCCCCCCTTGTGTATCAACTCAGTTACAGATCTTTGTGTTATCTGCAAAGAGGCATACCTTTCCCTCCAGACCATCTGCAATGTCACCTATAAAAATGTTAAAGAGGACTGGACCTAGTACAGAGCCCTGAGGTACTCCACTAGTGCTCCCCCTTTCTTCGGAATGCTTTCCATTCACTGTTACCTTCTGTATCCTGTTGTACAGCCAGTTTGCAACCCAGGCTACCACCCTGGGACCCACTCCAAGGCTGGCTAACTTGATTATCAATCTTTTGTGCGGGACTGTGTCAAATGCCTTGCTAAAGTCTAGGTAGGCCATATCCACAGCCCCTCCCTGGTCTATTACTTTGGTCACCCAGTCAAAGAAATCTATTAGATTCATCTGACATGACCTTCCTGCTGTAAATCCTTGCTGCTTTTGGTCCTGTTGTGGCACTTTTTCCCCCGGGGTTAGATGGGGATTGGGGACCAGTCACCACTACTCGTCCTCTTTGGGCAGGGCTGTGTAATGCCATATTGATAAGGAATAAGACCACTTTCATTGCCAACTTTGTTTCTCATTCCTCATTCTATCTGGCATGCTTCAAAAAGACCTGATTAAGTGATGATGCCAGTCCAGTTTTGGAGGTGGCTGTTACTGCTGGCTTCTCCATCATGCACTGCCCGAGAAAAAATCGCTAGGGGGGGAGGGTATCCATCTTTTTTACATCTGAGTCAAACATGGTGGTGCTCCTGATGGGTGACACTTCATCCTTTCAGTGTGTGGCCATGAATGGGGGCCCAGGTGCCAGGTGCAGGGTCCTCCTTATATACCAGCCTGAGTGGGAGGGGACTTCCTGCAGGACAGTGTTGAGTTCATTGTTGGCAGGGTGTTTGAATCGCCAAAATGGATCATCCTTGGTGATGTCAAAGCCTGGGTCAATGATAAGCTCTCATGCTTTGGACAGGATCTCCTCCAGAGTATTACAGCTCTGGGCTTGGTACAAGCAGTTGCTATTGTGAATCACCAACACAGACATGCACTGGGCTTGGTGTTCCACACATAGCTTGAGATGGAAAACATTAAGATTGATCTGATCAATTGGTCAGATCATTGCATCATCAGGTAGAGTTCAGGGCACCCCTTCAAGGTCCACCCCATGTGGAGGTGGTCAGATACTGCCCTTTGCGAGGGCTGATGCTGGATGGATTTCTGGCAGTTTTGGACAACTTGGGTATGACGGCCACATGTGCTGAGGGAATGGATGAAGTAGAACAACCTATAATAGAGTCATCAGTGTGGTCTTTGACCTTGTAACACTAGTCCATGTTCACCCACTTGTTTCACACATCGGCTCACCATAGTCTGATAAAGAGCTGAGGACAACGAAAGCAAAGGGGTGGAGGCTGGAGTGGCATTAGTAGAGATCTGGGGTCCTGGAGGACAAACTGGCTTTGAATACTCACTCTGGTGAGTATCAAAGGGCAATCTCTTGTAAGAAGGCAGAATTTCTGTCCAGGGAGATTGCAGCTGGGAGGAACTGACCAGCTCAGCTTTGTGGGGCAATGGACAGGCTTTTGCATCTGGCTTGTCTGGAGCCCATGAAGGCTGCTTCATCTGCAAAATGTGAGGAATTTGCTTGGTTCATCTCAGACAAAATGTCCTTTATCAGGGCTGGGGTCTCTTCAACTGGGCAGTCACCACCCAGCAGTGTTGGGTCTGAGTGTCACAACTGCGTTCAGCGGTCGTGGAGTGAGTTTGGGGCAGTAACAACTGTGGACGTTGTAGAGGTGATCTTGGGGCCGCGACCAACATATTTTGAGCTGGATCCAGGCCCAATGCAACTCTTGGCGAGCTGTGCTGGGCAGCTGAGCCAGGTGTTTGGTGAGATTAGTCGGTGTTCCTTATCAGAGGGGTCTTGGTAACCTTTGACATACAGTATATGAGCCTCTCCAGTTGGGATTTAGGTCACAGTTCAGCACTGAGACTGCTTTGGTCAGAGTGCATACTGACTTGCTCAGGGTGAGGGATAGAGGAGAATGGTCAATTCTCGTTCTCCTGGATCTCTCCTCAGTGTTCGACACTGCTGACCATGGACTTTCATTGGATCAACTCAGGAAGTTGTGGGACTCACCAGCAAAGTGTTTAGCTTGTTTGAGCCCTACTTCAGGAGCAGATCTCAGTGGGTGGTGATGGGTAGTTTCTCTTCACACCCAATAGATTTGCATTGTGATGTACCCCAAGGTCGTTCCTTTCGCCTATACTGTTTTAAGTGTATATGCTGCCTTTGGGCATGATCATCAGACAGTATGGAGTTTGGTTTCACTGCTATGCAGATGATACTCAGCTCTGTCTTTTGCACCGCAAGATCATGGAGCAGTGGATATGCTGAACCAATGTTTGGCTGAGATTCAGGGCTGGATGTCATCAAGCTGGCTGAGACTCAACCTGGACAAAACTGAAATACTGATGATTGAGCTGGGGGGTGGCAGTGGTGGGGAGGGAAATATGGCTTTTCCTTGGTACCTCCAGGCTTGATACTGCCAAGAACGGGAAGAGTCTGGGTGTCATTCTGGATGAATGGCTGACATTTGAGGCTCATATGTCAGCAGGCATCTGGAATGGCTTCTACCATCTGAAAAATATTAGCCAGATTAGTTCCCTTATGCACCTCAGGACTTGCCGTCTTTAGTACATGCTTTTGTGACCTCTCGGCTCAATTACTGTAACACCCTCTTCCTTGGGGTCAGTGGCAGTACACTTTGATGCCTGCAACTGGTGCAGAATGCAGTGGCAAGGTAGCTGACTGGTCTTTCGTGGACTAGCCATATTACCCTTGTGCTGCAGGAATTGTACTAGCTGATGGTTAGGTGGCTTATCTCCTATAAGGTTGGCTTGCTAACCTATAAGGCCCTAGACGGTTTGGTTCAGGCTACCTCTGCAAGCTGCTTCATCCTTACCAGCTTGTTCATCCCCTCTGATCCACTGAGTAGAGTCTCCTGGTTGTCCCCAGTGCCAGACTCAAAATGTCTGGGGACAGGACCTTTGAGGTAGCTGCTCTGATACAATGGAATTCACTCCCGATGGCCCTGATGGGGGGGGGCCCTCTCAGTGAAAGTCTTTAAAAATGGGCTTAAAACCTTTCTTTTTGCTTAGGCTTTTGTTGACTGAAACATAGGAACATAGAAAGTGATGACAAAAGGGGACCGCAAGGTCCAACTAGCCTGCCAAGAACCTACCTGGTGCTATTCCCCCTCCCCTCTTTTGACTTTCTGTATGCTACCTTTATGTCTATCCCATGCATTCTGGAATTTGCTTACCATTTTGGCCCCCACTACCTCCTTGGGTAGGTTATTCCATGTGTCCACCACCATCTCTGTAAAGAAGAACTTCCTTGTAATTACTCCTGAACCTCCCTCCCTTCAGCCTTATGTCATGCCCTCTCATTCTCCTGCTCTCTTTCAATTGGAAAAGCTCCTGAACATTAGCCTTATTTATTCCCTCATATATTTAAAATTCTCAATCATGTTGTCTCTCTCCCTCCTCTGTTCCAAGAAGTACTATGGGTGTGCAAGTAATGAATATTAAATCCCATATACCACGAATAATACGGTATTTGGTATTCAGGAGCTGAATACTGAATATCGCAGCTATTTGGAGATATTTGGCATTCCTGCAGGATTTCAAGATCTCACAGGACTTGCTGGCCAATCGTTGAGCATTTGCCAAAGCTAGATCACGTGACAGTTCGACATTGCTGTGTAGTGAAGAGAGATCATAGTGGAGAGTAGAGAGAGCTCTGTATCGGCAGAGATTAGGAGTTGCAAAAACTTATATTTTCATCACAAAACCTTAATTTTGTTGTTCTTTACTGTGTGTTTTTAGTGCCTAATACTAGTGGGAGCACTGGAAGGTTTTTTTTTTCATGGATGAATCCTCTGATGTACTGATTTCTTTTTTCTAGGAGCTACAGATAAACTAGTATACCCTAATTTCAGGGGCCTCTCGTAACTGGTGGAAAGATGGTAGTGGACAGTGAAGAGTGCTGAGTCAGCAGAGATTAGGAGTTGCAAAAAACTAATATTTTAATCACAAAACCTTTATTTTTTTGTTCTGTACCTTGTGTCTTTAGTGCCTAGTACTGTAGTAGTGGGAGCACTGGGAGGTTTTTTTTCCTGGATAAATTGTCTGATGTAGTGATTGTTTTTGCTAGGAGCTGCAGAGAGAAACTAATATACCTTGATTTCAGGGGATGACAGTACTGTGAGACTTTCTGTATTTTCCCCAGAGAAATTGTCTGATTTATTTTGCCAGGAGGAGCTGCAGAGAGACTTAAGCTGCAGTTTACCTCCAGGCTCCCAGCCTGCTTAATGCCATCCCCCCTGACATTCTTGATACCCTATCCTGGGCCCCATTCCAGCGGATGCTTAAGGAGCATCTTGTGATGCTCTGCAGATGTGACTGTCACACCTAGCCCACCATCTCCACTCTGGCATTAACAGACAAGTTCAGTGATCTACTGACTGCCCTTTAATGGTTTGATCTGCTTACACATCTGGTATGATATATGCTTATGTGACTTAGATACATTGTGGCTGTTCGCCTGTCTATCCATGGGATATACCACCTTGTAGAGGTATGATGCAAAGGAACCCTAGTGAAGGATTCCACCCCTATAGGTGCCACAGGAATGATTCCCTTGGCTAAAGGTAACTTAGGAAGAAGCTCATGGGAAAGATAGATGTGCTGGAGGAGGAGGGGAGGATGGTGGGGCAATGAAAGGAATGCTCCTAGACTAGCCAGGAGGAGCGGCCATTAAAGGTCTGATGGAGGAGTGGTTTGTTGTGCAACTCATCAAACTACAGGTGTAGCCTTGCAATTCGATGTTCTTGTGCAACTGGTATGGTGTATGCTTATGCAATTTAGATACAATGTGGCTATTCGCCTCTCTATCCATGGGATATACTACCCTGTAGGGGTACGATGGTGAGGAATTAGAGGAGGGTTCCACCTCTATAGGTGCTGCAGGAATGATTCCCTTGGCTAAAGGTAGCTTAGGAAGAAGCCCAAAAAGAATACCCAAAAGGGTGTCGAGCATAGAAGGCGGCAAGGAGTCAGAATGATATCAAGGAAGAGAACGGAGGTTGACATGTGGAGATGGGTAGGATGGGAGAGGAACAGGAGACAAAAATCAGTGGATCGAAATATGAGCAAGAAGCAGGAGGTGGGACTTCCTAAGGAGAGAGGGAACAGCCAGGGCCACCATCTGATACCATCTGACACCATAACTATGGAACCTATGAAAACACTAACTCTATCTAAATATTATGACCATCGGCATGGAGGAGAGGAAAAAAATCCCTTGAGGAGGAAACCTCTTGAAATCCAAGGCCTAGGTCACCTTCCCTGCAGGCTGAAGGATGTTTTAGTTAGTGACGGCTCACTACTGCAATTTAGAGTTGAGTTTGAGGGAAGGAAAAGTTTCCAATTTGGAGGAAGCTCTCGCTCTGTCCTTCTAACAGGAATGCTCATGAGGGTTGCAAGCAAAATCTCTTCAAGTGGACACCCAAGAGCAAAGGAGGAGAGATATGAACGCAGAGGGATTCAGCCTTCCTACACGAGCCTACAAAACAGACCAAGTGAACCAGAGGCAATCAGATGAAGAACAGCATAAAGGGTGCCTGTGAACCAGCTTAGGCATAGAAAGGAACCCTACTGATGAGAGCCCCACCGCTTGCAACTTGAAGTCATAAATTCTACATTCAAAGGTGTTGCCAGAATGAGGGACAGCTGAAGGTTCACCCAGAGCGAAGACATTCTCATTATGGACCAGGTAGAAGGGCCCCACTCTGAGCTTCGCATGCGCTAGATGTGGACTTCATGGGTACAGAGCAAGACCTTTGACTACAGGCCATCCTTAACCATGGATCAATGGACACAGAAGGCACATCTCAGAGTGGAGAGTAGATCGAGTCAAAGGGGCACGAAACCCATACGAGGGTACACTCGGATAATCGATGTGAATGAGTAGACCTACAAGAGGTCGGATTGAGCAAAGGAGACCCAAACCTGGGTCCTGAGGAGGCAGGTTGCAGTAGCAACCATGGGAGTGCATGCCAACTGGGTCCACTGAGAGCCAAATTCAGGAGTGTATTGATTTGGAAGAGATGGGAATGGCCGGACGAAGCCTGCAGCTGACAGTTGAGGTAAGAGAAGCTGATGATACTAACATACTAAAATGCCAGCAGAGGACGCCTATTGGCCTTTTGTGTTTGCTTGATAGTCAGCACCCATACTGGGTGCTGATTTTTCTGCCCCCCCTGGGTTTCTCTGTCTCCAGTCCAAGATGTTCCCCTTGTATTGGACTTCCTCAGTTTCACCCTCCCCAAATACCTGTCCAAGCATCTCTTAAACCCATCCACAGTCTCTGCCTCCACCAGTCCCTTGGGTAGTGCATTCCATGGTTCCACCACCCTCTCCATGAAGTAACACCTCCTCCTTGCCCCTATGAGCCCCACCCTAGCTTCCACCCATGTCCTCTAGTTCCCCCCTCCTTCCTTTGGGGCACCCCGACTGAGCCTTCCTTATTGATCCCCTTTATGTACTTGAAGACCTCTATCATGCCCCCCCATCCCTCCTCTCCTCCAGGGTGTACAGTGCATGTTGAGCTCCTCAAGCTTCGACCCATAGGTCCTTTCCCCCAGGCCCCAGATCATTTTGGTTGCCCTCCTTTGTACCCTCTCCAGGAGTGCAATGACCCTCCTTAAATGCAGTCTCCAAAATGGGACACAGTACTCAAGGTGCAGCCTAACCTAGCAGTTATACAGAGGAAGGATCACTTCCACCCTCCTAGAGATAATGCCCGGAGATGAAACCCAGGATCCTATTAGCTTTTGCTGCTGCCATCCAACAAGTCTCAGCGTTGTTCATTCTGACATACACCATCACCTCCAGATCCATCTCGCCCTTTGAGACTTGTAGTGTTTCCCCTTCCAGGGTATACTCTTAGCCCAGATTTCTGGCCCTCAGGTGCAGAACCCTGCATTTCCCTGCATTGAACTTCAGTTTCCATTTTCTTGACCACCTGTCCACACCCTCCAGGTCCTCCTGCAGGGCCACTCTCCCCTCCTTCCCATACACCACTGCACCCAGCTTTGAGTCATCTGCAAAGAGACTCATTTTACTCCTGATACTCTTCCTTATGTCAGAGACATAGGCACTAAACAGGAGGGGCCCTAGTACCAATCCCTGGGGAACACCATTAATGATCCTCCTTGGAGATGAGACTAGCCCCCCAACCACCACCCTCTGAGTATGCTCCAAGAGCCAATTTCCTATTCATCTGATCATCTGCATCCCCACCCCTATTTCTCACAGCTTAGCCAGCAGACCACCATGGGATACCGAATCAAACGCCTTGCTGAAGTCAAGAAAGAGGGTGTCCACTGGCCTAACCTGGTCCAGGGCACTCATCACCCAGTTGTAGAACTCCACAAGGTTTGTCTGACATGATCTTCCCAGGATGAAGCCATGTTGTCTATCATCCAGGTATCCCATTTGCTTCAGTACCCCCTCCAGCCTTTCCCTGACAATACCCTCCATCACCTTGCCCACCACCGATGTCAGGCTAAAGGACCTGTAGTTCCCTGCCTCCTCTCTTGATCCTCCCTTGTGGATAGGCATGATATGGGCCACCCTCCAATCTTAAGGTATCCACCCCATCTTCAGAGAGATGTTGAAAAGCACCACCGGGGGGGCCGCCAAGACCTCCACCAGTCCCCTCAGTACCCTGGGATGTATTTCATCTCGCCCTGGTGCTTTCTCCATCTGAAGAGACCTGAGGGATTCCCTCATTCTCTCTACTGG
Source organism: Neoceratodus forsteri (assembly GCA_016271365.2). Taxonomy (NCBI): domain Eukaryota; kingdom Metazoa; phylum Chordata; order Ceratodontiformes; family Ceratodontidae; genus Neoceratodus; species Neoceratodus forsteri. The sequence continues at coordinate 481,009,990 of JADMNL010000023.1, forward strand.
GATTTCAACCTCCACGTCCTCCCCTTGCTCCCTGCACTGTCATCCCCACCCACAACCCAATTGCCTGGCCCTTGACTCTTTTCAGACCGTCAGGACTCCTTAACTCTAAAGGGTCCACCATTTCCCCAGGTTACCCTCTCCCCCAACAGATGTAGCTCCCCATTCTCCCTGGTAAAACTGAGACAAAGTACTCATTTAGTACCTCGGTCTGCTCCCCCAGATCCTATGCCCATCCCTCTCCTGTCCTAATCGTGCTGATCTTCCCCCTCACTTTCCTTTTTTCCCCAAAGTATCTAAAATACCTCTTGTCCCACCTCCTCATCTCCCTGGCCAAGATCTGCTCCTTTCTCACCTTAGCTGCTCTCACCACCCTGGTGACCCTCTTGGCCATCAGCACATATTTCTCCTGATCCCTTTCGCCCCTTGAGTGCTTGAAGTGCCTATAGGCTGCCTTCTTGTCCCTGACCACCTCCTGAACCTCCCAGGTCCACCTACAGGGATTTCTGGCCTTAATGGATTTGTGCCTCTCTCTTGCACTGGACCTGGTAGCCTCCTGTACCACCTCCTAATGATGGTAGATAAAGTATGGAGGAATGGTCCAGCTGCCTGGAGCCATGGTGCCCAGTGCCACCCACAGTCCCCCATCATGCGAAAAACAGAGAAGCCATGACTAGGCACCACAATACCAAACAGCCAATGAAAGAGAAAGAGAGAATAACCTGAAGCAATGCTGAAAACTGTAGCTGGGTTGACAAGACAGGGAGTGAACAGATGGCCGGTAACTGTATGAATGGAAGTCAGAGGGTAAGGTAGGAAACCCCCACAAAAACAGCACACGGCAAAGGAGCAGGAGAAGAAGAGATAGTGAGAAATGCGAGCAGCTGAAGCTGTGCTGACAGGGCCAGGTGGGGACTAGAGACCAAACAGTCCAACCACACGGCACAATTGATTTGGCATTCCCCACAGGTGATGCAACAGGGGAGGAGGAGCACTAAAACCAAAACACAAGCTGAGCCCTGACTACTGCAGACTGTTCTCTACATAGAAGTTGAGCATTTCAGACACTGCACTAACATATCAGGCTGACAAAAATGCTTACTTTGAGTATAACTGGCTTGGTTTGATCTTTGTTTTCAGTTGTTTATGGAGGTTGTGCTGAGACAAGCCAGACACTAAACTTGAGCCAGGCTTGAGCTAGGTTTGGGTCTGCTCTGGCTTGTCCACCTCTGCTGGATACTGAGAGCTTGAATTGAAATTCAGTGCCAAAAAGTGAAAGGTGATGCTTATAAGAGTAAAGGATCCTGTAAATGTTTACTCTATTGATGAGACACCAGTAGACTGCATGGAGGAGGAGAGAGATCAGTGGGTGTTAAGAAATAATATAAAACCATCTTCTCCATGCAGTAAGGTATACAGGAAAACAAGCAAGATGCTGGGGCGCATATGGAGAGGGATTGCTAGTAGAAAGTGGGAAGTAATACTGCCTCTGCATAGATCAGTGGTCTGACCATACTTCGAGGACTGTGTGTAGTTCTGGGATATGTATTAAAGGAAGGACAAAGATAGATTAGAGCTAGCAAAGAGTTAAGCGACAGACATGATCCATGGACAAGGCAAAATGTACAAGGAAAGACCAAAGAGTCTTAATGTTTCCTCAGTGGAGGACAAAAGAGAGAGGGGGACAAGATAGAGACTTTCAAGTTCTTGAAAGGGTTCAATAGAGTAGACAAAACAAGTTTATTCAATCAGAAATACAGTAAATCCACTAGTGATCATGTGCTTATGCTGGAAGATGGAGGTTCAAAAAGACATTAGAAAGTACTAGAAAGGGTGGTATTTGGGTGAAACAAACTTCTAGACAATGTTATCGAAGCCAGAAATAATATCAGGATTCAAGAGAAACTGATATGCAAATAAGGAAGTTATCAGATGTGATAATGTAAAGAGGAAAGGGGAGCATAAGGGGAAATACTGTAATTAAGTTTAGAAAGATTTTTAATAGTGAATCTCAGGACGAATAAGACTTTCTAGATGGCTTAGGTATTTTTTCTGTCCTTTCTATGTTTCTTATTAATCACAGCAGCCAATATAACCTCCTCCTCCTCTTCTATTTCATTTCATTTTCATTTTTTTTATGCTTGATAACAATGAGCATAACTGCCTGTTTTCACAAATGACAAGTAATACATAAAAACATCATTACACAGTACAAACAGTACACAACTATACATTCAATAAACAGCACAACACATTATAAAACTGTATGGACCGATAACTATCTTCTACTACTTTATCTTCTATAAATTATTAAACTACAAATGTAAATAAAACATAATTTGAAAATAATGTTATTTATTTATTTATTGAAGGAATCAGAATTACAACCTTTTAGTCAAGGACTCCTTTGCAAAGGCTCCACGTCAGACATACATACATTACAAGAAGTAACAAGATATACAATAATGAATATACAGAGAACACACTAGAATACATACATTGCTGGCTTAGAAACAGTATATACAATAAGAGGCACATAGTGAAGACAAGTTACAGTTCAATGGTGAAATGGACCAACCCGTGTCAAATCATTTTAAGTCCAGCATGTATAATAACAATATACAGAAATCAAAAGGTTATAGTACCAGGCAAGGGGGAGAAGGACTAAGTATAGCCACAATTGGAGTAGGAGAGGATTTCAGCATGGAGTAGGGTTTTAAACGGGCTTAATTACTGTTCCAGGGTGATGGCCAGTGGCATTTCATTCAACCAGAGGGGGGCCCTGTAGTAAAAGGAGCATTGGCCCAGACAGGTCCTGCAGTGGGGCACAGAGAGGGGGGCTAACAAGGAGCTCCATGTAGACCGTAGCTGAGAGGAGGGCTGAACAAGGTGGTGGAGACCTGGGGGAAGGGGGCTGTTTAGGGAGAGCTTCCTACCAAGGAGACAGGTCTGGTACCTGAGTCTGCCTTCAAAGTTAAGCCAGTTGGTTCACCTATAGAGCTCACAGGTGTGTGTCTCCAACATTTGCATCCAGTGACTAACCGTTAGGCTTTATTTAGGGAGATCATGATTTGATGCAGTGCAGTGGGGTCAGCTGTGCCATAGATAACAATCCTGTAGTCAATAAGGGAGAACACAGATGATGTCATGGCAAGACTTAGGGTGTCAGGAGGCAAACACCCCCTGTGCCTATTTAGGAGACCTAGTCTGGAATTGACAGCTGAGCCGAGCAGATTGATGTGATCGCGGTATGTGAGATAGGAGTAAAGGGTGATGCCCAGGTATTTAAAGGTGGGCACAAGGTTGAAGGGGGAGCCCTGAATGTTAATGATGTTGATGGGGACATTTTTAAGCTTATTTTGTCTGTAAGTGAAAAGCATGGCCTTGGTCTTTTTGTAATTCAGGACAAGACAGTGCTCTGAGAACCAGGCCTTGGCTTCAGTAAAGGAGCATTGCAGGGAGGATTGAAGGGAGTGGGGGTCCAAGTGGCTGTCAAGTATAACTGCACCATTGGCGTACAGAAGCATTTGTCCTGAGCAAGCCTTTGGAGAGTATTCAAGTACATGCTAAACAGGAGGGGACCCACTATTGAGCCTTGGGGGACTCTTAAAAAGTACTGGCTTACTGGCCGAGAGAGTGGAGTTAAACTTGACCATCTGGGTTCTGTCACTGAGGTAGCTTTTAAACTACATGGTAGTGTCCAGGGACAGGCCCATGCAATGCGGGGATTGGATTAGGAGTGTGTGGCTGACAGAGTCGAACGCCTTGGTTAAGTCAATATAGGCAGATCCAACTAGGTGCCCTCTATCAAGGGCCTTGCTTATAAAAGTGGTGTATTCAAGAAGGGCAGTAGTAGTACCGTGGCTCTTCCTGAAACCATGCTGTTCAGGGCAGAGAAGGTCATATTTAGTGAGATAGTCCAAGAGTTGATTTGACACTATTTTTTCTAGTGCTTTGCGGGGGAAGAATGGAGATGGGGCAGTAGTTGTCCGGGGCAGTGGGGTCCCCACTTTTTAATATTGGGGTGATAACAGCTGTTTTCCAGCATGAGGAGAATTGTCCATGACAGACGGACCAGTTTAGGATGCCAGTGAACGGGGAGATAATGGAGTCTAATGTGAGGAGGACTAGTTATAGGTACAGCGAGTCACTACTAAAGTGCATTTTCCTGAGGGTTTCGGTTAAATATGGTCTTTCCTCTAGAGCGGTGATTGTTTGGAGCCTGAAAGTGGGGGTGGATGCTTTAAGAGGTGGGTTAGTGGTCAAGTCCGGGGCTGGGTTAAAGAAGTTAGAGGGAAGGACACCGCTAAGATCAGAAAAGTGCAGTGTTAAGGGTATTGGCAATCAACAGGGGGTCCTGGGAGAGTGAGCCATGTACTAGCAACTGAGCAGGGAGGGAGGGAGACAGATTTTCCATTCAGTTCTTTAATGTTGTTCCAAAATTTGTGCCCAGAGCCCCAGGAGGAGGAGGAGGAGGAGGAGGAGAGTGGCTCCTGGTAGTGGGTAGGTTTGGCTTTAAAACTATTATGTATGTATATCTAGTATAAGAAATATTCTTGGAGTGGATGTGGTGCATTTTGGAAGGTGTATTTCATTCAAGTCTACCTAGATTCCCAGTGGCATAGGCAAAATTTGGATCACCACTCCCAGCAGCAGTGGCAGCAGCACAAGGATTTTTCTGACACACACACCAGGAGCTATTCTGTCAGATCACAGACTAGCTGCTTAATAACTTAACATAAGCAAATTTGCTTCTATTTTGAATTTTTTGGTGTGAATCTCTTCTTGTGTCCTCGAGTGCTAGCCCTTTGCTGTTGGTAACTGCTGAATTGGTTTCTTCTCGACTAGCACCAAGCCTGAATCCAGGACATGCTGCAAGTGTTTGTTTTAGTCCATATGATTTGCTCAGACTACCTTCTCTGGGTGAACTCATATGTATCTTACCTTGGGCCAAATGTGACAACAGGTAGAATGTCATGAAGACCTACAGACTACCCTGTGGATGCCCTTGCAGACACAGTACATTTGCCTTGTAGTCCTCACATGAGGGGTCACTCACATGAGGGGTTGCTTCATACTAAGGGAAATAAGTACTGGACTTCTCTCCCTCCTCCTGGATTCCCTAACCCCAACAGAACAAAATTGTCACTGCACAATTTTCAAAAGAAAAAACTGAGGTAATGGGGAGGTACCTCATCTATTTAAGGGTGTAGGTGGATAGAGATGTTCATAGCTTATATGCCCTAAACAATAAGCCCCTTACGCAGCACGGTGCTTGCTGAACTAGAACAATGGAAGGCACTTCCAATTTCTTTGATGTGATGTATCAATGTTCTTAAGATGAATACGTTGCCCAAGTAGATATACCTACTTCAGTTGCTCCCCACGAGACCCACCAAAAATGATACAAAGAAACTGAAAAAGGGATTCTCCAGGTTCGTATGGCAAAGGAAACAACCCCATATGAGTCTCTAGAGAACATAATGTAGTAGAGCGAGGGGGCTGGCTCTTCTTGATATACAGGGCTACCAGGTAGCAATTCAGTATTGGTACATTCAGGACTGGGTAAACAGAGAGGAGACAACAAACTGGCTGGATTTAGAGGAAATAGACAATCTGGGCAGGCTATCAATGTACTGTATCTGTCTCCAAGGGCAGGTGGCTGTATGATGTGAGAGAAGCCCGTAACTCAATGGTTCTGCATACCTTAACAGGCTGGGAGATGGTCAGAAAGCATAGGGAAGCAAGGAAGGATAAACACTGCTAATCCCCATTGCAGGGACTCCAAAATTCCTACCAGATATAATGGATGGAGTGTGCTGGGAATGGGAAAAGAGGGGTATTCTGAACCTGAGGGACCTGTACACAAGAAAAGGTATGCAGTCATTTGGGGAACTGCAGGAAAAGCTTAATGTACCTCCCTCCCACCATTACTGATACCTACAGATCAGGGCATTTAGGATGTATCAGTGAAGAAATCCAGTGGAGGCCTCACCACTGGCCTCCTCAGAACAGGCTACACATCTGTCCAGGGTATCTGCAAAAGGTCTGATAACAAAGCTCGCTCAACAAAACAGATGTTACTTACTGGACTGCTCCTGCTGTACAAAGTACAGTATGCAGCCATTGGGAAAGGGATTAGGGACTGCATGTCTAAGAGTAAAACTAGGCAACTACTGTATATTGAAAATGCATCTACAGTAGGGTTGTTACTCTGCAATAAATACAATGAGTCCCAATATAAATTTCTACACGGATCGTTCTGCCCACCTAGTATGGTACACCACTTTAACCTTATCATTTTCACAAACTGTACTAGATGCAAAGCTGCATTTGGAACTAAAAGCATTGTATTGGGGAGTGTATGTCCTTACAGCCTTTCTGGGCAGAAATAGCTTGGGAACTGACTACCTTGCTGGGATACCCTGTGCATTGCATGCTTTCAGCCATGCTGCAGGCATAGAAGACAAGGGGGCAGATGTGGGGAAACCCACCCAAGGTGGATCAGAGTACTACTTACACTGGTCCACCAGTGTATTCAAAATCCATGGGTATTCTGTTAGTCACCTACAGTGGCCCAGTGGAAAACCCTGTGTCTCCAAGTTCTATCACTTGAAAAGTGCACCTACACCCTGAAGGGGAGAGAGTTTTTCCTTAAGAGCTGGGGCAAATACATGGAGACCTTGTCACTGGCTGAGGCTCCATCCTAACATAGGAGTTATCTGATGACCGCATCATGGGCAGGGGGTGCGGTGGACATGGACCAAAAAAGGGTAACAGGTATCCCCCATGAATGATTGGAAGGCACTTCCAGTACCCTCAGCAGATAACAAATATGGTTATGCTAGGTGATTTTCTGTTATAGATGTATTTGATGTATTATGGAATGAATTGTTATATTTCCTGCATGTATTGTCCAAGTTTAATGACCTAATGCATTGTCTGAATTGCCTTTTTATGACTAAACTCAATAAAATACAAAAAAACAATAAAAATTGGATTCTCTGCCCTCTAACCATCACTGCCCACCCGGCACTCATCTAAGTGTGCTTTTCAGACTGGTTTCACTGAAATATGTACTGCACTGCTAGCACCTGATTGGCACTAATCAGTCACTTGACCTCCACCACTCCTAATAGAAAGAGTGCAACTCCTGACTCTTCAGCACCACTTCCTCCCATAATTCCCGACCTCCTACCAACCTCCCATTTCCTAACTGCACAATGAGGTCACTGCATAATTTTCAAAAGAAAACGAACAAATTACTCAGACTCTCTGCTGTCTCACCACCACTGCTCTGCTGGTGTTCTTCCAAGTGTACTTTGCAGAGCACTTAGACTAAACTCTATACTGGACTGCTTGTGCCTGATTGGCGCTAGTCAATCACATGATCATTACCACCCTAAACAGAAATGATGTTGCAAGCATCTGCCAACTCTCCTGTCACAGAGTTTAAATTCATTTTATATTTTAATAGGATATAACCACTTGAAAAAGCTTGATTTCTGGGCTGTCCTGCATATCACAGCCCCTTCTTCATCTCACCTCTTGATGAAACATCATCTGTTTAGGATGTTATCTATTTCGGAGTAATAAACTAGTTAAATTTCAACTTGTGCATGCAACATATCTATATATTTTCTTCCTCGTAGGTTCAGGAATGGGCTCTCTGTCCTTTTACCTCCACTGGCTGGCTGGCGTTCTTCCAAGTACACTTGTCAGAGCACTTAGACTAAAATGTGTATTGGGCTGCTAGCATGGCATTGGCACTATTTAGGCATGTGATTGACACTGCTCCAACAAAAATGGTGACCTACTTTCTCCCACAATTCCCTTCCTCCTCTTAGTCTATCTTAACCCAACAGAACAATCAGGTGGCTACAAAATGTTCAAAAGAAATGAATACACACATAACTCAGAAATGGGCTCTCTGTTCTGTTATCTCACCACTGCTGCCTGGATTGCATTCTTCCAAGTGTCTTTCAACCTCTTGAACCAAACACACTGCTCCTCCTGGGAATTACAAGCTGCTATCCCAACTTTTACAGCCTTCAGAATACTATAGTAACTGGCCCCAAACAAAAATACATTGTTTAAAAGAGTTGCCTGATACATCAACAACAGCTAATGTAAACTGTGAGCTAAAGACAAGCATATCTGTTACATTTCTGAGAGGGTTTGCAAGTGGTCAGTGTGCTGAGAAAGAAAAACAAGAAATGCCAGGGAGCAGCCATATCTTCTTCTTGAGAAGAAAAAACATACTGTAAATATTTAAAAAGAAATACTTAAACTGCTGATGAAGCTGGAGGTTTGCAGCAGCAAATTAAACAGAAGAGTCACAAAATCTTTTACAATGAAATTAAAGTCCGATTTCTCATCAGCATACCCATACTGCTGTTTTCAAATGGCACTGTGAAAATATAGACTAAAAGAGGGTAGATCAGTCACTGGCTGCACAGGTGGGGAATTTACTTGTACATACTTGTATTTTATTTTTGTTGTTTTATTTTCAGGTGATCCTCAACCCTCTGAAGCCAAGAATGTCACTTTCCAAGGGAGTCCTCAGCATTGCCATCATCTGGGTAATGGGTACCTGTTTCTCCCTACCACATGCCATCTACCAAAAACTCTTTCAGTACAACTATAGGTAAGAGGCTACATTCAGCCACTACTCAGTTCTACATTACCTTGAGAGAAAGATTTGACTGTTTCACTGCCCAGCTGTTGGCCCATCCTATCACCCCTCCCCCATCCCAAAGTGAGGTGATGGACATTTTTCTCATGCTGCTGAAATACAAGAGGCTCTTTTATTCTGAGGGGCAGACACTGGAGTTTCCAAGGGGCCTGGACCATGCACACTATTTTCAAAGACTGCAACTAAATGGTAATGTATTTTCTTGAGAAGACAAGTGCTTCCTCTTTCAAGGCACCATCCAACTCTGTAAGTGCCCTATAACTGTTTTTTAAGGCTGTCTGGATGCACTTTTTCATGGTATAATACTGTGAAACTGCAGCACAAACTTTGAAAACAGTGTATAAACTCAAAATACATTCAAATATTCTCACTGGTCACTCTGACACTGCATCTCACTAAAAGTCAGCCAAAGGTCATTGACTTAGACTAGATAGTTTCTGGGACCACTAGCAAGGGCTTCCAGGTAACTTGTAGGCTGCCATTTCACTTTGCAAAGGGTTCAGAGCTGGATTATACAGATTATCTGAGCTAGTCTAAGCAAACCAATTAATTCTGCCTGATTATTCTGTCACACCAACGCATTTTCTGCTACGGTTATAAACACACAAAAATATATAAATCTATTCTGGTCTGCACTAGCCAATTTCTATATTTCTTTAGATAAAATATCATATAGTTGAACTTTCTTACCTTGTATGTTCTGAATCTCTTCACAAATTAAAACGTTGTTGCTCTCTGGAGCTAAGGAGTTGTGCTGCAACAGCTCAGATGCACATTCAGAACTGATCCAGTTGGAGCAGGTCCCCAGGGAAGGGGGATGGACTTCTTTAGAAGTCACATGTGCATCAAGCAACATATCAGGTGTATACAACCCATGATGTCATGACTGTGGGGTGTCTCAGATATGTATAGCCCACAATCACCTTTGCCAGGTGAGTAAACTACCATTGTGCCACTGCCTCCTGCTGAAAGCAAGCTCAAAGTTGTTTAGCAGCTGCTTCCTGCTGAGATTTCCTATCTGCTGCTAGATACCACTGCTGCCTCACCTCTCTTCATCAGTAATGGATTTAGTGTTACAGGTGAAGGAAGGAGAGTGCAGTGCTAGTAGCAGCTGACATTTTTAGTACTAAATTGCTCATGTCCCAAGACCCTACCACTTCCTTTTGGGCACCCTGCACAACCAATGTGTCTTTGGGTGCAGCAGGTACTTCAAACCTCTTAAAGTGGAAAAGATAGCTAGAGAGAGCAAAAAGAGAGAGAAAGAAGAGAGAGAGAGAGAGAAACAGAGAGACAGAAACAGAGCTGATTAGTAAAACATTATTTCTTAAAACAAACATTTTACTGTTTCAAGAATAGTGCAAGGTTAAACCTGGAATTTAGACCTGGTACTCACTTGCACCCAAACTGACGATCCAAAAAGCATCTCTTTGCAAAACTGTCTGATCAAAGTGCCCCCCCCCCCCCACACACACACAGACACCAATTTTGTCTTTGTTTCTCACTCTTCTTTCTCTCTCTATAGCTGTTTTGCCACTTCAACAGTTTTGAAGTGCCCATTCAAGGAATGACAGTAAACTGGACATATGAACCCTTGGTTTACTTCAAGTGGTTAACTCACAATTAGTGTGACACCTTTGGACCACACATTATTTTAAACTATTTAGCTTACCATGTTTGAAAGTATCTATATTGGAATAAACTAGACAGTGCTGGAGACATCGTTTTTAAATGTAAGATGGTTCACTTTTAATGTTTGTTATTTCATGCACACTAGTCACTTTGTAGTGTAACCCGGGCCCCTAGCTTAGCAGTCTGCTGTACTTTGTAACTATTCCTTTAAACAGGTAGTACTGTATTTATAACATAATAGCCAAGGCACTGTGCCTTTGATAAAGCACACTATCTCCTGTGTGAAATGCATCATGCAGTGTTGTTCCTGCTGAGTAATTGTAAGAGGATGAGGCAGCAATGAACATAGAAGTCAGCAAGCCAAAAAGAAGATCATGCTAAGGCTACCCTTTGAGGAACAGCATGAGATTGCTCAAAAATGTTTGGCATTTAGTGGGGTAGTGCTGCACCATGTAGCATTGTATTAATAAATACATTATTATTTGGAATCAGACAACCAAACATTGTGTTTTATTTACTCTCTGGAGTATAGCCTTAGCACAGTCTTCTTTCTGGCTTTTTTCCTGTGGAGCCTATTTTAACGTTAGTATCATGGCACCAATAAAAATAATCTGGACACATGACCAGTGTCTGCAGCCTACTAGGTGGTGAATGCCCTGACTTTTTGTTTTCAGTACAATGTTAACAATAATAGCATAAATTCCCAGTGCAGCATCTTTTTGGTTTTTGTTTAGTGTCTAAAACTAGTGGTGTAGTAGAAAACTAGGTTTGCTGGCCAAGGCACCTAGCTTCACCTGAGCTCTTTTCTTCTAGGTTGCTAGAAAGGACAGAGCAAATAATCTTACCAGAGCAAGGATAAGGATTAAGGCTTCTTTTGGCTAGGCAGATTTACTGTGAGTTGTTATTTTAATTTTGTACTCACAGGGCTTGTTACTGTTTGTTGCTAACATTTTATTGCTTTATTTTCTCTGATTCAAATTGTTGTTGCTTGGTATACCTTCTGCTGCATTATCACAGGGTGTGCCTACAGGTGTGTGCATACAGATTACTGCTGTAGTCTTCTGATTCAACTTGTCTTTTGCAAGGTATATCTTCTGTTACCGCTTTATTTTTCTCTGTAGCAAAGTGTTTCTTACAGGGTATATCCTGTGTGAAATTATTACAGGTGGTGCTTTACAGTTTTATCTATCACTAGGATAAGCTTTCAGGGATGCTGCATTTGTTACTGGCTGATTGTTTCTGCTCTTATCTTCTTGTTTCTTTCAACTGTGGTTCTTCTTTTTCGCAAGGGAACAGCCCAGCCACCCACCCCATCCCCAACCACTCCACACTACACTCCTTTTATAAGGTAGCACAGTCATGACATTTCCTATAGCAAAGCAGGAAGGGGTGGATCAGAGTGATATCCACACAGTGACCTCATTTATAGAGTCACTAGTACTTTAACTTGTTATAACAAGTTATACAAAAACAAACAAAACACAAAATCAATCTTTTTCTTTCATTTTATTCCATTTTATTACTCTGACCAGGTTATAAACCCAGCAACTTATCTGGAATGGATATCATTAACTGCAGGTATTGCAGAACAGTTTTGTGAAGGGCAGTTTTACAGAATTTAGGACACTGTGCTACATGCTGGACCATTGGAGATCCAATGGCTCAGCTCCAGGCAGCATGGGCAGAGATTGTGTGCCTCAAATTGCATATTTAAGAGGAAATGTATTATAAGAACCACTCGCCATTTCCCCAACATCCAACAGAAGCACCTTGACCGCAGAAGGTAGTTGGTCCAGGAGGTTGGCAGGTGGTTAGGAGGGGCAAATCCGGTGCCCCAACACTTGGTGCTCTCCAACATATCACCTCCACAAACCATATAAAAACTACAAACAGGTATCTGCCTCTATCCCGGCAACAGTTTTGGGAGTGAAAGTACTTCAAATTTGATGGACTGCATCTGACTAAGGTGGGTGTCAGTGCATTGGGGTAGAGGTTTGACGTCTTTGTGGAATATTTAAACTAGCAAATGGAGAGGGGGGTGCAGCACCCCATACGTCGAATAGAAAGAACACCTCTCCCCCCTCAGCTAGTGGTCAAACAGGAGTTCAGCATGTTTGTAGTTCATTTGCATCACCAGGTAAAGAAAAAGGTCCAGCTCCACGTACGATGCACAGAGAAAATGCCGAACCTAGCCCAACAACTAATACACTGAAATCTGGCCAATGGAAAATCATGTATACTAATGCTCGCAGTCTGGGAAACAAGATCCCAGACCTGCAGGCAATAATGATAGAGGCTAAACTGGACATAGTAGCCATTAGCGAGACATGGTTTACCAGTAACCACACTTGGGAGACTTCAGACTGAGGTGCACAAAGTGGGGGTTGAGAGGCCCTGTATGTCAATGAAAATATCAAAGCTACAGAAATTCAGAATACTCATAAGGAGCCAGAAGAACTGTGGGTTACCCTGGAAACAGGAAATGGGACAGCCATACGAACTGGGGTTGTGTACAGGCCTCCAGACCAGGGGGAGGACATAGACATGTTAGTGTTAGGAGATATGCAGAACATGACAGCTAATGGTGAGGTTCTGATAATGGGAGACTTCAACATGTCAGATACAGATTGGTCAATACCAGCAGGGGCATCTGCCAGAACTAGACACATAGTGGATTCCCTGCAGGGGGAGGGCCTCAAACAACTGGTACAACAACCCACAAGAGACAGAGCTATCCTAGATCTAGTACTGACTAACAGGGAAAGCATCACATATCTCCAGGTAGAAGGTCACCTGGGAGCCAGTGACCATCGCATTGTATGGTTCAATTTGACCACTAGAACAAAATCATCCCATTCCAAGGCAAAAATATGGGACTTCAGAGGAGCTGACTTTGATAAGATGGCCAACAGAGTTAAGCTAGCCCTGGCAAAAAGAAATACAGGTGAGGGGGTATGGGCAAAGTAGGCAAGCATTAAAGATGCAATACTTGGAAGCAACATCCCATTGTGTTAGAGAGAAAAGGAAGTGCAAAAGAAGAAGGAATCCACTTTGGTTCTCAAACACAGTAGCAGAAAAGGTCAGAGCCAAAAGGCTGGCCTTCAGGAAATATAAAGGAATGCAGCAGGATGAAGACAGGGAGGCATACTAAACTTCCCTAAGGGAAGCAGGGAAGGCAGTAAGGCAGGCAATGGCCCAAACCGAGGAAACACTAGCACAAACAGTACAAGAAGGTGACAAGGCTTTCTATAGATACATTAGTGAAAGGAAAAAGTCCAGAAGGGGTATTGCTAAGATCAAAGGGGGTAAGGAGGCATGTGAGGAGGAGGACCATGTAAAAGCATCTATCCCAAATAGACACTTCTGCTCAGTATTTACTGAAGAGAAGGTAGGGCAGGGCCCACAGCTCAGCACCATGGACACAGGCATCAGGGAGGTATGTACTTTCCCTTCACAAAAGAAGGAGTCCTACAAGAGCTCGATAAGCCCACAGTAGACAAGGCAATGGGACCTGATGGCATACATCCCAGGGTACTAAAGGAGCTAAGGGTGGAACTAGCAGAGCTATTATCAGGACTGTTTAGTGAGCCTCTGAGCACAGGAGAGGTCCCAGAAGACTGGAGAAGGGCTCATGTGATCCCGCTCCACAAGAGTGGTAACAGGGAGGAAGCAGGGAACTACAGACCAGTCAGTCTTACCTTAGTAGTGGGCAAGATTATGGAGACACTCCTTAAGGAAAGGATAGTGCAGCACCTGGAATCCATAGGAGCACATGATCCAAGACAGCATGGGTTTACAAAAGGAAGGTCCTGTCAAACTAATCTCATAGATTTCTTTGACTGGGTATCCAGAGTGGTGGACCAAGGGGGAGCAGTTGATGTTGCCTACCTTGACTACAGCAAAGCTTTCGATACTGTTCCACATGGGAGGCAGTATAGCACAGTGGTTTAAGGCTCTGAGCTGCAAGTCTGGTGATATCCAGCAGACCAGACCTGGGTTTGAATACCACAGCACCCACTTGCATATACTGTGTGACCCTGAGCAAGTCACTTAACTTCCCTGTGCTCCTAGGTTGCTCCTGTAAAAAAGCTTTCAGCTTAGCGTGCTACTCCTGGTTAAACAACAAAAAAAAAAAAATAGAAGATTGATTAATAAGCTGTGTAGGCTTGGGGTGGCTCAGACATTGATCAACTGGGTGGCAAATGGGTTGGTGAGTAGAAGAAGAGGACACAGCATGAGATTAGAGGGAGGCCAATTAAGGGGTAATGCAAGAAAGTTCTTTTTCACAGAAAGGGTGGTGGATGCATGGAACGACCTTCGTCAGGAAGTGGTGGATATGAATACAGTGCAGGGCTTCAAACAGGCATGGGATAGGCATAAGGGAACAATACAGATGAGTATGACTAGCTAGGCCATTGACAGAGCAAAGGCCAATGGCACATTTATAAGGTAGAAAAAGAAATGGGCAGACTAGATGGGTCTTGCAGTTCTTATCTGCCGTCAACTTCTATGTTTCTATGTTTCTATGTATAGCAGCAATAATATAATAGGACCACTTTGGGGTGTCCCTTATGGTATAAGATACTCTGAGCATGAGGTTTGGGTGAGAGGACTGCAAAGTGCAGCTAAGTGCCTCTGGTTGCCCAAACCCCATGAGAGGAGCCTTTCATACCATAAGACAGACCACACGGCAGCTCTATTAACTTATTATAAATCACCTGAGTTTGCTAGCATGATTTATAATAAGTTTTAAGTATTTATATTTTATTTAAAAAGTTTAATCAAGCTGCCACCACCCTGGATGGGAAGTCAAACCAAATGCTGTTGCACAAGAGATGACCATATTGAGGATAAGAGGTACAGTGGCTCTGTGTGCTGATTGGCTTAAACTTGATTTGTAATAGAAGTTAACTACCTCTGATTTATAATATAAGTTGTAATATAAGTTAACTGCCTCTGAGGGTTATCCCTTGTACAAAAGAATCTTCTTGTGAGGTCTGAGCAGGAGGTCCATGAAGCAAAGTTGAGCAGTTCATGCTGCCCCAGCCTTACAACAGAACATGTTTATACAGTAAGAGACATCCCTTGCTGCACTATTGACTTATTATTAATCCCTTGAGTTACCTTGAGTGATTTAAAATTAATTATAAAGTAGCAGTACCTTATATTCTTGAACAGAAGTCATGGTTTCTATTAGCAAATAGTTGTTTTCAGTTGTGTCTTCTATTCATGGCTGGCTAGTGTTCGTGGGCAACTTCTATTGAAATACAACCAGATTGAAGCAAATGAGACCCACTCACCAGATATGTGTTATAATAATTTGCAAGGTTTTTTGTTGAAAAGGTAATTTCATTTTCTAAATGACATCAACGTTTTGCAGTTAAAAGTACTGCTTCATCAGATCTATTATAAATAAATAAAGAAAAATTGTTCTATTGTATTTGAATTCTTATGAAAAAAGACTTAATTTAAACTCAAAAGAACTCACTCAAAAACACCAAATTCAAAATGTTAGTTGTAGTGGACAATTTTCATTTAAAATTATGTGTCACCATCACATCATTAGAAGTTCTTTTAGGTGTTTATCGAAAAATGACACCCTTGTTTTCATCCAGTAGGACTTGGATTCTGGTATCTTGATAGTAGTGTCCTATCCAAGTGGTCAAAGTTTTAAATGTCTGAGTTCTTTATTTAAATCTGCACCTTCAGTTCTCTGTAGGGTACTGTGGGGTCTCCTCACCACGGTCACCTGAGGGAAGTGACCAACTGTAGTCTCTAGGAAACCACAGGGTGGCAGGGTGGCCCGCCAAGTGTCTATAAAAGTAAGAATAGATTACCAGGAGGCATCTAGCTCCAATTATCTGAGTGAAACAAAACCAGATTGAAGCAAATGAGACCCACTCACCAGATACAGTATGTGTTTTAATAATTGGCAAGGTTTTTTTGTTGAAAAGGTATTTTATTTTCTAAATAACATCAATGTTTCACAGTTAAACATACTGCTTCATCAGGATCTATTATAAAAACCAAAAATTATTTAATTTTATTTGAATTCTTATGATAAAAAACTTAATTTAAACATCAAAAAAACTCACTCAAAAGTACACTAAATTAATTTTATAATGTTAGTTGCAGTGGACAATTTTCACTTAATATTATGTGTCACCATCACAACAATTGAAGTTCATTGGATAGGACACTACTATCAAGACAGCAGAATCCAGGTCCTACTGGACAAAAACAAGAGTGACTTTTTTCAATAAACACCTGAAAAAACTTCTATTGATGTGATGGTGACACATAATATTAAGTGTAAATTGTCCACTGCAACTAACATTATAAAATAAATTTAGTGTACTTTTGAGTGAGTCTATTTGATGTTCAAATTGTCTTTTATCATAAAAATTCAAATGCAATTGAAGAATTTTTCTTTATTATTTATAATAGATCCTGATGAAGCAGTATGTTTAACTGAGAAACATTGATGTCATTTAGAAAATAAAATTACCTTTTCAACAAAAAACCTTGCAAATTATTAAAACACATATCCAACGAGTGGGTCTCATTTGCTTCAATCTGGTTGCATTTCACTGAGATAATTGGAGCTTGATCTGTCCCAGTAACCTCTTCCAACTTCTATTGAAACCATTCCAGACAGCCAATCATGACCTGACTATGACTGGCATGAAACGCCAGCTGGCTGCCACACATACACAAAATAATGTCTCCTTCAACTCCTTTAGTTAGCTTTGGTACTGTATACCCCATCTCTTACCCAAAATGAGTATTTTTGTGGTGTGCTGAATCTGTTATCATATGGTCAGTAAAGGTACTTCCGTACATACAATAGCAGTATGCCACATGGTTCCATCATTTCAGCATTCCAGGGACTTTAGTTTAGTTCACATCCCAGTATTCCATTTAAGTTTAATTTAGTGTTTTTTTTGTTTGCCTAATCTGCTGGGATCATGTGGGCTAAGGAAGGAGGGGTAGAGGCAGGTCTGGCAGACGGCAAGATGAGGCTGGGTTAAACTGCTGACCAGAACAGACCTTGTACTTCCAATTACAAGGCTTCAGTTTTAAGCTCACTTCATCTACTTATGTGAATCCATTTATTTTTAATTTACTTTCAGTTCTTTTATATGCATTTATTTGCTTCATTTGGGGTCATGTGGGCTAAGGAAGGGGGTAAAAAGAAGTCTGGCAGAGGGTGGGCTGAGGGTGGGTTAAACCTCTGACCGGAACTGTACTCCCAATTATGAGCCATGGATTCTAATAGAGGGCAGTTTCTAGTACAAGTCTGCTTTTTGTCTGTACAGCTTATAATAGAATGTAGCTTCTAATGTAGAAAATATAGTACTTGTTAGCCCCAAAACAACCATTATATAGTTTTTCAGTAGTAATGTATTTCTGGCAAAAACATTCGTATATCCAGTCTTTTTTTCATTATATTTTCCTCCTGAACTGAAATATGGGGTTTAAAAGTTTTCAAATGTCCCTGGGCCCCATCTTCAGAAAACCTCTGCAAATACAGTGCAAATTTTTGCACTGCACTTGCTCCGTGCTCCTCCCAGCTGATGCGGTATTCAATCAGATAGCGAGTGGCACTATCTGACTAAATATCAGGCCATGTCTATGCTTCGCTAAGTGAAACTTTGCTACCTCAAAATGGACCTGGGCTGTATATTGCCCACAGGGACAAGTGCTGACTGAAATGGGATAGCACCAAGACCCCTGTGGGCTATATTCAGCCCACACATGCAAATTAGTCCACTGGGCATGCAAGGTGCTAAGGGGCCCTTTGCATGCCCATTATGGCATCATTTGTATGCCCCTTAGTGCCACCTACACAAGATAAATAACATTCCCTGGTGGTCTCATGGTACCCTCCTGATCAACCATTCTGTTTATTCCTATATTATTTGTTATTACAGTTTCAAAACAATCAATATGCATACAAATAGCAGAAATGTAAATAAACATTTATTAGGACTGTGCAAAAGACTGATTTTTGATATTTGTATTTGTGTCAGTGCTATTTGTATTTGCATTTGTCAAGTTTGTGTATTATTAGTAAAAAATGTTTCAGCCATTTCATACTCGTGTAATTGTTAATAACATCACAATATCAAGGGTATTTGAGTTATCAGAAATAAAGTCTTCCTTCAAAATACATGAGGAACTTATTACATTAATAGGTAGATTATTAGGTTTCATTAATAGATTATCATCAAGTTCCAAAACATTCAACATACGAGGTTAATGGCAGGCAGGTTGTTTTTACCGTGTGCATCTTGCCTAGTGTCACACATCGTAAATGATGCATTACACGGGTTATACTGTGGTTGTCCTCACAGATTTTTCTGCTAGTTTCTGAGAAAGTACATTTTAAAAAAAGGTTGGTGACTGCAGGTCGTGTCATATTATTATGACCTTGTGCCTCTTGTCTACCATCACACATTGTGCTATTTAATTTTGTTTCAGTTGAAAAACAAATTTGACACTCACTTAATGAAAGGGCCGACTCTGCATGGCAGGGTCCTCCCATATCATTGCAGTTGTTACAACTGGCACAGTTCTGGAAAAGTAAGATCAAAGCATTGGTTATGGTAACTTATCTTCCTAAATGAGTTGCCTATCCTAAAGTTACTAAGGACCATGCCCTAAGCATACTTTACCACTCTCATTTTGAGTTACACTAGCCTCAGTCAAGGTGTAACATGGCTTACATGTCAGGCTGGTTGACTGATGCATTCAACATCCAAGATGACAAATGATGCTGAATGCAGCCCATGGGGTTTGTCAAGTAGAGTAACAAAGTATTGCTTTTTTCTTTCAGTTGGTCTTTCAGAAACTATGCTGCAGCTACTGATGACAATAATAAATGACACATTACATGGGATATACTATGGTTGTTCACCAAGATTTCTCTGCTATTTTCTAAGACAATAAATTTTAAAACAGTTTGGTGACTTCAGGTCACTTCAAATTATTATAACCATCTTGTGCATCTTGCCCAGTGCTGCACATCAACTATTTTAAAACCAGATTGAATATATACATTCTTTCTTTGTGAAACAGCAAAGTATGACACTCAGACTGATCTGGCCTACCCACAACAACTGGATCAGACAGGATGCACCCGTTACTTATGGTACCACTAGCCTAAGAAACAATAGTGGTGAAGAAACAGATAAAATGGCTGGCAAATGGTAAAAAGAAAATCACATGAGCAATGTTACGTTAAGTCCAACACAATAAATATATATACAGTATATATAAATATATATATATACACTACCAGTCAAAAGTTTTAGAACACCCCCATTTTTCCAGTTTTTATTGAAATTTAAGCAATTCAAGTCCAGTGAATAACCTAAAATGGTACAAAGGTAAGCGATAAACTGCTAGAGGTTAAAAAAAATAGTTTAGGTTAGCAAAAACTGCTGTAGAGAAATTGCAAAGAAAGCCAAAGTGTCAGTGAGTACAGTTTCCTACACCATCAAAAGGCACTTGGAAACTGGAGGAAACTCTGACAGGAAGAGGTCTGGCAGACCCAAAGCCACAACAGAATCAGAAGACAAGTTTCTGAGAGTCAACAGCTTGTGATAGGCGGCTCACAGGACAACAGCACAGAGTGACTGGCACCCTGAACCAAAAGGGCTACCACAGCATTTTGCAGCACCATGCAATACCCTCTGGTCACGCCTAGTTGGTCAGGGGTTCATCCTACAGCAAGATAATGACCCAAAACATACCTCCAGGCTATGTCAGAACTACCTTCGAGGAAAAGAACAAGACGGTAGGCTTCAAATCATGGAATGGCCAGCACAGTCTCCAGACTTAAACCTCATCGAGCTGGTTTGGGATGAACTGGACAGAAGGGTGAAAGCAAAGCAACCTACAAGTGCAACACATCTGTGGGAACTTCTGCAACAGTGTTGGGAAGAACTTCCCGAACAATATTTGATGTCCATTGTAGGAAGAATGCCACGAGTGTGTTCGGCTGTTACAGTATATCTGCAAAAGATGGCTACTTTGATGAGTCAAAAATTTAGATTAAATTTTGTTAAACAAAATGATTCTATGATTTATTTTTTATTTCCAATTGTTTATTTGTTCTATGCTTTAATTTCAGAGTACATTGAGACATTAACCTGCGTAAATTTCAATAAAAACTGGAAAAATAGGGGTGTTCTAAAACTTTTGACTGGTAGTGTATATATATATATATATATATATATACCTATATATATATCACTCATAGTCACAATCTAGCAATGTGAGATTTAGTTTCAGGAAAACAAGTTCTTCTACTCTCTCCGGCTTGAGACTGGACCTGTGTGGAACTACATCACCTGCAGTACTAAATAGAAACATAGAATTTGACTGCAGATAAGGACCACTTGGCCCACCTAGTCTGCCCATTTTCTTGCCTAACAGATTAGCTGCAGATCCTAATTAACCAACAGCTTTGGTTCTTTCAAAGAGCACACTTGTGGGAGGGTAGCCCAAATACTTTACAGCTATTTGAGTGAGTGCTGGCCACAACATCTTTTTTGACATCCAGTATTTTAAGGGATCAGTTTTTAAGTGTTGCTTTTGATCCCAAAAGTTACTAACCACCATATTCTCTGCAGTAATAGTATTCCTAAAGATGGAATCTTCATCTGAGTCTTTGTCTTCTAAAAGACTGATGTGAGTCCACATGTCACACTCAGATTGCATTGTTGTTGAAGTTGTAGCGGTATCACCTCCTGCCTGTGCATTACCAAATCCAGTGCCATCACTTTCATTTTCCTGAGATTGACAATCATTACCAGTACCATGAGCAAACTGACCTTCCTTGTTACTTAAAGCAGGCATAGTGTCTTTAACATACTGAACCTCTCTAAGTCATTTTTATGTTGACTGTGCGCATGTGCAAGAAACATGTTGCGGCAGCTTGCTGCAGAAGCAGGTTGTGGAGGTGCGGCACTGCTGTGGCCAATGCCCCCACTGCCTTTTGAGGCATGGCCTGCTTTCCCTAATGGGGTGGCATGATGCTGCTGACACTAGTTCAGCCAGCGTGCCTCCACCTTGAAACTTGTTAGCTGCTGCAATCAGGGGCTGCCTCGTCATTGCAGCGTCAGCCATTCCGCTGCACTGAGGGAGTGACCCGTTATTGCAGAGCAGTACCTTGCATGCCCCGACCCCATTTGCTGACAAGGAGACCAGCCCCCATCAGCATACTGGCACCCCTCCCCCATTTGTTGTGTGCCGAGGGGGTGCCCAATCCCCCTTTTCATCATGCACCCCCAACAGTCTTTCATTGCCAACGGGGGGCCATATCCCCATTGGCTTCAGTTCCCCCAATTCTATTTGCTGAAGGGAGAGCCCACTCACCGTCGGCATAATACCCCCCGATGAATTGTGTGCTGAGGGGGGTGCCCAATCCCCCTCGGCTCTTTCCCCTCATATGTGCTGATAGTGGTGCCCAGTCCCTCACCGGCTACAGTCACCCACCCCAAAACCACTCAGGTAGCACACTGGGAGCCCACCCCAGCATGCCAAATGTCCCTGTAAAAAGAAAAAAAGTCCCACAATGTTTTTATTCTTTTTAAAAAAAACTGTAAACAAGAAAATGGTCCCTTATTGACTCATGACCCACCCACCCTCTGTGCCCTACACTCCCACACCCCTCACCCCATACTTAACTCCAGAGCACAGCACGACAATCTTCGGTGGACCGGGAACACGTCTGCACTCTTCAAAGCTGGCCGCGAAGTGAAGAAATGCCGGTAAGCTGTACAATGGCATAAATAGGTTTTTTTCAACTTTGGTTCATATCTCAGGCATTTATGGAACTTTTGGCACCAAATTTTCAACATGGGGTTATTGGAACCCCTCCTCATGAATTTGGCCACTGTCATGGCGTAATTCAGTCACAAAAGGTGATTTTGCGGTCACTGCACAGAATCACCTTTCGGGACTGATTAACAAAACAACAGTGTCAGTGTTCATGAGGTGGGCCCTCAAAAAGCCTATGTTGCAAATTTGGTGGAAACAATAGCAAAAATGACTGTTTTATGAGCGTGCATTGTGCAGCTGCTACACACACTCGTAACTTCACGAATCTGCAATATTTTCACTCCAGATTTTCAACACTGGCATTTTTCCACACCTCCTTATGAACAGTATAGCTGTCATTTTTCACATCCTGGCCAATATGTGTTTTTGTGCTTCCGGCACAGAATAGCATGGTCGCTGTGGGAAATCAGTGTTCGGGAGACATTAAGAAAATCACAGTGACACTGTTCATGAGCAGAGGTCCTAAAACACCTATGTTGAAAATGTTGTGATGAAAGTCCAAAAAATGACTGTGTTACGAGCGTGCATTGGGCAGTTTCCACACACACTTCTAACTTCACAAATTAATAATATTTTCATGCCAGATTTTCAACACTGGCATTTTTTCACACCTCCTTATGAATGGTACAGCTGTCATTTTTCACATCCTGGGCGAAATGTGTTTTCGTGCTCCAGTGCAGAATAGCACAGTCGCTTTGGAAAATCAGTGTTTGGACAGATTAAGAGCGACTGAGTGAGAGAGGGGGAGTGACTGAGCTCAACTGAGCTCTGTTGGGACTGCTACAGATTTCCTCGTGGGCAGAAAAATGTAACAATGCAGACAGGAGCCCAGTACAAAAGGGCAGCCTGCAGCTCCGGGAGAAACAAAATGAGTGAGTGAGAGAGGGGGAGTGAGTGAGCTCAGTGGATCTCTGTCAGAACCATTGCAGATTTCTTTGTGGGCAGAAAAAGGTGACAATGCAGGCAGGAGCCCAGTACTAAAGGGCAGCCTGCAGCTTTGGGAGAAAAAGAATGAGCGAGTGAGAGGGGGGAGTGAGCGACCTCAAGGGAGCTCTTTCAGGACAGCTGTGAACTTCTTTGTGGGCAGAAAAAGGTGCCAATGCAGGCAGAAGCCCAGTACAAAAGGGCAGCCTGCAGCTCTTGGAGAAACAGAACAAGCAAGTGAGAGGGAGGAGTGAGTGAGCTTAACGGAGCTGTGTCGAGACTGCTAAAGATTTCTTAGTGGACAGAAAAAGGGTACCAATGCAGGTAGAAGCCCAGTACAAAAGGGCAGCCTGCAGCACCAGGAGAAACAGAATGAGTGAGTGAGAGAGGGGGAGTGAGCGAGCTTAACAGAGCTCTGTCAGGACTGCTGCGGATTTCTTTGTAGGCAGAAAAAGCTGCCAACGCAGGCAGGAGCCTAGTACAAAAGGGCAGCCTGCAGCGTCGGGAGAAACAGAATGAGCGAGTGAGAAAGGGTGAGTGAGCGAGCTCAATGGAGATGTGTCAGGACTGCTGCGGATTTCTTTGTGGACAGAAAAAGGCACCAACGCAAGCAGGAGCCCAGTACAAAAGGGCAGCCTGCAGCGTCGAGAGAAATAGAACGAGTGAGTGAGAGAGGGGGAGTGAGCGAGCTCAATGGAGCTCTGCCAGGACTTCAGAGTTGCCCACTCTCCCACCCAGGTTTCTCTGTGGTCCTATATTACAGCAGGGTCTCTGGAGTGGAGATAAAGCAATGATTGGATACTTTTAGGATTGCTGTAATAATACAGATTTAGTTGTTCTGTTTATTTCTCAATCTGAGCTAAGTACCGAGTTATACTGTTATGATTGCTGTAATAATACATATTTATTTGTTCTGTTTATTTCTCTGACTAAGCTGAGTAATAATTGCAATGCAATAGGATTTCTAACTGGGCTAAGTGAAACTAAATGAGAGCCAAGAACATCAGAGGCACTAATAGAAAAGACAGAAGAGGGGAGGGGGTGCCCAAGGCGAGGGGGTGGCCTACTGATGGGGTTGGAAGAGACCACGAGGAGTACCAGGGGAGAGAGCAGATTGCTGCGGATAGGGAGGGACCAGGGGTGGCACAGAGGAGAACAAGTAGGGGGGGAACGGATAGGGGGAAGAGATGTAGGAGGGGTATCAATGAAGAATAGGTTCTAACCTCTGCTATGGGACAGCGAGGGGGAGCAGGAACATACTGAAGAGGGGAGGACAAGCGGGGCATGAGAGGGATGGCAACAGGTAGGGAAAGAGATAGTGAGGACAAAAGGGTAGAAGGGAGCTAGTAAGGAAGGAGGGGTGGTGACAGGAGGAGAGAAGGCTAGGGGAAGGGGAAGGGGAAGGATGGGAGGAGCATCACTATCGGGGTAGAAGGGAATGGAGGCTCTTAATCGACAACAGTGGGGATAGGAGAGGGGTTGGAAATAAGCAGGGGAGGAGGGAAGGTCGACATGGGAAGCCCAGTAGGAAGTAGTAAGTCTGGGAAGGGGTTCAAGGGGGATGGGAGGAATAAGGCAGAGAAAAAGGGTGAGGCAGAAGTAGAGGGCACAGATACAAAAGTCACAGAGGGTGCAGTTGGCAGGGGAAAAGAGTAGGGAAGAACGAATACTGGGGTGGTGGGGGGGCATTAGAAGGAAAGGGGGTTGGCACCAAATTTTCAACATTGGGTTATTGGGACCCCTCCTCATGAATTCAGTTACTGTCATGGCATTATTTGGTCCCGAAAGGTGATTTCACGGTCACTGTACGGAATCACCTTTTGGGACTGATTAATGAAATGACAGTGCCAGTGTTCATGAGGTGGGCTCTCAAAAAGCCTATGTTGCAAATTTGGTGGAAAAAAAATCACAAAAATGACTGTTGTATGATTGTGCATTGCACAGTTGCTAAGCACGCTCGTAACTTTGCAAATATACAATATTTTCACTCCAGATTTTCAACATTGGCATTTTTTCACACCTCCTTATGAACAGTACAGTTGTCATTTTTCACATCCTGGCCGAAATGTGTTTTTGCGCTTCTGGCGAAGAAAACACAGTCGCTGTGGAAAACCAGTATTCGGGACACATTAAGAAAACCACAGTTATACTGTTCATGAGCAGAAGTTCTAAAATGCCTATGTTGAAACTTTTGTGACGAAAGTCTATAAAATGACTATGTTACGACCGTCCATTGCGCAGTTTCCATGCACCCTAGTAACTTTGCAAATTAGTAATATTTTCACTCCAGATTTTCAACACTGGCATTTTTTCACACCTCCTTATGAACAGTACAGCTGTCATTTTTCATATCCTGACCAAAACGTGTTTTCGCTTTTCTGGCTCAGAATAGTGCAGTCACTTCGGGAAATCAGTGTTTGGACAGATTAAGATCAAGCAAGTGAGAGAGGCAGAGTAACTGAGCTCAACTGAGCTCTGTCAGGACTGCTGCAGATTTCTTTGTGGGCAGAAAAAGGCACCAACACAGGCAGAAGCCCAGTACAAAAGGGCAGCCTGCAGTGGCGGGAGAAACAGAATGAGAGAGTAAGGGAGGGGGAGTGAGCGAGCTCAACGAAGCTCTGTCAGGACTGCTGCAGATTTCATTGTGGGCAGAAAAAGGTGACAATGCAGGTAGGGGCCCAGTATAAAAGGGCAGCATGTAGCAGTGGGAGAAACAGAATGTGCTAGTCAGAGAGTGACTGAGCCAGCTCAACGGAGCCTCATCGACCGCTGCAGATTTCTTTGTAGGCAGAAAAAGGAATCAACGCAGGCAGGAGCCCGGTACTAAAGGGCAGCCTACAGCTTCAAGAGAAACAGAATGAGCGAGTGGGATGTGGGAGTGAGCGACCTCAGGGGAGCTCTGTTGGGACAGCTGTGAACTTCTTTGTGGGCAGAAAAAGGTGCCAATGCAGGCAGGAGCCCAGTACAAAAGGGCAGCCTGCAGCTCTTGGAGAAACAAAATGAGAGAGTGGAGGGGGGAGTGAGTGAGCTCAACAGAGCTAAGTTGGGACTGCTAATGATTTCTTAGTGAGCAGAAAATGTACCAACGCAGGCAGGAGCCCAGTACAAAAGGGAAGCCTGCAGTACCAGGAGAAATAGAATGAGTGAGTGAGTGAGAGAGGGGGAGTGAGCGAGCTTAACGGAGCTCTGTCAGGACTGCTGCGGATTTCTTTGTAGGCAGAAAAAGCTGCCAACCCAGGCAGAAGTCTAGTACAAAAGGGCAGCCTACAGCATCGGGAGAAACAGAACAGCGAGTGAGAAAGGGGAGGAGCGAGCTCAATGGAGATGTGTCAGGACTGCTGCAGATTTCTTCATGGGCAAAAAGGCGCAACGCAAGCAGGAGCCCAGTACAAAGGGCAGCCTGCAGCGTTGGGAGAAATAGAATGAGTGAGTGAGAGAGGGGAGTGAGCAAGCTCAGTGGAGCTCTGCCGGGACTTTAGAGTTGCCCACCCTCCGCCCAGGTTTCTCTGTGGTCCTATATTACAGCAGGGTGTCTGGAGTGGAGACAAAGCAATGATTGGATACTTTTAGGATTGCTGTAATAATACAGATTTAGTTGTTCTGTTTATTTCTGTAACTTAGCTAAGTACTGAGTTATACTGTTATGATTGCTGCAATAATAAATATTTATTTGTTCTGTTTATTTCTATAACTGAGCTGAGTAATACTTGGAGTGCAATAGGATTTCTAACTGGGCTAAGTAAAACTATATGAGAGCTGAGAACATCAGAGGCACTAATAGAAAAGACAGGAGAGGGAGGGGGTGCACGAGGTGAGGGGGTCCTGATGGGGGTGGAAGAGACCACGAGGAGTACCAGGGGAGAGAGCTGATTGCTGCGGGTAGGGAGGGACCAGGGGTGGCTCAGAGGGGAACAAATAGGAGGGGGGAACCAATAGGGGGAATAGATGTAGGAGGGGTATCAACTAGGAATAGATTTGAACCTCTGCAATGGGACAGAGAGGGGACCAGGAGCATACTGAAGGGTGGAGGACAAGCAAGGCATGAGAGGGATGGCAACAGGTAGGGGAAGAGATAGTAAGGACAAAAGGGTAGAAAGGGAGCTAGCAAGAAAGGAGGGGTGGTAACTGGAGGACAGAATGCTACGGGAAGAGAAAGGATGGAAGGGGCATCACTAACGGGGTAGAAGGTAATGGGGGCTCTAAATCGACAACAGCGGGGATAGGAGAGGGGTTGGAAATCAGCAGGGGAGGAGGGGAGGTCAACATGGGAAGCCCAGTAGGAAGTAGTCAGGCTGGGAAAGGGTTCAAGGGGGATGGGAGGAATAAGGCAGAGAAAAGGGGTGAGGCGGAAGTAGAGCATACAGATGCAAAAGTCACAGAGGGTGCATTTGGCAGGGGTATGGGCCAGGGAAGAACAAATACTGGGTTGGTGGAAGGGGCATTAGAAGGGAAAGGGGGTAAGGGAAGGAGGTGGTACTCATCCTGGGGGATTCTATACTGAAATGGGTGAGATGAGGCAGAAAGAGGAAAGGCACAGCCATATTTGGGTTGAAGCTGTCCCCAAGTTGACTGCAGGAGGGGCAGAGCAGGCAATGCTCAAGCATGCAGTGAGGAGGAGGAAGAAACTTCATTTACTGTTGCATATGGGTACAAATGACTTGGAGAGGGCACTGTGGAAGTAGTGAGGGGGAGATTTGAGTAGCTGGGCAGGCAGTGTGAGGGGGTTGGGAAGTTGGTGGCATTCTTGGAGATACTGTCGGTACCATGTGCAAGCATAGGGAGGAAGGGTAGGCTTGAGGGGTTTGTGTGGCTGAGGGATTGGTGCTGCACGAAACATTATGGGTTAGCGACTAATTGTTGTAGGGTCTGGGGGGAATAATGACTTGTACGGGGGGGACAGGGTAGACTGGAGCTGGAGGGGTAGGGGAGTATTAAAGGCAGCAGTGCTGCCAGACCTCTGGTGCTAAAAGTTGAGGCACTGGATGCCACATCTCGCACCACACTGGCGACCCGGCTTCAGATGCAAGCCCGGGCTGCCAGGGGTTGGCAGGGGAGGGATAGGGTTGAGCATCCGGAGGACTGATCTCCTACCTGGGGCGGGATCCAGGGGCCCACCGCTCTGTAGCAACCCCTGGTGATAACCGAGGGCACTGCTACAGTGGTGTAGCAAAGGCGGTGGAGTGTGGCGGACGTTGGCATGCTGTGCCTAAGTCTCACTGCATGCTCGCACTCTGCAAAGGGAAGAGAAGTAGAAAATGGTCTACGGTCGGGCAGCATGAGCTTCCGACCCCCACTGCCCACACCAAATAGGGCCTCCTATACCGGATCCTGCTCCAGTGGGTCAAGCTGGGAAGCTCCACACCACCCCGCCATGGGGGGTAATCCATAGAGGTGAACAGGTTGGCCTGATGTCGGGGGCAGGGCTAGGGGGATCAGTCAGGATGACCAAGCCGACCATAGCCCAGGGAGAAAATATGTAAAAAAAAAAAAAAGCAGGATTAGAGGGGTATATCTCTACTAAGGTGGATTTAAACTAGTGGGTGGGGGGTGGCCAAAAGACTGAGTTTGGTAGAAAGGTCCGGACAGGGGAGCCTGATGAGCTCACCGCCCTAGATATAGGTAAAGGTGGAAGCGTAGTAACTCTGGAAAGGGGGCGGACAGAGTGGTCTGAGAGTAATACAGAAGGCACTACCACCAGGTAAGAATAAGGAGGAGAAAGGACATGTACTACTGGGAGGAGGGACACAGGCCAAGGAGGAGAAGAGTGAGAAGAAGGAGGGGTACAGGTGGAAGATGGTCTGACTAAATGGATAGAGAACTGGTTACAGGGTGCAGAGGGTGGTGGTGGTGGGGTAGCTCTCGGCACCCAGAACAGTGACAAGTGGGGTGCCACTGGGCTCACTGCTTGGTCCAATGCTATTTGGGCTCTTTATCTCCGATATAGCGCACGGAGTGGGGAGCAGGATTAATCTGTTCACACATTTTACCAAATCAAAAACAAATAGTTATAGTAGCAGAGCCCCCCACACACACACAGACACACTCCCCGAAAAGCTGCTTAAAAGCCTGCAATTCATTCAAATCAATTTCATTTTCTTACTTACTTAGGGTTCATTGCCAAAAAGTGAAAAATCATGTACATAGGGCACAGGAACCCTGATGCTGAGTATAAGATGGGGGAGGTACTAATACTCACTAGATATGAAAGGGTCCATGAGGTTATTATATCAGAGGACCTCAAGATGGCAGTACAGTGTGACAAGGCTATGAGCAGGGCAAATTGGATTCTGGGGGTGCATAAGGGGTGGAATCTCAAATAGGAGGAGGAGGAGGGATGTTCTGCTGCCATTGTATCACTCCCTGGTATACCCCCCGCTGGAGTACTGTGTCCAGTTTTAGAGTCCACACTTCAGAAAGGACATAAGGTGGAGGTTTTCGAGAGGAGGGCAACTAAAAAGGTTCAGAATTTTCACAGGAATCCCTATAAGTAAAGGCTGAAGAATCTCAAAGTGTACACTCTGGAAGAGAGGAGGGTGAGAGGTGACATGATCAAGACCTACAAAGTACCTCACAGGAGTAAAGAGGGTACAGTTGGGGAGTTTCCTTCAAATCAGGATGAGCACCCAAACCAAGGGACATACAATGAAGCTGGGGGGCATTCAGAATAGTTGTGAAGAAATATTTCTTTACTGAAAGGGTGATAGATGCCTTGAACAGACTGCCAGGAGAAGTGGTGGAAGCTAAAATGGTAGGGGGCATGAAGCATGCATGGGATAAACATAGAGGTATATTAGAAAAAGGGGAAGAAGGGGGTCGACGGAGTCAATAGGGCTATGGAAGTGGAGTAGATTCAAGTTCATTGCAGGAAAAATCCATTAAGCAAGCGCATTCACAAGAAGGTCCAGATGGACGCAGGCAGAATAAGACATGCAGTAACATATACAAGCAGCAGTTACAAGGAGGTAGAGAACACTAGGGCAGACTGGGTGGGATGAGCGGCCCTTTTCTGCTGACAAATTCTGTTTCTATGGCATCATCTGTTAATTCAGGTGCAGTGTTTATTTGAAGTTGGGCCTACCATACATCCAGATGTAAGGTACAGTAAATTACCAAATTAGATGCAGCCCACTTACAGTACAATAAACAGAACCCCAGTGCTTCAAGAAGCCTTTACACTTCGTTAGGCTGCTTAAAGAGCTGGAGTTCTATTTGCAGTGTCCACACCAGAATGCTGATCTTAAAATTGACGCCGCATCAGAATGAGTACTTCATTCATGCTCACTCCATTTCTTCCCCTCTTTGAAACCTGCTTGTCCTGAGCTAGTTTTTGGCTGGCAGCGCCTCACTTGTGTTGGAAGATGACCAATAAGTGGCACTGAAAGATGTCAGATTTCACAGACTGTGAAGGCTGCTCACCCACCATCTTGGCAAGAAGAAGGCTGCAGCTGTGGCCACTGATGACTGTTGGGGTGTGGGGATGGGGGGAACAAAAGGGACAGACATAAGGAGATAAAATCATAATAAAAATTGTGAGACCTTCACCAGCTTTCCAAGACGCTTACCAGTAAAATAACACTCTATGAAGTTTTTCAAATGGCAACACAATCTGGTGAGCCCTCTGTCTGCCATCTGACACAGGCATCAACCACCATTAAATTACCTAAAGAAGGCTGTGTGGTCATGTGGTTACTGAAATACTGGAGATTACAGATTTATATGAACAAAACAATATCACACAGAAGCTGGCACATATGCCTATAGTAGCTGTCTCCTGCTTCTCAGTAGTTATATTTATACCCTTGAGGTACTTGAATGTTTCTATCATATCTCCTCTTTCCCTCCTCTCTTCCAGTGAGTACATATTGAGGTCATAGAAACATAGAAACATAGAATTTGACAGCAGATAAGGACCGCTTGGCCCACCTAGTCTGCCCATTTTCCTACCTAACAGATAAGCTGCAGATCCCAGTTAACCAACAGCTTACTTCCTCCTACCCCCCACTAGGACTGCCTTATATCTGTCCCATGCATTGTTCTTGACTCCACGACCTCCTCAGGGAGGCTGTTCCATGCATCCACAACCCTCTCTGTGAAAAAATACTTCCTCACATTACCTCTGAGCCATCCCCCCCTCTATCTTCAAATTGTGCCCCCTTGTTCTTGCACATCTCTTTTTCTGAAAGATGCTACCCTCTTGGACTTTGTTGATTCCCTTGAGGTACTTGAAAGTTTCTATCATGTCCCCTCTCTCCCTTCTTTCCTCAAGGGTATACATATTAAGCTCCTTTAGTCTTTCTTCGTATGTCTTCTGGTGCAGAGCCTACACCATTTTGGTTGCCCTCCTCTGGACAGCCTCCACTCTGTCTACGTCTTTGCGGAATTGGGGTCTCCAGAACTGCACACAGTACTCCAGATGGGGTCTCACCAACTGTCTGTACAGAGGGATAACAACTTCCTGTTTTCTACTATTGATGCCTCTTCCTATGCATCCCAGTATCCCCCCAGCCTTCCTCACTGCCTTCTCACATTGCTTGCCCACCTTTAGGTCATCTGATATAATTGCCGCCAGGTCCCTTTCCATTTTTACTGTTGTCAGTATCTCACCCCCCACTGTGTACGCTTCCCCTGAGTTTTTGTTTCCCATGTGCATTACCTTGCACTTCTTTGCATTGAATCTGAGCTGCCATACATTTGACCATTCCTCCAACCTTGCCAAGTCCCTTCTCATCCTTTCCACTCCATCTTGTTTATCAACCCTGTTGCAGATCTTTGTGTCGTCTGCAAAGAGACATACTTTTCCTTCCAGATCCTCTGCAATGTCACTTATAAAGACATTAAAAAGGACCAGTCCCAGTACTGAACCCTGCGGTATCCCGCTAGTAACCTTCCTTTCTTCACTGTGTACTCCATTTACTACTATCCTTTGCATCCTGTTGTCTAGCCAATTTTTTATCCAGGCTACCACCTTGGGACCCACTCCAAGGCTGGCTAACTTGTGTATTAATCTTTTGTGTGGGACTGTATCAAATGCCTTGCTACAATCTAGGTAGGCCACACCCACAGCCCCTCCCTGGTCTACTACGTTGGTCACCCAGTCAAATAAATCTATTAGATTTGTCTGACATGACCTTCCCATCGTGAATCAATGCTGCCTTGGGTCCTGTGCTCCACTGGCCTCTAGGTACTCAACAATTCTTTCCTTCAGAAGTGATTCCATCATTTTCCCTACCACTGAGGTCAAACTAACTGATCTGTAGTTTCCTGCCTCTGTCCTGCTCCTACTTTTGTGAATAGTAATCACATCTGCCCTCCTCCAGTCCTCGGGTACCACCCCATCCTCCCATGATTTGTTAAAGAGAGTAGTCAGTGGTGTCACTAGTTCTACCCTTAGTTCTTTTAGAATTCTTGGATGAATCCCATTAGACCCCATTGCTTTGTCCACCTTTAATTTTATTAGTTCTTTCAGAACCCTTTCTTCTGTAAATGGGCTGGTATCGACCCCTGTCTTCAGAGTGTTTCTCTTGTTTGGTTTAGGTACCTCCCCCTCCTCTTCCTTTGTGAATACTGAGCAGAAAGATTCATTCAGTATCCCTGCTTCTTCATTGTCACCCTCTACCCACATTCCCTCCCCTTTATTAAGCCTCAGTATCCCTTCTTTGGTCTTTCTTCACTCCCTAATGTAACTATAAAAGGTCTTATCCCCCTTCTTGACAGAATTGGCTATCCTTTCCTTGGTTTGGGCCTTTGCTATTCTGACTGCCTTGCCAGCCTCTTTCTGCTTTAACTGATAAAGGTCCCTTAATTTCTCCTCATAAGTCTTGTGTTGCAAGCTCTGTACCATCTCATTTACTCTTCTCTGGACCATCTCCAGCCAGTTAATATCCTTACAAAGGTGCGACCTCCAGACTTGCACACAGTACTCCATGTGAAGCCTGACCATGGTTTTATATAATGGCATCACTACCTCCCTCCTTATGCTGGTGATACCCCTGCCTATGCACCCCAGCATGTCACTGGCTCTCCCAGCTGCCTTACCACTTTGACATTTTCAGGTCATCTGAAATAAGAACCCCCAGGTCCTTTCCTTCTTTGTGACTGTCAGCAACCCCCGTCCTCTACCTTTCCCCAGGGTTTCTTTGTCCCTGGTGCATAATTTTGCACTTTTTTGAATTAAACTTCAATTGCCAGTCCTCAGACCATTTCTCAAGCTTCTCCAGGTCCCTCCTAATTTTCTCCACCCCCTCTGGGGTATCCACTGTGTTACAGATCTTGGTGTCATTTGCAAACAAACAGACCTTTCCCTTCAGCCCTTCAGCAATGTCACTAATGAAGACATTGAACAGGACTGGCACCAGGACCAATCCCTGCAGCATCCCACTGGTCACCCCCTCTCCCCAGACTGTGCCCCATTTACCACCACTCTCTGCCTCCTGTCTGTTACCCAGTTTCTAACCCAGTTTATCACCCGTTCCCCCATGCCCAGCCTACTCAGCTAGTGTATCAGCCTCCTATGTGGACGGTGTCAAAGGCTTCTCTTACATCAAGGTAAGCATCCACTGCCCCTCCCTGATTTACTTCCTTTGTCACCCAGTGAAAGAGATCAACTAGATTTGCCTGACATGACCTCCCCACTATGAATCCATGTTGCCTATGGTCCTGAGCTTCAATGGCTTCTAGATGCCCCACTATTCTTTCTTTAAGCAATGTCTCCATGATCTTCCCCACTACTGAAGTGAGGCTGATCAGCCTATAGTTCCCTGCCTCCTCCTCCCTACTGCTGGATTTGTATAGAGGGGACCACATGTGCCCTCCTCCAATTCTCTGGTAACACCCCTGTGTTGAATGACTCCGTGAACATGGCTGCCAGAGGTACTGCTATTTCCCTTCACAGTTCTTTTAATATCCTTGGGTGTATGCCATCTGGTCCCATCGCTTTGTCCACCTTCAATTTACTCACCTTCTGCAGGATTCTTCTGCCTGTGAATGGACTATTGTCCACCTCTTCACGCCTTTGCAACTGCTGTACTGCTGTGGCCCTTGCACCTCCCCCTCTTTTGTGAATACTGAACAGAAAGACACAGTGAATGTCTTGGGGGGGTACATGGCAGTTCTTAGGCATGGTACTTTCACTTCCAAATACCTAAACAGCACATATAAGCAAGCAACATTCGGCATTGGCAAATGCTTGTTAAAAGATGCTGCGACCTCCTTTGATAAAACAGACACTTTCAAACGAGGGTCAAGAACTGTTGCAAGAACATACTTTTTGTCTTCAAAGACTCTGTCAAAATGCCTGTGAACTTGTTCAATGAAAACATTTGCAAGAGAAGCAACCTCTTGAGAAACATCCTTTTTCATTGTAATGTTCCATCTTGTGCAACAGGATGCGTATCATGGGTATGACCTGACTCAGGGAAGACAATTCAGCACTCAGATCTTCAATTGCTTGTTCAAATGGTCTTAACACATTCACAAGAGCTTCTATTATACCCCACTGGATTCCAGTTATACTGCCACAAATATCAATTGCCACTGCATGAAATGCCCGTGTTTGCTCTAGCAGCCATTCCAACATATAAAATGTTGAATTCCACCTTGGTCAACATCCTGGATCAAGCGGTGCTGTGGACTACTAGTTTCCTTTTGGAAATTGCTCAAGTGTCCATTTGATTTTACTGAATGATGAAAATTACCACAGATTTTTCATGCAACACTGTGTAAATTATATACCACTTTATTACCGCCTATGGTGTTACGCACTACAAGATTTATAGAGTGTGGAAAACAGGGAACATGTTCATAACCCCCATCACTGATTGCTTTCAACGTGTTTCTAGCATTATCAGTAAGAAACATGCCAGGATTTAATTTGTTTACATAGATCCAGTTATTCACTATGGCATTTATATTGAGCAAGGCATTGGCAGCAGTATGTTCTCCCTCAAAAACAGCAGCATGCAAAAGAGCCATTTTTCACAATGCACTGGCACCATCAGTGCCTGGATCTGATCCAGCAGCATTCTGCATGTCATTTTCATATCCAGCCAACTGCACCTAGTGAGCTGTTACAGACAGGTATGCATTACAAGTAGTAGTGCTTGTCCAGATGTCAAAAGTGAAGTGAATGAGACCACTTTTTGAAGGTTTTTTCCACAAATGTTTGTTTTTCACTCAGTATAGATGGAAGGTAGGATAGTATGGCTAAATGTAGTACAAGATGGAAGACTGTAATGGGGTTCAAGTAACTTCACGAGCCTTTTGAAACCAGTGTTTTCAACACGAGGGAAAGGCTGGAGGTCAAGAGTTATCATCTCACCAATGCATGTTATGATTTTGCATGAGAGAGGATGATTTAAAGAAAAAAACTCCCTTGATTGAAAGGCTTGCATTATAGTGGTTTATTTCTGCTGGATCCCTGGGTTATCTGAACTATTGCCGAAGAAATCACAATGAATTTTTTTTGATATGATTCCACAAACCAGTGGTGGCTAGGTGGCTTGTTTGCCTACCTCGACTAATACAAGCTTTGCAGTGCACACAGATAGCTGTTGTGACATCTTCTGAATGCAAAGTAAAATGTTGCCAATTGCCATACAGTGGATGTGACCTTGGAAGAATTTGACTTGTGTAAAGAAGAAGAAGAATCCATTTTTACTGAAGATTTTTTGGTCAAATTATACAGGAATAGTGCAGAATAAGACGTTGGTACTGCTGGTGGAATACTAACACTAGTGACACTGTTATTTTTCTCATCTACGAAAGCGAGGTCTCAGAAATCTGTGTCATTTGACCCACTTCCAGTATCATCATTTGAAATGCAAGTGTTAAGTAAAGTACTCTAGATGAACTACAATTAAGCAATAATGACTGAAGAGCCGGTCATTTCCTTGAGATTAACGACCAGCTGGGGGGGGAAGGGTGGCCCAAGGCACAGCTGAGGGCCACCCCCACCTGGCCGGTCATTAATCTCGAGGAAATGACTGGCTCTGATGTCATTATTGCGATTATAAGTCTAATCGCAATAATGGCTTCTGTTTTTACTACATTTACTTACTTTTTCTGTGGTGGCAGTAGGAGCGTGACAGCGGGAATCGCAGAACGGGTGCCACGTCGGTCACTTCTTAGAGATTTCAGACTGGCACGGCAACCAATCATGGACAGCGCGCTGCCATCATGAATAATTAATTAGACATAATCTGAATTAGCTGGTGTTGCTGGAGTGATGGTGTCACTGGATTGGGCATGCTGTTTCCTAGGAGTACACTGCATGTCACTTCTTTCTAAGATGGAGGTAGTGGCAGTATCACTAGAAGTCGCATCAGTAGTAGCAATCAAATCATTATCTTTCTCTATTATATTAGCAGTTGTGCTAACAGTAGGGGTTCTGCTGGAAATGTTTGTACTGACAAGAGGAGTACTGCTGCTACCACTTGTATCATTATTTTCATTTTCTGTTTAATGTGCACTTGTACTGCATTTCAGAAAAATTGGAAAAGCAAGCTTCTTTGCAGCAGACAATTGTCCGTTGCTGCTGCTACCACCACCACCACTACTAGTACTGGGTGTAGAACATGTTGGTTGGTGGGCAGATGTACTG
Organism: Neoceratodus forsteri; assembly: GCA_016271365.2. Classification (NCBI taxonomy): domain Eukaryota; kingdom Metazoa; phylum Chordata; order Ceratodontiformes; family Ceratodontidae; genus Neoceratodus; species Neoceratodus forsteri. Next base: position 481,046,682 of record JADMNL010000023.1, read on the forward strand.
GAAGAAGTTTGTTGTTTTTTATGCGATACATTAAGTGCTTTAGAAAATGGAATTATTTACTGGCCTGGTGGCGCTGAGGGTTGAGGCACTGGATGCCACACCTCGCACCACACCATTGACCCGGGTTCGGGAGCGAACTCGGGCCACCGTGGGTCAGCCGGGGGAGAAAGGCTGAGCTTCCAACGACAGCTCGTCTTCTCCGGGGGGAAGGGGGAGATCTAACCCAGTGAGCGGTGACCCCTGGTGGAGGCTGGGGGCACGACAGCACATTGGCACCTCGGGGGTCTGATTGGACATGGGTGGAGACCTGAGAATCAATCACCTCTAGGTGCTGCACCATCGAGGTGGAGGATGTTGTGGATATTGGCGCTCATGCCTTGATGTCGGGGCATGCAACATTCTCACAGAACAGGGAAAAAAACCTCCAGAGCCGGGAGGACGGAGCGCCGAGTCTGGTCCCAATGTGCCAATGTCTGCCTGCAGTCCAGGGTACGTGACGAAACTACAAGATTTGGAGTGTCCTGCCCCACCCTCACCCCACCCAGGGGTAATCCAGGTCTGGATGGAGGAACCCAGGCTGACAGGTAGGACGTTGGCAGGGACGGGCTTCATTGGAGACTCCTGATGGGGCGGCTCTGGCAGAGACATAGGAGGGATCAATAGAAATATAAAAAAAAAAAAAAAAGAAAATGGACTTACATTTTTTTGTTTAACAATACCACCAGATCTTGTTTGCTTCACTCTAAATGGCACTTTTGCTGTTGGTGGAGCACAAGAATGATTGGTGTTGTCCTCATCACTGCTGCTGACTGAACCTTTATTTGTTCTTTTGCTCATGGTAAGGTGATAAATTGTGATAACACTGGAAAAATACACAGAGCTACAGAGCCTAGTATTGACAAGACCTGATGTTTTTAATTGTCACATGGCGCAAGATGAACAAGGTTACTGACCCTCTGCACCACTATTTTATTTTATAAATGGTCACACTGAGTAAGATTAATAAGGAAACTGACACTCTGCACCACTATGGTGCCTCAAGAAAGCAAGCATTTGTCAATGCCGAATGTTGATTGCGTTGGTCTGTTGCACTCACCCAGTGGCCCTGTCACTGGCTCACTCTGTTTGTCCCAGTGCTGCAGGCTGCTCTTTTATACTGGGCTGCTGCCTGCGTTGGCACCTTGTTCTGCTGAGGAAGAAATCTGCAGCTGTCCCAACAGAGCTCCATTGAGGTGGCTCACTCTCCCTCTCTCACTCGCTCATTCTGTTTCTCCTGGCGCTGCAGGCTGCCTTTTTGTACTGGGTTCCTGCCTGTGTTGGTGGCTTTTTCTACCCACAAAGAAATCCACAGCTGTCCCAACAGAGCTCTGTTGAGGTCACTCACTGCCCCTGTCTCACTCAGTCAGTCTGGTTCTCCCGGCACTGCAGGCTGCCCCTTTGTACTGGGCTCCTGCCTCTGTTGGCGCCTTTTTCTGCCCACAGAGAAATCTGCAGCAGTCCCGACAAAGCTGTGTTGAGCTCAGTCACTCCCCTTCTCTCACTCGCTCATTCTGTTCTGCCAGCGCTGCAGGCTGCCCTTTTCTACTGGGCTCTTGCCTGCGTTGCTGCCTTCTTATGACCATAAAGAAATTTGCAGCAGTTACAATACAGCTCTGTTGAGCTCACTCCCTCACTTATTCTGGTTTTCCTGCCACTGCAGACTGCCCTTTCGTACTGGGCCCTTGCATGCATTGGTGCCTTTTTCTGCCCACAAACAAATCTGCAGCAGTCCCAACACAGCCTCGTTGAGCTCACTGACTCCCCCTCACTCGCTCGGTCTGTGTCTCCTGGCGCTGCAGGCTGCCCTTTTGTACTGGGCTCCTGCCTGCATTGGTGGCTTTTTCTGGCTAGAAATAAATCTGAAGCAGTCCTGACACAGCTCTACTGAGCTTGCTCACTCCCCCTCTGTCACTCTCGCATTCCGTTTCTGCCGGTGCTGCAAGCTGGCCTTTTGTACTGGGCTCCTGCCTGCGTTGCCACATTTTCTGCCAACAAAGAAATCTGCAGCAGTCACACTAGAGCTCCATTGAGGTCGCTCAGCCTCCCTCTCTCATCACTCATTCTGTTTGTCCAGGCGCTGCAAGTTGTCTTTTTGTACGGGGCTCCTGCCTGCATAGGCACCTTTTTCTGCCCACAAAGAAATCTGCAGCAGTCCTGATAGAGCTCCGTTGAGCTCACTAAGTCCCCTTGTCTCACTCGCTCATACTGTTTCTCCCACCACTGCAGGCTGGCCTTTTGTACTGGGCCCCTGCCTGTATTTATGCCTTTTTCTGCCCGCAAAGAAATCTGCAGCAGTCCTGACAGAGCTTCGGTGAGTTCGATCACTCCCCCTCCCTCACTCGCTCTCTCGTTCTGTTTCTCCCAGTGCTGCAGGCTGCCCTTTTGTAGCGGGCTCTTGTGTTGGGGCCTTTGTCTGCCCACAAACAAATCCGCAGCAGTCCCGACAGAGCTCAGTTGAGCTCGGTCACTCCCACCTCTCACTCGGTCGATCTTAATCTGTACCAAACACTGATTTCCCAGAGTGACCGTGCTATTGTCCGGCAGGAGTGCAAAAACATATTTTAGCCAGGATGGGAAAAATGACAGCTGTAGTGTTCATAAGGAGTTGTGAAAAAATGCCACTGTTGAAAATGTGGCATGACAGTATTACAAATTTGTGAAGTTACAAGGGTGCATGGAAACAGTTCAACGCATGCTTGTAACACAGTCATGTTATGGAGTTTTGTCACCAAATTTTCAACATAGGGATTTTAGGACCTCTGCTCATGAACAGTGCCACTGTCATTTATTTTAATCTGTCCCGAACACTGACTTTCCTCAGTGACCACGTTATTCTGAGCTGGAACTGTGAAAACACATTTTGGTCAGGATGTGAAAAATGACAGCTGTACTGCTTATAAGGAGGTGTGAAAAATCGCACTGTTGAAAATCTGGTGTGACAATATCACAAATCTGCGAAGTCACAAGGGTGCGTGGAAAGTGCGCAACGCACACTTGTAACACATTCAATTGATGGGCTATCACCACCAGATTTTCAACATAGGCATTTTAGGACCTCTGCTCATGAACAGTATCATTGTCATTTTCTTAATCTGTCCCGGACAGTGATTTCCCACAGCGACCATTTTATTCTGCGCCGGAAGTGCGAAAACACATTTCGGCCAGGATGGGAAAAATGACAGCTACACTGTTCATAAGTAGGTCTGGGAAAATGGCAATGTTGAAAATCTGGAGTGAAAATATTATAAACTCGCAAAATTACAAGCGTGCGTGCCAACTGCGCAATGCACACTCGTAACACAGTCATTTTATGGAGTATCATTAACAAATTTTCAACATAGGCATTTTAGGACCTCTACTCATGAACAGTGTCACTGTCATTTTCTGAATCTGTCCTGAACACTGATTTCCCACAGCAACCGCACTATTCTGCACCGGAACTGCGAAAACATATTTCGGCCAGGATGTGAACAATGACAGCTGTACTGCTTACAAGGAGGTGTGAGAAAATGCTAATGTTGAAAATCTGGCATGAAAATATTGTAAATTCGCGAAATTCCGAGCGTACGTAGCAACTGCACAACGCACGCTCGTGAAACAGTCATTTTTTGGATTTTTCTCACCAAACTTGCAACATAGGCTTTTTGAGAGTCCACCTCGTGAACACTGGCACTGTTGTTTCGTTAATCAGCCCCGAAGGATGATTCCACACAGTGACTGTGAAACCACCTTTCAGGGCCGATTAATGCCATGACAGTTCAAGAATTCATAAGGAGGGGTCCCAAAAACCCCATGTTGAAAATTTGGTGAGAAAAGTCCCCAAAATGCCCGAGATATGCACTAAAGTTGAAAAAACCCTATTTATTACATTATACAGCTTACCGGCATTTCCTCAGTTCATGGTCGGCTTTGAAGAGTGCAGACATGTTCCCGGCCCACCGAAGATCATTGCGCCGGACTCTGGAGGTAAGCATGGGGTGAGGGGGTGGGGAGGCAGGGTGCGCAGTGGGTGGGTGTGGGTTGTGGGAGGGGCCTGGGAGAGCTCCAGGACTGTTTTTTCTTCACAGGGTGAAAAAAAATAAAAATACATCCGAGACCATTTCCTCTTTAACAGGTGCTTTGGCATGCTGGGGTGGGCTCCCAGTGTGCCACCTGTGTGGGTGGGTGGGTGTGTTAGCTGACGAGGGATTAGGCAGTCTCGACGGCAAACAAGGAAAGGGGCAGGGGAGCTGCAGGAGCTGAGGGGGATTGGGCACCCCCTTGGCTATAGAAAAATGGAAGGGGGGCTATCATTATGCTGACAGGGATTGGGCACCCTCGTGGGCAGGAACAATGGGGGGGTTACAGAATGCTGACAGGGAGTGGGCTCCCCTGTTGGTAAGTAAACACAGTGGGGGGTGTTATATTGTTTGTGAACACGGCGGCAACCCGCCGCCATGTTCACAAACAATATCAGGGGTTTCACATCCCGCCCTGCAATGACAGGTTTTTCCCTCATTGCAGCGGTTGGCTGATGCTGCAATGATGAGGCGGCCCCTGATTGCAGCAGCAGATTTTTTAGAAAGTTGTGGAATGCTGGCTGAACTAGTGTCAGCAGCAGCATGCCACGGCATTGGGGGACGGGGGACAAGCCTTTGCAGGCTGTGGGGACATTGGGCACAACAGTGCCATGCCTCCACAACCTGCTTGTGGAGAAAGTTGACTCAACATGTTTCTTGCACATGCGCGCAATCAGCATAAAAAATGATCTTTTTTAATGGTCACACTGGGCAAATCACATAAGGTAAATGACCCTTTGCGCCACTCATTTTTTTTTAATGGTCACACTGGGCAAGATGAATAAGAAAACTGACACTGTGCAGCACTACGGTGCCTCAAGAAAAGAACTGATTTTGTTTAATGGTCACACTGGGCAAGATGAACAAGGTAACTGACCCTTTGCACCATTGTGGTGCAACTGATTTTGTTTTTTTAATGGTCACACTGGGCAAGACACACAAGGTAACTGGTCCTCTATCACTATTTTTTTTATAGCTCACACTGAGCAGAGATGGCTCAGTGGCATGGAAGGCTGAGGCATCTGTGCCTTACTTCCTGCCATGCCAGTGACCTGTGTTCACGGTGCAAGCAGGCTGCCGGGGATCGGCAGGGGAGGGAGAGGAGAGAGTGTCCAGAGGACTGCTCTCCTCTCCCAGGGAAGGGTGGGGATGATGTCCACTGCATGACTTGTCTCTGGCAGTGGCTGGGGGCTGGTGCAATGGATCCATAACATAGGGGCCAGAAGCAAGGTGGAAACCCGGTGTGCCACACGTGGAAGTATGAGCGGCTCGGCCATTGGCATTATTGCACGCTTTCTCTCTGCACTTGGGGTTGGGAAAGTAAATCCAAAGAAAAATCCTGACCAGTGGGATGATGCTGACCCCTGCAGGTGCCACACTCAGCCAGTTGGCACCTCGTGAAAGCAGAGGTGAGTCCTGTGAATGCTGGGATGATGGGGCTGGGGGGGCAGTGGAAGGGGGCTGGTTGGAAGGAGAGAGAAACAAATTAACAAAAAAAAATGGTCACACTGAGCATGATGAACAACCTCTATACCTCTTTTCTTTTTCTTTAGTTCTCACTTGTTCCTGAGTTTCTCTGCCCTCCCACAGCAGAAACTATCTCATAGCCACACATCCCTGGACCTGCCTTCCCCAACTTGACTTCAGTAAGGTTTCTTTTTTTCCTGAAAAAAAAAAACCTTTTTTCTTCATTGTTGTCTTTGTCTTTAGCTTTCTGTTTTTTTTTAATCTTTTTAATAAAAATACTATTTATTTTTCTTTATATTTAAGTTGTTCTGAGCTTCTTAACCCTACTCAGTCCCCACAATCTCAGTCACAACTCCAGTGAATTCAGTATCACAGTTTTGTTTCTTTTCTTTTTTACCTTTCATCTTATCTCTTTCTTGTTAGTTTTCTTGCACTTGTTTGTCTTGAGACAGTGAGACTGTCCCCCAACCACATTTCAGCTCTCCTAAGCTCTCCCCATGATCTCTCCCCCCCACCCAACTTTAGTGCAGTGGTTACGTTTTCCCAATTCCAATTCTTACTAAATAAATGTTACCTTTTTTTATGATATACATATGTATGTTATATGGTTGAACTTGTAGCATATATATGAAGTTAAGGTGGGCCCAAATAGGCAGTGTGACCCCCAAATGTGACAACTGAACAACAAGAGCAATGGAGTAAAATAAAAAGTGTCTCTCCACTGGCAGTGACAGTTGCGAAATGGCACCTCTGCCAACGGACGCTTTGTCACTGAGACTTCCAGCTCTGCCTCCCCCACACTGCATCAGCCAATAGCCAGCACTGACAGGCAGTCTCCACTCAGCTATACGCTGCCTAGCCTGTCAGTCTGGCTGAATCGGGCCAATCGCGTTTCTCCTCTCTGTGGCTGCAGCACGCTGGATCCAGGTGACTGTACTACTGGCTTGCTCCTGCTGCCTGATGAGTGTGAGCATTCAAGCCAGTGCCAGCATGCCAGCCACATGATCAGTACTGTGACCATCAGGTGACTGCCAGCCAGGATCCGGCTGATTGAGGAACGGCATCTAGCAGTCAAGGGAGTCACGTACAATGTAAAAAAAAAGGAATCCTGCATTTTGGTTGTCCTGAATGCTTGTGGGTTTCTTATAGCGCAAATACCTTCCTGAAATATGACGGTATTCAAGTTTTGGTTTAGCAGCCTGAATACCGACATATTCCGGGGGTATTTGTGCCGAATAATATTCGGCTTGCACAGCCCTACATTTAAATTGATTGAAACCAACTTAGAATACATTCATATATTACCACTTCATAGCACAAAGTTCTATATAGAACTGTGCAGCATTTCAACATAAATCACCTTGTACAATAAAAACACACATTATTACAGTTATCTTCTAAAATGGAATAAAGATGGACTAGAATACCTTATCACATGTTCTAACAGAGTAAATACTGCCAAGATGGTCTAGTGATACCCCCCACCCCCACCAATCGCCCTTTTAATCCCTTTACAGTCCTTTTACAATATTGGTCCAGTGGATTCCCCTCACCCTAACAGTCCTCCACCTGACCTGACTACTCACCACCCCTCTTCCAGTACCCCCCTTAGTCATGAGTTCTGTGCCTCAACAGCTCCATATGGTGACTAACACAGCCCTCCTCTCACCTCTGCATCCAGCCCTTGTATGAGCTGTCAGTGAGCATATGTACTGTAGAAACAGCTTTCAGGTAAGATACTTTCTGCTGTTGTTCAGCTCATTGTGTATGTGTTTGGGGAGGAGGGCAGTGTGATCTTATTAACATAAAAAAGCTGTTTTCTAACAGAGCTTTCACTTCTTTCTTTCTGTAGGGGGATGGACATCAGGTTGACTCATGATATGATTGTGATCAGTAAAAAAGAAATCATTATTATCCTTAATATCAACATCCTGCTGGCTGACGTTGTGCTGTAGTGTGTGCTGACACTACACACACTACAGCACAATATCGGACTCAGTCAACATGTTGTTTGTTTGTTGATTTTTATGAATGATTAATTTCATTTTCACTGAGCCCATTTGCATCATCAGTCATCTTGCCCCACCCCCAAACAACAACAGAAGCTTTCTATCAGATCACAAAGCAAGTTTTTTACTTTTACAGGATCACATCTAGATGCCCCCTCCCCCCACTGATACAATCCTACACTCTACTGTTAGACTTGGTCAGCGCAGATGGCATCCTAAATAAGCAGGTGGGTGGGATGGGTCAGGCTGACAATTAAAAATGTTTTTTTTTCAGTTAGCATTTTATTTCCTGTAGTTGCCTGACCAGCCCTATTCTGGTCAGGTTCCCCCCAAGCCCAATACTCAACCGCCTCTGTTTTTTTCTTTGAACCTGTGACATGTGCAGTGTCACGTTGTGCATGTCTTACCTCTGAGGAGACACCCCCTGGCATCAAGTAGAAGGGACATCTTCCCTGATGTCCCACTGTGCTACCAACTAGAACCTCTGGCAACTGTCACAAACCTACTCAGCAGATCAGGCCCTCTGCTTCCACAGTGCCAACCTCTGAGCGCAGTCTTGTGAACAGGTAACAGAAACAGGGTAACCCTCCTGTCTGTTTTGTGGGTTCGAATCACCTTTGGTCTCAAGTTCTAGAGGGATTCAAACTGTGAACCTCTTGCTAGCATACCCAATGTACAGGCTCAGATAATTCTGCTCTTTGGGGAAATGCCAGATATCTTTCACCAAGGGCACCTAACCAGGTATACAAAATGAACCCTTAAAAACTCTATGAAAGACCTCAGATAAACTCTTACCTTTTCCCAGTTTGGTATATCATTAAGCTTATGCACAGTGTCAACTTTAACCATGTATGTTTCACTTGTCAAAGAAAGAATTTCGAAGGCACACCAAGCAGTCTCTTTAAAATAGAGGTTTACTTAAAAATAGATAAAAATGTAAAATGTAAACACAGAACAATATATCACAATGCATATAATCAGTTAAAAGAACAAGGTTTAAAAAGTGCACACAAATTCCTACCACCTGACAATTAGACTTGTCTATCTAATATATATCTTCTAACAGTGCTTGAAGTAGATGTTTCTTCTTCAGAGTCCAAACATGAATGTCTCTAAATGGAATGCATAATACAGTTTCAAACTGTCTTTGCCAGCCTCTTCCATGAGGTCACCTAGCTCCTCCCTGTCAGAATATAAAAATTATACAAAATAGGATGTCCTATCAAGAGGTATTAAATTCTGTGACTTCAGCAAAACTCATTTTCCAAATGACTTCTTTGATCTATGAGCAGTTTCCTCTCTCAAAGACATCAAAGGACTTTTTATGACTCTCTCTACCAGATCTCACAGAGGCGTAATATGCTTTGTGACACCAGGTGCAATTAACTGACCTTCCTGAGGACATCATAAAATGGATATTTTAGTTCCTATCTTCAAAGCAAACTAGGAAGTTAATCACCTTACAGAGGTCTGCTGTTTAACATATATACTGTCCTTTGAAGTGATACCTGGGGGGGGGGTCATCCCAGGAGCACAGGATTTCTCATGACAGACAATCACACTACATTTTTTTATATTACGAAAATCACAGAGTGATCAGAACCAGCTGTCCAAGTGTCACAGCAACCACCTAGCAGGATGCCTTTACCCCTCTTCCTGTGGGAGGATAGCTGTCCTCAGGAAGCTCAATCCTGCCTCTCTTGGCCTGCCCCTGAGCAACCTGTATTCATTCCAGAACCCAGGTTGCTGGCATGACAGAAGCTGAGGCGTTAAGTGCATCAGCCCTTCATGTCACTTGGCTAGCTTCAGGCCCACAATTGAAAAAGCAACAGTAAGGCAAGGCAGTTTCTGGGGGGGGGGAGGATTTTTATGTGGCACTGTCAATAGAGCACATCAGACAGAGGGAGCATGCTGGCTGACATAGTGGGCCATGTGTCACTCACATCTGCATCTATAGGGACTCAGTAGGGGTTTATACAGTTAAAATGGGGCAGTTCAGCAAAGGCTGGTGTTGTTACCTGGGGGGGGTTGCTGCCTGAGATGATTAAATAGGGAAAGTGGTGACTTGCCTGTCTGGATAACAATTGTTTGTAAGACACAGCAGTGTTCACACTGTGCATTGGCACCATTCCACCCGCTCCCCGGATAGTCATTGCTGTTTTCAGAATGGGTAAGAGTGAGCTGCATATAAGAAAAAATCCATAGGCTTCTGTTGTTGGGGCAGAGCTGAGTATCATGCACACAAGTTGCAAGGTACACATGCGTATGTTGTTTGGGGATTGGAGAAGGGCAACTTACAAGAGCACACACTGCCTCAAACAGGAAGTGACACTGACTAGTTGGTAAGCCTGCAGCACTGTGTCTATTTGGTTGGTGGTGGTGTAGACAGGACATACTGTTTTTATTTTGATTTACTAAGGTTCCTACTAAAGTTTTAAGGAGCTAAAGGGGTGGTATGCCCATACGTGCTCCTGCCCACTCACCCATAATACTGAATGGTGTTTCCATCCAATATGTATCTATCTAGTCTCTGTTTAAACTGGAGTTTACTGTTGCTAGTGATTACTCCCATGGGTAACCCATTCCAGGGGAACACCACCCTCTGTGTGAAGAAGGCCTTTCTTCTATTGAAGTTGCAGTGGGTCCCCTCTAGTACATACATAATCATTTTTAAATTTTAGCTGTAATTCATTTAACAGGTAGGCATCCTGCATGATGTCGTATAGTAGCACATCAAAAGGTCTCCCTGGATTCACCACGTCTCCAAGGTCATAAGGTTCATGTCATGGAGTCTCGCCTAATACGGCTTATTCCTTAACTCATATACTAATTTTGCAGCCCATTTCTGTATCCTCTCAAGCCTGTCCACACCACCTCTCAATATTGGATCCCACACAGGACTACCATAATCCAGTAATGGTCGCACATGTGCTCTGTATAGAGGCATAACCACCTCCTGGCCCCTACTTCTAAAATTTCTCTTTATAGCTCATAATACTTTATTTGCTTTAGCTATTTGGTTTGTACAATGTGCCTTACATGTTAGCTTATAATCTATAGCTATACCCAGATCTTTTTCTTCAAATCAGTGTCTTAAGGTTTGCCCATTCAGGGATTAATCCATCATTTTATTCTGTTTACCCAAGTGTATAACACATCATTTGTCGGTATTAAAGCTCATACCCTTATTAGTGGTCCATTTATATATTTTATCCAGATTAAGGATGGGCGGACCCGAAAAGGTCCTGATCCTTATTATACGGATCAGGATCCAGGTCGAGGAACCTCAAGGAATTCAGACCATGCAGCCTGATATGTACTGATGTCAATATATACTGAGAATGTAGCAACTTCATGTACCACAAGTGTCAAGGGAATCTGAAAAAGAGATAAAAATGTAATTTATCTCCTCCTGTTCATACAAACAGGAGGAGATAAATTACATTTTTATCTCTTTTCTCATTTTTATCTCTTATCAGGCTGCATGGTCTGAATTCCTTGAGGTTCCTCGACTAGAGTTTTTTAACACTAATATTATCAATTTATATTTAAATTATCATTTATATAGTCCTGAGGTTTTTGTAATTTCTTGGGCCTTTTATTTAGCTTGAGAATACAGCTGGGTGGCATGTCCAGCTATGTTTTACACATCACACAGTGTGCACTGATGTTTTTTAGACAACTTTACTGGTAATTCTTGTCTTTAATGCATACATTGTAATTTCATGAGCCCTATAACTATCTTAGTTTGTCTTTAAGCTGGGTGGGGGTTGCCTTTCAGTAATCACATCCTTATACTGACTGTGACACTCATGGCTTGATTTGGGAGTTATTTGCTTCAGCAGTGTTATCTTATGTCAATTAAATTTATGTGCAGTAGGATTCTTTGCATGTGTGTTGCACCAAGCACATCTGAACCCAAGGTTCATTCGGACTGAGGGCAGTATTGTACTGTTAAACTTCTCTGACATCATCTTCTGGTTTTTTTTAAATGAGTATTTTAAACCAATGGGGATTTTTTTCTGTTTTTCTCTGCATTATCTAGCTGTTATAAGTATTGTATTTTCTAAACAACTGCCATGAGCTTCTGAAGAAGGACTGGTTGGTCCGAAAGCTAGAGCACTTTGTTCTTGTTGTTACATCTATGTTGGTCCATTAAAAGGTATCAAATCATTTGCTTCTGGATCTATTCTTGCAAGGACCAATACGGCAACTACTAAATCTAGTTTTCATATAATTGCATGAAATAGCAGAGATTTGTGACACACAAAAGGAATTGTAAACAGCATTTCAGGAAATATATATATATTTATTTATTTATTTATTTTTATTCCTGCCAGGCAAGAAAAAGCACAGCAATCCAGGGTCTCACAGCAACTTCATCCCTACTGTACATCAGAGGTTCACTTGAGAGAGATAGGAGGCAGGGAACTAACTGACTGTTGGTCACACAAGTCTCCAGTGTGCATGTGAAGGCAGAACTAAGCCCAAGAGTCAGTCAATCAGTCACATCGCCTTTGGCCTTCCTTTACCCCCTGCCAAGTTGATCTGTTTTTTTCTTTTGTTCCCCTTTTGATCTCCTTTAGCTGCTTGTTATTTTTTTGGGGGTTTTTTTTTCATTAATAAAATGTAGGCACTTGCAGTCTTTTGCACTAAGGCTTTAGAAACAACAGAAGGCAGAGTACAGAGGACTACAAAACATGAGTTAGGCACAGACAAGTTGCTGAGTGAGCTGAGTACTCAATCCCTTAGGTAGTACCCTTGGCCTTCCGTCCCGCCAGGTTGATAGTTTTTTTCCTTTTTATTCCCTTTTAATCTTTTTTAGCTGCTGTTTTTTTTTTGTTTGTTTGTTTTGTTTTTTTCTTGTTGTATAAAATTAAGGCACTTTTCACTTTGCAGGCTTAGCCTTTAAGTTTATAAACAACAGAAAGCAGAGCAGGGGTTTGAAATAAACCGTCACGAGATACAGGAGTCAGGCAGGGTGTTGAGTAAGCACTCAAAGCTCTTTCAGTTGAACCCTTGCCCCCCCCCCCCAGGTTGATCTGTTTTTTGTTTTTCTTTTATTCCCTTTTTGTCCTTTTTTTGTTTTTAGATAGAAACAACAGACAGCAGAAACATTTGAAAACCACAATACATGAGGTCGGTAGGTTAGATAAGCAGTAAGCACACAAAGCTCCATCCATAGTACTGATCAGTCTCGACTCTCAGCCACGCACTTTGGATTCCTGCCACACACAACTCTGTATACCTCGTTACCACCTGACCAACATAAGTACAGCAGCAACTGGTCAGGTGGCTGAGGTTTATGTTTAGTGTGTGGTGCAAGTGTATTTGTCTCTCCCTCTGACAGTGTCCACCCCCCCCCCATCAACTTGAGCCCTGACACTTGGAAGGAAGCAGAAGGAAACTGGTAAGCTATGGGCTACTAGAGCTAGTAGCTACAGCTGATTGTATGAGTCAACATTGGTTTGGCAGGTTGACAGCTCAAGTTCTGGACTGTCTGACATCACACTGAACTTCAGAATCATCATGATTCAGTGTGACATGACAGCACACACACTCTATGTAGAGAACTCTTAGTCAGGTGTAGTGTGTGTGTGTGTGTGTGTGTGTGTGTGTGTGTGTGTGTGTGTGTGTAGCTAGCTGAGCTCTATCCTTTGCTTTGCAGCCATCAAAGAAGATGTTACCTTTACCAGTGTGGATCCCTAGTCTGGCATAGCAAGTGGCAATAAAAAAGGAAAAAAATGCAGTGAAGACCAGAGCTGAGCCACCAAAGTTCCCACCCAGCTGAACTTCCCTGCCGCCATCACTGCCCTTTCACCCACCAGCCCAGTCAGTCCCTGGTGTCTAGTGGTACCGCCCCCATCCTCTTTCTGCTGCCTTACAGGTACCCCCATCCCCATCCACTATTCCCAGTCCCTGGTGTCTAGTGGCCCCCTTCCTCCAATCATGCCGGTGCCTTAAAAACTTACTGATCTGCTCCTCCATCTCCGGGCACGTGGCTGTGAACTTGGGTGGGAGGAGAGAGTAGCTTTTTGTCAGGCTTCCATGTTCCCCAGTCCCAAACGTCTGTGCAAATATTATTCTAGTAGGCAGTCTGGAATACAGCCATGACTGAGTCACGATCAAGCCAGCAACTACAAGCAGTAAGACCATTCAAATGGTATTACAGCTTGTAGCTGCCAGCTTGATCGTGGCTTGGGGCTGCATTCTGGAATTTCCTGCTAGCATAAATATTGAACTGAAGTTTGGGACTGAGTGCTGAAGCCTGACAAAAACCTATTCTTTCCTCTCACCTAAGTTCACAGCCACATGCCCAAAGGTGGAGGAAAACAATGAGGATATCAGTAAGTTTACGGCGCCGATGCGATCGAAGAATGGGGGGTTAGCAGAGGATGAGGATGGAGGGGTACACTAGAGACACCAGGGATGACCATTTTTCATTTTCTTAAATGTTCCAGCCACACATGGCTGATGGACCTAGACCCCCGGTACAATTAGACAATGGGTTCTTATTGATCTGGGTCCACCGGGCCACATTGGATCCGGGGGGAGGGTTCTGATTTTTGGTGTGTCGGTCTGCCCATCCCTAATCCAGATCACTCTGTATGGAAGCTATGCCATTGGCATGTAGTGCAATCCCAGCAAGTTTAGTGTCATCCGCATATTTACTAAGCCACTTTGTTGCATCCTTCCCCATACCAGACATGAAAATCCTAAACAACACTGGCCCCAAAACCAATCCCTGTGGCACCCCACTCATCACTGGCACTGGGTGGGGGGATAATCATTTATACACACCCTCTGGGTCCTGTCCATCAACCACACATCAACCCATCCCACTATCCCCATATCTAATCCCGTATCTATTAAGCAACTGGTGATTCCACAGTGAGGTACTTTTTCAAAGGCCTTTGCAAAGTCCAAATATATGCAGTCCGTTGGTTTCCCATTATCCAATGCAGACGATATTTTTTCATAAAAACAAAAGTTTGTAACACATGATCTCCCTGCCTGAAAACCAAGCTGTTCGTGATCAGACTGGCCACTCTTTTCAAGATGAGAGTCCATTTTATCCTTTATTATGGATTCTAACAGTTTCCCTGGGACTGACCTCACATTGATTGGTCGGTAATTTGTATAGTCTGCTCTGTCACCCTTCTTATGAATAGGCACCACATTCACCTCCAGTCAGTCCAGTGGGACCTCATTATCTTGTAATGATTTTAAGAATGTCAGCCTTAGTGGCTTAGCAACCTCTGGGGACAACAGTTTCAGCATATCAGTTGAAATATTATCTAGTTCAGCAGAAAGTGTATTCTTTAGCTTATTTAGTTTTTCAATTATAGCACTCTCTGTTATATGTATAGGGCATGGGGTATTCCTTCCTATTTGCTGATCTTTTAGCAATTTGTGAAACAGACCTGAAATATGAATTAAAAATAGCTGCCATTTCTGCATGGTCGTTTACTACTTTATCACCTACAGTAAGAGTACATAAACTAGAGTTTGTTTTCTGAAGTGAGTTAACATAACTATAGAACTGTTGCATATTGTCTTTGCTTGCCCTGGCAGCCACCTTTTTCTCAGTTGTTTGCTTACTTTTTTTCATTAAGTTCTTTCACTGCCTCTGCGTCAATTTGAATTGCTCCCATGCTTCCTTCATCTCTAATGCTTTTTATATTACATATAACATTTGTTTTTTATTCAACAACCTTTTGATTTTATTGGTGAGACGTTTGGGTTTAATTCCCCTATTATTACACTTTTCACTTTTCCTGATACATTTATCGCATAGTTCAGTTATGTGTTATTTAAAGCACTCCCACATATCATTTACTGATTTTTCTTCAAAAATAATTTCCCACTTCATTTTCTTCAGTTCATTACTGAAGAGTTCTTTATTAGCTGTCTTAATATGATAGACTTCCTTACCCTCTTTAGTAAGAGGGATGTGATTTATTTGTATCCACAGTGCAATAAACATAAAATAGTAAGAAATACATTTACATTGTTTTAGTATTTATGGTTTAGAAAATAAGGATTTATAATGTTAATTTAATATTTTCTCAATGGGAAGGGGAATCAAGTAAATAGTGATATATATGTAAGTGGGGGGAAGGGTGGCAGCAAGTGCACCCAAACATGGACCTGGAGAACAATTTTTTTTTTTCGAGCTCCACATCGGGGTTGAAGTACAAAGGCTCCACCTAATACCACAGCTCATGAGAATTTTCCTTCAGCCAATGGACTGAGCTTCTCCCTCTGGGACAAATGATAATTGGTTTGATTCCAATGTTTTAAAAATGAGCTTCTGAGCAAAAATTATTAATCTTCTGGGGCCAAATTTACAAAACTTTGCCCCAGCGCAAACCGAGTTTTGTGCCAAATTGCTATTCACTAAAGCCCGGTTTGAGCAGGGGCAAAGTGTGGAGGGGGCTGCAATACAAATGAGGGGGAAGGGACCTGCATATTAGCACAGTCCCATTAACAAAGTATTTTCTCCCCACAAAGACCTTTTGTGGGGCTCTCTTGAGTGGAGAAAATACTGCCAATTTAGACCTTGCTTTAATTCTGTGCTACCCTAGAGGTTGGCGGAGCTACTGCAGTGGAATCCCCCCACCCCTGCAGGCCCGATAGTCAAAAACATAATTTTATTCCCTGCTGCTAGTGGTCCCCCCCAATATGCTGATCACCAGCATGCTAGGTAAAAAATAAATTTCTTCCCTGGTAGTAGTGGTTCCCCCCCTCACCGGTTGCCATCTCAAGATGAAATACTGATATTCCCTGGTGGTCTTGTGTCCCCCCTCTCACTGATCGCCATCCCAATATCAAATAATGAGATTCCCTGGTGGTCTAGTGTCCCTCCTCCTCACTGATCACCATCCCAATATCAAATAACGAGATTTCCTTGTCATCTAGTGTTCCCTCCCCTCACCGATTGCCATCCAGATATCAAATAATGAGATTCCCTAGTGGTATAGTGTTCCCTTCCCTCGCCGATCACTGCTCCTCCTCAGTGATCACCAATTGCCAGCCCAGATAAAAAAAAATATGTTTTCCTGGTGTCCTGTGGTCCTTCTCCCACCCCACCCACACCCATGCTCGAGCTAGAAACATGTATTCCTGGCATCCAGTGGTCCCTCCTCTCAACCAATCACCTGCTTGACATTGCCAGCATGGTTCCCGGTGTCCAGTGTAACCCCCTCCATCCCAATCCCCTGTGTAGTGCACTGAAACATTTTCCTGGTGGTATTGTGGATCCCCCTCCTTTTTCACTGTATAGTGTAATAAAACATTTCCCTGTTGTCTAGTTTGATCCCTTGCCCCCCCCACCCTGGAGGTAGTATCCCACCACCCAGCTCCCCCCATCCTGAACCCGAGCCGGTGACCAACACAGCCCTCCTCTCTCCACTATGGCTGGCCACTGACTGAGCTCTCAGTGAGCACATACTGTACACAGTATGTGCTTGTTGATGTTGATTGACAGCTATTTAATGAGTGCATACTGTATACAGTACATGCTCATTGAGGGATCAGTCAGCAGCCAGCCATGGTGAAGAGAGGAGGGATGTGCTGGTCGCTGGCTTAGATTTGGGGTGGGGAAGCGGGGTGGTGCAATACTACCTGCTGGGTTGGGGGACGGGGGGTCCACTAGACACCAGGGAAAGGTTTTATTACACTATAAAGGGGATTGGGGATTGGGATTGGGGTCCACAACACCACCAAGGAAATGTTTCTATGTACTACACTGGGGATTGGGATGGGGGGGGGTTACACTGGACTAGGGCTGTGTGAAAGTTCTCATTTCTGCCTTAGCAGAACTTTCACAAAATTTGGCAACTTTCCCAGAAGTTTCCTAGCTTCTGCCTGTGGCAGATTGGAAAACTTCCAAATGTTTAGGGTGAAATTTTGCCCTGTTCAGACTCACCAGATGTGTTAAAATCTCTCCCCCAGTGGCTAGTGGTCCCTCCCCCACCTGATCACCCACCTGCCTGATGTGTATTTACAAAAAAAATGGTGGCTAGTGGTCCCTCCACCCACTCAGTCACCCGGCCATGTCCAGCAGTAGTCAGTGTCACTCAGTAATGTAACCCCTCATCCCTGCCTGACGTGTCAGTAACCCCCCAATGTCTAGCAGTCCCTTCCCCCACCCCATCACCTGACTGTGTCCAGTAGTAGTAGTTGTTAATAGTCAATGACATAACCCTCCAAAATCCCTAACCCCCATAGTAAAATGTTTTTTTCCCAGGTGGTCTAGTGAACCCTCCTTCAACCCTATCCCCGATCCCCAGTATGTAGTTTTTTTTTCATTTTAACTTATTCCTTGGTGGTCTACTGGTTCCCTGCTTCCCACATCCCAAGATGGAGTGGGCGACTAGCACAGCCCTCTGCTTTCCACCATGGCCAGCCACCCACTGAGCTGTCAATGAATGAGTGCTTGCTTGTACAGCACATGCTCATTCATTAACATCTCAATGGGTGGACTGCCATGGAGGAGAGCTGAGGACTGTGCCGGTTGACCGCTCCATTTCGGGATGGAGAGTGGGGTGGGACACTACCTGCCAGGGTGAGGGGTCAGGAGGGCCACTAGACCACCAGGGAATAAGTGAAAAAAAGAACCACTACATACTGGGGATTGGGGATAGGGAGAGGGGGTTCACTAGACTACCAGGGAAAAAATATTTTTCTATGTGGGGATAGGGATGGGGGGGTTACATCACTGACTTGTGACTACTACTGGACATGGGTGGGTGATTGGGTGGGGGAGAGTCTGCACCACCGGGGGCTACTGACATATCAGGTGGGGATGGGGGGTTACATCACTGACTTGTGACTACTACTGGACATGGGTGGGTGATTGGGTGGGGAGAGTCTGCTAACCACCGGGGGCTACTGACATATCAGGTGGGGATGGGGGTTACATCACTGACTTGTGACTACTACTGGACATGGGTGGGTGATTGGGTGGGGGAGAGTCTGCTAACCACCGGGGGCTACTGACATATCAGGAGGGATGGGGTTACATCACTGACTTGTGACTACTACTGGACATGGGTGGGTGATTGGGTGGGAGGAGAGTCTGCTAACCACCGGGGGCTACTGACATATCAGGAGGGATGGGGGGTTACATCACTGACTTGTGACTACTACTGGACATGGGTGGGTGATTGGGTGGGGAGAGTCTGCTAACCACCGGGGGCTACTGACATATCAGGAGGGATGGGGGTTACATCACTGACTTGTGACTACTACTGGACATGGGTGGGTGATTGGGTGGGGGAGAGTCTGCTAACCACCGGGGGCTACTGACATATCAGGGAGGATGGGGGGTTACATCACTGACTTGTGACTACTACTGGACATGGGTGGGTGATTGGGTGGGGGGAGTCTGCTAACCACCGGGGGCTACTGACATATCAGGTGGGGATGGGGGTTACATCACTGACTTGTGACTACTACTGGACATGGGTGGGTGATTGGGTGGGGGAGAGTCTGCTAACCACCGGGGCTACTGACATATCAGGAGGGATGGGGGTTACATCACTGACTTGTGACTACTACTGGACATGGGTGGGTGATTGGGTGGGGAGAGTCTGCTAACCACCGGGGCTACTGACATATCAGGTGGGGATGGGGGTTACATCACTGAATCACTGAGTGACACTGACTACTACTGGACATGGGTGGTGATCAGTGGGGGGAACCACTAGCTACCAGTTTTTTTTTTTTAAATACATATCAGGCAAGTGGTGATTGGGTGGGGGGAGGGGCTGCTAGTCACCAGGGATTTATTTTATTTATTTTGGGCAATCAGGCAGTGATTGGTGACTGGAAAGGTGGCACTTGACCTCAGGGATAAAGTAGGGTGCAGGGCAGGTGGAATGAATTTCCAAACCTTAGCAGAAGCAAAAGTCATACTTTAGCCTAAACTCCACCTGCATAAGTTTTTTTTTTCACATACAGTAGTTTACTGTGAAAAGAGCATGGAGACAAAAAAAAAAGCAGGCAAAATAGCGCAACTCAGTGTAGCGCCGCGGAAAAACCATGACCCCACACAGAGTGCTAAGAGGCACAGGAAATCAGTACACAGTATTGCTGGGGGCTTCACCCCCCCCCACACACACCCTCCAAAATATAAGTAAACCTCCTCAAAAACACAGCAAACACCAAACTAAAAAAAAATGTAAAGGGGCAGGTATTCAAATCCAGGTTCACTGGTAGTCCCACATAGTCAGAGCATGTTACTCTAATCACTAAGCCACAAGGCTATCTTTCTAACCCAGCACCAAATGGACTGTTAGCTGAGTCGACCTGAGTGAAAACACCTAGGTGTATAGCATGATACTGTCCGCACTATATTTCCCTGAAGTTGTTTTCACAAACACTTTTTTGATTGCATGGTTTTTGACCTGCTCTATTATTTCTGTGCGATCATCACTAGATACCTTTCCAAACACCCCTACACTGGACAGCAGGGACTATGTTGGCAATGTTTGGCAGGTGATCAGGTAGGGGAAGGGACCACTGAATGCCAGTGATGCACGTTTCCAGCTCCAGCATTGGTGCGGGTGTGGGGATGGACCATTGGATGGCAAGAAAATGTGTTTTGTTTCGTTTTTTAACCGGGATGGTGATTGGTGATCATGGTGGGGGGAGACAATGGCATAAGGGTTAAATCTTTTTTCCTTTTGGGCTGGCTATTGGCGAGGGGAAGGAACAAAAGATCACTAGGGAATCTCATTATTTGATATTGGGAGTGGGACGGCAATCAGCGAGGAAAGGGAACACAAGACCACCAGGGACGTGTTTTTTATTATCAATGGGATGGTGAGTTGCAGTTTGGGAAGGAGAGGGACCACTAGACCACCAGGGAGCTGTTTTTTTTTAACAACGGGATGGCTATCGGCAATGGAAGGGGGGGACCACTAGCCACCAAAGACTGTTCATTTATTTTTTTCTTGGGACAGCGATCGGTGAAGGGAGGGGGCCACGCTACACTCACTGCAGCCTATGCAAATGGGCCCATAATGGGCATGCAAATGGCCACCTAGCACCTTGCATGTACAAGGGGCTCATTTGCATGGCTTCTATTTGAATAGGAAATAGCACCGCTGTGCTATTTCTTGCAGGGCCACGCTTCAGGCTGCATGTTTGTGCAGCACTATGGGGGCTACCAGTGCCCAAGACCATCCCTATTCACCGTTAGATAGTGCAGAGTGCTTTCTGACTGTGAATATCAATTTTGGAAACCTGGGTAACCGCAAAGTGCAATGCAAAATTTTGCATTGCTTTTGCAAGTTTTTGTGACTCATGGCCCTGAACACTAAAAATAATGGACTCAGTATAGGCCCTGATTTCACGACCCATTGCAAGTTTTAAATAACATCTGCATTTTTTTTTCCAGGTGCATATCAGTACTATGTAAATACTATATATAATCTTCCACATTTATGATTTATTTTTTAAATTGTGCCTTATGTATGCAATAAAACATGCTAGGGTGTGTAATTATAGGGACAAATGCATGGTTTGATGGTGTTGTTAGGCACAAGGATGTTTGCACTGACTATCTTTAAACACTCGAGAGCAAAGTGTAATTATTTTCCCATAACTGCACATCCCTGAAGTGTCTTATCATATTTATAACAGGGTGAGAAAAATGCCTTTCCAATTTTTATGCAAAGAATACAATACACTGTGTTAATGCAAGTAAAACAGTAACTTTATTGCAAGAGTGATAAAATAGTCCCTTTTAGCAGTAAAGGAATCCTAGAACTGTAAATGGAGACTAGCAGTCTGACTTGCACGTTAAGCAATTGAGAGCCATAGTGATCTGATATGGTACAAAGGCTCTTGATCTGAAAGGAGTACAGAAGTGTAATTATGGTCTCAAAATTACACTCCTTTACTGGTCTCTTAGCCATTCAGAATTCTTACATTTTACTCACCACATGATAAACATTGCTTTGGTTTCATTATTATGAATGACTTTATTTATTTATTTATTAAGTCTAGGATTACAAATACCTTTGAGCCAAGGCTCTTTTACAAAGGTTCCAAGTCAGTTGAGTGACAGTAAGAGACATGACAATATGAAAACAATGTAATTTGAAAGAACAATGCAAATTGAAATGGGGGAGAACAAGCAGGTTGCAGTCATTTCCAAACAGATAAGTACATACATACATTTACTGTGGTATTAGGAGCCATAGAAAGAGTAAGGTATACAGGATTATGAAGCTAGGTAGGGACAACATAACAGGAGCAGCCGGTGGCATTTGTCAGGTAACAAAAAAAGTGCTAAAAGGGATGGGGGAGAGGGTGTGGAGGGAAGGAGGGGAGGAGTGTTAGAGGAGTTAAGCAGGGGGGTAATAAGCGCTAGGTTAGGAGGAGCATATTAAGGTTGACAATCACAGGAGCTGGAGGCAGAGAGGAGGAGGTGGAGGTTGGATTTGAAGGGGCCTAAATTAGGCAGTGAGGAGATGTCATAGCTGAGGCCATTTAACCAGCTGGGAGCTCTGTGAGTGAAGGATCTTTGCCCCTGGGTGGTGCAGCAACGTGGGATGTGCAGGAGTTGAAATTCAGAGCCCCTGGTGGGGTGCTGATTCTGAACCAAATAGAGGAATGCTTGGGTACCTGGGGGCTAGGCCCAGTGTTATTTTTTTGGCCATTAATCAGGTCTGGTACTTGATACGCCTTGACAATTGGAGCCAACCAGTTTGGGCGTATAGGTCGCAGGTGTGGGTGAGGCAATGGGATCCAGTGATCAGTCTGCAGGCTTTGTTTAAGGTCAAGGATACGTGCATAAAGGCAGTGGCAGAGGCTGAGCCATGGATGATCAGGCCATAGTCGATTAGTAACACCACTGAGCTCTATACTGTGATTCTTCAGGCATCTATGGTAAGGCAATGCCTATCCCTATAAAGAAGGCCAATGCATGTATTTGTAGCTTTTGAGACATTGTCTATGTGGCTGGCATATGATAGGTTACAGTCAATGGTGACTCCAAGGTATTTGCATGACTGACCCTGTTCGAGTGCTGCTCCAAGGCAATCAGTGATTAGGAGGGGCTGAGACCTGTGTTTGTTGTGAGAGCTGCAGAAAAGCACAGACTTGTTTTTTTTTTTTATAGTTGAGGACTAATTTATGCTTGCTAAACCAGTTTTCAATTGCAGAGAAACCAAGCTGAAGATTATTTTGAAGGTGGACTGGTCCTTGAGGGTGGTGAAAATGACAACATCATCTGCATAGAGAAGGATTTGTTGAGGAGAAGATTGTTGGAGACTATTCAGGAAGAGGCTGAAAAGGGGTGGCCCGAGAATGGAACCTTGGGGGACCCCTGAGCGAACAGGTCTTTCAGTGGAGTGGACATCAGCAATCTTCACACATTGGGAGCAGTTTTCCAGGTAGCTCTTGAACCAAGAAGAGGATTCATGGGCGAGTCCAGCGCTTTGCAACTGTGTGATTAATAGGCAATGGTGGATGGTGTCAAATGCCTTGGACAGGTCTATGAAGACCACCCCAGTGAGGAGACTATTATCCAGAGAGCTGTGGATAGCACCGGTGAATTTGAGGAGGGGAGATGTAGTGCTGTGTCCTTTTCTGAATACGTGTTGTTGGGTGCACAAGATGTTGTATTTGTCTAGGTATTCCGAGAGCTGATCAGCTACTATATATTCGAGGACCTTAGAGAGAGGGGGTAATATGGATATAGGCCCATAGTTCACATGTAATGCCCTGTCCCCACTCCTGTGGACTGATGTAACAGTGGTGGATTTCAGTCGGTCAGGAAACTGACCAAGGGAGAGGGAAAGGGAGAGGTTGAAGATCATAGTTAGAGGTGAAAGGACTTCATTGAGAGTAAGGGACAGCAGTTTAAGGTCAAGTGAATCCCCACTTGTCCTGGATCTGGCAATTGCCTTACTGATATAATTGTGGACTTCAGACATCCTGACTGCTTTGAAGTAGAATGGGGTGGTGGTTTGCAGGAGGGGGAGTGGTGGTGGAGGATGATGGTGGAGTATCATCATCGAAGAAGTCCGGTGGGAGAACACTACTGAGCTCTGAGAACACGGTGTTGAATGTATTAGCAATAGAGGCTGGGTTGAGAGTTATGACCCCATCAACATCCAACATGGTAGGAGAGGTTTGAGATGACTTTCCTGTGACTTTTTTAAGATTACTCCATAAGGAGTTGCCCTTACTCCGGGTGTTAATGAGGGCTTCATTGTAATATATACTTTTGTCTTGCGGATGGATTTTGTACGTCTGTTACGAGCTCATTTGTAGTTGAGCATGTCGGCTTGGTTACCTGTAGCTCGAGCCCAGTGCCAGAGATGGTCCCAAGATTTTAATTGTGCTAGGAGTTCCACAGAGAGCCATGGGTTACAAAGGCCTTTTACGTTGTGCTTTCTGATGTTGGCATGGGAGACACAGGCAGCACTGAAGGAGCTGATGAAAAAGTCCAGGGCCGAGCTGACATCAGTCGAACAGCAGATAGGAGACCAGTCCTGCTGTCTGAGTCAAGATTTAAGGTGTTTCAGCTGAATCATGTTAAACTCAGCTACAGAGTCAAGCCATACAAAAGTGAGGGTGCTGGACTTTAGGAGGGCTGACTTTGGCAAGATGGGAGAGTGCCTCAGAAAAGCACTAGCAAACAGGCTAGAAGGAGGTGTGGAGCAACAATGGGGAATTATCAAAACTGCCATCACAGAGGCAACAAGCCTTTGTGTGAAGCAAATAAACAAATCAAAATGAAAGAAAAAGCCACTATGGTTCTCAAGAGAGGTGGCTGTGAAAGTCAGGAAGAAAAAGATAGCATTCCAGAAGTATAAGGAAACACAGAAGGAGCAGGACAGAAAGCTGTACCAGTTAAGGCAGAAAGAAGCAGGGAGGGAAGTCAGACTAGCAAAGGCCCAAACTGAGGAAAAGATAGCCAACTCAGTTAAGAAGGGGGATAAAACCTTTTATAGGTACATCAGCGAGCATAGAAAGACAAAGGGAGGGATAGTGAGGCTGAA
Source organism: Neoceratodus forsteri (assembly GCA_016271365.2). Lineage (NCBI taxonomy): Eukaryota > Metazoa > Chordata > Ceratodontiformes > Ceratodontidae > Neoceratodus > Neoceratodus forsteri. The sequence continues at coordinate 481,071,279 of JADMNL010000023.1, forward strand.
TAGAATAAACGGTGGGTGGGCAGAGGGGGACAGTGAAACAGTAGGAATACTGAACGAATATTTCTGCTCAGTATTCACAAAAGAGGAGGGGGAAGTGCCTAATCCAATTAACAGAAACACTCTTGATGGGGGGGTAGATCCCAGTCCTTTCACAGAAGAAAGGGTTCTGCAAGAACTCCTAAAACTGAAGGTGGACAAAGCAATGGGTCCTGATGGAATTCACCCCAGAATTCTAAAAGAATTAAGGAAGGAACTAGTGAAACCACTGGCTACTCTTTTAATAAATCATGGGAGGATGTGTGGTACCGAGGACTGGAGGAAGAGCGGATGTGATTCCCTTCACAAAAGTGGGACCAAGACAGAGGCAGGAAACTACAGACCTGTCAGTCTGACCTCTGTGGTAGGGAAAGTGATGGAGTCACTTCTGAAGGAAAAAATAGTTGAGTACCTAGAGGTCAGTGGAGCACAGGATCCAAGGCAGCATGGGTTCCTGGCCAGGAAGGTCATGTCAGACAAATCTAATAGATTTCTTTGACTGGGTGACCAAAGTAGTAGACCAGGGAGGGCTGTGGACATGGCCTACCTAGACTTTAACAAGGCATTTGACACAGTCCCACACAAAGATTATTAGTCAAATTAACCAGCCTGGGAGTGGGTCCCAGGGTGGTAGCCTAGTAAAACATTGGCTGGACAACAGGACACAGAAGGTAATTGTAAATGGAGTCCACTCTGAAGAAAGGGCGGTTACTAGTGGGGTACCACAGGGTTCAGTGTTGGGTCCAGTCCTTTTTAATGTCTTCATCAGTGGCATTGCAGTGGGACTGGAAGGAAAAGTATGCCTTTTTGCAGATGACACAAAGATCTGCAACAGGGTTGATACACAAGGAGGCGTGGAAAGGATGAAAAGGGACTTGGCAAGGTTGGAGGAATGGTCTGACGTATGGCAGCTAGGATTCAATGCAAAAAAGTGCAAAATAATGCACCTGGGAAACAAGAACCCAGGGGAAGAATACACAATGGGTGGGGAGGTAGTAACAACAACAAAACAGGAAAGGGACCTGGGGTAATCATATCAGATGACCTTAAGGTTAGCAAGCAATGTGAGAAGGCAGTAGGGAGGGCCGGGGTATACTGGGATTTATAGGGAGAGGCATCAGCAGCAGAAAACAGGAAGTTGTTATCCCTCTGTACAGACAGTTGGTGAGACCCCATCTGGAATACTGTGTCCAGTTCTGGAGACCCCATCTCCGCAAGGACATAGACAGGATAGAGGCAGTCCAGAGGAGGGCAACTAAAATGGTGCAGGGTCTGCAAGAGAAGCCGTATGAGGAGAGACTAAAGGAGCTTAATATGTATACCCTTGAGGAAAGAAGGAGGGGGGACATGATAGAAACTTTCAAGTACCTCAAGGAATCAACAAAGTCCAAGATGGTAGCATCTTTCAGAAAAAGACTTGCAAGAACAAGGGACACAATTTAAAGATAGAAGGAGGGCGGTTTAGGGGCAATGTGAGGAAGTATTATTTCACAGAGAGGGTAGTGAATGCATGGAACAGCCTTCCTGAGGAAGTTGTGGAGTCTAAAACTGTGGGAGAATTCAAGAATGCATGGGACAGACATAAGGCAATTCTTGTGGGGGCAGGAAGATATAGGCTGTTGGTTAAATAGGATCTGCAGCCTATCCTGTAGATAGGGAAATGGGCAGACTAGATGGGCCTAGCGGTCCTTATCTGCCGTCAAAGTCTATGTTTCAAAGTCTATGTAACCCGGGGAAGGACTCTGCTGCTGATTAATTTGGGGGCGGCAAGCTGAATTTATTCGACCATTCGCAGATGACTGGGGAATGGTCACTTAGTGAGTCTGGGAGAAAAAAACACATTAGAGATATGGGATGGGTGGCTGGCCAGGATCCAGTCTAGGAGGGTACTTGAGCTATTTTTGTAGTTGTGCCTGGTAGGAGAGTCAACCAACTGAGCAAGATTGGTTGCTGTGATGGTATCCTTGAAACCCCCTATATCTGGCACCAGCGAATTGATGTTGAAATCTCCCATTAGTATTGACTCGGAGCCAAGAGGTAGTGAATGGATGAGGTCCAAGACTGAGTTAAGGCCTTTAAGTTGCTCTTTTGGAGGTATGTATACAGCAGCAACAGTCAGAGTTTTGTTGTGGGCCCCAGGCAGGATTCTGATGGGAAGGATCTGCAAGGACGTACCCGAGATAGGGATACATATAAGGTGGCCAAGGAGAGACTCTTTAAGGTATACAGTACAACCACCCCCTCTTTTAGATCTCCTATCAAGTCTGAACATGTTGTAGCCAGGCAGTGTGATTGCCATATCAGGGATTTTGGGTGAAAGCCAGGTTTTGACAACTGTAATAATATTGGGGTTGTGTTGGTTACAGAATATTTGAAAGGTGTTAAGTTTAGGTAGGAGGCTACAGACGTTGAGAGTTGCGAGGGTGAGCATCCCAGAATGACTCAGTTTGTAGTCTGAGCGAGTGGCTTTAGGGCCAGGTTTGGGGTGAATATTCCCAGATAGTATCAGCAGAAGGAGCAGGAGCTTCAGAGTGCAACAGCGCAGTTGTTTCAGGGTGGATTTGTTTGCCCATTTCGTGCAGGAGCAGGGGCAGAGAGGCTGCCTATGGTCCCAGAGAGATGTCAAATGTGCCAGAGGTGTGAGTAGGAACAATTGGACATATGGCACCTTGCCATTGTTCCAGTAGTTCTGCCAGCCATTCGTGGTTATGGTTGAAACTGGGGAGACCAGTCCTGACGGACAAGTGCCCTTATTTGAGTAGGTGAGGTCCATTTGTTAGTCCAAAGGGTGAGCAGGGAGAGAGGCTCCAGGTAAACAGAACAGGGGTAAAAGAGAGAGAAAGATAAACATATGGAGAGGTAGAAGGTACCAAGCCATTATGCACAAAAGGGATGGACAGAGTGTCAGAGGAGGACAAGGGAAGGATACATTTGACAGTGATGGCAGGCTAAGAGAAGGGGAGAAGGGTGGGAGGAGGAGGAGAGGGAGAAGTGCAAGCAATATGCTGAAAGGGCAAGTGGTAGTAGAGAGAGAGTGATGGGGGTAGGGAAAGGGGAGGGAGGGTGGGAGGCAGAGGAGGAGGTCCAAAGATTGGAAAGGTCCAATAAGGAACAGGCAGGGTGGTACTATTGAGTGAGCTGGGTGGAGCTACTGCCTATTTAATCAAGGAGGGGGGGAGGACACAACTTTTCAGCAAAAGCCATACAATGCTATGGGCACCAAAGCCCAGAAAAGCAGTTTACAGTACAGAGTTTGCAAGGCTAATCAGATGTCGAGCGGAAAGCGGGAGACCAATCCACGATGAGTTGCAGCAGGCAGCAGCCAATAGGAGCCGCTCATTGCTTCCCGGTGCAGGCAGAAGGGCTTACCCAGATGAGAATGACTGCAGGCAGCGACCAGAGGTGGATCAGGCAGCTGGCTATGGTAACCACGGCCACTCGAGTGGTAGCCCCATCAGGGGCTGGTGAAATCTAAGGGAGGGAATCAGAGAGAGGTTAGTAAGGGGGTGCTTTGCACTGAGGAGTGCAAGAACAAAAGGGTGACGTAGAAACACAGAGGGGGGGGTGGGGAACAGACAGCAGGAAGATTAAAGAGGTGCAATAAGCAGGTGGGGGGGTGGCAGCCGGAACCCAGACAGAGAGGCTTAAGGAATGGCACCAAGAAAAAACAAAGGAGCAAGTTAAACAGTGGAAAAAACAAAAGATAAAATGCGGGGAGGGTGGGAAAAGGTTAAATTCAGGGGCGAGTAGAAGGGGAAGGCAGGAAGTCAAGGGTAGGCTGGCTAAAATTACTACAGTTCTAAGAAGCAAAAACAGTACAGTTAAATGGCAGGAATTAGGCTAACTGAGCTAGCAAAGCACATTTACGAAAATTAAGAGGGGAGACAAGAAATCCCAAAGGCAGGCTGACTAAATCACTAGCAGTCTGTTTTACAAAAAATTACCAGAACAGTACACTTAAATGGCAGGGAGACAGGAAATCCCAAAGGCAGGCTGGCTAAATCACTAACAGTCTGTTTAACAAAAAAATTACCAGAACGGTACACTTAAATGGCAAGAATTATTCTAGCTGAGCTTAAGAAGCACTAAAGATGCAGGCAGTACCAATTTTAGGCAAAAGCCGTACAATGCTAGGGTGCAAAAGCCCAGAAAAGCAGTTTACAGTACAGAGTTTGCAAGGCCAATCATATGCCGAGTGGAAAGCGGGAGACCAATCCATGATAATTTGCAGCAGGCGGTGGCCAATAGGAGCTGCTCAGTGCTTCCCAGGGCAGGCAGAAGGGCTTACCCAGATAGGATGACTCCAGGTGGAGAGCTGAAGTGGATCAGGCAGCTGACCATGGTAGCCACGGCTGCTCGGAGTGGTAGCCCGATCAGGAGCTGGTGAAATCCAGATGAAGATGACTCCAGGCAGTGAGCTGAGGTGGATCGGGCGGCTGGCTGTGGTAGCCATGGCCGCTCGAGTGGTAGCCCGATCAGGGGCTGGTGAAATCCTGATGAGGATGACTCCAGGTGGCGAGCTGAGGTGGATCGGACGGCTGGCTGTGGTAGCAACGGCTGCTCTACATAAACTGCATTTATATGTATCTGTAGTATGTTTATGCAGCATACCTGTGTAGCATATGTAACCCCTCCCTTACCTAGGGTTATCTTTCCTTACTCATTCCATGGGTTGGGGGCCTATGCAAATAATAAATTGACTTATTGATCTCCCAGGACAGAGTTGACCTCCAGGGTGGAGGGATATCTTCTTGGCTGCTGTGAATTAACTGGTTAGCTGGTAAACACTTTGTAACTAATAACTGAAGTCCAACCAAATCCATTTTAATAAAAGGAAACGCTCAAGGCATATTATTATGAGATGGAAAATCATAAGTCCTAGCCAAGTAGGTTTCAGGTACTTTTTCTTACAGTGCAAACTGCACTTTCAGAAAATTCAGCATCCTACAATAGGAGGAATGTTGTCAGGGCACTGGCCCTCTACTAGGTATATTCATTTCTTCTGGGACTGTGGACAACCCTGGGGCACTTAGAACATTAGCTGTGACAATAGGATTCATACCCAAATTACTTGTGAGGGCCCAGCATGAAGTAGATCTAAGGCAGACACCAGGCTGATTATTCAAAACACCAGCAAATGAAATATAAATGAGACTAAGGGGCAATCCACCCAGAGACTACTCGGGTATTCCATCCTTTCAAACTCCCATGCACTTGGTACCCACTTCTTTTGTGACACCCAACAAGGGCCCACAGTAGCCAAATCTAGGTTTCTGTATGTCCACCTTTCAGGAATTACACAGCCAACTATGAGACCCTCGAGCCTACATAGTCTCCACCTAGTTCATGCTGCGGTCCTAGCTAATTCAGGACTTGTATGGCCCACCACATAATTCAGAATGGTTTAAAGAGGAGCACTTCTTACTGGGGCATTGCTGCTGCCATGAGACTTGCATCCCCACCCTCTACTTTGTTAGTCCCCAAGGGGCAAAGGATATTGGGTCAAAGAGTAGCACCAACCCTTTACAGGGTAACACCCTGCAACCCAGCCAATGTCAAGAACAATCACATTGAACCTCAGAGGCTGTAAAGTTAACTAGGTAAAGAAATAAGTTCCCTTGAGGATCTGCATACTGTGGGGAGTCCTACCACTGCCAAGATCCCAAGGCTTGGTTGGCTTCATAGAAACATAGATTTTGACGGCAGATAAGAACCGCTTGACCCACCCAGTCTGCCCATTTCCCTACCTATTGGATAAGCTGCAGATCCTAGTTAACCAGCAGCCTACTTCTTCCTACCCCCAACCCCTAGAATTGCCTTATGACTGTCCCATGCATGCTTGAATTCCACCACTGTTTTTGACTCCACAACCTCCTCCGGAAGGCCATTCCATGCATCCACAACCCTCTCTGTGAAAAAATACTTCCTTAAATTACCTCTGAGCCGCCCCCTGCTATCTTCACATTGTGCCCCCTTGTTCTTGCACACCTCTTTTTTTGAAAGATGCTACCCTCTTGGACTTTGTTGATTCCCTTGAGATACTTGAAAGTTTCTATCATGTCCCCCCTCTCTCTCCTTCCCTCGAGGCTATACATATTCAGCTCCTTAAGTCTCTCTTCATATGTCTTCATATGCCCTGCACCATTTTAGTTGCCCTCCTCTGGACAGCCTCCATCCTGTCTATATCCTTGTGGAGATTGGGTCTCCAGAACTGCACACAGTACTCCAGATGGGGTCTCACCAACTGTCTGTACAGAGGGATAATAACTTCCTGTTTTCTGCTGGTGATGCCTCTCCCTATGCATCCCAGTATCCCTTCAGCCCTCCTTGCTGCCCTCTCACATTGCTTTCCCACCTTTAGGTCATCTGATATGACTACCCCCAGGTCCCTTTCCATTTTGTTGTTGTTAGTATCTCACCCCCATTGTGTACTCTTCCCTGGGTTTTTGTTTCCAGGTGCATTACCTGCACTTAGCATTGAATCTAAGCTGCCAACATTTGACCATTCCTCTAACCTTGCCAAGTCCTTCTCATCCTTTCCACCCCACCTTGTGCATCAACTCTGTTGCAGATCTTTGTGTCATCTGCAAAGAGACATACTTTTCCTTCCTGTCCCTCTGCAATATCGCTTATAAAGACATTGAAGAGGACCGGTCCTAATACTGAACCCTGTGGTACCCAACTAATAACCCCCCTTTCTTCAGAGTGGACTCCATTTACTATTACTCTCTGTGTCCTATTCTCCAGCCAATTCTTTACCCAGGCTGTCATCTTGGGACCCACTCCCAGGCTGGCTAACTTGTATATTAATCTTTTGTGTGGGACTGTGTCAAATGCCTTGCTGAAGTCTAGGTAGGCCATGTCCACAGCCCCTCCCTGATCTACTGCTTTGGTCACCCAGTCAAAGAAATCTATCAGATTTGTCTGGCATGACCTTCCCACTGTGAATCCATGCTGCCTTGGGTCCTGGGCCCCTCTGGCCTCTAGATACTCAATAATTCTTTCTTTCAGAAGTGATTCCATCATTTTCCCTACCACTGAGGTTAAACTAACAGGTCTGTAGTTTTCTGCTTCTGCCTTGCTCCCACTTTTGTGAAGGGGAATCACATCTGCCCTTCTCCAGTCCTCTGGTACCACCCCATCCTCCCATGATTTGTTTAAGAGGGTAGTCAGTGGTGTCACTAGTTCTACCCTTAGTTCTTTGCTAGAATTCTGGGATGAATCCCATCAGGCCCCATTGCTTGGTCCACCTTCAGTTTTAAGAGTTCTTTCAGAACCCTTTCTTCTGTAAATGGGCTGGTATCAACTTCTTTATCAGAGTGTTTCTACTGTTTGTTTTAGGTACCTCCCCACTTCCTTTGTAAATACTGAGCAAAAATATTTGTTTAGTATCTCTGCCTTTTCACAGTCACCCTCTGCCCACCCTCCCTCCTCTTTATTAAGCCTCACTAGCCCTCCCTTGGTCTTCCTTCGCTCCCTGATGTACCTATAAAAGGTTTTATCCCCCTTCTTAACAGAGTTGGCTATCTTTTCCTCGGTTTGGGCCTTTGCTGTTCTGACTGCCTTCCCAGCTTCCTTTTGCTTTAACTGAAACAGTTCCCTGTCCTGCTCCTTCTTTGAGTCCTTGTACTTCCTGAATGCTTTTTTTTTCTCTTGAACCTTCACTGCCACTTCCTTTGAGAATTCCAACAAGGCCTTTAGCTCCTTCAGCTGCAGACAGCAGCTTCTCTCTACTCCTTTACTGGAACCAAACTGAACTGGGCTGATGAAACAACCACATCCAATAACTCATCAGTCACCAAGAGTGAGCAATATCCCCTGAAAACTCCCAGCCAATCCAGTCAGTAAGGAGTCTCCAGGTTGGCTAAAGCTAGCTCTTTGAGGTCCATGAACCTGCTGATTTGCCAGAGCCAATAGGGAGTTACACATATCTAGCTACAGTATCTATCTATCTATCTATCTATCTAGCTATCTATCTATCTATCATCTATCTATCTCTTGCTTCCTCTTTATCATTGCAAATAACTGCATTAATGCAGACATTACAGTAGAGGAACACAAAGTAAGGAAATAAAAAAAACTAGGGTTTGGAGTCTCAGGCATCTAGGTAAATTAGGGCTGTGGTGTTTTTGGGGTTTCTCTAATACCCACCCCCTCCACCAGCCACTTGCCTTGTGACCCAAGTACAAGTTAGATGTCTAAGCCCATTCCCTATAGATATAGTTCTTGGAGTTAGACAGCTATGGAACTCTACATGAGGCCTGCAGAATCACTCATAACATTCTTCGTGTTGGGCCCTGCAGGCCCTGCATAATGCAAAAAATAATTCTTCACTTTTTACAGATGTAGGGGGCAGAGCCTTGCAGACATCTTACTGTCAGAAAAAAAAGCACTCATTGGATTCCCATGGAAGAACACAAGAAGTTGGAGTTGCAGCATGATCACTCCACTAGTGGAGATTACTCCTCTGTCTCCATTTAATGCAACAGTCCCAGCACTATTTGGTCTGTCTCGTGCACTATTTTATTCTTGCTCTGGGATGACTTTTGGTTTAGCCAGCACGAAGGGGAAAGATCTGAACTCAGGCTATAAACAGACAAATTCTTAAGTGTTATAAATCTGATGCATTCCTTTCTGTACACTTAAATCTTTAATTGGTTAGCTAGTTCTCAGATTAACTGATTAGTGCAGTGCCTTTTCAGATTACTTTTGGGGGGGTTTATAGCTATACTGTTGCTGCTGCCAGGTTGACTCCTTGTATGGAAAAAAATGTTTAGGGTTAGTTATGCTTTATTATAAAATGGGTAGGCTAAACCAGCCAATGAGAGACCTGGCTCACCATGTATGAATTCTGCTCCATGTGTGGTTAAAAAAAAAGGACAGCAGTAAACAGGTTAAAATCAGGAAGCATAGAACGGCATTTAAAAATGCTGCCATTGTTATTTCCTCGATAATATCACTCTCAGAGCCGAATTCATCCAGGTTATGAGCTGGAGAATCGCTCACTATGTATATTTCACACCCACGTGAAACTGACCAAAAAAATATTGCTACAACGGAGACATTAGCACATTAAAACAAGTTACACTCTCAACATAGTTAGGCTGCTGTCTAACAACAACATACAGTGCCTCAGATCCTCAAAAAACAAGATAAGCGATCCCTCGAGGTGCATAGAGTATTTTCAGTTTCCAGATGCACCCGTCCTTGGTCTGATGCCCATGCATGTATGTATGTGCTGTTTCAAGAATTTTGCTGCCTCTGCTGCTGCCCCGCTTCCTGGTTGCTCGTAGCTCACAGCAATTCAAGGCTCACAGCCTGCTAATTTAAACCTCTCATCTCTGTCTCCCTTCAGTACATTTATTTATTTATTTTATTTAGCTTTTGTTGACCGGGTATGTGCACTAGACAAATCCTGCCAATTTTCAGGCACGACCCGGGGGAAGGGGATACAGATGAATGCCAACTGACCTTGAACCAGATTAAGCTGTTGGTGGTATTTTTAGTGAATGAGGGAAATTTGGCCTGGACACCGGGGAAATTCCCCTACTCTTTTCGATAAGTGCCATGGGATCTTTAACATCCACCTGAACTACCACCAATCCAGGCAGATGGGACCTCAGTTTAACGTCTCATCCGAAAGACGGCACCTCAGAAGTGCAGCACCCCTCTCATGCTGCACTACAGTGTCAGTGCTGGGATATTAACCCAAGTGCCAGATGTGGGAACTGAACCCACAGCTCTCTGATCTCCCGGCCTCAGAGGCGAGTGTGCTACCTACTGAGCCACTGACACTGACAGTCAAACATCAAACGGTCCTACTAGGCAAAGTCCTTTGCTGGTCACTATTAATATTTTTACTTCAGCTGGGGCTTGTCAGGCAGTAATTAGTAGGGAATTTCAATCTGCCATCACAACAACTTGGTCTCGGGACTTTAGACTGGAGGGGGAATGTTCAGATCACGCTTTATGCGCAGTGCCTCTTGTCTCTCTCTGCTTGCAGAAACAGCAAAATGGTACCGGGAGCCTCACCGATCATTCAGAAAGACATGCAGCTGGCAAATATCGAGCGTCTGGTGCCCACTCCCATCGTTGCCATTGTGCTGCCTATAGCAAAAAAATGCTTGGTCTCATGTAGCACCTGCTGTCAAATGCAAATGATCTATGTTGTGCAGGCGGAGTCCTTTTCTATTTTCAAGATTAGGTTGGACAAATATTTGACAGTTAGTGACACCTGTTACCTCCACTGAATTGTGGGGACAGCCTTAATGGACTACCAGCCTTCTTGATTGTCCTAAATAACTTTAGTATGAACTTTAGTAGGACCTCATGAATATTAACACAGTGCCGTGGAATGACTATTTTATGATGGATTAGCAGCATTAAATGTTTTTTTCTACATAAAAGCAACATTTTTCTAACTGTACAAATTTAAATAACTATAGCAGCCCATTTTATAAGCGCAGTAAGACACTCCAGGTGTGTGCATGGAACATATTTTACCACACCCAGGGGCTAAAGGCACTTGGCCAAGGCCTCATGCCTTATTATGCCCCTGGCCATGCGGTAAAATATGCTCCATGCACACACTGTCATGTCTTATTGCTAACCTGTTGCCTCAGCCAGTGCATGCTACTTCAAACAGCAATTGTATTCACTGATGTTAAATGAAACATGCACTTTCTTTCTAGTAACTCAGGCTGTAAATGGACAAATTCTGAAGAGTTGTACAACTCTGCATTCCTGCATAATATTATAATTCAATCAGTGATCTTGTCTGGAGGTTAACCCTTTCAGGACCAATCTAATTCTTATTGGACTGAAAGATAAAAGTATCTCCACACCACAGCATGCCTGTCTGACTGCATGATGTGTGTGTGTGTGTGTGTGTGTGCTGGAGGGTTAGTTTATGTTAACCCTTTCAGTATTTAATTGTTAGTGGCATTCTATTTAGTTTGTATTAAACTTTAATTATTCTCATATCTATTCACAAGTGTCCTTCTAGGGGGAAGTGTGGTGGTTAGGAATCAGAATGCATTATACAGGTTTTGTCAACTTAAATTTTTAAATTATTTCCCAGTCTTTTTAAATGTTAACATTTTCTGCTGTGTGACTTTCAATTTGATACAATAAATACCATATTGTAGTGTAAGAATGCAGCTGGTAAACTGAGAATATTTACAAGGTGGAGCTCTCATGACTTTATTCTGTGCATTTTTTTTGGTACTGACCCAGGCCCTGCAACATGAAATAAATGCCTTTCTTTAGATTTTATAAAGGACATATTAAATTGTCCTTCAACACTAAATGGAATCTGCTTTCTGTTTGTCAGAAAGATGGTCTCAGGTACTCTGACTACAGTCATGGATAGAAATTTCTGAAAGAGGGCCTCCACCTCGGGGGAACACATCACCCCAACCCCAGTAATTTTAGGAATACTGTCAAAATTATGCCTTAATACACTCCTGGCCTAACATCTTGTCACTCAAAAATGCAGATCAAATCGTTCTTGTAAGTTTGCTGTGTATACATTTCTTTATTATTTGCCACATTGCATTGATTTAAGCAAAATGAATAAAGTGAGGGGAAAAAAGGTCACATGGCTTTGTGTCATCATTGTATAGACAATATATGGATTATTACAAAACAAAACAAAAATAAATAAAATCCCATATTGTAGCTAACACAGCACTGGTATACAACTGGATACCATCATACTACAATAACTTCATACAGTATGTACCTATCATGGTGTCACCACTCTGTGAGTAGTATATTGCTTCACATGTGTTCCCCTTGATTTTTTCTCCCATGCTCAAAGTATATATTATTGACCATTTCATTATCGTGTCTGTGTAGCATAGTACAACATAAATTATGTGTGCTACACAGTTTATAGCATCAACATTGCCCATATTAATAATTTTACACTGTATCCATTTGAATTAAATAACCTGTCATACATAGAAACATAGAAACTGATGGCAGATAATGACCACTGGGACCATCTAGTCTGCCTATTTTTTAATTATGATCACTTTTGCTGCAGACCCTACTTGATCTACAGTACTGTCTCTTTCACCCCTTCCTTTCCCCTGGGATTCCTTTGTGCCTATCCCAGTCATTTGTGAAACCCACCACTGGTTTCACCCCCACTGCTTCCTTCCCATGGAAGGCTGTTTCAGGAATCCACCACCCTTTCCGTGAAGAAGTACTTCCTCACATCTCTCCTTCCAGCTTCATATCATGACCCCTTGTTCTACAGCACCTTTTTCTCTGAAATATATCTCCCTCCTGTACTTTATTAACCCCCATGAGGTATTTAAAGGTCTCCATCACATCCCCACTCTCCCTCCTTTCCTCCAGGGTATACATATTGAACTCTTTCAGTCTCTTCTCATAGGGCTTCTGATGCAGACCTTGCACCATTTTGATAGCCCTCAGCTCTCTTCTTCTCACTTTCTCTTTTTTCCAATTGTTCCCTCTCCCTGAATTTTCTCCTCTGACTGCTCCTTCCCCCCCTTTCCTCCTTTGCTAACCCCCTGCTTCCTTGAATAACTTGCATCCTGGTGGGACTCTCTCCCTTTAGAATCTCCCTACTCTCTATCTCAGTCTGTGGTGGCCCACGTTCTGCCTCCTCTGTTTCTTCTGTCACCCCCCCCTTGGCTACTTTAAATGTTCATTGAAGTAACATGTAAACCATCTACTGAGGTCTATGCTTCCCTTCTGCATGGAAGCAGGCCATCACCTCAATATAGGCCGCTATCTTTCCAGGTTGGCCCACAGTCCCCAATGTAGCCATACCTCTCCTCTCTGTACCATTCCTCCTACCATTACATGGAGGCCTTGGTGCAGAGTTCCCTCTCCTTCCCCATATAGTACAAGAGACACTTACTGCTCACATTTTAAACACATGGGAAATGCAGGATCAACCAGATAAATGATCTAACTGTACAAAAAATGAAATTTACACATGGAGCTGACTACAGCAATTCATCTTTAAGTTTAAGCCCATGAAACACACATGCTAAGTGAATGCATTAGCAGCCATTGTCGCTCTGACCAGAGTTTGTTTGATATACTGACGCTACTGTGACAATTTTACATTGCCTGACACTACAGCGACAACAGTGCCAGGTCACTGTAGTGTCAGCACAGGACCCCAGCACTGCTTTCCGGGGGTATTGCACCCCCTTCCTGAAACAACTCTGACTCAGAGTTGATTATTTTAATAGAGAGAGGTGCAGGGGCTAAGCCCCCCAAAGAAAATAATGTATCCTGTGATCCTTTACACACCGCAAATGCATTTGGCATAAGGGAGTTAGCAGAACGCCGGTTGACAACTAAATTGTCAACCGACTGTCATGGATCCAGCTTGTTTCATACATTAACCACATAACCTAGACCTATAACGTGTGACTGAGTCACAAGGCTAGGGGTTGGGCATTATGGTTGAAAACTCCAAGCAACACCACAGCACTGATGTGCCAACAATCCCAAGACTCCAAATTCTAGCTTTTTCATTTCCTTACTTAGTGTGCTTTGTGTTCTTTAATCCTAATGTCTGCAGTAATTTTTTTCCAATCAATTTCCTTTCATTTTGTGATAGCAGATGTGTATCCTTAATCATGAAGGTTTCTTAAATGGAATAAACTAGAGTATTTAACCTTTTTAGAGCCTTGAATCATCAATCACCTTCATGACAGGATGCACAGGCCCTCCGAGCTATGTCCCAAGATAAAGGTCTGGCTTGCTGCTAACAAGGACCTGCAGACCCTGTGCACAAGCAGAACCCAAAGGCCATTATACCAGGATGCATGTGGCCCTCTAGGACCTGCACCAAGAAAATGGTCTGCCTGTCTGTGCATAGGGTCCTGTGGGCCCTGCATGCAGACAGACATCAAAGGCCATCATTCCATGAAGCTGCCCGATGGCCAAGTGAGTAGCTCTTTGCACTCCTGCTCCAGTGACCCAGGTTCAGAAGCAGACTCAGGAACAAGGTTGGGCAGGTCCAAGGGCTGAGTACGTACTGATGCTTTGTAGTACTCCAAGCTTGGGAAGGGAAGCATCAGAATCCACTGCTGTGGGGACCCCTGCAGTGTGCCAGGGAGCTTGCTCCTTCACAGAAGCATGTCAGCAGCATGCAAGGTCAGTTGAGGGCTATACCCAACATTGAGGAGGTGAGTAGGGAGAAAAAGAAAAAAATGGATCCAGTGGATGAAGCCTGGCTTATTTCCTGGCCTGTGCTGCCACCTAAGCCCAGTGATTCTAGATGTGTATTCCAGTTGTGAGGGAGGACTGACCTCCCCTTCCTGGCCCCAACACAAGGTACAATTCATGTGTAAGTCCTCCCATTTTTGAAGGATTACCTGTTATGGGGCTATGGACCCTGTTTCTGCCACTGCAGCTCTTGTCTTCACCCTCTGATCCCTAGGACTGTAGTGAAGTGGGACTGGAGGGCACCAAATGATCCTCAAGGAACCCTGGTAGGATTTAAGTCAGGGCTCCCTTTAAAAGCTTCACAGCTGGTCACAAAGCTAGCTGCCACCAGAAAGAATGACTGTTACATGGAAGGACATGCTACAGCACATACTGTACGTGGCAGTATTTAAAGGAGCAGGTGATCTGTGGATTGTTTAGGGCTGCACGCCATGTAATTTGTGTGCTCCCAGTGCCAGGGCAGGCAGCAGAGTTGGGAATGAAGATAACAGCAACATCAGGTATGAAATGTGAGGAGTTCCTGATCCCAGGATAAGCAGCGGGACAGGAACTGTGGAATGGAAGTGCCCATGCACAAAAGGAGTCAGGCAGATAGCACAAAAAGCTGCTTCTTCTACCTAGAGCCCCAGAGAATGAATAAGGCTCTGGAATAACTACTTGCAGCCTTTTCTGGCCCGTGGGCAGGCAGCAGGGCCAGGGCAAGGTAACAGCAGCAGATCAAAGGCTTAATCAAAAAACTGGGAGGCTGCTAAAGGATGGCAGCAGTATGTCGACAAATATGGTGGCCCCCAGGGTGCACCCAGCCTTGAGAGCTGTTGAGGAAGGTGCCAAAGGTTGGCTAAAGACTGCCTGGGAAATAGGAGCCAATCAGAGGATGGCCATGCCTGTGAGAGTGAAATGCAAGCCCAGCATGGCTGGCAAAAGATTCTTAAGACTGTTTTCAGGGGAACTGACTGGCCAATCAGGGATCGAGCTGGGACTGATATAAAAAGTGCTGTGCCCAGGCATCTGAGAGGAGTTGAGAGAATGGAGATTCTGTGAAGAGTGCTGCCAAAGCCAGAAAAGAGCTGTGCTGTAGACAGCTGCCTCATGAGACCCAAGTGCCAGGACAGGGCAAGTGGCTTTTCTGCTTTCTCAGCCTAGAATCTACACACTAGTCAGGTGTTCATCTGCCAGTACCCATGTAGATCAGGGTTCCAGAGGAACTTGGCAAAAGAGGAAGCCATCCAGTGGAACCACTAGCCCTAGTGGAATACCAGCCAAGGTGAGGGCCCCAGAGACAGTGGCTATCCTTCACATGTAGCCTGGGTGGAGGTGTCTGATCTCTCATTAAGGAGGGATCTGGAGCACTGGGTCAATGATGAATCCTCGGATTTTGGTTACAACCTCCTCCAGTTGATGTCATCACTGATGGTTGCTTCTGTGACCCACCAACATGATCACAGGCTCAGTCTGGTGTTCCAGCTGGGTCTTGAGGTTGATAGCCTCAAGATCGACCAGGACTTGTGGTCTGATCACTGCACCATGAGGTTCACATTTGGGCCCCCCACAAAAAAATCCTTCCCCTGCAAAGATGGCCAGCTATCACCCTTTAAGGAGCTTGTGCCTAGAAGGACTACTGGCATTAGCTGACCTATCTAGAGCTGTCACAGCTTGTGTGCTTGGCGCCAGTGAGGCGGTGGCCACCTATAATAGGGTGGTATTCGAGTCTCTGGATGTCATCACTCCAGTCTGTATACGACCCAGATCTTCTCACTTGAGATCCCCCAATTTGATTGTGATCTCAAGGTGATGAAGATCAAGGGTCGGAAGTAGGAGCGTTGCTGGCTGAAGACCCAGTTGGAGGCTGAAAAACTGGCCGTGCAGGCTCACTGTGGTGAGTACCTGGAGGCAATTTCCTATAAGAAGGCAGAATTCCTGTCCAGGGAAATTGCACCAGGGAAAAACAGACCTTCTCAGCTTTTCCGAACTTTGGAAAAGCTACTCCATCCTGCCTGTCTGCAGTCAAGAAAGACTTTTTCATCCACTTTATGTGAAGAGTTTGCTCTGTTATTCTCTGACAGAGCATCATCTATCTGGTCGGGGATTCCGTCAGTGAGTTCACTGATGCCTCGCAGTAGTTGGACTGAAAGGGACAGAGGCGCTCCACTGGCCTGGGAGGAGATTAAGCCAGTGGAGCTGCTGGAGGTCACTGATGTGATCTTAGAGCTGAAGCACACCTTTTGTGAACTGGACCCAGCCCAAACATGTTTCTTAATGAGATGTGCTAAGACTGTCGGCCCGGTGTTCGCCAGGATTGCCAGGTGTTTGATGGGGGGGGGGTTTCCCAGTGGCTTTGAAAGAAGTACTGGTGAGACCCCTCCTAAAGAAACAATCCCTTGACCCAGCTGTCCTGGGAATTACCATCCCATCTCCAACCTGCAATTTTTTAGCAGGGTTGTCGAGAAACTTGTGGCACAACAGCTCAAGGATCGCCTTGTGTCCTTTGACATCTATGAGCTATTTCAGTCAGGTTTTCAGGCCAGACACAACATGAAAACAGCATTAGTTAGGGTGCATAATGATCTGCTCAGAGCTAGAGATAGAGGACATGTCAATTCTTGTGCTCCTTGATCTCTCCTCAGCCTTTGGCACTGTGGATCACTTTGTGCTTCACAATCGGCTCTGTGAGTATTGTGGATTCACTGGTGTTGTCATTAAATGGTTTGAGTTCTATCTTTCTGATAGGGTGCAGTGGGTGGTGATGGGGAATTTCTCCTCCTCCCCAATGCCTCTGTCATGTGGAGAGTTCAAGCTTGTCACCGGTGTTGTTCATAGTGTACATGCTGTCCCTGGATGAGATAATTTGTCAGTTCAGTGTGGAGTTTCACTGCTATGCAGATGATACACAGCTGTATCTGTCATTTGCGCTGGAACATCTGATGTTGTAGACGTGCTTAATATCTGTCTGGCTAAAATCAATGACTGGATGTCCTCCAGCTGGCTGAGACTGAACCCAGATAAGATGGAGGTGCTGGTAATCGAGCTGGGTTGCGGTCATGATGGGTTGTCTCCCATACATGTGGGTCACTCAAGCCTGTAAGTCCTGGGTGAGGTATGTGCCAGCCTAGGGTGGGCTGAGGCTGAGGACAGGCAGGCTAGTTCCAAGGGTAGAAACACCTTTGTGGAAAAAAAAAGACCAGCATGCCAGAATTTATAGGTCCCTCATGCGATCAGCTGTTTTACTATGTGATCAAGAGTGAGAGCACCTCAATTCACTACAAGGCTGCTGGCAGTAGGGAAGGGCAAGTTGTGCTGGTTGCCTTCGCTGTGCCTGGCAGGGTCTTCTCTTTAGAAAATGTGGGTACTGGGGGAGGAGGGTGGGAGTTGGGTGCTGTTGCCAGAGTGGCATGGTGGGTGGAAAAAAATAAATTGAATTAAAGGAACGGCTCTAGAAAAAACAGCTGCCAGACATGGAGGTGGATGGATTTTGCCAGTCCCCCATTGTGGGAGTTTTTTTTTTTTTTGCAACTTACAGTTGTGGGTGTTGGTGGGAGGAGGGTGGGATTGGGCTTGTAGCAGAGAGTGGAGGGATGAGAGGTTGTTTTGTAAACGATTGGGCTGGGGAGGAGGGTGTATGGCTGTTTTTTTCTTTTGTTTATTATTTCCCGAATACCAATAGGCAAGAATAGTGGATTATTCGTGGTGCTCTGGAAATACTATTCATTACTCACATACCCCAATTGGAGTACAGAACTGTTGACTGGGAGATTTGGGTTTGAATCCCAAGTCCCCATAATTGTCTTTCAATCTTCTATATCACCAGAAGGGTGATTCATGGCAGCGTGGTTTTGGAATAATAAATCTAAGTTAAGTTAAAAAGAAAACAGCACTTGAAATAAAGTATGCTCACAGTAAACTAGTTTCAGATCAGTTTGGCTGGTAAGCTTTTCCTGGATCAAGTTAGGCTAATTAACATATCCTGGAGCAGTGGTTATGGGAGCAATCTGACTGGAGCAAACACTAACCCCTACTCGCATCCCCAAGCAAACACATACAGTACACATTTCCCTGGTTTGCATGGTAGCCCTGCCCAATCACAGCACAGGGCTTAGTGTAAAGTGCATTGGAGCTGGTCTATTGTTAGCCTGTGTTTAAGCAGATAGCGTGTTTTAATATTCAAACCCCATTCCAAATGCACCCCCCCCCCAGTTTTTAGGCTTATAGAGGGTTCATGGTGCCCACTTTTAAATGTCCTACTTGCCTACTGTAAAATAAGAACTCATTATGCAGTTTTATTCTGTCTATATTTTTCATTTAAAACATAAAAGTATGCTGTTCCTTCAATTAGTTCATTTGAAGTCCACGTAAAGAGAACAGGATGGTCTCTTTGAACATGAATTATAAAACGTTTAAAGAAAATGCTTCAGCAAATGTGATGCATCTAAATGGTGCACTTCAGAGTATTACCATTTTTTAAGAAACCCTTCAGTGCTAGTGACCTGAATAGGACCTTGGAGTAATCAGGGTAATACAATGCACCTTGATCAGATACAGGACTGAAATAACCTTTATGTATTATAACATTAATTACCAGTCATGCTAGAGCAATCATAAGGAAACTCATTTGCTGTGTCTTTTAATATGGTGGTGTATATCATTTTTTTTCAGCCTTCAAAAGAACCTCAAACATGTTAACTATAGAGATGCTCAGATAGTCCATTACCCAATCCATAGTACTATCTATGGAGTGCTTTAGAATAGTATAAAGGTGGAGAGGCCCAAATACTACACCGAGGCACTCAGTGAACACCACAAATTATCCAAGCATTTCTATTCAACAGGATTTCAAGTATGTCACTTCAATAATGTAATAGTAATCAGCTAAATGTTGACCTAGTATTACCAGGAACACTACGCAAATGTAAACCTTATTTAAACCTGGTGTAATGATAACCACGACTGGGAGTTGGCCATACCTGGCTACAGCATATTCAGAAGAGACAGGGCAGGCAGGAAGGGAGGAGGAGTGGCACTGTATGTGAAAAATGACATAAGGGCCACAGAGATCCAGGAGGAACAAAATGGGGGAGAGATACTGTGGGTTAAGCTGGAAAGGAAAATGGGGCCAGCCATCCACACAGGTGCGGTCTATAGACCACCAGCCCAGGAGGAAGAAACAGATAGGAAGCTGATGCTAGCCATCCAGAGGATGGCAGACAAGGGTGAGGTAGTACTGGTTAGAGACTTCAATATTCCAGACGTGGACTGGAACATCCCAGCAGCAGCATCAACTAGGAGCAGATTTATCCTGGACTCCCTTCAGGGTGCCTTCCTAAAGCAACTAGTCATGGAACTAACTCAGCAGAAGGCAATACTGGACCTTGTGCTCACAAACAGGGATAGTGTGATGGGGTTAAGAGTGGGGGAGCACCTGGGGAACAGTGACCACCATTCGCTGTGGTTTGAAATCACAGAAAGAGCAGACCCAAACCACACAAAAACACGTATCCTGGATTTTAGGGGGGCAAACTTTGGGAAAATGGGGAGATACTTGAAAGAGGCATTAAGGGGAATGGGGCAGGAATCAAGGGTTGAGGAACAGTGGGAAGTATTTAAAATGGGGATTACAAGAGCAACAGAATTATGTATTAAGCAGGTTAGCAAGAGGAAAAGGAAGAGGAGACCATTATGGTTTTCCAAAGAGGTAGCAAAGAAAGTGAAAGCCAAAAAGATTGCATTCAGGCAGTACAAAAAGACACAGGCAGAAGGGGATAGGGAGAAGTACCAGGAGAAGCAAAGGGAGGCAGGGAGGTCAGTAAGGGAAGCCAAAGCTCAGACAGAAGAACACATTGCAAAATCAGTGGGTAGAGGGCACAAAACCTTTTACAGGTACATAAGTGAGAAAAGAAAGGCAAAGGGAGGGATTGTGAGACTGAAGGGGGAGGATGGGGGCTGTGTGGAGGATGACAACAGTAAAGCTGACATATTGAACAGGTATTTCTGCTCAGTCTTTACTGAGGAAGAGGAGGGTAATGGGTCTGAACGGAGTACAAGGGGTGAGAATAGTGCAGAAATGGACACAAGTCCCTTTACACGAGAAAGGGTCCTGAAGGAACTGTAAGTAATAAGAGTTGATAAAGCAATGGGGCCAGATGGGCCTCACCTTAGTAGTGGGGAAGATCATGGAAGCACTACTGAAGGAGAGATTGGTGGAACATCTGGTTGTCAATGGACTACAGGACCCAAGGCAGCATGGTTTCACCAGGGGGAGGTCATGTCAGACCAACCTCATTGAATTTTTTGACTGGGTGACTAGGGAGGTGGATCAGGGGAGGGCAGTGGACATGGCCTATCTGGACTTCAGCAAGGCCTTTGACACTGTGCCACATAGAAGACTATTGCACAAACTGGGGAATATGGGTGTGGGCAGGACAGTAGTGTGGTGGGTAGGTAACTGGCTGGGCAGCAGGACACAGAGGGTGGTGGTGGTAAATGGCTATCACTCCAAAGAGGGAAGAGTGACCAGTGGGGTACCACAGGGATCAGTGCTGGGACCGGTACTATTCAATATCATCATCAGTGACATTGCGCAGGACCTAGAAGGCAGAATTTCACTGTTCGCTGATGACACAAAGCTCTGTAACAGAGTAGACACACCAGAGGGTGTAGACAGAATGAGAAGGGACCTGCAGAAACTTGAAGAATGGTCAGGGGTTTGGCAGTTGAAATTCAATGCAAGGAAGTGCATGATAATGCATATGGGGCACAAAAACCCTGGCACAATATATCAGTTGGGGGTGAGGGTATAGCATGCACCAAGCAGGAAAGGGATCTTGAGTAATCATCTCTGATGACCTCAAGGCAGGGAAACAGTGTGACAAGGCAGCAGGTAAAGCAAATAGGATGATGGGATGCAGGCAGGGCATCACCAGCAGGAAAAGGGAGGTCATAATTCCACTATACAAGACACTAGTGAAGCCGCACCTGGAGTACACTGTGCAGTTCTGGAGACCTTACCTATGTAAGGACATAGACAGGGTAGAGAAGGTTCAGAGGAGGGCAACAAAGATGGTGCATGGATTGCATCACAAGTCCTATGAGGACAGGTTGAAGGCACTGAACATGTACTCCTGGAGGAGGAGGAGGAGAGGGGATATGATAGAGACATACAAGTATCTTACAGGGAGGAACAGGGTGCAGGAATGCACTATTTTTAAGTGAAAAGATGTTCCAGGACTAGAGGGCATGGGATGAAGTTGGAGGAGGACGATTCAGAGGAAACGTGAGGAAGAATTTCTTCACAGAATGGGTGGTGGACAAGTGGAACACCCTGCCAGAGGAAGTGGTGGGGGCTGAAACAATCATGGGATTTAAGAATGCATGGGATAGACATAAAGGAATTCTGGAGGTCGGGGTAAGGGGCAACAGACTTCTTGGAAAACATAAACTGAACTTAGAAACTTAAATGGGCAGACTGGGTGGGCCATAGGCCTTTATCTGCTGACACTGTCTATGTATCTATGTATGTATTTGTTTATTTATTGATTGATCTATTTATGTATTTATCTTTATTTTCTGTTGCAGAGTTTTGCGTCTCACATATCTGTTGCAGTTTTTGCAGTATTATTCTATGTCACTCCCCATATGACTCTCCTATCCCAAAGACCAGAGGATATCTGATGAAGTCCCTCTACACAAAAGTGGAAACAGAGAGGAAGTGGCGAATTACAGATCAGTCAGCCTGATCTCAGTAGTGGGAAAGATCATGGAAAGACTACTGATGGAAGAATAGTGGAACACCTGGTTGCCAGTGGTCTACAGGACCCAAGGCAACATAGTTTTACTGGAGGGAGATTGTGCCTGACTAACCTCAATGAGTTCTTCAACTGGGTGACAAGGGTAGTAGATCGGGGGGGGGGCAGTGGATGTGGCCTACCTGGACTTCAGCAAGGCCTTTGACCTTGTGCTGCACAGAAGGCTGTTAAACAAGATGGGGAACTTGGGAGTGGGTAAGATGGTGGTAAAATGGGTGGACAATTAGCTGAATAACAGGATAAAGAGGGTAGTGGTAAATGGAAGTCACTCCGTGGAGGGAAAAATGACCATTGAGGTACCACATGGATCAGTGTGGGGTCCAGTCCTCTTCAATATTTTTATCAGTGACATTACAGAGGACCTAGAAGGGAAAATTTTCCTGTTGGCTGATGATACAAAGTTCTGCAACAGGATGGACACACCAGAGGGTGTGGGTAGAATGAGAAGAGATCTTCAGAAGTTTGAGGACTGGTCAAGGGATTGGCAGTTAAGGTTTAATGCAAAAAAGTGTAAGATAATGCACATGGGGCACAAAACCCCAGGAAAAACATATTAGCTGGTGTGAGGGAGGGATATAGAATGCTCAAAGCAGGAAAGGGACCTAGGGGTTATCATCTCTGATGACCTCAAGATAGGAAGTCAGTGCAACAAGGCAGAAGGAAAAGGAAACAGGATGCTGGGATGCATAGGAAGGGGTATCACCAGCTGGAAAAAAGGAGATCTTAATTACATTATACAGGACATTAGTGAGGCCACACCTCAAGTACAGTGTCCAGTTCTGGAGGCCTTACCTATGTAAAGACATTCATAGGGTGGAGGTGGTTCAGAGGAGGGCAACCAAGATGGTGCAGGGATTACATAACAAACCCTATGAGGATAGGCTGAGGGACTTATATAAGTTCTCCCTGGAGGAGAAGAGGGAGAGGTGGGATATGACTGAGACATTTAAGTATCTCATGGGGAAGAACAAGGTGCAGGAAAATACAATTTTCAGAGAAAAAGATGCTCCAGGACAAGGCGACAGGATGAAACTGGAGGGAGGGAGGTTCAGAAGGAACATGAGGACGCACTTCTTCACAGAGAGGGTGGTGGACAAATGGAACAGCCTTCCAGAAGAGGTGGTGGGGACAAATACAATTACAGGATTTAACAATGCTTTGGATACATATAGGGGGATACTGTAGTCGGGGGAAGGGGACAACCTAGTTCCAAGGAAGCTTGAAGAAGCACAGAAACTAGCATTCATGGGCAGACTAGGTGGGCTGAAGTTCCATATCTGCTTACAAAATCTATGTATCTATATATATGTGGCCAACAGAAGTGAGCATCAGCAAGGTCCAAAGTTTGCTCACTTCCAAGGCATTCCATGTCAGCATGCAAAGCATGCAACACAACTTTTTTGAACTTTGAAGGCAAGACTAGTTGTAGTTTTTGGAAGACTTGTGATCCTTTGATTTCTCTGTAGAGCAAGTTAACTTTGAGTTTTAACTTGGGCCATTCCCTCAGTAGCAACATTGTGGCAGGATTATTGGTACAAACTTGAATGGCATCACCCCATTTCTTCAGGGTGAAGACAATATCCTTCAAACTAGAGTCCATTCTTTGCTCTCTTTGTAAATCTTGGGGAGTTAACTGTGGGGCAGTAGTCATATCTAGTGCAGCAAAGTGACAGTAGGTATTTGGTAAATAGTTGCCAATGGCACCAAGACTGTCTATGAAATGTTGAGCATTTGCAGTCATCTGTGGCTCATCTGTGTTGGATTGTTTGTACAGTACTTTGACAGTTTGCTCTGGGATTCGTACCCATGTGTAGTTGTCTGTGGGTGATGGATTTGATCATCTTGACAGGGCATTAGCACCCATGTGAGTCAAGCCAGGTTTGTATTCTACACAACAGTCATAAGCTGACAAAGCAGATAACCATCAGTTTCCAGCAGCACCTAACTTAACAGTTTTTTCATATGTCAAAGGGTTGTTATCTGTTTTGACTGTGATGTGTGCCCCGTATACATATTCATGAAACTGGTCCACTATGGCCCACCAGAGTGCAAGGGAACTCCAATTTTTGGACTGGGTAGCTCCTTTCATCTCTGTTTAGGCTCCTACTGATGAAGGCAACAGGCCTCAGTTCCTCGGGATAACCATGGTACACAACAGCTCCAAGTCCACACAGGCTGGCGTCTGTATGTAGCTCATGGGGCTTTGCTGGAGCAGAATACGTGAGTACTGGTGCATTTGTTAGAAGAAAGATGATGTCTTTGAATGCCTCATCATGCTGGGCATCCCATCTTTGGCTGAATGGGTAACTTGGTTTAAAATACTTTTTGTTTGGATCTGAAACTGCAGAGTTATTTTTGCCATCGTTTGTTGGTGGGTAGCCTTGGGTTAGATTCAGTAATGGTCCCACCACTTGGTTAATCTTTGATAAAGCATCTGTAATATCCGCAGAAGCCTAAGAAATGCTGAAGGTCTTTCAGGTTTTTTGGCTTGGGACAGATGGTCAAAGCTTCGACTTTGCTTGAATCTGTTTGAATTCCTTGGATTGACACAATACGTCCACATATTTGACAGAACTTTGGAAAAACTGGTATTTACCGATAGAGAGTTTGAGTCCAAACTGTTCTAATCAATCTAGAACCTTCACCAGATGAGCTTCATGCTCCTTGAGGGTCTTTTAAAAAAAACATTATCAAGGTAGACCAGGCAGTCTAGGAGGTTCATATCTTTGACTGCACATTTCATTAAAAACTAAGGCAATGTTGTTTGGATCCAAACCATACCTAGCTCAGACTCTCCATTGCCAAGGATGCCCTCCTCATTAACTCCCCAGATGGCCCTGCCCTAGAGAACATCTCCTCCTTCAAGTACCTAGGTGTGCTGCTCATCTCTGCTCGCTCCTTCAATGACCACATCAATCATATAGTCTGTAGGGCAAATCAGAAACTGGGTGCTGCCTATCACCTAAAACCCTACCTCACAAAAGAGGCTTGCCTCGCCATCTTCAAGGGTAACCTACTCAAATCCTGGCCCACTAGCAAATATAACTGTAACTGTTATGCTCAATAGCTATCTCTCTTCTGTAATTACTCCCATACTAATTTTCAGTATTTTTCCCATACTCATGGGACTAGGGGGGTGTTGGGGTGTATTAGTAGGGGGTATCACAAGTCGTAAGAGGGAGGTAATAATCCCTCTTTACAAGACACTGGTTAGGCCCCATCTGGAGTACTGCATGCAGTACTAGAGGCCACACCTTCACAAGGACATTAACCAAATTGAGGCAGTCCAGAGAAGGGCAACCAAAATGGTGCAGGGACTGCTTCAGAAAACATATGAGGACAGATTAACGGAGCTCAATATGTATACCCTACAGCAAAGGAGGGAGAGAGGTGATATGATCGAAACATTCAAACACCTTAAGGGTATTAACATGGTGAAAGAGTCTAACATGTTTCAATATAAGAAAAATAGCAGGACAAGAGGACACAGCATGAGATTAGAGGGAGGTTGATTAAGGGGTAATTTGAGGAAGTTGTTTTTCACAGAAAGGGTGGTGGATGCATAGAACAGCCTACCTCAGCAAGTGGCGGATATGAATACAGTGCAGGACTTCAAACAGGCATGGGATAGGCATAAGAGAGCAATACAGATGAGTATGAATAGATAGGCCATTGACAGAGCAAAAGCCGATGGCACATTTATAAGTTAGAAAAAGAAATGGACAGACTGGATGGGCCTTGCAGTCCTTATTTGTCATCAACTTCTATGTTTTGTTTTTTTTTGTTTAACCTGGAGTAGCACACTAAGCTGAAAGCTTTTTTACAGGTGCGACCTATTTCTATGACTGCACTCCCTAGAATGTATTCCTATTGGGCACACTACCTCTTCCTGCTTTATCTATTTGTCCTGTGTATTTAACCTTGTGAAATTCCCAGTCATGTATTCCTACGCAAGTTTTGCACATTTTGCACTAATGTTTGTAAATTATTTATTTCTGCTATGGATTTATGCATATTACTTCCTACTCCTGCTTGAATAACTGTTTTATGAATGTATCTATATGTAGTGCCACCTGTGGCCTGGATCGTGCCTGAAAACGGTCCCCTGGATCAGTGCACTTACCTGGTTACCAAAGACCAAATAAATAAATAAAAGGCAAAGGACAATGATTAAGACTGATAAAAATATAATGTAGTACTATTAGTTAAAAACCAAAAATATAATAACAAAGCATAGTCCCTTATCTGTTTGGGATTACCCAGGCAATTCTGTTTATAGGTAGTTTCTCTGTTTAATACCTTCATTTTACGGAATAATATCTGGATGATGTCCTATCAGCCATAACAACCACTTATTCCAGAAGCTGGCAAACCTTTTCATTTTAAGATTTATCCCTGCTGTCAGCTTTTCCATTTGGTAAATTTGTTGCATGGTGTCTTCTCACTCTATCTCAGTAGGAGCAGTTTTTTTGTAACCATTTGCATGATATGACCTTCTTTGCTGCCATTAATATAATGGCTAGGAAAGATTTAGTATGCTTGTTTTGAATTTGATCAGGGAAATGCAGCAAGATGGCTGTTGTGGGTATAAGGGTACCCACCTCTGGGGACAACTCTTGAATTGCTCTCTCTATAACCTGCCAGTATGGAAACCGCACTGCACAGCTCCGGAAAATATGTGTATGGGTGGTGCACATCTTTCCACACCCTCTCCAACACACAGTGCCCTGTCTCGCATCATATTTCCCTATTATTTGTGGGGTGCTGAAGAAGCAGATGACACACCTCCAACCATACCCCTGCCACACATGTGAGGCTGTAATCTTTTGTTGATATATATATATATATAGTACTCCATTCAGTGTTAGTGTTATTTCTAATTCTGCATTCCACCGGTCTTGGGATTTTTCTACTTCTGTCCCCTCTTTGTTATGTATACCTCTATAAGTAGCTGAAATTATATGATCAGGAATCCCATGTTTCTGGACTTCTAGTGTTACCTGAATGAGAAGGTGTGCACCTTCTTTTGCCTAATGTAGACCAAATGGAGGCTGTCCAGAGGAGGGCAACCAAAATGGTGCAGGGTCTGCACCAGAAGACATACAAAGAGAGACTAAAGGAGCTTAATATGTATACCATTGAGGAAAGAAGGGAGAGAGAGGACATGTTAGAAACTTTCAAGTACCTCAAGGGAATCAACAAAGTCCAAGAGGGTAGTGTCTTTCAGAAAAAGAGATGTGCAAGAACAAGGGGGCACAATTTGAAGATAGAGGGGGGACAGCTCAGAGGTAATGTGAGCAAGCATTTTCTCATGGAGAGGGTTGTGGATGCATGGAACAGACTCCCTGAGGAGGTTGTGGAGTCAAGAACAGTGGGGGAATTCAAGAAAGCATGGGACAGACATAAGGCAGTCCTAGTGGGGGGTAGGAGGAAGTAAGCTGTTGGTTAACTAGGATCTGCAGCTTATCTGTTAGGTAGGAAAATGGGCAGACTAGGTGGGCCAAGTGGTCCTTATCTGACATCAAATTCTATGTTTCTATGTTTCTAAATTTCTCCCCCAGATAGTGCCTCACTGGTACATATCTGAAATTAACCTTTTAGTTTTACTAGCACACTTGTACTGGGGTACTACCCACTGGTACCAGTTTAACCCTTAAACCTTAAAAGGAGCTCCTGGTGCTTCATTGGCTACCCAGCCATAGGGATGATGTGGGCCCAGTGACATCGCAGCTGCTCGGTTGGAGGTGGTTCACTTTAAAACAAGCACAACAAACATATTCCCAGACTCAAACCCTTCATGCCATGCAATTGCTTAAATGGCAGACCCTCCAAATGAGGTATTTTTAACTTCTGGCATTTGGCCAAATCTGTGGATTTGGTGACCACTTTGTACAAACTTCCCCAGTTGCAGGGCAAGCCCTGACAGATGCTTCAGGTCTCAGGTGCCTCTGGCTGTAGCTCAGGCTCTCTGAGTCTGCAGTCTTCTGGACCGCTCTTGGGCTCTTTCCTCTTCCTCCTCTGTGGCATGGAACAGTCTAAGGAGCAGGGACCACAAGCCTCAAACCCATGGCTTGGCTTTGGAACGCTAATGTAGAATACTAGCTAGTATCGGCCATTAGCACTAACCAGCAGTGTCTCAGACTGTCTACTGGATGATGCAGGTTTCTTCTCTCGATGCAGGCTTTCTCACACAAACGCTCTCTTGTGCCCACACGTTGGCAGATGTTGCATGTGTTTATCACCTTTTGTCAAGGCAAGTCAGCCTGTCTCATAGGAAAATACCGTCCTGACACTTTCAGTGGACAAAACACACAGTTCAGCCTCTGGATACACTGATTGTCGAAACATTTTGAAGTCACTCCCTGATAGTTGACTGCGGAAGCCCAGGTAGGCTTCACTGGATTGGTCTTGCTGACTGCACTCACCCACCTCAATCTCCGAGAGCTAGCTGCTGACTTCCTCTTCTGTAACTGCCCTCAAACATTTTTGGGAGTAAAGGCAGCTCTGAATGCTGTAAGGGGCTGCCAATCCACTGAATTAGTATTCAGAACATTCAGTCGATGTCCTATCAAATGGCAGAAATGATAGCAAGCATACAGTGCAGTCATTCTCCCAGAAGGTTTTAAGAATCATGTGCCAAGATCCTTCACCTCTGATTGGTTGGCAGCAAGGTTGGGGTCAGTTAGATAGTAGCTGTCTTACTGTAAGGAATAGGGCTTTAACTTCAAAGTTTATTTTATAGGGCTCCTGTTCAACTTTTACCTTCACTGTCCCCATGCTGTTGTAGCATCCAATGTGCTTGGCCATCTGGTAGTAGTGTGGCAGTTTTCAGGGCTATCTGCTTCCCATCAGAAGATTTGTCTTTTGCCGCCCCCCAAGCTGAGCCATCTCTGTTCCTTTCCACAGCTGACAGCTGCTCTGTCCTTGAAGGCACAGGGGTGCCAAACACATGAAGTCCCTCCTGTCTCTTCCCCTCCTAGTGCCTCCATGCCTTCTCATGTATACTGGTGTCCCTGGTGCTGGAGCACACTAAGAGGGAGTTGGTGCATGAGCTGTGGTTGTGGCTTTGAAGTTTGTTTCTTGGGTGGGTATGCATCATGCCAAGCAGCAGACTTCAAGCTGCTTTTGCAGCTTGCACATTCGAGCAGGCTGGTGCTTGAATGTGTGCACATCCTGTGTAAATGTTGGGTGTCTGTCATGAAGTAACAACTAGACAGTCTGCTCCTCTGGTCCCCCACCTGGCTATAGTCCCAGTGGTGGAGTGAGCACCAGGATGGGAGTTGGCAGTCTCTGGGAGGCAAGGAAGTCAGGTAAGCCCCTAACATTTGGAGGGGTCACACATTGAAAATTTTCCATGCTGCCTTATAGCTTTGATAATTCTCAATATTTTGACTCCAAACTTTCAACATAGCCATTTTCTCACACCACCTCATGAATGTGACAGGTGTCATGTTTCAAATCCTGGCTGAAACATGTTTTCCCACTTGTGGCATAAAATAACACTTTAGCCAGTGTTTGATTAATGCCACATGTCATGTTTATAAGGAAGAGTCATAAATTGACCATGTTGAAAATTTTGAGGGCAAAATTAAAAGCAAAATTATTAAGAGACATTTTGAGCAGGGCCAGCCTTTGGCCCAGCTGGTAGTGCTTTGTGATCCTGTGCTGGTGAGTTGAGTTCACTGACCAGATAGATGGGCTGAGGATGGGGTGTGTGGCACTTCCAAGCAGCACCATCCCTAGTCTGGGAAGGGAAGCTGCAGGGTTCACTGCATGGGCCCAAGTACCATATAGTGAAGGGAAATATTCTCTTGGCATAGAGCCCTGCACGCCTGCACTGAAGGCTGCCAGAGGGCCCTGTACTTTAGCTGACAAATGGACTTTTTGCTTATGCATCTGTATCTGTATCTGTAGCTACATGCAAGTACTACTCCACTATCTCAAAACAGAAGGAAATTAATTGCAAAAACTGTGTTAATGCACCAGTTAGGGTTCAGCTTAATTCATCAAAAATAGGGAAATGTGGTGTTAGGGTTTCCAACCCTAACTCCCTTCCCCAAGCAGCAAAAGAACAAGACCACACAAGCAACCACAGACAGCCATCATCAGGTAAGACAAACAACATCCAACTGTTTCAAGATGATACAAATGCAGTAGCACTAATGTGCTGCCTTCATGGATTTGTATCTACAACTGCAGAAGCACTGGTCTCATAGGGACCTGTGCTTCTGCACCCACAACAGTGTGTGAATATCTTATAGCATGCAGGAGTACCTATGGATGCAGAAGCACTGACCCCATATGGGCCTGAGATTCTTCAGCCACAAGTTGGTGTGAATGTCTTCATTCCCAGTGTCCTGGCCAACATTCCCCTTCCCATAAACCAGTTCATGCAATTATCCAGGCTGTGTGTGGGTGTTGATGTGCGATATGGCCGCCACTACACATTCAGTCACTTCACTACCAGTCTAGCATTGTTTGTAAAGTGGTTTGAGATACACTGTGTGTGGAAAGCACTATATAAATATTGATTCTTCTTCTTCTTACACCTGTGGCTGCAGAGGCACAGGCCCCTCAGGGGCTCACACTTCTAGAGACAGATATAGTGTTGTGATTTGGAGATCATGGATTTCGTGGGGCTTATGCTGTTGTAGCCAGAGACCAGAGAGCATGTCTTTCACCTGTGGCTGCAGAAGTACAGGCCCCTTCAGGGTCTGCACTTCTACAGCAAGAACTGTGTATATGTCTTACAGTGTTCATGAGAACCTGTTGTTAGATAAGCATAGGCCACATAGAGTCCTGCTCTTCTGCAGATAAAATAATTCTTATAAAGTGGTGTGTATAATCTTACAGTGTGTATAAGTACCTGTGGTTATAGAAGCACTGGCTCCAGAGGGACCTGTGCTTCTACAGACAGAAGTAGTGTTGCAATTTCGGTATCATGGATTTTGAAGTGCCTCTGCTTCTGCAGCCAGAGGTCTGAGTGTACGTCTTACACCTGCAGCTGCAGAAAGGCAGGCCCCTGTGGCCAGAAGTGTGTGTATATCATATAATGTGCATGAATACTTGTGGCTACAGAAGGGGCCTGCACTTCTGCAGACAAAAGAACTCTCGTAATTTGGGTATTGTGGATTTGTATCTGTGGCTTCAGGGGCCTGTGCTTCTGCAGACTGAAGTAGAGTTGTGTTTAGAGTATGGTGGATTCCTATCTGCAACCAGAAATGAGTGTGCATGTCTTGCAGTTTGCATGCCACAGCTACAAATCCATGAAGGTAGCACGTCAGTGCAACTGCATTTGCATCATCTGGAAACAGCTATATGTTGTTTGTCTTACCTGATGATGGCTGTCTGTGGTTGCTTGAGTGGTCTTGTCTATTTTCTGATGGGGAGGGGGGAGTTAGGATCAGAAACCCTAATGCCCGATTTTCCTACTTTTGTTGCATTAAATTAAACCCTAACTTGGGCATTAATGCAGCTTTTTGCATATCTATCTATCTATCTATCTATTCTATGCAAAAAACTTCATTATGCATCAGTTAGGGTTCTTCTACAGTGAAAAAAGTGAGGAAATTCGATTTTAGGGTTCCCAACCCTTGCACTCCTCCACCTCACACCCACCAAAATGCAGTGGTTGAGGTTAATATGCCCTAACTCTCACCCCATTCTCCTACACTGTAACACCTCAGCTTGTTTTACACTTGAGATGGGGAGAGAGTTAGGTCGATGACTCCCAACGCACACCCTGATGCCTGTTGGTAGGGGCAGGGTGGGGTGGGGTGCAAGGCGTGGGAACCCTAAAATCAAATTTCCTCACATTTTTTGCTGCAGAAGAACCCAAACTGATGCATTAACAACATTTTTTGCATAGAATTTCCTTACTTTTTAAGAAAGAATAGAAAAGTAGAAAGTTGCACAAGAAGGGCCCCACGCTCCCACCAATTTGTAAGTGTCAGACCGCATTACACACCCAATGACTAAAACGTACATTCACTACAGCAAGACCAGCCACCAAACAAATGTTAATCTAGTAGAACAATAGAAAATGCTGTCCACAAAATGTAAAGTGTGTCACACAATATGTCCACAAAAAATATATTGTCTGACATGTAAACAACTCTATTAACATCTACAGGCTGGACATGCCGACAACACCCTCCAAATTTCAAGTAAACAGAGCAAACCATGTCCAAGATATGACATGTCAAAATTTGAAATTTTTATTCATGAGAGTGGCACAGTTATGCACCTGTTGACATTTAACACACACAATGACTGAAAACTACATCCATGACACTAAGGCTAGGTATCCTATCAATTTCAAGCCACCACCACAAGAAAAACGCTGTCCGCAGAACGTAAACTGCACTACACCATATCTCCACCAAAAGTACTTTTTCTGACACAGAAACACTGTAGTTTTCATCCACATGACATGCTGTCAACACCCTCCAAATTTCAAGTGAAAAGACCAAACTGTGTCCGAGATATAACATTTTAACATATGAGATTTTCATTCGTCAGACTGGCACAGTTCTGCACCTGTTGACATAAAACACACACAACGACTGAAAACTACATCCATGACACTAAGACTACATATCCTATCAATTTCAAGCCACCACCACAAGCAAAACATTGTCCGCAATATGTAAAGTGTGTCACGCAATATCTCTGCAAAATAAATATTTTTGAATTCAAAGTTTTATTCAGTTTTACACACATACAAAGAGATGATCTACTGTAACATGTAAATAGGTAATCAGTACAAATATATAGGAAATTAGATCAACTCTCCCCCCTCCACCCACTCTCTCACAACCTCCCATTCACACAGAGTTCAGCAATCTACTATAAAACTATCTAGCGGCAAAAGAAAGATCATTAGATTTTCTGCACAAAAGAAATTTTGTCCGACACATAAACACATTAATTCATATCTACAGGACATGCTGTAAACACCCTCCAAATTTAAAATAAAAATACCCAACCATTTCCGAGATATTCAATGTTAAAAATTGGTGAAATTCCCCTATCTATTCCATTATAAAAAATCTGGCCATCTTGTTCTTCCCTCATGATCAAAGATGGCGATCAAAGAATCTCATGATCAAAGAATGTGCAGGCTTGCGATCAAAGAATTTGCAGGCTCATGAACAAAGAATTAAAAATCTTATAAATCAAAAAATTGATGGAATTGCAGTATACCACCATCATGGTTCAACAGAATAAAGCCCCCTGAGTAAAACCCACCCTCATTTGACTTCCTAGGACACCCCTGGGCTGAGAAAATTAAATAGATTTTTAAATTGGGCCATCTCGTCCCTTGCTCACGATGCACGATCGCAATAAAAGAATCTCACAATCAAAGAATTTGCAGGATCACAATCAAAGAATTTGCAGGCTCACGAAAAAAGAATTAAAAATATAAATCAAAAAATTGAATAAATTGCAGTAAACCACTGCCATGGTTTGACAGAATGAAGCTCCCTGAGTAAAACCCACCCTCATTTAACTTCTCAGGACACCCCTTGGCTGAGAAAATTGCTTTTTAAATTGGACCATGTTGACCCTCTCTCACAATGCATGATCACGATCAAAGAATCTCATGATCAAAGAATTTGCAGGCTTGTGATCAAAGAATTTGAGGGCTCATGAACAAAGAATTAAAAATGGTGAAACGCAAATATTTCACTGATTTGAACTGAACCAATGGCATGCCTCGATAGAACGGACCCTTCTGAGCAAACCCACCCTCATTTGTGTCCCTAGCCCACCCCTGAGCTGAGATATTAGTGTTTTTAGGTTGCGATGCAAGATCACGATCAAAGAATCTCACAATCAAAGAATTTGCAGGCTCACGATCAAAGATTGTTAGCAAGCCACAAATTAAGATTTTAAAAGCTTATAACTCTATTTTTTGACCAATTTGGATGAAACCAAAGACATGGCTTGATAGATCAGAGCCCCCTGAGTAAAACCCATCGAAGTTTTACTTTGGAAGTGACCTCTGAGCTGAGATATTTGTGTTTTTCCAATCGGAAAATAAAAAAACAAAATGGCGGACCTCACAATCAAAGAATGTTGAAAATCCTTGGGGACAAAGATTCTTGAACTGTGAGGCTGCAAATTCGTTGATCGCCAGGTGGGACAAGATGGCCAGAACCCCATTCTTTGATAGCAAGATATACAGTACATATCAATTTTCCCATTGACATATAATGGGAATTAAAAGTACCATAACATTTGAATGCCTTAATATTTTTTCACCAAACAAAAAGCGACATGTTTGGCCACCAAAGCTCTTTCAAACAAGCCATCTCACAGAGTGGCACACAGTACAATGGCCATGCAGGACCACATTTAGAATGCCAAAAGGTGCCTCCAAAAATGGATAATTTTGCATTTTTCAGTGCTTTCGTACACAAAGACCGGCACTCTGACCTATACACAATTTGGCAGATCAAGAGATCTACCATGCCCCAACATGCATACCAAATTTCAGGCAAATTCATTGAATGGGCTCAAAGTTATTAATGCCCAAACTTTTGACTTTAGTATGTAACTGACCGCTCAACCCTAACTATAGTGGCGTGACCTCGACCCACTATAATATATAAATATATATATATATATATATATATATGTATATTTCAAAAACCTGTGTTAATGCTGTAGTTAGAGATAAAGCCACAAAAGTAGGGAAATGTGGTGATAAGGTTTTCAAAGCTAACACCCCACCCCCCATCACACACCAACAGGCATAAGGGGTGTGCCTTGGGTTCTTCACAGAGAGGGTGGTGGACACATGGAATAGTCTGCCACAAGAGGTGGTGGGAACAAGCACAGTGGAGGGGTTTAAACATGCCTCGGACAGGCACAAGGAACCTTGAAGTGGGAAGGAGGGATAAAAAGCCACTGACTAGATAGGGTCAGAGGCTGCAAACAAGTATAGTGCTTACGGGTACACTGGATGGGCCTGGTGGGCCTTTTCTGCCTACAACTTCTATGCTTCTATGTTTCTATGTCAGTCATAATGCTCACCCCATTCTCCTATACTGTACCCATCTCAGTTTCTTTACTTATGGAATGGGGTGAGCATTAGGGCTGAGAACCCCAAGGAACACCCCTGATGTCTGTTGGTGTGTGCAGACAAAAGAACCCTCATAATTTGGGTACCATGGATTTATATCTGTGGCTGCAGGGGCCTGTGCTTCAGCACACTGAAGTAGAGTTGTGATTAGAGTATGGTGGATTCCTATCTACAACCAGAAATGAGTGTGTATGTCTTGCAGTTTGGATGCCACAGCTACAAATCGATGAAGGTAGCACATCAGTTCAACTGCATTTGCATCATCTGGAAACAGTTACATGTTGTTTGTCTTATCTGATGATGGCTGTCTGTGGTTGCTTGAGTGGTCTTGTCTATTTGCTGATGGGGGAAGGGAGTTAGGATCAGAAACCCTAATGCCAGATTTTCCTACTTTTGTTGCATTAAATTGAACCCTAACTTGGGCATTAATACAGTTTTTTGCATCTATATCTATATCTATATCTATATCTATATCTATATCTATATCTATATATATATATATATATATATATATATACACACACACACATATATATATATATATATATGTGTATCTATATATTGCAAAAACCTTTGTTAGTGCTCTAGTTAGGGATAAAGCCACAAAAGTAGGGAAATGTGGCGATAGGGTTTTCAAAGCTAACACACCACCTCCGTCACACACCAACAGGCATGAGGGGTGTGCCTTGGGTTCTTCTCAGAGAGGGTGGTGGACACATGGAATAGTCTGCCACAACAGGTGGTGGGAACAAGCATAGTGGGGGGTTTTAAACATGCCTCAGACAGGCACAAGGGAACCTTGAGTTGGGAAGGAGGGATGAAAAGCCACTGACTAGATAGGGTCAGAGGCTGCAAACAAGTACAGTGCTTATGGATACACTGGATGAGCCTTGTGGGCCTTTTTTGCCTACAACTTCTATGTTTCTATGTCAGCCATAATGCTCTCCCCATTCTCCTATACTGTACCCATCTCAGTTTCTTTACTTATGGAATGGGGTGAACGTTAGGGCTGAGAACCCCAAGAAACACCCCTGATCTCTGTTGGTGTGTGCAGGGTGAGTGTGGGGTGTTAGCTTTGAAAACCTTAATGCCACATGTCCCTGCTTTTATGGCTTTATCAGTAACTAGTGCATTAATGCAGTTTTTTGCAATTTTTTTTTTTTGGGTTCTCTCGCCAAGTATCCACCCTGGTCATGGCCCCCCGAGGTCTCTCCATGTTGGCCAAATCCTCCGGTCACCCCTGGCTTACCCCCCAGAGGATGGGGCTGCGGAGCTGGCACCCCATATTCCAGCCCGCGGTCCTAGTAACTGGTTGGAGGATTGGCGACACAGAAGAGACCCCCGGGGAGGGCTTCATAGAGGCGGAGTCCCATTATTTTGTATATGTAGTATGCCCCTTGAGAGCCGGACGTGCAATGACGTCTGTGCACTTTTACGTGCAGACGTCTCGCCGCTTCTCCCCCCTGTCAGATGCACTCACTGTTAGACATCCAGCCTCCACTGGGTGTCACTGCAGTGCCACATACACCCCTCACCCACCCCGAAGGAAGGAGAGCTGTTGCAGGATGCTCGATCCCTCCTTCCCCCTGCCAGCCCCCGGCGGCCCGAGTCCGCCTCAACCCGGTCGCCGTGTGGGTATGAGGTGTGGTGTCTCGCGCCTCAATCCTCAGCACCACCGGGCAGGCAGTTTTTTGCAATTTATTACCTTACTGTTTGAGATAGTATAATCATATCCATTTTTGCCTTAAGGAGCGCAGAGCCCTCCAGGCCCTGTGCCCTGCACTCCCATCCCCCCATATTGTAGATGCATATATGTATGTAGCTGTGGAAGCACAGGGCCCTCCGGGCCTTATGCTCCCATTTACATGACAACAGTGATCAAATTTTCAACATAGCCATCTGATTACCCCACCTCATGTACCCAGTACAGAAAATTGGTATTTAAAATTTCAAAAGTTACAAACGGGCATAGCAAAATTGTAACAAATGGCCCTAACTTTGGTATTTTTATATATTTTGACCCCCAATTTTCAACATAGCCTTCTTATGAACTCACCTATGTACCCAATACAGAAAATCTTTGAATCCCCAACAAAACATAATTCTGAGATGCCATTCCACACCACAGGTGTAAAAACAAATTTTTGCCAGGATTTAAAAACTGCCAGCTGTAACATACATGAGGTTGGGTAATAAGAAGGCTATGTTGAAAATTCGGGGTCAAAATATTGAACATTTCCAAAGTTACGAGTGTGCATAGCAAAATTGCAATGAATGGTCATAACTTTGGCATTTTTACATATTTTGACCCCAAATGTTCAACATAGCTTTCTTATGACTCAATCTTCTGAACAATATGACTGTTGTTATGCAAATCCTGCCTTAAAGGTGAATTCGCCAAGTGACTGTGAAATCACCTTTTTGGGCTGGAGTTAAGCAACGAGATTCATATTATTCATGTGGCGGGGTTCCAAAATTATGTTGAAAATTTGGTGCCAAAATGTCAAAAAGTGGCTGAGTTGTGAATAAAAGTCAAAACCCCCAACTGAAATACATTGAATGTCATTTACCTTAGTTTCTCACATTGCAGTCTCCTTCGATCGGCAAGTAGATCTCGAACCTGGGACCTGTTCATGTGAGTGAGGGTGTGTGGGGATGTACTGGGGGTGTGGGATAGTGGGTGCTGAGTGGGAGGTGGGATTGGTGTGGGTCAGATTGTTGAGGGACTGTTTCAAGGATGAAAAGAAAAGAAAACACATCAAGGATTTTTTTTCTTTTTTCAGGTATACTTGGGCTTCATTGGCAGGTGGAGGGGTATCACTAGACACCAGGGAAATGAAATAAGAACAGGGATAGGGATAGGGATCAGAAGATTGGGGGTACCACTTGGCACCAGGGAAATGAAATAAGAAGGGGAACAGTGATCAGAGGGTGGGGGTACCACTAGACACCAGGGAAACAAAATAAGAACAGGGATAGGAATCGGAGGGTGGTGGGGGTGCCACTAGACCTCAGTGAAATTAAATAAGAATGAGGATAAGAAATGGAGGGTGGAGGCTGGCACTAGATACCAGGGAAACAAAATCAGAATGGGATAGGGATCGGAGGGTTTGGGGGGTCACTAGACAACAGGAAAAAAGGCCGTTTCATAGCTCACTCTGCAGCCAGCAGCATGAGTTCAGCTGCAGCCGCAAAAGTGAAGAAAGTCCTGCGGTTCTCATACAGAGAATGCAGCAGAAGTGCTCCTCTCGCTAACTGGGTACCCAGGATTTTGGGTGCCCAGTAAATGTATTTATGGCCAGTATACTTAAAAACAAACATCAGAATCTACCTAGCTGGGTTCAGGTTTAGCTAGGTTTTGATGTGTGTTTATTAAAAACACAGCATTTTGTATATTTTTCACATTTATTGGTTTGTGGAAAAGGTCAACAATGTGGCGGCTGGCATGGCACAAGAAAAATGTTTGGTGTTGTGCCAAACAAGTGGCAAGAAAGCAAAATGCACATTTGGGGCATCAAAATTTTACTTTCACCACAAAACATCTCAAACCCCCTACCGCACATACACAAGTCGGAAAACGCAAAAAATTTTAAGACTTATAACCTGGAACCCTTTGATACTGTTTCACCAGACATGTCAAATGCACTGCCTTGGGATATGACACATGTCCCCTGCAAGTTTGGGGCGACAATTGCTTTTCATGTAAGCTGTAGGCAAGAGCAAAAAAAAAAAACTATGTTAAGTTCTGCATAGCTCTAATATATAGCTAGTCTTTTAAGAAAAAAACTAACAGTATGGAGGTGGAAGTAATGCGAGACTCACTGCAAGTCAATGACACAGTGCCAGAGGCAATGGCAGTTGAAAGGGCACCTGTGTCAGTTCCACTGAGAGCAGTCTATGGTCAGTCATATCATGCATGCAATGAACATTCAGTGGATATGGACAGTGCCTCTCACAAAGGAAACAGAAAGGGATCTCAGGTGCTGGAGCGTAAACAAACCCAAATGCTTTACAGCACTGATTTTTCCTGCCCTTGTGCTATACAAGATATATGTGAAATGGGCAAATAAAGTAAACTGTGACGGCACAAGGGGCAAAAAAGTGATGCCAGAAACCTGATCAATATTAGCTTGATCCATGTCAGGTGGCACTTTGATGTAACACCACCAATTCTTGTGAAAATAAGGGACAGATTAAATGAACAGTTATGAATGGTGCAGAAAGGTGAAACACACCCACTGACATAGTACTGCACCATCTGACCATGACATGATTATTGTCATATTATTGACTTCTAAATATTTTTTTCCAGTTGTATTTGTGTGTGTCTACAGTGTATATGTGCGTTTGTTCCCTGAAATGTCTGTTAGCATATTACTACCTTAAAAACATTAATATTCACAGTACATTACAAAATTGTCATTGTGAAAAGTGTTGTGCTGTGCTGCGTAATATCATGCTATCCCCTTCAATTTTCACCAGAAAAGCAGAGCACTGTATTTGTAAGTTGTTACTTGTTTGCTTTGCTCCATGACATATACCAGAATATTTCTTTTTTTATGATATACACCGTGCTCTCCTGCATAAATACCACACTATGGGTGCGTGTTTTCATTTTTACTTGTA
Source organism: Neoceratodus forsteri (assembly GCA_016271365.2). Classification (NCBI taxonomy): domain Eukaryota; kingdom Metazoa; phylum Chordata; order Ceratodontiformes; family Ceratodontidae; genus Neoceratodus; species Neoceratodus forsteri. The sequence continues at coordinate 481,111,047 of JADMNL010000023.1, forward strand.
AAATTCTGTTTGGCTGTTTGAAAATTAAAGTATTTAAAGGAATCAGTGTCTCAGTTACTCTGTGAACAAAAAGGACCCAATTCGAAAAGCTCCCAGAATGGCACAAGGGGCTTGCGCCACAGGCAATGGCATGGGTTGCCACCTTTGGATGTGGCAAAAACTGGATCCTAAGCTCCGCCACAGCCCCACCCCTTTTCATGACTCATATTTGTTATATCTGGTTCAAGGTCAGTTGGCATTCATCTGTATCCCCCTCCCCTGGGTCGTGCCTGAAAATAGGCAGGATTTGTCTAGTGCACTTACCCGGTCAACAAAAACTAAATAGATAAATAAATATCAGTAAAAGACAACACTTAAAGCAGCAGTTCAACAAAAATGCTAAGGTACTGTACTGTACCTGTTAAAATTACTTTCCAAGGTTCTTCCTAGTTATTTTTATGTTGCTTGCACGCATGTGCAAGAAACATAGTGCCATCATCGGAGATTTCGGAGGTGCGTCACCTCCTCCTCCAATTCAGTCAGTGTGTTGGCAGGCGCGGCCCCTGTAAGCCAATGCATTTTGGAGCTGTCTATGACACGCTCCAAAATGCAGTGGCATACAGTTGAAAGGGGGAGCTATGCTTCAGTGAGCACCGATAAGATATCGGCTGCTCACGCGCAGCTCCCCCCCACAGACACACGCAGGCGTGCGCGCCCCCGCACGCACTGTATAGCCAATGGGGTGCCCAATCCCCATCTGCTGAGCTGTGTCCATCCCCGTAGTAGGTGCCACGCTGGGAGCCCACCCCAGTGTGGCAAACATCACTGGCCCGTGAGGGGTGCCCAATCCCGCCGGGTTGAAAGCCCCCGGTCCCTTGTGCCACGTGGAAGTTCACCCCAGCATGGCAACAAATGCCATGGCCGATGGGGTGCCTAATCCCATTGGCTGAACGCCCCCAATGTCCTTGTGCCATGCTGAAGCTCCACCCCAGCTTGGCAAACGCCCACGTAGTCATTTTTTTTAACCTGTAAAACAAAACAGTCCCGCGGCGTCTTCACCCCTCCCACAACCTGAACCCACCCACTGCACACCCAGCCTCCCCACACCTCCTCACCCCATACTTACATCCGGACTCGCGCGACGATCTTCGGTGGACCGGGAACACGTCTGCACTCTTCAAAGCCGACCTGTGAGCGAGAAATGCCGATAAGCTGTATAATGGGCTAGATGGGGGTTCAACTTGTTGCATATCTCAGGCATTTTGGGAATTTTTTGCAAATTTTCAACTGGGGTTTTGGGACCTTCTCATGAATGATGTCACTGTCATGTGCGTTATTGCCGGGTTCGAAGGGTGATTTCGTAGTCACTGCGCAAAATCACCCTTCAGGCCTGAATAATGCCATGACAGTGACATCATTCATGAGAAGGGTCCCAAAACCCATGTTGAAAAATTTGGTGCCAAATTCAAAAACTGTTTCATTTAGCATGCTATGTGCAGTTCCTACCGCAGGCTCGTAAGTTCGTGAAATTTCAATATTTTCACCCAGATTTGCAACATTGCCATTTTACCACACCTTCTTATGAGTAGTACAGCTGTCATTTTCACATCTCACCCAAAATGTGTTTCCATCCATGTAGCAGAATGGCGCAGGTGGTGTGAAATCAATGTACGGACAAATTAAGAAAATCAAAGTGATACTGTTCATGAGCAGAGGTCTTAAAGTGGCTATGTTGAAAATTTGGTGAAAATTCAAAATGATTATTTTTACGAGCGCAGCATTGTACAGTTCCTATGCACGCCAGAAGTTCGTGAATTTTCAATATTTTCACTCCAGATTTTCAACATTGCCATTTTGCCACACCTTCTTATAAATAGTACAGCTGTCATTTTCATCTCACCCAAAATGTGTTTCCGACCATGATGGAGCACAATAGGCGCTTGTCGTGTGCTAAATCAATGTACGGGACAAATTAAGAAAATCACAGTGACACTGTTCATGAGCAGAGGTCTTAAAATGGCTATGTTGAAAATTTGGTGAAAAATTCCCTTCAGATGTTCTGCAATATTACTAATGAAGACATTGAACAGAACTGGCCCCAGGACCGATCCCTGCAGCACCCCACTGGTCGCCCCTCTCCCTAGACTGCATACCATTTACCACCACTCTCTGCCTCCTATCTGTTAGCCAGTTTCTAGCCCAGTTTACCACCCTTTCCCCATGTCCAGCCTACCCAGCTAGTTTATCAGCCTCCTATATGGGATGGTGTCAAAGGCTTTGCTGAAATCAAGGTAGCGTTGTCCACTGCCCCACCCTGATTCACTTCCTTTGTCACCCAGTCAAATAAATCAGCCAGATTTATCTGACATGATGTCCCCACTGTGAATCCATGTTGTCTATGGTCCTGGGTTCTGATGGCATCTAGATGCCCCACTATCCTTTCTTTAAGCAATGTCTCCATGATCTTCCCCACTACTGAGGTGAGGCTGAATGGACTATTGTTCCCTGCCTCCTCCCTGCTGCTGGACTTGTGTAGAGGGACCACATGTGTCCTCCTCCAATTCACTCATGTTGAATGACTCAGTGAACATGGCTGCCAGAGGTACTGCTATCTCCCTTCGCAGTTCTGTTAATATCCTTGGGCGTATGCCATCTGGTTCCATCGCTTTGTCTACCTTCAATTTAGTGAGCTCCTGCAGGACTCTTTTGCCTTTGAATGGACTATTGTCCACCTCTTCACCCCCTTGGCATCTGCTGTACTGCTGTGGCCCTTGCCCCTCCCACTCTTCTGTGAATACTGAACGGAAAGACACAGTGGATGTCTTGGGAGGAAGGCATGAAACTGTCACTTCCAAATACCTAAACAGCACATACAAGCAAGCAACATTCGGCATTGACAAATGCTTGTTTTACTTTGACAGTGGTTTACCAGATAAACACAGGGACAAAAGAAATCTCAGTTACAGAGATGATCTGGGGCAGACAAGGGAAATACTGAAATAGCGTACAACAGTACGTATGGTATATAATACATAATTAAGAAATGATTTCCTGTAATGTATACTTTATATATGTTCTGGTTCCTTTTCCTTTTCCTTTTAATGTCCACAGTACTATTTGAAAGCCAAAGAAGTGACCATAGAAACAGAGACTTTGATGGCAGATAAGGACCGCTTGGCCCACCTAGTCTGCCCATTTCCCTACCTACAGGATAGGCTGCAGATCCTAGTTAACCAACAGCCTATTTCTTCCTATCCCCACCATACTTTTTTCTTGATGAAAAACACAATTTAAAATATTTAAAATGCCTAAATTCTGTTAGAGATGAAAATGTTTACCAGCAAATGAAAGTGGGAGACAACTGGCTGTGTTGCTGTGGTTAAATAAGTGCTAATGGTGTTAATGGCAATACTTTATACCTCCCAGGTTGACTGCTTTCACAAACAAAAGGCTATATTGACAACAGAACTTGTTTTTAATCTGGACATGTAGCTGAAACAATGAATGAGATGACAAAATATGTTTTAAAAGTATGTGAGCACTTAAAATGGCTCAGAAACCTGACCAGCAGAGAGCAAAACCTGATTACCTGATAGGGACCCTGAAAACCTGATCACTAGGTAAAAAACCTGACAGGTGGCAATGCTAGGAATGGTGCAAAGTGCTCCTCATGCCAAAACATGCACCAGGAGTGATTCTCAAATGCAGCCTTTTGTCAACCACAGACTGCGTACACCAAAGGGGGCTTGTGCTGTTTGTGCAGGACAAAATGGGCTGCACCATTATGCTAGGGGACTTGCGGCAGCCGCAAGCTGCAATATCCCCTAATTCAGTATTTTCTAATCCCTCCTGGGGAGTGAAATTATAAGTACCGTCAGACCAGTCAGGGCTGGTCTAAGGGTACTTAGAATGTCACCCTTTGGGTGGGTTGATCACTTGCGCCACTCTCTGAGCCATCAACATGTACTATGGCCTCCTTGTAGTGATATTAAACATGGCCCCTGTGGTCTAGCAGCCCTCCCATCAGTCCGTAAAATAAAATAATAAAGTAGCAGTCTCTGGTGGTCTAACGGCCCTTCCCCATCTCAACCCATAAAATAAAATAAAGACTGAATCAGTCCTTGGCGGCCTAACAGCGCCCCCCCCCCCATCAGCCTGAAAAATAAAATAATAAAAAGTATTGGTTCCTGGTGGTGTCGGACCTTCCTACAGATGTGCCTATTTAACATACAGATATATCTCTGCTGGTCTAGTGGACACCATGGCTGGTAATGCCAACCACCTTGCTCCCCCAACCTGAAACTGAGCCAGCAACTGGCACAGCCCTCCTTACACCACCATGGCCATCCATCAACTGAGCTGTCAAGGACAGCGTACTGTATACAGTATGCGATCATTGATAGCTCAGTCAGTGGCCAGCCATTGTGGTGTGAGGAGGGCTGTGCGGTTGCCAGCTTGGTTTCGGGATGGGGGAGTGGGTTTGCGAGCTCTACCTGCTAGGGTGAGGGTGATGATCCACTAGATCACCAGGGATATATATCTGTACATTAAATGGGCACATCTGGGATAGGGAAGGGGTCTGCTAGACCACCTGGGGACAATACTTCATTTCTTTTATTTTATGGGCTGAAGGGGGGGGGTTCTAGACCACCAAGGACTGATACATTCTTTATTTTATTTTTTGGGCTGATGGGGGTTGCTAGACCATCAGGGACAGATACCTTAATATTTTATTTTTTACAGGCTGATGGGGGGAGCCATTAGACCACCAAGGACTGGCACATGGTCACTTTGCAGCTTGCGTCACATCATCCAGACATGCCCTCTGTTCAAGGCATGGCCATTGTTGTCACAAGCTGCTGAACTTTGCTGCCAGGATCCTACCCAATATAGAATCAGTCTCCAGGTCCCTGGCACACCTGCAATTGTCACAAGTCACAGTTGATGTGGCTTGTGCAGAATTTTGAAAATCAAGCTCAAACTGTTTTTTAAGATAATGATGGTTTGACATGTAAAAATTGGGGGAAGGAGAACTATAACAATAGCAAAAACAGGGAAGGGATAACATGGGCTAATGTTAGTTAAAGAGCAAGGGCAGGATTCTCAAAGATCATAAAATACCTGTAGCTGTGGGTAAACTGCGGCGCAAGTGAGTTGCCACTTGCGGATCCACAGGTTACCCACAGCGGCGGGTATTCACAAAGGTGGAGCTGGATCGCGACCGACTCCACGATTTACGGCTGCTTGTGGGAGGTGTTACCTGGGAGATCTCCGCAGCTGTGGCAAGATGCTATGGCTGGTGGGAGCAGCCGTAACATCCTCCGCAACTGTTGGCTGAGAATCACAACCAGTGCAGCTGTGGGCGATTTCAGCCCACAATTGTATTTGTGGAGTGGGACTTTGGTCCCAAAAGTTTTGAGAATCCTGCCCAGGTGTTTACTTCTAATAAATAAAAAACTATTTTAGTTATTGTATTCTGATGTGCTTGTAATTACTTTTTTCCTTTTGCAATAAAATATGTGATAGTGCATTAAAAACAGGGTTTCCACCTTTGCTTTTCACACTGCTAGTAAAAAGAATTCTTACTAATCACATGCTCTTTAATGTAGCTGTTGATTTTTGGCTTGGTGTTCTAGCTAGAAGTCGGGAGATTGAAGGGGGAAGGAACACAGTTTGTAAGGGTGACCTTACACAAAGTACAACAAACTCTGGCCATAGCCGATAGGGTTGAAGCCGAGGTCACAACAGGGGTGCTGGTGGTCCACACATGCTCGTTGCCGTGCATCCATTTGTTTGCTGCTATAGTGGTGCATCAGGAGCTCCCACAGTGCTTTTGGACCCCCTGCAGAGGCTTTAGGTGTTGTAATAAAAGCATAAAGACCAGGGCCGGCGTCAGGGGGTACAAGGGATGCCACTGCACCTGGACCTAGAGCGCTGGGGGGGCCCATGGTTGGGCCCCTTAAGTTGGTCAAAATAATGGATTTTTTATTTCATTAGTTACTTACTGGCTGCTGATGCTGAGCTACTGTATTTTCAGTGCAAGCAAGCATCCTAATCATCAGCCGTGGTGCCGATTCAGACAGCCCCCAGTGCTCTGCCTGCAGCATGGTACCCCGGCTGGCTGGAGTCCTCTGGAGATTTAAATTTAAATCCCCATCCCAGCCCCTGCACTGCATGCTCATCTGATGTCAGACTTTCCTCATATGGTACCTGGCTGTTGCTCCACCTCAGCTCCTCCTCCCATGCTGGCAATGCTCCAATCAGATCCTTGTCTTCAGTCTCCAGCTCTCTCTGGGCTCATTGGACTCTACTGTCTCTGCTGATCCTGCTTCCTCCCTCCCTCTGGCTCCTTTGTCGATGGCACTGGGTGACAGTGCTGCTTTTCTGTTGTTGTGGGCTGGTGGGGTGGGTGACTGGGAGCAGCAGGCAGCAGCAGCTGAGAACAAGTTCACTTGTGCAACACCCACCCAGTCAGTGCAGTCATCAGACCAATCTCTAGTTGTTCATGTAGGTGTTTGTTGATGCCTCGCAGGACTTTGCCCTGAAAGAACTCGTCATCAGTGCAGACTGAATGAGTGGCAGAGCAGAAGCAGACAGCAGAAACAGATTGCTTGTGCATTTTGTTGTGCTCAATAATTTCAGACAGTTTAAAAACACACACGCACACACACACACACACACACACTTTCAGTGTAGAAGATTGATTGATTCTTTCTCAGATTGGGGAAAATTATTTAAAAGGACAGAGCGAGGTGAGCAGAGGAAAAAATATAGCTGGCAGCAGGCAGCAGAAGTGGGAGTGAAGAGGACAGGACTCAATCTGCCTAGGCCTCACAGGTGGCGCGGGGGTTGGGGGGAACTGAGAAGAAATCCAGCATCCATCCCAGTTGATGTCCGGCTGGTGATGAGCTGTGGGGGGGCTGGGGCTGGCCTGCCTCCCAGTGACAGACTATCTCTTCTGTGATTCGTGTGAGGAGGACTCAACTGCACTGCAGCAGACTAGCAGTGGTGGTGTGGTGTGTGGTCAGAGTCAGAGTAGAAAGCACTGCAGAACTGGCCTGGCCTGCTGGAGGGAGTGGACTCAGGACTGGGTTTTTGAAAATTGATTTTGTGGGTCTCTGGAATCTGGACTGACTGCTGAGTTACTTTCTTACTGGGGGCCTGGGTAAAAAATTAGAAAAACGTAACTTTTCGGCAGGCAGCAGGAAATAAAAAAATGCGTGTGTGTTGAACTAACTTAGGGAGATGATGAAGTAAAATGACAAGAATAAAAGCTGAGCTCCTCTGGTCTCATCATGCAGGCTTGCATTTTTTTTTTATTTTGTGAACAAGAATTCTTTGGCCAGCATTAAAAAGTAACAGATATTCTCTGGCTCTGCTGCTGTGGTCTGTCTAGTCTTCTTCAGAGTAAGCCAGCAGCAAGCATTGTAGCCAGCCCAGGCAAGCATCGTAGCCAGCCCAGGCAGTGGCGTGAGAGGGACCATTCGGGTGAAGGCAGCACTTGGTGCGGCATGGACAGGGGGGTCCATGACAAAGTTTTGCACCAGGACCCAGTACATCCTGGAATCAGCACTGATAAAGACACAAGCAAAACAAGTAAAACTTTTATTAATAAATTCAAAACATGTAACACATTCAAAAAGAAACTTGAACCAGGTTTACAAAAATGCCAAGAATAACAGATAGGTTTTTAGGACCTTTGTAAAAGCCTCCACTGAGGGGATATGACAAACGTGACAAGGAATAGAGTTCCACATCCAGGAGCTGCTACTGCAAAGGCCCTGTGCTCCAAAGGTTTAAACAAGTTCATGGAACTTACAAAATATTCTGTCCAGAGGAACGGAGAGAGTGATCAGGAGACTAGAGCTGCAGGAGTTATTTTATGTTGCCTGGAATGTCTTGCCAAGTGGATGAGACAGGGAGAAAGATCATGTAAAAAAATAGACAATGGAAAAACACATACTGTAGGGTCTGTGGCATGTATCATTAATCAGGATTGAAGGAGGTAAAATGTAAGTATTTTCACTTCTTCCTAAAAAGAAACAATTCCAAATTTACGTCTTGGAATTCAGAATGTTTACTGTGAATAAAAACATACCTGAAACTCTGCCTGCTGGTAATAGTTGTCCATCTTTACTGACAGATCTAGAATGGAATCAGAGGAGGGCAGACCTATCTTTGTCAAGAACCCCAGTATGTACTAAATTGGTAAGAATAGGACTCGGCTGTCTGGTGAGACATAAAGCTGAAGCTATGATTCCTAGGCTGGGGGCACTGGTTTTCTGTGTATGTTTGGCATTGAGTCTTTGGCTGCCTTTGGGGGAGGGTGTTGGGGGGGAGCTTTGTTACCATATTTGGTAATATGGAGGCAAGCCACAAGGCAACAAGCTTTGGACATACATCTTACATCCACAGTTTTGTACCTGGTGCTTTGCTATTTATTAGTCTTCCTGCAGGTTTCCAAAGTTTAATACTATTGAAATCCTAATTGTTTTGAAAGTTAGAAAGAAACTGAAGCTAGCCCCTTATCAAAACAATCTCTGGATAGAACCAATAGGGATGCAGCCCAGGTCACAACAGGGGTGCTGGCAGTCCGCACATGTGCGTTGCTGCGCATCTATTCGCTCGCTGCTATAGCACGGCAACAGGAGCTCCCTTGGTGCTTCTGGACCCCAAGTTCACTTAGTTGGGATCCAGAGACATGAGGACTGTGGTGCAGAAGCTGTGACAGTATTTGTTTAAAGATCACCAATGACCACTTGGGGACTGAATATATACATAATAATAAGCTGCTTATGAATGGGGTTCATTAATATGCATGAGCAGCTCATTATTATGTATATATTCCATCCCAGAGCGGTAATTGTCACCCTTTAAACAAATAGTTAAATGGCTTCTGCACCACTGCCCTTAGATCTCCAGAAACCAAGTAAGTGGTCTCGTGGTCCGGGAGTACCAGGAGAGCTCCTGATAGGCCACAATCGTGGCAAGAAGAAAAATAGTGCATATGATAGTGGAGTGCTTCACAGACCACGGAGGTGACTGTGAAGCAATTCCTAAATGTTGCTCAGTCAGAGTGGAGTCCTTGTTTTGCTCGTAAGAGGTCTGCAGGGCTCCTCCCACTGCAGCCCTAAAAAGAAGGGCTATCAGACACAAATGTGTATTGGTTATTAGGTGTTGCATCTTAAATGCGTACTCCATTTTGCCAGTGGCTACACAACCACATCAAACTGAGAAATAGATCACAAGACACCTAGCAACAGGCTAAAGAAATACAAAATTCAACATTTGTCCTCCGCCATCAGATGGCACGTTCATGGACCAGTAATACACTGTTGTGTGCTATAACGTATATGATATCTTTGAAAATGGCAGTGGCCACCATTATATTTTAAAACAAACAGACACCTGAACATAAGTAAACAAAATTCATTTAGCTAGATTCTGGAGTTAGTTTTTTGAAAATATGCCTGGAAATAATGTTTCTGGGCACCCAAAAATCCTGGGTGCCAAGATTAGTGAGAGAAGCTGTTCACCTGCATTCTCTGTATGAGAACAGTGGGACTTTTCTGAGTTGTGCAGCTGCAGCTGGAGTCATGCTGCCTGCTGGAGTGTAGGCAGTGAGCTGGCGGTCTGGTGAGCCAGCGCTCTGTCCCAATTTCTTTCTTTCTTTCTTTCTTTCTTTCTTTCTTTCTTTCTTTCTTTGAGGTGCCCACCCTTGTACCTCTACTTTCTACCTTCCTCCCCTCCAGATCATCTGCCCCCTTCCCAATACATAAATAAAATAAAAAAAAGTAATATAAAAGTGGACCATGTTGCCAACCTTTTTTCTACCCCACTCCATTCCAGGTCACCAACCCCTGTGCTCATAATATAGGTGGTGGCACTGGGGTGACCACTCCTGGTGCCACTGATGGGTATTCAGACACTGCAGTGCCTAATTCGCCATTGTTGGCTAAGTTCCATGCAAAAAAGGAAAACTGCCCCTCTTTGATCTTTCTTTTTCATTTCTCCCCTCAGTTCTACCTGCAATGAAGAATATGAACCCTTATCAATCTGACTCCACCCACCCCAACCACTCACTCAGTACCCATCACCCCATACCCCAAACACACCCTTACTCACCTAAAAGTGACCCACGATGTAGATCCACTCTCTGATTGAAAACATGTTCTGCTGCTGGAACCAGTGAATGCAATATGAGAAAACAAGGTAAGCCCATTTGATGTTTTCCAAAGCATTTTAAACTTCTCAAATTGTTGTCATTTTTCAACATATCCCTTTTGGGATTCCACTTTGAGAACTAGGTAGGTGAACATGTTCAAATCCATCCCTTAAGCAGATTTCACAGTCATTGTGGGAAATCACTTTTCTTGTGGGATTTGAACATTTTCACCTACTAGGTTCATGAGGTGGGGTCATAAGAAGGTTATATTAAAAATGTTGTGTAAAAGTATTGCATGGTAAAATGACCAAGTAGTGGGTGAGCATTGAAATATTTCAAAAGTCACTCATAACTTTGCTAATTTTCAATATTTTTCCATGAAATGCTAATTTTCAATATTTTTCTACCAAACTTTCAACATGGCCCTTTTAGGATCCTACCTTTTGAATAAAGCAGTTGAAAATGTTCATATAGGTGATTTCACAGTCACTCTGTGAAATCGTGTTTCAGGCATGATTTGAAAATTTTCACCAGCTTTGTTCATGTGATGGAGTTATATGAAGACGCTATTGAAACTTTGGTGTACAAATACGGTAAAATGACCATGGTATGATTAAATGTTGAACTATCTCAACTCTACTATCTAATTTTTAGTGTTTTGACTCCAAACTTTCAACATAGCCATTTTTTTCACACCACCTCATAAACGGGACAGGTTTTGTTTCGTAGATCCTGGATGAGATGTGTTTTTGCTCTTGTGGCACAAAATAATGTCTTGTCGAGTATTCTATAAATGCCACATGTCATGTTTCTAGGGGGGAGTGCTAAAATTACTATCTTGAAAATTTGGGGTCAAAATCTAAAAATAAAATAATAATTATTGAGAAACATTTTGTGCAGTGCTAACCTTTACATCAGCAGATAGTGTTTTGTGATCCCATGCCAGTGAGATGAGTTTGGGGGCAACCTCAGAGAGCCAGTTGGATGGTCCGAGGCTAGGGGGATGGTGCTGTTACGTGACACAACCACCAGCCTGGGAAGGTAAGGTGCAGGGTTCTCTGCATAGGCCAAAGTACTATGTAGTGAAGACAACTCTTGACAGAGGAGCCTGCACCTTTGCACCCAGGATGCCAGAGGGCCCTGTACCTTGCCTGACAGATGGACTTTTTGCCCTGAGTATATGTATATGTGGCCACATCAAAGCACAGAGCCCAGAGGGTTCTTCACTTGCACAGCCCACCAGACAGCTGCATGAATTCTTAACATCTGTTGCCACACAGAAGTACAGGGCCGGCAGGGCCCTGCTCTTCCACAGGTGGGAAGACTCTTCCCTTGATACAGAGCCCAGAGGGTCCTGTGCATCTGCATGAGAATATGATTTCATTACCACAAAGAAAGAACATTTTTTGCAAAGAACTGTGTTAGTGCACAGTTACAGTTCAGCTTAATGCCATAAAAGTAGGGAAACGTGGTGTTAGGGTTTCCAATACTAACTCTCCAGCCCCCAAGCAGCAAAAGGACAAGACCACACAAGTTACCACAGGCAGGCATCATCAGGTAAGGCAAACAACATACAACTGTTTCCAGATGACACAAATGCAGTATCAGTATCACTTATGTGCTGCCTTTATGGATTTGTATCTGTGGCATGCACACCACAAGACATACACACTTACTTGTTGTTGCAGATAGAAATCTGTGATACTCAAATAACAACACTGCTTCCGTGTGCAGAACCAGAAGCCCCTGCAGCCATGGATACAAATACCTATGTATTTACCTTGATACAGACTTGATAGACCAAATGGCCTTCTTCTGCTGGCTTCTTCATATTTTCCTATGTATATTTGTATTTAAACATTTATTTAGTAAGACAAGCCTTACACAGCATTCCAAGATCCTCCAGTGCTTCATGCCTTACTCACTGCACTAACACTAAGCAATGGGGATCTTGGCATGCTATCTGGAGCCTTACCTTATTAAATAAATGTTTCAGTTTCCCCTAACTTCTTTCCCTGATGTGCTTTTTATTTTGATTGTGTACATGTGCAAGAAACATGTTGCGTTAGCTTTCTCCACGAGCAGATTGTGTAGGCGGGCACTGTTGTGCCCAATGGCCCCATAGCCTGCAAAGGCTTGTCCCCCATCCCCCAATGCCATGGCACATTGCTGCTGACACTAGTTCAGCCAGATTACCACAACCTTCTAAAAAATCAGCTGCTGCAATCAGGAGCTGCCTCATCATTGCAGCCTCAGCCATCCGCTGCAATGAGGGAGCCACCCGTCATTGCAGGGCGGGATGTAGGATCCCTGATATTGTTTGAGAACATGGTGGCAGCTTGCCACCATATTCACAAACAGTATTTACCCCCCATGTTTATTTGCCAATGGGGAAGCCCACTCTCCATCGGCAGAAAGGAATCCACCCCTTTTGATGTTTGCCAACGGGGGTGCCCAATCCCCCATCAGCTACAGCTGCCCCCCCAAAGTAAGACTCCGGTGGCATGCTGGGAGTCCACCCCAGTGTGCCACTTGCCCCTGTAAAGTTAAAAATGGTCCCGCAACTTTTTTTTTGTTTTTTACCTGAAAAAAAGGAAATGGTCCCTCGTAGTTTCCCTGCAGCCCCCACAACCCGCACCCACCCACTGCACATCCTGCCTCCCCACACCCCCCTTCACCCCATACTTACCTCTGGAGTTCAGCGCAATGATCTTTGGTGGACCGGGAACACGTCTGCACTCTTCAAAACCGACCACGAACTGAGGAAATGCCAGTAAGCTGTATAATGTAATAAATAGGGTTTTTTTCAACTTTAGTGCATATCTTGGGCATTTTGGGGAATTGTTTCACAAAATTTTCAACATGGGGTTTTTGGGACCCCTCCTCATGAATTCTTGAACTGTCATGGTGTTAATCAGGTCTGAAAGGTGGTTTCGCGGTCACTGTGCGGAATCACCCTTTGGGGCCGATTAACGAAATGACAGTGCCAGTGTTCATGAGGTGGGCTCTCAAAAAGCCTATGTCACAAATTTGGTAGAAAAAATAATGACTGTTTCATGAGCGTCCATTTCGCAGTTACTACGTATGCTCGTAACTTCACAAATTTACAATATTTTCATGCCTGATTTTCAGCATTGGCATTTTGTCACACCTCCTTGTGAGCAGTATAGCTGAAATTGTTCACATCCTGGCCAAAATGTGTTTTCACACTTCCGGTGCAGAATAGCGTGGTCGCTGTGGGAAATCAATGTTCAGGACAGATTAAGAAAATCACAGTGACACTGTTCATGAGTAGAGGTCCTAAAATGCCTATGTTGAAAATTTGGTAACAATACTCCATAAAATGACTGTGTTACCAGCGTGCATTGCGCAGTTGGTATGCATGCTCGTAACTCCGCGAATTTGTATTTTCACTCCAGATTTTCAACATTGCCATTTTCCCAGACCTACTTATGAACAGTACAGCTGTCATTTTTCCCATCCTGGCTGAAATGTGTTTTCGCACTTCCAGCACAGAATAGAGCGGCTGCTGTGGGAAATCACTGTTCGCGACAGATTAAGAAAATTACAATGTACTGTTCATGAGCAGAGGTCCTAAAATGCCTATGTTGAAAATTTGGTGATGATAGGCCATCAATTGACTGTGTTACAAGTGTGCGTTGCGCACTTTCCACGCACCCTTGTAACTTCGCAGATTTGTAATATTGTCACAACAGATTTTCAACAGTGCCATTTTTTCACACCTCCTTATAAGCAGTACAGGTGTCATTTTTCACATCCTGACTGAAATGTGTTTTCACAGTTCCAGCGCAGAATAACGTGGTCACTGTGGGAAATCAGTGTTCGAGACAGATTAAGAAAAAGACAGTGTCACTGTTCATGAGAAGAGGTCCTAAAATCCCTAGGTTGAAAATTTGGTGACGAAACTCCATAACATGATTGTGTTACAAGCGTGCATTGAACTGTTTCCATGCACCCTTGTAACTTTGCAAATTTGTAATACTGTCACGCCACATTTTCAACAGTGACATTTTTCCACAACTCCTTATGAACACTACAGCTGTCATTTTTCACATCTTGGCTAAAATATGTTTTTGCACTCCTTCCAGACAGTAGCAGGGTCACGCTGGGAAATCAGTGTTTGGGACAGATTAAGATCGACTGAGTGAGAGGGGTGAGTGACCGAGTTCAACTGAGCTCTCTCAGGACTGCTGCGGATTTGTTTGTGGGCAGACAAAGGCCCCAACACAAGAGCCCAGTACAAAAGGGCAGCCTGCAGCACTGGAAGAAACAGAACGAGAGAGCAAGTGAGGGAGGGGGAGTGAGCAAACCCACCAAAGCGCTGTCAGAACTGCTGTAGATTACTTTGTGGGCAGAAAAAGGTGTAAATACAGGCAGGGGCCCAGTACAGAAGGCCAGCTTGCAGCGGTGGGAGAAACAGTGCGAGCGAGTGAGACAAGGGGACTTAGTGAGCTCAACGGAGCTCTATCAGGACTGCTGGGATTTCTTTGTGAGCAGAAAAAGGCACCAATGCAGGCAGGAGCCCAGTACAAAAGGGTAGCTTGCAGCGCCAGGACAAACAGAATGAGCGATGAGAGAGGGAGACTGAGCGACCTCAATGGAGCTCTGTCGGGACAGCTGCAGATTTCTTTGTGGACAGACAAAGGTGCCAATGCAGCCAGGAGCCCCATACAAAAGTGCAGCCTATGGTGCCAAGAGAAACAGAACGAGCGAGTGACAGAGTGGTAGTGAGTGAGCTTAACGGGGCTCTAGTGTGACTGCTGCAGATTTCTTTGTGGACAGAAAATGCAGCAATGCAGGCAGGAGCCCAGTACAAAAGGCCAGCTTGGAGCACCGGCAGAAACGGAATGTGAGAGTGACAGAGGGGGAGTGAGAAAGCTCAGTGGAGCTGCGTCGGGACAGCTTCAGATTTCTGTCTGGCCAGAAAAAGCCGCCAATGCAGGCAGGAGCCCAGCACAAAAGGGCAGCCTGCAGCACCAGGAGGCACAGAACGAGCGAGTGAGGGAGGTGGAGTCAGAGAGCTCAACAGGGCTTTGTTGGGACTGCTGCAGATTTGTTTGTGGGCAGAAAAAGGCAGCAATGCATGCAGTGGCCCAATACAAAAGGGCAGCCTGCAGTGGCAGGAAAACCAGAATGAGTGAGTGAGTGAGTGAGTGAGCTCAACAGAGCTGTATTATAACTGCTGCAAATTTCTTTGTGGGCATAAGAAGGCAGCAATGCAGGCAGGAGCCCAGTAGAAAAGGACAGCCTGCAGCGCTGGCAGAACAGAATGAGCGAGTGAGAGAAGGGGAGTGAGTGAGCTCAACAGAGCTTTGTCGGAATTGCTGCAGATTTCTCTGTGGGCAGAAAAAGGCACCAACAGAGGCAGGAGCCCAGTACAAAAGGGCAGCCTGCAGCACCAGGAGAACCAGAATGAGTGAGTGAGACAGGGACAGTGAGTGACCTCAACGGAGCTCTGTTGGGACAGCTGTGGATTTCTTTGTGGGTAGAAAAAGCCACCAACACAGGCAGGAGCCCAGTACAAAAGGGCAGCCTGCAGTGCCAGGAGAAACAGAATGAGCGAGTGAGAGAGGGGGAGTGAGCCACCTCAATGGAGCTCTGTCGGGACAGCTGCAGATTATTTCCTCAGCAGAACAAGGTGCCAATGCAGGCAGCAGCCCAGTACAAAAGAGTAGCCTGTAGCACTGGGACAAACAGACTGAGCCAGTGACAGAGGGCCACTGAGTGAGCTCTACAGACCAACGCATTCGGCATTGACAAATGCTTGTTTTTAAAAAGCTGTCTCTTTCTCCCTTTTTTATCATCACCCAACCACCATCCTAAACCCATATTTTTCTTCTGCCCACTTACCTTTTTGATGTTTTCAGTGACACAACATTGTGTGCCCCCCTCCTTTTCCTCTGTGCCTGTGATGATTGGGGGGACAGCAGAAAGAGTTTTGCCAGGCCAGACAGTTACTAATAGGCCTCTCAGTCTTCAGGGGCACAACTCTGTGTGCCACCCATCCTAAATCTGCTAACCAAGAAGACTGCCACTGACCATTGAAGTTCATATGGGGCTATTCACTCCTGATGCTCCATTATGTGGGGGGAGTAACAGAAATATCAGCCATGTGACTGGCAACCCAGGCCAACATATGGCCTGTGCAGCCTCCTCCCCCTCATTTTTTAAACATCATTTATCTTCAGGGGTCACAGCTGCATGTGCCCTCCATCCTCCATTTCCCCCCATTCTTCAACTGCCCCCAAGTACATTGGCTGCCCGCATACCACGGTACATGTGAAAGTAGCAGAATGTCAGCCATGGGGCTAGCTGAGCATGGGAAGCTGAGCAAGCTTGAAGTAGCAAAGTGGTTGCCCAAAAAAGCATTCATCAATGCACTGGGGGGGTGGGACTCGTGTGAATTCATCTTTTGTATTTGGAGTTTAGATGCTCTTACATGGCCACCTCCCAACCCTTTCAAGATGCTTTACCTAATGCGTTTGCTTAGCAAGCACCTCATCTCTTCTTTTGGCAGCTCTCTAGCATAATGTGAATTTGGGGAGCAGCCTGTTGACTTAGGGGGACTTAAGGAGAGTTTGGAAGGTGCCCTTGAAGATAAGTTTTCTTTTGACTAGAAGGCACTGATGTGCTGCCAAATTTCTAACAACCCTCCTGGGGCTTGCTCCTTTCATGGCCCATGCCCACCCATCACAGCCCTAGCCCAATAAAGGCAAATCAGGGGATAGTATCATTCCATCCTGTCTGACCTGTTAGGCCTCTGTTTAAAACTTAAAACCCTCAGGCTGCTGCTTCCAGCCCCTTTCCCCCACACACATTACCATTTTTTTTTGCCAGATTTTAATTTGATTCCTTACTTTGCTTGCTCTTCTTTACCCCAGTTCCCCTGGAGTCTGGACCATCAGTGGGGAGGGGGGCACATGTCAAAGTAGACCCAATCGGCTGGTCAGTCACACTACTGGTGACTCAGATTCTGCTTCTGTATCTCCTTTGCCGTTCTTTTTCATTCCCATTCCCTAGTGATTACCAACTCCAAAACCAACTTGACCAAACAAACAAGCAGCACAGAGCACAGCATAAGGATAACCTTCATGACAGGCAGCACAGTGACACAGGACAGGCAGGCACCTGACCCAGGACTGCGCCACACACATTGTTAGTACAATTGCACTTGAGGTGCCAGACTGCCAATTTCAGACTCCTGCTTATGCATGCTACATAACCTCCCATCCATGACTGTTGGGAGGATGGGTTAGGGTGGTATTTCGCTGGCAGAACAATAGCATTCACATGAGCATGGAAACAATAGACAAAGAATGGAGCTGTGACAACAAATAGGAGGACAGTGCTTCTTACAAGCCAGCTACAGCACATCATGGTATGAGGGACGGAAAGTGTTATAAGGAAATCGGGCACAAACTGGGCTGGACCAGCTCTGATCTGATCCTGGCCAAAATTATCAGTCTGGTTAATACAGACCAGCCTGAATATGTGACCTGAATTGCTGCATACCCTTAGTCATTACAAGGTGGAAGGAAAGATGCTAGGTTGTGTTTAAACCAAGGGTTCAGCATTGTGGCTAAGATATAATGTTGTGACTTTTACATCTTCTCAATTCTAGGATCTCTTTCCAGTGTTAGAGATAACTGATCTAGAAGCTCAGCAGTTGATGCTGAGCAGCAGCCAAAGAGGAAGAAGCCTCCTCCTCTTCAAGTTCCCATTGAAAACCCTGTCTCAGAATTTCTAGTTCCTCAGCACATATATAAATGGAAGTATTTGACTGAGAGTGGCACCGAATTCCTCGATTGGCTGTAGTATCTGGCACAGGACTCCCGTGAGTGACCACTGTACAGAATTTAGTTCAATATCCTCCTTTCCTATTTGGTGCTCCATCATATACTGGGATACAGCAGTACACTGTTCAAGAAATCTCTATAGGAACATCCAGTCACATAATGTTACTCTAAGCAGCACGTCAGTAGCGCTCTGATGGGGTCTGCTGATGAAATCCTCTGAAATTGTGAAAAACATTTAAATTCTCCACTTAAAATGTCTACTGAAGGTACCTAGAACATGCAACAATCAAGCATGGTTCCCTGACCCACCAAATCTCTGGATGGAGACCGATTGAGCAGGGGTGGTTTAGACAGTGAGAGTTCCCAGCCACCAAAATCCACCCGCTAAAACCACAAGGAGGCCATTGCTCTGGGTTGCCTTGCACTCCAATGTCAGATGAGTGCGATGCTGTTGGATTTCAGAGGGTGCTGCAGGAGATGAAATCCACCACAACAGCTTTGAGGACCGACATTGGGAACATTGAAAAGTGTCTTTCAGGCATCAAGGATCAGTTGATACAGCAAGATGGCCACTTCGATGTTTCAGAGCAGGCCATCCTACATATCCACAACTCCCTCCAAGACCAGGTGGATGATGCAGAATACTGTGCCACATACAATCTACGAATTTATAACCTGCCTGAAAAAGTGGAGGGTATGGACATTATGGTATTACTCTCCACCCTGATCAGATCTGTACTATCGCTCCCACCAGACCTCACACTTGAGGTTCAGTGGGTTCACTGAGACTTGGGGCAGAAAGCGGTTATCCCTAAAGCCCAGCCCCACTAGGTCATATTGAGGATTCTACGCTATACAGAAAAAGAGAAAGTGCTTAATCTGGTGTTGCAACAGAAATGCATCCTGTATCAAGTTACCCACCTTTATATCAGTACTGAGTAGTCTGTTACAGTTATGGTAAAATGCAGAATGTATATACCAATTATGAAGGCCCCCAAAGACAAATAAAATTGCATTAGGACCCCCTACCCAGCTAAGATGATAGTGTTTCTTTAGGGAGGGACCCAAACATATGACATGGCTGAGACTGCTGCAGCAAACCTAACAAAAAAGGCATCCAGATCTTTCTTCATCCACGAACTGCACAACCAAATCCATGGCCTCACATCAGGCCTAATGCATCTAGAATAAAACTGGCCAGCAAGTCCAAGAGTCACTAAGATGCTAGTAGACCATGAACTCTATCAAGGATATGATTAGCCACCTTAAAACCCCAACAAGAGCTACTGATGTCACCTCTCCTGCCTCAGACTCTGGGAATTGAAAACACTGAAGATTAGTAGGTATATTGGGGGGGTCCTCATGATCCCCATCCTTCCTCACTCCTCTGATAACTGGTCCCTTCTTTCCCCTCTTTCCAGTCATATTCTACTGTGCTGCTCTCTGATGGATAAATCCAGTGAGCCTACAACAAATTTTAGTGAAATACCTTATAAACATAGTGTAGAAGCATACACTTTGACAGCAGATAAGGACTGCTTGGCCCATCCAGTCTGCCTATTTCTCTACCTATTGGATAAGCTGCAGATCCTAGTTAACCAACAGCCTACCTACTTCCTCCTACCCCCCCACTAGAATTGCCTTATGTCTGTCCCATGCATTCTTGAATTCCCCCCACTGTTTTTGACCCCACAATCACCTCAGGAAGGCAATTCCATGCGTCCACCAACCTCTCCATGAAAAAATACTCCCTCACATTGTCCCTGAGCCAGCCTCCATCTATTTTCAAATTGCACCCCCTTGTTCTTGCACATCTCTTTTTCTGAAAGATGCTGCCCTCTTGGACTTTGTTGATTCCCTTGAGGTACTTGAAAGTTTCTATCATGTCCCCCTGCTCACTCCTTTCCTCGAGGGTATACAGATTAAGCTCCTTAAGTCTCTCTTCATATGTCTTCTGGTGCAGACCCTGCACCATTTTAGTTGCCCTTCTCTGGACTGCCTCCATCCTGTCTATGTCCTTGTAGAGATAATAATAATATAATATACTTTATTTATAATGCACCTTTCTAAAAATCAAGGCGCCTTGACAATAAGATACAAAGGGATAAAACAGGATGCAGTAAAAATAATAAATATAAAACTCAGAATAAAATGCCATCATTCAGAGTAGGCTCGATGGCACAAACTGGTCTTTAGGGCCTGTTTAAATCTCTCCAGAACTGAAAGCAGTACTCCAAATGGGGTCTCACCAACTGTCTGTACAGAGGGATAACAACTTCTTGTTTTCTACTGGTGATGCCTCTCCCTATGCATCCCAGTATCCCCCCAGCTGTCCTTACTGCCTTCTCACATTGCTTGCCTACATTTAGGTCATCTGATATGACTACCCGAAGGTCTGTTTCCATTTTTGTTGTTGTTGTTAGTGCCTCCTCCCATTGTGTACTCTTCCCCTGGGGTTTTGTTTCCCAGGTGCATTACTTTGCACTTCTTTGCACTGAATCTAAGCTGCCATACTTCTGATCGTTCCTCCAACCTTGCCAAGTCCCTTCTCATCCTTTCCACCCCTCTTGTGTATCAACCCTGTTGCAGATCTTTGTGTTGTCTACAAAGAGGGATACTTTTCCTTCCAGCCCCTCTGCAATGTCACCTGTAAAAACATTTAAGAGGACCGGTCCCAGTACTGAACCCTGCAGTACCCCGCTAGTAGCCCCCCTTTCTTCAGAGTGGACTTTATTTACTATTACCCTCTGAGCCTGGTTGTCCAGCCAATTTGTTACCCAGGCTACCACCCTGGGACCCACACCCAGGCTGGCTAACTTGTTTATTAATCTTTTATGTGGGACTATGTCAAATGCCTTGCTAAAGTCTAGGTAGGCCATGTCCACAGCCCCTCTCTGGTCTACTACTTTGGTCACCCAGTCAAAGAAGTCTATTAGATTCATCTAACAAGACCTTCCCATTGTGAATCCATGCTGCCTTGGGTCCTGAGCCCCTCTGGCCTCTAGGTACTCAACAATCCTTTCTTTCAGAAGTGATTCCATTATTTTCCCTACCACTGAGGTCAAACTAAGAGGTCTGCAGTTTCCTGCCTCTGCCTTGCTCCCACTTTTGTGAAGGGGAATCACATCCACTCTCCTCCAGTCCTCAGGGAGCACACCATCCTCCCATGATTTGTTAAAAAGGGTAGCCAGTGGTGTTACTAGTTCTCCACTTAGTTATTTTAGAATTCTGGGGTGAATCCCATCAGGCCCCATTGCTTTGTCCACCTTCAGTTTTAGGAGTTCTTTCAGGACCCTTTCTTCTATGAATGGAATGGTATCAACCCCCTTATCCAGAGTTCTTCTATTGTTTGGTTTAAGTATCTCCCCCTCTTCTCCTTTTGTGAATACTTAGCTGTCTGTAGTGCTGGTTCCCCCTGATGGTCCCAGCTGCTGCTGTGACTACAAATGGAGATGTCATGTTCTATCAAAACTGCATCATCAGTCTTCCTTGACTCCAGCCTAGCTCATTCCAGACAATATTGGTGGGCCCTGGCCAGGAAGTCAGTAATCGACCTGGTAGTGCCTACCCAACAGAAATTACTGAGTATATCCTGGGGAGGTGTTCCCGTGTCTCCCACAAGTCTCAGCTCTCTTGGCTCATGTGCTGAGCATCCAGCTTGTAGCTGCACATGTGCCACAAATCTTTTATCATTAACTCCCATTAGAGCTGGTAAGGCAGTACATGCAACAATGGGCATATCCTAAGCACATGGGTTGAAGGATTAAGTGTTGAATCGCCATGGTTTTGGGGAGGCCTGCACACAGCAAAGCATTTGTGCAGGTATGGGGTTAGAATTTTCTTATGGTGGGGTTGCCATGCCCACCCAGGCCTACCTAGGCTATACAGCAACAAGAGAGAGGGGCCTTCAAGGAAGTGTGCTTCCTATTTCTCTCTCAGG
Source organism: Neoceratodus forsteri (assembly GCA_016271365.2). Lineage (NCBI taxonomy): Eukaryota > Metazoa > Chordata > Ceratodontiformes > Ceratodontidae > Neoceratodus > Neoceratodus forsteri. The sequence continues at coordinate 481,132,948 of JADMNL010000023.1, forward strand.
GCAGTTGCCTTAAAACTGAACTGCACAACTAGGATATACTTAACTTTGGCAGGAGCATTATGAATTGAACATAATGACCTTCCAAAAACTTGGTCCCAAAGATCTCATGACTGTAACACCAAACTGAACTCATTATACAAGTGAACTCTTTGGGAGAATAGGGTCTTACTAGAAATCTGTGGAGACCTTGACTTCACTAGGGTGACCTACTGTGATACACTGAAATAAAGTTTGAGCTTAAGCCCTCAGCATATTCTTTTTGTGAGATTATTGCCTTGCACTGAAAATGGAGATATCAGGTTCCCCCATCATCCCTTCCTTTAACATTATTGTCTCTCTCTTGAACTAAGATGTATATTTATGCTCAGCCCACAATGAGGCTGTCTGCCACTTGCAGACAACCCCCCTGTCCTCCTATGCTTTGTCAGGGGTGCTCCTGCACCTCATCTCAGTTCCTGCAAAGAGCATCTCCATCAGGGGTCCTGGTGTTTATTCCACCTACTATCCCTTCCTCTAGCCAGCTCTAGCTGGAGGCCACTGCTAGTGAGGTACACCCACCTGGTAGGACTGGCCTGTCTCATGGCCCTATTTCAGCCCCTGCCTTGGAAGCCGACCTCCCAAGAGGCCCTTTTTGGGCCTCAACAGTTGTATTTTCTCCTGAGAGGTTCTTCTCTGCAGCTTTTGGAATGTTTTCCCCTACATCCCACTCCATTCCAGTTATTTCTCCAGAATGGGGAGTATTCACCTCTCATATTTACCTCTTTTTGTTTGTTGTGCTTATAGTGTTTCAAACAGATCTGCATAATGCTGGTGTTGGTGGCAGTGTAAGTGGGGTTCAGAGGATGGCTGGGTGGGTGAGCATGTCCTTATCTCCCATACTAATTAACAGTCTCAGTTGGAACTCCTAAACTTCATCTTTACTCATGGAATGTGAACGGGCTCACCAATCCCATTAGGAGATTGAAAGTGCTAGCCTGGATTTGGAGATATAAGTCTGACTATATTTTTCTCCAGGAGTCACAGCTTCCCCCAAGAGAGCATGCAACTTTTCTCAAACTGAGCTTCTCCGTGGAGTACTCCTCCTCCCATGAAGGCATCTGCAGGTGCAGTGTGATGATCCTTATTCCCCACCAGACACCTTTCCAAGCACATCTGACCTGAGCTGATACTGAGGAGCACTTAGTAATGGTCCAGGGGACCCTGCATGGTCAGGAAGTAACACTAGTGAACCTCTGTCTTGCTCCAGACACCAATACCCCTACAATCAATTTACTCTTAGACTGGGTAGTCTCCCTGACTAAAGGAATACTCCTCCTTGCTAGAGACTTCTGTATTGCCCCACAGTCAAGTTGGGACTCCTTGAACCCAAATACTCCTAGATAACAGGCTCCCATGGATTCTTTAAGAAATTCATCCAGGAGGTAGGGTGGCTAGATGTGTGACTGGCCCTCTATTTTAGGGCACAAAATCACTCCCATTATTCACAAGACCTTTACTCATACTCCTGCACAGACCACTGTTACACTCAGGTGGAGTATCAGTCATGGGTGACCAAATGCACCATGGGTGACAGTTTTCTCTCAGACCACACCTTGGCAAGCTCCTACTGGGATTTCAGACTGAAGAGGTGGACCACACAGTTGCACCTAAATACTTATCTCATGAAATCCTTGGCCTTTCGATCCTGTGTCAAGAAGCAGCTAGGAAGATCCAAGTGATAACCCCAGTACAGACACAGCTCATTCTATCAGGTGGAACATGATTAAGTTGGTTCTGGGGGGCCTCCTTATTCAGTGCTCATTGCAACAAGAATGGAAATGACAGGAGCATAGACAGGCTCTCAAGGATACCCTCCATTTTTTACAAATGGCTCATCAAAAGGGAGATTTGTCAGTCACCTTACAGATTAATAAGGTAAAAGTGGATTTACATTCGCTGTGTCTAGAACAGAAAGAGAGTGCACTCACCTTTCTCCACCAGTGCTACTGTGAGGTGGGGGCCAGGTCTTCTGAACTCTTGGTGTATGAATTCCAGAAGCAGAAAAAGGTAGCCACAATACCTGTGCTACTACACCCTATCTCAGGGGTCAGAGCCACCCACTACCAGGAGACAGCACAGGCATTTCTGCTTTATTATGAGAACCTGTATACCCCAGAAGAGGTGCCAACACAGGAGCAAACAGACTCCTTCCCCTTGCCGATCTGACTTCCAACTCTCCCTAAGGAGCAGGGAGAGCAGCTACTATCCCCATTCATGTCAGAGGTACTAGAAAGAGCCATTAGGTGCTCAAAACAATTAAAGCCCCAGTCCCAAATGACTACAAAGCTAAGCTTTACAAACTTATTAAAGAATACTCTCTGCAGCCTCTTTTAGCTTCATAATAAGGTTCTGCTGGGTGACTCTCCATCTCCCTTCTGGTCACACATGGCTATGCCCATCATTTCTAAACCTGGCAAAGAAAGCCTCCTACCACCCAATTTTGTGCTCAACTCCAACTAGAAGTATTTTGCGTCAATTCTGGCCAGGTGCCTAGACAAACTCTTCCCATCCCTTATTAACAGAGATCAAATGGGATTTCTCCAGTCTAGAAGTGTGACTGAAAATACCCACTGCTCCCTTCATGTCCTTCATCAGGTGCAGCGTTCAGCCTCCTCCTCCCCCCTCCTGCATAGCATTGATGCCAAGAAGGCATTTGACTGAGTTTCCTGGTAGTTGCTGTACATAGTGCTGGGATGCCTGGGCTTTCTGGTCTCTTTCATCCAACTACTCCAGCAGATATATAGGTACAGAAATCCCCACACCTGTGTCAATGTGAATGGCCCACTGTCACCCCTACTCTTTGCAATATACACATATGTATAAATATATATATAGCCTTTAGCTCTGGCTATAAATGCAGCTACTACTTTTAGGGATATCAGGGTGGAAGGGGTGGAGTACTGCACTGCTTTGTACACTGGTGATACGTTATTCTACTTTGATAACCTGATGGAAGCTGTACCTGAGGTGTTCGAATTGCTGCTGTAGTTTGGGGCGGTTTCTGGGTAGCACTTCAACACCTCCAAAGCTGAAATGCTGGGATTTCACTTTATGCCTCCTTAAAACCCTAAACGAGGACTACTTCTTCTACTGAGACTTACAAAAGCTGTAATACATGGGCATTAATGTAACCCAAACCCCAGACTCCGTGTATAGGGATAATTATTTCCCCTTAACCCAACAAATATTACAAGATTTCTCCCGCTGGGGGGGCTCTCACTCTCAGTTTGTTAAAGAAGATTGAGATGGTCCATATGGTATCATTACCTAGGGCACGCTACCTTTCTGAAAATGTTCCCCTGATGTTGCTCACACCTAGGGAGCCTGGAATAGGGAACACTTTCAGTTTATTTGGGCAGTGCTGAAGTCACACATTAAACTAAGGCAACTATTTCTAAGCAGATGGGTGGCCTGGCCTTTCTGCATTTTCAGCTATAATACTGGGCAGCATATGCCTGCTTTATCTTGTTTTGACACCTGGGGGGCACTTATGGTGCTTTGTTAGACATGGAACAAAAGATGTCCAATACCCACTTCAGTCAGGTTATGTACCACTGGGTGGCTCCCCTAGCCCTGACAACTCCCTTCAGTTCATGACTTTGTTCTTGGGTGAGAGTCTGGCATAACATCAGACAGGTACTCCACCAGACTCCATTCCTCCCTCTCCTTTGTCTGATTGCATGGTTAGAGGACTTTGCACCACTCCAGTTAGACTCAGGCTATTGTACCTTGGAAAGTTACTCACTTCAATACATGTTTCAGCTTATGACTGGCCCCTCTGTCCAGTCATTTGCAGATTTGCAAACACAGTTCCAGTTACATAGATTGGAATTCTATCACAACCTACAAATCAAGCATTGCATCCTGTCCCTGTCACTCAGAGTCTGCACACCAAATATGCACCCACTTCTTCAAACTGGGTTTACAGCCCCATGTTTTCTCACATACAGTATCTATAAGACCCTCCTGGCCACACTGGTGGTTGACTCCATGACTGTAGCTCAGAAATGGAGGATGAAGCAGGAACCATCCAGAACAAAGAATCCTGATGTTGTACATATGAAGCATCCTTCAGGGTAACTACTGTAGCTCCAACCAATCGAGGGAAATTGAATGGAGGTACTTGACTTTGTTGATCAGAACAACAGCTATCAAAGCCCATTACCTTCTGTCTCATTTTCCTTCATGTTAGAGAGGTTGTGTTGAGCCCTGGGTCACATACATCCACATAATGAGGAGCTGCCCCTCCTTATTTCCCTTCTTCCATGCTCTTGAGATGGAGCTTAGGAATTATTTAGTAGTCCAGTCCTATAATCTTCTGATCTTTACCTCTTTCTGCAGTACTCTAGAGGCTTCAGTGACCTCAACACCCACTATCTTCTAGGTGTATTACTAACTGTAGTGAAGAAATCCATCATGAAGTTCTGGCTTATACCTGGGCTCATGGGTGCAAGAGCCTGGAGACACTCCGTAAACCAAATCTACCCTATGGGAAACAAAAATCAGCCACTCACTTAATGATCATGCAGAGGTTCGTTCCTTCTGTTGGAATGACTGTCTCCTGCATGGCATGAGTAAATACAGTACCCCTCATTTGTGCCATATACACTCCTTTGTGACTGACATTTTGCCAAGCTTGGGGGCCCCCTATTGCATTTCCCTCCTCACCCTGCCTGTGCCCCATGTTGCTCTGTTGAGAGATGATCAATGCGGTGCCCTGCTGTCCCCTCTGTTACTCCTATTGCCTCCCTTCTGCAAGGCACTCCCTGCCACCACCACCACTCAGAGTTTTACCAGAATGAATGATTAACACCAAAGTGAAATGCTTACCTGTTTTATTGAGATATGTTCATGCAACCCCCTCATGCTGTACCTAAGAGGGGGTTAATACCTTAACTGTTTTAGATACTGTACCTAGGTTAATATTGCATAATGATGTTTAAATGATTTGACACAGATTGCTTAGCAGATGCTTTACTGCTGCTTTTATGTAACAGGCAGACTTGCAGAAAGTTGAATAAAAATTATATTAATGAAACAAAAATCTCTCTAACATGTAGAATGTTGTGTTCCACAGTGTAAGGACTTCTTGTATGAGCTGATGGTATGGAAGACTGTTTTCCTTTTGCAGGGCTTGCAAAATCTTACATGTTTTTGCTGAGTGCCTAAATTACCACAAATGTTTCAGGTAAAAGCAAGCATATTCTGTATATTTCTGTCTTCCTTGAGAAATGTATGCTCTTCCAAGTTCAGGTTATGAGCAAAACAAGGGACATGTGTGAATGCAGCAAGCTGCACTGCCTGTAGAATGTTACTACCATTGTTAGAAGCCACAAAGCCAGCTGACAGGCCATGAGGGAACAGCCATTTCTGAAATTGTTTGTTTCGTTCATCTGTGTGAACCTGAGTGATCTTTTTCAAATGCAGTGATATACAATACAGGGCAGCCTGTTTTTATGGCTGCATTGAAAAAGCTATGCTGATGTATTACTGTTACATAGTAGACAAGCATTTGTCAATGCCGAACGTTCACTTGCAGGTATTTGCAGTGGTGTTTGGCATTTATGCAGGCCCCCCCAAGTAGTTGTATCCATGTCCCTTCAGCATTCATGTCCCAACAGAGTATCTTTCTACAACTTCTCCTGCATCTGATTTACAGTTTAGCCTCATACTTTTTAAGTGTCTGTGTTAGGAACCCTAATACCCTGGTCGTTCTCAAGGTTATGAGCCTGTGTGGAAACTGCACGATGCATGCTCGTAACACAGTCATTTAGTGGAATTATTTCACCAGATTTTCAACATAGTCATTTTGTCACCTCTGCTCATGAACACTGTCAGTATGATTTTTGTAATCTGTCCCGAACATTGATTTCCTTCAGTGACCACACCATTGTGTGCCAAATGCACAAACACAGAATTTGGGCAGGATGTGAAAAATGACAGCTGTACTGTTCATAAGGAAGAGTGAAAAGATGTCAATGTTGAAAATCTGGAGTGCAAATATTACAAATTTGCTAAATTACAAGAGTGCGTGGCACCTGCGTAATGTACACTCATAACACAGTCATTTTATGGACTTTTGTCACCAAATTTTCAACATTGGCATTTTAGAACCTCTGCTCATAAACAGTGTCACTGTGATTTTCTTAATCTGTCTTGGAAACCGATTTCCCCCAGTGACAGCGCTACTCTGTGCCTGAAGAAAGAAAACACATTTTGGCCAGGATGTGAAAAATGACAGCTGCACTGTTCATAAGGAGGTATGAAAAATGCTAATGCTGAAAATCTGGAGTGAAAATATATGAAGTTACAAGAGTGCATGGAAACTGTGCAATGCACGCTCGTAACAGTCATTTCATGGATTTTTGTCACCAAATTTTCAACATAGGCATTTTAGGACATCTGCTCATGAACTGTGTCACTGTGATTTTCTTACTCTGTACCGAACACTGATTTCCCACAGTGACCATGCTATTCTGCGTTGGAAGTGGGAAAACACATTTCGGCCAGGATGTAAAAAATGACAGCTGTACTGTTCACAAGGAGGTGTGTAAAAATGCAGTATTGAAAATCTGGAGTGAAAATATTCCACATTCGCAAACTTATGAGTGTGCATGGAAACTGCACAACGCATGCTTGTACAACAGTCATTTTTTTTTAATTTTTTCACCAAATTTTCAACAAAGGCATTTTAGGACCTTGGCTCATGAACAGTGTCACTGTGATTTTCTTACTCTGTACTGAACACTGATTTCCCACAGCGACCACACCATTCTGCACCAGAAGTGCGAAAAACACATTTCAGCCTTGATGTGAAAAATGACATCTGTACTGTTCATAAGGAAGTGTGGAAAAATGCCAATGTTGAAAATCTGAAGTGAAAATATTACAAATTAGCAAACTTATGCGTGTGCATGGAAACTGTACAATGCACACCGTAAAACTGTCATTTTTTGGAATTTATTCACCAAATTTGCAACACAGGCTTTTTGAGAGTACACCTCATTGACACAGACACTGTCATTTCATTAATCAGTTCCAAAATGTGATTCCACACAGTGACCACAAAATCACCTTTCAGGACTGAATAATGCCATGACAGTGACTGCATGCATGAGGAGGGGTCCCAATAACCCCATATTGAAAATTTGGCACCAAATGTCCCAGCAATGCCCAAGATATCCAAATAAGTTGAAAAAACACATTTATGCCATTAAATAGCTTACCAGCATTTCTTCAGTTCGCAATCAGCTTTGAAGAGTGCAGACGTGTTCCCAGTCCACTGAAGATCATTGCGCTGGACTCTGGAGGTAAGTATGGGGTGAGGGGGTGTGGGGAGGTGGGGTGCAGAGGGTGGCTGCAGGTTGGGGGAGGGGGCCAGCGACTCACCAAGGGACTGTTTTCTTCTTTCACAGCACTGTAAAAACACAAAGATGCCACAGGACACCTTTGGTACACTGGGGTGGGCTCCCAGCATGCCACCTACATGTTTGTAGGGGGAACTGGAGCCGATGGGAACTGGGCACCCCCATCGGCCATACAGCGTGCATGGGGGGAGGCATGAGCACGTTGGAGTGGGTTCCCAGCTTGCCACATTGTTGTTTGTTGGGGGGGCTGCAGCTGATGGGGATTGGGCACCCCCCTCAGCACACAACATGGGGGCCTGGGAGGACAATAACGAGGGGGCGGGGAGGACATCAGCAGAGGGAGGAAACAGGAGGGATTTAACTGAGGGAAAAGTCAACGTCAGTATGCTAATTTCACACACACTACAATCACTGATTGCAGCAGACCTTTTGTTTGAAGTGAAGACCAACACAGCCAAACTGCTGTCATACACAGCTAGGCATCTATTGGTCCGGTAGGGTCACGCCTGCTATACTAAGCACCACATTTACTAGGAGGGTCACACACCTCCAAAAAGTCATATTGTTTCAAGACAATCCTTGTACATGCGCGCAAGAGAATACAAAAAAAGGGGCTCTGGAAGCATGTGACTAGATGTCTAATGCACCACAGCCTATCTCCTTCCAGATGAAGCTCATCTCTCCACATCCTCTCCATTTAGTACTGTGCAGTTACTTCCTCCCCCTTTCGCTGCACTATTTTCTTGCTCCAGACCCCACTGCCTGCTTTGATTTAAAGCAGCAGTATTCATTAACAATTGTAGAAATATTTCTTACCAGGTGCGAGGGTTTTGAGAAGAGTATGCATTCCAGTTTCAAGTTTATATCTTGAGTGAGTAAAGAGTGTTAGTAATGATGGTTTTATATTTATTAAATATTGACTCATGTTAATAAAAATGGCCACCTTTTGTTTACACTAGTTTTGTCCTATTACCCTAATGATGTCCTGATAGCATTTTCATATGCATGCTCATGAGTACACCCACTTGATTGATAGCTAGCATTTCAAATCCCTTTACTTCCCATCAGTTTCCTATGCTAGCACACCATAACCTCTGTGTCATTTTAGGCAAGGCTGTGCTGGAATTTTATAGTGTTGAAGTCAGCACTTTTAAAGATAATAAAGAGGAACTGGAAATATTGTCTCCATGTCTGTTTTAAATTAATCAAATGTACACTTACATAGATCACTCACCATTACATTTACTGAGTGTCATCGTGACCCAGCCCTTAACTGACACTATGACTTGCACTGGTCATTGTTTCTGAATACATTTACAACTCAGCAACACTTGTAGATGTGGTATTTTTTTTTTAAATAGCTGTCTGCACATGGTACTTGCATGAGCAACCTCTGTATTAACTAATTAGTAAAACATCTGTGCTTGAGAGGTTGCTCGACCACAGATCGTCTTTTGTTTACACTGTCAGTTGGATTTGTTTGGGTCTGATAACATACATCATAGTATAGGTAGATACTTTTTTAATACTATGTTACAGTTTTTAAGGCATAGTCCCCCCCCCCCCAACTGCAAAATCTTCAGTCTTTTTCTTAGGTTCTAAATAATATTTCTAGAATGTGCAGAGTCTGACATATTTAACAGTGCAAAGCTATGTTTGTGATTTTCCAGAAGTAATACAATGAGAAGTTTGTGATGAAAAGAAAGCTGACCTATACCAAGGCAGAGTCAGAAACTGTTGCTGGCACCCAGCCAAATTTTGGTAGACTTTACGTGTATCAGGCAAGTAAGGTTCTTCTTTGACAAGCCCAGTTGTCTTGGATTGGAGGAGTTAATACTTCAATTAGCACACAAAGAAATTACCAGGATATTATGAGTGCTATATAAAAACATTGGAAGCATTAGCAAGCCAGTGTAAAGTAGTAGCAAATGTTACATGTGGGTTTATTTAAACACATTTCAGCAACCTAGAACTGCAGGTACTCCCTGAACTTGACAAGCTGATAGCTGTCTCCATGGCTTCCACGTTCATGTCTGCATTACTGATTAATGGTTTACAAAGAGCCAGTGACAAATAACTTGAACAAAGTGTATACGCCACTCATGGTGTTTACCAGTGATGGTGGACCAGGTGAGCATTAATGTAGAACAGGCTGTAATCCATTTGAATCAACCAGGATGACTGAAAAAAAAATTAGTTTGTAAATGGAAGACATACTTTATTATTTGCATGCAAACTCATGTACTTTCCTTAATGAATACTGTTTCTTTAATACTACTGTAAATAGAAAAGCTTGGGTCCAAGCTCAGCTAAGCATATAAAATAGTACTACATCAAAGCAGGCAGTGTGCTTTGGTGAAAGAAAATCTGATCAGAGCCAGCATGGCTGCAATGCATAAACCTGACACAAAATCTGTCCTACTCAATTTGGAAATGATGTTGGAGCAGAGAGAGCCTGTACCTGACAGGGCTATCACCTCACAACTGGCCACTTTCTTTTTTTTTTATTGGCTATACTTTTTGTATTAGGGCTTTGCCAACCACCATCAGTCCTCTCCTGCAGTCCCCACAGCTCCGCCCCAAAACCCACAATCTCAGGTCACACCTCCACCCCACAAGCACCCTGGTTTTCCCCCTAGGTTTGGACCACTGATTCCTCAGTGGAACTCCTGCTGTAGTACCAGAAGGCACCCTGGCTTTCCCCCCAGGGTGGGGCTGCCAGATCCCCAATGAATCAACATATGGTAACAGGGGGAGAGGGGTTGCTGGCAGGGCTTCAGTTAACTCCATTTTGGGAGTATCTGACTCCCACAAATTAAGCAAAAACTTCCAAAATAAAGGGGAGGAAGTCATTGACTTCCAAATGTGAAAAACAAAATTGGATGACTTCCAAAACTGAAGGCACAGAAGCTAAGAAATTATGGATTTTTTTCCAAAAGAAATTGTATTTTACCACTAATATTTATATTAACATCCATAAATTGATCATTCCTAGAATACTGCCTTTCAAATTGTGAGATCTGGGAAGTATTTTGACTTCCAGATCTTGACTCAGGGAAGTATGTGACTTCCACTAAAAATAAATTAACTGAACCTCTGGTCGCTGGTCACAGTGTGGGGTCCAGGTGTAGGGAGTATGTCATCTCACTGACGGAGCACCAAGGGTTTTTCAAGAAAAGACCCCCAAGAGGTGGGATGTGCAATGATGTCCAAGGCAGAAGTGCTGACATCTGGTCCACCTCCCACAGAATACAGGTGCTGGTCACTGCTGGCCCCCAGCCTCTGCTAGAGGTCAGTGATGCACTGGACACTCAAATGCTCCTCCCCCTAGAGAAGGAGATCCATCCCAGGGATGTCTGGTTCTTCTCCCACTGGCTTGCCCACTGACTCCTGAGTTCCTTTCTGAACCCAGGATGTCAGTGTCACAAGCTGAGACCCTACTGCTGCATGGAAGGGCTGGCCCTTCAACTGCCCACTTCCAGTACTGGCTTTTGGTTTATTTATTTATTTTATTTAGTTTTTGTTAACCGGGTAAGTGCGCTAGCCAACACAATGACTATTTTCAGGCACAACCCAGGAGGGTACAACATAATGAACAGGTGCAAGAACATTTTGAACAGGGAGAGAAGCAAACAATACATTATACAAGGAAATGAGCAAATCTACACAATGTAAGAACCTTGAGGTAGGAAAAGGATCATTCTTCCGATGTCTGCCTTCTTGAATTTCCTACCCAACTGGAAATGACTTTCTGGTCAGAGCTGTCTTGAGCTGGTATAAATATACATAGTATGCGTTTCAGTTCTACTAAACAAGGAGACAAACAAAACAAACAGCAACATCAATGGATTTTTGAGAAGGTAAGAAATCATAAAATGTGGGTTTTTAACTAGAAATAATATACTGAAATACAGGTTGACAAAGTTCCTTTAAATTCCAGTGCTATAGTATAAGTTTCTTACACTACCTCAGGCAGAAGTTCTTTAAATTTGTTGCTAAATTTGCGGTACTTAGAGAGTGCCTTCCAATTGCCTCATATTTTATGTGCTGATTAGTGTATCTGTTTGTGGAGACCATTCATATTTTTTTTTAAATTAACATAAAAACAAGAAATAAAATATTAAATATAATATAATGTATGAATCCCCTTTGGAGGTATTAGCAATTGATTCTATTTCTTTGGCAACAATGTCAGTTCTGTAATCTGTCTGCATAGCTTTGAATCACTTGCAGTACACTGATTACCTGTGGAGGATTAATGTTTCTAGCTAAGAATAGCAATTTAAAATAAGCCCATAGTATACAGTTGTAACACAGTCTTGAAAACACTTTATTTCATGAATGCTGTTTAATATTAAGGTTTGAGCATGTATGACTTCTGGTTGGATGAAATGAACAGGCCAGATTGAAGTCTTGGGTCTCAAATGGGACAAAAAAAGACAAACGTGGATTACAAGAAGTGCAGTGAACAGAACAACATGATTTCCCTTGGCTGGGACTGATCAGGACAGGGGCTGCTATGTGGTATGCTCTCATTTGGTTTTCAAATCCTCAAGAGTTCCTCTTTCAAAATTGTGTATTAGCTCTTTACTCTGCTGGCTCCGATTCTTCTAATATTTGTTTCTTGACTTCCTTTTTTATCTTAATATAAATTTCTACATAGCCAGATCTTAGATTTTGCAGTAAGGCAAGGCAACATTTATTTATAAAGTACTCAATCCCAAAAAGGCTCTGAGCGCTGTACAGAATAAGCATAAAATCAAACACTAATATTAAGAACACTTTAAAATAAGTAGAGGCAAAACAATTAATCAGGGAATGCTTGTTGAAATAAATAAGTTTTCAAAGAGGCTTTAAGAGGCATCCACCCATGTTGGCCATACGGATGTTCAGAGGGAGTGCAAACCCTGATATTAAACAGCATTCAAGAAATTATGCTCTTCAACTGTGATATAGCACCCCTAATGAAGACATAGCAGTATGACATGTTGCAATATGTGACAGTTGTTCAAACATTTTTAAATCATAATTTTGTGATTCTTTTCTTCACTGATTGTTCTCGGAGATTTTCTAAATATGTCTTTGGACACAAATCACAGAAACAATTTGCAGATTGTGTGAAAGGCACTTTGGCACGATACATTCCTGTTTAAAGCTGAACCAGCCTAAAATGTCATGGTGATTTGCATATACAGCCCATGATGCTTTGCATTGTTGGGGTATGTGTGATTTTGTATTTCATTGAAACTTGGCTTTATGGGCAATTCTCTTTGGGGTAACCCTTGCCTCAGTGCTTTTGCACTAATGTTCTTTGCCTTTTACACATTTTAATTACTGGATAAAGATAACTTGTGACATACTGTAATTCAGCACTGCTACTTTCCTGGGACATAATCACTTAGTGGTAAGTCACAGAACAGGTGGGAAAGCACTATACTCAAATTACTTTAATACTATTGAGGCAGCAGCCATTGTGACTCTGACCAGAACTTACTTGAAAGGCTGCTGCATATTGCCCCTACAGGTAAGACTGGAGCAGATTGAGGCAGAGAAGTATGCAAAAGAAACCCAGTGAGCAGTCATTAGTAATGTTTACACAAACCTTACCTGTTGCTCTTCCATCTGCACATCTTGTCCACTCCTCCACTCACACAACTATGGACCACATTTACACAACAGTCATTGTGCACTGTTGCAGGGTCAGTCTGCATGCCAGACTGAACTTCCTGTCATTTGCCACTGGATTTCCACTGGGGGTTGGGGTTGAGGGGCAAAGTTGGGGGTCTCAGTTTGTTAAGTGTTACAGTGGAGAGGGAAACAAGGACCATCAAGTTCAAAAGCTTGTGGCTGTCTAAAAGAGCCAGCTTTGTTATGGGGGCTTAACAGGTAAGAACTGTACTGGTAAGGAGCTGCCTGCTTAGGGAGGGAAACTCTTTCTCAGTGACAAGGGGTAGCTTCCAAGTGACATTATATGGGCAGACATTTAAAAAGAGCTTGGTGCCACAGAGCTGCACTGGTGCAGGTGGCGCAGTATGTTTATACACTAACAGAAAACACCTGCACCAATACACAATCCCAGGAAAACAGGGATCATGGTTTGCTGCACCGAAGCAACCTACAACACTCTGAAAACAGTTCGTACTGCCTGATCTGCATCAGTGCAGTTCATCTGCACCTTTTGTACTGGTGCAGATTAGGTATTGTAAACAAGCTTATTGTCATGTAGCAACAGCTGGGTTACTTGTCCACATGTCAGTGGTGATATGTGCTTTGGGTACAAAAACCTGCACTAAAGCATGATTAAAGTGCTAACACATTTTATGCTACATATTTGGTATTGCTTTTCAGGGAAAAAAACTGAGATGGCACCTGGTAGTTGAACACTGCAGTACACATTAGATGCTAAAAATTAGCAGCCTGTACACATGAGAAGGAGTATAAATCCACTGCTATCATTGTTGCATTTGGTTTTGTTGCCTCTTGTGCCATTGGGTGACTTGTGTTATATTTGGAAGATATTTCAAATGATTCTATCATGCTTAACTGTTTTTGGCCTATTGGGGTACTTGAAGCTAAAGCGGGTAAAATATGTCTTTTGACTGATCCAGCCTGGCCTGGTGAGCTGGAGGGACTCTCAAGACCAGAGAAGGAAAAGGTACTACTCTGTGAGCTGGACAATGATGCACCAGCTTCTGGTTCTTTCTGAGAATGTACAAAATATCTGTATAAGCCAACTAGGTGAGATGGGGGTGCTCTTACTGTGTCACCACACATTCGGGCATGCTGCTTTTCTACCTCACCTTCTAGCCCTACCCCTACTGCTTTAACTTTGCCCTCAGGTTTGGATGTGATCAGACTAAGTGTCTTCGCAGCTGACGTGTCAAGATTGCTAACTTCCCTTCCTCTGCTGACAACCTTTTTACACAGTACACATACAGCATGACACACTATATACAATGGGAAGGAAGAATCTTGAAACCTGATTGGTCAGCTTAGACTTTGGCCCATGATGTTGTTCAAGCCCAACATCACAGATCAAGTCCCAGCACACACATGACCACATCAAATGTTAAAAAAAAAAAAAGACTCACTCAACAGGCTATGTACAAGTGGCCCACACTTGACACATCTGCCATGGAGTTTGCCAACACTTTATACTATTTTTTTAAATAAATCCCACCCTCCCACTGTCTTAAATCTCTTTAAAAAAACATGAATAATAAATATATTGTATCCAGCATGTCACATAATCTTAGTATCCTTCTTAGTTTTACACTTCTTTTTTTAGAAAAACTGAAAGTCATATGTAGCCATCATAATGGTCAACTTTAGTAACTCCCTACTCATCAGCTTGAACAAAGTGAGCGTAGGTGCTTTTCAAAAGCACATCACACTTCACTGACTTACCAGATTATCATTTACTGTTTCTGTGTGTTTTTCTAGTAAAACCTTTTCTGGGAGAAATGCTCAGCTACAATTCTGAGAATGGGGTGGGGGCAATCTCACACTTCCAGGCAAGAGAAGGCACACAGCATGAAAGGTCATGATCTTAAGAGTGGTGGTGAGGGGGCTGCGTGAGGGAAAGAGAGAGAAACAGAAACAGAAAATCAAAACTTCTGGAAAAACATGGGATGGAGAGAATAGGGCAGAGAGCAACAACACTGGTAAAGATTGGTATAGGAAGTGCAGAGCCAATGCAGAGCCACAGTAACAACACAGTAGCTCCACCTATTGGCCAAAACAATAAATCAGCACTATTTGTTTGTTAAGTAAACCTAATCTTTGAAAAAAAAAAGGAAAACATGCTTTTAAGTGTAGTTTTTCATCTTTCTGATTTTAGCTCATGAGCCATTGTATAATCACAATAATACAGTCTAGGTTATGTGTTGTGGAGGGATAACATTACTTCTCGGGTGTTGGATGCACTCAGCCTGTGGCTCCATTCCCAACTACTTAAGGAATTACATTATCCCAGCAAACACACACACACACACACACACACACACACACACACACACTGTCATGCATTACTATCATTACTATTACTTGATCATGAAATGGGTAGAAAGAATCCTGAAATCTGATTGGCTGAGAAGCCCTGGCAACAGGGTTGTTATCCTGGTGCAAAGGCAGGCTGGCACTCAGCCGCCTTCTGACAAATAATTAGTCAGTCTGAAAGACTGAACATTCTAACTGACAGTCTTTGTTGTCGTGCCACTTCTGACAGGGAAAAAAAGGGAAGAAAAAATGGAAACTAATTTTGCCTTATTTGCTAACATTTTAAATGAACCTGTCCAGGAAAACAGCACCACAGAGATGTCTTCAGCAGATTCTATTATTCCAGAGCCTGAAAAAAGAAAAAATGTAGTAAATCACCATGGAACTGACACAAATAAAATCCTTAACCAACTTGAAATGGATCAGAAATAAAGTTAATACCATGAGACAGACACACTCAGCAATAAATCAACTGACAGACTGGCTGAGAGAGAAAAAAAGGTCTCTAAACTAGGAAACCATCATCAAAACTGCACTGAACCTAATCCTGAGAGAGTTGCATGCCCTAGTAAAAAAAACAGAATTGGAGAGATGTACAGCATATCAGGTTATGTGTCAGTAAGAGCTGGCATCAGCAGACATTTTAACAACCCTCTCCTCAGCCAAGGATTTAACCTTATGAAAGACATTGAACTGAGCTCTTCCAAAAACATTTTTTTGGCATACTAAAGACTCTCAGAAGACAAGGAACAGACAAATCCAGTTACTATCCATCAATTCCAGTAGTTGAAGTGTCTAAAATCAGAAATAGTGCTGCCCTGCACCCACGAACCTCAGCAGGCTTAGTAAGAAAAGTGTGGCTGGATATGCAGCTTTTTTTTGCCAGCCATGGCCACAAGAGACCAAGATCACTAGCTCCTGCATCCTTTACAATATATCACGAGAACAACATCAAATATGCCCTTGTGGCCTTCAAAAAGGCCAAAAACAAAAAAAAGACATGGAGATCCCCAAAGACACTCACTGCACAGGGCATTGTGGCTATATTGGGGAGAGGCCTCAAGATCCATTGTGCCCGATTGCCTCCTGGAGCTGTATCTATGTAAAATCCCAGCCAATGCTCCGGCCTTCTACCTTCACCCAAGATGAATCCCTGAGTGTCAGCTTCACAATGAACAAGTATGGTTCATGAGAGAACCTACTGGAAAAAAACTATTTAGCATCTACTGTATGTTGCCAAGAATCTGTAAGTTAGCTAACTTGCAAAACATCTACATGAACCACCTTTCCGAAGCACTGCCATTACCCTAATATTGTCTGCAGGACTCAAGTCACTGGAGCTAATGACTGCTAGTGGCCATAATTCTGAGTCTTCACTCAAAAGTTTCTGTGGCCCTCACTAGGAGATCGACAACTGTGATCTAATATGCTTGCCAGCAAAGAAGAGAGCCCAGGTTTATCTGCTATACGATCCATGAACCAGCAGCAGAAGTTACCGACACCATAGAGCTCCCTTCTCAGTCTGCAGCATGACAGTGCATTAACAACCGCAGTGGGAGGCAGCTAAAACACTCTCCTGCATGAATTTTGCTTCCCATATGTAAGCAGATACCATGATTGCTAAACAACATACACTGGGGTAAGGTCCTTGCACACTCTCCATCACAGTGCCTCCAGCTCCTCTCACACTGTGGTCCAAGATGTCTCCCTGCCATCTGTAAGTGGCCATCATGAACACCTACTAACTTCCAGCTTGACTACTGCTCTTCTCATAGGCTTTGTTCCCCTGCACTCAACTGCAACAATGATACCGGGAGATAAAACTTTCTATAGATACCTAAGAGAAAAAAGGAAGAGTAAAGGGGGAATAGTCCAACTAGCAACAAGGGAGGACCAGCTGTTAAAGGTGAAGAAAAAGCACAGTCGTTAAACAAATTCTTCTGCTCAGTCTTCACAATAAAAGATATTGGCAAAGGACATACACTAAGTAAGATAGAATAGGATAGTGGAGGGGCAGGCTCAAGCCCCCTTCACAAAAGAGACGGTCTTAGAAAAGCTAAGCAAACTTAAGGTGGATAAAGCCATGGGGCCAGATGGTATCCATTCCAGAATACTAAAAACTCTTCAGTAAGAAATAGCTGCACCACTAGCTAAGCTGTTCAATCTATCTCTGGAAAGCGGTGGAGTACCTCAAGACTGAAAAAGGGCAACAGTTGTTCCCTTGCACAAAAGTGGAAGCAAGGAAGAGGCAGGAAACTACCACATAGTCAGCCTGACCTTTATAGTGGGAAAATTATGAACATTACTAAAGGAGGGAATAGTTGACTACCTAAAGGCAACTGGAAAACTCAATCCCACACAGCATAGCTTCACAGAAGGGCACTCATGTCAAACAAACATGATTGCTTTCTTTGATTGGGTTACCAGAACAGTGGAACAGGGTAGGGCGGTGGATGTAGTGTACCTAGACTTCAGCAAGGCCTTTGACACTGTTCCCCGCAGAAGACTTGCTAATAAACTAGAACACACATGAGTTGGATAGAAAATAGTGAACTGGATTAGAAACTGGCTGCAGAATAGGACCCAGAGAGTTTTGATCAATGGGGTATTATCAAAGGAAGGAGGTGTGACAAGTGGTGTTCCACAGGAATCATTGCTGGGGACAGTCCTCTTCAATATAGTCATCAGTGACATCACTGATGAACTGGAGGGGAAGTGTAACCCCCTTGTTACCCGGGGTTACTAGAATCCCAGTAAGACCTAGTGGTAGGCAGGGAAGGCAGCTTGTGAAACTCCAGTTAAATGGGTTTCACACTGTCTCACTCTGTTCTTAGTCTCAGCTGAGACTGAGGGATGACATCACCAATAGAACTTTCACAGCTGCATAAGCCACATTGGAATCTGCAGCAAAGGGAGTTAGATAGAACGTTAGGAGTTTTGAAGTCAGAGAGTCTTCAGTTTGTCTTCAGTGAGTGTGTGTGAAGTTGTAAAGTAGCTCAGTGAAGGCTCTAGGAGCCTCAGCCCTGACAGAGGGCTACTTTTCAGTAATAGGGTGTGTGTCTCCACCTTAAAGAGAGACACAGGAAGATTACTGAAGTGGTGGAGACCGCTGTTTTCGGGTCTCAGTGCCCCCTCCCTCTGGGGGGGATGAGAAGGATTCCCTGCAGATTCCTGGGGCAACCCGCTAGTTTCTGCTTGTGGAGGAAAAGCTGCTGTTTGTTTCCAGTATTTTTTTGGGGAGAAAAGTAGATTTGTGAGTCGCCCGTGGGGCACCTGCAACGTAAGGGTGAGTGTCTGCTCTGGCTAAAAGGACCTAAGTTTTTCACCCTGGAACTTGTGTGACAATGTGGGATTGAACTACTAAATACTGGGATGCCTAGAGTAATGGGCTAAGCAAAGTAAAAGTAGTTTCAAGTTCCAGAGTTTGCTGGGATGCAAATAATATGTAGAGGTGATATGACAGACATCTACCCTTAATCTACAGTTAAAAGTTCAGTAAAGGAATTGTTCAGTTTTCCAGAGAAATGGCTGGGTATGGGCTGTGAGAGCTGGAGGTGGGTGGCCCCTCCATCTTTAGTGACCAGGTCCATCTCTACGGATTTCTTCTGTGATTTTCTACTTTGCCTCAGGCACTTGGCCAGTGATGGTGGAAGTACCCAGACGTGGGATTGTAAGGAAAATTCTCTCTAAGAGTCGCAGACTCTAGTGTGGTGTGGGGAGCCATGACAGGATAACTGGTTCATTCTTCCAATGGACCGCAAATGGGATAATTGGTTCATTCCTCAAATGGACCATGAAGAGGATAATTGGTTCATTCATCCAATGGACCGCAGATCAAGTGTCTGGTGGGGGAGCCGGGCCAGTGGGGAACACCCAAGTGTGTACAAGTCAGGCTGTGTACCCAAAGCTGCGTGCAAGTCCGGGCTGTGTGCCTGGTGGGTTTAGAGCATGAGGGCTGGAAATAGTAATAAAGTGTTTTGTTGTCTCTAATCTGCATTACCAGGAAATGTAGCCCCTTGGGGGTCCATCTATGCTTTGTTTGTTCAGCTTGGATGTGAATAAAAGCCACACTGAAGAATCCCATTTCTGGTTCTGGACATTACAGTTATTGCTTCCTGTGTTCAGATTTACTTGGGTGCCCCTGTTCAGAGTAGCCAAACCTAGGCTTCCCTGTGCCTAGTAACCTCATCCTCCCTGAACCCAGGTCCCCACCAGGTACTGCTGTCAGCTTAAACAGCATGCCACCTGTTGTTTTGCTAAGAAGGCAGGGGTGAGGGGTTACAGAAGGTTTGCTTGTTCGCAGATGATACAAAACTCTGCAACAGGGTGGATACACTGGAAGTGGCATTGGGTATGAAAGCTGACCTAAGGAGACTGGAAGAATGGTCCCGAATATGGCAGCTAAAATTTAATGCCAATAAGTGTAAGGTAATGCACCTGGGGAAGTGGAACCCAGAAAAAAAGTAGGTACTAGAAGGACATCGGAGGAGACAAAGATGGAATGGGTTCCGGGTGTGATCATTACCCACTTAAAGGTAGGAAAACAATGCAAAAAAGCAGTGCAGAAGGCATGTGGTATCCTCCAATACATAGGAAGGGGTATTACAAGCCGAAAGCAGGAAGTCATCATGCTTCTCTACAGATCCTTGGTGAGGCCACACCTCGAGTACTGTGTCCAGTTCTGGAGGCCTCACCTAAAAAAATGACATGGATCATCTAGAGACAGTGCAGAGAAGGGCCACAAAGATGGTGCAGCGGCTGCATCATGAGTCATATGAGACAAGACTCAAAGAATTGAATTTATTCTCTCTGGAACAGAGAAGAAATAGGGGGATATGATAGAAACATTTAAGTACATCAAGGGAATTAACACAACTCAGAAGGAAAACCTCTTCTAGGAAAACAGGGCGGCGCTTACAAGAGGGCACAACTTGCGTCTGGTGGGAGGCAAGTTTAAAAGCAACTCTAGAGAGTACTTTTTCACCAAGAGAGCGATAGACCCATGGAACAGCCTGCTACCAGAAGTGGTAGCATCAAATACAATGAGGGTATTCAAACTAGCTTGGGACAGGCAATGTGGGCAACTTAGGGAAAAAATAAAATGGGGGGGTAGCCACCTTGGGCAGACTAGATGGACCACATGGGCCCCATCAGCTGACACTTTCCTTATGTTCATCTAGTCCCTAACTAATATCATCCCCCAAGAAAATTCAGACAAGTTACAGTTACATGTTGTCTATCCAACTGTTTAACCTATTTATTCGTGCTGTACAATTAATTTATGCCGCTATTTATTGCAAAATTTTACCTTCTTAATGTTACCGCAAGGACTATTTTATGTCTCCTGTACTAAAAAGTAGTAAAAAAAATGACAGTACACAACAAATCTTTAAAATAAAGTTTATTACCCAATTCAAACATATTTTCTCATTCAATATTTTTGTACGAGGCCCATTTCATAATCACAATAAGGCTGTCCAGGGAGTACTTTATGGTAGGATAATGACACTTCTCAGGTGATGAAAACACTCAGCTTTGCTTCTTGCTTCAACCCAATTAAGGTGAGCCATTTCTCCACCATAAAGCACCTCCCTCATGCCTTATTGCTTAGTTTTACAACTGTGTGATGTAGTATATGTCTATTGTTCAGCTTTTCCTTCGTAAGCATAATGCATTCATGTTCTACTCCAGATTTTCGTGTTTGAGAGGGACATAAACTACATCTCACAGTTCTAAAATGGTACTCACTACCTGGGTGTAAATCTGAAGCACCTGTTGAGGTTTCTAATAGGCTCATACAAATGGAACAATCACAGAATTGGAATCAGTATTTAAAAAACAGCTTCTACTGGGAAAAATTACTTTGATCTTCAGCACAGTTCTCATTTAAAACACTGTGGCTGTGAGTATAAGCGAGGAACACACATTGGGCATATGGGGCTGGATTTTAGAAGGTGGACACAGGGCTTGCATCAAACCCTAGCACTGATGGAGTGGCAGCATCAATGATTGCTGCAACAGCACCTGGTTTTATAATCTCAGGTGTAACTGTGATAATTGACCTGATGTAAGGCAGCTTGCACCAAAACTTGGACACAGGCTGTGAGTAAAGGGGTCCTGGCTTAGATGCAAACTAGACCAAGAAAAGATGGTCTAGCAAGTGTCACATTGATGGAAGGGATAGAAAATCCATTTAGACTGGTGCAAGCCAGGTGCGCCATATCTTTGGCACATCCAGGGCTTGTGGAAATTATGGCTGATAAAAAATCTGGCCCACTGATTTACACTTTATCTGTGAACACATTGCACTACTAAGAACTTGAAAATGACTTATTTTGGGGGAGTCACGTGATGCAGATGACCAGGTAGCAGCAGTAACTCGGAGTTCCCACTCTAATCCTGCCATCCTGGACTATTATATAAGAAAAATCCCTCTCCCAGCTCTAAATAACTATTTTGAGAGGTAGAGCCTGCCTTAAGCACTTGATCTTGGAGAAATTTGCATCGCTATTAGAGTTTTCCTCTCCACGATGGAAGCTGAAATGAAGCAGGCCCAGCTGAAGCATACACCTTCTCACTCACCAGAGAAAATGCCCAAGAAGCCGAAGGCCCAAAGTGGGCAAGCGGGTAAGAACACCACAGCGACTACTCAATCGATCCCCCTTATGGAGGATCGCTTTCTGCACGAGCTACTCCCATTTCGGGAAACGCTCTTAGAGATCTCATCTGAAATTAAATCTATCAGTGATGATATGGCAGATCTCACTAAAAGGGTGGGAGATGGAGAAGCTTGAACGTCCTCCATAGAGACGTGAAAAGAGAGAGTTGGCCCTGAACTAGTACATCTCAGACAACAAGTTCAAAAACTACAGTTAAAAACTGAAGATTTAGAGGTGAGAAGCCATTGGAACAATATCCTAATTCTAGAGCTACCAGAGACAAAAGAGGATTCCAAAATAATGGCCTTTATTCAAAAGCTCCTACTGAAAATTGTAGGCCCCTCTCCGCTCAGTGCCAACTACCATATCGAGAGGGCCCATAGGTCTCTTAGGTCTAGACTGCAACCCAGGGCACCCGCTCGCCCAATAATCCTTAAGTTCTTGAGCTACGTAGAAAAGCGACATGTCATTGCAAAAGTTAGAGAACTATAGTCCATTACCTGGGAGAGCACCAAGCTGAGAATAATTCAAGACCTGCTATTTGAAATAAGGCGAAAACGCACAGCCTTCCACCCTACAATTAGCAAACTTATTGCAGCTGGCATTCCATTTAAGATGCATTATTTGGCTAAACTGCAGGTTTCTTTCTCTGGCAGCTGGCTCTCCTATGACTCACCTACACAAGCGACAGCTGATCTAGCAATCAAGCTACAGGAACTGTTTAAAAACAGCTGACATTATTTTCTTAAGTATGGTGTCATTAATACTGGAGGTACTCCTCCCTTTGTTTAGTGCTTAACGTATTAGTTAAAATGTCTTTTTAATGAATAATTTTTTTATATATATGAATCATACCTGAGGGTAGTTTTCTGGTTGTGGTCTGGGTAGGCCACTCTGCCTCTTTAGATGGTAATGCACGAACATGACTTCTGGGGGTGAGTGCGTGCTTTAAGGATTCCTGAGAGATGGGAACCTTTAGCAAAGGTCTGAGTTCCTTGAGACTGGATTCCCCACCGGACCATCTCCTTGTCCTGAATTTTACTCTTCCCACAGATGTCTCCACAGCATACCAAGCAACACCAGACCTCCTTGGACTGTTATTCTCCTCAAGTCGAACTGTAAATAACACCTTTTCTTTTGCTATTGAATGCTTTCAATGGGCACTAGTTAAATTCTGTCTGTGGAAGGAGAGCTGATATCCTTTCTGGAGTCTGGGTTGCAGATTTACCTGGTGGTGGGGGGGTTAGGATATGTTTAATCTGTTAAAGGATAGGTTGAATGGCCTTAAATATATAGATAGTCCAGCTGAGTTAGAGGCTATTACACTTGATCCATGGTACTTTTGTCAGGTAACTCTATCACCTGATTGTCACTGTACATTTGATCAAGGATGGTGGGGTGGGGCTTGAGTCCATGCAGGCTGCTGGAAGCTGCTTAGTCTTCTAGTTAAAGGGGGCACCAGCTCCTCAATGTGTCCTCTGACCCATGTGTTTTGGGTAATGTTTTATGCGTTAACTCTCAGGGGCATATCTAAGCCACACCCTGTGTAATTTCATACTTACTTTTTTATTACAGATTCGGACTTATATGGGGAGCAGTCAGAAGCTGGTAGGAGTAGGACCCATATGCCTTTCTGGGATCTTAAGCTTGCAACAAGGTCCTTTGTACATAGTTGCCGGGTGGGATGGGGTGGAAGGATGGGGTGACAGGCCGGGACCACTTAATAGTTTAAGTACTTTGTCAAAAGAGGGCATCTCAGAGGTAAAGATTTCAAACTGGACAGGGAGGGCAGGGATTTTTTCCTGGAAGAAGATTGTGTGTATATACTACAGTTTCTAGGAGGAAAGGGATATTTGGAAGGGAGGTGGGTGGGCAGGACCGTGCACTAATGTTTCCACAAATTTTCTGATTGGTACAAGAGATATTTCTCTATTAGATACCATAAATGGTGAAAGCAATGGTTAAAATTATAACATAGAATATCAGAAGAGTCAGAGATCCTGTGAAAAGACTTCAGGTTTTAAAACACTGTGCTTTGCTTAATGCAGGAATTATTCTGTTACAAGAAACACACTTGTTGGTGAATGAAGCCACATGGTTACGCAGGCAAGGGATCTCACAATTTTTTTCAGCCGGAGATTCTACTGCAAGTAGGGGGCTAGCAATACTGATTAAACACAATATTTCTTTTCAAGCAGAATCTACCATTATGGACCCTAATGGCAGATTTATTTTGGTTAAAGGCACTTTAATGGGTAAAGAGGTTACTCTGTGTTCCTTATATGGACCAGTTGGGGGTGATCCTGCCTTCCTCATAGCCCTAACTAATACACTCGCTTCATGTTTACCAGCTCCTCTAATTCTGGGAGGGTATTGGAATATACATCCAACCCAGGACCTGGACAGATCATATTCAGCTTTAAAACCCCCATCTCCATTTCAAAGGGCTTTGATGGATTTCATAGATCTACTGGGACTCTGTGATCCATGGTGTATTCTTAACCCCACCCATAAGCTTTTCTTCTACTACTCGACAATACACAAAACTTGGTCCAGATTAGACTATATTCTAATTAGCCTGCCCCTCCTAAAAGGTCTAGGTCAAACAGGTCTGGAACCTATAGTCTTATCGGATCACTCAATAGCATGGGTGCTATTAACTTTGGAACCCCTAAATCAGAGAAACACAATCTGGAAGTTAAACACCCAATTATTAAAATATAAGTCCATAGTTTCTAGAATACACTCCCTTATCCAATCCTTCCTGGAAGATAACAAAGGCTCAGTCCAGAAGGAGGATAAGTTATGGGGCGCTCTAAAATGTTATCTTAGAGGAGAGTTAATGAAGATTACCTCATACCAGAAAAAAAGGAGAGAGAATTAGGCTATTTCTGTTTTGGCCCAAATTATTTATTTATTTTTATTTATTTAGTTTTTGTTGACCGGGTAAGTGCACTAGACAAATCCTGCCTATTTTCAGGTACGACCCGGGGGAGGGGGATACAGATGAATGCCAACTGACCTTGAACCAGATTAAGCTGTTGGTGGTATTTTTTTAGTGAATGAGGGAAATTTGGCCAGGACACTGGGAAATTTCTACTCTTTTCTATAAGTGCCATGGGATCTTTAACATCCACCTGAACTACCACCAATCCAGGCAGATGGGACCTCAGTTTAACATCTCATCCGAAAGACGGCACCTCAGAAGTGCAGCACCCCTCTCATGCTGCACTACAGTGTCAGTACTGGGATATTAACCCAAGTGTCAGATGTGGGAACTGAACCCACAGTCCTCTGATCTCCCGGCCTCAGAGGCGAGTGTGCTACCTACTGAGCCACTGACACTGATAATTAGGACATTCAGAAGTTTCCCTTTCCTCAAATACTTCCCCTGACTCTCTTGCTGCTTTACTATCTCTCAGGAACAAATATGCTGACTTAATGGGGAAAAAAGAGGAGTATCCTCTTTTAAAAACTAAATCCCATTATGCTGACCAAGGTGAGAAGGCAGGTAGGCTCCTAGCCCTAAGACAGCGCAAGTTAGAATCTTCCAGGCTAATTCCCTCCATTGTGGCTCAGGATGGCACCACCAAAACTGCCCCTCAGGATATAACTAAAGTTTTTGAGAACTTCTATCACTCCTTATATGGTAAAGGGCTCAACACACTGCTTTCTTCAGATACTGAGGCATACCTAGATTCACTGGGCCTACCTTCTCTCCCAGAGCATCAGAATTCTTCTTTATCATCTCCCTTGACCCTTTCTGAAGTGGAAGCAGCAATTAAGGATATAGTATTGGATAAGGCCCCTGGATTGGATGGCTTCCCCTCTAATTTTTATAATGTATTCTCTGCCAATCTGGCCCCTCTTCTGTGAAGACTATACAGATATATGTTATCAGCATACTCTCTAAACCCACCATTAATAGAAGCTACAATAGTTTCTCTCATTAAACTGGATAAACCACAGTCTCAAGCATCTAGCTACCAACTGATTTCTCTTATGAATTATGACATCAAAATACTAACTAAAATTCTTTCTTGGCGCATCAAGTCAGTGTGGACTCGATTGTTAAGCCCTGAACAGATAGGTTTTGTACCCGGACGTTCTTCTGCGGACCACCTCAGGAAACTGAGACATCTTTCAGGCTGCTCAGTCCTCTTAATCCTCCATGATCCTAGTTTCATTAGATGCTGAAAAAGCATTCAACAGAGTGGACTTAGAGTTCCTCTGGTTAACATTAAAAAAAAAGGTCTTCCCTTCTTTTTTTATCCAATGGCTCCAATCTATATACTCTTCACCTTCAGCTAAAATCTACTGTAATGTTTTTTTTTCTCCCATTTCCCCCTTTTTACAGGTACTAGACACGGTTGTCTACTTTCACCTTTTCTTTTTAATCTTTATTTGGAACCCCTTCTCCATAGTATTAAATCATCATCTCAGATACAGGGCATCTCCATACTCAATCACACTTTAACCCTGTCAGTTTATGCAGATGACATTCTCCTTCATTTAGAATCTCTAGTATCCTCTTTAGAGAAAACTCTACAGGCAATAGCATAATTTAGCCAGTTCTCCAATTACAAACTTAATCAATCTAAAACTGAAATATTTCCTCTAAATCATTTCATCCATAGATATAGCTTTGATAGGTTCAGCATGAAATGGTCCCCGCACTCTATTAAATATTTAGGTATTCTACTAGCCACGGATTCCTCAACGGTTAAGAAATTAAACCTGGAGGACTTGGTGACTACCATTCAACAAGATCTTCATAAATTGGAATCACTCTCGCTGTCCTTATGGGGGTGAATAAATATTGTCAAAATGAACATCTTTCCCAGAACCTTTTAACCTTTAAATATGTTACATATCTGGCTTCCTCAATAATTTTTCCATCGGATACACTCAATTATTTCCAGCTTTATCTGGTTAAACAAACATCCTAGGCATTCCGTTCATAAGCTAAGTTTCCCTAAGGAACTCGGGAGTTTGCGCTTACCTCATTTCCTCCTGTACTACTGGGCCAGCTACGTGTCGAGAGTAGGTAGGTGGCTAGCCACAACAAATGATGATTATATCCCCATCTGGCTTCAGAATGAAAATCAAATCCTATGCTCATATAAACTAGATGTCTCAACTATCTTCTTCTCTGCAGGGAAATCCCTTCCACCTGAGCTGCATAACTCGGTGATTGGCACCTCATTAAAGATCTTTTCTCAGTGCTGTTCATTCCTTAGAATATCTCCATCCCATGATGTGGCTCAACCACTTATCTCTAATCCTAACATTAAAATTGGGGGGTACTTGTATCACCTTGGGTTGACTACCTCAGATGAGAGATGCCAGAGGAGCAGATTTATACTCACATGTCTCCCTACTCTCTTCCACCGATATTCTCATGAAATACAACATACCTCATACACACATCTTCAAGATTTTTCAGTTGAGACATGTAGTAGGTCAGCTGTTTGGTACCACCCTCAGTTACCCAAACTGGACACAATACTAACTTAGATGTGGACCATCTCTCTCCAACCTCATTGTGTCTCCCTGATTTACGCTAGTCTCTTAGCTTTTAAGTGCCCAGACCCTCTTCCAGGCTCCAAGGTGTGGACCTCTCTGTTGCTGGACTTAACTATTAATTGGTCACAAGTATGGAAAGACCTATACATTTACATTACCCAGGATAAACTTTGACTTACCCAATGTCATATATTAAATGACATGTACTACACCCCAGTTAAACTAGATAAAATAGGGCATCTCCCTAGCCGTATTTGTTCCAGGTGTGGCAAATTGGAGGGAAACCTGGTATACATCTTTTAGCATTGTGAAAAAGTTGCTCCTTTATGGCTGGCTCTCCAATTTAGATTGGACCCCTTGCTGGGCCTCGAGGGACTATTCACAGTAGAGATCTGCCTGTTGGGTATTTAAAAGGATATAGGGGTCAAAGAGCGCAGATTCCATATGGCTTTAGTCTCCATGGTGGTCAAGAAACTTGTACTTAAACATTGGTTAGATCAGCTGAGTATATCCTATAATTAATGGCTAAATTAGATGATAGCCTATCTTAGGATCGAACGTCTGATTGCCAGTTCAGGTAACAAGCTTCACCTTTTTGATAAAAAATAGGGTAAGTTATATACTTTATACCTGCACTAGGTATCTGTCTCTACACTGATTTCCCAGTGGGTTTTTCATAGCTCCCTAATATCCAGAGTATTACATGTAATGGCACACTCCGGGGTGTGGTGGGAGGGGAGGAGAAAAAAGGAGGGTTAGTAGTAGATGTCTTGTTTTATCTGAAGCTGTCTGATTGTTTATTACAATGTTAATGGCTTTTGTTATGATAAAACTAATAAAGAACTTGAATTTCCGAAAAAAGGAAATGACTTATTTTTGTTTCCTTTATATAACAAGCAATCTTTGTCTGCTCAAGCACTACTTTTTATGTTTGCTTGCAAGATGCATGCAGAAATGTTAGCATGGTGTTTGGGGGTCTGTATATGTGTCAAGCTGTTGGCAAGTGAATCATGGAGTGAGCCGCAGCTCTTGCTTGCCACTCAGTATCGGTGTGGGCCCTGGGTTCATTTGAATACCTCCATGTGACCATTTGTACAGGGAGCAGTAGCCTGTCTCATGGTAGAATCGTCCAGTTGCTACCTGCTGACATTTTCCTGTTGGAAGCCATATGTTCTTGGATGTGATTCATTGGTTATTGAGTCACCCTCACTGTGAGCCTAATAATTGTTTGCTACTTGGATGGGATTCATTAATTGATGGCTCAATCTCACTGTGAGGATATGTGGCCACTATGGAGATGACTTCCATTCCCTCTCCCTGGTCCTGACTGTGAGCTCCCTGAAGTGTAGCAACTCCCTCTCCATGGACCCAGTCATACTGAGCCTGATTCTCCCTTTCTTATAGCAATTATTTCTTCTATAACAACATTTAAAACATGAGTTTAAGAATCCTATTGGGCCAGCTGAAAGGGTGCAACAGAGAAGGATCATAGAGGACCTAAGCCATTTGCACTGCAATTATAGAAATATAGAATTTAATGACAGATAAGGACTGCTTGGCCCAGCCAGTCTGCACATTTCTCCCTACCTACACTATTATCACAGACCATGCCTGATCTATACCTCTTTCTCCTTCCCCACCTTCATTTTCACTATCATTCTCTTGTGCTTATCTCTTGTGCTTATCCTATGAATTCCTGAACTCCACCACTGTTTTTGCCCCATCACTTCCTCATATCTCTCCTGAATCTTCCTCCCTCCAGCTTCATATCATGTACCCTTGTTCTTGAGCACCTTTTCTTCTGAAAAATACTTCCCTTCTGTACCTTATTTAACCCTGTGAGGTATTTAAAGGTCTCCATCATATCCCCTTTTCCCTCCTCTGCTCTAGGGTATACATACTGTAGTCCTTTAGTCTCTCCTTGTAGGGCTTTTGATGCAGATCCTGTACCATTTTAGTTACCCTTCTCTGGACCACCTCCACTCTGTCTATGTCCTTCTGGAGATATGGTCTCTAGAACTGGACACAATACTCTAGGTGGGGTCTTACCAGCGAGCTATACTGAGGCAACACCGACTCCCTCTTTCTGCTGGTTATACCCCTCCCAGTAGTAGGGCACAGTGTACACACACCCCTGCACTTCTGCCCATGGAAATTATTATTAAAGGTCTGAGTGGTAGGAAGGGGAGGGACAGGGCTGCATAGTGGGTGAGGTTGGATTACTTGTAAAAAGCAGAATTTATTAAAAAAAAAGTCTGTGTGTGAAGAGGGAGGTGCAGTCAGGAATTTTACTACACTATGAGGAACACAAACTTCCCGCCTTCGCACAAACTTCGATGAAAAAGACTAAATTCACTAATGCGTTCCAGCTCTTCTAGCCACTGTGGGTTGCACCCATGCTGCCCAAAGGCACCCTGGGACGCCCAGACTTCTGCATGCTGTGCCAGTGCTTTTAGACTGGCACTCCCAGAAAAGGGTGCTGCAATCTATTCCCCGCCTGGCACAATGTGGGCACTTGCCAAGTAAGGCATGCTTCAGCATCAAATTTCCCTTCAACTGTCTAACTGCTAACTTCCTGTGGCACCATGAGGGCACTCTGTTTTAGCTACTGTGTGAGCTGTACCCCATCTATACCCTCAGGGGATGATATCAAAGCGTCAGTTCCCATGGAATTATCTGGTGAACAACCCCATTTCCTCCTACTTTTAGGATTGAGTTGCTTCACTCTCTCCCCTGCAGAAACCCCATTTCTGTCTTCAAAAATTTCAAGGTATTGCAGATGAGTGTGTGCAACACACCACACAAGTGGGTCAGCATATATCACCCTTGATCCAGTGACAAGCATGGACAACGGGGATATTGCCTCTCCCCAGACAGAAATACACACAAAGAAATGGTAAACAAAATATCCCAGCTACTTTAATACTGTGGGGCTCCCTGCCACACCAGTGGCCTGCCTCCACTTTTCCATGGGCAAGGCACTGAATCCCAGACATCTGCAGCCACCTCATTTGGCAAGGTTCTAAACTCTCAGGAAACTGGGGTACAACCCATCTCCCATGCCAGCATGAGGCATCCTGCTGAACCTTCATGGGTCACACCAGTGGTCTAGCACTGTCTATGCCTCCCTTATCCCTTTGATGGGTGGGTATAGCCTGTCTTTTCCAGGGTAGGCTACACCCAGCCATCAATGTCCAAGTTGCCCTGGGGGTCAGGCTTCATCTGACACCTCACCTCCCTAGGGTCACTAACTACCAGAGCTCACACCTCCTAATCTCAGCCATTGGCCCTCTCCCATTATTTAAATGGTGCCCTTCCCCTTTTAGTTGAAAGAAAGAGAGATGCAAGTGTTTCAGAAAAAGATCTTTTCCATTTTCTGTGCATTTGCAGGATATATACATTTACACCATGGTTCAGCTTAGATTAAAATATTAAGATATTTTATATGTAAAATTGTACTGTGCACAATGTCTGGGTAAGATGTCCTTGGAGGATCTTTCCCAACTGTAGAATTAGGCAGGCATTTCTTCATTGGCCTTTGCTCAGCCTGAGCATCTTCATGTCAGATGCCTGGCTCATCTGTTCTTCTTTGACCTATGGAGAAAGAGAGAAGCAAAACAAAACATGCACAGTTTTTTCTCTTCAATACTTACAGTACAATCACACCATAAAGTGTACTTCATGAGTATTGTTCTGCAGTGTCCCAGCAATTTTTGTTAGATAAACAGCGCCGACATGGCAAACAATTCAGTTGGTGTCCAGTTTGGTTGGTAGGTCAAAGCGGTCTCAGAAACAAATGTCTCTAGCCCTGGAAAGGCTTGGATGGGATTTTACAACAAATTCTCCATCCTGCAAGTATTCAGTTTGTTTTTGGCTGATCAGTCCACATGGAGTATGATGCATAATGCTGTGTGTGTGGATTTTGTGATCCACATTTCAGCAGTAGATAAAGATTTGAAGTTTGTTCTCATATTCCTTCTCCAGATTAAGGATGAGGTACATCAGGAACTCCTCAACTGCTTTGTAAAGCCATTCCTCTCTGCATAGATTGACTGTCTGCCATCACCACATCAGTAGATAGGGGAAATTGTACTCCCATGTGTCATAGACCATGTAATCACTCTTTTGCTCCACCTGTCAAAGCCTGAACAGGGAGCACAGGCCTCCACCTGACTCCAACCAACAGTCCAGGTCACTCTCTTTTTCTGGGTCTGTGGCACTGGAAAGCATGATTTTTATTACATGAAATGTCATATCCTGACTATGAAAAGCTGGTGGTGCATTGGCCAACCTCCATCCATTTCTTGAGTCATTTAGTGGGCTGAGGCAATTTCCCTCCAGAGAAGATGGAATGGTGGTTACGTATGGCTCCTCTTGTGACTAACTGTCCAAACCTGTCGGCATGAAGTGGGCCCCTGATGAAGTGCAGATGGTGGTTTTGTTCCACCCACATTGGGCTTTATACTTTTGCAATTGTCCCTGGGCACAGAGCTTGAGCAAGTCAGGTGACATTAACCACAAACAAGTCTCTGCACCAAAGTTGATGACTGATTGGCCTCAGTGTTTCTGTCTATTGTGACTTCCAGCTCAATGTCCTTTTTGACACTGCCATCAATGTTTCTGTGTTTGGTAGTTTTGAAAAGTACAGTGTCATCACTCTCCTTTGAATCATGTTCTTCAAATAATTGTTTCATGGTCTCTTCTAGTTGAGTTTTCTCAATGGCAAAGGTATCATCGATGTCATCACTGATCATGACCTTTGCTTTGGTGTCTGAATAAATATCATTTAGTTGTCAATGATTTGGCGCATGAACTCCCCTCTACATTAATGTACACAGTCTCACTAGCTAGGTACCTTGATCGTATTTGTCACATCTCTCATAAGTCAGTTCCCAGGAGCATGTCATCATAGCTCCGGTATTTCTTGCATTTCTCTCAGTAGTGTCATGACAGTACGCAATCTTGCTGTTCCTAACAGGGTGCTAATGGACAATGTGTTTGAGTTTAGGCTGGTGTTATTCACACAGCTCACATCAATACCCACCACCACAGTGCTGATGCTTACCCGCTAGTAATGGCAGCAGGGGAAATGACCTACCTCTGCTTGTATCTCATGCCCAGGTGACACTCAAAGCTCCTTCCATACTGCACTGTTACTCTGCTTGCACCAGTGCTCTTAACTTCCCAACAAAAGACCTTTAAAGTGCAACTTTTGGCACTTGTTTATACCTGTGCTATCCAACATTATAAGCATCTTTGGTGGCAGCCTTGCAAGGCTGGCCAGTCCACCCCCTCCCCAAACCTTTGAGTGTTGTTTGGTCCATATGCAAATGTTCCATGGACCTGCAATCAGTAATGCTCTGTCTGGTGTTCTTCATGTGCTTTTCTTGCAGCACCAACTGGCAATTACTTCCACTAAATTTTATTTTCCTTTTTTTTCCTCCCCACTCCCAGGCTGCCCTCATCAGCCATCTCCCTGCTCCCATCACTCACCATCTCCTGGACTTACCCCATGCCTCCTTATTCCCCCTGTCTTACCCCCCCCCAGTGCACAGTTGACAGGGTGGGTCATGTCTCACTGGAGGTCCATGGTGGGTGCGAAGGTTGATGTTGCGGGGCCTGCTAGAGCAGAAGCAGCATCATGTTGCTGTGATAGGAAAATTTGCCAGCTGCTGTTTCCCCCTTTGTCCCCAAGATGCCAAATGACAATGAACTGAATGAGGCACACACATGCATGTGCATCTAACATCTAGCTCCATCAGTGTCTCCCCTCCTAGTGCTGAACCCTACCTGCACCACCACCTGTGAACACCCAGGCAGCAGTCAAATGGCAGTTACATCAAATCTCCCTCCCTGAGGAGAACAGCCTCTGGAATGCTAGAATGCTCACTCCTTCTTATCCGCCTGGCTCCCAAGAACTCGAGTTCGCTCCCAAATCTGGTCTGCCAGCAACACAGTCTATTTTTCATAGGCCTTAATCTCATTCAAGAGATTTCAGGTGCCCATACACAATGAATCTTCTGCAGATCCTCCATAAATCACAAATCCTGCATTGCATCCAACTCCAACTCCAACTCTGAATCCCCGATCAGTAGCCACAATTCAACCACCCCTTTAGGCAGTGTGTACACCATTCTGCATCTTAAGAAATAAGTACAGGAGCGCTTATCGCATCTGTTGCTTGTGTGGGTCTTTTCCTTCTACATGGGTGGGGATTTAAAGAAAAAGTATTGCTTAGTCATTGTGTTATCTTTTTAAGTAATTTATTTATTTCAAAAGTTTTATTAGGAAAGGCACACTGAGCTGGTATGAGCTCATTTCCAGATGCATCCTGGGGGAGTGGGAAAGAAGAGAACAGAGCAGATCTAAGGTACAATATATAACATAATACAACAATGTGAAAAACAAGTAAGTATAAACAAACTAAAAAAAATTTCAGAATAAAGATTGCTATACAGAAGATACTGTTCAGTAAATTTCAAAACAAGCAAATGAACTTTAAACTTTGAGCAACAAAACGATAATATAAGGAGTAGGGAGTAGTGACTGATTGACTGAGGGAGAAGGGAGAAGCTAGTGACAGTGTAGAGATGAAGACTGGAGGAAGAAATCCTCCCCACTATCAAAAACAGCTGCAAGAGTGAGCAGAGAAATCATGGATGAAGGATTTCAGAACCGAGAGATACTAATGTATTTCTTTATTTCATTTCATCTTATTGAAGGGTTAGACCATTGAGAATTAACTCATTTAAAATGGTGACCCATGGCGTAACATTAAACAAGGTTACACAATTACAAAACATACAAAGACTCATAAATACAAAAACTACATAGAGCATATAAATACATTATACAACATGAGAGAGGAAACAATTCTGTTAAGGCATTATAAATACTAGACATGTATGTTTCTGGCAACAACATCACTATACCAGTTCTTCTATACATTTATTTTCATTCTTGAACTGACCTATGTGATTCTGAAGTGTTTAAAAGTTCATGCACCCTTGCAATGCTTACTATGAAAGCACTGGAAATGTTGGTGTGGTGCCATGCTATTTAACATCAGAATTATACGCTACAGTAGCACCATCACATGGTATGCCACTGCAGTATACTGTAAATCCAGTAATTACAGTCAAAATGTAACAGAATTTATTGAATGTGGTATAAACTGTTGTATGTAGTATTGTCATACTGTATGGGAATCCTTATTGAAAATGGGGATTTTATCCCTAAAGTTTGTACCTGGATAAAAATTAAATATTATCAAATCAAATCAGAAGTCTTTTTAAATACTGTAATTTGGGGTTATCTTTAATGACTTGTGTCATTGACTACAAAAGGAGTTCACTACATTTTTTTTAATATCTGAGGAAGTGCCGGCCTGTTGGCGCAGCGGTTGGATTTCCATTTGCGACATCGGCAACCCGGATTCGGAAACGGACCCTGGTCGTTGTTGGCCAGCCAGGAGGAGAAGGATGGAGCATCCTGTGGACAGCTCTTCTCCTCTGGGGGGAGGGGGAAGGGAACGCTTGGCATGCGAGAGACTCCCAGCGAAGGCTAGGAGTCCCCACATAACCGTTTGTCAGATCCATTCAGGAGGCAGGGAAGATGTAGGACATCATTGCACATCCCCACATCCCAGAAAAAATGGGAAAAAAAATATTTCTGGGGCACTCTGGATGCCACTGCCCCTGTGTCTAGCCTTCATCGCTCCTCACCGCACTGCCAGTGACTACATCCTGGTTCCACTGGGCTTCACTACCGTCCCTGAACCCCACCCTGTGGGGGAATCCAGGGAGGCAATGTCGGGGAACTGACACCTTACCCATTGTAGCAAGGGGGGTTGTGGAGTAGGTGGTCCCACCCTGGGAGACAAGCCAGGGAGTATAGCTGGCCTTGGGTGGTCATTGTGGAGTGAGGCAGGTGCAGTGCAGCTGATGTGTGAGTGGCCAGAGGGGTAAAAAGGATAAATAAAATATATATATATATATCTGAGGAAATGAAAATGATATTGATCATAAATTTTAGGAGGTTGGAAATACCTTTTTACAAAAAAAAACTACTATATATGGTGAAACGTCTGCTAATAAATACTGCTGCTTTCATGCCCAGTGTCCATTGGGCTATATAGTGTATCCTTGTGATTTGTAGAGACACACAGAAACCAAACAGTTTCCATATTTGTACTCTCCTTGTGTACTTGACAGATGCTACATTGCTTCCTTTTCTTGCAAACAGCCTCTCCTGTGTGCTGCCTGCAAGTGTACTAAATGCCTGATTCTCAGTATAAATCTCGCTAGTTAAAAATGGTTGATGACTTCCACTGAACATGCGGCTTAACCATGTCCCACTTTAAGGTTTTTAAAATGAAACATTTAATTGGACTCTTGTGAACAGCTGATTCCAATTGGACAAACATGGTGGATAATACAAGCCCATACATTGGAAATGTTTGATGGCACTGGAACAGTGTTTCAAGAAAGGGATATTGTTAAGTGTAGTCCTGGTGTCGTATAAATGTTAAGCATCATCAGGACATGGTATAAGAGTGTGTGAGTACCTTTGTACAAATGCATAGACAGTATTCATACTCAGAACACAGAATTATGGGTTAATCTTTAATTGTTTGTGGTCTAAATAAGGTGAAAATAAACTCAAAAACATTCCTCCCTCTCCCAGGTGACCAGAGCTACTCCCATGACCATCCTATTCTCTTAAGTCATCTAGCACAACCTTTCACTCCCTAATTGCCCCAGATCTTATAAATATTGTCCCAATCCACCCAGCAACATTTTTAGAAAATTAACCTTCTCTCTAACCCCATCCCCTAGTTCCATAATTAATGGGCTATGCCTGCAGTTCAGTGAGGCAGCAGGCAACACATGCTCAATCCCCATCAAACAGTACTTCAACTACTCATGCCCAAATATCCTCCAGATGTTCATTTCATTCCAGCAATCATGCAGCTGCCAGTTCTCCTTTCCACCCTGCCTACCTTGGCCTGTGTCCTCTCATGCTTCCTGCAGCTGCTGCTCAGTGTCCCATGCTCTTTCTCTTCTGTCTCTTGGTGCCCTTTTCTGTTGATGAGCTTGCCTCCCTTCTGCTGCATATACCACGGTTGTCCTGTTTGCAAGCCCTCTTCCCTCTGCTCCCTGGTGTGCTCTGCAGTTTGCTCCTCTGTCCTCCCTATCCATGCTTTTGGGTTTTGGTCCTGTCTACTTGCTGCTGAAGTTCTGCAGAGCTTCTCTGTATGCTCTCTTCTCCTTGAGGTCTGCTTCCCAATGGCCCTCTCATGCTGACCTGCTTTCCTTGCTGGACTCTAAGTGTCTTTTGCTGCCTCTTCCCTTGTTGGAACCTCTAGCTGTCTTCCTCCAACCCCACCCTGGCCTGCTCAACATCCTACGTTTTTCCACTCAGCCTGCCTCTTTCTTCTGCTTCTTCCTATTCCTTATGCATCTTTTCTCCTTACTACTCCAGATTCTCTCCTCACTCCTCCTTTGCCCTCCTGTCTACCTGCCCTGTTGGTCTTGCATGATCCCTTGCCAAGCCACCCCTGTGTCTCTGTGCCCTGCCCTTAGTGTTTTTGACCCTTGCACTAGATTTTGTCCTCAGCTTGCTGCTTCACCCTTACTTGTACATCCATTATCCTGCCCTGGCAGTTGTCCAGGCCTTCTCCTTGGGGCACAACACTCATGCCATGCTGCCAATACTAGGGCTTTACCCTCCTTGGCATACTCCTTATCATACTGCTTATCAGGCCTCCCCCTCTTCATCATACTACCTACCTAGCCTTTGGCATTCCTTCTAACCTACCATACTTTCAGTGCCTACCGTACTGTCCCCCCATCATCTTCCTGAACACTCATACACCTTAAGGGCTTTATTCACCTCCCCTAAAGAGCTCAACTATTTTGAGCATTGCCCTTCATGAGCTTGGCTCCAACACTTTCCTATGGCCTTTGCCCTTAATGGTTTGGCTCCTGCATTTGCTTTGAGCCTTGTTCTAGGATGAAAGTATCTGGACAGCCAATTCTGAATTAGCTGTCATTAAGTCATTCTTCTTGAGGTTCCTTCAGTAATTCTGTCATTCCTCTATCATTGGTTTTAGCCTCTAGCACTTTGCTAGGGGTGATATCCTTTCATGTAGGATAGGACAGGAACTTTATTTATATAGCACCTTTCCAGCGCTCAAAGTGCTTTACAGTGTAAATGTAATTTAAATTACAAATAATACACAGCAACAATCAATATATCCCAATTCAAATTATAAATTAGGTACAAGCATATTCTGCAGAGTTGGCGAAGCTTATCAGTCTCCTGAGAAGGCCTGTCTAAACAGCCAGGACTTTAGTTGCGATTTAAAACTTTCCACTCGGGGCAGAGAGGATGGATTTCAGGCCAATATTCTAGAGTCTCATTGCAGCTACAGAAAATACTTGGTCCCAGCAGTTTTTAATCTTGCTCAAAAGCCCCTGGGTATCCAAGCAGAGAACTCTGCTGCCTTAATAATCCTCTTGATGGGTTGCCAGTAGTTCATGAATGTACAGAGGGCTCAGTCCATTAATGGCCTTATAAACCAGCAAAAGAATTTTAAATTCAGGACGCCATCTAATCAGCAGCCAGTGCAACTCCCTCAATGTAGGAGTAATGTGACTGAATCTGGATACATCAGTTAACAGTCTGGCTGCTGTATTCTGCAGTAACTGCAGGTGGCAGATCTGAGTAGCTGGTAGGCCACAGTAGACTGCATTGTAGTAGTCAATCTGTGATGTAACGAAAGCTTATACTAGAGTGTGAAGATCACAGTGGTCAACAAAAAGGACACAATCTGGTTACATTTTTCAAGTGGTAAAAAACACTTCTGATGACAGTAGTAATTTGAGATGTAAAGTCCACCTGACTGTCAGAAATTACTCCCAGATTGCAAACCTCCTCCTCCTTAGTCTGCAGTAACTCTCTGTCACATACAGGTTTACTGCAGACACCAGGTGATCTGATACACAAGAAGCAACTCAGTTTTGCTGTGATTGAGTCTCATTGAGCTCACACTCAACCAACACTTGATCTCTGTGATGGCCTTCTCAACCACACAGATCAGATCAGATCACTTTGACCAGGTCTAAATGAAAGGTAAAGCTGAGTGTCAGCTGCATAGCAAAGAAAACTCAGGCCATAACTTCGGATCACTTCTTCTGATGGAAGCGTATATGCTGTGCATTACAATAGGATGAGTATAGAGACCTGTGAGATGCCACACATGACCAGTGAAGGGGCAGATTGACAGTTACCCAGCACCATAGTCTGGTGACAATTTTCCAGGAAAGATCTGAACCAGTGTAACACTGTCAGCCATTCTACAGAAACA
Source organism: Neoceratodus forsteri (assembly GCA_016271365.2). Taxonomy (NCBI): domain Eukaryota; kingdom Metazoa; phylum Chordata; order Ceratodontiformes; family Ceratodontidae; genus Neoceratodus; species Neoceratodus forsteri. Next base: position 481,171,908 of record JADMNL010000023.1, read on the forward strand.
CCTTGGGCACTCAACTAGCTCCCCATGATCCACAGTATCAAATGCTGATGACAGGTCAAGGAGAACAAAAAAAGATAGCTCTCCTCAATCCTTTACCAGGAGGCAAGCAGCAGATCATTCATGACCCCGATCAAGGCAGTGCTGCAGCATGAACAGAAACCAGACTGCAGAGGCCTGTAGAACTTAAGTCCATTAGGCGAATTGCCATCACTTTCTCAATAACCTTCCTTACAAAAGGAAGGTTAGAGATAGGCCTGTAGTTTGTGAGATTGTCCAGATTTAAATTTGGCTTCTTGAGATGGGGCTACACAATGGCCTCTTTACGAGAGTCAGGAAAAACATCCTCTCAAAGAAGAGTTCACAGTCTCTACAAACACAGGCACTAGCATATACCAGCCCACCTTAAACAAATGGGAGGTGGCAGGGTCTGTAGGAATGTTTTCAGTAGTTCAGCCAACCTACTACATCTTTCATAGGGTGGATGTCTCTAGACTGAAGGAGAGACTTTATCTTTTAATTAAAGCAGCCTGTTTGAGGTTCTTTCCCAGGCATATGTAATTCTTAGCCTGATGGTATGGTGACTCTGTCCTTGGCTCCCCAGAGGTTTCCTCCACATGAGGCTTTCCCTCTCCTCCATGCTAAAGGCTGTAACAATAGATGGATGGGGGTCCTATATTCTTTGATTATGGCATCTCCTTCACCAAGCTGCACATTGTGATGTCACAACAGAGGATTATGACTTGAAGTAGGGAGTAAGCCATAGAGATAGATGGACCCTAAAGGAACTTTAAGGGATAAAGGTCATATATTCATGCCCATTTTCTTAGTAATAAATAATGGGGAGGAGAAATATACACAACATAAATGGAATGCAGGCAGAATCGTACAGTACCTAATTAATATGTTGTTTTAAAATTTTCTTTGAGATGACAGTAGCTCTTTAAGTGCTGTATTCAGTTCATTTATTTTTACTTTTTGGCTTCTTCTCTAATGTGGTTTGGTCTGAGGGATTGCATCCCTGTAGCACCTCTAGGGATGGAATCATCCAGAATATTTCTTTGCCCTCACCCTGAAAGAGAGATAGTCTCTGTAGCAAGGACAATGTGAGCGTACACCAAAGCTACTACCTATGTTGCACAAGCATTCTATATACTACCTGCCCTTCAACTACCTCAGTGCCTACCATTCTGTTACCAATAATTCTGTTTCCTACTAACCATTCCAATCCTGCTAAAGTTACCAGTTACTCACTATGTTGTATAAGTATTCCCACATAACATGCCTGATGGTCCATTGAGTTAAAGGGCTCTGCCAGCAGTTTGATGGGACAGTGGGTGATGCACAGCATGCCTCGATCAAGTGGTACTTGAACTGCTCAGGCCAAGAATGTAGATGGTCATTTTATTGCTACTTCCATCCACCCATCTCCTCTAGTGGCTCCTTTCTTCTTATTCTGTAACGTTCTGTACTTTTTGTCTAAGGGGGCCCTCATTTCTGTAGCACCTCTAGGGGTGGAACCTTCTTCTAGAGCATTCTTGTGTGTTCATGACAGCCCAAAACAGTGGTCCATATAGTATGAACAAGAAGAGTATACATCAAAACAACAATCTATTTTGCACAAGCATTCTACATACTATCTGCCTTCAAACTGCCTCAGTTCCTACCTTTCCATTACCAACCGTTCTGTTTTTCATAAATCCTTCCAATGATATCAACCTACCCACCTTCTCCATATGTTGCCTAAGCATTTCTGTGTAAGGAGCCTGATCGTCCATTGAATCTTTTTCACACACACTCACTGTGATCTATGATGGGGAAGCACAAAAGGTGGTAAAATGACCAATGTACATAATAAATAAATGTGGTTGTCCTGCTAGTCTCTTCTCCCACCCAACTGTACCTCAGCCTGACCCCCACTTTCCTAATCAACTCTTTCCCACATCCTGTGCCTTATGGAGCAGTGGCTCAGATACCGAAGTCTCCCCAGTCCATGGTGAGATGGGAAATAGCACTCAAAACATTCTAGCACTCATCCGATCTCCCTGCCTAGCACTGGCTTTGTCATTTCATCTGGGTATGGGGTCCTAATGTCATTTAATGACATTAGGTAGTCTGAATTAGAGGACTGGATATACTGTACATTGATGAGTTATAATCCAATCATCAATTATAGTCTGCCCAGCATTACTCAGTGACACTAGACAGATGTCTCACTTCTACCCACCCAGAAGCAATGACAGAGCTGGCACTAACTGAATGGACTGATAGGATGTGTCTGGCTGCTGTTGCAAGCCCATATCATTGATTGGCAGGGGGCAGGCTACAATATCTGGGCCTTTGGCCCAAAAGATACAGACAGGGATCTGGTTAGGAAGGTACTGGTGAAGGAAAGGTTGAATGGACAACCACATTTATATACTATGTCTAATGGCCATTTAACCCCCTTTCAAAAAACACCCCATTTATTGGATCAGGGATTAGATGTTCACCAGGTGTTGGAAAAAAAAGTGTCAGTGAGGTCAACATAAGGAGAAGGTTATTTAAACCTAATGTTGGGTGGAAGCAGAGGCTGACAAGATGCAAAATATGGGAATAACGAGGGAAGGAGGGTGGGAAATGACTATGGGAGGTGTAGAAAACCATGAAAATAGCCATGGTCACCTGCAGTAGGGAAAAGGTTTTTTTATTTACCAACTTTTTTCAGGTGCCATCTGAGCTGGGTCTAACCTAGATGTTAGCGCACTGAGTTGTGAACCAAGAGTCCCAGTAAACCTGGGTTTCAATCCTACAACTGCCACTTGTATGACCCTAACCAAGTCAGTTAACCTCCCGGTGCTCCAGGGTCACACTTGGAAATGAGCTTTGGATCAGTGTGCTTTTCTTGTCAGAACTATTCTAAAAAAAATTATAATAAATAGCTGACTTCGCCACTTGGGGCCTGATTAATGAACAGCCTATTATTTGTGGTATTTGGGACCAATATTCAAAACTCCAGCAGGCCTAACAATGGGGCCCATGCACCAATGGGCAGGAAATATTCACTGGAGGTGCGTATCGCACCCATGGAACTCCGCACCTGTGGACAGCTGTGCACAGGCCACATTCACCAATGGCAGCCACCTGTCTGAGGGCATCTCCCCTGCCTGGCACATGGGGCTATGCATGCCGGCCAGGGGGAGGAGCTGTGGAACCAGCTGGGTATTCTATCGGATGCACAGCATGGGTCCCACAGTGGATCCCTTGTGCGTACAGCATGGGTCCTAGTGTGTGAATAGCCTTCCAAGGCACATAGACCCGTGCCTATGCCCAGTTGGCAAGAGGACCCATTCCTGAGCACAAGCAGCACCTCAGCCACACACTGCATGGGTGAACTGGCACACAACCAATAGCTGCCGCAACCCTGACTGCTGGACAACCCCCCCACCATGCCCTTGGCCAACCACCCCAAACCCTATTTCCGTCACCCCCACTGCATCATTGGTGGACAGTGAACCCCATCACCCACCTATAGCACTGACTCCCACCAATCCAACCCCGTGCCTGTCCAGTGGTGCCACGGTCAGTAATGGTCAACCACACTGCCCTCCACACACTTCCATGGCTGCGGGCCTCCTGTCATATGCAAGGGTGCACCGCTGATGTGCTCCTGCATATGTCAGACAGCCAGCAGCTGTGGAGGTGTGTGGAGGGCTGTGCCACTGGCCATCACTGACCGTGGCACCGGCAGGCATGTATGGAGTATCGGATGGGGGTTGCCGGTGTCACAGGTGGGTGGGGGATCACTGGAAACTGGTCTTTGGATGGGGATTGGGGTTCACTGGGCACCACTGTGTGTGTTGGGTGGGGCTCCCATGCTACCCAGGACTAGTGTCCTCATCAGCTGGGGGCTATGCATACTGGGAGGAAGCTGTCATGTGTGGTGAGGGTATGCAGGCGCCACTTTGGAAGTCACTGGCCATGTGGAGAGGCAGGTTGCATGGGCAAAGTAGGGCAGTGTTATGTTGGGGTTTACTACATCGGGGGATAGGGAATCACAGTGTGTGTGTATATGTGTGTGTGTGGGGGGGGTTCTGCATTGGGGGTACTGGGTAGGGACTGGCCCGTGCCATGTGTGTCAGGGCCCACCAACTACCTCAGGGGATGTGCAGGGGTCCAGTGTGTGCAGAGCAGGCCACATACCTTGGTTATCGCAGGGTTCTCCCTGGTGTAATGAACGCCCTCTTATGCACCCTGATATGCAGCACTATGCGCCTTAGTGCATGGCACGTAGTGCTGGCATGCCCCCAACCCACCCCCGGTGCATTACCTTCTGTGTGGCCAGGGGACTGGGTGCATAGGGGTTGCACACCCTGCTTTGTGCATCCCGTATGGGGGCACAATCTGTGTGGTGTGGCTACACGCAGCGGATCCGCAGCGCATAGCCACTCTACACATTCATGCATAGGGCCCATTGTGCTTCAGTTACAATAGAGGAAATGAAGCAATTTATTTTTACTATGATATGTGTTTAATTTTTTATATACACTAATGAGACCTGTATTTCTAATTTGCTGTTGCTGTGTGTGTAATTAATAAAACAACCCAGCCTAATTGACTCATTTTAAAGGACATGGCAGTGGCTCATTATTTTGCATAATACAAAGACATGTGCACTCATTTTAAACTGCAGTGTCAATTTCAAGCCATTCAAGTGTGCAGTGTGGCCTGAAAATTTTAGATACTCAAATCCTTCATTTTTGCATGAGACATAAAATGAAAGAGGTTTTTAGTTTTCTTAAGAGAAGGAGAACAACTAGAAAGAAAGCAAGGCTGTAAGAAAGAGCACTGCACTACAGTTCATAAATAAAACAGCAGGGGTGACAGCCACAGTTATTCAGTCTTTCATTGAAAACTGACAGATTTTAGATGAAGCAGTTTCAGTCTGTCAAAATTAATGTAGTCAAGGTTGCTTGCAGTGTGTTTTCCTCTTGGGAATTATATGCTGCATCAGTATTTATAGATGTAACCCTTCTAAACATCTTGGATTCCATCAACTCCTTCCTTATCATGGTGCTATATGGATGGTATAATTTCTGACTATGTTCTTTGATCACTGTCAGTTATATTTGGCCATTTTGAATAAGAATTTATTTTTATTTCATGTTCAGCATTTTGGGGATCCTGTTACACTATCTTATTACTGGCTATAATTGTGCTGAATAATTTTTTTAGTTTTGCCTTCTCTTAATCCCTCTCAACCCTGCTCAGCTAATCTCTAGCCTCACAATGCCCCAAGTCTATTTCAAGGCAGGCCAGTATTTCTTGCCTTAGCCCCCTTGGTAGGGTCTATTTATTAAGGGCAGGATATGCAATGGAGAATAGCCAGGTTTGAACCAATGTTCATCACTTAGGAGCAATTGCAGCCTTGAAGTGGTCACTATTTTCCATGTTTCTTTTTGTCCCTGTCCCCAAACATTGACACACTTTTACACCCAGCCACTGATACATGTCCCTTAAAACACAGTGTGCCTTCATCTGCAACCCCCTCCTCACACCACAATAAGGGTTGTCAGTATGTGATTTGTAAAGATACCGCCTGACCGTGCTACAGAGTTAGTTGTATGCACAGACCCTTGGGGTTGCCATCTCCAGGGTATGTGGGAACCACAACAGTAGAGTGGAGATCTGAGCTAACAACAGAAATCTAGGTTTTCCACATTGTAGCACAATGCACTGACTCTGTGTCTTTTAGCAGGGAAAAGCAATTTAAATTTAAATAATTGCTTAGGCCATGTTACCTGGGAATGATTGACAGTGCCATAAATTTAAAAAACCCTGGATGCCACAAGAAATTATATAAAAATGTGATAGTTCTGCACCATTCAGCTTCTATTTCAATATATGTTTCTCAATGCTTTCTGGCATTCTTTATTACAAATTAGGGGTTTCCAGTTCTGATGGATTAGACCAGGTAACTCAAACCAGAACCAAAAATGTGATATATTTGATATATTTATTTGGACAGAGAAGTAGAGAAGCCCATCCTCCCCACCCCCGTACAACAGTAACAAACACACCACTTGGAATATCAAGAGTTACAACCATATCTTTATTGATGAGATTTTCAATTTGGAAAGAGTAGTTATGCATGATGTGCTGAGCTGGGGAGTCTTGCCCCAGCCCACCCAACAACAGAACAAGAACCTCTTTTTGCAAATCTCCCTCCCAGCAGAAGAGGATCCCCTTGCGGAGGGTTCATAACTTTTTGGCAGACCCACAACTACTAGAGAATAGATTTGAACTGGCATACCCACCGGAGAAACAGTCACTGAGGGGGGCTGGTTTCACATGTTGGCTGCAGTGTGCTCCCCATCACAACAGTGGCAATAAGTAACTCCATTTGTTTTTTAAGGTCATTCTTCTTACCTGTAGCACAAAAATGGCAGTGGGTTCAAATCAGAAACTAGTTAGACTTTGTTCCAAGCTGATGGCATTCTTCAAAAATCCCATGATTTTAAGTTGAAAAAAAGTCTGTCAGTTTGTGCATGCAGTTTGTTTTTTAACAGTTTATGCATAACCAAATGGCTTTAACATAAGTTGCATTAACAGGTGTGTAGGTATGGCTCAGAGGGGTCACACAGATGGTGGAAGCAACTGTTGCACAATGACTAATATTACTGGCTATCAGGTGCCCATCCCCACTTCTAGTAGCCCTGCCCCAAAATAGTAAAACCACTAGCAGTCAGGTGCCCTGATCCACCACTGGTAGTGAGGTGCTCAACCTAACTACTGATAGTCCCTGTTCCACTGAGCTGTAATATTATCAGCAATTGGGTGCTCATCCGTGCTACCAATGCCCCCAAACAGTAAAATTAATGGTGACTTGGTGCCCTAACATGCTGTTTGTACACCCTACCCCTCAAAAGTAAATTCATCAGTGGTTGGGTGCCTAACCCTATGACAGTTACCCCATATATTCCTAAACAACATTTTCCCCACTCACTGTCAGTGAAGTTCCCCATCCTCATCCCCACACCAAAGCAATGCAATTAAAATAGGCATTTAATTGTCTTGCTCACTTACCTGGTGAAAAAAATAAATAAATAAAATAACTTGCCTCCCTTGTCAACCTTCTAGCACCCATGCAATCCTCCCCTCATAGATACCGTAGTTTATGATGATTCCTATGTGGAACCAGTAATGTTGTGTGGAATGTCGAATTCTGCCAGTGAAATTAGTGCAGAATTATCATTCTGATGGTGGAATTTCTGCCAGAATTTTGCTGGTCCTTCTTCGGAATTCTGCCTGCTGTGATTCACAGAACAATATTCTATGGAAGAGCATTTTTCCATGGAAAATTATTCTGCAACCATTTTCACAGAAAATGTTGAGAACCACTGGATAATATTCCACAGAACAGAAATTTTCCTATGAAAATCATTCCGCAACCATTTTCTGCTGTGGAATTCTACCATTATGTTTCTGGTGAAATTTGGCAGAATTTCAGTGGAATTTCAAAAGTTCCATGAAATGTTGTTCTACCAGAATTTGAAAATTCTGCACAACACTAGTGACCAGCACAGTCTTCCCTCCTTCACATCTGGCTGCCATCTTTTGATCTGCTGACTGTGGACAAAAAAAGTCCCCCTTAAAAAACAACCACACATGAGCTAGAGACTTTTTTTTGTTAAAAGTAAACTTGTAATCCGCAAAATATATTTCAAGACCAAACTAAAAACTGCCACTTGGATAGTCATGAGGCAAGTCCTAAGGACCTTCTCCCTCAAATTTTAAAATGGAAAAGTTAGGGGTAACAGAACTTCCAAAAAGCTAAGCCCAGAAATGAATGAACAGTGCATGCACTAAGACTTAATGAGTGTTTTTTAATTTAATTAGTAAGTAGATTTTTTTTATTAAACACAATATGTTCATAAAGGCATTCCTCACAAACATTTTAAAAATCTACACACTACATGAAGATTAAATAATTTTCAACATAACTATCAAGAGACATTTTTTAAGTCCTACACCTCTCTCTCTAAGCTCAACACCATGCTCAACTCTCTTTGCAGATTCACCACAAATGCCCCGCTGTGAATCTATCACTGCACACTTCTCGCCTCGCTGAGTCTCTCCCCCCTCTTCCACAGGCAGTACACCCAATCACTTACAATCATGTCGAAATACTGGTTTAACCTTCTCCCTCATCTCTCCTCCCTCCCCTCCCCTTCCCTGCTGCTAATCCCTCCTACTCCCTTAGATCCTGACATCCCTGCTTCTTCACCATCCCCCACTAGCGATCAATGGCTGGATCCTCTGCATTCTTTTACCACTTCCCCACCTCTGAAATCAGCTACCTACTTCCCTCCATAATACCCAGTTTCTTCCAGCCTTCAAACACCAGATCAAATCCCTCTCTCTCTCCCTCCTGCACATCCCCCACTCCCCACTATGTTCCAGTCCACCTCCCCTCTGTACTACCCTCCTCATAAAACCTCCTTCCTTTCCTATCTCATTTCCCAAATCTATTCTTATTCTCCAAAGCACTATATTATGAAACTTACGTAAGAAACTCAATGATCCAACACATCTACTCTATGTATTTACCCTGCCTTTTTTTAGTCCCTAAACTGTTATCTGGTTTATGAGTATTGTACACGTATGTAAACAACATGCTCTTATTGCCTAAACTGTACCTGGTTTACTGTATGTATATGTTGGTATAACCCCCTCTGTATGTAAACTTTCACCCTTTTCCCCTGGTCGCACCTGGAAATGAGCTTTGGCTCAGTGTGCCTTTCCTGGTTACCAAATTTTTAAATAAAATAAAAAACATAAACAAAATGTTTACAACTGAGAAACAAGACAATGGCTTGTCTGTCAGGATCTCATGATCTAGAGTCAGAATCTACTCCATGATCCTTGTGCTGTTCTGCTTGGTGGCTGTTGTTGCTTGGAGCCCACCCACCACCCACCAGCATAAGCCACAGATTCCCCCCTCCTTGGAGCCATACTTGGGGCTGTCCTGCTTGGCAACCATTGCCGCTTGGAGCCTGCCCATTGCCCACCAGCATAACATGCAGATTCCCCCTCCTTGGAGCCATCCTCAGGGCTGTCCTGCTCAGCAGCTGTTGCTGCTTGGAGCCTGCCCATTGCCCACCAGCATAACCCACAGATTTCCCCTCCTTGGAGCCATCCTCGGGGCTGTCCTGCTTGGTGGCCATTGCTGCTTGGAGCATGCCCGCTGCCCACCAGCATAACCTGCAGATTCCCCCTCCTCTGAGCCATCGTTTTTTATTTTATTTATTTTTATATATTTATTTATTTATTTAGGTATTGAGAAACAAACTTTGAGCATGAGCTCTTTTACAAAGGCTCCACGTCATTAGAACATAACATACAAAAACATAGGATAAAACAAAAGTCAGATACAAACAGAGCAGTTGCATTGGGATGCAGGATTATCATAGTATGTACAAGAGCAAAAATATAACCTTATACCAGTGGTCAAAGGGAACACTCAGGAGAATCTCTCCAGAGCAAGAAGCAACCTCGAGCTAAGAGGCTTTGTCTGGCTACGGGTAAGACAGGGGTAGGGGCATGGGGGACCGGGCAGGCTATAGAGGGGTTAGTTAGCCATGAGAAACTGGAGGAAATAAGGGGGAGGGAGGAGGAAGGGGAGGAGGGTGAGGGGCCATGGGGAGGAGGCTGGTCAGTGGGGAAAGTACAGCCCTGCTCTTAAAGGGGGGGGTCGAGGGGCATATACTGTGGCCAGCTGGTTTAGGCTTTTCTGAAACAATCACAGGCAGAGCTGGAGGCATGGTAGAGTTTGAGTTCGTATTTGAAGTTAAAGACACTGAGGGAGCAGACCTTGGGGTTGTCCTGCTCAGCGGACATTGCCACTTGGAGCCTGCCTGTCATCTGCCTGCATAACCGCAGATTTCTCCTCCTCTGAGCCCTCCTCAGGGCTGTCCTGCTCAGCAGACGTTGCTGCTTGGAGCCTGCCTACTGCCCACCAGCATAACCCAGAGGTACGTGCTGATCCCCGGACTTATGTGGTGTCTGAGCAAGAGACTTGAACTTGGCACCATTTTTCCTCTCTGTAACTGCCACTGCCATAGAACTGAAATTATGTTTTGAACTTGGCGCCTTTTTATATGTTGTGGTAACTGCCTCTGCTTACCTGACTAGGAACCTGGCGTTTTGAGAAAAAAAAAATTTACAATGATAGGCTGTATTAGCTTTTTCAGTTTTTCTTTTCCTTTTGAATCAATTTCAGCTGTACCCCTGTATGATCTTCTGCAAACCTATGAGTTTGCAGCAAAGTGTAGCACAATCTCGAAGTTAATTAAGTACTGTACAAGTTTGCTGTAATCTACTCTAGCTTAAAACCTTGAAGTTAATTAAGTACAAGCTTACTGCAATCATTTCCGGTTTAAATTTCTTTAAAGTTTAATTAATTTAGTACAAGTTTTATGTGCTTTTCTCTCTGCCTGAACTGTTTTTTTAGCAGTTTAAGTTTATTTTTTTATTTGTTTATTTCAGTTTCAGAATTATAACCTTTGAGTCAAGTTGGCTCTTTTACAAAGGCTCCATGTCAAGGAACAAACTTAACAAAAAACAGAAAACATTTGGTACAGGAGCTTGACTATTAGTCAGTTGTGATTACATGTAGGACTGATTTGTTGACAGAAATACAAGGTGTTAACAGAAATACAAGGCTCCAAGTTAATTGCAGTAGATAGAAATTGTCTCTCCTGTCGCTCCCTTTTCTGTAAATGCCCCTCTCCTTGAAGTCTTCTCCCCTACCCCTACTGGTTCCCCTCTTTTTTGTCCACAGATTCCTTCTCCTTGGAGCCATCCTCAGGGCTGTCCTGTTTGGTGGCCGTTGCCACTTGGGGCCAGTCTGCCAGCATAACCTGCAGGTGTGCACTGATCCCCAGACTTACATGGTGCCTGAGAAGCCTAAACCCCGCCACTGCTAGGACGGTGGCTCCCCACCCTCCTTCCCTTGGCTGGCCATTCTTCTATATTGTCTCATAGTCCCATGAAGGTGAGGGTGATCGCCTCATAATCATGTGAAGGGGAAGGTGAAAAATTTTATCTCCTCATTTCCCCATTTGCTCCTTATTGGACCTGACCACTAGTTGTCACCCTAACCCTGCTATCCTGTTTACTCTCTGTGTTTCACCTTTTTTATCACTGTGCTGCCCTTCTTATGCCCATTTGCTCCTTTCTCCTGGACCCAGTTTTTTTGTCCATTCTTCTCTCTCCTCTTCTTCCCATATTCTGGACCTAGTCCTAAAAATGCATGTCCTTGCCAGACTTGCCCTCTGCCTCCATACCTTGCACCTCACATCTGTCTACCTTCCTATATCTATTGGTTCCCTGGAGTTGCAGTCTTGCTGTAACTTTACCTACTCCAATTCTATCACTACACAGCAGTTTTATCTTTGTCTAATATGGTGCCTGCTCTGTAAGCCACTGAGATTGGTTCATTGATTTCTAATACATAGGCCTTTTCTCCCCTCAAAGTCTATCGAAAGAAAGTCTGGTTGCAGCTCCTACTCCATTTTCTCTTGCTCCTGTTACTCCTTATTGGAGACATTGAGCAAAATCCAGAACCTAAAGTTGCCTCATCCTTAAGTCCCCCCTTCTTGTCCTCCTAAAAGGATGTTAAATTTGCACATCTAAATATCCGAAGCCTCCTGCATTACCCTACTGAACTTACTGCTTAGGTTAAGCTTTACAACCCTGATGTCTTGTGCTTTACAGAGACGTGACTCAAACCTATCATTCATGAGTCAACCTTTGCAGTCCCTAATTCTAGCCTGCTCTACCATCACCATGACAGTCCAAAACATGGTGGAGGTCTATTGATATTTTTTAAAAATCATCTCCTAATCTGTTACCTGTTCACATGACTCCACCCCCCCAGCAACCTGTGAGCTCCTCCATGGACTACTTCTCCTAGGTAATGCCTAAAAGATCCATATACTTTGCATCTACAACCCTCCCAAACAGGGTCCTAAAGTTCTCTCCTACCTGCTTGATGGAATAGGTCCTAAGGTCTCCAGTAATGAAGTTCTTATATTTGGGGACTTCAACCTAAATTGGGTTGGGGTTAATGCTAAACAGTATGAACCCCTGTTAGTTGCACTTGGCCTTACCCAACTTATTAATGAACCTACATGACCCTCCCCAAAGTTCACTCCTTGACTGGGTCATGACAAATCAGGCTGATAGCATCTTGGCTTCTGGGATTTTACCTGATGCTATATCTGACCACTCACCCACCTTCTGTGTTTGGAAATCCTCTCCCCTCAAAGTACCTCTCAAAGTATTTCTATGTGATAACGGCGACTGCCAAATGGCGAGCCGTGTTATCGCAATGTCAGGGCAGTGAAAACATTTTCGCCACCCTGGCATCCTCGGTGCACAGAAAAATGGTTCCGGGGGCTTACTGAATTTGCTTTCTGTGGGGGGGGGTGCAGCCACCCAGACCCAAACCCAGTTCCTCCCCTGCACCGCAGCCAGACACCAACCTCCGATGCCACAGCACAGCTCGGCAGCCAAACGCAGTGCCACCCCCTACATCCCCTCCGCCCCCTTCCAGCCCATGCTCACCGTTCTCACTTCCCCCCATGTGCATGTACATATAGCAACATCCTGTTGCTGCAGTCACCCAACCAACCACATCTGGTCACCCTACCCCCCCGATTGCCATTCAGGCTTTTGCCCACAATGTGTCGCCATTTCGGACGGCGCCATCTTCCAGGCACCAACATCACAGGCTACCCTCAAAGTTATCCAAGTGAGAGATTTCTCCCACTTTAATCCTGAACTTTTTCTTTAGGATCTGGAAATCATTGATTGGTCCCCAGTACTCTCCGTCTCTGAGCCTTCAGCTGCTCTTGATGATTTCTTGAGCACCTTTCTCCCCTTACAGGACTCCACACCCCCTTTATCAGGAAGCTAATTAGAGGGACAGTTACTAAATGGTTGCATGGTGATCTGCTGTCTCTCATGAAGGCCAGCGACAAACTCTGGTGGAAAGTCAAGACCACAAATGAGCCGACTGACTATCAAGAATATTGTGGGCTCTGAAATATCTGCAAAAAAGCCATATGTGTCACCAAGAGTGAATACTGTACAACTGACTTGTCGTCTTCCACCAGAGATCCAAGGAATTTCTGGCATACTATTAAAACCATAGTTGGTGGCTTTGGTGACACCCAAAACTGGTCCCTCATGGCTTCCACCCTGCCTGAGACACCTTCTTTCCACCCCTTCTTTCTATCTAAAATCGGTCTCTGTAAGAGAGTTACGCAAACTCCTCACTGGACTCTCTCCTTTCTCTAGTCCCAGTCATGATAATCTTGAATCCAAACTCTTACAACTTGGGGCCCCCAAACTTGTACTGGCTCTCTCCCATATTATCAATCTGTCTTTTACCTTGGGAGTTATCATTTCAGTCTGGAAGATTGCCAGGGTCATACCTGTTTTCAAGCTGGGCAACCACAAGTGCACTGAAATCTACTGGCCTATAGCCATTTTGTCAGCTGTCAGCAAGTTGCTGGAGAAAGTTGTTGAGGCACTACTATCTGAGTTCCTGCTCAAATATAACTTATTGACCCAAATCACGATGGTTTCAGAAAGGGTCATAACACAGGACCAGCCTTTGCTAAGGTCACATCTGAAATTCGGATGTCAACTGACAATGACATGCTTACAGGAGCGATCTTCATTGACCTCTCCAAGGCCATTGAATTAGTTGATCACTCCCTCCTGTGTGTGAAACTTTGCATGCTTGGCATGTCTGACCCAGCCCTAGTCTGATTCTCAAATTACCTTGCTGGTAGAAAACAGCTAGTGAAATATAGTCAAGTCCTTTTCGAGTCAATTCCTGTTAAGGTTGGTGTCCCTCAGGGATCCATTCTAGGGCCCCATCTTATTCTCCCCATTTATAAATGACTTCCCACTGGTCCCTACCCATTGTAGTTTAGCCCTCTAAGCAGGTGATTTGGTCCTTCTGTCCAGCTTGCATGACATCAATATCATTATCCATCATCTTCAAGCTGACTTCCTTAAGCTTCAATCATGACTCCTTACTAATAAGCTTGTTCTTAATTTTAAGAAAACTCAGACCATGCTATTTGGATCCACTGCTAAGCTTAAGAAAAACTCCTCCCCTCTGATGATTATAAACTCTGATTGATCCCCTATCACTGTTACATCTGTCTTCAAATACTTGGGTGTCATGATTGATCCCCAGTTGGAACTCTTCTTGCACATTCAAAATGGCCTGCAGGGCTACAAATATCAAATTGTGCCTAGCCTACCAGGCCAGAGGAAACCTAACTGCTGCTGCGTGCCTTGCCCTTGCTAGAGGAATTCTTCTTTGTACTCTTAGTTATAGACTCACAACCTTCCCCCTTGCTACAAAAGCTAGCCTTGCCAAGTAGGACATACAATAATGTTGCCCCCGCCTCACCCATCATTATGAACTGTATGGCAAACTTCAATGGCTGTCCCTGTGCAACTACCATTCCTTTGCTCTTGGAGCTTCATTGACCAAATTGTCTGTACCATGACTCCCTCTGCTCTGTCCAGCCTATTTTCACCTGTCCAGTCATTCTACCCCCTCAGGTCCACTGACGCACATACCTTTCTTGTCCTTATGTCACACACTCTGTCTGGGGACTGTGCATTTGCAGTCTGTGCCCCTAGTTTCTGGAACTCCCTCCCAGTGTTCACTAGGTGTTCTATTTCTCATCTCCCTTTTAAGAGATCTCTATGGTCTCACCTGAAATCTGCTTATGACAGTTGCTGCCTCTAGTATACCCTGTCTGTGCCTTGCCCCCACTTGGTCTCCTTTCTTGTCCTTTTTATCTGGGTAATGGATGATGTCCTACATTTTTGTTATGCTCATGCACTTATTGAGCTCCATTGTATATAAAAATTTCCATTGTATTTTGACTCATCCTAAATGCTCATCTCCTCCATGCTATATACCACGCATTTTGTTCATGTTCCTCAGTTTATCCAGTTATTATTGTGCACCCATGTATTTTCTGTGTTTATCTTTGTAGCTTCCCCGGTCTTACCTGAAAATAGGCATTTTCTGTCTAGTGTGCTTACCTGATTAAGAAAAGCTAAATATAAAAAAATATATGTCTACATTGGTTTTGCTACTGCCTGCTGCACCTTTACTTTGTCATATGATCTATATTGCTCCCATCTCTTAGCTTTTGCTGGACTGCTAGATAATTAATGCTAAGTTACTGTTAGTTTGTGCCACTCATGCTACCCAGATCAGTCATACAGAATTCTCACCTGTTAGCCCTCTGATGTACTGTATGGTTTCATGATCTCTGTATGGTATCCAAAGTGTTAGTATCTCAGAATCACTGTATGTGTTATGGGACCTTTGAATTTGTAACCTAATTCATTGCTCCCTGATTTACTGTGTACTTTATATTCAAACTGATCTTGTCTTGCACCTTTTGTCTGCTGTGAGCACCATCTTGATGGCCTGGGTCATGCCTAAAAATGGTCCCTGGGATCAATGTTCTTACCTGGTTAGCAAATTAATAAATAAAAATTAAAAATAAAATACAAGGGAACAAGGAAGACAATTGTGTGCATTTTGTACTACAACCATGCAGGAACAAAACAGAAAAAAAAGCTATGTGTCATCTCTTGCTTTGTGTAAGGGGCATGGTAACCTTTGCAAAGAAAGTTATGAATAATTATTATATGTGCAGGGCTAAGTTTCACTGTGTGCAAAGTAAGTTAGTAGTTTACTCCTGTTTAGTGCTGGGTCTCAAACAGCATGAGCAAAGTTAAGTTACTACTGTATTTAAAAACAAGCATTTGTCAATGACGAACATTCGCTTGCAGGTATTTGCAGTGGTGTTTGGCACGTATGGTGCTTTACCCTAATGCCCTGTGCGATTGCTGGTATTTGCGCAATAAATTTTCAGCATGACCTTTTTGTTACCCCCATTGTGCGCTACATAGGCGGAAACACGTTTGGGGCAGGATGTGAAAAATGACAGCTGTACTGCTCATAAGGAAGTGTGGTAAAATGGCAATGTTGAAAATCTGGAATGGAAATATTGAAAATTCGCAAACTTATGAGCGTGCATAGGAACTGCTCAATGAATATTAATAAAACAGTCATTTTAGGAATTTTGTCACCAAATTTTCAACACAGCCATTTTAAGACCTCTGCTCATGAACAGTGTCACTGTGATTGTCTTACTGTGTCCCATACATTGATTTTGCACACCAACTGCGCCATTGTGCACTACATGGAAACAAGTTTTGGGCAGGATGTGAAAAATGACAGCTGTACTGCTCATAAGGAGGTGTGGTAAAATGGCAATGTTGAAAATCTGGAGTGAAAATATTGAAAATTCGCAAACTTACGAGCGTGCGTAGGAACTGCACAATGCACGCTCGTAAAACAGTTATTTTTAGGAATTTGTTCACCAAATTTTCAACATAGCCATTTTAAGATCTCTGCTCATGAACAGTGACACTGTGATTTTCTTAATGTGTCCCATACACTGAGTTCGTACAGCGACTGTGCCATTGTGCGATACATGGGCGGAAACACGTTTTGGGCAGGATGTGAAAAATGATAGCTGTACTGCTCATGAGGAGGTGTGGTAAAATGGCAATGTTGAAAATCTGGAGTGGAACTATTGAAAATTTACAAACCTACGAGCGTGCATGGGAACTGTGCAATGCACGCTCATAAAACAGTCATTTTTAGGAATTTTTTCACCAAATTTTCAACATAGCCATTTCAAGACCTCTGCTCATGAACAGTGTCCCATACATTGATTTCACACACCAACTGCGCCATTGTGCACTACATGGGCGGAAACACATTTTGGGCAGGATATGAAAAATGACAACTGTACTGCTCATAAGGAGGTGTGGTAAAATGGCAATGCTGAAAATCTGGAGTGAAAATATTGAAAATTTGCAAACTTACGAGCATGTGTAGGAACTCGCAACCATGCGCTCGATAAAACGAGTCAGTGTTTGGAATTTATGCCAAATTTTCAAAATGGGGTTTTGGGACCCTTTCTCATGAATGATGTCACTGTCATGTGGTGTTATTCAGGCCCTAAGGGTGATTTCGTGCAGTGACTCGTAGCACTATTTCTGGAAATCACCCTTTGGGCCTGAGTAATCATGACAGTGACATATTCATGAAAGAGTCCCAAAATATGTTAATTAGTGCACAAATTCCAAAAATGCCTGAGATATGCAATAAAGTTGAAAAACCCTATCTAGCCCATTATACAGCTTACTGGCATTTCTTCAGTTTGCGGTCGGCTTTGAAGAGTGCAGACGTGTTCCCGGTCCACTGAAGATCGTCACGCTGAGCTCCGGAGGTAAGTATGGGGTGGGGGTGTGTGGGGAGGCAGGGTGCGCAGTGGGTGGGTGCGGGTTGTGGGAGGGGGCGGGGAGACTGCGTGAGACAGTTTTAATTTACAGGGTTTTTCAATTGATGATGCGGGACGTTTGCCACATTGAGGTGGGCTCCCAGCATGGCAGAAGATGGCTGGGGGGGCCGTGGAGCCAGCGGGATTGGGCACCCCCGTGGGCTGACAAAGCGGGAGCTTTGCCACGTTGGGGTGGGCTCCCAGCATGGCAGAAGATGGCTGGGGGGGGCCGAGGAGCCGGTGGGGGATTGGGCACCACCGTTGGCAAACAACACGGGACATTTGCCATGCTGGGGTGGGCTCCCAGTGTGGCACCAAAGCTTTGGGGAGGGTGGCGTGACGCGGGGGGTGGTGTGGCGCGGTGCTTTGTATGACAGCGGTGGTTTTCTTTGAAGCGAAGACCACCACTGTCATACACAGCTCCTGCACCCATTGGTGCAGGACCGCCAAGCCTACTCAACTGAGCAGTGGATTGCAAGGGAGAGGCACACCTCCAAAGTGTGCTACTCTCCCAAAATGTTCCTTGCGCATGCGCACAGGCGAACGTAAAAAGAAAGAAAGAATTCATGGCAAAAAAAAAAAACTGTGTTAATGCTAATGAGGGTTGCTACTGCACACAGCTCAAACACCACAACATTTGGAAATGTCCTGATAGGGTTGTCAACCCAATGCCCACAAAGTTTGGAAGTGACATACTAGGGTTGTCAACCCGATGTCCAAAAAGTACATATTGCCAGTACAATTTTACTACAAATATTGTCTGTAACATTAACCCAGTAGTGTATGTGTAGTTATTCCTGTACCCTTCCCCTGGGTCGCACCTGGAAATTAAATTTGGCTTATTATGCCTTTCCTGGTTACCAGTTTTCAATACATACATACATAAACTGATGTTTAGAAATGTCCTGTTACAGTTGTATAGCATCACTCCTACCCCCTTCCCAACTCCCTTACCCTTGTGACCCCAAGGCTACAAGCACAGGTTCAAGGCCATGCATTGAGAGTCTAGTACTTCATACAGGTCTGCAAAGAGCAATTCTAATACTTCTCTCTCTCCAACCCTTGTGAATGAAGTTGTGTTGAAGGCATGGATTTGGCATTTGAGTAGCACAGCATCAACCTGATTACTGCAAGTACATTCACAACTGAGACTTCAACTGTATTTGCTTCTAACCTCTCAATGGCTGTTGATTAAATAATTGGTTTGTTTTTCCAGAGCGAAACTCCTAATTAACATAGCAAACTGCCAAAATCAAACAGTTTTGAATCAGACATTAGTCTTGTAAAATAAAAGTGCAGTATCTTCCAATATAAAATTGGCTGAACCCTCCCAGTGATGTGGAAGAAGAGGCTAACCCTGCCAATTATATCACAAGGAGTCTTGGCCATAGTTCTGAGATTCATTTGGAGCCAGATACAGTAGTGGAGTCCTGCTATAAAAGTGGCATACTGGACCTTTGATTCTCATGGTCTGTGTGGCATCAGGTCTGTGGTTCCTAAGATGGCCAGTGGGGTAAGGAAGAAGAATTGTTAGTGAGTGTAATGAGGTTTGCCTATCCGTAATTCTTTCTGTTTAAAATTGTTTTTTGTTATTGTTATATATCCTAGTGTTGTTGTACAGTATATCCTTCACTTTGCTGTATATTTTGTACATTTTGTGTAAATATTAAATATTTTAAATGTACTAGAAATCCGTAACTACTATGTTTTAATAAGCACATGTAATACTTTGCCTGCGATCTGTTTTGGAATGGACTGTTCCAAACTTAAAAGGTAAATCTACATCTGATTCAGTGCTTGGAGAGATTACCTGCTGCAACTAAATAAGGTTCTTATGGTTAAAGGGCCTTGTGCTGTGTGAGCAAGAGTCTGGTTTTGTTCTAATTAAGCAATGGCTCATGGTGGGACTTGAAGGGCACAGTGAGTTGGCACTACAATAGGGAAAGGAAACTGAAAGAGGTAAGATAATCTAGGAGTCTAGAATAGACTAACCACTCTTGTAGCTTGGTGAGGGAGGGGAAAAGAGAAATAACAGAAATAAGATGGAAGTTGCCAGGGGAAGCAGGGTCACTCCCTTAAGTAGAAGAACTTTTGCAGTCTTCCAGGACTCAGGAACAGAGCAGAGGAAGAATAAGAGGCTGAGCAAGTAGTTAAGTAGAGCAACAGTTGCAGCAGCTGAAAAGTGGAGGAGTTTGGGATCAAGCCTGTCAGGGTCAGACTTTAACAGGTTGAGGGAAGAAAGGGCAAGCAGGGTTTACTGAATAGTAACAGAAGGAAAATGGAAACCAAAGGAGGTTTGGGGGTGAGAGGAGGGGGGAGCGCGGGGAATAGGAGGAGAAGAAAGGAAGTCTGGAGTTGGAGGGGAGCATATGTGGTGAAAAACTCACTGAAGTGAGCAGCAAACAGAGGAAGAGTCAGTCACGGGAGAACCATTAACCATGAGGATGGGAGGAGCAGACTGGGTGGGGGGGGCAAAAATGGAATGGGTTATCTTACAGAATTTAGCAGGGGAGTTAATGTCATTCTGGAGGTTTGCTTTGAAATAATGGGATTTTGGAGCCTTGGTGGCCTCTGTTCACCTATTTCTCAGGGTGCTGTAGTGGAGGAGGTCAGGAAGGAAGTGGGATCATTTATAGTGTGCTGAGGTGAGACAGGGGGACTTGCATGATTTTGGTGTTGATCCAGGGGAGATGGGAAGCGCTGACCCTGGATTTCTTGAGGGGATTATGTGAGTCCCAGACTGCAAAACATGTGGAATGAAAAAGGGGGAAGCCTCATCAGTGTCGGCCAGTGGCATGGATGACCAGTGTGTTGCAGATAGGTTGTTCACAAGAGACATGATGTACAGCAGCAACCTGAGGCAACAGGATCAGATGTATTTTGGGGCTGATGGTGGACACCAGATTTTCCTGAGGCAGTACACCATGCAGTGGTCACTGAAGGAATCTGGTAAAATACATACTGCAACAATGTGGTGGGGTGGGAGGACAGAACCTAGGCTCACAAGGAGTGGTTGCAGGAATGGGGATTGAGTTGTGTGGGTTCAGAGATAACCTGGTACAAATTTAGGGACTCAGTTGTCTAGATGGTTGATCTTGAGGAAGGGGAGAGCCCATTTATGTTGAAGTCCCCAAGAAGAATGAGTTCACCAGTGGAGGAATGTAAGGTAATGTTAGAGACAGAATCAATCAGAGAGGCTGGTGAGATCTTGAATGAGGCATTGAAAAACCCTACAATGATGGGAACAGGTAAGGGGAAGGATACTTTTATGAGGGGAAATTCATGGGAGGAGGGTGCAACCTCCCTCATGTCTAAGGTACAGGAGAGGTTTTAGTGAACATAAGTGACTACACCTCCTGTACATCATCCCCTGTCTTACTGAAAAGATGAATGTTAGGAAGGGTCTGGGATCCTGGAGTACAGACAGGATTCAGTGATGCAGAGGATGTCTGGAGAGTGCTGGAGGGCCCAAACAGAGATGATTTCAAGATTAGGGAGGTGGCTCCTAACACTGAGATGAAAAATGCTAAGGCTCTTGGCAGTAGCAGAGGCAGAGGGGAAGGGAGAGAAGTGGCCTGGGTTGAGCTCCACATCGCCACCCAGAAGGAGGAGCAGGAGAATGAGGAGATGATGGAGTGGGACTTCAACCCATTGGATTGAGGATGAGAGCTGGGGAAGGGGATGGTGAGTGGAGCAGAGGGCACAGTGCAAACAATCCAGGTTGAGGGAGGAAGAGTGGAGGAAAGCAGGATGGATAGTGGGGGAGGATGACAGAGGGGAGGGGGAGGGAGAGGGGGAAAGGGGATGGGAGAGGGGGAGACTAGCTGGAGAGAGGGATGGGTTGGAAGGGATGTGAGTAGAAGGGGAATTGAAGGAGGCAAAGAAGGGTGAGGGGCATAGTAGTGAGGTAGTGGTAAGCAAAAGAAAAAAAAAACAGCACTAAAAAAGCACCACACAGAAAAACTGTAGTTTTCAGGTTAAATGTTGAACTGACTATAACAGCTCTAGGCAGTAAAGGGTATTTCTAGGAGTCACAA
Organism: Neoceratodus forsteri; assembly: GCA_016271365.2. NCBI lineage: Eukaryota > Metazoa > Chordata > Ceratodontiformes > Ceratodontidae > Neoceratodus > Neoceratodus forsteri. The sequence continues at coordinate 481,193,389 of JADMNL010000023.1, forward strand.
AAACTGAGCTGTTTCAAGAACCAATGTGTAAGTGTATGTGATTAAGATTTGCAGAACTAAGCAGAGCCAAGAATTCACACAACCCAGTCACATTCAGTTGGGAAACAGCTCTGATATGAAGGATGACTGGTACACCTAAGGGTGGAAATAGTAGTAGTACTGTAAGGGAATTAGACAATAGGCTGTGGGCTATGACAACATAATAACTGAGCTAGCACAGCAAATGTGGGCTAATCAATCAAGCTCAGTGAAGTGGCTGTACTTACTGTATGATCAGTAAATCAACCAGGGTAAAAGAAGTGAGTCTGCAGGAGCAGTGTGCTCAGCCAAATGGCTTACTCACAGCTGACTCCAGGCAGACTCCTCGATGTCTTTTGCATTCGATCCTTAGCACGAGGATCGCAGCGTGGAAGGACTGCTTGTGAGGTACAACTAAAATAGGGAGTGAACTGTCCCACCCATCAGCCACCCAACTGATGGATCAACATAACTGTATTAAGTGAAAATAAATTGTATATAATTAATGGCTATGATTTTTTTCCATTGGAAACCCGTGGCATAATTTGCCGTTATAAAGAAGCGTTTATAACAGCAAACGTGCCGAGTTTCCCTACCACTGCGCATGTGCCTGGTGCCACTCTGCTCTTCCTGGTAGTCTGAGACTGTGGCTTACTGCTGGAGATCAGACACAGTAAACTCTGACTGGGTGGTAAGTACAAAAAATAAATGCAAGAACTCAGGGCTAAAAGTAGGCTACTGTTTAAGAAAAAAAATGATGTGTCTTCAGCAGCCACTTCTGACCGCGAACAGAGTCCGGATTGGGGCGCAGCTGCACAGGGATATTTTATTTTATTTAATTGCTGTGGCAAAAAAATCATAGCCATCAATTATATAAAATAAAACATGGGGTTTATGAGCATCTAACCCCTCAGGAGTGTGTAAACTTCTTGTTACATATCATCCCATAATTGCTGTATGTCATAACTTTGCCGTTTCTCTTATGTAAATGTAATAAACATATTATGTATTTTGTTATACACCTTTCTAAATGGTGTTCAGATATACTGTTGAACAATAGAAGATTAAATTGAAACAGTGAGATTTTTAATTACCGCTCACAGGAAGATGAAGATGACGGTGTTACTGGTATGTGAGTCATAACTTCACAGGGACATTCCATTTCTGTAGAATGACACTTAAGTAATCAATTTGACACTCTCTCTCTCTTATTACACTCTACAGGGTAACTCATTAATTGGAATGCACCTTAGGTCTTTGGGCACCTGGCAGTTATTAAGCAGACTGACAGCCTTATAGCTAGTAACTAAAGTAGTTCTGCATAGCAAAAACAACGCAGGCAGTGGCTGCATGAATTTGCCATGCCCATGAGCATGCAAAGAGATGGCTTATGCCCACCTGGCCACCAACATTTAATGCACCAGTCCTCTGTTCATGCATACAAGGAAAAGATTCTATGGGCACTACTCCAACTGGAGAGCAAGCATCAGACTCAAACAGGCAGTGAGGCACCCCTCTTTACATTATCCATTGCAGTGGCCCAGGATCTCCACAGGGTGACCTGCATCAGTCACATCCCAACAACCCATGTAATCATACAGTTTAAGCGTGAGGTAAAAAAACCAAAAAACACATACAATACAGCAGTTTCAAACAGCAGTGACATCAATAAGAGAACCTGGTTCCTAACATAGTAGAATAACATTATGAAACATTAAAGTTCCCCAGTTCTTGCAGTGGCAAAGTTATGCAGAACGTAAGCATTAAGCTACCAGCTGAAAAGATGTTACAACACAGATGTTAGATGATGACAGAAGGAAACAATAAATACCAGTCTCATGCCAAACAAGACACTCCATACTTCCAGTAGCAATCCTGACAGAATCCAGCAGATGAGGTCCAAGCTGATCTCAGACATAGCTGTGGTTCATCCAGGGCAGACACTCAATGGCTAGATGAAATCCCACTGTCCTCCACCATTTCACTAAAGCTTCAAGAGAAAATTGGTAGCACTGGAGGCCAGATGGAAGAAGGGGGACATGACAGAGACTTACAAGTTCCGATGAAGTATAAATAGGGTAAATTGCAAGGATCTGTTTGTTAGAAAGACGCAGTATTGAGGGGGCATGACTATAGATTAGTGGGAGGTAAATTCAAGAAGGATGTGAAGAAGTTTTACATCATGGAAGGGGTTAGGAGCCTTGGAACAGATTACCAGCTGAGGATATGGGAGCAAGGATATTAATGGGTTCAAACATAGAAACATAGAATTTGTCAGCAGATGACTGCTTGACCCATCTAGTCTGCCCATTTTTGCCTGCCTATACTGTCACCACAGACCCTACCTGAGCTCCAGCTGCTACCCTCTGCTTTCCTATGAAGATTCATTTGTGCCTGTCCCATGCATACTTGAATCCCACCACTGTTTTTGCCACCATCTCCTCTGCTGGAAGACTGTTCCACGCATCCACCACTCTTTCAGTGAAGAAGTAGTTCCTCACATCCCTCCTAAATTTCCCTCTTCTAGCTTCATTTAATGCCCCCTTGTTTTTGTGCACCTTCTCTTCTGATAAATATTCCTTTCCTGTACTTTATTTACCTACATGAGGTATTTTTAGGTCTCTATCATGCCCACCTTCCAGGGTGTACCTATTGAAGTCCCTCATTCTCTCCTCATAGAGCTTATGATGCAACTCCTGCACCATTTTAGTTGCCCTCCTCTGGACAGCCTCTACCCAATCTATGTCCTTCCTGAGATGTGGTCTCTAGAACAGGACACATTACTCACCAATGAAAGTGACAATGGTAATGCCACCTCTCTCCTTCTGCTGATGATACCCCTTTCTATGCACCCCAACATCCTGCTTGCCCTGTCTGCTGCCTTGTCACACTGCCTTGCCACCTTCAGGTCATCAGATATGGTAACCCCAAGGTCTTTTCCCTGTTTAGTGACTGTCAATACCCCTTACCCTATTTTATGCACTGTCTCATGGTTTCTGTGCCCTAGGTGCATGATTTTGCACTTTTCTGCATTGAAGTCCAGCTGTCATACCTTTGACCCTCCTTGAGTTCTCTCAGGTCTCTACACATTCTCTCCACCCTGTCTGGAATGAGTACCCTCTTGAAGATTTTAGTGTCATCTTCAAAGAGGCATACTTTCCCTTCCAGCTCTTCTGCAATGTCACTTTTAAAGACATTAAAGAGGATTGGTCTCAGTATTGAGCCCTGAGGTATCTAGCTGGTCACTCTCTCCTCACCAGAGTGAGTGTCCTTTACCACTACCCTCTGTCGCCGATCCATCAATGAGTTTCATACCCAGTTTGGCACCTTGTTGTATTCCACCCCCCCAAGCTGCCTAGTTTCCTTATAAGCCTCCTATATTATACAGTGTCAGAGGTCTTGCTGAAGTTTAAGTAGGCCACATTCACCATCACACCCTGATCTATTTCCAAGGTCTCCTAGTTGAAGAAATCAAACAAGTTCATCTGACATGACATCCTCACCCCAGAATCCATGCTTCCTCAGGTTTTGTAACCCACTGGATTCAGCATACTATACTAACCTTTCTTTTAAAAGTGTCTTCTATAAGGTGCATGCACGAGCCATGGACCAGGATGGCAACCTGAACTGACAGCTTTGTGCCCTCCAGCTAGTAATTCATTTACAGATTTGTGATTGCTCATCTCCAAGACACCAATGTAGGTTCTGTCAGTGTAAAAAAATCACTGGGTATGATCCTTAATACTGTAAAATGAAAATCGGACCCATTCCTGAAATATACCCATTTTTAAGTGGCGGCTCCCATAACATTGCGGGAATGGCCGATGGAATAGTGGGAAGTTCGACTAACTCTGATACCATGGAAATAAAAGCAGTGCTCAATCAAGTTTTAATTGAGGTTACATCCTTCAAATCTTCCATTGCCTCCATGGAGGAAAAAGTGTACAAATTGCAACAAAAATCCAGGGGCACAGACACCTTCCTGTCACATTTTGATGATAAAGCCATGCACCATGAGATGGGAATACAAGAGCTAGAGGCAATTGTAGCATTGTTATGGGCAAGGGCAGAGGAATCTGAGAACTGGAGCTGCAGTAACACTCTTTGTTTTCTAGGCTTCCCTGAAGGAATTGAGCAAAGGGATGATATTGACTTTTCTACAGAGGAAGCTCCCTCAACAGCTCTGTCACTCTGGTAGGCCAAGCCTGGAAATAAAGAGGGGCCCATTGAACATTTGACCCAAAGCCTAAACCAGGAAAATGACTGCAATCCATCCTGGCTAGGTTTCTGTGGTTCTCAGAGAAGGAAAGGATTCTATCACGAGCCAGAGACTGTGGACTCATCAACTGGCAGGGGCACATAATACTTATTGTTTCAGACTGTTTCACTGAACTGGCTCAAAAACATAAAGGTCCCGATTCTAGAAGGGTAGCGCAAGTCACCGCCAAATGCACCTTGCACCACCCGCTACTGTGACATTGACCCTCCACCCTATTCTAGAAGGGGCAGGGTCATGGCAGCTAAGTCCTGTGACTTGAGATATGCAGCCAGGTACGCTGAACTGTGAGCACACCTATCAAGCATGCCTCAAGCCGCAGCAGCAAGGTGGTGCAGTCAACCCCCCCCACCTGTGCCCGACCCCGAGTCGCCATCCGCAAATGCGGGATATATCCGCGAATCCCTGGTAGTGTAGTGCCCCCCCATCATCATAAAATAAATACAGTCCCCAAATCTCTGGTAGTCCAGTGCCCCCTGAGCATCATAAAATAAATACAGTCCCCCAAATCTCTGATAGTCCAGTGGCCCACCCTGAGCATCATAAAATAAATACAGTCCTCCAAATCCCTGGTAGTCCAGTGCCCCTCCAGCATCATGAAATAAATAAAGCCCCTAAACCCTGGTAGTCTAGTGGCCCCCGCTCATTGTACAACAATTAAATAGCACCCCCCTTCCCTGGTAGTCTAGTGGCCCCGAGCATCATAAAATAAATACAGTCCTCAAATCCCTGGTAGTCCAGTGCTGCCCCAGCATAATAACATAAATAAAGCCCCAAACTCTGGTAGTCTAAGTATTTCGCTCATCATAGAATACATGAGCATCTCTATTCCTGGTAGTCTAGTGCCCCCACTCATTGTACAATAATTAAATAGCACCACCGTTCCCTGGTAGTCCTGGTATTTCACCCCACCCCAGCCATGCCAGACCACCCAACACCCCCACCCGTCCCCAACCGGCGACTGGCACAGCCACCTCTCATCTCCATGGCTAGCCGCCAACTGAGTTCAGTATGAGAGCTACTGGAAGGCGTGCTCAGAAGTAATATCTGGTGCGCCTTTACAATAGCGCCCTAATGAACTCAGTCGGTGGCTGGCTGTGGAGGTGAGATGTGGGCTGTGCCAGTCACTGGCTGGGGGGGGTGCTGGGTGGTCTGGCACGGCTGGGGGGCCACTAGACTACCACGGAAATGGGGGTGCTATTTAATTATTTTACAATGATTGGGGCCACTAGACCACTAGGGAAACGGGGTGCTATTTAATTATTTTACAATGATCAGGAGGCCTCTAGACTACCAGGAAATGGGGTGCTATTTATTTCAATTACAATGATTGGGGCACCAGACTACCAGGGAAATGGGGTGTCATCTAATTATTTTACAATGATCGGGGCCACTAGATCATCAGGGAAATGGGGATGCTATTATTTCAATTACAATGACTGGGGGCACTAGAGATTACCAGGGTGTCATTAAGTGTATGCACATTTGCAGCTGAAGCACTTGGGTTTGGGGCATGGATGGGGGAGTTGACTGCACAGACCTGTGGGGAACTTTGTAGGGGGATTTGGGGATGGGGTGTGGGCAGCCTGCAGGCTATTACTATGGGACTTGGGAGTGCGGTTGGTGTGGCCAGCCCTGTGGGGCTATTAATGATGGACTCAGGGGCAGGGGGATGGGCAACCCTGTGGGGCACCCACAGGGTATGCTGGGCATGGGGGGAGAGATGCTGTGCATAGACTGCTGGACAGCTGATGGGTCTACAGGACCCCCAGCGGCATCCGTAAGTTATATCAGCTAACTGCTGGTGTAACTTTTCTTGCTGGTTCTCCGCCAGGGGTTCTTGTAGAATCCCAACATTGGGGAATTTGTTGCTGCCCTTCTGGAATGGTGTGCAACTGCTGCCCGTAAACCCCCTAGACCATGTCACAAGGGGTTTATAGTGCTTCTGGGATCATAAATGCTGTTTGGCGTAAGTGACCTGTGCAATGTTGCAGGCCACTTTGTAGAATCATGCATGTCGTAACTGGTGGCATAAGTTGCTACATGCACCATTCTACATGGCACGAGTGCTGTTACACCAGGCATAACTGTACTAGAATTGGGTCCAAAGGCTTTATGTGTGACAAAAAGCTGTTTCAACCCCAAAACATTCCATGCAAACTGCAGTTCCTGGCCAAGCTACATATCAACAAGAATGGTGTGTCCCCACACATTCCACTCAGCAGAGGAGACAGCCACCTATATCCAAAGGAACTGGCTGGACAATGTATCTATGCTGCAACAGCACACACAAACCCCACAGCCTAGTCTAGGGAGTGATTCTTGCCAGGGATAGAACTTGCACTGTTCCAAGTCACAGCGGGATCCGTACGATTGCCCAGCATGAGGTTGCCCGTCACTCGTTTTACCGACATTATTGTCCCAGCATTTATTTTCCCGACTTAATTATTAACCGATTTTTAGTTTCCCATCAAAGCGCTGCACTAGTAATACTGTGGCTATTTCAGGGTTGGTTGACTTCTTCCAGAGTTAGAATGGTGCTAGAATAGCGTGGAGCTGAGAGGATACTCATTCAACTAAGCAAACTGAGGTGACAAATTAAATCAGCGGCACTAAGCATTTGAAATAACTCAATCAGCGCTCCCTTATTTGAACCAAAGTGCAAAGCTCTGCACTAAGCAAACTGAGATGGAAAATTAAATCAGCGGCACTAAGCAATTGAAACAACTCAATCAGCTTCATATATTTGCACCACAGCCGCGCGTTATCAAGTGTAAGCAGAATTACTTAGGCAAAGATTCAAGCACAGAACCATTCAGCACAAAGCTCTGCAAGCAAATTGAAACTAATAATTAAATCAATGCAAATTAAAATGATTCCATCAGCAGCAATAACTTTATTAACTTAAAATTGCAAAGCATAAGATGGAAATTCAACTTTTGTAGCATTGATGGCAGCCTGCTCGAAGTCTGTCATTATGTATTTTGGCCCTAGGGTATAATCAAATTTGTCAGCAACAACTATTAGATCTTGAAACATCTGCAGATAGTATTCTTGTGATTTGCTTGACATTAGGCCATATACCAGTGGAAGAATGCGACGTTTCTTGATTTCTGACTGGGGCATGCACCGAGTACAGTTGCCTAAATAGTGTGGGCACAGTTTTAAATGTGCCATCCATTATCCAATAATCAGCTTTTCTTAGAATTTTGATGTTCTGCTTTGTGCTAAATAACAGAATTTTATCATTCCCCAACAGTGACTCACGGAGCAAAAACAGTTCACAGTTGATGACACTAAGTTCTGTTGGAATTATTATGTCATTCAGTGTTCGTGGCTCTGGAGGCATATTTTCATGCCTAGCGTGTTTTACCATTTGCTGTAGTGCCTGACGGCTGGGCATATTGTGCCTAACTTCAGCTGACACCTTTGCAAGCTCTGTTTGAATAAGCTGTGCAGGGGTGTCATGTGGAAACAGCTCGCAATTTCAGTGATGCCACTGCATTTGCAATAAAAAAATCATTAGCATCGGGCGAGTGACAGTGTGGTGCTGTGCTACGAAGGTGGTGCTGTCCCCCAACAAGAACTGTAGATGCTCTGTCCAGACAACATAGTGACTTCCTTTGTTGACAGCACCAATACCAAAGGTCTCCACGACTTGCTCTTTGACATACAGAAATCCCTCAATGCAGAGCTTGTCATGTCCTCTTTTTGATGCAACTACTTTACAAACAGTGGGATCTGCTGCAGCCATGATGTCAAACGAAAACTGTAGCTGTAGCTGGGAGAAAGGGCTTCCACTTATTTAATTAATATTAATTATTACTTGCCAAATGCTGTGCTGTAATTAATTGTACAGACTACAGGTAAAACATGGAACAATCCGGGACATGAGTGCCACGGCTTCCATTGAACAGTAAGATCATCCATCTGATACCGATGCATAATCACCCCCCCCCCCGGAGATTGAGAGGTAAGAGTTAGATACTTGCCAGTGCATCTGAGACTATCAATGCACACCCTCTCATGTATTCTTGCTTAACTGAGCACTACACATATCTATGCCTCCCCCTTTGATACTTAAGAAACAGAATTGTAGCACTCTTACTGCAGAAAATAATAAAGCTGAAAATTCAGCAGTCTGCACAAGTGGCAATATAATCAAAATAAAGTGCTGAAGATGCAGCAGTTGAAACCTTTTATGCTCTGAGGATCAGGTTTATGCCCTCACTGTGGATCTGATATATTTTTACCACAGTCACGCTATCAAGTGTAAGCGGAATTACTTAGGCAAAGATTCAAGCACAGCAAAGTAATATTGCAATCAAATAATGTGTGGGAAAAGATCACATCGGGAAATGTGAAGACAGGAAATCGGTCGTGGGATAAACATAGTTGGGAAATTTAATGATAGGCAACCATACTAGACCCGTTGCAGCAAAGTCCCACATAGGCAGAGAGGATGGAGCGGCAGACAATACGGGACAAGCGCTCAAACTGCACAGGTAGAGACTATCAAATAACTGGGAATCCAGTAAGCCATTCATGTAACAGGGACCCAAGTAGAGACACCTGTCAGTCAGCAGCAGCAGCACAGGTTCCACTGGGGAACCAGCACCGAAGAGGGCCGGGACTTCCACAGGCACACCGTAGGAAGTGCAACTACCACCATCACTGGAGAAACCACTTCCAAGTCTGAAACCGCCAACTGCAGATGCAGCATCTTGAACCTAGGCTGAAAGGGTGGCTGATCTGATGATTTGAGAGATGTGCCAAGGAGCTGACTGGCAAGGACAGGATTGCTGAACTTGAAGAACATTCTGATGAACTACATATTTCTCTAATACTGGGCTATCTCATATATAAGCTTACTGTTTAAAATGGCAAGAAAAAAACTAGAAATTTCATTGGCTAAGAGATGTCACTTAACCGTGCATTAAATCTCTATAAGCTCACAGTCAAGTGCTGAATCTCATTTTCCTCCACTAGAAGCCTACCTAGAGCCATTTTATAAGTGTAATAAGCCACTTCCCAGGGGCATAAGGACACTCAGCCTGCAGTCTTATACATTATATTCACTTCCCCACAGATTGAAGTACAAGTATCTGGTACTCTGCTACCATATTTAGGAGACAACAACCCGGTTTGTGTCAAAATTGCTGATGAGCCACTTTCACATAAACAAAACAATAACCAATGGGTCAGGGACATGCATCATTGTTCAGCTGATAAATTTAAACTTAATATGCAAAAAGAAAAATGGGATCAGTGTAAAGTAATCCCTGACCTTGAAACCTCAGTACAATAGTTCCTGGAGACATTTAAAGAAATATGTGACCTACGTGCCCGTAGATGCAAAGCCCCTACAAGTAGAGCCAAAGTCACTTGAATAAATGAAAAAATATTAATAAAAGGATCAGGATAAAAAATAGACTTTGGCTTACAGTTAAAAAGACAAAGTTGGAAAGGGACTGGGAAACATTCAAGCAAAAGAGAAATGTGTGCAAGGAGCAAATAAAGAAAGCAAAAGCCGAATACTACAAATACAAAATAGAAAATAATAAAGATCCTCGAAGGTTTTGGCAAACAGTGAAGCAACTAGCACAGATAATGCAGAACCATGAAAGATAATGCAGCTGATCCATGAGGGAAATGTGATGAAACACCCAAGTGTAATCTCTAATACATTAAATACATATTTTGTCAACCTCCCAGGTCTAGAGATAGACTCCCCCAAAAAACAGGAAGTAAATAACATAGAAAGGGAATATAACTGTTCCCCTCCCCATTTTTGATTTAAGATTTGGGGCATCTCTGAAGTCTGCAGGGGATAAAACGATTTAACATACACAAAAATGCTGGACTTGATGAAGTAGAGGGCAAATTCTTACAAATGGCAGCTAACTATATAGCTCCTACTGTCACTTATATGTTTAATTGGAGCTTATGCTCAGGACATTTTCCATCTATGTGGAAGCAAAGCAAGATTGTTCCAATTTACAAGGGAAGGGATGCTCAGGACCCAGGGAACTATCAACTTATAGCATTATTGTCAATACTATCAAAGTGTCTGGAGACGCATATACATTCACAACTATCTGAATATTTGGATAAGCTTTAGTTATTGACACCTTTCCAGTCTGGGTTCAGAAGGAGACATTCTACTACCATGGCTGTAATAGAGTTTAATGATTTGGTGACCTCCTCGCTGGACACCAGGCTGAAAACTGCAGTCCTTTTTATAGACCTGTCAAAGGCATTTGATCTGGTGGACCACTCCCTGCTGTTGAAGACATCAGGGTGCTGGGTGTAAGCGATGGTCCCTGGGACTGGATCAAATCTTATTTGACTGGCCGCTCCCAGAGGCTGTCCATTTCTCAAACCCTTTCTTCGAGAAAAAATGTAACCTGATGAGCTCCCCAATTGTCTACATTAGGTCCCCTATTGTTTTTATTGTTCAGAAATGATGTTCCCCAGCTGGTGCAATGCTCTGCTTTAAGGTTATATGCAGACAATACAGAATTGCTCACTGCCCGGAGGCATTTGCTGGACCGTCTTGAAAGCAAATTGCAGGCAGATTTCGGCAGGGTTAAGGAGTGATTCACCAGGTCAAAGCTTAAGATGAACACTAAGAAAACAAAAGTACTTTATTTCAGATCAAAAAACAAATCCCAGTTGCATATTTACATAAATAATAAAAGAATATTGTTATCTGGGCATAACTTTTGATGTTGAACTAACCTTTGCAGAACATACATTCTCATAGATTTCTAAGACAAATAGAAAGATTGGTGTCCTAAGGAGCACCACTAAGTGTTTAAATAGGTCGTCCAGAAAAACAATAGCAGAACAATTGATCTTACCATCATTAGTATATTGAAATCTAATATATAGAACTACAAATGAGAGACTTTTGGAGAAACTCAATACATTACAGTTTAAAATAGCTAGATTTGTATTGAGATGCAGTTTCAAAACACACCACTGTGAACTGCTATCTATTTTAGGATGGCAGACATTAGTTATAAGAGATAATAAAACCTGGGCAATTGCAATTTAATATACTTTATTAGAGTTAAATAACAAAAAACAGTAACAGAAAAAAAAAGACATTACATCAAGTATAAACATAATATACACAATCACCAACCAATGGAATCAACAACAATGTTACAACACAACATAACACAACAAAAATAAATTAATAAAAAAACAAATAAATAACACCACTCCCCCTACCCCCATCCCCTGCCCCCAACCCGTGCATGTTAAAAGGACGTATACTAAGTAAACCCTAAGTCCAGAAAATGTCCTGGGCACTACACATTATTTAATGCCTATCCGGTACCACAGAATGAAAAACTGTCTAACAAGGGGGCCATCATCACATCACATCATACCCTCCCTGTGAGGAAATGGGTAAAAAAAGAAGTGAGCAGGTCTGGAATTTATGTAAAAAATGATAGGCTGAAGCTATAGCCCATTCTGCATTCAAAGCTGAAGAACTCTTGGACCAATTCCACTCGTGAAAGCACCTGGTTACCATTCCAGTGTCTTCATAAGAGCAATTTTGTTGCTCCTGAAATCAGTGCCATGTATGTTTCCCTCATCCTTAGAAATTATTGCGTCATAGTTCCCAGAATACAGATCTCTACAGTAAAATATCATGCATGATTGAAAAAGGAGGCCACTGGACTTTGAATAAACTGACAGAAAGAAACAATTTTAGGACATGTCCACAACACATGTAATAAGGTACCTTCATCACGGCAACATCGTGTACACTTGGGATCAGGCAGTCTACCCATTCTATGCAACTTATTTGGCCTATAATACAGGTTGTGTATATATTGAACTGTATCAAACGTAATCTGTCCTGCTTAACATATTTATAAAGGTTTCTCCAAATCCTAGGCTAAACATTTGCATGATAATCCAAATGCAAAGCATAATCCCAATAATATGTAGTAGGGGCATACTTATTCCAGGCCTGCTTTCCTATTTCCTGTGAGATATGGGCAACATGTTTCTGCTGAACTGAGAGGGAAGATAGTCTGGCAAATAATGTTCCAGTGGCATATTGCCATGGGGGTCACCCACGAAAGTTGACAGACAATGCTTAATTTGGCATACTGTTAAACAGAATGAGGTGGGAGATTAAACTTAAGTCTAAAATCATTAAAGGACAAAACAGTGTTGTCTTTAATCAGATCACTAAAATAATCCCGACCCGAGTCTTTCCAACCCACTAGTCTAAAAGGTTTATTACCAGATAATAAATTCTGATTATGGAAAAGAGGTTGACTAATATCTTTCTGATAGGGTATTTGCAAAAAGCGGCATAGTTGTGCATGTCCTCCCAAGCCCCATGGCCTACACAGTTTGTTAAGCGCTCTGTGAAGCATTTTGCCTAGCCAGACACGTTAGACTCTTTCACCTTGTTAATGCCCTTAAGATGGTTGCATGTTTCATTCATGTCACCTCTTTCCCTCCTTTGCTCTAGGGTATACATATTGAGCTCCATTAATCTGTCCTCATATGTTTGCTGATGCAGTCCCTGCACCATTTTGGTTGCCCTTCTCTGGACTGTCTCCATTTTGTTAATGTCCTTGTGCAGGTGCGGCCTCCAGGACTGCATGCAGTACTGCAGATGGGACCTAACCAGTGTCTTGTAAAGAGGTATTATTATTACCTCCCTCCTGCACCTTGTGATACCCCTACTAATGCACCCCAACATCCCTCTAGCCTTACCCACTGCTTTAGTGGTTTGCTTGGATGATTTCAGGTCATCTGAGATGATGACTCCCAGGTCTCTTTCTTCACTTGTGATTGCCAGTAACATCCCTCCCAACCTATAGGTAGCTTAAGGGTTTCTCTTCCTTATGTGCATGATCTTACACTTTGCGTTAAAAAACAGTTGCCCCTCTTCAGACTATTTTGCCAGTTTTTCCAGATCTCTTCTCATTTTGCCCACCCCATCTGGATCATCTACTCTGTTGCAAATCTTGGTGTCATCTTCAAATAGGCAAACCTTACCCTCCAGTCCATCTGCAATGTCACTGATGAAGATATTGAAGAGGACTTGCCCCAGGACTGATCCCTAAGGTACCCCACTTGTGACTTGCATCTCTTCTGACTGAATACCATTTATCACCACTCTCTGTTTTCTGCCCGCCAACCAGTTTGCCACCCAGTTGACCAACTTCTGACCCATCCCGAGCCTACCCAGCTTATTAATCAATCTTCTATGTGGAACAGTATCGAAAGCTTTGCTGAAGTCAAGGTAGGTGACATCAACTGCACCCATTTGGTCCACCACTCTGGTTACCCAGTCAGAGAGATCTATAAGATTAGTTTGAGTGGACCATCCTGTTGTAAGCCCATGCTGTGTTGGATCCTGTGCTCCTATGGATTCCAGGTGTTGCACAATCCTTTCCTTAAGTAGTGCCTCCATAATCTTGCCCACTACTGAGGTAAGACTGCCTCCTCCCTGCTACCAATCTTGTGGATCAGAATCACATGAGCCCTTCTCCAGTCTTCTGGGACCTATCCTGTGATTAAAGACTCACTAAACAGTTCTGCTAATGGCTATGCTAGTTCCAACCTTAGCTCCTTTAGTACCCTGGGATGTATGCCATCAGGTCCTTTTACCTTGCCCACCCTGAGCTTAGTGAGCTCTTGTAGGACCCTTTCTTCTGTGAAGGGACTTGTGCATACCTCCCTCCCCCCTGTGTCCATGGTGCTGAACTGTGGGCCCTTCCCTACCTTCTCCTCAGTAAATACTGAGCAGAAGTATCTATTTAGGATTGATGCTTTTCCTTGGTCCTCCTCCACATATGCCCCCTTATCCCCTTTGATCTTAGCAATACCACCTCTGGACTTTCTCCTTTCACTAATGTATCTATAGAAAGTCTTCTCCTTCTTTTACTATTCAAGCTAGTGTTTCCTCAGTTTGGGCCTTTGCCTGCCTTACTGCCTTCCCTGCTTCCTTTCGGGAAGTTTGGTATGCCTCCCTATCTTCGTCCTGCTGCATTCCTTACATTTCCTGAAGGCCAGCCTTTTGGTTCTGACCTTTTCTGCTACTGTTTTTGAGAACCAAAGTGGTCTCCTCCTTCTTTTGCTCTTGTTTTTCTCCCTAACACAATGGGATGTTGCTTCAAGTATTGCATCCTTAATGCTTGCCCACTTTGTCTGTATCCCCTCACCCATATTTCTTTTTGCCAGGGCTATCTTAACTCTGTTGGCCATCTCATCAAAGTCAGCTCCTCTGAAGTCCCACATTTTTGCCTTGGAATGGGATGATTTAGATCTAGTGGCCAAACTAAACCATACCATGTGATGGTCACTGGCCCCCAGGTGACCTTCTACCTGGAGATCTGTGATCCTTTCCCTGTTATTCAGTACTAGATCTAGGATAGCCCTGTCTCTTGTGGGACTTTGTACCAGTTGTTTGAGCCCCCCCCCATTGCAGGAAATCCACCATGTGTCTAGTTCTGGTGGATGTTCCTGTTGGTATTGACCAATCTCTATCTGGCATGTTGAATCCCCTGGCTTGCACAGCAACCTATTATAGTGCTGAACAGGCAGCTCTGAACATGAGCTCTGGTGGACCCAATAGTGACTCCTGCCTCCCCACCCCACATCAGCGATGATTTCACGGGTCCTCACAGCAAATTCCAGTACCACTGCTTTACTACCATTCTACTTAACTCTGGTGGATGCTTGACTGGTCTCTCAGACTGTGAGCCCCCCACTCACCTCATGGGTGGCACAGACAAGGTCCATACTCACAAGACACACTATCTAGTCAGTAGGAGCTCATGGATGATAGGGGCTTTGACTAAGTGGTTATAGACCCCGAACAGATTAAGCATTCTCTCTTGAAGAATAACCCTGAATGTCCCTCCAAGGAGGACAGCTAGTTTTCATACAAGAGTTTATTTACTGTTGCATGAATGCCAGAACGTTATTTAATGATTGTATTGGTTCTCATAAGCCTATAGGATTATCCTTGATTGATGATCAGTGACTGCAGGCAGTGGAGGAGAGAGACCATGGCTAGAACAAATTAAAGTAATGCCTGCCTCCACTTCCACTGCTCCATACATTCTCCTCCACACCATTGACATCCTTCCTGTACATACCCATCTTCTAGGATTCCTTGATACTTGAGTCAGCACATACTGTATGACAGACCCTCAGCTTTCCTACCAACATGGCTTCCAGACCAATTAAATGGGCTACTTGAAATGAGAAAGGGATTAATTCCCTGGTTACGTGTAGGAAGATTTTAGATTATTCACAAAGGACAGAGACAGGGATAGCCTTCCTTCAAGAGACCCACCTCACACATACTGAGACAGAGAAGATGCGCAGTAGCTGGATCTCAGAAGCCTTTGGCAGTTCTTGCAATTCCAAAAACAGAGAGACTCCCATACAACTAAAAAAAAAAAATTCCATTTCAGGCTGAACAAGTAATATAGGACCAGATATGTCATTGTGCAGAGAGTGTTAGAAGGTACAAAGGTCACCCTATGCAATATTTATGGCCCCAATAAAATAGATTGCCACATTCTATACGTCCATGGCCGAAACACTCCAGGGCAACCTTCAAGGGCAATTGGTAATGGGAAGGGATTTCAACACTACATTAGATGATTTTCTAAGCAGAATTACTTCCCCAATGCAGCCTTGTGCCCCCAGTTGAACAGGCATTAACAAATTTGGCAGAGGAATTGGGTCTTACAGACACACAGTATAGAGGCTGGTACATCCCAGAACATGAGGCTACACTTTTTACTACCTTCCCCACCACACCACACATACTCTAGGACTGATCTATGGTTGATTCCCCACCAATGGGTTTCTGAGATAACCGAGGTGGACATTGGGCCAATAAATATGTCAAATCATACCCTTGCCACTTTTAAATGGCTACTGCCAGATATACAGTACTGTAGATCCCCCCTTGCAGAAGCCTTGGCAGTTTAACATGTCCACTTAGATCCCTGAGCTGCCTTGCATACACTGAGACTATATGCACCCTTATATGTTTCAATGTGCTGCTGGATGAACATTTTTATGTTACTGATTATTTTGTACTCAATATTGTTCTTGCATGGAGCCCTTGTTCCCAGTTCAAATGGAGCCAGGAAGAGAGCCTGTAGTTCGTAATGATCTTCTCGCGGACTACAGACTGGCACTACTGTCTCTGTTCTCTGATTAGGGCTCAATCCTGTGTGTATAGCATTACAATATCACCTGTGTGTAGGGCTGCAGCTATGAATTTTGGGGCCTTGGACAAGTCACTTGAAATGGGCCCCTGTTTCCAAAACCAGCTAATGCCAGGGATAATGCCAGCTCCTCAGGTGGGCCCCTCCTGAGCTCGGAGCCCCGGACAACTTCCCCACTTTTTCCCCCATTACTGCGGCCCTGCCTGTGTGAGGTGCTTACATACATATATTTGAAACAATTCAGTATTTTAACTGTTGTGGGGTATGAGGTGCTGTGTGACCTTTACCAGCACTTCCGGGGCAGGAGTAGTACATATATCAGGTGCTCGGCAAGCAGGGTGCTCTCACTTAGATCCCTGAGCTGCCTTGCACGCACTGAGGCTATATGCACTCTTATATGAATCGATATACTGCTGGATACACATTTTTATGTTACTGATTATTTTGTACTTGATATTATTCTTGAGTGGAGCCCTTGTTCCCAGTTCAAATGGAACCAGGAAGAGAGCCTGTAGTTCGTGATGATCTTCTTGTGGACTACAGACTGGCACTACTGTCTCTGTTCTCTGATTAGGACTCAGTCCTGTGTGTATAGCACTACAATATCACCTGTGTGAGGTGCTTACATACATATATTTTAAACAATTCAGTATTTTAACTGTTGTAGGGTACGAGGTGCTGTGTGACCTTTATCAGCACTTCCGGGGCAGGAGAAGTACATATATCAGGTGCTCAGTGAGCAGGGTGGGCCAAGTAGGGTGTGCACTGCACCGCGCGTGGAGACGCAAGCAGAGACATGCGCATCTGCGCATGTTCGGCGTGTTATGCAGGAGCTGAGGGAGTTAAACAGGGACTATCCACACAGGTATTTACAACAAGCACAGTATTACTGTGCCCTCTCTTTATCCCATTTTCTCTTTGAAACCAGCTCCCTAACCCTATTCCCTTGGAAGTTGTAACCGCTTCTGTAAGTCTCCATTTTAGGTTTCATATTATGGCCCAGGTAAGCATAATGTCGAATTTGTTTGGAGGGGTCCAATGTGTCATGTGCCAAATGTATTATACCACTGTGAGTATTGAATTAGCAACAGGATTTGTTCCAAGTGTGAGGAAAATACATCCTTGAAGCAAGAGGTGGCCTTATTTTATACCAGGCTCTCTGAACTTGAAATTAGTCAGAAACAGATGCAGGCCAGATTTAAGGCACTAAATCAAACATCAACAAATGTCACTATGGACGCTCCTGGTCCCAGTAACATGCCACAGTCTGATTCTGACTGTTTGCACTCAAATATTACCCACTTAAATTCATTGTCTGCACTACATCCAGGTAGTAACAGAAAACACCCTAGAGACAATGACTGTATTGACAGTCCAGGCGAGCATGGTATGAGGTTCAAAGCCGATGGGTTTACAAAAAGGGATGCAAAGCCTCCCACTTCTTCTTGACTACAAGTAATAAGTTTGCCATTTTTAATGAACTTGAAGACCCTTGTTTGATCAAAAACAATAAAGATGAGACATATCTAAATACACCAGCTGTAGCACACCAAAAAGACTAGTCTAATTCTTCACCAAAACCACAACCATTCATTGCCACCTGTCCTTCCCTTTTAAACACTCCATTAATGCCTCTCAAAGCACCTCAGTCTAGTTTGGGCTCTGATTCTGTATATGCATTGACCATAATAGATACCCCTGGCCCACATCAGGTATCACAAAAGCAGATCTATACCATAGGTGACTTCATGGTGAAGCACCTAGACAGGGCTGTTTGTGATTCTCATAAGGAAAACCGTACCTGCTCAAGCTTCCAGGGAGCTAGAATTTCAATCATTATAAGTATGGTTCATAACATTCTGGCTGATGGTGGTACAACTCCATTAGTGGTACTTCATATTGGTACAAATGACTATGCATTCCAGCATTTTGGACATAAACAGGATCTTGTTGCCCTCTCGAATATTTTGGTTGAATGAGGGTGTGAAATAGCTTTTTCAGAGGTTCTACCCATCCCAAGAGCATCAACTGAACACAATAATAAAATACCTATGTTTAATAACTGGCTTCTTGTCAGATGCCTTAAACAAAATCAGACCTGCCTCACCCATTAGGAAGATTTTATTGGCAGATTTGATTTATACTGTAAAGATGGGTTACATTTGAGCTAAAAGGGAAACCTATTATTGAGTAATCACATTTTGGATTACATCAATAATCATTTAAACTGCTTGATTTGAGGGAGAGAATAGTCCCTCCCCCTATGAGGTTGTCAGAAAAAAATACAATTTCAAACAAATTAAAATGTCCATATTTTAATGCTAGGAGCCTCCATAGTAAACTTGATGAGTTGAAAGTTACTGTAATGATGGATGAGGTTGATATTATTCGCATCACTGAGACATGGGGGGATAACAAATCCAGTTGGGATTTTTCCCTTCCCGGGTATATGTTGTTCAATTACAATAGAAGAGATAAAAAAGGAGGTGGTGCTGCCATCTTTCTAAAAAGCTCATTACAGGCAGTTGATATTTCAAATAAGGTTAAAATAACATCACTGAAACAATATGGATTAAGCTATTGGTAAATAAGTATCAGTATATTATCTTAGGGGTTTGTTATCGCCACCCCAAGTACCCCTAGTGAATATTTAGACACTATTATTCAGGAAATTGAATCAGCCAGCTCACTTGGCAATATTATTCTCATGGGTGATTTTAATCTGCCCGATATTGACTGGAATAGGATGGTGGCTACATCAAACTCTGGAAAGAAGTTAGTTAATATGTGTGTACAATGTGACTTACTACAGGGGGTAAAACTACCTACTAGGGGTACTAACCTTCTTGATATTGTTTTCCATAGTAGATCCCTGATAATAAATACAGTATCTCTGTGCTGTCGCCTATTGGTAACAGTGATCACTGTTCAATTAGTTTTGTCTTGGCATACACACTTACCTTGGCATCCTGTACTTCAAAGACGTATTTATATGATAAGGCAGACATTGGAATTATTAAAAATAAATTGGATAGTATTGACTGGTCATCCATATTTAACACCGTGGGTATTGTAGAATATTATGATGCATTACTCACTAATATTACTGACCTGAGGAACAGTTATGTTCCATCAAGAGAAAAAAAGCACATCTAATAAATCTAAATCAAAATGGATGACTAAGGAACTAACTAAGCTTATTAAGAAAAAAGACAAATGCCACGTGTCCTATTTAAAGTCTCATACACCTTCTAATTGGAGCTCTTTTTTATGTATTCAAAAAAATATAAATACAATATACACAGGGCAAAGAGGAAGCGTGAGATAAACTTAGCATCAAATACACGTAAAGATAATATCAAATAATTTGTTGCATACATAAATTCCTTAAAGAAATCCACCTGCCAAGTCAGTCCCATTCAGATAAATGAAAAACTAATTTATGATCCTCTTGATAAGGCCAACTTTTTTAATATAAATTTCTGTAATGTGTTTCAAAAAAAACAGGCTAATAGCTTAGTAGACCATTCCCCAGGTAGTCACATTTCAATATCAGAATCAGATGTCCATGCCAAATTAATCTATCTCAAGGGTAAAATGAGTGCATTTCTTGATGCTATTCCAGGCCATTTTTTGTATTTACTAGCAGACAGTTTGTCCACACCCCTGAAACTATTATTTATTTATTTAGGTTTTGTTGACCGGGTAAGTGCACTAGACAAATCCTGCCTATTTTCAGGCACGACCTGGGGGAGGGGGACACAGATGAACACCGACTGACCCCAAACCAGACCAAGCTGCTGGTGGTATTTTTAGTGAATGAGGGAAATTTGGCCAGGACACCGGGGAAATTCCCCTACTCTCTGCTGCATTGCTGCCAGCAGGGGGAACCTTGGCCACTAGCGTTGCTGTGGTCAGTCTGCCTTGGATGCTGGAGGAGATGGATGCATCTAGTACAGGGGAGCTGACCTCCTCTCCTGTACTGTCTGATCCTGAGGCTGTTGTTGCTGCTTGTGATGTAGCTGAGGTTGTCGACCTCAGTATTCTTACCTCTGATGATGCTTCGGCTATGGCTTGTTCTGCTGGTGTTATCGTGCCTCCTTTGCCTACAGATAAATCGGGGCTGATCGCTGCATGTTCTCAGTTGCTGCGGCAAATGGCCTTACTTGACTGTAAACTTGCTGGTCTTTCGATATGACGGATCCTCTGCATTGGTGTCTGCTGTTTCTAGTCGGACGACTTTGGCTGATGGACCGGAGGAAAGGTGTGTTGCACAGAATTCGGTCGATCCTGCACTTCCTGCAGACTGTTTCCTTGATTCTTGGGCTGGCAGTTCAACGGATTCTGTAGCCATGTGCCTAAAGCCCCTGCTGACTGTCTCTTCGGAACCTATTGCTGGTGCCCATGTCTCTCCTTTACAGTCTTCAGAGGTGCCTTTTGCTGGACAGACATTTTCTTTTCCTTCCAGAGACCAGAGACCTGGATGGAGCAAACTGCCTGGAGTTCCTTCTGCTTCTGGAGCTGAAGGGTCGAGCACTTCAAAACCAGCGATTTTACCTGTGGACACTTCTTGGTCTCCTGATCGTGCATTACGGGAGGCTGGCTGGGAACAATCAGGTGGTGGATCTTGGTCTCCAGACTTGCAAGATCCTTCCTATATTCGGATGCTGAAAAACACTGGTACTTTGGTGAATGCTGTGTCTTCTGTCCCTCTGAGCTCCAACTTGCCCCGGGGTAATTTATCTGCTTCTTGTACTATGGACTCTGTGTATGTTGATAAAACTGTTGGGGGGGATTCTGCAGTGTTGGGAGATATTGTGGTTACTGAGGCTCTTGTTTCTGGTGTTGGGGTGCATGCCTCTGCTTCTCGGTGTCCCTCCTCGAGCTTGGTTTCTACAGCTTCCGAGGAACCGAGAGGCTCGACCTCTGCTACACCAGGCTGTTTGGGTCAGGTCCCTGAGGCTGGGCATGGGAGTGGTTCCCAAACCTAGTGTCTCAGTGGGTTTTAAGCTAATGGATTTGTTCAAATCCCATAAAGGTGAGCCTGCTCCTAGACGCAATGCAGTCAGGTTTTTATATAAGGGAAGGTTGGATACTCCCCCTGACAGGCTGTATGTTGCTAAAAATTTGCTTAAAGGGTCAATGCATTTCTTTTCATCTGAAATTTTTGCCCTGATTAGTTTAGGGAATTCTAATTTTGACGTAAGTTTTAAACATGTTTCTCATTTGGACCGTTTTTGGGTCCAATATGCTAAATTTAAAGCTTTCCCCCTTTGGGCCCCCTTTCATGTTCTCCCTTTAATGAAACCTACTGTTAAGATTATTACTATTATGTTTAACAAGCATTTGTCAATGCCGAATGTTTGCTTACTGGCATTGGCAGTGGTAGTGTAGAAGTTACAGAGCTGCGTAATAGGAATGGCAGTGAAGTATTGAACTGAAGCCAACCCCACCACCACCCTGCAGAGAGTGACAGGCATTGGGGTGTGCATTTGGGTCATCAGGCATAATGGTCACGCCATTTCACCACACCCCACTCTGCAGAGACTGCAAGTGTGACGTGTTCCTTGGGGTCTTTGGCCTTATATGCACCCCATTTCATTAGGAAATACGGTGAGATGGTGCGATATAGGAAGAATGGGTGAAGTTTGGGGTCAAGAGTCCAAGGCATACCTCAATGCCTCTCAGTGACTGCAGGGTGTGGAATGGTATGAGCATCACAGGCAAGAATCCCAAGTCACACCCCTGATTCCTGTCATTCTCTATAGGGTTGGGCGATTTGGTTGAAAAGCCTAATACCTCAGGCATTCGTTGGTATTTAACTCCAAATCTTCAACATGTTTGTTTTGTGACCCCACCTCATGAACAGGGGAATATCAGTTTGGTAGCAGCTGCTTATGCACAGTGACTACAGGATTTATCACCACAGGTGCAAAATATTCGAACAGGCTGTAAAAATGACAGCTGTACTCTTTCATGGGGAGGTGTAAAATGGCTATGTTCCAAATGTGTAGTAAAATATTTAAAAAAATGGTGAAATCCACCGGTACATAGAAACTGTGCACACCCGTTATATAAGTAGGTTGGGGATATTTTATAGCAGATTGTCAACTCAGGCATTTTGGTGCCTCCGATCATTAACAGTGTCACTGTGATTTTCTTTATCTGTGGCATAATGATTTCCCACAGCAACCACGCATCTCTGCACTGAAAGTGTGAAAACACACTTCGGCCATGTTGTGAAAAATGGCAGCTGTACTGTTCATAAGGAAGTGTTGAAAAATGCCACTAGTGAAAATCTGGACTGAAAATATTACAAAGTCATGAACTAACGAGGACGTGGAAACTGCACAATGCTCACTCGTAACACAGTCATTTTATGGACTTTGTCACCAAATTTTCAACATAGCCATTTTAAGACCTCTGCTCATGAACAGTGTAACTGTGATTTTCTTAATCTGCCCTAAACATTGCTTGCAGCACACCAACAGCACCATTATGCGCTACATGTGCGATAACACATTTTGGGTGACATATGAAAATTGCAGCTGTACTGTTCACAGAAGTTTAATAAAATGGACATGTTGAAAATCTAGAGTGAAAATATTAAATTTGCAAACTTACGAGCATGCATAGGAACTGTGCAACGCAGCTGTAAAGTCATTTTGGTATTTTTCACAAGTTTTCAACATAGCCATTTTAAGACCTCTGCTCATGAACAGTGTGACTGTGGTTTTGTTAATGTGTGCCATACATTGAGTTTGCACACCGACTGCATCATTGTGCGCTACATGGGAGGAAACACGTTTTGGGCAAGATGTGAAAATGACAGCTGTACTGCTCATAAGGAGGTGTGGAAAAATGGCAATGTTGGAAATCTGGGTGGAAATATTGAAAGTCGCCAAACCTCGACGTCGCATTGGGAACTGTGCAATTACTTGTAAACACAGTCATTTTTAGGAATTCTGTCACCAAATTTTCAACATTGCCATTTTAAGATCTCTGCTCATGAACAGTGACACTGTGATTTTCTTAATGTGTCCCATACACTGAGTTCGCACTATGACTGTGCCATTGTGCTACATGATGAGGAAACACGTTTTGGGTGAGATGTGAAAAATGACAGCTGTACTACTCATAACTAAGGTGTGGAAAAATGGCAATGTTGAAAATCTGGGTGGAAATATTGAAAATTCGCAAACCTATGATATAAGCAGGGAACTGCTAGCACTTGCGCTCGTCAAACAGTCATTTTAGGAATTTTTTCACCAAATTTTCAACATAGCATTTCAAGACCTCTGCTCATGAACAGTGTCACTGTGATTTTCTTAATTGTCCCGTACATTGATTTCGGACACCGACTGCGCCATTCTGCGCTACCAGGGTGGAAACACATTTTGGGTGAGATGTGAAAAATGACAGCTGTGCTGCTCATAAGACAGTGTGGTGAAATGGCAATGTTGAAAATCTGGAGTGAAAATATTGAAATTTCGCGAACTTACGAGCCTGCGTAGGAACTGCGCAATGCACGCTCGTTAAACAGTCATTTTTTGGAATTTTGGCACCAAATTTTCAACATGGGGGTTTTGGGCCCCCTTCTCATGAATGATGTCACTGTCATGGTGGTATTCCATCCTGAAGGTGATTTACGCAGTCATGTGTGAAATCTTGCCGAGCCGAGATAACGCCATGACGACATCGTCATAAAGTCCCAAACCCCATGTTGAAAATTGTGCAAATTCAAAAGCTCGAGATATGCAAGTTGAACCCCTCTATCTAGCCCATTATACAGCTTACCAGCATTTCCTCAGTTCAGGATCGGCTTTGAAGAGTGCAGGCGTGTCCCGGTCCACGAAGATCGTCGCGCCAGAGTCCGGAGGTAAGTATGGGGTGAGGGGGTGGGAGGCTGGGTGCACAGTGGGTGGGTGCGGGTTGTGGGAGGGTTCGGGAGGCATACGGGACCGTTTTGTTTACAGTTAAAACAAAAAAAAGCGTCGTGGGACCGCTTGCCATGCTGGGGTGGGCTCTAGGCGTGGCACAAGGACTTGACGGAGGCGTTCAGCCGAAGGGGATTGGGCACCCCGTCGTAAGGTAAAAACGCATGGGACCGTTTGCCATGCTGGGGTGGGCTCCCAGCATGGCACAGGGTTTGGGAGGCTCGTTCAGCCAATGGGGATTGTGCACCCCGTCGGCAACTTTATGACGGATTCCCACGCTGGGGTGGGCTCCCAGCATGGCATCAATTATTGGGAGGAGGGAGGAGACAGAGGCAGTTCAGCGTGAGGATTGGGCACACGTGGCTGATACGCTGCGTGCAGGGCGCGCACGCCTGCGGCTGGGGGAGCTGCATGTGAGCAGCTTCTTATCACTGCTCACTCAGCGTAGCTCTCCCTTTCAACTGTATGCCACTGCATTTTGGGCGTGTCATGAACAGCTCCCAAAATGCATTATTCAGAGCAGCGCCTGCCAGCACAGTGCCTGGTGGAGGAGGTGACACACCTCCGAAATCTCCGATGAAGGCACGATGTTTCTTGCACATGCGTGCAAGCAAACATAAAAATGAAGGTGTCAATGTGGAGGACATTTTATTTTGGCTCCGACAGAGATGTGAGGTTTTGAATAAACCCACTCCAACTTTAGATAGTGAACAGATTTGGGATGGGGGTTGGAAAGTTCGGGTTAAGTTGTTTTCCTCAGACTCTGGTCCAGCTCACTTGCCTAATTTTTTCCTTGGAAAAGATAAGGGTTGATTTTTATGCAGGGCAGCCTAGGTCTTGTTTTAAATGTGGATCTCGGGCCCATTTTAGCTCTGCTTGTGATACACTTAAATGCAGCCATTGTTTTGAAGTTGGCCATTCCTCCAGTGCTTGTTTGAACCTTTTTAAGTGTAACCTCTGTGAAACACTGGTCATGCTTAAATTGACGTTGTCCTTGGGCCTCCACAATAACCGGGATGATTGTCCTCCATGTGGGCCTCATAAACTTTGCTCAACAACAGCTGGCACAAAAGTCTGCTGAGAGTCGTTCTTGTTCTGGTTCTGCGGCTCCCCCTCCCTCTTTGGCCACGGCTGATCCTGTTACAGAGCCTGCAGTTGGGGAGGCTCCTGCTTTGGCCCCTCAGGATGACTCTATGTTAACTGAGCCTGCTTCTCTGGTGGCCCCGGAGGGCCTTCCTTTGGTTTCCCCTGACACTGCTTCTCCTCTGGTTATGCCTCCCCCCCAGTGGCTTTGCCTGTCCCAGAACAGGACTCCCCTTTTACTGTTCCCAAAAAAAAGGACCAGGAAGGGACTGACTGTTTCTGATAAGGGTAAGGCCCCTGGGTTCCGGTCCTGGGCTTCTGGTAATAAATTTGTGATTCTAGCTCCTGATATTACTGATAGGGATTCTGGGGATGATGAATCAGACACCTCCTCCCTTGTGTCTAATATTGACAAGGACGGGGGTGGAGAAGTCGATCCCATTGCTAAACGGACGAGACAGAGTCAATGTGGTAAATCTCCCTAATCTTAGATATGGATTCTTTGTCCATTCTCTCCTTTACTGTTAACAGCATTAAGGGAAAAAACAAACTTGGTGGTGTTCTGCTCTCTGTACAAGAGATGCATTGTGACATCACTTGTTTAGTGGATACCTGTTTAAAAACTAATACTGACCTTCAGCAAGCTTCTCGTGGTTGGTCTCAGGGGCCTTCTTTTTGGTCCTCTGGGGCAGATAAGTGTGTTGGTGTTGGTATTTTGTTTTCTAATTCTGCCCTTCGGGTATCTCGATTGGTGGATATTTTCCCAGGTCGTGCACTGCTGCTTGACCTCTCCTTTCACACTGAACAATTTCGGTTAATTGTGGTATATGGCCCACAGACTAAAGCCTTGCGGTCTGCTCTTTTTCGATCTATTCAACCATTTTTACATACTTCTAGATTGATCATTTGGGCTGGGGATTTTAATTGTGGTCTCCATCAGTCTGATAGGGGACTTCAGACGACCAAATTGTTTAGTGATTCTATGACTTTGAAGAATGTTTTGTCGACAGCTAATCTCCAGGACGCCTATAGGATTTGTCACCCCAGAGGTGGATTAACTTATTTTGGGGTTCTTGTCGAACTAGGATTGATTTTGTCTTTCTTTCTCATATGCTTACTGTTCGAGATTGTCGGACTTTGGTTAGTGAATTCTCGGACATAGCCTAAAGGTTGTGTTGTCCTGGTCTTATGTTCCTCGGTGTAAAAAGAACAAGTGGAACATAATGACTCCATTCCGATGATCCCAAAATTCAAAAATTATGGAAGCATGATTGGGCAGCACAATTGTCTGTTGCTGACATTTATGAGGATATTTTAGAATGGTGGGAGGACACTAAGGCTGGTTGGAAGAAGGTTTTCCAACAGAAAGCCGCTGAGGCTCACACCTGTCAATATAAGAAGTACCTGGCCTTACATCAACAATTGCAGAATTTGATTTCTCTATCTGAGGAAAATCATTATGATTATAGTTCACAGATTTCTGTTTTGCATGATCAGATGAAGGCGTTACAGTATGATAGGGCTAAATCCTTGAGATACGAAGCCCGCTTTGGGACTAAACTCACTAAAGGGGGCTTCAACCCTTTTAAAGAATGTCAGAATAGGGTGGACTCTCGGGTTAGTTATAACCTGGTATCCCCCTCGGGAGATCTAGTTAGTTCCCCAGAGGCCCTGCTCCAGGTTGTTGAACATTTCGTTTTGGGCATGTTTGGGACTGAATCTCCCATCACTGCTGATGAGTTTTTCGACTCATTATCTTTGCCCTCCCTATCTCCAGCAGAATGTGAGATGTTCTCCGCCCCTATTGCTGAGGGGGAAGTATTACAGGCTATCGTTGGTTTAAAGCGAATTCTGCCCTAATCTGATAGCCTCCTGACAGGATTTTATTCTACGCTTTGCACTGATTTGGTTCCTGCTTTAACTCTTTTGTTTAAGACATGTTGTCTAAAGCCTCCTTTTGAAGTCCATGAAAGAGGCAATCTTGGTCCTCTTTCATAAGAAGGGGGAGGCTTCGGACATCAATAATTGGAGACCGTTGAGTTTACTTAATGTGGATAGTAAGCTTGTGGCAAATATTTTGCTCACTAGACTTGTTAAGGTAGCTCAGCTACTTAGTCCTGTTCAGACGTGTGGCATCCCTGGTAGGTGCCAATCTGATAATTTGATTTTATTAGGTGAACTATTTGCCCTTGGGGACCTGAATCGTGTTCAGGGTTGGGTGTTGGCTATTGACCAGGAGAAAGCGCTGATAGAGTTTCCAACATATTTGTTTTGGTTTAGCTGCATTTGGATTCCCTCAAATTTATTGATTGGATTCGTGCTTTTTTATTTTCAGGCTGTGATCCTCCTAATGTTAATGGCTGGTTGGGACATCCTGTCTTGGTAAAAAGGGGGGTGCATCAGGGGTGTCCTTTGAGTCCCCTCTTATATGCCTTTGGTATTGATATTTTGATAAGAGTGGTCCTTCATTGCCCTGGGATCCTTGGGTTACAAGGGCCTTCTGGCCTCCCTCCCATCAAAATACTGGCCTACGCTGATGATTTGGTTCTGACCGTGGCATCTCATTCAGATGAGCAGGCGGTACTTGATGTGTTCCATCGGTATTCCTTACTGGCAGGATCCCGGATGAATTTTTTAAAGAGTGTTGGGCTTCCGTTGGGTTCCCCTACTCTTCCTGAGTCTGGCGCCTTTGCTGGCGTCCGGCTCTCTTCTGAGCCCATTCAGATTCTCGGTCTCTGGTTTGGGTCTGAGATTTACCACTGTTGAACTGGTCTGGGGCATTAGCGAGGCTGATAGGCTTCTGGCTGGGTGGCGGCAGCAGCTGATTGGGAGAAAAAAGAGTTTATTACTGAAAACCTTGATGGTCCCCATTTTCTTGTACCTGTGTTATGTTTTCCTCCCACCCATGTCTTTATTTACCAGATTATACAGTGTTTTCTTTCAGGGTCTTTGGGGTTCTAGGTTGAATCCCATCAAGCGAGGTTTCACTTATCGGCCTCCTAGTGAGGGTGGGATTGGGATGGTACACCGTAGCTTTTTTATAGTATTTTTTTAGTTATAATTTGGGTTTGTGCTTAAAACCAGGTAATAAGGGTTGAAACCATTTCTTTGCTCCTGGCTTCTGCCTTGTCTACTCCTGGGAACAAGGCAACAGAGATTTAATGGCTAAACTTTCAGGCCTTCCAACTTTTGGTGGGTCATGAAACTTGCCATGGTCTGGGGTTAAAGCCTGGTGATTTTGTACACTAACTAGGAAGGCTATATATGCCCACATTTGGAGCAGAGGCTTTGGATTTTGTTGACTTTCCATCCTGTCCGCCTGCTTGTCAGTCTTGGATTCTGAAGCAACTTTTGAATCCTAGACTCCTCATATGTGTGGGATATGGTCTGGCTCGGTAATTATAGTAGACTTAGTGTTAAGGGAATCATAAACATAAAATGCTGTGGGATAGATACTGTCTAGGGTTCCTGTCTTTCCATTATAGAATCTCAGGCTCATTTATTTCATGATTGCGCATTTGCTTCTGATTTTTGGTCTACTATTGCTGTTCTCTGGAAAGAGCCTCTTTTTACTGAGCTGTCTTATGCTGATATTATGTTTGGGGCGCATTCAATTTTCACGTGCTAAATATCACTCTGAAACTATATATATTATGTTGTATGCATTATTCTTATGGCAAGCTAGATGTTTGCTAGTTTTGCACCAAAAATGGATCCCTATTTTGGAAATTGTAATGAATGTTAGAAATGCTGTAATTACCTTGCAAAAGTTAGATTTTTCTAGGTGTTCTAGACCGCAATTTCTTCATTTATGGATTAACTGTGATTCTTGGAATTTGACTTGATTTTCTGTATCCTTCCTTTTCTTTTTTGTTTACTGTTTATCTTTGTCATTTTGTGAATGTTTTTGTAATGAAGCCCACCTTTTCTCAATAAAATTCCCCTACTCTTTTCAATAAGTGCCATGGGATCTTTAACATCCACTTGAATTACCACCAATCCAGGCAGATGGGACCTCGGTTTAATGTCTCATCCAAAAGCTGGCACCTCAGAAGTGCAGCACCCCTCTCATGCTGCACTACAGTGTCATTACTGGGATATTAACCCAAGTGCCAGATGTGGGAACTGAACCCACAGCCCTCTGATCTCCCGGCCTCAGAGGTGAGTCTGCTACCTACTGAGCCACTGACACTGCTAAATTATATGAGCACTGTTTAAATTATAACTATGTGCCAGAAGTATGGAAAACCAAATATGTAATTCCCATTTATAAAAAAGGTCCTAAAAATCACTGGGACAATTATAGACCTATAAGTCTTACCTTACCTATGGGTAAAATATTAGAAAGCCTTATTAAAGATCTGATAACTGCATCACTTGACAATATAGACACTGAACAGCATGGTTTTTAAAAGGAAAGAAGTTGTCTGTCTAACTTGCTGTGTTTTTATAAAGATCTAAGTTTACAGTTAGACAACAGACTTCCATATGATGTAATTTACATCTGTTTTAGCAAGGCTTTCGACTATCTCCCACATTGTGCATTAATACAAAAATTAAATCTTTCCAATATCAATCCAAGTCTTGTCAGATGGATAGCAAATTGGCTGGACAAACGTTCTCAACAAGTTTGAATTAATTGTCAACTTTCTTGCAGGGGTTCGGTCACAAGCGGTGTGCCACAGGGTTCAGTATTGGGCCCTAGTTCATTTCAGTTTTTTATAGCTGATATTACAAAACATAGTTGTTCAAATACAGTAAAATATGCCGATGATATAAAAATTGGTGGGCCATGTGCAAACCCAGATCAAATATCTGTAATTCAAAGCGACTTGGATAAACTGTCTAAATGGATTGTCACCTGGGGGATGAAATTAAATTACTCTAAGTGTAGAACCATGCATTTTGGGGTAAATAATCCCATGCATGTATATACGCTAGATAATATAATGTTGGCTAGTACAGATATTGAGAAGGACTTGGGAGTTTTGATATCGGATGATTTCCTCCCAAATTCAAATATAAATGAGGTTATCCTTAGAGCAAATTGAGTCATTTGGTCTATTAAATGAAATATTACATCAAGGAATAAAAGAGTGTTGATGCCACTTAAAAGAGCCTATGTCATCCCACATCTGGAATACTCATCTCAACTGTGGCATCCTTTTAAGAAACAGGACATCACACAACTAGAAAAGGTGCAAAGGAGATACACCAAAATGGTGACAGGCTCAAGAAATGAACCATATGAAATCAGGCTAACCTTACGTAATTTGATGCCCCTATCTACCAGGCAATTAAGGGGCAATCTTCTTCTTATGTATGATATCATTAATGAACCGTATTTAATAACTAACTTAGGGTTTCATTTTAAGGATGTGACATAATTTTAGAGGACATCCATCACAGTTACAACTTAAGAGATTTAACTTTATTTCTCGGAAGTTCTTCTTCTCACTACATATTATTAAGTCATGGAATGCTTTACCAATTGAAGTGATAGTAATTCTAAATTAATACACAAAATGCAGCTTGACAAATGTATTCTTTCAGGCTCAATTTCTAGTTATTATTAGCACATAGAGGCAAACTATGGGCCTTATGGTTCTCTAGTGCCTATGAAATCGTAGTTTGAATCCTAGTATGAATCCATTCTGCAAAACCAACTTTTCTGCCAAACACTGCAACAGAAGATACAAAATTTTCTGGACCACAACCCCCCAGGGAGACACCTCCTCAGCTGTCTGCTGGGATGCCCTGATGTGGTCATCAGAGGTAAATGTATTAGTTATACTTTCAATGCTAAAAGACAGAGACTCAAAGATCTGGATGATCAATTAGCTAATCTGAAAAAGTTAAAGGAGATGTATGGAGAGAGTCAGCATCCCCGCCTAGCCTTCTAACTGATGTTGTAGGCACCTGATATAACGTTAACCTATACCTGCACCAGTGAGCAGAATTTGCCTGTTCTGGCTCTGCCAGCCCTTCTGAGAATCAGGTGAAATGCCAGGGAGACTCTTAGCAGATTAGCTGATAAAGAGGCAGGAGAAGTCCTGGAGAGTGGCAATCAGGGACCCCACAGACATCCTGCAAACTGAGGCTGCAGACATCAACCAAGCCTTTATGGCTTTCTACAAATCTCTGTATAGGCAGGAACAAGCTCTCTCCAATGAACACTTTGCCACCTTCACTGAACCACAGCAGTTACCTTCTATCTCTGATGAACTCAAGGAAGCATCGAAAGTGCCCTTCATGTTACAGGAACTAGATTCTGCCCTAAAATGTGTACCAGGCAGGAAAGCACGTGGTTCAGGACAGTATCCTGGTGGAGTTCCTTGGTCACTTCAAGACTCTGTTGCTGCAGCCTTTAATGGAGGTCCTAGATGAATCATGCTAGACCAGGATACTTCCAGAATCCATGTGTACAGCTATGATCTTCATAATCCGCAAGGCCTGTAAGGATCCAGCCTTGTGTGGGAGCTACTGGCCTATATCCCTGATTACAGCGGATTGTAAAGTTTACACTAAAATGATGACTCTAAGGCTATAGAAGGTCATTCCCACCGTCACAAGTAGGAACCAAGTAGGAGTTGTCCCAGGGCACAGGGGTACTGACAACACAAGGTGGCTCACTAACATCCTGTGGAAGACCCCACACCTGAAGAACCCTGCTGCACTAATTTTACCTGATGCGGTGAAGGCCTTCAATGGGGTGGAATGTGACTACCTCTTCCATACCCTGAATGTCTTCAGATTTGGTGAAACTGTTATTGAGTGAATTCAAGCACTATAAAATGGAGCTGCAGCAAGGATTATCACCAATGGAATGCCTCCTCCAATCTTTCTTCTAGTTAGAGGCACAAGACAGGAATGCCCCCGTCCACTCTCTTCATTGTACTTGCCCTTGAACTGCTGTTTCACGCAATCAGGCAACACAACAACATACATGACATCCCTCTACATAAGTAGCATAAGGTTCTCACATATGCTGGTGATATAATGCTGACCTTAACTAGGCCAGAAGAGTCTGTATCGGTCACCCTAGCCTTTCTAGACACCTTTGATAATATCTCAGGGTACAAAACCAACATGGCCAAATCCATCATCTTACCCTCAGCAGGTACCCATAAGCAACTGGGATTCCTTTGGGGTCTTCAGGAGGCAGGGAGGGTCTGTCAAGTACTTGAGCATTCACTTCTCATGAAATATGGCTGACCTGAGAAGGGTTAACTTCCTCCCTCTCATTGTGGAGCTGGAAAAGGATCTCACCAGATGGAATCACCTCCACCTCTCACGTTGGGGCACAGCACATGCCTTTAAGATGATGGCAGCACCAGGATATTATCAAGGCCCTAGAATCTCTGTGCGCAGAATTTTAGTAGAACTTGCAATTCATCAAGAGAACTTCTGGCAGTCAGCAGAATTCACTCTTCTTGTTGATTTTATTAATATTTCTGTTTTCCATAAAATCTGATTCCCTTCCCCTCTTTTTATATCCTAAACCCCCTATATGCTCAGAATGTTATGTTATCATTGCTATAACATCATACATTAGCTAATGAAATGGCTGCAATCTGCAACAGAAGTGAACAGTCACTTATGTACCACAGCTCCCACTGCCAGAGACGGTGGCACAGCACATCAGGCATGGTGATATTTGCTCAACCTGC
The DNA here is from genome assembly GCA_016271365.2 of Neoceratodus forsteri. Taxonomy (NCBI): domain Eukaryota; kingdom Metazoa; phylum Chordata; order Ceratodontiformes; family Ceratodontidae; genus Neoceratodus; species Neoceratodus forsteri. Next base: position 481,226,606 of record JADMNL010000023.1, read on the forward strand.
ACTACAGCCTAATACAATTTTCAGTCTTACGTTATTGCACTAGGGCCAACTTAAACAAAACCTTGTCAATAGCACAGACCTGTTAAGTCCATACCTCACTTTGTACAAATCTATTTGTGTCTTTAAGGTATAGAGATGCCATCTGAAATGAATAACTGGTAAAATGAATTTAACTGTCATTTTTAAGAAAAATAAAGTAATTATGCCCAGAAAAGTGGAATATAATAATGTGTAGACCTGTTGAAAGATCAGACCTGTTAAATAAATAATTGCACTGTACACATTTTTGGCGGGGTTATTGATTACATATTGTCATTGGTTGATAGAATCACCTAAAAGTTATGGAGAAATGTTGTGTGCGGGGACAGCTGTTGGGCCTGAGGGTAGCATGCTGTGTTTCCGTGCTGGCAACTCAGGTTCAGAGACTAGCTCTAGGAGCTGGCTGGGCAGCACGAAGATTGGTGGAACACATCATTGCTCGGAGCCTTGGAAGGTATGGTGCAGTGTTCTGTCACATGGTGGACACATTGTGCTGGTCTGGAGAGCTCTATCTCACAATCGGTTCACATGCATGTCATGGCCTGATGGCGTTACGCAATGTGTCAGGGAAAGCAGGTTGACATCAAAAATAAGTTTTGCAATAACTCCTCTATTCCATTTTTAATGGGACCTGTATGAATGAGGATGCAAGTTCATGGAAACGAAAAAAATATACAGTATATATATGTATATATGCACACACAGGCACACACACACAGTATCTCTCTCTCACCACACACACACACATTTGTATGTATGTTACAGATTGCTTATAAATATGTAAGTGCTACACATTGGGAACCTCATGAGTGGTGTAGAAAGCACATGCAAATATATGTGATAGTCAGTGGAAACCTCATTAGTGGGATAGATGGCATGAGAAATACCTTATTTATCACATAAGATCCCCTCTGCATATGGCATTTATTTAACAGGCTAGGACCTTAAGGGAGAGACATTTGTTTTGCCTTTTTAGGCATACAATTATTTTTATAATTCTGTTATTTTTTGAACTAGTGTTACTGTGCTTTCCACCATCCTGACTGCTATAACCGCTGCCACGAAAGTGAAGTCAGGATGACAAGCTGTCACTGTGATGTGGTAGTTTGTTAGTGCCGCAGAACTTCTGCAGAAATTACAAACCACTGCCACAGAAGTTCTGTGGCAAATGGTAGTCTTGCCGCAGAACTTGGTCCCACTGTGCCGCAGAAAAGTAGGGGCCCTGGATATTATCTTTTAGATAACCTAACCCTCAAGCTCCAACTGACCTTATTCAAACAATTGCACAAACAGATGCTTGACTTCTTCTGGGTGAACTTTCCCTGATGGATAAGCTTTAAGAAGCTAGACAAATTGCTGGCTAAGATGAGACTAAATCTTCCCAACTTTGAGCAGAAGCATGTGGCCAATCTCCTGCTTTAGCTTTCCAAAACTAACACACAATTGCCAACAGCAGCCCAACCAAAGTGGGCCCAGTGTGAGACATACCTCCTGAGAACAGCTCCACTGCAGGTAGAGCACTTTGGGACAATCCTGGTACCACTGGCAATGCACCCTACCCTACTGCACACTACTAGGGTATGGCAGATATATGTGAAGAAGGCCCATTGGCAGTAGGGCACCTCTCTGGCTTATCCTTTTTGGAACAACTCAGCACTTAAAATCTGGGGTTGACCAATATTGCAGGGGGCATGCCTTAGACAACTAGTATTGGAACCCACTTGGAAGGAAGCAATCTTAGACCTGGTACTCTCAAATGCAGATGGAGAGAGGATCACAGATTTAGAAGTGGGTAACCATCTGGAAACTAGCAACCATCGAACAGTATGGTTCACGATAAACACAGCAGTAGAGTCAAGCCATACAAAGGCAAAGGTCCTGGACTTTAGGAGGGCTGACTTTGCCAAAATGGATGAGTGCCTACGGAATGCACTAGCAAATGGGCAGGAAGGAGGGATGGAAGAACAATGGGGAATAATCCAAACTGCCATCACTGAGGCAACAAGCCTTTGTGTGAAGCAAATAAAACAAAATGATGTAAAAAACCACTATGGTTCTCAAAGGAGGTGGCAGGGAAGGTTAAGGAGAAAAACATAGCATTCAGGAAGTACAAGGAATCACAGAATTATCAGGACAGAGAACTGTATCAGTTAAAGCAGAAGGAAGCAAGGAAGGCAGTCAGAACAGCAAAGGCCCAAACCAAGGAAAAGATAGCCAAGTCAATTAAGAAGGGGGATAAAACCTTTTATAGGTACATCAGGGAGCAAAGGAATACCAAGGGAGGGATAGTGAGGCTTAATAATGGGGAGGGGGGTGGACAGAGGGTGACTGTGAAAAAGCAGAGATACTAAACAAATATTTTTGCTCAGTATTCACAAATGAAGAGGGGGAGGTACCTAAACCAAACAATAGAAGCACTCTGGATAGGGGGTTGATACCAGCCCATTCACAGAAGAAAGAGTTCTGAAAGAACTCTTAAAACTGAAGATGGACGAAGCACTGGGGTCTGATGGGATTCATCCCAGAATTCTGAAAGAACTAAGGGTTGAACTAGTGACACCACTGACTACTGTCTTTAACAAATCTTGGGAGGATGGGGTGGTACCTGAGGACTGGAGGAGGGCAGATGGTATTCCACTTCACAAAAGTGGGAGCAGGGCAGAGGTAGGAAACTATAGACCTGTTAGTTTGAACTCAGTGATAGGGAAAATGATAGAATCACTTTTGAAGGAAAGAATTGTTTAGTACCTAGAGGCCAGAGGGGCACAGGACCCAAGGCAGCATGGATTCACAGCGGGAAAGGTCATGACAGATGAATCTTATAGATTTCTTTGACTGGGTGACCAAAGTAGTAGGTCAGGGAGGGACTGTGGACATGGCCTACCTAGACTTTAGCAAGGCATTTGACACAGTCCCACACAAAAGATTAATATACAAGTTAGCCAGCCTTGGAGTAGGTCCCAAGATGGTAGCCTGGGTAAAACTTTGGCTGGAGAACAGGACACAGAGGGTAATAGTAAATGGAGTCTACTCTGAAGAAAGGGGGGTTACTAGTGGGGTACTGCAGGGTTCAGTACTAGGACTGGTCCTCTTCAATGTCTTTATAAGTGACACTGCAGAGGGACTGGAAGGAAAAGTATGTCTCTTTGCAGACAACACAAAGATCTGCAACAGGGTTAATTCATAAGGTGGGGTGGAAAGGATGAGAAGGGACTTGGCAAGGTTGGAGAAACGGTCAAATGTATGGCAGCTTAGATTCAATGCTAAGAAGTGCAAAGTAATGCACCTGGGAAACAATAACACAGGGGAAGAGTACACAATGGGGGTGAGATACTAACACAATAGGGGTGAGATACTAACAACAACAAAAATGGAAAGGGACCTGGGGGTAGTCATATCAGATGACCTAAAGGTGGGCAAGCAATGTGAGAGGGCAGTAAGGAGGGCTGGGGGGATACTGGGATGCATAGGGAGAGGCATCACCAATAGAAAACAGGAAATTGTTATCTCTCTGTACAGACAACTGGTGAGACCCCATCTGGAGTACTGCATGCAGTTCTGGAGACCAAATCTCTGCAAGGACATAGACAGGATGGAGGCTGTACAGAGGAGGGCAACCAAAATGGTGCAGGGTCTGCACCAGAAGACATATGAAGAGAGACTTGAGGAGCTTAATATGTATACCCTCGAGGAAAGGAGGGAAAGGGGGGACATGATAAAACGTTCAAGTGCCTCTAGGGACTCAACAAAGTCCAAGATGGTAGCATCTTTTAGAAAAAGAGGTGTACAAGAATAAGGAGGCACAATTTGAAGATAGAGGTGGGATGGCTCAGAAGTAATGTGAGGAAGTATTTTTTCATGGAGAGGGTTGTGGATGCATGGAACGGCCTTCCTGAGGAGGTTATGGAGTCCAAAACAGTGGGGGAATTCAAGAATGCATGGGACAGACATAAGGCAATTCTAGGGGGTTGGGGTAGGAGAAAGTAGGCTGTTGGTTAACTAGGATCTGCAGCTTATCCATTAGGTAGGGAAATGAGCAGACTAGGTGAGCTAAGCAGTCCTTATCTGCCATCAAATTCTCTGTTTCTATGTTTCTGTTTTGGCTCCAGTGGCTGAGCAGGAGCATATCCACCTACAGCATCTCCTGGAACAGCCGGCATGTTACCTTAAGGCTTTTGAACAGCTCCAAATGGAGTTCCAGCTGGAGAAGCAACATCACTGGCAATACCTGCAGCTGAGACATGCACTTGCATGCAAGCTGGGGCCCATGCTTGCTCCCTGACCCCAAACGTTATGGACACATTGCTGGAAACAGATTCACATTCCCATCCCCAGCAGGCCAGCCAAATATAAAATAAGCTTTCTGCACTAGAAGACAATGGCACAGGGGCTCTGAGAGAGATATAGGAAGCAGAGTTAGGTATAGAGATACTAACTTAGGAATTGAGGTCATGCTGGAAATCCCTAGGCAGGGCAGTTAAAGACATTAAGAACTGATTCGCACAATTTAAGATATTGCAGAAATGGTATAAAACTCCCCAAAAACTTCATTAATGGGAACTAATCTCCAGTGATACCTGTTGTAGATGTCAGGCAGAGCCAGGGAGCATCACTCACCTGCTTTGGACCTGTATAGAACTAAGCACCTATTGGGCAGGACTTTAAAAAAGTTCTGTGGAGCAGTTACAGGTCACAGCCTCACATTCACAGCCTTGCTGATAATGCTAGGACTCACAAATGAGACAGATTACTCCTCCCTAGCCCCCCCCTTATGTCTAATCAGTGGTTACAAGGGTCTTTTGTCACTGCTAAGAGGGTCATTCTCTGCCACCAGAAAAGCATTACCCCTCCCCCCGTTAATATCAGAATGGATGGATGAGATGGGTTAACTGGACAGTTATAAAAAAGTACACCACACAACGGCAAACACGCTGGGGAAACATAGAGGTTTGAGGCTCATACCTACACTCCCCATATTACAAAATACCTTAAGGATGTTATATACTGCATTAACTATTCACTAGCCCAGCCAAGAATATAAACGTTTTGGATGGAATACCTGGTCTTCCTACTGATGAGAACTGCATGCGGTCACAGCCATGATTTCTAATCCCCAAATACCTAGGCTGACTAGACTAAGACTGGGTACAGTATCAATGAGGAGCCATGCTATGAGAAATGAAGGACACAGGTTCTCTTTCTGCTAATTGATGAAAATATTTTTTAACTTTGTTATTCTTGTTTACTTGCTGCCTTGTTACTGGCTTGTTATTGATTTATATTTAGATTTGTCTGACCACACTTAAGGTTGTACCTCCAATGGGGATACCTCCACCACCCCCAGCCAAGCTTTCCTCTCTTGTATTTACTAGCATTCCTACTGGTGGTCATGCTTGTAATGATGCATTAGCTGTTATACCCAATAAAATGTTAATTATCAAAAAAAGTGTATCTGTTAACTTTAGTAGACCAGCCAAAATATTATTTTAGACTTGTGATGGCATTGTTTGTTAAAAGCAGGTATCCATGCTAGATCTATTACACATAGGGTGAGGAAAAAAGTATGGGTGGATGTTAGCCTCGATTTTGACCTTGAAGGTAATTTTCAAGGTCACAAAGGTCAAGAGAGGTCAAAATGGGTATTTTCTAAATTTCACATAGATTGACATCTACTTCACTATATCGTGCTGAAAAGCTAACTTCATTATAACTTAGATGTATAAACTACGTGCTATCAACAGTTACATTTTTAATTTACACAGGAATGTATGGCAGAGTTGAATACCAAAGTGCATTTTTCTCAAAATATAGTTGTACAAGTTGTAGTTGTTCCAAATCTTTGCAACGCGCCTATGTACATGTAGCTTTCTGTGTGCTTTTGTTAATCAGCCTTGCAATGTGTATCAGTTTTATCTTTTTACTTCCTCACCATTGACATCAGACTGACCGATCTATAGTTGCCATCTTCCTCCCTTTTAAGAAGCAAGACTACAGCTGCCCTCCTTTAGTCCTTTAGAACGTTTCCTGTTTCAGTGAGTTATTGAATAGGGCTGTCAGAGGTGCAGCCAGTACCTCCCCGAGCTCCCAAAGTACCCTTGGGTGTACCCTCTCCTGCCCCATAGTCTTATCCTCTTTCAGATTTGCAAGTACTCTCATGACTCTTTCCTCTATGAATGGACTTGTGTCTGCCACTCTCCCCCCAGTGTTCCTGATGCTTTTATGAGGTCCATACCCCTCTCCCTCCACTGTGAAGATTGAATAGAAGTATATGTTTCTGATATCTGCTTTTTCCTGATCCTCTTCTGCACAGTCTTACCCTGCCCATCTTAATCTCACAGTCCCTCCCCTTGTCTTCCTCTTTTCACTTGTGTATCTAAAAAAAAGGTAATGTCTCCCTTTGTTACTCCCTCTTGCTATCCTTTCCTCATCTTGTGTCTTTGCACCCATCTCCAACTTCTCTGCTTCTTTCGGCTTTTCCTGGTACACCTCCCTATCCTCTTCCCTCTGTATCTCTTTGTACCTCCTTAGTAATACCCTTTTAGCCTTTACCTTCACTGTCACTTCCCTCAAGAACCATAGTTGTCTTTTTTCCTCCTGTTTTTTCTTTCCTCTTTCATGCAGAGGATTGTTGCCTTCACTGTGGCATCCTTTAATTTGGCCCAAAGTTTCTCCACCCCACCCAGGCAATCCTCCCCCTGTTAGATTGTCTCTGAAGCATTCACAGTTTTTCTGAATTCTGCCGTCCTTAAGTCCAGGACCCTTGTCCTTGTTTGGTTTGCCTCTGCCACCATCTGTATGTTAAACCACACTGTATGCTGATTATTGGTTCCCAGGTGGCATCCCACCTTGATGTCTGCAACACTGCCCCTGTTTGTGAGCACCAAGTGCAGTATTGCCCCATCATGAGTGGGCTGTCTGACTAGTTGCCTGAGAAATGCCCTCTGCAGAGAGTCAAGGATGTCTCTGTTTCTATCCAAGGCCACAGCCCAGAGGCTCCAATCTACATCTGGCATATTGAAATCCCCCACCACCAGCAGCTAGTCCTCCACAAGCAGCACTTTTCTGTGTCCCATCCATATGGGTGGGACAGGGCCAATGGAGTCATAAACCCACTTGGGGAACCAGGAAGGGAGTGTGGGCAGAAGGGAGTGAGGGTGTGAATAACCTACTGTGACACTGGGCCAGGGAGGTCAAATTATACCAACTATAGGCAGACTTAACAGGCAATCTGTCTTCTTCTGCCTTGAGATTCTATGTTTCTATAAGATGAATGAGATGAAGGGACCCCTCTTGTAGCTCTGGCACTGGTGGCTCTCCTCCAAACTCCAACAGCTTCTCCAACCACTATGAACCGACTCTGAAATGACTGACTGCGCCCCTGAGTGGGAGTTATACAGCACATAAAGTCCTTCTCCAAGCATAAGAGTACATGTCAGCAGGTGTTCTCAACATAAACCCCTGAGGTGTCAGTGAACAACCTTACTCAATTATGGAAACCCATTGGGATACCTTGAGGTTACACTTAGAGCTGCTGCTTTTAAACTCAGGGTCTTTGTCCAATTCCCAGCAAGACATCTTGGTGACCTTGTCGAATGAAAGGAACAGGTATGACATGTTTTGCAAATCTCCACTGCAGCTCTGTGTTACACATGGCAAAATATAACTATTTAAACACTGCATTCGCTGGGCCTTCATTGTTTGTTTGTTCTCCTCTGTTCATCCAGTAATAATTTTCCTTGGTAAAAGCATTTGTTGAAACATCAGATTTATGGCTGTAGCCCACTGCATGTCATTTTTTTCAGATGCAGTGTTTTGTGGAACTACCATGTGACTCCCATGAAATACCTTAATCACATTCAGGCTTACTTGTTTTTCAGAGTATAGGCTTTTTGTCTGTTACTTTGCACTGATTGCTTTGTTACAGCCAACGCAGCACTTCCATCTGGAAAGTCTTAATGTGTTTATTATTCCTTTTTGGGGTGTGTGTGTGTGTGCTTTGTTACAGCTAATACAGCACTTGCATCTGGAAAGTCTTAAAGAGCTGGTGACACGTTTACGTGAACTTTAACAAAACATAATATTTCGACACAGTCTAGCTTGTATTTCCCATTAGTTCTCTATTTATCCTCCCCAGTATTTATTACTGAGGTCATTTGTATGAAAACAGGATTTCTGCTCCAGAAGAGTTCATCTATTCCTACTGCTTTCTCCATACCTGAAGTCATAGAGCACTGCTTGTGATCTCACAGTTACTCCCATGGCAACAGATTGTGATGTCACAACAGAGGATTATGTCTTGGAGTAGGGAGTAAGCTATAGAGGCAGATGAACTCAAAATAAACTCTAAGGGACAACAATCATATATCCATACTCATTTCCTTAGTAATACATTATGGGGAGGAGAAATATATAAAATATAAATGGAATGCAAACAGAATTGTGCCTAATTATTATGTTTGTTTTCTTTGAGGTGTCGGTACCTCTTTAATGCGTTTATTGTTCCTTTTTGTGTGTGTGTGTACTCTACGCCTTTGGAACTATAAATGTTTGATTATACTAATTATAAAGTAACTGTGCAGGATTGTTTGTGCCATCTGAACCTTGTGCCTTGTGTTGTAAGGGCAAGACATGCCTGGTGAACATTTCTAATTACATTGCTAACTTACTAACTAATAGAGGCTTAGTGCCTTCCCCACAAGGCAGTGGAATGGACCTTGCTAGAGTCACATGGAGAATCACTTGGTCATGTGTAGTCTCCATTTCAGGTGCTTTATTTTCATTTATCTATTATTTTCAGTTTCTTAATGACAGTATATACTGTAGATTGCACTGGTTGCATCCCTCTTCTACATGTATGTACATACTCTACATCCACACATCAGCCACTGTCCTGAGGCACTAAGACAGGGGTGGCCATCCCGTAGCTTGAGAGCCACATGTTGCTTGTGAAGTACTTTGATGTGGCTCGAGAGGGTAGCCAGTGAAGACGATGACTCAAAAATGGTGAATACTAAAACAGCTCAAGGACAACGCCAAATGACAAATTCGCCGATGTCTCTGTACTCCCTCCCTGAGGTCCGCCCCCCCCTATATTTAGTAAGGGGGATGTGCAGGGGGAAAGCCCCCAACAATGGTAATTATGAGAGGAACAGCCCCCCCGCAAAAAGAGACATCACTAGATTTGTCATTCAGCATTATTCTTGGGCTGTTTCAGTGTTCGCCATTCCACATTCGCCCTTTTGACATGGAACTGCTTGAGAGTGGTTCACAGTCTCTGCTGGCACTTTTGAAGTCAGTATGGCTTGCGAGTTGTTTGTCAATTATGACTCAGAGTTTGACTTTACTTACTAGGAAGGAAAACACTTTTAGCTATCGGAGAAAATGTTACTGTCTGGGGATTTATCAATTGATTATATATTTAGAACAGTGTCGGTGTAAGGTTATTTACAGTATATAGAAAAAAACAACACAAACCCTGGCATGGGTGGCCAACCCATAGTGCTTTTGCTTGTGATGTCGGTATGGCTTGCAAGTAGTTTGTCAGTTGTGCATCAGAGTTTGGCATACTCCCAAAACATGGAACTTGCTGCTGCATGGAACTTGCTAACTCCTTTCACTCCAAAATAAAACTCTAGAATCTTTTCAATAACAACTTACCTCAGCTCTGCATTTGCTAACCCTTCTCACTCTGATCAGGACTATTGCTTCATGACACTTCTTAGTAGCACTCGTTAACACCCCCCTCAGTCCCCCACCAAAAACAAAACCCCAGCTGGACCAGATCACGACAGCTTCCCAAACAAAACTCCAACAGAAGCTCTGGCTGGACAGTGTCAGGATCTCTGCACCCCTTTCAATTTATTTATTTATTTATTTATTTATTTATACCTTTGATGACTGGGTAGGTGCACTGATCCAATGGACTATTTTCAGGCATGACTCGGGCCACTAGCATGGCACATCGAGTAACGCATATATCAATATTTATCAATAACAACATACCTCCAATCTGCAGCATTTGCTTACCCTCTTTACCTCTGATAACCTCTGATCCACTTCAAGACACTTCGTATGTTTGTCTGACTTGACAGTAGTTTATCAATTATGTGCCATTTACCCATCACAGTCACAGTCTCAGTCTCTGCCAGTGCTTTTAATTTTTGTCCGGGGTTGCCTTTGATGTTCATCCGGCAGTGCCTTTGATATTTATGTGTTGTGGCTTACGTCTTAGTCAGAAATTTAAAAGTGGCTCATGACCAAAAAAAGGTTAGACACTCCTGCACTAGGATGTAGGAACCAAAGTAGTTTGTGCTCTGGGATAAAGAAACTGCAATGAAAGTTGATTAAACAAGCACCTGAAGCAAAGATGACACATGACACTTGCAATATGATTACATATGATTCCTTGACTTTCACTATGGCTGTTACCTTTTGAGGGTCCAGTTGTGTCACTGTGCCCTTGCTAGATTTGGCCACCAAATAAAAAAGTTGTATAGTTATACACAATTTAATAGTTTAGATTGGCTCTTTAGACAAGTGTTGGGCTAGTGCAAGTGCATTGGCACGATGAAGAAAAGGGTTTCATTTTCTTCCTATGACAACAATTTTTTGTGGATATTTCTCTATCTACCTAACTGACTGAATGACTAGCTATGCATTTTTATATTTGTTGTTTTTCTCTTACTCTTTCTCTTTTTATTACTAAAGAAATAACCCCATCTAAAGCATCCTCTGCATGTGACAATACAACACTATTCACAGCATCATATTGTTATGTTGCAACCAGAGCATTAAGACTTCATACACAGAAAAGCTAAAATAGCTGTTGAGACAGAGATACAGAGCAGGGATAGGAGAATTGGCTGTGACCTACTTAGAATTCTGGTTTGGGTCTACAGTTATATGGCCTATACACTCCACAATAATCCAACTGAGTCCCCCTTGTAGGGGAATGCAGATATCAGTCTGGTTTGGGCTTCATTTGAGGTGACAGACAGCCTTGTGCTTATCCAGCTCTGATTCAGACCCAGGGAATCTGGGATCTTAAGAAACTTCACATCAGCTGAACAGAGATACCGAACCCCTTTTAGGACTCCTCCTCATGAAATTGTGATTGCTGCAAAGTTAGAGGTTGTCCCGACCCCCAGCATAAATCAGGTATTTTTTGCATTTGGAATTACAGTAGCAAAGGCATGTAATAAGCTAACACCAGTGTCGGCATCTTGGGCATCAGTACACACCTTGGGTATGCTGTGAGGCACATGGTAATGCTGAGTATGTTATGACATGTAGGAGTCCATTGATGACCCACAATAGCAATCCTGAAGTGCTCTACTATTTTAATAAAATTGTCTGTTTCCAAAAACTGAAGGAAAAAGCTACACAAAAGTTAAATTCATTTCAGATATATGTTTACGTTGCTATAATATGGTTGTTTTATTTATCTTTTTCAAATGTGTGTGTATTATTACCATATAGTTCTATTGATACTTTCACATGTGTAGCATAGGCAAGGCAGGCAACCACAGGAAAATTTGGGGCTACTTAAGGAAAATGAATACTTTATGTAACATGATTAGAGCACTTTAGAAAGCCACTACCATGCCCACATGTATGCCATTGCTATTTATTTGTTCATGTATATGAATTAAAAATCGGAAAATGTTAAATTGTTATTTATATTTCTTTATTAAATCCATATTGTAGATGTTTATGTAAATGTGCTGAACTGTTACATTGATGTACAGAGTACATCAGTGTAATGTATTGTGTATGTAAGCAGTAAGCCACAGTGGGGTGTGCACTGCATTGGGATAGACTCAACTCATGCGAGTAAATTTATCTTAGTAGAGTGCACATCCTGAAGTATCTTATTGTGCTTATAAAATGGGTAACTAGGAGTTAAAAAAACAAATGAAACAAAATAAGAATGTTTAAAATAAAAAAATTAAATATATTTAAAAGCTATGTAAAATAGTCCTTCCTAAAATGAGTGTCACTATCAGCTGCAGTCAGGGGGTTGCCACATATCTTCTTTTTTCACTGTGTAGATCCTCCATCATGCACAACATCATTTGCTTTTTGTATAAAAAAGGGCCTGGCTGGCAGTTTATAGCTTGCCCCATCAATTTCCCCTTACATTTCTTTTATTTTTTGCCTTGCAGAGGAACACTCATGGGCAGGGGAGTCAGAGACCAGTTTACAACCCCCACTCCAATTTCCATTTGCATTTCTTCTGTTAGTAGTAATATACTTTATTGTTCTGCCACAGGGCCATTACAAAGCATTTAGTAAAGTGTAGTTGCATACAAAAGTACTTTAAAATCTTGACATAGATAACATACATCATTTTTTTTTTTACTTTCCATTTTCCGCCTTCCCCCACTCTTGGAGCACCGCTTCCTCAGGAGTCATCAATAGTGCCAGCCTCACCCCCTCCTCAGCCTACCTGATCCTGCGGGTGAACCCCCATGGAGCCATAGCTATATCCCAGGCTGGTATGAGGTGGGGCCATTAACCCTGAAATACTTCTTGTCTCGTCGGGCACCCAATGGCAGGACAGGCAGGTGGGAGTCATGAGGTTGCACCAGTGCTCCATCTCCCCAGCTCTCTGAGAGCCATTTTTCCCTTTTTCTGGAGGTGTGACATATGCCCAGACGTCAAGGCATGAGCAATGATGCCCATCATGCTCCAACCCTTCTGGGTGGCTCAGACATTTGCTGTGCCTCCGGTCTCTTCCAGAGTTCAGCCAAGCACCAAGCCTTAACCCCCTCCCTCCCTGGAGAAGGCAATCAGTCCCCTGTACACCCAAGCCTCCTCTCCCTGGCCAGCCCTCCATCTCCTGGGCTCGTTCCCAAACCAAGGTCAAAGGCATTGCAAGCAGTAGTGCTACTACTGTGCCAGAGGGCCAGATAATAACATACATAATTAATATTTGTTAAAAATAGTGAAGAGAAATGAGTAATTCTCAAAATAAACAATCAAGGTCTCCCTGAAGGCAGTTCAAATGAAGGCAGTTCAAAACAGGACAACTGATTTTACAGTAGATAAATCAATAGACATTTTGAATATCACAACACATTATTCAGAGTGAACTGGGTGAAGGCATTAGCAAATGCTGTTTAGCCAGCATGTAAACTAGGGTACAGTTAAAAAGGTTTGGGTCTGCTGGCCCACCAGTGCTGTAGTAGTAGTACCCTTGCAGTGCCGGCAACTCAAGTTTGAGAGTGAACTCAGGGCATTGGAGGGTCGGCCAGGGGAAAAGGATTGAACATCCCTTGGACTGCTCTCCTCCTCTGTGGAGGGAGGATTGAGCTGTCCAGCACAAGCCTAGCCCCTAGTGGTGGCTTGTGGACAGGCGGCTTGGGTTCACTAATTGGAGGAGAGGAGCAGCGTCCATCAATGTGAGGTATGTGGAAGCATGCACATGCATCCTGATGGCATTGCAGGTATGCTCCCTCATATGGAGGGAAGAAAAAGAAGGAAAAAACAGATGGAAGGATGATTCTGGCCTCCTTAAGGTCACATACCTGGACATTTGGGAACCATTGCTGCCAACAGGATCTGTGACATGGTGGTGGTTGGAGATCCCCGCTGACTTTATCAGGGAGAGCAAGCCCTGGGTCACATGGTAATGAGATACCTGTAAGTCTCAAGGGATGTCGGAGTGAGGGGATTGGGAAAGCCAGCAGGATGGAGGACAGGCTGGGCGGGGGGGGACAAAACCAAGAAAAAAAGAAGGTTCAGATCTGGCTACCTGTATCCCAATTTAAACTTTACCCAGTAATCTCAGTTCTTATGGACTGATGCCCAACATAGAAACATAGAATTTGACAGCATATAGGGACTGCTTTTCCCACCTAGTCTGACCATCTTCCCAACCTACTGTAACACCACAGACCCTACTTGATCTCTAACTTTACCACCCCTTTTCCTAACCACTAAGGTTCCCTTATGCCTATCCCATGCATTCTTCAATCCTGTTGCAGTGTTTGCCCCCACCACCTCCACTGGTAGGCTGTTCCAGGCATCCACCTCTATTTCTGTGAAGAAGCACTTCCTCACATCTCCCCTGAGTCTCCACCCCTCCAGCTTCACTGCATGTCCCCTTGTTCTTGACCATCTTGTTTCTGAAAAAATGCTTCCGTCTTGAACCTTATTTATACCCGTGAGGTATTTGAAAGTCTCCATCATATCCCCCTCTTCCTCCTTTCCTCCAGGGTGTACATAGTGAGGTCCTTCAGTCTCTCCTCATAGGGCTTGAAATGCGGTTTCATCAGTTCAGTCTGACATTGAGGATAGATACTCTTAATGGGGCACTTTTAACCCCTTAGACCTCAAAGAGTCTCTAGTTTAAAAAAGCATGTGTTATGATTGTTCACATTCTATAGAGATTTCTAATGTAGCTGGTAGTTTGAGTATGATTCCTGTTTTTTAGGTGAAAAGCAACTGCCCACCTTACTTGTGTTACCACACAAACTCATATATTTATTTATTTATGTAGTTTTTGTTTACTGGGTAAGTGCACTAGACAAAAGCATTGCCTATTTTTATGCACAACCTGGTAGAGTTACAGACAAAGGAACATCAATAACAGGATACGCAGCAGTACAAAACATCTAACAGTGGAATTAGACAATGACAGAATATCTAAGAATAATACTGAGTAATAGCATATCTGACGACAATCATCATGAAATAAGTGCATGTTTATAGTCTTGCTGCCTAGTTCCTGAATTCAGGAACACCACCAACATAGTCTAGACACTCATGATGCAGTAGAAGGAGAGAAGACTACTGTATCATGAGTGGCTGACTGTTTGGGTGTTCCTACTGTTCAGAAAGTACGCAATAAGAGTATGTCCAGGATTGAAAACAAAACAAGGTTGGGTATAAGTACACCATTAGCATGCATTTCAAATCTACTAAGAAAGGAAGCAAATAAAGCAACCAGCAACATCAATGAATTTCAGAGAAGGTAAACAATCATAAAATACAGCTTTTCATCTCAAAATAATATGTTGCAAAAATGGTTGACAGTGTCCCTCTAAGCAGTAGTGTCTGTAATCCATTTCATGTTTCACATCAAGGAGCTACCTTAAAATCCCAGAGAAGACTGAACATACAGTAGTTTAACAATGATCTTTAGGATTTTAATACAAAGCAAATTTATAAAAAGCAGTAGAGAAGTGATTGTTATCTAGTCAAGAAACTACTCAGAAATCAGCATAGGTCTCTTAAGTCAAAAAGGCCCACAAAGGCAATGCCCAAGACTGATGTAGTATTATATGAATAAAAGGGGATTCCCTCTTGGGGTGACTTTGAAATCTGCCATTAAGTACATCCAAAAAGATGTTCTATCAGTTTTATGAATTTCTCAACATTCTTATTCGTACATTTGTGAGAATATTTCAATATTTTCTTAATTATTAAAAGTTGCTGTCTTGGCATTGCAGTCTCCCAGCAGTAACAATTCTGCATCAGGGCACTTTCTGGTAAAGCTATTATCAAGTAAACAGAGAGAATATTCCAGATTAGAGATTCAGCAAAGTCTTACTTCGCTAGTGAGTTTTCGGCAAAGTTACAAAATTTGCTTCCACGGATCACTTTGTGAAGCTCACCAGCTTATTGATAAGTTTGCCATTTGTAACTTCATCTTGCTTTTGAGTTTTTTTAAGTGCAAATTAAACTGAAAAAAAAACAAAGCAAAGCAAGGAGAAGTTATAAATGGTGAATTCTTTTAATTAATTCAATCCCTGGTATCTAGTGCCGCTATTCGTTGGCCCCAATGTAAAGAAAATATATATATATAATAGACAACTAAATCCCCGGTGTCTAGTGGGCCCCCACCCCCTGACCACATCAGGTAGTGCCCCACCACCAGCTTCCCCCACCAATGCCCCAAACGGGCCACCAGCACAGCCTTCAATTCTCCACCATGGCTGGGCACTTGCCTGACCTGGAATGAATGAGCATGTACTTGTACAAGCATGGGCTCATTCATTCCAGGTCAGTCAGACATCCAGCTATGATGGAGAGTGGAGAGCTGTGCTGGTTGTCCACTTGGGGTTAGGGTGAGGGGATCAGGGTGGTGGGGCCCTACCTGGAAGGGTGGGGGGGCCACTAGACACTAGGGATTTAATTGGTGATTATATATATTTTTTCTTTACATTGGGGCCTGTGATGAGGAAGGGGTGCCCACTAGTAGTACACACCAAGTTTTGTGCCACAAAGGGTAAAATTCCACACTTCATGGTCAATCAGTGCTCCACAAATTGGTGAATTTCATGAACTGTGCTTCGTGAATTGAGTGCCATGCGTGAATGAATTCATGGAGCAAATTCCAGATCTCCTCTGAATGACATTTGGAATTAGATGGAAGTATGTGCATGTATGTTACCTAATAATCAGATTCTAGGATTTTAGAAATCAAAATATTATCTGATTTATATTCCAGTTTAGGTGTAATCAGATTGAGAACATTTCAAAACAGGCTAATAAAGCTGCTATATGTGCACCACCTTGATTTACCTTTTGTTGATGAGAAAGAGAAGGTAATACTGTATAACCATGCCACCATAAAGACTGATTGTAGATCATTCATGTTTCTCGTAAGCTTAGTATAAGCCAATATTAAAGAGGACAGGAAATTTGTGCTGATTGACAACAATTAGTAAAGTTACTTCTTACAGAAATCAGATTCATACCTCCAAATTATCCATATTTTTGTTTATTTAGATTTTGTTGACCCGGTAAGCCCACTGGGCCTAGAAGTCCCTTTTTCAGGGTCAACCAGGGTGGGGGGTACAGATGGTAAGCAACTGAGACTGAACCAGATTAAGCTGTTGATGGTATTTTTAGTGAATGAGGGAAATTTGGCCAGGATACTGGGGAAATTCCCCTACTCTGGAGCCAGACAGCAGAAGAGGAGGAAGTGCTGTTGTGGCAGTGGTGAGGACTTGTCATCCAAGATGGCAGACAGCAGTCCAGGAGGGAGGATGGAGGTGGAAGAGCTTAGTGAGAATGTCGGTTTGTCTACAATTTTGCATGGTGAAAAAATGGAATCTGGAAGTCAGATGATGGAAGTAAGCAATGTGCAAGAAATTACTTTGAATAGTCAAGACAGTACAAATGACATTGAAAGACCTGCAAATACTACAGAGCAACTCGATAGTGAGAGCTCTGTACCAGAAAATGAACCTCCTTCAGTAGCCCTCACTCCAGAAGCTTTTGAAGTGCAAAAAGAACTGGAGGCAGAAGAGCAGCGTTTCCGATATCAGAAAATGTCCCTACAGCAGAAGATTCAGTGGTTGCAAAAGACAGCACAACTAAAATAGACAAACAGAAACAGCTGTTGGATATGCCGTCTGCTGGAGGACGAAACGAAGGAATGACAGCACATCCTACAGAACGACCAGCAGTGAGTACTTATGCTCAAGGTGCAAACCTTGATTTACAACAAAAAGCTGGGGAAACTGTAATAGAGGAAAATGAATGTGACCAAGCATGGTCAGTTGAAACGGCACTACGAGGTGCAGGGTGGGAGAAAAAAACAGGTTCTGACCTCTGGACATCAGGCTCTTCCCTGATTCAGATGCCTGACATAAATGACTTTCCTAAACTAGCAAGAACTAACAGTAACACCACTACCGCTGCTGTGATTGCAGACCTTATGTCAGCGGATCCTCTATACCTACCTGCAGACTTGGCTTTAACAGAGCACCTGGTTTTGCAATTTCAGGTGAATGTTCAAAATGCACAGAGTATGGGGAATACAGAGGCACCACTGCAGGCTGCAGCACTGCTAAATATCAGGCCTACAGGTCAGAAAAAAACATTTTCTTCATTATTTCGTTTACCAGTATTAACTGCACAGAGACATAACGCAGTGAGGTTATCATATGTAGGAGGCAAGCCTGAACCCCCAGATTGATTGTTTGTGGCACGCAATCTTCTGAAGGACTCCATGAAATTTTTTTCACATGAGATTTATGCCTTAATACATATTTCTGGAGAGACTAATTTTGACATTAGCTCCAAAACTACTAAAGGTTTAGAATGTTTTTGGGCCAAATATCGTGTTAAAAAAACTGCATTGTGGACTCCTTTTTTAGCCATACCATTAACAAAGCCTGCGTATAAAACTGTTACCATTCTCTTTAGGAATGAGGGGGTAGATATTTCTGATGTTTTGTATTGGTTCAAATTATGCTGCACAGTATTGGGGGACCCTAAGGCTATTCTAGACACCGAAAACATATGGACAGGGGGATGGAAGGTTAAGGTCTTATTGAAATCTGCAGACACTGGGGTTACACATTTACCCAATTCTTTCTTTATCGAAAGAGATAGAGGTGTACTTTTCTATCCTGGCCAGCCGAATGCCTGCTACAGATGTGGAGATGCCTCACATCTGAGCAGTGCCTGTGATAAAATAAAATGTAACCTGTGTGGTAAAATGGGGCATCAGAGTACAGACTGTCTTAATGAATGCAGGTGTAATCTGTGTGATGAAGTAGGCCATACCTTTCAGAACTGTACCTGGGTGGCACACAACCAGGAACATCATGATGAAGGTGTAGATCAACAGTCCATTACTTCACAGGCTCAAAAGGCCAGAATCAGAAATAGGACAGGACCTGAGCCCCACCGTACCCCCCACACTTTTAGTGGGCCTCCAAATCGAGAGGCTTCCCCTGATATCCCAGGCCCCCCCCTCAGCTGCTCCCAATACCACAGACATTACTATGGCATCATGTTCCCATGCGGAATCTCCAGAACTTCCAGATCCAACTGTGTCCAAAATGCCCACTCCAAAAGACCCAGTACCCTGTAGATGGTCACCTAGGCTAAAATTGAAAGCTGCCCCCCCGAGAAAAAAACTACAAAGACCTCCCCTATTTCTTTATCCAACCAATATGAGCTTCTACAAGATACCTCATCAGAATCAGGGGAAGCATCAGAAACATCTTCCCTTTCTTCCTCCCATCCAGAAGGTACGACAGATACAGAGATAGGGACAAAAGGGAGAAGAGCACAAAAACAGAAAGCAAGATATAAAGGGAAAGGACCAATGGAGAGTGGAAGGAAAAAATAGGGAAAATGTCGTTTTGGAGGAAGCTCACCCTCTTTTTTCTTATGCTGCAGGCTGCATTATACTGTTGTACTATTAATGTAAACAGTATGAAGAAGAAAGATAAAAGTGATTTTTTCTTTCTTGGCTTCCTTATCACAAGACTTAATATTTGTGCAAGATACTCAATTTCATACTAAGCATGAAATCAGGCAGGCCCAGAGAGAATGGTTAGCAGGCCTTTCTTTCTGGTCCATAGGCCAAGAAACCTGCTCAGGTGTAGGAATATTAATAAAGAACCCTGCTTTTAAATTGTTAAAACGTTTTGACTTGGTCCCCGGTCAAGTCCTTATATTAGATGTGGTAGTACAGAGCACACCTTTTCGACTTATTAATCAATATGCTCCACAAACCAAATCACATAGAATAACAATTTTATCACACATACAACCATATTTACGGACTTCACAATACACCATCTTTGCAGGTGACTTTAACTGTGGGCTCAGTCTGCAGGATAAAAGTCGTCAGGCCAAATCCAAAAAAATATACTGTGACTCCAAAGCATTAGGAAGCTCTGCTTCATACTGCTCATCTGCTGGATGCTTACTTTGAAATAACAAAGCAACATACCCTTACCTTTCAGAAAGGTACATTAACCATTAGGATTGATTTTAGATTTACATCATAAGCTTTACCTATTTTTTCTGCAAAAGTACTTCTTGCACCTTTTTCAGATCACAGAATGGCCTCTATATCCTTGGGCACAGATCTATCTCATGCTAAAGGCCCAGGTCTATGTAAGTTTAATACTACCCTTCTTTCTGAGGTAGCTTTTAAAAATCAGCTAATTGAGTTTTTATTGGCTCAGAAATCAGTTCTGATTTCTTATGACTCTCCCACAGTATGGTGTGGAGACACAAAGCAAGATTTAAGGAATTTTTAAAGTATTATAGTAAAAACAAAAGTAATACTGCATATTTACAATATCTCAAACAAAGGGCCCACTTACAAAACTTTTTTACAATTTCAGAATCCACAGGGCAAAATTTGGGTAAACAAATCACACTAGTACAAAAAGAAATGTTATCCTTTCTTAGGCAGCACAGCAGCTATATCACCAGCAATAGTTTGGAACACAAGGCACTGCGCAAGAGCTTTGCCCTTTTGAACATAACCCTAATAGAATAGAGAAAAAAAAATATGCCCAGCCTAAAGGACTCTGCTGGTGTACAGCACACCTCCAGAGAAGGAATAATTAGAATAATTGTGGACTATGCTACCTCCCTCTTTTCTTTGATTGAATCAGATGTTAGTAGTATTTCAAATGATCTTAAAGATATTTTCTTACCAGCACCCCAACGATACTGACTAAAGTTACACAACCTATTTCTCAGGAAGAATTAATAGACTGTATACATCAATTAAGGAACCATACTACAGCTGGACCTAATGGCCTACCCAGTGAATTATATAAGATACTGGGTGAGCACTTAGGGCCAGAATTAGTCACAGTTTATAATGAAGTGTTAGATTCTGGGTATATCCCACTACAATTTAATAAACAGATATTAATATTCCTACACAAAAAGGGTGACAAAACAAACTTAAATAACTGGAGACCGATATGCATGCTGAATACGGACTGTAAACTACTAACTAAAATATTAACTAAACGTCTACTTTCAATAGCAGAAATAGTTATTACATCTCACCAAACTTGTTCAGTCCCAAATAGGAGAATCCAGGACCAGCTCATTTTGATTCAAGAAATTATAACACAGTGCTCTTCCAGGGAAGTTCCAGGGCACATCATTTCTCTTGATCAAAAAATGGCTTTTGACTCCATTAGTCACAAGTTTCTATGGGCAGTACTACAACAGTATGGGGTATCCCTAAGAATGATAGGGAGGCTTAAATCACTTTACAGGATAGCTACAGTAGTCTTTGTAGTTAATGGCTGGTTGGGGCCTTTGATACCAATTCAGAGAGGAGTAAGACAGGGGTGTCCCATGAGCCCTCTGCTATATGTTTTCTTTTTAGACCATTACTGTGGAAATTAAATGAGGCACAGACCATTAGACCAATATGTAGCTCCTCTGGTTTAACATCCCCAAAAGCGATAGCTTATGCAGATGACTTATGTCTTATTGTAACCCCCTTGTTACGCGGGGTTACTAGAATCCCAGTAAGACCTAGTGGTAGGCAGGGAAGGCAGCTTGTGAAACTCCAGTTAAATGGGTTTCACACTGTCTCACTCTGTTCTCAGTCTCAGCTGAGACTGAGGGATGACATCACCAATAGAACTTTCGCAGCTGCATAAGCCACATTGGAATCTGCAGCCAAGGGAGTTAGAACGTTAGGAGTTTTCAAAGGAGAGAGTTTCAGTTTGTCTTCAGTAAGTGAAGAGAGAGAGTCTGCAGTTTGGCTTGAAGGAGTGAAGTTGTACCCAAGTGGTGGAGACCGCTGTTCGGGTGTCAGTGCCCCCTCCCTCTGGGGGGAGGGATGTAAAGATTCCCAGCAGATTTCTGGGGCAATCCCCTTAATTCTGCTAAGTGGAAGAAAAGTTGCCTTTTAGTCCAACATTTATTTTGGAAGATGGAAGATTTGTGAGTCACCTGTGAGGCACCTGCAACTAAAGGGTGAGTGTCTGCTCTGGCTAAAAGGGCAAATTGTTTTCTTCACCCTGGTACTTGTGTGGAAATCTAGGGATTGAGCTACATATTGGGAAGCCTAGAGAAATGGGCCAAGCAAGTAAAGGAGTGTCAAATCCTAGAGTGTTGTGTGATGCAAATAATATGTAGAGGAGATGTGACAGACGTCTACCCTTTAATCTACATTTAGAAGTTCAGCAAAGGAATGGTTCAGTTTTCCCAGGGAAATGGCTGGGTATGGGCTGTGGGAGCTGGAGGTGGGTGGCTCCTCCATCTTTAGTGACCAGATCCACCTCTACGGATTTCTTCTGTGGTTTCTACTTTGCCTCAGGCACTTGGCCAGTGATGGGGGAAGTGCCCAGACGTGGGATTGTAAGGAAAATTCTCTCTAGGAGTTGCAGACTCTAGTGTGGTGTGGGGAGCCACGACAAGGAAAAATTCTCTCTAGGAGTCGCAGACTCTAGTGTGGTGTGGGGAGCCATGACAGGATAATTGGTTCATTCTTCCAATGGACTGCGAATGGGATAATTGGTTCATTCTTCCAATGGACCACGGATCAAGTGGTCAGCAGGGGAGCCGGGCCAGTGGGAAAAACCCAAGTGTGTACAAGTTGGGCTGTGTACCCAAAGCTGTGTGCAAGTCTGGGCTGTGTGCCTGGTGGGTTCAGAGCCTGAGGGCTGGAAATGGTGATAAAGTGTTCCGTAGTTTCTAATCTGCATTACCAGGAAATGTAGCCCCTTGGGGTCCGTCTATGCTTTGTTTGTTCAGCTAGTATGTGAATAAAAGCCACACTGAAGAATCCCATTCATGGTTCTGGACATTACAGTTATTGCTTCCTGTGTTCGGATTTACTTGGGTGCCCCTGTGCAGAGTAGTTAAACCTAGGTCCCCCTGTGCTAAGTAACCTCATCCTCCCCGAATCCAGTCCCCACCAGGTACTGCTGTCAGCTTCAACAGCATGCCACCTGTCATTTTGGCAAAAAGGCATTGGTGAGGGGTTACAAAAATGGAGGTACCACTTTGGATTTTGTTCTGGGAGGAAGGTGCTTGGGCAAAAGGGGGCTAGCATTTTGGCTATCTGGCAGTGGGTAGCCCATAAAGCTGAAGCAATTTCCCTAGTGTGTTGCTGTGTGCTTTAAATCTTGTGCTGCTGTTTAAAAATGCCAACTGTTTACCAAGGAGCAGTAAAGCCAGAGAGTGTGCCCTTGTCCTGCATCAAATTGTTTACAGCATTTTTGCCTGCTTTAAAATAAACTGTTGTGAAGAAAAGTGTGGAAGACTAGGGGTAGCAACAGGAAAATTGTGCCCTGGACATTGGAAATGCTTTTAAAATAAACTGTTGTGAAGAAAAGTGTGGAAGACTAGGGTAGCAATGGGAAAATTGTGCCCTGGATGTTGGAAATGCTTTTAAAATAAACTGTTGTGAAGAAAAGTGTGGAAGACTAGGGGTAGGAACAGGAAAATTGTGCCCTGGATGTTGGAAATGCTTTCTGAATAAATTGAGAGACTTTCAAGTGTAATGGCTATGTTAAATGGCTGAAATGGGCTCCCACCGTGGAGTCAGTTGGTAAAGAAAAAAAATTGCATTCTGCAGCTTAAATTTGCCTGCTCGACGATCGCCATGAGAAGAAGAGCCCTCACGAGGAAGAAGAGGCTCATTTGCATGCCGTCGTGTGGTTGGTCAGGCTGCAATCAGTCCCGTCCCTCTGCCAGCTCTACAGAGACTGCCCCGGCATTCGAGAGGGAGTGAGAGTGGAGTGCATGTACTGGCAGTGGAGGAGCATCGCGGAGTGTTAAACTCATTGTAAACAGTGTAAAATTAGACTTTATAGTTTAAAATCGGGCTCAACCCTCTAATCGATCATCAGAATTGCAAGTTTGGTGGTTGAGAAGATGATCGCTAGGGCTGCCTGCCCGTTTGTGTACCAAGGCCTCCAAGAACTAGCTGCAGGCCGTTTTTCCCCATTGCAGCAAGCTGCTTCTGATAACAGTAAGTAGCCACCTTAAAACTGCTCAAACAGTGATTTTCAGTTCTATGCCATATAAATGTGTGTGCAGCAGTGTAGTCACTTTGCAAGTAATGACTGTGTTAAGTCCTGCCAGCAAGTGCAAGTTTGTTAAGCCATTGACTGTGTGCATAGTAATGAATTTAGCCTCAGTTTAAAGTTTGCAGCCGGAGAGAGACTGTGGGTTGTAGCAAAGTGCAGCACTAGAAATACAGGCAATCCTGTGCTAAAAACCTGAAGCTTTAAGGGACTGTAATAAAAGAAATGTTTCCAGCTTGTGAAAAGTCCATGGAAAATCCTGTAAATGTGTTTAAAGCCAGAACAGAGCAAGTTGTGCAGTTTGAGTAAAAGTTATCAGTAGTTTGTGTAAATCGCGTGCACAGTGGCTTGACCCAGATTCTGAATGTTGGTGCACAGGAGTGCAGCCGCCGCCATTACAGGGTGGGGTAGTAAAGTAAACACAGCAGCAGAGGAGCCATTTTACAACTAAAGAGTGTGTTCAGTAAAGTTGGGACTTTCAGTTACAGTGAACTTTTGTTTGTTTTTCTGCAGTTATGGCCTCAGGACCAGCTTGTTACCCGGATCATGCCCGGGTTGCAGTAACAGCAGCAGTAAATAGACTAAGGGATATTGAAAAGTGGTACTATGGAGGGCAACTGCCTCCTCATGTGGCAATTCCTAATTTTCCAGTGCATGTATGCCAAATATGCTTGAGAGCGGGAAGGGACGTCTTCATGATTCCTCACTGTGCTGGATGCCTAGAAAAATATGGCTTGTATAAAGTGCCTCAAATTCATTTGGCTCCCACAGGGACAAAAATTCAGGAATCTGCAGTTGGCAACACACAGCACCAGGCAGAGCCTGTGGTGGAAGGCCCCTCGGGGGAGTGTGGCACAAAGCTAGAGTGTGCAGAGTTAGAGACAGAACCAGAAGTTGAAGTTTCAGATGCTGGATCCAGAAAGAAAGTTCGGATAAAGCATCAATAGACCCCTGGAAGGGGGCCTAGCCCAAGTCTGTTAGGTGAAGATGAGATGCCGGAGGCCTTTGAGTGGGAGGTGTCGACCTCCTTGCCTAGTGATGAGTGGATAGTCTCAGAATTGAGGACGACAGCTCACTCCTGGGCTCAGATCCTCAGTGAAGAGTAAGATGAGGGGGAACCTATGTGGCCTTGTGAAAAAGGAACGGGTACACAGCCTCAAGATCTTGCCTCTGAGGAATGTATGGAAGAAAGTGGTGATGCCACTGCCCTGGATTTACAGGAGGAGGAAGAAGTCAGGGATCCATTTCTAATTTCTTTAAAGATGCGAAGCTGGCAGAACCAGGACTGGCCACCCCAAGCCAGGCCAGCGGTCTCAGATTGACCAAAACAAGTAAAGAGGAGAGACTGGTTCAGTAGAAAGGCAATGATTTCATGGTATGACCTTTCCTACCTTTCCTCGGAAAGTCTGGGAGGAGATTGAGAACTGCAGGAAATCCTGGATCTGGGATCAAGCCATGAAATGTGTACATCCTGGGCAACAAGCATGTAAAGAATAGACTGTTCACAAAAGTATACCCAGTGGAAGAGAGGCAGGACACTGTTTATAGACAGAGTGAGAATAGTGGATGGAGAGGACGGAAATCTCCACTGTGAATTATGTGCACCCAGATGGGGTAATAATTCAAGCTCCTGACCCCCGGTACTATTGGCCTCAGTGCAAGGACCTCTCAGCGAATGTGCCCATGCCTTCAAAATGGAGAGCCGAGCAGTGGTAGTCAATACTGCCACTCCAGACTGTGAAGTGCCTTTATTGATCCGCCAATATGAATATCCAGGACTCAGGTGCCCCACATTCATCAGTCTACAGTGTACTGTCCTTTCCAGAAACCATCAACTGGTCCACCAGATGACTTCAGATCCAGAGAGGACACCAGCCCAGCTGTATCCTGTTCATCGCCTGGTAATCGGATGACGTCAGACCAGCTGTTTTCTTTTTGTTCCCGTTCTAAGGTTCCGTCTCTAGAGATGACATCATCCCAGCTGTTCCCAGATGTGCCCTCCTGTGGTTCCCAGAAGATGTCCGTCCAGCTGTATCGGAAGAAATGCTGCCAGGGAGAGTCTTCATCAGAGGTACAGGTTGGTGCCGAATCTCGTGCTACAAGTGGCTGGTAAGTCCAAACTTTTCTATCTTTATGACATTGCAGTACACACCCTACACTAACAGACTTCAAAAATGTGTGAACTGTCCTCAAAGACTCACCCCTTCAGGACTTTGGCCTGTTAGAACTGTGCTTCACAGGGCTCCGGCCCAGGAGAGACTCTTTATTGGACTAGACTTCGGGCCTTGTGGTCATTAGTTGGAACTTTTAAGGCACTCCATCCCTCCAAAGAAAAAATTACTCACCTTAGTAATGTTGTTTCTTCCAATGGAGTCTTGCTATATTATGACAGATGCAGTTTGTTCCACCATTAGAACTGCTCCGGAGGTGAAAGAGTTAACTTCCATGCAGTGCATGGAACTTAGAGAGCGAGCTCAGTTAGAGAAGCTCTGTCAGGGTGATTTCAAACTGAAACCGTCAGATCTTTACGAGCAAAACTCACTAAGGCTCTGTGTGGAAGCTGTAACCTACACTAGCCAACTGGCTACTAAAATATTCACACATTTTCCTGGTCCCAACACCAAGACTCAAGTCAGCGGACCAGAAACAATAAGATAAAATAAATAAATAAAACACAACACCCAAACATAAAAGGGGCATCAATAAGTGCCAACAGTGGACTGCCCACTCCATACCCAAAGTAGAAGTTCTGAGAGAGGCAGGCTGGGGGGGAGGTCATAATATAGCAAGACTCCATTAGAAGAAATAACATTACTAAGGTGAGTAATTTTTTCTTCAAACAACATGAAGTCTTGCTATATTATGACAGATACAGACTACACAGCAGTACCTCCATGGAGGAGGGACAGAACCTACTTAGGGAATAGGCTCTGAAGCACAGCTGTGCCAAACCGAGCATCCTCCTGGCCTGGATATCCAGGGACTAATGCTTGGTGAAAGTGTGTACTGTTTTCCAAGTAGCTGCTTGACATATCTCCAAGATAGGGATGTCTCTGGCAGCAGCTAGAGATGCAGCTGTACCTCGTAGAGTGAGCCCTCAGGCCTGAGGGGGACTTTACCCAGTTTTTGATAGCAAATTGATACAAGAGACAATCCACCTGGCAATGGATCTCTTAGTGGCAGGTCTCCTTCCCAACCTCACCATAAGTGAGAAATAGTTGGAGGGAGTCAAACCTGTGACCCTTGGTACGCTCTATGTAGTAACTTAGGGTCCTCTTAACATCTAAGCTGTGCAGCCTCCTCTCACCAGAGTAGGAATGGTCAGTGAATAACACTGCAAGTGAAATAGATTGGTTAAGGTGGAAATCCGAAACCACCTTAGGCAAAAACTTCCTGTTAGTCCTGAGGACTACCTTATCCCTGTGAAAAGAAATAAAGTCAATCTCCACTGATAAAGCCTGTAACTCACTTATGCGTCTGGCAGAAGTGATGGCTACTAGAAATACAGTTTTCCAAGTGAAATACTTAAGCTCTGCCAAAGACAGAGGCTCAAAGGTGGGTTGCATCAGCTGAGCAATGCAAACATTAAGATCCCAAGCAGGGGCAGGGTCCCTGAATGGAGGATTGGTATGAAGCAATCCCTTAAAAAACTTGGAAAATACAGGGTAAGCAGAAAGAGAAGAGGGCTTCCATGCTGAAATGAAAGCAGAGACAGCTGCCAAATGCACTTTCAGGGTAGCTGGTCTCAGTCCCAAAGAATTAAGATGGACCATATAATCCAAAACAGTGGGTAAATCAGAAGATTCCGGGGAAATATGCTTCCCAGAACACCATATGGAAAACCTTTTCCATTTGGAGTTATAGGTAGCCCTGGTGGAAGGCTTCCTAGAAGCTTTCAAGATTTTGAGAACACCTGAGAAAGTTGTAGATCAGCAACCCTAACTCCTCAAGAGCCAGGCCTTGAGGCTGAGGGATTTGAGATTCGGATACCAGACTCTCCCCTGAGCACAGGTTAACAGATTGTGGTTCCTGGGGAGACACAGGGGAAGATGGACTGCTAAAGACAGAAGGAGTGGGTACCAGGGCTGCCTGGCCCAGTCTGGAGCAATCAGGATCATCTTGCAGGGCTGAGACCTGATTTTGACTAGCACCTTGAACAGGAGAGGGAAGGGGAAGGCATAGAGAAACTTCCTTCCCAATCGAGGAGAAAGGCATCCAGGGGACTGAGCCCAACACTGGGGCCTGCAACAAAAAGTGGAAGTTGATGATTGTCTGGGGCTGCAAAAAGATCTATCTGAGGAGTGCCCCATCTGGCAAAAACTATCCCAGTACTTGGGGATCCAGTGACCATTCGTGATGGCCCTGGGAAATCCTGCTGAGAACATCTGCCAGGACATTGTCCTTGCCTGGAAGGTGAACTGCTATGAGGGAAGTGTTCAGGGAATAAGCCAGAGACCACAACTTCATCGCCTCGGTGCACAAGGCCAAAGACCGAGTGCCCCCTTGTTTGTTGATGTACCACATTGTAGTGGTGTTGTCTGTTCTGACCTGTACCACCTTGTTCTGAACAGATGCAGAAAAAAACTGAAGTGCTATAAAAACAGCTCTGAGCTCCAACAGATTGATGTGGAGCAGAGATTCCTGAGGGGACCATAACCCCTGGGTGGAGAGGTCGCCCATGTGAGCTCCCCATCCCAAGAGGGACGCATCTGTAGTAAGGGTCAAGGAGTGGGACAAAGGGATGAAAGGCACCCCTTGTCTCAGATTGCTCTGATCCTGCCACCACTGAAGGGCCTGGATCAGGGTTCAATCACTGGGATTAACTTGGATAGGATCTCTCTTGAGACCAGAAGGCTCTCAAATGGAACTGAATGTCTCTCATCTGAAATCTTGCTCCTTGCACTACAGCTGTGGAAGCTGCCATGTGTCCTAGGAGCTGCAGGAAATGCCTTGCTGGTCAAGAGACCTGCAGAGTGAAGGACGAGGCCAGGGCCACCAAGGTCCTTACCCTTTCTAGGGAAGGACTTGCTGGCCTGCTTTGTGTCCAGTTCTGCTCCTATAAAGATGAGTACCTGGACAGGTTCCAGAACTGACTTTGGAAGATTGAGAAGAAAGCCCAGAGAGGTAAGCAGCTGCTGGGTAACTAGCAAGTGTGATTTGACTGGTCTGGAGACTGACCCACAATGAGCCAGTCATCCAGGTAGGGAAGATGGCAATCTTTGCCTTCTTAGATGAGCAACTGCTTACTGCCAGACATTTGTGAATACCCTTGGGCAGAGGTAAGGTCAAGGGCATTGCTCTGAACTGATAATGGCCTGAGGGCAGTTCGAATCTGAGGTACTTTGATGGGAGCTTCTGATAAGAACATGGAAGTAGGCATCCTTGAGGTCCAGGAAAGCTAGCCAGCCCCTGGCCTTAGGGAGGGTAAAATCATTCCCAGAGTCACCATTTTGAATTTTGGTTTTAAAAGGTGCTTGTTCAGATATCTTAGGTCCAGGATGGGCCGCCACTCTCCTGTCTTTTTTGGGGTAAGGAAGCACCTGGAGTACAGACCCTTGCCCTGGTGTAGGGGAGAAACCCTTTCTACAGCTCTGAGAGCCAGGAGGGTTGAGACTTCTGTTTCCAAAAAAAGAGTCTCTAAAGGGTTTGCAGGTGGAAAGGATCTGGCTCTCATCTTTGGAAATTTTTTGAAGCTGAGAACCAGACCCTGGCACACTACTTCCAGGACCCACCTGTCTGATGTTAAAGACTCCCAGTCCTGGATGAAGTAAGCCAGCCTGCCCCCTACAGGTAATGAAGAGCCGACCCTGGGCATCCCATCAGGGTGCCTGTTTGGCAGGGGCTTTAGGCTGAGGGGTGGGAGCAGGCCTGCTCATACCCCATCTGCCTCTCCCTCTGAAGAACCCCCTCTGAACATAGGCTGAAGAGGAGGACTGGGTCTGGTAAAAGGCCTGTGAAAGGCCTGCCCCACCCCTGGGGGCTCCTCTGAGGAGTGGCTTGCCGTCCTTGGCTTGTGCACCCTATAAGTGGTTCTATATTCATCCATTTTCTTCATATAATTCTCTGTCTACTCCCAAACAGAGAATTTCCCACCACAGGAAAATCCAAAGCCTTAGACTGGGTATCCTGTGACAAAGTAGTACACCTGAGCCAGGCCAATCTACGAAAAGCCACAGATGTAGCCATGACTCTAGAGGATACATCATTAGAATCCACTGCATCATGGAATTGCACCTTAGATGCCTCAATACCATCAACAGCCACCTGCTCCAGCTCCTTTGCAAGCTGGCCAGGGGCCTGTTTGGCTAAGGTCATGACAGTATCCCATCTAGATTTTTGGTATCTCGCAACATAAGCCATATAGTTTGCTTGTCTGAGTCCCAGAGACGCTGCCATGTATTGTTTTTTGGCCATGGCATCAATCTTCCTGGAGTCCTTGTCAGGAGGATGTGAAGCCAGGGGAATATTAGCTTTATCACAGGCTGCAGCCTGAACTACCCCAACATGACTGCATTGTTGTGAAAGAAATTCTGTATCAGGACCTGACAAAGTGTACCTCCTGTCCATCTTTTATCCACAGGAGGCACAGAATTAGGAGCTTTTAAATTTTTATTGTTTGTTTCTAAAGATTTATGTAAAGGGATAGACAATCTCCTGGACTCTGGGATATCCATCATCTCTACAAAGTCAGGCTCTCTTGCTCATTCAAAGCCTCCTCTAAAGGAAGCTGGAGGGATTCAGCAACTTTTTTATAAAACAGAAAATGAGAAGGGGACTCAGCAAGCCTAGGGGGAGATTCACCTAAAGGTCTATCTGGGGAGATGTCCGGTTCAATGGGCACATCCAGACTTTCAAAGTCACATTCACACTGATCATAATCATCCTCCCCCTCCTCTGGTTCATAAAACTCTTCTATATCATATTCTTGAACCGGTGGAACTGACCGAACCGACCTTTTGCCAGATAGTGGCGGTTTGGAGGAACTGGGAAAGTGACTGGACAATCTGTATTGCCCTGGCTATCTCTGCAGCAGTTGGAGAAGGGATTTGGACTCCACACCTGCTGACTTTCTAGTTCTCTTTGCTGGAACTGGCTCCTCAGAGTCAGCTTTACGCTTGCCGAGGAAGTCTGGCCCTGGTCAGAGGGTACCCTCCGGTTCGGTTGGCACTGAACCGGACTGGCCATCTGGGTCAGTGGACTTTTTGGCCTCTCGTTCCCTGAGCCTACCAACTCTCTTATCTAGGGTAGCTGCAGGGAAATTCTTGCAAATCTGGCAGTCTGCATTGAGGTGGTCAAACCCCAGACAATAAACACATATGGTGTGTGGGTCAGCCTTGGCAAAGTGTTGAAACCCAGTGGGCCCGGTTTTTCTTTTGGGTTTCTCAGACATAATGCCAGCCTAACCAAAAACTTGCCCTTTTGATGGCAGTGCCAGGCAAGACACCCGTATCGATTCCCAACTGTGTCACGGGTCGTGGAAAAAAACGTAGTGAAATCCGTTTTTTTTAGAACCGATAAGAACTGGGAACCGCACTCTAACAAGCCTTAAAAGGCTTCAGAATAAAGTTTAAATACAATTTGATCGGTTCAAACCGAACCAATAAACATTTACAAGTTCCACACAGAAAACCTATCTATTACTTACAATACCATAGACAGAGCTTGAACCGATCGGTTTGCGGTTAAAATAAAGAATATCGTGATTGAATTTAACCGAGAAAAAAACACTTTAAACCGAGAAAATGAACCGAGCAGCAGGAGGAATCTCCGGAGCGACTGTTCAGTGAGGCGGAGTAAAGAATCTGACGGTTTTGGTTTGAAATCACCCTGACAGAGCTTCTCTAACCGAGCTCGCGCTCTAAGTTCCATGCACTGCATGGAAGTTAACTCTTTCACCTCCGGAGCAGTTCTAATGGTGGGACAAACTGCATCTGTCATAATATAGCAAGACTTCATGTTGTTTGAATGTGTATTGTAAATAATGTCGTTATTTTCTAATGTAAATACTGTTTTTCTACCTTTTTTCTAAAAAAATATTTTTGGGATTCTGCAGTGTTTTGATGGTAGGGGTCTAGGTAGACTGTGTATGCAGATTAGGAGCGTGTGTTGTCTTTCTTTTTCTTACAGGTGTTCCTGGGAAGACAGAAGAGAAGACAAGAAGAGGATGAAGGGCTCATCGGAGTTCCTCATCAGTGCTTTAGTGTGTTTAGAAATTTTAAAGTACTGTGGTGTTATGGTTGTTATTGCTGTATTCACCCTTTCCTTCCACAGGTGTGGTTGTGGGGGTAGGGAGGAGACAGTAATGTGGTATTTTAATGGTATGGTTGCAGGTTGCCCAAGGTTGGGGAGGTCCCCGGGTTGTTTTTGTTTTGGGGGTATTAGGTTAAAGGCAGATACATTTTCCCTAGAGGGTTAGGGGGGATAGACAGGCTGTGGCCCTGACCTGCAGTAGGGACCGCAGTGCTGATCTATCAGGGCTATGGTCTGGATGGTTCTACCAGAGCCACTAGGTGTCCATAGTAAGTGGATAGTGTAGAGGCTGATATGTCAGCTACAAGCCTCTAGGCCCTTAGTGTTGCCTGCCTGTGCTTGCACATGGTAGGAGGAGGCCTGATCACCCCCCCTCAGCAGGCAGCACATAGGGTGAGATGGCCTAAGGCCGGGAAAATAATGACTGCGGACAGTCATTTTCATGGTCAAGGGTGAGTGTAACCTCCTTGTTACCCGGGGTTACTAGAATCCCAGTAAGACCTAGTGGAAGGTGGGAAAGCAGCTTGTGAAACTCCAGTTAAATGGATTTCACACTGTCTCACTCTGTTCTCAGTCTCAGCTGAGACTGAGGGATGACATCACCAACAGAACTTTTGCAGCTGCATAAGCCACATTGGAATCTGCAGCCAAGGGAGTTAGATAGAACGTTGGGAGTTTTCAAAGAAGAGAGTTTCAGTTTGTCTTCAGTAAGTGAAGAGAGAGAGTCTGCAGTTTGGCTTGAAGGAGTGAAGTTGTACTCAAGTGGTGGAGACCGCTGTTCTGGTCTCAGTGCCCCCTCCCTCTGGGGGGAGGGATGTAAAGATTCCCAGCAGATTTCTGGGGCAATCCCCTTAATTCTGCTAAGTGGAAGAAAAGCTGCCTGTTTAGTCCAACATTTATTTTGGAAGATGGAAGATTTGTGAGTCACCTGTGGGGCACCTGTAACTAAAGGGTGAGTGTCTGCTCTGGCTAAAAGGGCAAATTGTTTTCTTCACCCTGGTACTTGTGTGAAAATCTAGGGATTGAGCTACATATTGGGAAGCCTAGAGAAATGGGCCAAGCAAGTAAAGGAGTGTCAAATCCTAGAGTGTTGTGTGATGCAAATAATATGTAGAGGAGATGTGACAGAAGTCTACCCTTTAATCTACATTTAGAAGTTCAGCAAAGGAATGGTTCAGTTTTCCCAGGGAAATGGCTGGGTGTGGGCTGTGGGAGCTGGAGGTGGGTGGTCCCCTGTCTTTAGTGACCAGGTCCACCTCAACGGATTTCTTCTGTGGTTTCTACTTTGCCTCAGGCACTTGGTCAGTGATGGGGGAAGTACCCAGACATGGGATTGTAAGGAAAACTCTCTCTAGGAGTCGCAGACTCTAGTGTGGTGTGGGGAGCCACGACAAGGAAAAATTCTCTCTAGGAGTCGCAAACTCTAGTGTGGTGTGGGGAGCCACGACAGGATAATTGGTTCATTCTTCCAGTGGACCACAAATGGGATAATTGGTTAATTCTTCCAATGGACCATGGATCAAGTGGCCAGCAGGGGAGCTGGGCCAGTGGGGAAAACCCAAGTGTGTACAAGTTGGGCTGTGTACCCAAATCTGCATGCAAGTCCAGGCTGTGTGCCTGGTGGGCTCAGAGCCTGAGGGCTGGAAATGGTGATAAAGTATTCTGTAGTTTCGAATCTGCATTACCAGGAAATGTAGCCCCATGGGGGTCCATCTATGCTTTGTTTGTTCAGCTAGTATGTGAATAATAGCCACACTGAAGAATCCCATTCCTGGTTCTGGATATTACAGTTATTGCTTCTAGTGTTTGGATTTACTTGGGTGCCCCTGTGCAGAGTAGTCAAACCTAGGTCCCCCTGTGCCGAGTAACCTCATCATCCCCGGACCCAGTCCTCACCAGGTACTGCTGTCAGCTTCAACAGCATGCCACCTGTCGTTTTGGCAAAAAGGCAGGGGTGAGGGGTTACATTATGGTAGCAGACCAATCATCAATTGAGGAGGCTATGGAAAGATGCAACATATTTGGCTCCCTATCAGGTGCAGCTCTGAATCTAGAGAAATTCATAGGGTTCACTTTAGGAAACCCTAACACAGTAAGAAGTAGTATAGGGCCCATCCAACTCACAGAGGACCCAATTTGTGTCCTAGGCATAAAGTTTGGTCCCAGGGATACTGGAAGTTTAAACTGGGAGGAGAAACTGGAAATTGGAAAAATAAAGGGGGACAATAGGGAAAAAGAAAATGGTATTCTTAATCAAAACCTTTTTAGTTCTGGTTTTCCTGTACCTGAGCTATGTATTTCCAATACCCAAGTATTTTGAAACAACAGTGTTGAGTCTTTTTTTCAAGCAGTCTGGGGCAGCCGCCTCAATCCCATTACAAGCAATATAATATACCTGCCAATCAAAAAAGGGTGTTTGGACATGTTAAACCCATCCTTTTTGTGTTGGTGTGCTTGCACAGCCAACATCGTGGGACAGTGCAGCTTTGGGGGTGCAGTCGCTGTTGGACGAATGCAGGGCATGCGCCAGTAGGTGCGTCCTGTATTCTCCAATCAGCCAGCATGCCAGTGCCACACCATGCATACATAATGTGGCAAGCACATCTAAGAAAAGGTCCACTGCAATCCGAGCAAAGCTCATCATACAGAGCAGTCCTTTTCTTGCCGTGCTCGCCGCCATTATGTGCATGGTTACAGCAGGCAGCCACCAAACCATTGCAGACTCGGGGTGCCCAATCCTGTCAGTTAATCCTCCCACTTTCTTTAGGTGCCAATGGGGAACCCACCCCGATGGCATAACCCCCACTGTGGGAATGCCGAGGTGCCTAATCCTCGGCTAGCGCCTTCTGCTTTCATTGTGTGTGCCGACGGGTGCCCAATCCCTGTTGGCATTACTTCCTCCTCCCCATGTTGTGTGCTGACGAGGGTGCCCAATCCCCTGTCGGCTACAGACACCCTCAAACAGTTAGGTGGCATGCTGGGAGCCAACCCCAGTGTGCCAAATCCCCTGCAAAAAAAAAACTGTCCCGCAATGTTTTTTAATTTTTCCTGTAAATGAAAACGGTCCCTCGAGTCTCGATGCCCCTCCCACCCACTGCGCACCCTGCCTCTCCTCACCCCCCACCCCATACTTATCTGCGGAGTACAGCACGACGATCTTCTGTGGACCGGAAACACATCCGCACTCTTCAAAGCCGACCGCGAACTGAAGAAATGCCAGTAAGCTATATAGTGGAATGAATAGGGGTTTTTCAACTTTAATGCCCAAAATTTCAACATGGGGTTTTTGGGACCCCTTCTCATGAATTCTTGCACTGTCATGGCGTTATTCGGTCCCGAAAGGTAATTTCCCAGTCACTGTGCAGAATCACCATTCAGGACTGAGTAACAAAATGACAGTGCCACTGTTCCTGAGAGTGGCTCTCAAAAAGCCTATGTTGCAAGTTTGGTGGGAAAAATCCAAAAAATGACTGTTTTACGAGCGTGCTTAGCAACAGCACAACGCAACGCATGCTCATAAGTTAGCACATTTGCACTATTTTCATGCCACATTCTCAACATTGGCATTTTACTACACCTTCTTGTGAATCGTACAGCTGTCAGTTCTCACATCCTGCCCGAAATGTGTTTTTGCACTTCTGGCGCAGAATAGCACGGTCACTGTGCGAAATCACTGTTTGTGACACATTACAAAAATGACAGTGACACTGTTCATGAGCAGAGGTCCTAAAATGCCTGTGTTGAAAATTTGGTGACAATACTCCATAAAATGACTGCGTTACTAGTGTGCATAGTGCAGTTTGTACTCACACTCGTAAGTTCGCAAACTTATATTTTCACTCCACATTTTCAACAGTGCCATTGTTCTACACCTCCTAATGAAAAGTGCAGTTATCATTTTTCACATCCTGACCAAAATCTGTTTTTGCAGTTCCGGTGCACAACAGCGCGGTCGCTGTGGAAAGCCTGTGTTCGAGACACATTATGAAAATGGCAGTGACACTGTTCATTAGCAGATGTCCTAAAATGCCTATGTTGAAAATTTAGGGATGAAAGTCAATAAAATGAGTGTTTCACAAGCGTGCATTGCGCAGTTTGCATGCACACTCGTGACTTTGTGAATTTGTGATACTTTCACTCCATCTGTTAATCATTGCCATTTTTCCATACCTCCTTATGAACAGTATAGCTGGCTGAAATGTGTTTTTGCACATCTGGCGCAGAATTGCATGGTCACTGTGTGAAATCACTTTTCGGGACACTTTTAGGAAATAATGGTGACACTATTCATCAGCAGAGGTCCTAAAATGCCTATGTTGAAAATTTGGTGGTGAAAGTTCAAACAATGACTGTGTTGCAAGCGTGCATTGCACAGTTTCCTCACACTCTTGTAACTTTGTCAATCTGCAATATTTTCATGCCACATTTTTCACCACTGGCATTTGTGCACACCTCGTTATCAACAATCCAGCTGCCATTTTCCACAGCCTGCCCAAAATACGTTTCCGCAGCTCTGCTGCACAGTGGCGTACTTGCTGTGCAAAATCACCTTTTGGGACACATTAACAAACTCACAGCGCTATGCCTCTCCACCTCCACCACTGCCAATGCCAGTGCAACAACATTCAGCATTGACAAATGCTTGTTTTTAATAGTATCTTCTTCATGTCAAATTTAAAAGCCATTCTTATCAACACACAAAGAGGTTGGGAACATTGTTTTTTTTTAAATAGTAAAGTGTGGTTTCGACAGTGGCAGGGGAATACATTACAGTGTATTAGAGCCTCTGCTGCAACTCCTTCTTACCTGAAAGAAAGTTTTTTAAGACTGAATCAATGGCACATTATACCCCAACAGCTGATTTCTGTTCAGACACATAGAATGTTGTATAAGGCCCTTTTAGATACCTTGTGTCATGTTCCAGAAGCTTTCGAGAAGTACCCCACTCCCTATTTGCCATCCCTCTGAACATTGTTACAATCCCCCAGAATCCCAGCACATATGTGGGATTTTCACTGGTTGTCCTGCCATGAGAGAATAAAAACAAAAAGCAATTATAAACACAAACAGCTTCAAGACAGGATTTGCAGCACATTTCAGTGTATTAATACACTAAAAACCATTGAGAACTTGTTTTTCGACTGCTCATACATAACAGGGTTTTGGACATACATAGCAAAGCTATGGCAAGAACCTTTGCATGCTACTATCTCATATGTAAATTTAATGCATGGAGAAGTGTCTTCTTCTTGGAAGAAATGGAATATAAGCAATCTACACTTGATTTTTACTATTATAAAGTGGAACATCTGGATGGTCCGATGTTTGTATGTATTACAGCAAAAAGACAGTACATATATAGAGCTTGCTAATAAAATTAAACAAGATTTTATTTACAGTATATGCATCAGAGTATAAAAAGTTAACCACTACTGAACTTTTAGAATTAGGAAAAGGTCTTCCTTGGGTAATGGATTCAGATATTCAGATATCCCGGGTCGCACCTGAAAATAGGCACCTGGTTGTCTAGTGTGCTTAGAGTCATGTGAGTTTCCTAACTCCCTGAAAGAAGCAGTGGTTACACCTTTACTGAAGAAAGTTACTTTGGACCCAGACTGTTTTTCAAACTACAGGCCTATCTCTAACCTTCCCGTTTTGGGGAAGGTTATTGAGAAGGTAGTGGCAGCCCACATGGAAGACCATTTAACCATCCATAATATCTATGAATCCTTCCAGTCTGGTTTTCGTAAAAGACAAAGCACAGAGACTGCGCTGGTTCGGGTGCTTAATGATCTTCTGAGGGCGAGGGATCAGAAGAGATGTTCTATTTTAGTTCTTCTTGATCTCTCATCAGCTTTTGACACTGTGGATCACCTGGTGTTGTTAGCACGCCTGAGGCAAATATGTGGAATGTCGGGAACTGTTTTAAAATGGTTCACTTCATTCCTTACTGGGAGATCACAGACAGTTGTGTCGGGGGTTCATTCCTCCGCCCCAACTTCTTTGTTGTGTGGGGTACCTCAGGGTTCAGTGCTGTCACCCATGTTATTCGCAGTGTATATGCTGCCCCTCAGAGACATTATAAGATGGTATGGACTGAAGATTCACTGCTATGCAGATGACACCCAGTTATACCTGTCTTTTGCGCCTGACCAGGATGGAGCTCCCTCGGTGTTTAACAACTGTCTGGAAGAAATCCGAGGATGGATGGATTCTAGTTGGTTGAAGCTGAACTCAGAGAAGACAGAGGTATTGGTGGTGGACCCTGGTGGTTGGATAATGAGGCCGAAAGATGGCTTGTCCTCTGGAATTTTTCTTGACTGCGTGTCACTTCCAACCTCAGAATGGGTGCGCAACCTGGGGATTGTCCTAGATGACAGGCTGACCTTTCAATCTCAAGTGTTGGCAGTTGTCAGGACTTCCTTTTCTCATCTTAGGAACATTGCCAGGGTGCGTCACCTTGTTCCATCTGACTCTTTGCGAACGTTGGTCCACGCCTTTGTGTCCTCGCAGTTGGACTACTGCAACGCCCTTTAGGCTTTCTGGGGTTGAAATCCATCGCCTTCAGCTTGTGAAAAATGCTGCAGCCAGGGTGTTGACTGGGACAAGGAGATCCAGTCATATCACCCCTGTACTGCGCGAACTGCACTGGTTTCCTATATGGTGGCGGATCACCTTTAAAGTCATTTTATTGACTTTTAAAGCCCTTCACGATCAGGGTCCGACCTATCTGAAAGAACTTCTGGTGCCTTACTGCCCTGGTCAATCGCTGCGCTCAGCTGACAAAGGGTTGTTAGAGATTCCAAGAGTGAGTTTGAAATCTTCTGGTAGTAGAGCTTTTTCTTATGTAGCTCCAACTCTTTGGAATTCTCTACCTCGCCAGTTAAGGGAGTGCACCTCCTTGGAGGTATTTAAGAAAAATTTGAAAACCTACCTGTGGTGGAGCATCTTCTTGGATGATTAACTGATATTTGAGTGTTAATATTATTCTTTGGATAGTATGGATGGTTTTATTGTAGGTTTTTAATATGTGATGTTGTTATGTATTTATTGTATTTATATGTTTTATGTGATATTTTATATTGTGCTTTTTGACTTGTAAAGCGCTTTGAAATTCTGAAAAGCACTTTAAAAATAAAATTATTATTATTATTATTATTATTATTACCTGGTAAACAAAAACAAATAAATAAATAAAATATTCCAGTTACATGAAGCAATGCAAAACTGAGACCTGATTTCTATACAAAAGACTTAATGTTGATTTCTGTTATACATTGTTTTCCTTTACTTTAAAACACAAAAAAAGAGGGTTGTATATAATGATTATGTTTTGCACTAATGTGTTTGGATGTATTTTGATTTTTGTTCAATAAACTTTCCCTTACTCTTTTCAATAAATGCCATGGGTTCTTTGACATTCACCTGAACTACCACCAATCCAGGCAGATGGGACCTAGGTTTAACATCTCATCTGAAAGATTGCACCTCAGAAGTGCAGCATCCCCCTCATGCTGCACTACAGTGTCAGTATTGGGATATTAACCCAAGTGCCAGATGTGAGAACTAAACCTACAGCCCTCTGATCTCCCTGCCTCAGAAGTGAATGTGCTACCTACTGAACCAGTGACACAGTACCAGAATATTAACTGGTATTTAACTGCACCAGAATAAACACTGATGTAAAAGACTGTGTTTTCAATCGTTTTCTTTTTATGAACAACATTCTGCATAGTTTGTTTCATGAAGCCAATCATTTGGACTTTTTACTATGTCACCATTTGTGTACAGAATGCCCAGCATGAACTGTGTACCTATCAGAACTATACTTAGACTTCTATATACAAACCATGACATAGACAAAACTCCAAATTACTGGTTCTATGAAGAGAACTGTAACTAAATACATAAAAACAAAGCAATGCAAAATATATTTTTTCACATGATTTTATATCCAGATACAGTTAAAGGGAATCTCTGAATAGTAGAAAAAGGGCACTAGTTGCTGCAGAAATTCCCAATTAGGGCTTTCAGCATTAAAGTAAAATGTTGAAGTTCCTTTGTTCAGTGTTATCTTATTTTTAAAGACCTGCCCTGACCATCATGTCACTGAGCCACCTGCAGCCATCTCACACACATCAGGAGGCTTCCAGCATGTGGGTTATGCTAATGAGAGCTACCAACTTGTCATTAGTTGGTAGACCTCATTAGCATAATTCACACACCAGAAACCACCTGGTGTGGGAGAAATGGCCTTGGGTGGCTTGGTGACATGATGGTCAGGGCGGGTCTTTCAAGATAAGGTAACACTGGACACAAGTACTTAAAATTTTACTTTGATAAAAGCCCTAATCGGGCATTTCTGCAGCAACTGCTGCCCTTTTTGTACTATCCAGAGTTTTCATTTAACTGTAGCTCATTCAGGGGTATGAATATCATTTCTGAAAATAGGAACATTATAAACAGTGGACAATAAGAAATGATTTGCTGTCCTCTTTAATAAATTTTCAAAACTCTGTATGTGCCATTTTATTTGATGACTCATCTACTGTACATTCTAATTTAAAATGTCCATATCTGGGGTAATGTTGCCCACATTTGGCAGACTACACAGTGTTTCTTGTTTCTTGTTGTCTTCTCTCTCATTAACCCTGCCCAATCTGGCTTCCGGGTGAACCACAGTACAATTTCTGCATTAGCAAAAGTAACCAATGACTGGATCTCTGCTATAGACGCAAAGAAGGTAACAGGAGCAGTCTTTCTGGATCTAAGCAAAGCCTTTGATACTGTTGACCACAATTTACTAGTCGCTTGCCTTGCAAATTTGGGTGCCACATACCACACTACTCGGTGGTTTTCTAGTTACTTAACAGGGAGATCCCAAAAAGTAAAAGCAGAGGGCTGTTTTTCTGCTGCTTTGCCAGTTGCTAGAGGTGTCCCTCAAGGATCCATCCTAGGTCCCATTTTGTTCTCATTATAAATTAATGATCTTGATTCAAATATATCCACATCCAACCTGCACTTTTTCGTGGACGATACCGTGCTGTATACCTCTGGCTCATCGCTTTCTGAGGTCAAGGGAATGCTCCAAGTGGACTTTGTGCAACTCGAGCATAATCTTATAAAAGCAAAGCTTCTGCTTAATGCCAAGACGACTAATGCAATGATATTTTCCCATGGTGCTGCCACAGGTACTCTTATTACCCAGCCCCAAGATTTCATTGTTACTATGCTAAACGAGCCTCTGGAAGTTGTCACCAAATTCAAATACTTAGGCATCTGGATTGATAACAAACTCTCTTTCAATGACCATATCGAAGATGTCTCTAGAAGGCTAAAAGCCAGGTTAGGCTTCTTCTTTAAATAGGCCCCTCTTCCCCTTGAATTTCGGAAAAAGCTTGTCCAGGCCACTTTTCTCCCCTTCTTGACTATGGCGATGTAATCTACTCCTCTACCTCCGGCGCAAATCTAAATAAATTAGACAGCCTCTATCACCATGCACTACGGTTCATTACCAACTCCCCTTACCATTCGCATCAATGTGACCTATGTGCAGCTGTTGGATGGACATCTCTCACTACTAGACGTTTGCTCCATGCTGGTCTATGGACTCTTAAACTGCTCCTGCACAAATTACGAGCTATCTTTCATCTATCATTAGTATTTCACACAGTGCTTACTTGCTAAGAAAATCTGACTTATTATGCTCGATATTCTGAGGACGCTGGACCTCCTTTGGTAAACGTAAGCATTGCGTATGCCCTTCCCTCTTTTGGAACCATTTACAGACCGTACTGAAATTAACTGGCACAGTTTCAATTAACTTCTATAAAGTGCTATGTGCAGCTAAAATAAAAGATACCTGCAACTGTCATTAAGCCTCTCTCTCTCCCCCCCATGTGTGCCATGTGCATCCTCTGGTAAGACCATAATTGCTTTTGTGAATACCAACTACCTATTGTTCGCACTTCTTTTATACTAAGAAACAACCCCACCCACCAGCTCCTGTCTTATATCTACTACCTTGCTGCAGCAATCTAATTCCTGATATCCCTTCCCTCCCTACTCCTGGCTGCCTACATATATACCTCTCTGATTGCACTATCTAACCTTTCCTACCTCCCCTATCCATTCTATTCTGTGATCAACTCATCTGCCAAAATGTATTTATTGCAAACACCAGTACCATGTTTCAAGCATCATTATGCTATCTACAGTTGCCACCTGTATTACCTTAGTTATTACCACCCTCAGTCACCCCATGCAGTGTCATTGAATGTTTATCTTGCTTCTACTATGTGACGCTTGCATTTATGTATATATTGTTATTAATTTATTTATGTATGTATGTTGTGTAAGTCTATGTGTCACAGGACCTCCTTGTGAATGAGCTTGCTCAATGGAGTTTTCCTGCAATAAACTTGAACTTGAACTTGAACTTGTTAGTGATTATCCAATCAATATGCATTTACATTAACAAGATGATTAAATCTATTGGGAACTGAAATGGAGACATTAGCAGTACATTTATCCCATTTACATGCAGGATTAGAATCAACTGTAGAGTAATCATAGAAACATAGAAACATAGACTTTGATGGCAGATAAGGACTGCTTGGCCCACCTAGTCTGCTCATTTCCCTACTTACAGGATAAGCTGCTTTGTTGCTTTGTAACCAGTTCTAACCATGCATGCAAACAGCTCTATCAATGAAGTTGGGATTGATCACAGGACTGATCCAAGTGCACCGAACAAGTGCACCGATTACCTGGGCGTCAGTTGTATTTTGACTTGTACACACAGTCAGAGCGGGAGCCAATCCCATGTGCATGTTCTGTAGTGATGTTTGTAGAAACCTGCATTGTACGTGCACTGGAAGTGTTGCTCATTGAATCTGAGTCAGTGGGACTCGATACATGCAAATGGTTTATGTCCATTGAGCATCAACTCCACCTAGCATGTAAATTGAAATGGAGATGGCATCAATTCCTGGGCTGTGGCATATTTATAGGAAGATATGGGACCTCTAATTGATTAACCACACTATCTGTAGGCTTAGAAGTTTTCATCACTGGACTATTAATTTGCTCTTTACTAAAAGCCCAAAATGGCAGAGACTATTGAGACCTACATGTTAATGCCTTGTGAGTCTAATTTCTCTGCTTTTATCAGATTTCATTAGCCAGTAGTGTGTCTCTAACAGCACAGTCAACTCAAGAATTAGAGCCACCAGGAGAAGGAGATCTGTGGAGTGGACTTCCATTATCTATTCCCCCAGTTAAATACTTAGAATATTGTTCTAGAGATTACAACTTTTCTTTATAAGGGACAACTTTGTCCCTCTAGGAGTACATGGTAAACCAAAAATTATTGGTGATAGTGGAGATTATCGGACCAACACTATGCTAGTAGTGTAAAACTTTCATGAATACAGCACGTGCTTGCACTTACTATTTATGTTTGCTGTATCAGTTTGAGTTGGGGGGATCCACCCTTCTTGGTGTTTTTTTTTTAATTTTTTATGGGGGGGGGTGTTGGGACTGAATCCCACCAACTAAAATAAACTACTAAAAATGACTAAAAGACTGATTTAAGACAGTAGTGTAACTTGATCCCACACTAATAGCATATGTCCGTTGATGGTCCAATAATCTCCACTATTTCCAAATTATGTAAGTCTTTGCATTACTTTTTATTGAGGAGAATCGTGCTCACTTAGTATACTGTAATCAGCAGTTCTCAGCAATCTTTTCACATTGGCAACTTCTTATTGTCATTTGAGAGATTATAGGCTATGTTCAGACATATTTAATTTGAAGACCCAATTGTTGTACTGCTTATTCTTTATGAGGACTAATTAAATAACTCCTAAGTTGAAATACCAATGATAACTATACCATTCTCTACTTCATATCCAGCTGTTTGAGTGGAAAACAGTTGGCTGATATTTAAAACTAATCCCATTTATTTGGTAATGAGATAATGTATTAGATCATTCAA
The DNA here is from genome assembly GCA_016271365.2 of Neoceratodus forsteri. Taxonomy (NCBI): domain Eukaryota; kingdom Metazoa; phylum Chordata; order Ceratodontiformes; family Ceratodontidae; genus Neoceratodus; species Neoceratodus forsteri. The sequence goes on from JADMNL010000023.1 coordinate 481,270,667, forward strand.
AGTATCATTAGTTTCATAATCTTTACAGAGCATTTTCTTGGGTTTAATAGAGTGCAAACATTTAGTTGAGATAATGGAAAACAAGGAGTTAGTTCTGCAGAAACAGTTTCCAGTTCCATGATTCTCCACATTACTCTGCAATACATGTCAAAATTCTACAGTTTAAAGTGAAATGTTGCTAAATTTTCCTCCATTGTTTACTAAATTTTACAGAAGCAAATTCTGCAGTCCACAATAATTCTGTTGGCAAAATTAAAATTTCATACAGCCCTATTATGAATTATTTTGTGAAAGAGGAAAACTGCTTTCCCGCTAAATTGGTATTTTGTTCAATTGGCACAGAGGTGTGTGCATTATCTTTTTTATTAATATTTTGTATTTTTTCATTCTTTGTCAGATTATTTCCCCTTGTTGTATGGGCTTTGTTATCACACATCCTGATCTTGGTTATCTCTTTATTTACAGGATTTCTTCTTTTCTTCTACTTTTTTATTCTTGTATCCTAATTAGTCTCTAAACTACTTGTTCCTTCTCCTTTTCCAGTTTGCTCCCCACCAACCCTATCATCCTCAATAAATATTATGGTCAAGAAGGATGGTGGATTTCTAACTAAAAATGCTGATCTAAGAGTGGACAGATTCAAAGGATTTTTCATAGTAATCTCTTTCATGTAAACATAAGGATTTGTCAGAAGGAGGCAGCCTAGTCTTAGGAGTTTTTGCCTCTTGGATCAATTGTGCTGTGGAGTATCTCACTGATTAAGCCTCATCTTTGATTACTAATAATTCTTGTAATATTATATTAGCCTTGGCTTAGTCTTTCAGTTCTGCTTCTAAATCTTCACTTAAAGGTGTGCAGTTTTCAGTGATTTAATTAGCCAGAACAAATGACAAACTCATTTTCAGGTTTCTGAAAAGGAATTATTTCTTGGAAACAATTCTCATCACAAACATTTCCAACAGGTACATATGAATGATCAGATACTGTATTCCTAGTGGTAATGGGTGAGTTTTTCTCTAGTAAAGGGGCCAAAAGTTTCAGCCCTTTGATTGTTTTCCACAGCTCTCTCAATACAGTTGGGGAGGGAGGCCTTGGTGTCAAGGGTGTTTGTAAAAATTGACCATATTGATCAAAAATATGTCATAATCATGTTTATTAGAGTGTTGTGAGATTAAATCTGTTACCTCCTTCCTATTTCCTCTTTTAAAACATTCAGATTGACTAGGTAAAAGTATGATAAGGTACTGATTAGACTGCTGATAGACCATTAATGAGGAATTGTCTAATGAATTTGGAGTATCCTGAAAAGAGTTATTAATCTTTCTTCAAGGGAAGTAGGCACAGCTGAGCTTCTTTTTTACTACTCATTGTCTTCTTTGCATTTGTTTTGGATTTTGATTCTGAGGCAGGAAGATTATCATTTGAACACTTGCCTACAGATTAACACTAATCTTATCAGAAAAAAGGGATATCTGTTTGTCAGTCAGTCTGTCTATCTGTCTGTCTATCTATCTATCTATCTATCTATCTATCTATCTATCTATCTATCTATCTATCTATCTATCTGTCTATCATACTTAAAAAAATAACTAGCCAATCAGATATTACTACTATTGACAGTGCTCCAGATAACTTTGACATTCAAGAGTAATGTGCTCACCATTCTTGACATTAGGTGTGTAAAATATAATTATGATGAGTAAAGGTGCTTTCCACTTGGAAAAACAGTTCTTTCTGAAGTATTTATGGAGCCATTTCCAGGACAGTATCGTTACTCATCAGAAATGTTCTTAAAAAGTGCATCTTAAAAATTGGTGCATACAATAGGCCAGTACTAAACTGATCTGGAGCACTGACTATTGCAATTTGTCACTCACCATTCTTTCAGCTCACAGCATGGCAGAGTGAGGATGCACATGTTTTGACAGGGATGGTTTTCTTTTTTAAATGTATTTACAGTGGAAATTGGGGATGAGGGTTTTGGGGAAGGAAGGGGAGTTTTATTGGCAAGAGGAGGGTGAAGGGTGGGGGGATTTCCATGATTTAAAGAGATGTGGAGGTGGTGGGAGACTTGCTTTTGCAGTCAGAGGGAAGAGTTCAGAAGATTCAGAATATGCAGCTTTCATTAAGTTTAAAAACTTCATCTGTCACATGGGGAGGAGGGAAGAAGACGTGGCTTAGTGAGGGATGGGTGGGAGGTTATTGTTTAAACACATGTGGAGTGGTGGGAAGGGTGGATGACTGGCACAGTGGGTGAGGGTGGATTACTTGTTTCCTTTCTGTGTAAACCAAATGTAAGTAGTCACTTTGTGTAGTTCTTCATGGGCCAAGCACTACTCTGATACTAAAAACTTTGAGTTTTGCCATTTTGTCAGCAGCTTCACTGGTGCAGTGCCACTATGCATTGTTTTCACGTAGTGAAGTAGTCACTTCACTATGAGAAGAACTATATGAAGAAGCACTTTGCAATGTCAGAAAACTTTACAAAGTACTTTACAAAGCAATGTTTCTGACTTCACATATCTCTAGCTGCAGGTACAAGCACTGAGGCATTTGGTTATGGGACAGCATTCAGCTGAGAGAAGAGAGGGCATGGACTAGCAAGCAGTCAGAATCATATCAGCACACCTTACAGGATTTGCAAAAAAAATTTCCAGATCTGAACATATTACTACTGTTCAGACTTGAGAGTAAGAGTGGGAGAGGGAACATAAGAGAGCCAAAGAGCTAGTAGCAGCAAAGATACACTGTTGAAAAAAAAATGCTGAAAATGGCCTCTTAGATTAGAATGAGAGGCATGCAACAAAGCATCTAGGATTTCAAAAGCTGTGGTGCTGTATATATCTGTACCACACATAGAGTAGTAGTCACTTTCCAGCTTGCAATACAGCAGCCAGCAGTATGCTGAGCATTTCAGTTCTTGCAATCATTGTCTATGAGTATAGCTTACCCAATATAGAATTGTTCTGTATATAGTGGCTGTGTTATATGGTTACCATACACAAATTATCCCTTAAAAAACATTGCTATTAGTAATATCTATAGCAAAGTGCCCATTTTTAGGTGCATAATAAAGTGCTCAACAACAATTAAGGAAAATGTGAAAAACTGCAAATTTACAAAGCTAAAGTGAATTAAAATAACACAGCTCTGAACATTTCAGCAACATGTCTCTCATGGGTGTTCACATCTAGAACTAAATCTGTGCTAAGTTACACAGTTAATATAGCCCATTCTTCAAGGCAGATACTCTGGCCTCTTCAATAAATTCACCAATAATACTTGATCGTCAAAGTTTTCCAACTGGGCTTCAGTTTGGCAATAGCTCAACACGTCTTTTGAATTGGATCAATACTGGTGTACTGTACATGCGGCCAGCTCACTTTGACTAGACATGACAACCCATCCCTTTCATGAATACCACACAAAAACAAAACTCATATTAATAACAGAAGTTCATTGATATATATACAAAACATACAGTACCAATGATTGGTGAAGGTTCATACATTTTTGTGTGAACCAGTTATAGTAACTCATTCTTCAGTCAGTCCTGGAACATAATTTGGATAGGACATTTTATCACTTGAAAGTGCACATAAAGAAACATATTTATAACAAGCATTTGTCAAAGCAGACTGTGTGCTTGCTGGCATTGTCATTGGTAGTGTAGAAGTTATAGAGCTGCATAATAGGAATGGCAGCGAAGTATTGAACTGAAGCCAACCCCGCCACCACCCTACAGAGAGTGACAGACATTGGGGTGTGCCTTCGGGTCATCAGGCATAATGACCACGCCATTTCACCACACCCTACCCTGCAGACACTGACAAGTGTCATGGTGTGTCTTGGGGTCTTTGGCCCTTATGCGCACCCCATTCCATCAGGAAATACGGTGAGATGGGTGCGGTATAGGAGAATGGGGTGAAGTTTGGGGCCAAAGAGTCAGAGGCACACCTTGATGCCTCTCACTGGCTGCAGGGTGTGGGGGGGTGGAATGGTATGAGCATTACAGGCAAGAATCCCAAGTCACACCCCTGATGCCTGTCATTCTCTACAGGGTGGGGTGTTATGGTTGGAAACCCTAATGCCTCAGGCACTCATTGGTATTTTCACTCCAAATTTTCAACATGGGTTTTTTGTGACCCCACCTCATGAACAGTGGCAATATCAGTTTGTTAACCGAAAACTGCTTTTGCACTGCGACTACGCATTTGGCACCACAGGTGCAAAAACACATTCTGAACAGGATGTGAAAAATGACAGCGGTACTGTTCGTGGGGAGGTGTAAAAAATGGCAATATTGAAAATCTGCTGTGAAAATATTTAAAAAACTGGTGAAGTCATGAATGTGCATAGAAACTGTGCAATGCACACCCGTAATGTAACTAGTTTTGGGATTTTTTTTACAGCAGATTGTTAACACAGGCATTTTGGGACCTCCGATCACGAACAGTGTCAGTGTGATTTTCTTTATCTGTCCTGAACAATGATTTCCCAGAGTGACCACGCATTTCTGTGCTGAAAGTGTGAAAACACATTTCAGCCATGTTGTGGAAAATGACAGCTGTACTGTTCATAAGAAGGTGTGGAAAAATGCCACTGGTGAAAATCTGGACTGAAAATATTACAAATTCATGAACTTACGAGGGTGCGTGGAAACTGCACAATGCTCACTCATAACACAGACATTTTATCGAGTTTTGTCACCAAATTTTCAACATAGCCATTTTAAGACCTCTGCTCATGACCAGTGTCACTGTAATTTTCTTAATCTGTCCCAAACATTGTTTTCGCACACCGACTGTACCATTGTGCGCTACATGTACGGAAACACATTTTGGGCAAGATGTGAAAAATGGTAGCTGTACTGCTCATAAGGAAGTGTGGTAAAATGGAACTGTTGAAAATCTGGTGTGCAAATATTACAAATTCGCAAACTTGCCAGCATGCATAGGAACTGCGCAATGTAAGCTCCTAAAACAGTCATTTTTGGGAATTTTTTCACCAAATTTTCAACATAGCCATTTTTACTCCTCTGCTCATGACCAGTGTCACTGTGATTTTCTTAATGTGTCCCATACATTGATTTCGCACACCGACTGCACCATTGTGCACTACATGGACAGAAACATGTTGTGGGTGAGATGTGAAAAAATGACAGCTGTACTGCTCATAAGGAAGTGTGGTAAAATGGCAATGTTGAAAATCTGGAGTGAAAATATTGAAAATTCACAAACTTACAAGCGTGCATAGGAACTGCTAATGCACGCCAGAAAACAGTAATTTTTAGGAATTTTCCACCAAATCTTCAAAATAGGGCTTTTGAGAGTTACCTTATGAACACTGGCAGTATCATTTCATTAATCAGTCCTGAAAGGTGATTTCACGCAGTGACTGCGAAATCACCCTTCGTCCGACACGCCATAACAGTGACAGCATTCATGAGAAGGGGTCCCAAAAACCCATGTTGAAAATTTGGTGAAAAATTCCAAAAAATGCCCAAGATATGCAGCAAAGTTGAAAAAACCCTCTCTATTACATTACACAGCTTACCGGCATTTCCTCAGTTCGTGGTCGGCTTTGAAGAGTGCAGACGTATTCCCAGTCCATCGAAGATCGTCGCGCCAGACTCCGGAGGTAAGTATGGAGTAAGGGGGGGTGTGGGGAGGCAGGGTAGGCAGTGGGTAGAAATAAGATGATGGGGGACATTTGCCACTCTGGGGTGGACTCACAGCGTGGCAGCTAGAAGGTTATTTGGGGAGGCTGGAGCCGACGGGGGATAGGGCACCCCTGCTGGCCATTTGGATTTGTGCCATGCTGGGGTGGGCTCCCAGCGTGGCAGCTGTAAGGCTGTTTTGGGGGGCTGGAGCCAACAGTGGATTGGGCACCCCCATCGGCCGTACAGATGTGTAAAACGCTGGTGTGGGCTCCCAGTGTGGCACCTGGAAAGCTTTTTTTTTGGAGGGGATGGCGTGGAGCCGATGGAGCATTGGGCACCTCCATCAGCTATACAGTATGTGTGTGGGGGGGATGCATGAGCACGCAATATGCGTGCGTGCTTGTTGAGGGGAGAGCTCTGCTCACTGAAGTGGAGCTCTCCCTTTCAACTTAATGCCACTGCATTTTCAACTGCTGTCATAGACAGCTGGAGCAGTGATTGGAGCACTGCGACCATGCCTGAAAACACACTGACTGAATTGGAAGAGGCTGACACACCTCTGGAAAACTCAGATGATGGCACTATGTTTCTTGCACCTGCGTGCAAGCAAACATAAAAATGGCTTCAAATACAGTTCATCATTATGTCCATTGGGTTTTAAATATTTCAAAAATTCACTGTGCCTCTTTTTATAGGAGGTACAGTACTGCTGAAGATTGCCACCTGTGGGATTTGGACCCACATGTTCCAGCTCCAGACAATATGTTTATCTTGGGTTTTCATTGTGAACATGACTGAAGTGTCCTCCAAGGGGGTTATTAATCATTCCCAGAAGAATGTCCCTGATATGGTCCTACAGTCACCTTTTGAATGCTTTAATTGTCTTTCCTACACATATTTTTTGCAGTTGCATACAAAAGCGTGTACTACAAATGTGGTGTGGCATGCCATAAACTCAGTTCTGCGCTGCACTTTGGTTACTGGATGTTCACAAACCATGCCACCCTTACAGCAATTGCACATATTACAGTTTTTGCATGGAAAATATCCATGTGAGGGAGGAAAAAGCCAGTTTCCATCTCTCTCTCCATAGTAGTCTGCTTGTATTGACTATGGACCAATGGGTCCCTTAAATAAGGGGCTCTTCTAAATGTGACTCTTGGTTGGCTACCCAAGGCTTCCTTTTTTAAAACTCAGCTTTATTCAAACATCAAGCAACAATACAGTTAATTCAACATCTAAAAAATGTATTTATTTTATTTATTTATTTAGTTTTTGTGGACCGGGTAAGTGCACTAGACAGTTTCTTGTCTATTTTCAGGCACTACCAACAGGGAGGGGATACAGATGAATGCCAGCTGACCTTGAACCAGATTAAGCTGTTGGTGGTGTTTTCAGTGAATGGGGGGAAATTTGGCCAGGACACCAAAGAAATTCCCTATATCTTTTCTTTGTTGGAGTGAGTGAGGACAGAAGTGTGAGACTGGGGAAAGGGCCTTCTCCCCAGTCTTGTATACTACTATAGGCCAGGAGATGGAGAATGAAAATGAGAGCAAAATGGACCAGAAAGAGATTGAGCAGCATCAGAAAATGGAGCGGAGAAATGAAGAGACCGAATGGAAAACTTCTTCCGTGGAGACAGAGGGCGAAGAAGATATTTCTGTGAGTACAAACACCATTTCAAAAGAATTTCAGCTTAAGAGTAAAATGACAGACGATTTACCTGTCCTAACCCTGAAACTCACTGTGTTATGATCACTTGCACCCAGGCTGATTCCCACTTCAACTCCTTCCACACTATCCCCATTGGTTAGGACCATGTTGAGTATGCTGCCTTGCCTAGTTGGCTCCCTAACCAGCTGCTGCAGAAACACTCCCTGGAGTGACTCGAGGATCTCCGTGCTCCTGGCTGACCTAGCTGATGGGATATCCCAGTTTACATCTGGGAGGTTAAGGTCAGCCACCAGCAGAATCTCCTCCCCGAGTGCCATCCTTTGAACCTTCTGCAACATCTGCATGTCCACTTCCTCACCTTGCACTGAAGGTCTGTAAGCCATGCCCAGTCTTATTGAGGACCCGGACCATTTTTGTAGTGTGACCCACAAGATTTCTGCCTCTCCTTGCTCCTCCTGCCATTCTGTAGCCTTAATGTCCTCTCTGATGTATAGTGCCATCCCCCCCTTTCTGCCAACCCTATCATTCTGTAAAAGTCTGTACCCTGGGACACTATTTCCCAGGTCTTATGCTTAGACCTCCAGCCCTCCATTACGGCTAGAATACCCAGGCCCTCCCCCCACCATTATAGCTTCTAAGTCCACCATTTTGTTCCCTAAACTTCTGGTGTGTGTGGAAAGTCCTTTCCACCATATTCCAACCTCCTGTCTACCTTCACTCCATTCCCTTCCTGTTCCCTTCCCTGCTCCCTTTTATGGGGAGTGCTTGCAAGTACATTTTCCTTCCTGTTAAAGTCTCACCCCTTCTAGCCTTGTACTCCCCCAAACAGTTTAAATCCCTCCTTAAGACCTTATCAATATGTCCTTGCAGACTCTCCCTCCGTACACTTGTTCCCCTCTCGCTTAGATGAAGTCTATCCTTCCAGTGTAAGTCCTCATCCTCCCATGTGTCCCCCCACTCTCCTCTGCAGGTGAACCCTTCCTTCCCGCACCACACCCTGAGTCATCCTAATTCTTTTTTGCCTAGCAGTGCTGGCACAGGGGACTGGCAAGACTTCTGAGAATACCAAGGAGTTTGTCTCTTCCATGCATCCCTTTGCCAGTATCTTAAACCTCCTCCGGGCCTCATCCACTTCATTGCTTGCCAGATCATTATTTATTTATTTATTTATTGCTAGGATTACAAATACCTTTGAACCAAGGGTTCTTTTTACAAAGGTTCTGTGTCAGCAACGGATGCAAGCTAAACAGTGCTAAGATACTATACGAGGTCAGGAGGTTAACATAGAAGCAAGCAGTGGTAAGATACAATACAGGTCAGGAGGTTAACTTAGTAGCAAAAGACAGCACATGTGTATAGACTAGCACAGTAGTAAACAGTCAGTGGCAAATAACAATGCACAATTAACAATACTGGTGTATATATAGCAAGACACAGATACAAATGAAAACCATCCTGGGGTGACATAAGTGGAGCAAGGGGTTGGGGATAAGAGGGGGAGGGGTGGGGAAAGGGGGGTAGGCAGTCAAGGATTTGACATTGTCATAAGTGCAAGAACAGAAAGAAAACAGCTAGGTAGTCTGGGGTGGAGCAACAAGAGATAGGGTGATAGAGATGGGAAGACAAGAGGAGAGGACCGGGAGAGGGGTGGAATGGTAGGTGGGTAGGGGATGGAAAAGAGACATGGAGTAGGAGGGGAAGAAGGGGAGGAGAGATGTGGGGAGGGTAGCAAGGGAGGAGAGAAGAGGAGGGAGAGGTGAAACAAAGCTGAAAGCCTAGGCAGAGCAGTCACAACAGCTGAGGTCAGTGAGGTGCTGGCGGAGTTTACATTTGAATGGGACAAGCTTGTTTTCAGCTGCACTGTCGGGGGAAGGTTGTTTAGCAGCAGGGGGCCCTGGTGTGGAAAGCATGTTGAGCCTGGTTGGTATGGCAGAATGGAACGATAAACATTGGTTTGAGGGAACTGCGCATAAAATGTGCAGTGACTGCAAATGAATGATGAGGTGTGGTTTCCCCACCAACCTAGCTCACTCCCTGATTTTTTGCATTGCCCTCCCAGCCTCCATCCCCAGTTCACAAAAGACTGACCTCTGCCTGTATGTAGGCTCCCTCAAGTCAATTAAGATATTGGGAACCACTTCAGATATCTGCGTATGTGGGAAACTGACCAATTGGGGCATAAAAGTAGAGGTTGAATTAAAAAAAAAATAAAGAGTGATATTGTTCATCATATCCAGATTCTTAGGGCAACAGTGTAAAACTGTTAAAAAAGTGAGCCAGATTGTGCCCAAGGGAGAAGAAAAGGGTCAAAATTGAAAACGGTGTGACATTTTTCACAATCCCCTACTCTGAACTGAACACTGGGACCATACTTGTATCACAAAGACATCCAGGGATGCAAATTGTGATGCACATCACGTGAGCACTAAAACACAACATTAACAATACTTTGTCTGTGATGAACGTTTGCTTGCATGTATGTGCTGTGCAGCTGTTTATTTATTTATTTATTGAAATTGTTTCACCAGGATGGCACACTGAGCAAAAAGATGCTCATCTCCCGGTGCGACCTGGGGGATGAGGGTACAGTGGGAGATAACTAGCAGTCTATCAAGAGTTACATATACGAGGAAAACAGTGGAGCATAGCTGAGCACAATTACAGCAATACAGTAGGTAGATTCAGTTGAACAGTTCACAGAGAAAGATTCAGTTATGTAGTTGCAGGATACAGTTATGCATTTGCAGGATACAATTCTGTGTGTTGGGCTAGGGACAAGACAACAGTACAGTTCAGCAACAACAGTAGGCAGGCAAAGATTATATTACAGGATGGCATAGTATTGGATAGATGAGGTGACACTGAGTGGAGGAAATGTGAGGATCAGGCAGTATCAAGGAGCATTTAGGACAGGGTAGAGCCCGTGTACTAGAAGTACTGAAGTTAGTATAGATAAGCCAGCTTCCATAGCATGAGCTAGGTGCCGCTGGTCAGGCAGTCTTGGGGGGACTAGACCTTTTGTGTTTTAGGTGCAGGAGCAATTTACCGAGAGGTAGTTTGCTAGTGCTGAAGACAAGGAGTGGGTAGAGGAGTGGCAAATTTGGGGAGAGAGTTCATTCCAGAGTTTGGGGAAGTGGTAGGAGAAGGCAGATTGACCAATAGTGGTTTTCTGCCTAGGGGTTTGAAACTTCCAATCATCGAGGGATCTGAAGGCATGAGAAATGGAGGAAGCTGGGGTAAGTAAGGTAGAGAGGTACGAGGGCAGGGCATCATGCCAGAATTTGGCTAAGAATTTAGAGTAGTGCTGAAGGCGATGGTTTTTGAGGGAAGGGAGTGCGAGGGCATGGAAGAGGTTGCAGTGATGGGTGCGGGGATGGCATTGAGGGAAAAATGACAGAAGGCATGGAAAAGTGAGTCCAGTCTGGCTATGTTAGATTTGGGAGTGGCACTGTATACTATGTCGCAGTAGTCAAAAAGGGGGAGGATCATCTTATGCACTAGCTCACGCCTGGCCATAAGAGGGAGACAGTTGCGGTTCCTGTAAAGGGCTCCAAGCTTGGGCTGCAGTTTTTTTATGATGGCATCAATGTGGTCAGAGAAGGACAGGTGACTGTTGAGCCAAACCCCGAGGTAGCGGAAGGAAGCGACATCCTCCAGTACTATCCCGTCAAGGGTGTGGAAGGTAGGGAGGGAAGGAAGGAAACCTGGTTAGATGATGCTGAGTGCTGAAGGTCATGGTGATAGTTTTGTTCACACTGAGAGAGAGCTGGTGAGAGCTAAACCATAACTGTACCCTGTTGAAATCAGCCTGGAGGTTGGCTGTTACCTCTTCTGGGGAGGAGCCCGAGGCAAAGAGGACAGTATCGTCTGTATACATTTGAATAGACGTGGATGAGTACACCAGAGGGAGGTTGTTTAAAAAGACAGAGAACAGGATAGAGCCAAGCACTGATCCCTGGGGGACTCTGGTGGCTATAGGGAGGGGTGAAGAGGTGACGTCGAACGATCTTTACTGATTGAGTTCTGTTAGTGAGGGTAGGCTTTAAACCAATTGGTAGCTGAGCTAGCTAAGCCCATTTCCAAGAGACATTGAAGTAGCAGAGGGTGTTTGGTACTGCTAGTGCACAGATGCAGATTTCCTGTGCCAAAGGAAGACTGTGTCCAAGGGCACTGCACTTTTGTGCAGTGAGGGATGAGAATAATTCATGGTGCTGTCTGGTGGGCTGCAGAAGTGCAGGGCATGTTATCCCTGCACTTTCATGTGGCTAGAGATACAGATGCACAAGGCAAAGAGTGCATTAATCAGCCAATGCACGAGGCACTCTGCCACCCATGAGTGGAGTAGTGCAGTGGCCTATGCCAAGAGGATGGTTGTCTTGATTAAATGGTACAGTACCCAGGCCCATGTGGACAACCCTGTACCTTTTGTACCCCAGCTGGGGGTGGTTGTCACATAACAACATCATTCCCCCACCCTCCCTCCATCTAGCTGGATCAGTGAGCTCACCCCCAAAGTCAGCTCATTAGCATGGGATAACAAAGCATGGCTGCAGAGGTGAAGACTGGCACTACACTCTAAGGTTGTCAAAAAATTATAATTTTTTTAAGAAACTCATTTAATGATTTTTCTTATAAACATGACATGTACCATTTATAGTAAATTGGCCAAAATGTCATTTCATACCAGAGGTGTGAAAACACGTCTCATCCAGGATTTTTAAAAATTGCACATCACGTTTTATAAGGTGCTATGAAAAACATGGCTATGTAAATAGCAAAAATTAGTAAAGTTATGAGTGAACATTGAACTACTGTAATGTTCAGTCATAACCAATGCATTTTACCATATCTGAACACCCAATGTTCAGCATAGTGAGCTTATTACCCCACCTCATGAACCAAGTAGGTAAAAATTCACAAATCCTAACCAAAATGTCTTTCTGTGCCACTGAAATGTCATTCTGTTCCACAGATGTGAAAACATATTTTGGCCAGGATTTGAAAAATGACAGCTGTCATGTTCATAAGGTGGTGTGAAAAGAAAATGGCTATGTTGAATATTTGGGGTCAAAGTATTTAAAATTACCAAAGTTATGAGTGAGCGTAGAAAATGTTCAACATATGCACATAAATTTGCCATTTTTACATATTTTGACCCCGAATTTTCAACATAGCCTTCTTATGAGCCCGCCCCAGTGAACAAGGGTTGTGAAAAATGTTAAATCCCAACCAAAAGGTGATTTTACAACATGACTGCAAAATCACCTTTCAGGCCTGATTTGCATAATTTCACCATAGGTGATCATGAGATGGGGCCCCAAAAAGGTCATGCTGAAAATTTGGGGCCAATGTTGACAAAATGACAAAGCTAAGCATCAAAGTTCAAAACCCCATTGAAATACATTGAACTGCACTTACCCAAGTTCCTCATATTGCAATTGGCAGTTCCAGCAGCAAGACATGTCTTTGATCAGAGAGTGGATTTTCACATTGGGACACATTCAGGTGAATGAGGGTGGTGGGGGGTGGAGTGGTAGGTGCTGAGTAAGAGGTTGGGGTGGGGTGGAGGTGGGTACATGGGGCAGATCAGCATGGGACCATTTTCTGTTTTACAGGTTTAAAAAAAAAACATTGAGCAAAGGTTTCTTTTATTTCATGAATATTCTGTCACAAGGATTGGGCTCCCCAGTATGGGGCTCATGTTCAGGGGGAAAGGAAGCACATGACCTGGCGGTAAGGATGGTCAAGAGAAGTGGTACTGGGGGTGGGCACCCGAGTCTGCTTATATATTAAAATATTTATAAAGATTGGGACGGACAGGTGGGCATGTGACCTAGTGGAGAGGGGGAGAAAGAAGCAGTACCAGGGGTGGGCATCCCAGTCAGCTTAACAGACAGTCAGATAGATAGATAGATAGATAGATAGATAGATAGATAGATAGATAGACAGGCAGATGGACAGATAGATGGATTTTCAGGCTCCTAATGCTGACAGACAGACAGATAGATGGATTCTCAGGCTCCTAATGCTGAAAGCCAATCAGCTGCTTGCTGACCAGCTTCATGCAAATGAAAGGACCAAAGCCCCCATTGATAGGAGCAACTTTGGTTCTTTCAACTACACAAAGTTTCCACCCAGCAAGCAGTGAGTGGTGTCATGACCACAGTGCATGGTCATTGGTCTGAACTGCAGAGCCCTTTCCAGCTTGAGCTACAATGGGCTTGGCATTGATACACCTCTGAAATGCCATTTATTGTATCAAAACATATTTTGTGCATGCACAAACATAAAAATTGGGATGAAATGGAGGACATAAAGTCTTGATTAACCAGGAATAAACTTCACAACTGAGCTGTGAAGAGCCAGCCCTGGACAGCAATGTTGTAAGGGAGAAAGAGTAAAAGAAGAGAACAGCCATTCAACAGACAACTGCCTCCATCCTAGTTCACCACTCCTGAACTGTGGGTATTGTGTTAGCAAGCCAATGGGCTATGATTCCTTCAACAGCTACCATGCACATGATCCAAAAAACTTTCTTGTGTTTCCTATGACCCACTCCTTATGGTGGAATGCCCAGAATGTAGTTATTGAAGTCCACCCATATGTCTGGTTTAAGTTTTAATATCTGGAATGCAGATCTGAGGACTACCCTGTCTAGAAGAACATTTTCAACTATCCTCCATCCTCTGGGTGAAGAAATGTATTCTTAGCTCTCTACTGAAATTGTGTTTCTCTTGTTGAAAGGAGTGCTCCTTGGTTTTGTTTTGTAGTATTTTCAGGTATAAGTGTAGGGTTCTTAATAGCGATTTATTCTTAAAGGCTTTGTATCGCACTATTAAATCATCCCTCCCTATATTAATTTCAGTTCAGCCAGTCTCTCCTCATACATCATACTCTTAAATTCATTAATCAGTGTTGGCCAAGTGGCAATGAGGGCTGAGGCACTGGGGTCCTCACCTCCTACCATGCTGGTGACCCAGCTTCAGGACCAGATGTTGGTCACTTGGGGCCATTTGAGGAGGGAGAATCAAGCACCCCTAGGATAGCTCACCTCCCTTGGGGAGGATGTGCATTGCACTAGGTGGCTGCCACCAAGATTATATGAGTGTCAGGGTAGTGGGATGCAGGGAAGGTTTCTTGGCTGCTTCATGCCAGGAAGTGTGTTGGTGGATATAAAGCTTGCACTGTGCGTCATTGCTTGTGTCCTGGGCCCAGGGAGAAAAAACAAAGGAAAACTCCCTAACTGTGACAAGATGAAGAACCAGTCCCCTGCAGGCCTCACACTGGTGAATGGACTCTTCAGGGCCCTCTGATAGAGGACAGATGGCAACAACAGTGGTATGTCCCAGAGAAGACAGAAAATGGGGCTAAGGGGATTGTATCTGAATGGGTCCAGTCAGCAATACAGGAGATACAATATTAACTGAAAGAAAAAAATCACTGAAATTCACTTTTTAGGACTCTCTCGAAACCACCCACATCCTTTTATAGAGATGATCCCCAGAACTACATTCAATACTTCAGGTGGGGTTTCACCAATGATACAGACGCATAGCTACTGCTTTAGATCTATTGCTGATATTTCTTCTTACACTCTAATATCTTGTTGCATTTTTTTACTGTAACTTCTTAATGATTTTTGAAACTGAGTTTGCTACCCACAGCCACACATACAGTACATCTCTTTCCTACATAGTTTGTTTAATCATTGCACTGTTTTTGTAGTGTGTAGTTTATTTAAAATGTTGGTAACTGAGAAAGGCACACTGAGCCAAAGCTCGTTTCAGGTGTGACCGAGGGGGAAGGAGAAGGGGAGTACAGACATGAGGACTACAAACATCCAAAGTGCTTATACAAAATAAATTGGCAGTATAGGTAAGGTGAAAATAAGTGGGGATATCCTACTTGACCCAGCAACAGCATAATATCTAGCTTTGAAAAAAGAACAGTACATGAGTTCTTGATATGTCTATAATAAACAAAGTACACAAGAGTGTATAGGAATATGCACCTTATAGATCTGAGAGCAGACAGGGGGTTAAGAGCACAGGTGGCACAATTTTTGTTGAAATAGGCAGTAGTGGGTGGAGCAGGAGGGGCTGGAGAGGGGAGGCAGAAGGTTCAAGAGGGGGAGGGCAAGTACAGGGAGGAAAAGGAGTTTGCCTTACTAAGCATCTTAAGGCATGGAGAGAGGAGGTGAGCTGAAGAGAAAAGGGGAGTAGATTCCAACGGGAGGTGAGATGATAGGAGAAGACAGCTTGCCCAGTACATAAGCAAGAATGTGGAATGGCAAAGGTAAAGGAATCCCTGGAGTGCAGTGAGTAGGAGTAGGAGGAGGGAGCAGGGGAAAGGTATGAGGAGAGGTAGGAGGGAAGGGAGTCAAACCAGTATTTAACAATGAATGAGGTACAATGAGACTGGTGACGTAGAGGTAGAGGAAGGATGGTGAGGGAGACATAGAGAAAGCAGTGATGAGTGTGGAGTGGAGAGTTGGTGATGAAGCAACAGAAGGCACTGCAGAGGGTGTCCAATCTGGCAAGGGAAGAGGAGGGAGTGGTGCCACAGACCACATCTGTGTAGTTAAAAACTAGGAAGACCATTTTAGTTACCAGCTGCCGGCAAACCTGATATAAAGCACCAGGTTAGGTTGCGAACAGGTGGGGTTCATGGCTTGAAGATCGTCTGGAGATCATATGAGGAAATTGTTACATCTCATTTCCCCTGCTAGGGACTCTGACATTCCCATGTTCCTGGTGTCTCTGGACGTGGAAAAGGCATTTGACAGGGTCTCCTGGGACTTTCTCTTTGCCACCCTATCCCGCTTTGGCATGCCTGATGAGTTCCTGAGATGGATATGACTTCTTTACTCCATCCCATTAGCTAAAGTTAAATGCAATGGTGTACTATCTCCCGCTTTTCAGCTGTTTAGGGGTACAAGGCAAGGGTGCCCCTTGTCTCCATTACTTTTTAATCTATACCTAGAGCCTTTGCTCCGTAGACTTCTAAATAATACTAGCATTAGAGGGATCCAGATGGGAACCGTGAGATTTGCCTTTTCAGCATATGCAGATGATATTTTATTTCATGTGGAAAAGCCTAGTATATCAATCCCAGCCATACTAGTTGAAGTTGAAGAATTCGCTAAAGTGTCATTTTATAAGCTGAACCGAGACAAAACTAAGATCTTTCCCTTAAATAGTAGAGTGAGCAGGGCGGAGCTGGCTCCTTATGGTCTTTCCTGGGAAGCAAGGTCCTTGCTATATCTGGGTATTAAAGTTTCTAGAGATATTGGAACTATGATTAAAGAGAATCTCGGTGATTTAATCAAAATGATAGCTGGGGATATGGAGAGATGACCCTGCTCCCCTTCTCCTTGTGGGGTAGATTGAGTGTGGTAAAAATGAATATTCTGCCAAGGATTTTATACCCAATGGGAATGCTAGGGAGCTCCTTACCCAAAACTTGGTTTTCCAAACTCCAAAGGATATTGAACAGTTTCCTTTGGAGGGGGAAGAGTATTCGTAGGTCCTACTTTACATTGACAGCTCCAAAGACTGGGGGGGCCTAGCAGCCCCCTCTTTCTTCCTTTACTACATAGCGTTCCACATTAGTAAATTGGCCTTGTGGGATAAAGAACTTGGGCCGTCAGAATATACCCCTTTATGGCTCAATATAGAGAAACATTTAGCGAACAGAGTTAAATGCTCATTAGGGGCCCTTTTATATACCTCCCCCTCCCACTTGCCTAAACCCCTGAGGAACAACCCTATGGGGTGGTCGCTGAAGGCCTCTCTCCAGATTCAAAAATATTTTGGAGTAAGGTGGTGCCAATCAATGGACCAGCCTATAATAGGTAACCCGCATTTCAAGATTGGAGGGGAACCAATACCCTCTTCCTTTTGGCCTCAATTGAATGGTTATAAGGTTTCTGACCTCTGGTTGAATGGGAGACCACTCTCCTTTACCTGCTTTCAGAGCTCCACTGGGACATCAGATAAAAATGCCTTTAGGTACGCTCAAGTAAGCAAAGCCCTTACTGCCTTTTCTGCCCTTCTTCTGTTGAAAGACTCAATGGGTTTGGATGCAGCCTCACTTTTTCAAGCAGCCTTCCAACCCCACCCGGTTTCTACCTGCTATAAAACCTTATGAGTTTTGGATTACAGGTTACCAACCAGGATTTGTTACTATTGGGCGAAGGAACTGAGTATGCCAGAGGATCCTGCTCTATGGGAAAGTCTCTGGCATGCAATATACAGATGTGTAAAACAGGACAGGCTGCGATTAATTCATTTTAATATTATGCATAATATTTACCTCACACCAACGAAGTTGTTTAGAATGGGGAGGCAAATGTAAGGATGACAGGTGCTCTCTTTACCATATGCTTTGGACCTGCCCCAAGGTGCAAGCATTCTGGCAATCTATTAGAGAAACACTGGATCCCATTTTGGGACTAGAATCATTGTTTACCCCGGAGGTGTGTCTGTTAAGTTATCTCCCCCGCGACACCCCTAGAGTTAGGAAAGCACATATATTACTTATCTCGGCGGTGGCTAAACTGGTTATTGTGAGGCATTGGGTTGATGACAAACCCCCCGCTACACTGGAATGATATACGGAGACTATGCTAGCGTTGCAACTGGAAAGGCATATCGCCTCTATGCAGGATAGAATAAAATCTTTTTTGGCAATTTGGGGCAATTTGGAGGCTCTGCTAGTGGCCTGGAAGCCCTGATGACTTGGGTGACACCCTGGGCTCTGATTTAAAGTTCATAATAGTGTGTAGTCTGGGAGGGGGGGGGGCTTGTTTGCTACTTGATACTTGGTATTATAGCCGTATTGCAATACTGTCTGGTTTTATTTGGTGTACTGAAACTTAATAAAGTTTATTAAATAAAAAAAAAAAATAAAGCACCAGGTTTAGGGTGAAGTTTGGTATGGATGGCACCTATATGGACAGAAGAGTCAAGCTTATTATCAAGCCAAACCTCCAGGTACTTAAAGGAGGGAAAACCCTTGAGGAGGGTGCCATCCAAGGTTGAGAAGACAGGGTAAGGCAAGAGCCTTACCAGTTACTGACTAGAGCTGAAGGTTATGAACACAGTCTTCTTGGTGTTAGCCCTGAGCTGGTTGGCTTAGAACCAGCTCAGCACATTATGGAAGTCGTGCAGGAGTGGGATCTCAACAGCTGGTGTTTATGGGCCAGAAGTGTATATGACTATGTCATCCACACACATGTGGATGCCTGAGGAGACAAAGGCCAGGGAGAGGTCATTTAGGAAGTTTGAGAATAGGACTGGACCCAGGATGGAACCCTGTGGCACCCCTGCATGGTGTCATTGAGGCACAGGTCAGGAAGCACAGGAAATCCAGGAGCAGTTTAAAAATTCGCAAATGGCGTTTTATTTTTTCAATAATAATAATAATATCCTTTATTTCTATGGTGCCTTCCAAATGCCAAGGCACCTTGCAAAATTTAAAAATACATCAAACATTACAAATCTTAAAATATATAAAAAAGCTAACACAGCTAAGTAGACAGATTCACTCACTAAACACTTGAGTCCATAAATATGTTTTCAGGGCCTTTTTAAATACCTCCACAGTCATGCACTCCCGTAACTGATGGGGTAGAGAATTCCAGAGGGTAAGGGCCATATACTTAAATGTACGAGCACTAGAAGATTTCAGACACACCCTCGGGATCTCTAGCAACCCCTCATCAGCTGAGTGGAGCGATCGCCCCGGGCAGTAAGGAACCAGGAGTTCTTTCAGGTAGTCTGTCCATGTAGGGCTTTGAAAGTCATAAGACCAACTTTAAAGATGATCCGCCACTGTACTGAAAGCCAGTGCAACCCGCGCAGCACCGGCGTAATATGACTAGACCGGGAAGTACCAGTCAAAAGCCCGACGGCTGCATTCTGCACCAACTGTAGGTGGCAGATTTCCACCCCAGGAAGCCCTAGGTAAAGGGAATTGCAATAACAGCAAAATAAAAAAATTATTCAGTATAACTATTTACAAAAGCAGTACAAACAGAGAAAACTAAGTCCTTCTTCTGAGTGTACCTCAATTCAAAGTTTCAGTCTCTCACTCTCTTTGCCTCTCTAGCAAAAGCATTACTGCTTTTTTATGTCTTTGGGAACTCATTACGAGATCCTGCTTCTCACAGAATGTTCTTGTAAGTTTACAGAATGTTCTTGTCAGTTTCATTCCTTGCAGGTGCAGCAAAACAGTATATAGTGACCCAGAACTGACCTCTTGTTTACAGCTCTGCAAAAGGCTTAAAAATTGCATCTCAGGTTAACTCCTTGAGTTCCAAATAGCGTTTTGCAATCTTTCAACAGTATAACTACATACAGTTTTAAACAAAGGGATCCAAGTATCACATGCAGTTTTAGACAGAGATTCACATATATTTTTTATAACTGCAGCTATGCAAGGGGGAAGAAAAGACAGAATGGCAAGGGAAAGCAGAGAGAGATAGAAAGAGGTGGAGAATTGCAAAACCATCGGAGTGATCATTTCCTACATCTTACAAGAAAATTTAGTTGCACAACCAGGCAGAGAAGAGACAGAAAAGAAATGGATAGAACAGACTCTTGTGTTTAAACTCTTTCTGCATAACAAGTGGGACAGGGCCTTATTCAACCCTGTCACACATGGATAGTAGGGGGGGAACACCACCCACCTGAACCTAGTGCTGTCGGTCCATTAGGTATGAACAGAACGGTATACATCCCCGACGTCGACATATCAACAGTGGAGCCCTCTACAGTGACAACAGCTCCACGTCACTGCAGGGAACCTGCTGGCACCTGGCACTGTCTGTAAGGGGTCCTGCACCTCCTCCCAAATCAGCTCTGACTTGGAGTTGAGAATCCTAAGTGTGGGGGGTTTGGAGGGCTTTGAAACACTTGTTGGTTCTGCAAACCGGCAGCTGACTGCAAAATGCAGTCAACCTGCCAGTTTCACTGTCGGGGCATTCAAGAAATATTTTGTCCATGACCCATCATGGATCTGAGTGGAATCAGCCCACACCAGATGCAGACAGGCCAGCAGAGTTCAGCTTATCCAATAGGAGTGGGTGGGACATTGAGTCAAAAGCTTTGGCTAGATCAATGAAATGGCTGCAGTGATATTTCCTTGATCCATCTCAGAGAGGATAGAATCAGTTACATGCAGCAGAGATGAGATGGTGAAGTGGTTCTTCCTAAAGCCAGACTAGAACAGTGAGAGGAAGTTTGAGGAGGAAAGGAAGTCAGCATGCCTAGAGTAGACAATGAGTTCTTGAAGAAGAGAGAGAGGATGAGTGAAATCAGCTGGCAGTTACCTGGGGAGGAGGGGTTGCCCCCTTTGTGCAGTGACAGAACCTTGTTGACTATCCAGGCCTCAGGGACAGCACTGAGGGAAAAGGAGAGGTTCAGGAGGTGAGAGAGTGGGACTGCAATGGCTGGTGCAGAGATATGAAGGAGTTCAGGGTCCAAACTATCAGGGCTAGACTTTGACAGGTTAATTGACAACAGGGCAAGGGAGACTTCAGGGGTGAGACAAGAGGGAAATGGAAGCCTTCTGAAGAATGGGGTGAAGGTCAGACCATGGGATTCAGAGGTGAGTGACAGTGCAGAGCTCAGGATGTTAAGAATTTGATAAAGTGAGCAGCAATGGAGGAGGGGTCAGAAACCAGTGAGCCATCTACAAGGAGGACAAGGGGGCAGACTGGGCAGGGGGATTGAATGGTGAGTGGATAGGTTTCCAAAATTTTGAGGAGGAGTTTAGACTGGATTGGAGGTTGGCCTTGAAACAGCGGGACTTTGCAGTGCAGACATCCTTTGTACAAGTGTTCATGAGTGACCTGTTGTGTTGGAGATCAGACAGGGATTGGGAGGACTTGAAGCATGACTACACAAGGTCCGGGGACTTACAAAAATCATTGAGGTCAGCTGTAATCCAGGGGAGATGGGAGTGTTTCACCCTGGCCTTTTTAAGGGGAGCATAAGTATTTCAGATCTTGTTAAAAATGGCAGTAAAGAAGGAGAGGGCAGACTCAATGTATGTGGCTCAGTAGACAGGGGACCAATTAGAGGCACCAAGGTTATTTAGGAGGGCATCAGAGACAAGGGACTTGAGATGCCTATACCAAAAGTATTTGAGGGCAGATTGAGGGGGATACATTTTCCTAACACTGTAGGTTAGGCAAAGGTCACTAAAGCATCCAGGAGAATGCCCACAGCAATGATGGGGTGATGGTGGGAAGAGAGCACCCAGTTCAGGAGGGAGTAGTTATGGGACTGAGTGTGGATTGAGTTGAGTGGGTTCAATAATTAACTGTGTAAGGTTCGGGAACTCGATCTTGTGGAGCATGAGTTACTTCAGAGATTTTATTCTCCAGATGCATGGCTGGTCATTTGTCAGCTTTGAAAAGCATGTCAGACTTCTCTGTTCAACAGGCTAGTTTAAACTGGTTATATAGAGTGATTTGGTGCTCATTTGTTTTAATCACATGGCCAGTTTTGGTATTATCTGCAAATTTTGTGACCCAGTTCTGGCAAATTTTCTCTAATATCTATGATACACAAATTAAACAGTTGTGGCTCCTAGACAGATCCCTGCAGCACTCTGCTACTCACACTTCCCCATTCTAATAATTCTCACTTGTTGATTTCTACTACTCAACCATTTATACACCCATTTCATTATATATTATGGTCTATTATAATTTTCTCATTTGTTCTAGGAGAAAACTGAAATATTTTATTAAAAGCTTTCCTGAGGTTGAAATATATTGTGCCAACCTTTTTTTTTTCTCATCCAGTGGTTTTACTAACTGGTTCAAAGAAGTCAACTAAATTTGTTGCACAGGATGTTCCCTCCATAAAACCATGGTACATATTGTCCCATATGTTATTTGCTCATAAAAGGTACTTCATTCTTTCCTTAACAGGGTGTTTCAAAACTTTAGAGATGTGTAGAATGGTAAAATTCAGAATCTGTGGAATTCTGGAGAAATTTCACACCATTTCATCAGAATTTTGTGAAATTTCATAATTTGGTTATAACTCAGTCGCTGTGCAAGCTAGAGTGCTGAAATCTAGTGATTATACTCTTTGGATCGATGGCCACTAACATGCCACATATTGTGAAATTTGGATCGACAGTTTCAAAATTATAGGTGCTGAAATGTTGTCATTTTATTGTTTGTGAGAAATTTCATGAACATAACATAGAAACATAGAAGTTGACAGCAGATAAGGACCGCAAGGCCCATCCAGTCTGCCCATTTTTTTTTCTACCTTATGAATGGAATGTGCCATTGGCTTTTGCCCTGTGAATGGCCTATCTATTCATACTCATCTGTATTGCTCCCTTATGCCTATCCCATGTCTGTTTGAAGCCCTGCACTGTATTCATACCCACCACTTCCTGAGTCTGGCTGTTCCATGCATCCACCATCCTTTCTGTGAAAAAGAACTTCCTCACATTACCCCTTAATTGTCCTCCCTCTAATCTCATGCTGTGTCCTGTCATCCTGCTATTTTTCTTATATTGAAACATGCTAGACTCTTTCACCTTGTTAATGCCCTTAAGGTGTTTGAATGTTTCAATCATATCATCTCTCTCCCTCCTTTACTCTAGGGTATACATATTGAGCTCCATTAATCTGTCCTCATATGTTTTCTGATGCAGTCCCTGCACCATTTTGGTTGCCCTTCTCTGGACTGCCTCAATTTGGTTAATGTCCTTGTGAAGGTGTGGCCTCTAGCACTGCATGCAGTACTCCCGATGAGGCCTAACCAGTGTCTCGTAAAGAGGAATTATTACCTCCCTCTTACGACTTGTGATACCCCTACTAATACACCCCAACATCCCCCTAGCATTACCTACTGCTTTAGTAGTCTGCTTGGATGATTTCACATCATCTGTGATGATGATGCCCACGTCTTTCTTCCCTTGTGACTGCCAGTAACTCCCCTCCCAACCTATAGGTGGCTTCAGAGTTTCTATTCTTTATGTGTATGATCTTGCACTTCTTTGCGTTAAACTCCCGTTGCCACTCTTCCAACCATTTTGCCAGTTTATCCAGATCTCTTCTTATTCTGCCCACCTCATCTGGATCATCTACTCTGTTGCAGATTTTGGTGTCATCTGCAAACAGACAACCCTTACCCTCTAGTCCATCTGTAATGTCACTTATGAAGATATTGAAGAGGAATGGCCCCAGGACTGATCCCTGAGGTACCCCACTTGTGACTTGCATCTCTTCTGAATGTATGCCATTTACCACCACTCTCTGTTTTCTGCCTGTCAACCAGTTTGCCACCCAGTTGACCAACTTCTGACCCACCCTGAGCCTACTCAGCTTACTAATCAATCATCTATGTGGAACAGTATCGAAAGCTTTGCTGAAGTCAAGGTAGGCAACATCAGCTGCTCCCCTTGGTCCACCACTCTGGTTACCCAGTCAAAGAAATCTATGAGATTAGTCTGACAGGATCTTCCTGTTGTAAACCCATGCTGTCTTGGATCCTGTGCTCCTGTGGATTCTAGGTGTTGCACTATCCTTTCCTTTCATTTTCATCTGCATATACCTTAATCAAATATCTGGTCAGGGATCTTAAATGTGGCATGATTTCTTGATGATTGATGTTCTAACAATGTGCCAGATTTCATGACAATATGATGCATTGTCTCAAAATTATATGAGCTCAAAATCTGTCATTTTATTTTTTCCACAACATTTCATGAAAAAATTTGATATGCATATAACTCAGACACCATTGGAGCTAGACATGTGTAAATTAGTACAGATAATCTTTATCAAATGATCTCAATATGGAGAGAATTAGATAAGAGAATTTTAAGTTACAGGGGTTAAAAATGTTGCTGTGTAAATATTTGTAAAACTTTGTGAAAACTGTCAAAAATGTGGATGTTTGTAACTTCTCTGCACTTGCATGCATAGAGTTAACATTTGACATGCATAGCCATATTCAGTGTATCCTGGTATGTAACACAATTAGATAAATTGGTTAAACAGTTTAAGTTTTACAGAAGAAAAAAAATAATTAGTAACATTTTCTCACATATTTATGATAGCGTATACTGTAGATAAAGCATTCAGAACTTTTTTTGTGGAATTTAACATTAACAATGCACATATCACTGCTTCATTTGATAAGCTGAGCTGAGCTTTTTGCAGTCCTGCTGTTCCTCTCTGGGTGACTGCCCCCCCCCTTTGGCATAGCCATATTGACTCAATAGAACTATTGATCCCACTGGTATCCTCTTTGTTATTTACAGTGACAAACTCCCTTAAAACATGAGTCACCTGTTCCTTTTCCTATTGACCTACCCTATTGGAATAGCAAGAATTCTTTCTTCCCGCTGCCCAAGACACTGTCTTCCCCTACTACATCTTTTTGAGTGCCTCTAAGTCCTAGACTTGCATGTACACCAGGGTCCCCAGATTATAAATTTACCGGATGTGATCCATAAATACTATATCCTGCATTAAGGTTGGAATTGTTGACAATCTGTGCTTTCTTGCTCCAGCCTGGAGGTCTACCACTGTTGTTCTACCCAGCTCATCTGTCCATTTATTGGTGAAACTGTACATCTAACTCCAGAACTGTGCTACCTGCCTCTTATACCAATATCCTTTAATTAGAATTCCCAGATAAGGGTGAGTGAAATTAGAAAATTCCAGTGCTATGGAATTTTTCATGAAACTCTACAGTTTTCACAAAGACTCATGGGATTTGACTTTAAGTTCATATGTTATTTTGTCATTTCTCACAGCAAGCAATTAATAAAATTGGCACATACAATCTCCTTGTAAAGTCTAAGAACCTACCAGATTTAATGGTATTGCATTCTCTAGTTTTAAAGTTTCAGGGGTTTATAAATGTGTAGTTTACATTCTTGCAAAATTATATTTTTTAATGTTGTGAAAGTTTGACTACTTTTAATTAAATCCCATTTAAAGCTGTAAATATGATCTTTTTACAAAATTACCATGTGGTATAGTAGTTTAAATGCTTCAACTCTAATTAAATTTAGATACGTAGTTTAAAATTAGAGGGAACTAACTTTAATTAAAATGTTGGCAACATGTTTGCCAGGCTATAACTCAGTCCCATTTAAAGCTATAAATCTGAAGCTAAGTGCATACACAAATGTAGTAATAACCTGTATACCTGTCAATTTTTGTAACATTTCAATCAGTACTATCAAAATTATACTAAAATTGCAGAAATCCAAATTTTGGTAAAATATTTGTCTACCTATAACTCAGCTCCCATTAAAGCTTGTGACTTAAAACATAGTGCTTATACCCATTCTTTGTACTTCTCTAAATCATGATATTGTGGAGAAATTTGGATAAGACATTTTAAAATTTTCTCAAAATAACTGAAAATTAAATTGTTATTTAATGTTTGGCCACCCATAACTCCACCCCTTTTCAGTCTACAATGCTGAAATTGGGTACACTCTTGCATATCATGAAGTACTGTTCACGTTCCAAACTTGGTGTTATTTAAACTCAATCATTTAAAATTATAGTGCAATAACTGAAATTTAAAATGATGTGAAATTCCACAGAATGTTCATGAAAATTTCATGAAATTCAGTGAAATTGGAACAGTAATTCTATGGACATTCCACACATCTCTACAAAACTTCTATAGGACAGATATGAGACTTACTGGTCTGTAATTACCCACTTCACCCCGTCACCCTTTTTATATTTGTTCTTCAGTGGCACAGCAGGCATATTGCTAGCACATCAAGAGAGAAGCTTTGGATGCTTTGCCCTCCTCAACCTATCACAGGTTTAGAACTTTAATCTTCACACAAATGTTGCCTACTCTGCTCCATAGAGATAAACTCCATTTGTTACACAGGATCTTCCTTACATAAAACCATGATACATATTGTCCCTTATGTTATTTATTTACAAAAAGTACTTCTTTCTTTCCTTAACAGTGTCTTTAACTTGTATATGGCAGATGTGAGACTAACCCCTGTCACCCTTTTTATATTTGCTTTTCAAAGGCACAGCTAAAGCACATTGTTATCACATCAAAAGAGAAGCCTTGAGTAGCTTAGTCCACCTCAACTTATCACAGGACTAGAACATCAATATTCACAAATTTTGCTTACTATCCACCATAGAAAACAAATCTATATAAAACTATAAGGGTCATTGCATGTTGTTTTTAGTACTCTGGCAAATTATTCTCATTTTTGACATGAGGGCAGGAAACAACAAAAACATGTGATGTCTCCTCTAGTTTATAAATTGACATAGATTTATAAATTTATAGAGTGAGAGATATGGATATTTACCCATCTTCGTAAAATTGGCCCACCTGAAGTCCAGGATCCTAGCCTTTGTGTGGTTCACTTCTGCCACAGTTCTAATATTGAACCACACCGTATGGTGATCCCTGGTCCCCAGGTGGCTACCCACTGTGATGTCTACAATACTGTCCCTATTAGTGAGTACAAGGTCCAATGTTGTTCCCTCATGAGTGGGCTCCTTTACTAGTTTCCTGAGGAATGCCCCCTGCAGCGAGTCCAGGATATCCCTGCTCCTAGCTGAAGCTGCAGCTGAGATGTTCCAATCTACATCTTACAGACTGAAGTACCCCACCAGTAGCACCTCCCACTTATTTGCTATCATTTGGATGGCCTCCACCAGATCCTTATCCATTCCCCCAAGATGAAGGTCTGTAGATCACACCAGTGTGAATAGCAGCTCCCTTCCACATCCTTAGGATAACCTATAGTACTTCCACCCCACCCTGCATTCCCTGTAACTCTGTAGCTTTTATTCTATCCCTTATGTAAAAAGCCACCCCCCCTTACCCACTCTGTCCTTCCTGAACAAAGTATACCCTGGTGGTGAAGTGTTAACCCTTTCGAGACCAATCTAATTCTTAGTGGCATTCTATTCAGTTTTTTCAGACTTAATTTAGTCTTATAACTATGCACAGGTGTCCTTCCGGGGTGATGGGTTTAGGAACCAGACTACATTATACAGAGAAATTCTGAAAACTGAAGAGGACCAAACTTGTTAATCAATCAATCTTTATTTTATCAGATGAAACACCATTGAGAAGAACTCATTTACAAGGTGGACCTGGATAAGGTACACATAAGTCAACAATAAACAGATTGGATACAGTACATTACAGAGCATAATAAACAAAGCAAATATGAGTCATCCATAATGTAGCAACCTGTATACATAATATACACCATATATATACAATACAGTCCTTTAGAAGGTAAGGGGTTAGAAGGTTATAGAGGACATGCCTAATAGGGAGGAATAAGGAGTGGTTAAGGATACAAAGAATTAGGTCTACAGAACATCAGGGGAAACAATTACTGGATTCATTGATAGAACAAGCAGACAGTTTTAAACGTAGACAATTTAATGGGGATAACTATCTTCAAGGTTTTTTGGAGGTTATTCCACAGGTCAGGAAGGACATGACATATGGAAGATCAGCCAAAATGTGTTCTAACTCAAGGGATGACAAGTGTGATTTAGGAGAGACTCCTGAGATAGTAGCTTCCAATAGCACAAGCAGGGAGGCAATCCAAAATGTACTAGGGAAGTTTATTGATAATTGCTCTGCATTTCCAGGTGGCTGAATTTTCTTGTCGTCTGAATTTAAGTGACATCCAGCCTAATTTTTAGTAGAGAAGGCTGTGATGGGTGGAGTGTAAATAAGGATAAAGAGCTAAGCTGCTATATCAGGGCTATACAAAGATAGCTGCTAATACTTTCTTTGTGATGTAGACTGCATGCACTGAATCCAGCTGCTTGCATTTTTGTACAACCTTTTTAGTTTTGGTAAATTTACCATCATGCAGTGAATGAAGTAGAATTATTTGAGGTGGGAGTAAAAGCAAGCAGTGTATTACACAGTGTGTGTTTGGGATTTCATAAAGAGAGTTGATGCCAGTTAACCTCATGAAACAGTAATAATGGTATGCAACTTCCCAAGACTCCAGAATAAGTAAGTAGTGCAAACACAAGAAAAGTCATGAAGCAAAAAATATATGCAAAATGCCAGCCTGGTGGTGCTGAGGGGTGAGGTGCTGGATGCCACACCTCGTGCCGTGGAGGCGACCTGGGTTCAGGAACAGAATTGATCTGCCAGGGCTGGCAGGGGAGAGGAAAGATTGAGAGTCTCATGACTGCTCTACTTCCTCTGGATGGGTGAGGACACTGTGCTGCATAGTAGTGGCACCTGGAGGAAGCTGGGTGCACTGTAAGCTGCAGGCACAAACACAGGGGTGGAGCGCGGTGGGCATCTGCACATACGTGCACCAATGCCATTGCACGTCTGGCTCCTTGGGGCTCTAATACTAGAAGGAAAATGGTGGGGTGACTGCTCGGCTGATGGCCATGCCCTGTGCCCCTGGACTTGTGAAGGCATAGCCACTGGGTGTCTGTGTCGCAGGGCCCTGGGGGGGTCCTGTCATTGGCTGACCCTGTGAGTGGGCGATAATCCTTATGACAGACCTGGTCCAGGAGTGCAGGTGCCAGCAGCCGTGGTCACTGGGGGGCTGCTCTGGCCAGGAGGGGAAAAAAAAGCATTCAATGATAAAAAAAAATGCAAAGATATTTACTGAAATTGCTTCCAAATTACAGCGTAATGCAACAGTTAGGTACTTCCTGGTCAGAGCTAGTTTTTTCTAGCCAGCCTGGTAGTGCTGAGGGTTGAGGTACTGGACACCACACCTCACACCACGCCGGTGACCCGGGTTCAGGAATGGACTCGGGCCGCTGAGGGTCGGCAGGGGAGAGGGTGGATTG
Source organism: Neoceratodus forsteri (assembly GCA_016271365.2). Classification (NCBI taxonomy): domain Eukaryota; kingdom Metazoa; phylum Chordata; order Ceratodontiformes; family Ceratodontidae; genus Neoceratodus; species Neoceratodus forsteri. The sequence continues at coordinate 481,299,841 of JADMNL010000023.1, forward strand.
AGCATCCTAGGACAGCTCTTCTCCCTCTGGGGTGGGCTGGGGAATGCACATTGTGATGTAGAGGCACCAGGTGATGGCTGGGTATGGCACAGTTGCAGTGCACAGCAAGGGGAGGAGCACAGCAAGACATAGGCTTATGCATGGACATCATTGCACTGTCAGCTTCTGGGGGAAAAAATTGGAGGAAAATGGTTGGGCATGACTGAGGCAGCTTGATGGCCATGCTCCCACCAACCCAGAGGACTGTCATAGAATCACGCTGGGTGGCCCAGTCCAGCTCAGCTCGAAGATGCAAGGGGAGACCCTTCGGCAGGTTGGGGCAGCTGCACCAGACCCCATCATACGAGTGAGTCTGTTGCTCTCTGGGGTGGTGGGGGCATGCAGCTGAATGCACCACAGAAGGCGACAAATAATGACATGATAAAGAAAAAAAAGAGCTAGTCCCCTTGCGCCTCGACTCTCACGAGTCTTCAGTGGGGGTAAGGTTAATAGAAGAGACTGGTTCATTTATACTGTGGATTCATTAATATTGATATGATATACTGCACGTCACTATAACCTACAGCTACCAGTTCTGTATTACACATTGCTAGTGCCCACCCACCAAGCTTAAAAAGGTCCATACCATAAAGTCAGCTACCACTCCCTAGGAGAAACTGTAACACTGAACATGACTTTGAATTACAAGTGAACAAACTTGTGGAACGATTCAAACAAAGGGGCTATGACATGAGTTTCTTAGAGTCTGCTAAAAATAAAGTGAAAAAGATTGACAGAAATGGGCTACTGAATAAACCAGAGGTTCCACCTAACAACAGTACTCCATGCACATTCGTCACAGAATACAATGATTTAGCTTGCAAATTGGTAATATTATTTACAAAAACTGGCCTATATTACTTGCTGACGAGAGTGTAGGGAGTGCAGTTGGTGTTAAACCGAGGGTAACTTTCACCAGGGCAAGAAATTTAAGGGACAAGCTAGTTCACATCAGGCTAAAATAGGGAGTAAGTTGAAATAGCCAGTCATGGTTACCAAAGAGAGCGAATGGCTTCTATAAATGTCAGAGATGCATATATTTTTTGCTTCATAACGTCTACATGTGTGTGCACTACTTACTTGTTCTGGAGTCATGCTGTGTGGAGGTAAGCCTTCTCTCTGTAGTGCTGCACGGGCTGAAATCTGCTTTGTTCGCAGTGTATTTCTAAACTTGTATGCCACTTCCCGGTTGCTAGTGCTGTTGATACTAATATGAAATGTGAACAACTAGGATGTTGTGTAATGCAGTATGTATATTTATTTATTCATTAATACAATTCTTGCCAAAAAAGTTACAGACCCGAGGTCTCAGAGGTAACAAAACAGAACAAGGTCATCCTTACCAGCTGCTGTTTCAATTACACAGTAGGAGACATGCCTTAAATTATAATCAGCACCTGTACATGTATTTTTTTTCTTTAATTTTGAAGACTTCTTTGATAGTTTACATTTTTAAATTACTCCCAGTCTTTTTAAATGAACATATTCTGCTGTGTGGCTTTAAATTTGATGCAATAAATAGCATATTGCAGCCTAGTAGATTGCAGTTGGTAAATTCTGAGGTGGAACTCTCATGTCTTTATATTTGTAGGAGGGGTAGCTGTCCTCTAAATGAAGGTGGGACCTTACCAATAGAAAAGAATCATTTCGGGAGTTACGTGATGTGAGGAGCTGACTAGCAGCCTGACTTCACAGCTCCAGCCTCCCACCCCATATTACTTAAATTTTTAGAATCAAAAGAGGCATTTTGTGCAAAATCTCTGCTTCCTTACCTGTACGAGCTGATTACGAGATGTTCTGAAAAGCTCCCTGGATCAATGGATGTGGAAATGCGGAGAGCTCAGCTCAGACACACTCCGCCTCAGTCTCCGGAAAAGGCCCTGAAAAAAATCCAGGGCTTCTTCATCTGTTGGCAACTCAAAAACTGAGCAACCCATCCCAGAAGATGAACTGCTTACCCTCGCACGGTTCTTAGCCGAGTTCAAACCTTTTAAGGAAGAAATCCACTCCGTTACCAAGGAACTGAAATCGGTAACTGTGGTCCTAGAAGCTATAACTAAGGAAACAGGAGATTGTGAAGTTCGGATTACCTGATGAAAAAAGGCTAGAGAAACAAGAACCAGAGTTTGCAGCACTTAGGCAGAAAATCCACAGATTGGAGAGTAAACTTGAGGATCTGGAGGGCCGCAGTAGGCAGAACAATGTTGTTATTATCGGCCTACTGAAAAAGGAGGAATGGGACGATGTGATCTTGTTCACCCAGAGACCGTTAGTGAAGTTGTCATGCCCTACACCATTCATGGCTAATTATACTATACAGCAGGCACATCGGTCATTGACAGCCATGCCCCCCCCACCCCTGCAGGTCCTCCATAACCTTTCATATTCTGGTTCCTGAATTACCAAGAAAGGCAGCATTTCTTTTTTAAACTTAAAGAAATTCAAGAAGTTAAATGGGAGAATGCTAAACTGCGAGTTGCGCAGGACTTGCCAGTATCCATCCGACAAAGAAGGGTCACATGCCACCGGCTGGTGGTAAAGCTGATCGCTGCTGGAATTCGCTTTCACATGGGATACCATGCCAGGCTCCAGGTTCTTTTATCTACCATCTGGGTCAGCTATGAGGATGCATCTGCTGCCACTGCAGGCCTGAAGGAAGCCCTGCCGAACCTATTCAAAGAGGGCTGAAGAAAGCGGGAGTCTAGAGTGCTTGCTTTGTCGACACAGATACAGATTTGATCCAAGTTGGTGCCAGTTTGTCACACTTCAGTGCCCCTGAACTATACACATGGTCACACACTGTGACGTTTGCATCACTAGATCAACTAGACTGTGCTTTGCCCATACGAGAGTATTGCCTTGAATCCCACACATCAGGTTGGTGTGCAGTCCATCAGTCGCTAAAAAGCTGGCGCAACCAACAGTCTATGTCTTTCGATTCTTGCCACCTTTTCAGTCTCCGATCCATCATCCAGAGCTTGCAGGAGCACCAGGAACTTACACAGGCTTGCACATTCATGTAGATCTGCCACAAACCCTAAGCTGTTTATCCTGCGAGTAACTGCCAGAGGGATCTTGTTCACTTAGCTTGACTATGTGCTTTTCAAGGTACAGGAGTACACAATTGAGGTTATAGGACGCACATGCTGCATGACTCTGAATTTAAGAGTCCTGGTCATCTTATTGTTGTTACTCATTTAAAAGTTTTAAATTTCACATGCTAACAGGTATTGGGTGGGTTAAGGGAGTGATTTCCTCCCTCATAAGCTATCAGTTTATAATGCCTGGTTTCACCAGTCAAGCCCCACGGTTGGGGACAGTAATTGTTCCATTGCAAATAACAGAGGGAGGGTCTTGTTTTGCTGTGTCACAGTGAAATTAACTGGGCACCTGGCTTACTCCACCTCTTAATTATTGTAGACCCAGACTGTGACGGTTTCCCCAATGGTTCAACTCTATAATTCTGGTTTCTTCTTCTGGGTAATGGGAAACGGAACCACAGGGAAAGGATTCACCTGGAACTACAGGTGGTATTGAGAAGGGACAGATGGCTGGGGCCAGTTCCAGTGTATAATCTGCCAATTACCTCTCAGGGAAGGGATTGTGGGTGTCTAGGAAGGCTGGAGATTGGAGTAGTATGGTGGGAATCTTGGCAGGCATGGATCAAAGAATGTTTTTGTTGGAGGGGTGGGGTGTTGGGTTATTTCACCTGAGTTCTGTGCAATTTTTTCACGTTAGCATTTAGTTTGGGTGATTTATGGAGGGAGGGAGGGGGTTGATACTGGTTTTCTTTCATACTTTAACTGTGATACTGTCAAAGTTATGCCAACTTGCTTCATGGTCTAATAACAATCAGAGGAGAGGGAGCTATTGTGGGAGGGAGGGAGGGAGCCAGCCTTGCTTGTTCAGGGGAAATGTTGTACAGACCTCATTCAAGATTGCCTAATGTTACCTGTGGAACCGCTTGTTGCCTGGTGCCTGAATCTAGAGCAGTGACCCAAATATGGAAAATGGTAAATGGGGAGTACCTATCAATGGATTTCATGGAATGTTAAAAGATCTAGGAACAAAACAAAGATATATAAAATGTTAAAACACTTGCAATTACACAAGAGGAATATTACATGTTTGCAGGAAATGCATATGCTTGATTCAGATGCCAATCAGCTCAGGAGACAGTTTGTAGGTCAGGTTTATACCACAGGTAATAGTTCAGCTAGTAGAGGGGTAGCTATTCTGATCTCGAGATCCACACCCTTTGTCTGTGAGCAGTGCATTAAAGACCCGAATAGGTACTATGTCATTCTTCAGGGTCTCTTGGGGCAAATGAGATTCCTTATAGGTAGTGTATATGGTCCCAATACGGACTCACCTGTTTTTTTTACTGACCTGTTTAATGTTTTAACTCCTCTTGCTAACCTGCCTATGGTAGTAGGGGGAGACTTGAATTTACCTTTCTCCCCTGACCTGGACAAGGATGGGAAGAGACAAAGGGATCTGACTCTGGCACAAAAGGTGCTCCGGGAACTCTCTGATCACTTGGGTATATGCGACCCCTGGAGGGTTTTGCACCCCATGACCATGGAATTTACCTTCAGATGTGCATAAATCCAGATCGAGAATGACTTTTTTTTCTTATGAGTCAATCCTTACTCCTGGGGTTTGTTGGAAAGCACATTAGAGCCTGGGGTAAAATCAGACCATTCTATGGTCAGATGCTCCCTAGATCTTAGTCCCAATTTGCCCAGACAAACTATCTGGGAACTAAACAATCAGTTACTTAAATCGAACCAAATTAAAGATACCATTATTCAGGCAATAGAACATTTTCAAAGTGAAAATCTTAATTCTACTAGGAAAGGAGACATGGAATGAGGGGCTTTGAAATGCGTTTTGAGGGGAGAATTAATCAAACTGGCAGCTGAAAGGAAGAAGAATAAGGAAAATAAAGCAAGACAACTTCTGGAACAAATAAGGGTTATAGAAAGAACTCTCTCTCTCTCTCTCTCTCTCAATACTGAGGAGGGGTCTAAGCAGAAGTTAATTGGTCTCAGGAGACAATATAATGATCTCTAGAAAGAGCAAGCTGAGTATGCCATCCTCAAATCTAAAGCACTCTATCTGGACCAGGGAGAAAAATCAAGTCATCTGCTAGCCTTGAGGCTAAAAGTGGCAGAGTCCTCTAGAATTATCCAAAGCATTACATCACAGGCTGATGGCACCACTAAGCTGCTTTTCCAAGGCACAGTTTTAGAATTCAAGCATTATTGTAAAACATTATACAGTCCCATGGTGCACCAGCCCAAGAAAGCAGATGTGGAGGAATATTTTTCTTTGATTCTGCTGCCAACTATCCCAGAGGAGCTGAAGGGAGCCTTGACTTCCCCTATTTCTAAGACAGAAAGTTTGCAGACAAACAAGTCTCTACCACTGGACAAAGCCCTGGGCCCTGACGGGTTTTCCCCAAATTTTTATAAATGTTTTGCTGAACAATTGGCTGCAAGTCTGAAGAGGTTGTTTGCAAGTGTATTAGAGTCAGATATGACAGACAAACACCTGTTTGAAGGTCTCATAATGGTTATTCCTAAACCTGGTAAAGATCTGGATAAGATCAGCAGTTACCGTCCCTCAGCTTTAATTAATTATGACCTCAAGATTTTTGCAGAAATTCTAGCAACTCGGCTAACAAAAGTTATGCCCCACATTATTCACCAGGATCAGATGGATTTTATGGCAGGAAGAATGTCTTCGGACCATTTGCGTAAGCTGTCCTATGTCTTCTCTGTGTCCAGAGACTCAGACCTATGTGGTCTGATGTCCCTGGATGCAGAGAAGGCATTTGATAGGGTGGACTGGCAATTTCTGTTCCAGGCCATGGGTAGCTTCAGATCCCCCCCTATTTTCATTAACTGGGTAGCTTCCCTGTACAAAAACACCCTGCAAGAGTATATTGCAATGGACTTTTCTCTGCTACCTTCCCGCTATTCTCTGGTACCAGACAGGGTTGCCCCCTGTCACCCCTCCTATTTAACATATATCTGGAGCCTCTCTTGAGTTGCTTCAGATCTGAAGCTAGGGTTCAGGGAGTGGTAGTAGGTTCTCCGGAACTCAAGGTCTCTGCTTATGTGGACAACATTCTTCTGCATTTGATTCATCCCAAGGAATCTTTTCCAGTTGCACTGAACATAATAGAAAGACACAGTAAAATGTCTTACTACAAAATTAATGTAGAGAAAACCACGGTGTTCCCTCTCAATTCTAAACTACAGAAGAATGTAGCAACAGAGCTGGGACTACAGTGGAGGACAAATACATTAAAGTACCTGGGGATTGCGCTAGCTAGAAGTGTCTCCAAAATGGTTCAACTGAACCTCTATTCTATTCTTCAGACAGTCAAACAGGACCTAACCCAATGAAGTAAACTCCCACTCTCCCTCTGGGGTCAGATAAACCTCATTAAAATGAACATCCTGCCTAGATTGTTCTACCCTATTAGCATGCTCAACGTCTGGCTTCCATTGACATGGTTTAAGAAATCCCATTCAGTGATCTCGATCTTTATCTGGCAAGGTAAGGCCCCTCACAGAGCTATCATAAGTTAGCTGCCCCTAAACATAAAGGAGGTCTGAGATTGCCGCACCTAGGACTGTACTATTGGGTGAACAGTGCAAGTAAATACTTAAAGTGGCTACTGATCCAAATGAAATAATTTCTTTATCCTATATACCTTCTTGGGTGAAGTTGTAACTTGAACAGATTAGGAGGGCTGGTCTTGACCGAACCACCCTGCTTTACTCCACACAGCATGCCATCCCAAAAAGTTTAACATCTCATCCCATACTTACCTCAGCAAGAATCCACACACAGCTGTGTTCATTCTTATGATATGTAGCATGGACGGACTCTAGTCAGCCCTGTGCAAAAACCCTAATCTGAGAATTGGAGGCAAAATGATTTTGGAAGCCTGGATCCCTCCCCTTGGGGCACTGAGGAGTAAAGACTTGTTACAGGATGGGGGATGTTTGCTGGTAAATGCTATCCTTAGTAGGTTCAACATGGGACTAATCACACTTTCAAAGTATATCAGGTTAAACATGTGATCGTGCAAATGCAGGAGGATCTTAGGGCAGGTAGACTTCCAGAGAAATACTTTGAGATACTAGCCCAGGAGGTATGGGATCAGCTTGTAGTATCCAGATTATATACCTCCCTATTCAAACAAGCATATGCAGTTCTTGATGGGGTACCTAAATACTGGGCAGATCACTTCCCAGAACCAGCAAGGAATTGGCACGCTGTTTGACAAAATACGGATCGTCACATCACCCAGGACAAGGAAAAGGGTGATGCAGTTTCAATTTCTGAATAACATGTTTTGGATCCTGTTCAAATTACACAAAATAGGTAGAACAGCTACTCCTCTTTGCAACAGATGCCATCAGGAGGGAGGAACTTTCTACCATATATTTTGGGATTGCCCCCCGGTAAGAGAACTATGGGATGCCATCAAGACCAAGACCAAAGCAGACCCACTATTGGGCATAGAACTTTGTTTCACCCCAGAGTTTTGTTTATTGGGTGATTACAGTGGGGTGAAGGTGAAGATCAGAAGATACCACATGGCCATCATGTCCTCCTCCCTAAAAAAGGTTGCACTGAGACATTGGTTGGATGACCTCCCCTTAACTTACACTGAGTGGCTGAGAAACTGTTGCCCAACTTGAATGTAGAAAAATTAGGGGTGAGCCTGCAGAATTGTGCCTCCAGATATACTAGAAACTGGGAGGAACTTCATGCTCTTTATCTGCTTCAAACTGGAGCAGTCTCTCCTGATGACACAGCAGAAGAGGGAAGTTCTGGAATCTGAGAACCCCATAGGTACCTAAATAAGCTATCACATGTCTGGAGGTCTCTCTTGAGAACATTGGCAAGGCTGGGGATTTGGGAAGGGAGGGAGAAGGGTTGGGGGAGGTGGGGGCAGGCAAGGGGTATGAGCAATCTAATACGTGTTGTACTGTATGTTCCATTCTGTTCTGGTACTGCCTCTTGCCCTGTATTATTAAACTCAATAAACTTGAATTTGAAAAAAAAGAAAAGAATCATTTCAGCAGAATGATAGGGGTTGCAAAGTTCCTTCACCTATAACATTTTATAAAAGTAAATGCTAGGCAAACAATGTTTTAGGGGTTTTCAGAGGTTGCAAGGGGCATCATAGAGGGTTGCAAAGAAATCACAGGGGTGTCAACTGCAAAATCTGGCTACCCTCAGATGATGCCCTGCCCATAGCATTCTCTGGGTCCATATGCAGGCAGACATATTGACTCTAGGGAGGGGACTATCAGATAGAAATAGTTCGGGCAGGGGGGTCAAAATATTTATTTCTTTGTAAATTTGCATAATAAAAGTGGAATTTTGTTGTTTTTTCAAGGTGACTGTGCAATTGTTTATATTGACCCTGGCCCTGCAACATGAAGTGAATGCCTTTGTTTATATTTTAAAAAGGACGTTTCAAATTGGCCTTTAACAATGAATGGAATCTGCTTTCTGGTTCTCAGAATGATGATCTCAGGTACTCTGAGTATACTCATTGATAAACATTTCCAGCAGCCAGGCCACCTGTGCAGCAGTAGCGCAACCACTTGTGATGCTGATGGCACAAGACTGGAAGTGAATTCAGGCTGTCGAAGGGTTGGCCATGGGGAGGAGGATTGAGCATCCGCAGGACTGCTCTCCTCCTCTGGTGAGGAATGTTGGCAGAGCCTGCAGCTTTCCTGTGCCCTGGTGAAAGCTGAAGGAAAGGCAGCTCAGTACCAAGATGACTGTGGGATATGGCAGACATTGGTGCATGTCAAGCTGGAGCCCATGGTGTGCACCATGACATCATTGCACGTCATATCTCTGGGGTAAAAACCAGTAGAAAAACACTGGAGGCAGGATGACAAGGAGCATTCACAGGCCCTGCACCTGAGCAGCTGAGCACACTGCCAGAACCAGATCTGTTCTGTGGTAGGACTTGGGGGACCCAGCAAACCCTGCTGGGGGGGCAAGCCCTGGGGGAAGATGGTGGCAGGTAAGTCCTGGCAGATGTTGGAATGATGGGGATGGGACACTCCTCTGAAGGAGGGCCAACCAGGGGAGGAGTGAGAAAAAAGTTATGGCGGGGGGCCTCCACCTCAGAGGACACATCACCTGAACACACACCCCTCGTAATTTATAGCAACTGTTAACATTAACGCCTGAATTCACTCCTGGCCTAATGCCGTCTTGTCACCGAAAATGCAGGTGAAACCGTTCTCACAAGTCTGCTGCCTTTACATTTCTTTATTATTTGCCACATTGCAAGCAATTTCCCAAAAATGAATAAAGTGGTAAAAAAAGGTGCTTATACCTACTCAGGTCCCTTGGGGTCAGCTACCATAGATCTTCTTTGGGCAAACTTAATAGCACTAGAGAAAATAACAAAATTCGAAATTATTGGATGTTCAGAGTCCACTCATTTTTCATTATCCATTGATTTGGTGACTAGGCCAAATAATCCTAGAATAGATGCTGTACTGGCAGAAGGACATGAAATTGAGAATGTTTGCAGAATTAAATGGTCCCTGAGACTAAGCACTACAGTGGTAGCAATATTAGAATCTGACAGTCTTACCGATTTGAAATCTAACATAATAACTCCAGACAATCACTCTGACCAAAATGTACTGCTGTCTACAATATTTTGCCATATTAAATCTTCACTATATCAAGTAAAAATGCTTTTTTTGCCAAAAATCCTGGTTTAATGGAGTTTGTAAAAATGCTAAAAGACAACTAAACAAACTCGTTTCCAAAGCTAGACAGAATCCAAACAATGGCAATGTTAAGTAATTAAATCAAGCCAGGAAGAAGTATAAAGAAATATTACAAAAAGGAAAAAAAAGTAATTTTCATATAAATAACTGGGAAAAATTGAGACAATCAATATAGCAACAAGATAGCAGAACATATTGGTCTTTAGTGGGTCAAGGGTACCAACACACAACATTCTGTCTAGAGGCACGTGTAAAGTCTGAATCTTGGACAGCTTATTTTGAATCCTTGTTTTTCTCATCAAATGAGATGTCAAATATGATGACTGAGTTGCCCCAGATATATCCAAGGTCAATTTATATATCCAAGAGGGGAAATAAATAATGCAGTGTTACATTTAAAAAGTAATAAGGCTCCTGGTCCTGACCGTATAGTGGCTGAGATCTATACAAACTTTGTTGATTGGTGGATACCACTACTACATGTTTTTTTTAATAAAATTCTGCAGGGTTCTGAAGTACCACCCAGTTGGAAGGGCAGCATAATATGCCCAATATACAAAAAGAAGGGAAATCCAACTGACCCCGCAATGTACAGACCCATTAGCCTGATTGATACACTGCAAAAGATGTTTTGCCATATTGTATTAGACAGATTACAGATTTGGGTTGAGGAATCAGGCTTTATGAGTGAATACCAAAATGTTTTTTGAACCAACAGATCTACGCTCCAATACTGCTATGTTTTGTCACACCTTATTTGGAAATATGTAAAAATTAAGAAGTCACAGTTGTACTGTTGTTTTGTAGACCTGAAGTCAGCCTTTGACTTGATTAGTCGCACCTTGTTATGGGAAAAATTACACAAATATAATATAGATCCAATTCTTCTAGATATACTGATTAGGCTCCACAATGACACTTGGCAAAAGGTAAAAATTTATCAAAATGGAAACTTTACTTCTGATATTAAAACCAGTCTTGGAGTTAGACAGGGTTGCCTGCTGGCCCCTCTATTGTTTAACATATACATCAATACTATAATAGAGCAGATGGACCATCCTGATTTTCACTCCTCCAGCAATTAGGAATCAAAAAGTTACACTGCTAGCTTTTGCAGATGATCTGATACTCCTTTCAACGTCATTATTGGGTCTACATCAGAAGATGACACTATTTTGTGCTCTGTGTAAAGAAAATAGATTAGTAATCAATACCACTAAAATTCAGATGATGATTTTTGGAAATACATCAAGGAGAACACCCATACTTTTTATTAATAAAACAAAAATCGAAGCAGTTAAAACATACCCATACCTAGGTGTGAATTTTTCTCAATCTACCAGATGGAATTTTCACCAAGATACAGTAAAGCACAAGGCAGTTACAGCTTTTAATGCCTTTAAAAGATTCTCAGCTAAACTAGGAAATGGATCTGTGCAGGGAATCCTGAGGATCATAAAGGCTAAAATATGCTCAAGTTTGCTGTACGCTTCAAAAATATGGGCTCGAGAACCCCCCCAAGCAGCTTGAAACTCAATTAAACAAGTTATTAAGATACATTCTCAAAATACCCCAATCGGTTACTGCACCAATTGCAAGAGCTGAATTGGGCCAGCTTCCCATTGAAGCATACATAGTGGAAAGGAGGATCATATTCTTATTTAAATTGTTTTTGTATCCCGAACATAGACTACCGAGAACAGGTCTAGAGGAGGAGATTGTTTATCTATCTAGAGGCTAAAAACCTCAAAATATTGACTGTATATCAACTTGGTTATACCCGCTGGGGTTGGGACACCTGTTGTATCAAATTTATGTTTTATCATTCAATGAAATAAAATTTCAGGTAAAGGAAAGAGTGAGGAACACTTTTATAAATAAGGATCTGAAACAGATCCAGTGTTATAAGAACTTCAGGTGGTACAAACAAATGAATCCAAATTACAATACAGAGCCTTATTTGTTAACAGTGTTTTGTCCCGACCTAATAAGAATTATAACTAGATTTAGAATGGAGTTATATTATTCACATTACATACACCATGCTCAGAAAAGAAAGGGAGTGGAAAGTGACAAGTGTAAGTGTAATCTAAATAAGGAAGATGCCTTAAAGCACGCCACTTTATTGTACCCTTTATACCAGAAACATAGACTGCTCTGGTTGGGCTCTATTTTAAGGGACCTTGGACTCCCCACCGACCAAATAGTTATGAAATTGTATTTATCCAAGGATATAAATGTGTTGACAATGCTTGCCCATTTTGTAAAATCTACAAAACTTTAAGGTCAAGTTAAATTATACTTTGTATGTGGTTTCTGACTATACATTATTTATTCATTGTAACAATAATTTGTATGTTCTAGATATATATTTTAATTTTTTAACGTGATTTTTTGTAATGACTTTAAGTAGAACAAATAAATTTGGCATTCATCACAATGACTATCCCAGGCATTTTTGAAACCCACCACTGGTTCTCTTTCACTGCCTCTGATGAAAGGCTGTTCTAGGAAGCCACCACCCTTTCTATGAAGAAGTACCTTGTCACATCACTCCTGAATCTACCCCCTTCCAGCTTCATATCATGACTCCTTGTTCTAGAGCGTATTTTTCTCTCTGAAAAATATCTCCCTCTTGTACCTTATTAGCCCCTGTTCGGTATTTAAATGCCTGTACCATATCTCCTCTCTCCCTCCTCTCCTCCAGGGTGTACATATTGAGCTCCTCTAGTCTCTCCTCATAGGGCTTTTGATGCAGACCTTGCACTATTTTGACAGCCCTCCTCTGCAGTGCCTCCACTCTGCCTATCTCTTTCCAGAGATGTGGTCTCCAGAACTGGAGACAGTACTCCAGGTGGGTTGTTACCCAGTGACCTATATAGGAGCAACACCACTTCCTGCTGGTGATACCCCTGCCTATGTGCCACAGCATCCTGCTAGCCCTCTCGACTGCTTTGTTACACTACCTTGCCACCTTTATATAATTACCTCCCAGATCTCTTTCTTCCTTGGTCACTGTCAGGATCACTCCCTCCATTTTGTACTCTGTCCATGGGTTTCTGTGGCCCAAGTGCACTACTTTGCACTTTTTTTTGCATTAAAGCCTAGCTGCATGGTTACCCAATCAAAACAATCTGTCAGATTTGTTTGGCACAACAAAATTCATTGGGACCAGGCATCATAATAAATTTCAGGACTCATTAAATGCCAGGCCGGAGAGATGTGCTTTCAGCCTCTGCTTAAAAGTCTTCACCAAGGGGGCCTACCAGACTGCGGATGGTAAAGAGTTCCACAGGGTTGGCCCAGAGATACTGAAAGCATGATCCCCAGAAGTCTTGAGCCATACCCTGGGAATAGCTAGGAGGCCACTCAAGGCAGCATGGGGGGAGAGGACAGATGTCACCAGTGTGAGGCACTCAGACAGATAGCCAGGGCCCAGTCTGTTTAGGGCCTTATAGGTGAGAAGCTCCACCTTGAAAAGGACCCTCCACTTGACCAGCAGCCAGTGCAAAGCACACAGGACAGATGTCATATGACTAAGCCAAGAAAGGCCAGTTAGTAACTGAGACATCAAATTCTTCATTAGCTGCAGCCTGCAAAGGGTCCTTCCCATGACCCCAAAGTAAAGAGTGTTGTAGTAGTCCAGTCTGGAGGAGACAATCAAAAAAATCTGTCAGATTTGTTTGGAATGACTTTCGCCCTGTGAAATGATGCTGCCTCAAGTCTGGTAATTTGATGGTTTCAGATTTTCCACAATTCTTCCCTTTAATAGTTCTTCTATTTACTTCCCCACAACTGACGTCAGGCTGACAGGCCTAAAATTACCCACCTATTCCTTGCTACCACTTTTGTGAAGTGGGACTACATCTGCCTTTCTGTAGTCTTCTGGGACTATGCTAGTCTCCAGTGATCTGTTAAATAAGTCTGTCAGAGGTGCAGTTAGTACCTTCCTGAGCACCCTTAGCACACTTGGATGCACCCCACCTGGCCCCATAGCTTTGTCCACCTTCATATTTGTGAATGCTTTCTGGACTCTCTCCTCAGAAAAGGGACTAGTGTTCATTTTCCTCCCATCAAAGTCCCTGGTGCATTTGTGTGGTCCCTCTCCTCCCACTTCTATTCTGAATAATGAGCAGAAGTATTTGTTTAAGATGACTGCTTTTTCTTGGTCACCCTCCGAACATTCCTCCCCTCTTCTTTCTTTTCTCACCAACATACCCCAAAAATGTCTCTTCTCCTTTTGATACTGCCTGAGTTATTCTTTCCTTAGTTTGCAACTTTGCACTCCTTACTGCGTACCTTGCCTCTGTTTGCCATTATACATTTCCTTATCCTTCTCCCTCTGGATCTCCTTATACCTTCTGAATGCTACTCTATCAGCCTTTACCTTTTTTGCGGCCTCTTTTGAGAACCATAGCAGTCTCCTCTTCCTTTTGCTTTTTCTTACTTGCTTGACTCTGACGTTTGTTGCCTTCACTATGCCCCCTTTTAGTTTTACTCACTTACTTTTCCTCCACCCCCCACCGGTCATCTCCCCCTGCCAGGTCATTCCTGAGGCATTCAACAATCTTTGTACCATCAGATCTTCTGAAGGCCAGGAACCTCGCCCTTGTGTTGTTGGATTCTGCCACTATTCTTATGTTAAACTATACTGTATGATGATCACATAGCCAGGAGGCCCCTCGAGGTGGCACGGAGGGAGTGGACAGAGGTCACTGTGACACTTAAACAGCTGGTTCTGATAACTCTATGAATTTTGTAAAATAAAAATGTGGTGGGATTGTCTGTCATGAAAAATCCTGTGCCTGGGATGACAAAACCCCACCCCCCAGGTATCAGTTCAAAAGATAGGATATATGTTAAACCAGCAGATCTCAGAATGGAATTAACTTGTCAGTTTGCTTTGAAGCCAGGAACTAATATATCCATTTTATAATGTCCTCAGGAAAGTCATTTAATTGCACCTGGTGTCATAAGGAAGTGGAGTATCCATTTTATGACATCCTCAGGAAAGTCAGTTGATTGCACCTGGTGTCATAAAATGTTCTTTGATGTGTTTGAGAAAGATAACTGCTCATGGATCAAAGGGACTGAGAAATTACAGCCTTAATTAAGAGTATCATCATTTGGACAATGGGTCTTGCTGGAGTCACAGAATCTAATACCTTGATGGGACTTCCTGTTTTGTGTATATATATATATATATATATATATACATACACACATATATATATATATATTTTATATATCCTGAAAGGAAGGAGCTAGATGTTGACATCATGAAGAGGGGGCGAAACACAGCATTTTTAAACTTCTATCTACACTCTGAGAAAGACACATCTTTGAGCACTTTAAGCAGGTATTTAGAAAGAGAGACAAATCTAAGTACTGTAGTAGGAATTGCACTGTTAAAACCTTGTTCTTTTAAAAGAATGTATGGTTCTTGTGATATATGGTTCTGTATTTTATGTTTTACTTATTTTTTATCTATTTTAGTGAAACTCTATTTTTAGAGCCTACTTGGTCTGTCTTTGGATTTCTTTCTTTAACAAGTGAAGTATATATGGTCGAAGTATATATGGTTAAAGCTGACACTATGCATAAGCTTGAATGGTGATAGCAAACTGGAAAAAGGTAAGAGTTAAATCTGAGGTCTTTTATTAGAGTTTTTAAGTGTTCATTTTTGTACACCTGGTTAGGTGCCCATAGGCAAAGATATCTGGCCCCCCTGAAGACAGAATTATCTGAGCCTGTACATTGGGTACACTAGCAAGAGGTTTTACAGTTTGAATCCCTCCAGAACTTGAGACCAAAGGTTGATTCGAACCCACAAAACAGACAGGAAGGTTACCCTGTTTCTGTTAACTGTTCACAAGACTGCGCTTGGAGGTTGGCACTTTGGGAGTAGAAGGCTGACCTGCTGAATGGGTTTGTGACAGTCACCAGTGTGAGGAGCTCAGACAGACAGCCAGGGCCCAGTCTGTTTAGGGCCTTATAGGTGAGAAGCTCCACCTTGAAAATGACCCTCCACCTGACCGGCAGCCAGTGCAGAGCACGCAGGACAGAGGTCACATGACTAAGCCTAGAAAGGCCAGTCAGTAACTGAGACATCGCATTCTGCACTAACTGCAGCCTGCAAAGGGTCCCTCCCATGACCCTGAAGTAAAGACTGTTGCAGTAATCAAGTCTGGAGGAAATAAAGGCATGTACCAGCATCGGCAGGTCCTCGGGCTGAACAAGGTGCTTATTCCAGGCAATGTTCCTTAAATGGTAAAAACCACTACTGACAACAGATGACACCTGATCTTCAAAAGTCAGCCTGCTGTCAAGGATCATGCCTGGATTCCGCACCCTCAAGGAAACTGTCAATGAAGCAGATCCCAGCACAAGGCCGGAAGCCACCCAGACAGCAATCCATCATGCCTTTGACCTGGCTCGATCACCGGTACCTCCATCTTAGCCAGGTTGAGTCTCAGGCAGCCAGAGGACATCCAGTCATTGAGTTTAGCCAGACAGATGTTAAGCACATCCACAGCTCCTGATGTTCCAGGAGCAAATGATATGTACAGTAGGATATCATCTGCATAGTAGTGAAACTCCACACTGTATTGTCGAATGATTTAACCAAGGGGCAGCATATACACTGTGAATAACATCGGTGACATGATAGAGCCCTGTGGCACTTCACATGACAGAGGGAGGAGGAGAAATTCCCCATTACCACCCACCTCACCCTGTCCGAGAGATAGGACTTAAACCACCTGATGACAGTACCTGTGAGTCCACATAACTCACAGAGCCAATTGAATAACACAACATACTCCACAGTGTCAAAAGCTGAGGGGAAATCAAGGAGTACAAGAATTGATCTGTCTCCTCTATTTCTAGCCCATATCAGATCATTGTGCACCATTACTAGAGCACTTTCTGTGCTGTGTCTGGCCCAAAAACCTGACTGAAATGGCTCATAAATGTCCAAGGACACCAGGTGATCATCAAGCTGTTCAGCCACCAACTTCTCAACAACCTAGTTCAAAAAGGGCAGGTTGGAGAAAGGATGATAATTAGCCAGGACATCAGGGTTGAAGGAAGATTGTTCAGGAGGGGCCTAACCAGTGCCACTTTCAAAGCAACTGGGAGAACACCCTCAGCCATCAAGCACCTGACAATCCTGGAAAACACCGGACTGACAACCTCAACAAATCCCATTAAGAACCGTGATGGGGCACGGTCCAGTTCACAAAATGTGTGCTTCAGCTCTACGATCATCTTAGTTCCTTTGGACACCTCAACTGGACTAAACTCTTCCCAGATAGGTGGAAGGCCTCTATTCCCCCCCAGCCCAACCACTGCTAGGCAGAAGCCTAACTGGTGGAATCCCTGCCTGGATGGCCGACAACCTGTCAGAGAAGAACAGAGAGTATTCTTCACACAGAGGGTGGGATATTCAAACTGCACCATTCATAGGCGCAAGCCCTTGAGCTGCAGAAAAATAGTTGCACAGGGGTGTGTCTGGGGCGATATTCAAAGGAGTTGCGCTATTGAGCAACTCCTTTGAATATCACCCCCCAGCCACAGCCACTGTGCATGGCGCAGTGGAACTTGCGCCACCCGCAAGTTGACAGAGTGGAGCATTCAACTTACGGTGGTGCAAGTACCATTGCGCCATGCACAAAATCACGATACTCAAAAGGTGACATGCAAATGGGGCTATAATTCATGCAAGGTGCAGGGGGGGCCATTTGCATGTGATTATGTCCCCATTTGCATGCCATTAGCATGTAGGTGCTCCGATCCCCGAGGACTTGCGCCTGGCACCCTGCCAGGCAGCAGCCGTGGGGGACCGATGCCCCCTGCAGCCCAATCATGGGCATAGTGTACTCCCCCCCTCCAGCCTGATCGCAGGCAGCAATGTAGCTCCCTCCTCCCGTACATATCCCTGGTGGTCCAGTGGATCAAATGCCCATCGCTGGCAGTATGTGTAATAAACCCCCCTCCCGTACATATCCCTGGTGGTCCAGTGGACGAAATGCCCGATCATGGGCGGTATGCGTATTAAACCCACCCCTCCTACATATCCCTGGTGGTCCAGTGGACCGAAATACCCGATCGCTGGTGGTATGTGTAATAACCCCACCCTCCGCACATATCCCTGGTGGTCCAGTGGACGAAATGCCCGATCGTGGGTGGTATGTGTGATAAAACCACCCCCTGAACATAGCCCTGGTGGCTAGTATCCCCCACCCCACCCACCAAGAAGCCCCACCACCCTGGCCTCACCGCGGCCCGGCGGGCGGCAGCATCCCACCGCCTGCCACCCTGCCGACTGCTGCCGGTCTGACGCCCTTGGTGCAGAGCAAGAGCTAATGGGCATGCAGCTCCATACAGAGATGACAGTTCAGATTTGTGAATGAACATTCATCACCAATCTGGACTGTCATATCGGTATGGACTGCGCCCATTGGCTCTTGCTCTGCACCATGGGTGTGCAGCCCACTGGGTCAGTCAGGGCAGGCGGGCGGCAGGCAGGTGGGATGCTGCCGCTCACTGGGGAGCGGTGGTGGGGTTCAGGTGGGTGGGGTGGGGGGACACTAACCACCACGGCTATGTTCGGGGGTGATTTTTATTATACATACCGCCATGATCGGGCATTTCGTCCACTGACCACCAGGGATATGTACGGGAGGGGGTGGGGTTTATTATACATACCGCCTGCGATCGGCATTTCCGTCCACTGGACCACCAGGGATACGTTCGGGAGGGAGGGGGAAGCTACATTGCTGCCGCGATTGGGCTGGTGGGGAGTCACTATGCCCACGATCGGCGCTGCGGGGGCACAGGGACTGGGTTGGGGGCCAGCCACAGGTGGCAGCTGCTGTGTTGCGCCCTGCAATACAGCAGCTACCTGTGGTGGCCTCGACTTAAGCCTTTTTTTGGCTCAAAGTCCTGCATGCAGGTTGGGTTGCGCCAGAATAACTCTGCACAGCCCGGCTGAATATTGGGCTGTGCAGTTTATGCATGGTTCCTCCCTTCCAGTTGAGCATGCATTCATTTGCATTGCGCTGTTGCTCAGCCTGTTTTTCAGTGGCACAACTGCCTCCTGCCGAATATGCTCAGAATGGCAGCAATTTTGGACTTGCGCATGTGCAACCCCTGTGCGCCATGCGCCTTGCTGATATCCACCCAAAGTGGGTTAAAAAGCTTTTTTTGGCTGCAGGTAGGTCGGATGTAAAAGCCTATCTACAGTTCAAAACAGCTGAGCCGGTCTGTTCTTCCACGTAGCCATCTCCCTGGACAGAAATTCTGCCTTTTTACGAAAGATTGCCCCCTGGTACTCCCCATAGTGAGCACACAGGGCCAGCTTGTCAGCCTCCTACTGTGTCTTCTGCCAGTGAATCTCCAACTTCCAACCCCTGATCTTCAACACTCTGAGATCTCTGTCAAACCAAAGGGATCTCATGTGTGAAGATCTGGGTCATAAACAGACTGGTGCAATGGCTTCGAGAGCATTGGAAATCACCCTGTTATAGGTAGCAACCACCTCCCAGGTGCCAATCACACATGCTGCATCAACCCTAGAAAGATCAGTTACCACTAACAATCCAGCCAAGTCCAAACCCCTTAAAGGGCGATAGCTGACCATTTCCACATGGAAGAGACTCTCGGGGGGGGGCCCTAAATGTGAACTCCACAGTGTAATGATCAGATGAAATGACCTGATTAATCTTGTTGTTACCAACCTCAAGACCCAGCTGGAACACCAGATTGAGTGTGTGACCAAGTTGGCAGGTAGCAGAAGCAATTGCTTGTGACAGGCCCAGAGACTGCACCAACTGGAGGAGGTGTTAATCGAAACGCGAGGATTCGTCATTGACCCATGCATTGAAGTTCCCCCTAGGATTAAACATCTGGGGGACTCCAGCACCTGGTCGATGATGAAGTCCACTACCTCTTGAAGGAAATCTCCCCTACCCCGGGAGGGGCAGTAAATAAAGAGAACCTGCAGCCCACACCTGTACCCCCACGAATGGCAATGCACTCAAAGGATCGGATTCTACCAACTGGGCACTCCGAGAAGCCCACTCTGGCTCGAAAAATGATGGCCATTCCCCCACCCCTGTGATCCTTCCTCAGGCAGTGCACAATGGAATACCCGAGGTGGATGGTAGCCACAAGAACTGTGCCAGCATCATCACCCAACCAGGTCTCCGTAATGTAAGCCAGGTTGACAAAGGAAATCAAGTTCAAAAAGATAGCAGCCTTGTTTCTCATGGACCTGGCATTGCATAGCACTGCCGAAAGAGGATTAGAGGACACGACTGGTCCTCTAACTGCCTGCCCACTTGGTCCAGTGGGAATCCTGGGCACGAAAGCCAAACACTTCTGGCCTCTCCCCAGGCACTGCTTATGCCCAGGGCATCTCCTGCACTGGATGACCTTGATATCACTAACTGACCCCTCCTCTGATGCCCGAACCCCATGACACCTCCGCCACCTGGTTATCCCAACCTCCCTGCAGTGCCTTGCTACAGTAGCTGGAACTGGGAGGTTGACAAAGGAGTGAAGGTCCTGGATCAGGGCAGCATTATAACAAATGCGGACCAGAACACGGCCCCAGCACATCCTGGCCAGTGAACTAGATCTTCACAAAGCCCAAATCCCCAAAGAAGCACCACAAGCTGTATAATCTATAAAAAAATCAACACTCAGTCAAAAACCAAACCCCCCCAGAAAAAAACCCAATAACCAATTCTCGACCCCTCACCCCCAAGTACAATACGGCAAGCACTCACCCAACAACCACTCACCTTTCACTCACACATACAGACCCCCAATCTCACAAAATCAAGTACTAAAACAAAAGAATTTCCATAAAATATATAATCCTCAGGAATCCACAGAAGAAAATACAGAGCAAAGGATTACTGTCACAAGGTACTTAATATTATTCAAATCAGTTTTTGTCCATATAAAACTAATGGCTGATGATTTGTCCAAAGTGTCTCTCAATAAATGCTTGGGAGCTCTCACCTCCACAGCCCAAACAATGAAGATATTAGGGGCTCTCACCCTTTATTTTTCACTGTTTCTTCTCGCCAAACACCTTGCTCAAAAACACAGTCTTCACAAGGAGAGTTATTAAAGCAGGATCACTCACTTAGTCCAACCTCCAGGGAGCAGATATTCCATGGAGCAGTTAGGTCACCACTCAGTTCATGTAGTGAACCCCATGGTCCCACATCCAGCAACATTCCACTAGGCTGTCTTCACCAGTTTTCAACCCCACCAAACAGCAGGGCAACTCGTGGACTCCCCAATGACAGCTGACACTCGCCACTTGCATTTTAAACACATGGGAAACACAAGATCAACTAGATAAATTATCTAATTTTACAAAAAGCTAAATTTACACACGGAGCTGACTCCGGTAATTCATTTTTATGTTTAAGCCCATGAAACACCCATGTCAAGTTAATGCATTAGCAGCTGTAGTGACTCTGACCAAAGTTTGTTTTAACTACCCAAAACTCTTGGCCAATCACAGCATTGGTAAATACAATGTGGAAACTCCTTTTCTCATGTGGTACTTTAGAGTTAGTAAAAGGAATTGTTTATGTACTTTCTGTACCACCTTTCTGGTGTTTTTGAGTGCTTAGTTTCTCTTGGAGTTGAACAGAGTCACTCAGTAGCACTTAATTTCTGCTTCTCTTGCCCCCCCCCCCGATTACTGGCACAGCTGGTATTCAATAGAGCCACACAGCAGAAATTCTATTCTGTTCCTCCCTCCTCCCCAGCAATTACTGGCATGGCCAGTATTCAATAGATCTGCTTGACATCAATTCTCTTCCTGCTCCCCAGTAATTACCAGTATGGCTGGTATTCAATGCAGCCACTCAGCAGTAATTATTGTCCTGCTCTCCCCACCATCAGCAATTACCGGCATGTCCAGTATTCAATAGACCCACTCAATGGCAATTATATTCCTCTTCTTCCCAGTATTTGTATGCAAGTATTCAGTAAAGCTGCTTAGCAGTTATTTTTTTCCTCTTCATCTTTCCCTCAGTAACTACTGGCATGGCCAGTATTCAGTATAGCCACTCAGGGGAACTTTGCTTCCCATTTCTTTCTGTCATATCAACTTCTGGAGGATTTGTGCCGTAACATACATGAATGGAACAATTTGAGAACTGGGTGATATTTAAAATGGAATTAATTGCCCTGAAGAGTCTTGTCTATTTGGTGTGTTTTTTTTGTGCTCTACAAACTACTGTGCAGTCTCATTCCAAATGGCTTGAGTGTGGGGTAGTTCAACTTTTAGTCTGAGTGGCTAAAGATCCCTAGATGCTAAGACTGAAGACTTCATAAAATTCAACAGCTTAAATTCAGAGGTATACCCTAACCATATCCAAGACTAGGCTGGTGCATTGATATTATCAGTGCTATGCAGGCCTTGCACTTCTGTTTACAAACTGAAGGGCCTCCTTTTCTTGTCATGTAGCAAAGAAATATAAATGCCTCCATCTATTCAGTCTTAGTTTTACTGCCAGCACCAACATCACAACAATGACCCAGTTACAGACTTTTCAAACATACATTTTCTCTTCAAGAAGGAAAAAAAATACATTCAACCCTCTAATTTTCTAGAAAACAGGTGAGAACACTAAATGGTTGCTGTGTGGCATGGGGACAGCTTGTTATATTGAGGAAACTAATGGGCCATTCCATGAAAGTGTCAGTGACAAGTGTTAGTGACAACTAAAACTGTGCTATATTTTCCTGGACAGTCTTAAAAAGAAACAGTGCATCATATGCCAAGCATTGACAGCTGCAGCTAGGAAGAGCCAGAATACTCATTTTCTGAACTGGGAATCTTGAAGACCTTTAGTCAAGTGTCTGCAAGTACCACAGGCCACCAAATGAACTAGTAAACCATCAGCTCTGGCAGTAGAAATTCATTATAGTAATATTATTACACATTGTCAAATATGTTTTAAATGAATCACTAAACTGTTAAAAATTTGGAATGAAATGGACCACACGCTTTCAGTTCATGCAGGGAGGACAAATGCTGAAATGTATGTCTATATATATCTATATATATATATATATATATATATATATATGTGTGTGTGTATGCACATGTGAAGTGTGCAGAAGAGTGTGTGTGTGTGTGTATGTGTATGTGTGTGTGTGTGTGTGTTTTCAATGAGGTACAGAGTCTGCAGAGTACATGACTTAAAGCAGTGGAACTGGTTAAAAGCATTTTAGCGGATTCCTTGAGACAGTAGTTTGTAAGTCTAATATTTTGTATGCAGCACTCTGTGAAATATTAGTTAAGCTGCTGTGGTGCTTTGCTCTAAAGATGGTGGAATGAGATGAGTGAGACACCAAGGTCCGAATTATTGTGGATAAGATAAAAGTTACCCAGACAAGGAGAGACACGAGTCGTCCAAGAGATTCAGTACCCTCAGGGTTTTATTTAGTACCAGTGGGTAGGGAGACACAGTCACAAAAGAAGTTAGGCACCACAACAACAGGGCGATAGAGAGAACAGAATTACTTCTATCTAACACTGCTAAAATAATCACACAAAATATTTTGATATGCACCTTGGCCTACTGCCACTACAAGTATGGAGTTCCTCCTACTCTGCTTGGCCTTCAGGTTATTGAGAATCTTTTTTCCAACCTGACTGGAGGGTATGCTCAAGCTGAAACAGTACACAAGAATCTTTCACTTCAGTTCCAGCCCACAGCTCAAAATCCTAAGGGCAATCTCTGCTCCTGGTTGACGAGCCATCCCATTGCTATGGAACAATCTCCTAAGAGAGATTTTAAACTGTTCCACATGTGTATCATTTAAAAGCAAGCTAAAAGCTTACCCAGCAGTAGTGAATCCCTGCAGGTGCAGCCACTGAGTCATATTACAGTATATCCCATCACCTCTTCCTTTGGTGCCCATTGGCATTACTGCTGCTTTGCTTCATGGAGCCTGATGCTCTATTTAGTTTAAAATTTGCAATAGTTTTGACTCATGAAGCTTAAACACATTGTGTTCTCTATCTTTCCATTGCATTTTTATTTATTTATATTTTTTTGAAGAGTTTCACCAGGAAAGGCATGCTGAGCTGCAATAGTTCGTTTCCAGATGTGTTCTGGGGAGAAGGGGAGGAGGGAGTATAATAGTTTTAAAATACAGAGTGCAGTAAAATATAGGAAACAATAAATATATGAAATAAATAAATAAATATCTAAGAAAATATACAGGTAAAACACCGATAATTACATAACTGTACCCAAAACCCCATAAATACACTAGCAAGGCATGTAATCTATGCAATATACTGTATCTGTTATGTTGGACCAATGCTATGTCTAAACTTAGAGTTTTATTTCAATTAAGCAATAATGCCTGACAGAGTGTGAGTCGTGTTGAGATAACGTCACGCCTCAGGTGGTTGTGAGTGCATCCAATGACTGAGGTGTGACGTTATCCCAAATGACAGATACCCTGGAGGGCATTATTGCTATTATACAATGGCTCGTTGTTATACAGAATAAAAAAAATTATTTTAAAGATGTTTTTGTGTGGAAAAAAATTTTTGTTTTTTAAGAGAAGATGAAACAATCAGTCAAAAGTTCCATAAAATGCTCATCTGCAGGTTCACAGTGAGGCTGAGACTAGACCCGTGATGTTGTACTGGGATAACATCACGGGTCCAGCCCAAGACTGACAAATCAGAGTCCAGGATTTTTTCTTGCCATCGTATAATAGTTTGCAAAACATCTTTGAGCAAATTCTCTTTTACAAAGGTTCTACATCTGTACAACAACATACAATCAAATTACAGGAATAGACAGAAAATACAACAAATGCTATACAATTAGTACAAAGACAAATCATTCACTGAGGTATGGATGCACGACTCCTATAAATATTTCAAAAATGCCTGGTGATTACAATATCAAATTAAGTAAAGGTGAAAATACATTCTGCGAGTAGAAAAAAAAAAAACCCAGTTACTGACATCCATCAGCAGGTGAGCATTAAGGGAGCACAGTGCAGAAAAAGGGATAGCACTCTGAAGATCAAGCTTAGTCAAAGGCTCTGGGAGGGGGAATGAGGTCATGACCATGCTAGTGGAGAGAAGAGCATGGGTCAAAGGAGCTGGTGCCAGGGGGAGGGATGAATGCTTGATATGAGTGGGACCATGAGATAAGGGGAATGGAACGGTGCAGGGGAGATGCATATAGCTATAGAGTATTATATTTTGTTTCCAATATAGATTTTTCTCCTATGGGAGATGTGGCAGCTCTTCAGCCCTGTCCCTGCTGCATCAGACTGGTACATACCTACCCCAAAACACAACTGCCACTGGTACCCCCATGGATGTCACCCCCCCATGGCAGGGACTGGAGAGGGAGGGCCATCCCCCCAACCAACTATACAATCCTGTTGTCTACAGGCACGCTGGGTGATGGCAATGGGCGGGCAGGTCTTCACATAGCCAGTGACCTCCACTTTTCCGCTTTTTCCCCATTCCCCTTCTGCAGCCGTATGTGACCGTGCATGTGGAGGCACACACCACTCACCAAGCAGCAGACCCACCCATTCTTTGCTGCCCTAGCCTGCCTGACTAACAGACCCTCCCTCCAAGGGAGAGGAGGGCTGTTCCTTGGACACTTAATCCTCTCCCCCAGCCAACCCCCGGGCCTTGAGTTTGCTTCCAAATCCGAGTCGCTGATGTAGTGCAGGGTGTGGTGTCTGTCTTAATACCGCAACCCTCGATATCACTGAGCCAGCTAATGTATTGTATTTTATCTTCAAAAACACTGGGAAAACTAGCACACACTACCGAAACAGACTAAGTGCATGGAAAATATATACATATACATATATATCCCAGGGACACGTGAATAAGGATCCGGCAACAACTGATAGTGTTGGTAGACACAAATCCCTAAAATTTCGCATGTCTTGCTACCAGGCTTGGTCAGAGGATGCCTTCATACAGTGCCAATATCCTTTTATGGTCCCCATTTAAAGAGGCAACAATATAATATAAATATTGTGCAAAAACAGTGCATCACAACAATTTGTCAATACGAAATAGAATAAAAATCATGATAAAAAAGATCAGGTACCTTTATAAACAGAACACATAGTGAGGACTAGACATCCATATTAATATTAATTCAATCACTCAAATGATACCAAAACAACAAACTACATTGCATAACTCGAATATGCAGCAAAGGCAGTTTTTGGATACATTTTTCATCCATAATCAGCTTGGTAAGCTTGAATATACTACAGTTGTGGCTGTGCTTCACTCTGTCACTTGTCAGGTCTTCCAAGATCACCACAACTCATATGTATAAACCAAGAAACACTGAATTTATTGGCTGAAAAGGACTGCTGGGCTCACTCAGTCTGACGAAATAGTCCCTGCCTAGTCTGGCTCTGCAGACCCTAACTCATCTTCAGCTACCCTCCCTCCTCCCCTGCCAATTTACTGATATCCCCCTATTTCCATCTCCCTTCTGTTTTTTCCACCACCATTTCTGCTGACAGTCTATTCCAGGCATACACCACTCTTTCAGTGAAGTAGTACTTCTTCACATTCCTCTTAACCACTCCCCCCCCCCAACACACACCTGCTGCATGTCATTCCCTCTGGTCCAGATGTCCTTTCTGATTTAAAAAACTCCCCTCCTGCACTCTTTTCCATTTCACGCTCCTCTCTTCCAGGGTGTACATGTTGAGACCCTCAGTCTCTCCTTGTAGGTATTTTGTACGACCCCAGCACCATTTTAGTTGCCCTCCTTCATTCTTTCTATGTCCTTTCTGAGGTGCAGCCTCCAAAACTAGACACATTGTTCCAGGTTGGGTCTTACCAGTAAGTGACATTGTGGCAATAGTACCTCCCTCCTCTTCTCCCCAGCATCCCACTGGCCCTATCCATTGCTTTGGGCACTCTGCCCTGCCACTCAGATATGATAAGGCCAAGGTTCCTTTCTTGCTTAGTGACTGTCAGTACCCTTCCGCCCATCCCATATTCAGCTCCTGGGTTCTCGTGTCCTCAGTGCATGATTTTGTGCTTTTTTTTGCATTAAACCACACTGCCATATTTCTGACCACTCCTTAAATTTCCCAAGGTTTCCTTTTCTGTTTGATGACTGTCAGTACCTCCCCCAGTCCTATACTCATCTCCTGAGTTCCTATGCCCTCGGTGAATGATTTTGCACTTTTGGGCATTAAATCCAAACTGCCGTGCTCTTGACCACTCCTCAAGTTTGCAAAGGTTCCTATACATTCTCTCCGCCACCTTCTGAGTGTCTACCCTGTTACAGATTTTGGTGTCATCTGCAAAAAAACATATTGTTCCTTCCAGTTCTTCTGCAATGTCACTTACGAAGACAATGAAGAGGACTGTTCCCAGTACTGAGTCCTGCAGCACCCCACTGGTCAGTGTCCCTTTATTAGGGTGAGTGCCACTAACTTCCACCCTCTGTTGCTATCCATAAACCAGTTTCATATCCAGTTCACCACTTCGGATTCCACCCCTAGGTTGCTTAATTTCATTACCACTACCTAGGGGGCTACCCACTGTGACATCTGCAATGCCATCCCATATGAAAAGATACTAGCAGAGCTTCATATGTATACCCTTGAGGAAAGGAGGGGGGGGCATGATAGAAACTTTCAGGTACCTCAAGGGAATAAACAAAATCCAAGAGGGTAGCATCTTTCAGAAAAAGAGATGTGCAAAAACAAGGGGGCACAATTTGAAGATAGAGAGGGGATGACTCAGGGGCAACGTGAGGAAGCATTTCTTCATGGAGAGGGTGGTGGACACATGGAACTGCCTTCCTGATGAGGTCGTGGGGTCAAAAACAGTGGGGGAATTTAAGAATGCATGGAACAGACATAAGGCAATTCTAGTGGGAGGTCAGAGGAAATAGGCTGTTGTAAAACTAGGATCTGCAGCTTATCCAATAGGTAGGGAAATGGGCAGACTGAGTGGGCCAAGCAGTCCTTATCTGCCATCAAAGTCTGTTTCTGCATTTCTGTTCCTGTTTGTAAGCACCAAGTCTAGCACTGCCCCATCTGTAGTGGGTTCCTTGACTAGCTTTTTTCAATCACAAGAGTGCAGTGTGTGTATTTATGAAACACATTCAAATAGAGGAGAGAAAGAAGTGAATGCCTCAGCTGGGACTTGAATCCAAGCCACCTGGAAAAATGTTTTGTTACACTACCAGGTGTGCCACCAAGGCAACTGGAAACCAAGCTATCCTGGAGCACATTACTCTTTCTTGAATGCTCATACTGGTGCTGCACAGTTAATTATGTTTTCAATCACACGAGTGCAGTGTGCACATTTATGGAACACATACAAACAGCTGAGAGGAAAAAGTAAGTGCATCAGCTGGGACTTCAACCTAGGTCACCCAGAATACTGTGCTGGTTGCACTGGCAGCTGCACCAGCAAGGAAATTGGAAAGTAGGCTGTCCCAGAGCACATTACTTTCTCTATTGCACAACCTGGTGCTTCAAGATAATTACATTTTCAATTACAAGACAGACAAGTTTCCATTTGCCTTAGTGGCACAGCTTGTCTTTGTCTTTATCCTGTACCATGTTTCCTTAACTGTCAAGTTGTTTAATTCATCATCTGATTTTATTCATTTTGTTCCTGAATTGTTGTTTTTTTTTTTTTTGCAGTAAGATATAAAAATATTTCTGTCTTGCCTGACATCCCAGATATACTTGATATGTAAGTAAAATGAACAGTATTATGATCACTATCACCCATGGGCTGTCTTACTGAACAATTAGAGATATTTAAATTGTCTGATTTAAGGACTAAGTCGAGTATATTGTTTCCCCTTATACTTTCATTAACCATCTACTGCAAATTTAACTGTATACAAGTATCCAGTAATTCCTTCACTGGTCAGTTTTTTGCCATATTTGTTATTTAGTTTATCTCAGACAGAATACAGTCCCCTTTTACAATAACACTGCCTAAGTCACATGCCTTTTCAAATTCCATAAGCAATTCAGTATCGCTAAATCTATCTGCATCTGGGGCCAAGGGGGTCTATAATACACGCAACATATCTGACAGGGTTGTGCTGCATCAACTACTTTAATCCATATCAGCCTTAGAGTTTTGATTTTTTTATATTGGAATGAATATCAGCTGTTAACTTATTTGAAATATATATAGCTATATCTCCAGCCCTTTTAATTTTCTCTGTCCCAAAAGAAGAGGTTAAATTCTGATATGCTTTTCCTCCATATGTCTTCCTTCGCCCACCAGGTCTCTGTAATGAAAATTAAATCTGTAGTATTTGCTTTATAGAATATAACATTTCCAGCTCATTTATTTCTTTCTTTCTTTCTTTCTTTCTTTCTTTCTTTCTTTCTTTCTTTCTTTCTTTCTTTATTTTGTTCTTTCTTTGTTAAATAATATGCATTACAGCTCATGCTCCTTCTTTACTTTATTATTAGCTGTTTTACAATATTCCCTATTGATAGCCATTTGGGTAGATTCAGATGCAGGAAACCCTTCCCCCCTTCCTGGCTAGTTTAAAGTTAGCATGTCTATGCTGGAATGGATTACAGCACCAAGTGCATCAGCCCCCATCTTGTTTAAATGAAGCCCATCCTGTGCATCTGTGTGATTTTGACCTGATAAAGCATCCTGTGTGTTGATGAACTAAACATTTTCTTGTGCACACCAATCTGATACTCTGCAGTTGATCTTTATATTGTCCTTTCATTTTTCTTGTGTGCACTGGGTACTGGCAGAATACCACTAATAAAAACTTCACACCCCTTATCTTTTAAATTACGCTCCACTTCTATTAATTCATAACAGATGCCTTTTTCATGATCTTTACCAACATCATTTGTCCCAGTATGTTTCATAACAACTGGGCTAGGTCCTACACTTTTTAGAAGGCGGGATAACCTGGTCTTAGTATCTTGTATTTTTGTATCTGATAAGCGAGTCAGCATAGTATTGAACTTGTCGTTTTTACAAATTGCTGTGTTGCGTATTTAATGATAGAATCACTTATAGTTAACTAAAGTCTTGTTCTTTCACCTGGAGTGATTGATGTTGTGGCATCCAATTGGTGCAGACCGTTATCTTCATTTGGCAATGGGTCAAATCTGTTAGTAATATGTATAGGTGTAGGCACTAAAATCTCAGCTCTCCTACTGTTTTTGTACTTCCTTCAATTTGGCTGATCAATACATCAGCCATTATCTGTGTTTTTGTCCTCTTCTCTTGTACATTTTGTACAGTATGCTTAATATTTCTCTTAGTCCCAGACAAGCTCCCCTGCTGATGTAGTATCTCATTCTCTGCTTCTAAACTTTGAACAAATGTTTCAATCTGAGTTACAACCATTGCATTTTTTAATTCAGTTTTAATGTTATCTACTCGGGCCCCATGCACTAACAGGTTATACAAACTTAAAGGGTGTATCTCACCTGCATGCCTACACAGCCCCAGACAGGAGCAGGGTGTGTGGTATGCATGACCGCATGCACCTGCGGGGTGCCTGTCCTTGGCCACACCACCTCTGCACAGGGTAGCATGGGTGGTCAAGGGTGGAGTCATAGACCAGACTAGGCATCCAATCAGATGCCCATACCGGGTCCTGCAATGGATCCCTTGCATCAATGTGGTGGGCGCATAGCATAGGAACCAGACGCATAAAGTGGCAACCAATGGACATCTGCCAGGCGCTCATGCGAGATGCTGCCCCAGCCCTCCCCTGTTGCCTAGTGGGCTGGGGCAGCACGGTGGTTCCACAGCACTGGGCAGCTGAGAAACATGGGACCACATACTGGGTTATGCCTGGTCTCAGCTGGTGTACCTGGCACACCCTGAGCCTGGCACTATGCAGCTTGCTGAATGCCATGTAGTGCAGGCACACCCCTGAAAATGCCCCCTGCATGGTGTTCCTGGAGTGGTTTGGGCAGCGGGCACATATGTGCCTTACATACCCTTGGTGAATACTACTGGGGGTACATGGGAACCCCACTACACAGCATTCACACTTAAGGTTGCTTAGACACCTCAGTTATGTAGTGCATAGGCAACCTTGCCATTAGTGCACAGCACCCAGAGTAGTGAGTCGTATGCGAGACACTTTATGCAGAGATAGCAGTGAGCCACATAATTCTCTGATTTCTCAGCATACATTTTACATTTTGTGTATTTAGTTAAGGACACTTCTTTACACATAAGGACCACAATTTCACTGCTTGGATCAAGTAGCTAAACAATAAAAACTTTGATCTGTAAGTAGATGAAAAAACAGAGGTGCAATTAACTTACTACTCACAACCCTTTTTTTTGTTTAAGAACAAAATGATATGCCTGTACTTAGAACAGGATTACAGTGCAGCAGCAGTAAAATACCTACACAGTATTTGGGGAATTTAAAAAAATGCTTTTACTGGTGCAGTACAACAGCAGCGCAGGTAATTTAATAATATACTACATTAGGAAGAAAGGTATAACCTAAGCAGAACAGAATGGCAGTAGTGTAAATAGATCTGGTACATTGAGAACAAGATGGCATGCTTTTACTAGACCAGACAACAGGGATACAAACAGCTAAATATATTCAGTAGGGTGAACTCAAACAAGATGTGCTTTCACTGTTATGGAACAATGGCAGTACAAGTAACAAATACTTTGTCGATGTTTTGAACAAAAAACTAATACCCATTTGATGTCTTTTTTTTACATTTAAACTTTATTAAGTTTTCAAATAAAAGGAGTTGTTTCCAAAGACAAAGAGAGAGAGCCAGTTTTACACAACATGATTATTAAAACCAGTACAGTACAGTAATATACAACAGTGAGCTTAATTCAATATCGTATTGTAGCTCCCAAGAACTGCCATCCTCAAAAAAAAAGGGGAGGGGGAGAGGGGCGGAGGAAGGGATGCAAGAGTGTGGATCATTTTTTTTTTTTTAACTAACTTAATTTTTCTGGAACAAAATGAGGAGACACCAATAACTGGTGATTAACCCATGGTCTCCAAAAAGCGATACAAACCTCCTCTTTGTCCAAATATCTATAGGCAGCTTTCTCCAATCCATATAAGAAATTAACAATATTAAACCAATCCTGGATCTGTGGAACCTGCGTCTTCTGCCAAAATTTGGTTCAGGCCTTCTTAGCGCATACAACCAAGGCTAAAAATAATTTCTTCTGGTGCTTAGTTAATACTGGGGCCTGCAGCAGGATATGAAACTGCACGGTTTTAATACCCAACTGTAACTCCATGGCAAACACCCGAGAGATAACAGCAGATACTTCTCACCAGTAGAGATCTAAAAGTGGACAAGACTAAAACATATGGGAATGGTCAGCCCGGACCTCACCACACTGGCACCAGCGGCTCACAAACTGTTCCGCTCGAACAGGCGTTCGAAAAAAAATACCCATTTGATGTTGCAATAATATGATATGCCTCACTTCCTTGTCTTCCTTAGCTGACACCAGAAGATGAACTTGCCTCTGCCCGCATTGCCTGCGCCCTGCATCTGCCTCTGCTCGCAGAGGTGTGGCTTTTAAACTATGGGACCAGAAATGGGGCAGAGGAGTGTGCCGAGCAAAAGTCCCCTTGTATTTAAAAATAATAAAATCTCTCAAGGGGTTAATTTTACCCCCTTGTCCTCTGCCTTGTCCCCACCAGTATCTTCTTGTGCCCCTGCTCTAGGGGAACTTATTCCCTTCTGGCCCTCCCCCCATGCTGCTTCATCATCTGGGGGGGCCATTTTTGCCTCCTTTGGTTTTCCAGCCTCACCCTGCCTAGTTTAAATACTCAGCCAATTAACATTTATACCTTTCATTAAGGACTGTTGTCCTTCTGCTGGAAAAATGCACATCATCGCTCCCATAGAGACCCCTATCCTCCCAGGTTGTCCCCCAGTCCCTAGTGCAGTTGAAACCCTCCTCCATGCACCATGCCTTCAACCAATTGTTAAAAGCCCTGGTGCAGAGTGTCCTGCCCTCTCCCCAGTCAAATAAAGGAAACATATCAGCAAAAGCCACCATGCATGACACCTGCTTGAGGGCCCTCCCCAGCTCCTGGAAACTTTCCTGCACTACCCCTAGCCTGTCCCTTGCCAGCTCATTTGTCCACAGGTGAACAATGACATCTAGCTCCATCCCATCTCCTGCTGCCCTAGCGATCATCTAAACAAACTTTTCATCCCCCAAGTCAAAGTCCCCCTCAGGCATTTCACCTCCCTCCCTCCCTCTCCGCCCCCAACTCCCAAGTATATCCCCCTAGCAATGGAGTCTCTCAGAAGCAGCTGCTTCTTCCTTGGCTGGGGGCCTCTCCCTCCCTCCTTTTTGATCCTCCTCTGAGGACTCCCCCACTTCCTCCCTTCCCACTGCTATATGTAAAGATAGATGTATCAGAAGTGGGATTTGAAACTATGCCTCCATTCAGAGATAAAAATACCCTTTTTATAAGGGAAGAATTAACCTTTTGAGTCTAGTGCCTGAGACCACTCAGCTATCCCTACACTTTAACATGAAATTTTTTACAGCACTGTTATGTTGCATATCCTCTATATATCAAGAGCATCTGCTTCTCTGCCTACTGATCGATTTCCTTATACCTTTCCTTTATTTGATGTGTCTGTCCCTTTTCTTTGGAATGCTTCTGGGGCATGGCAAAATCCTTCTTGAGCTGAAACAAACCTAGAAACCCAGAATGTGATGGCAGATAAAGAATGACAGGCCCGTCTAGTCTGCCCTTTATCCCTACCTATAAAGAATGCTGCAGATCTTTCTTTATCTCTGGCTTCTCCTCCTCTTTTGAACTGCTATGGTACCCCTATGTCTATCCCATGCAGTTTTGAATTCCCCCACCATCTTTGCCCCTACCACCTCCACTGGGAGTCTGTTCCATGCCTCCACTATCCTATTCATGAAGACGTACTTTCTCATGTTGCCCCTCAGCCTACCCATTCCAGTCTTGTGTCATGCTGCCGTCTTGATGTTTTAGAGCATCTTCTTTTTTGAAAGATGCTGCCCTCCTTATTAATTCCCTTGACATACTTGAAGGTCTCTATCATGTCTCCCCTCTCCCTCCTCTCTTCCAGGGTATACATATTGAGTTCCTAAAATCTCTCCTAGTATGACCTTTGGTGTAGGCCCTGCACCATTTTTGTTGCCCTTCTTTGAACTGCCTCCACCCTGTCTATGTCCTTTCGGAGATGTGGCCTCCAGAACTGGACACAGTACTCCAGATGAGGTCTCAATAATGACTTGTACAGTGGAATTATGACCTCTTTTTCTTCTGCTGGTGATACCTCTCCCTATGCACCCCAGCATCCCACTGGTCCTCTCCACCTTAGCACACTGTTTGGCCACCTTTAGGTCATTAGATATGATCATCCTCAGATCTCTTTCCTATTCTGCGGCCACTAAAATCTCCCAAGCTATCATGTAATCCTTCTCTGGGTTCCTGTGTCTCAAGTGCATGATTTAGCACTTCTTTGGATTGACTCCTAGCTGCCACTCTCTGGACCATTCCTCCAGCTTAGCTAGGTCCCTCCTCATTTTCTCTAACCCTCCTAGACTGTTTACCCTATTGCAGATCTTTGTGTCATCTGCAAAGAGGCATACCTTCCCCTCCAGCCCCTCTGTAATGTTGCTGATGAAGGTATTAAACAGCACTGGCCCAAGAACTGATCTCTATGGCACCCCACTAGTCATCCTCCTTACATTGGATTTAGCCCCATTTACCACCATCCTATGCGTTCTATTTCTTAGCCAATTTCCAACCCAGTTGACCACTTTATGTCCCAATTCCAGGCTGCCCAGCTTGTTCACAAGCCTCCTATGTGGAACTGTGTTGAACTCCTTGCTAAAGTCAAGGTAGGCCACATCCATCACTCCTCCTGATCCACTTCCCTAGTCACTCAGTAAAAGAAATCTCAGCTTAGTTTGACATGACTTTCCTGACATGAATCCATGTTGCCTCAGATCTTGTACTCCACTCAATTTAAGGTGCTCCACTATCCTTTCCTTTAGCAGAGATTCCATAGTTTTACCCCCCACCGAGGTCAGGCTTACAGGTCTATAGTTTTCAGCCTTCTCCCTGTTTCTACATTTTGTGGAGAGGGACTACATCAGCCCTTCTTCAGTCCTCTGAAACCACTCCCTTCTCTAGTGACTTGTTGAACAGGGCTGCCAGTGGTGCTGCCAATACCTCCCCCAACTCCTTTAATATTCTAGGATGTAGCCCATCTGGTTCAACTGCCTCATCCACCTAACTGACAGTAGTTTAATGAGGAATCTATTAGAATCATATCAGGAGGCACTGTACTGAAAGGAAAAACTCTAGGTATCAATCCAAGTTTCACTACACAATTCAGAGAGGTTTTGTAAAGAGAACTGTGGCATAATATCAAACTACACAAGCATTGGTCAATACCAGAGATGGATCAGTCCCTATATTACCAGTATCTAACTCACTGCAAGTAAATCACTTTGTGATACTGTGTGTAAAAAGCCATATTAAATTCAAATTGTATTCTACAGTCCATGTGCAACCCATATCTTAACTCATTGCTTTGTTAAGCACTTAGAGATACAGTGTGTATGAAAGGCAATATGAGAGGATTCTCCAATAAGCGCAGGATGCATAGGCCATGCGTACACCTGAGTACATGTGGGACACACCGTGCAGTTTCCCAGGTGGCATGCACTAATGGCATGGAATGGCATGCGCAGGCAGTGCAGAAGGGCCTTTGCACCACGCATGCACTGCAAACACAGAGGCGCAGACCCACAGAGCAGGGACTGCACCAGCCTGCCATGTACATACATGAAAGCCGTGATGATGGCAACACGTGTGTGGAAGCAAGTGCGGCTTGATGCCCCAATGGGGCAGACTTAAACTCTGCTATACACATGGGCCCAGGCAGACAGAGGTGCAGCACAGCAGAACCTGGCAGGGCAGCCAGCCACAGCACACATCGGCAGGATAGTGAGACTGCCCAGGGCCACGGGTCATGGAAGTGAGCATCACAGGATGCGCAGTGGCAAGTGGTGGTGGACAAAGGTGGTGGCAAGACACCTGCCAGCTTGTCACCCACCACGGCCACCCCCCAATGATGGAAAGCCATTTGACATGACAGTTGAACACGGTACAGTCCCACCTAACAGCAGCCATGGGGTACAAGGACACACAGGTGGGAGGGCCTGGGTGGCAGGTTGGCACAGGCCCCCACCTGCCATGGTACAGGGCCAGGGGTGCAGGTGTGAGACACCAGGGAGGCCATGACCACTAGGATGACCAGAATTGGCAGCACACAGGGCCCTGACTGCCGCTAGTGGCAACTCCAACACATGGGCAGGCACTCCCATAGGGGTATGGCCCAGTCTGGGGCACACACGTCCAAACAAGCACATGGCCCGGACCTACCAGCGGCAGCACATGGCATGTACATGGTGCCGTGTCCACACCAATGCACACTTTGTGACTGGGGAGGGGTGCTGCTATGCGACACGATACAGAGCCCAGCACAGTACAGAAGGCAATCCAATCCACTCCCCCCCCCCAAACAGCACAGCACAGAATTGGAAGGGCACACAGAGGAGACTATGGACACAATGGAGCACTGAACATTGTGTTTACTGAGGCTTACATGGTACATGGTACAGAGCATTATAATCCCCCCAAACACAGAACATGGTGGGCAACCATGCATACCCAGGGACAATGCCATGGCAAGGCTAGATGGGCTCATCTTCCACCTCCAAGTCCTCTGACAACCTCTCCGGTGTTGTGGCTGTGAACCCCTACTGTCTGTGGCCCATGGTAATCCTGGCAAGGAAACACACAGAGAAGCCCATTAGTCCCCTGCTGGACCCAGCAACATGCCCACCCACAGTCTCCAATGATAGCAGACAGACCTACCTTAGAGGGCTCCAGGACACTCCAGTACAGGCCGCAGTCATCCTTGCAGTATATATCCTGTCACAGGGTCGTCACCTGCATCATCGTGAAGTTGCTGGACCAGAGCTTCCGGATCACACCCTGCGCCTCCACTGTGGAAACGCCCATCCAGCTGTCCCTACCCCCCCCCTTCGCTGCTGGCTTGCTGGCTGCTCCCTTCCCCAGGCACAGACATTGTGCTACTGTTCACCTGGTTAGTCTGTTTGGCCACTGCACCTCCTATCGCACTTTGGAGCATGCTCACTTCCCTTGTGCATGGCCATATATGGCGGGGACAATGGGCATGTGGGCATATGGTGTGGACTCTGGGCACACCCCTTCATGCCTCTGTACACCACCTTCTGTGCTGCCCCTGTCTCTGTCCAGTTGCTAGGGTGTGTTGGTGAATGCCGAATCTGTGGTGCTTCCTGCACGGCATGTCCCTATGCCAGCCTTTTATGTGCCTTTTGCACACCTTCTCACCGGCTTGGAGAATAGGCCCCTATATGCATCCTAAGGCTGTTCTCTTCTACTGTACCTGCAGACTGCACTACCAGTATATGAAGTATCTAACTGATCTGTAAAGCATTTTGCAATAGAGTTTGTGTAAAGGATGCTATTTAAATCCAATTCTATGCTACGGTCCATGGACAACCAGGATTTAACTCTGCTTTGTAAAACACTTTGAGATACAGTGTGTATGAAAGATGCTATATAAATCCAAATTCTGCTGTATTTTCATAGCCCCTGCACTACAAGCATCTAAATTATTGCACTGTAAATCAGTTTGAGATACTGTATGTATGAACAGCACTACAGAAATTTAAATGCTATTTTATACCACAGTGCCAGTACTATCAGTATCTTACTTATCTCATTGATTTGTAAAGCACTTTGGGATGCACATTATATGAAAGGAGACATATAAACCCAAATTCCTTTCCTTCTCTTTGTAAGGAGCTATAGGATGCAGTGTGTATGAAATAAGCTACATAAATCCAAATTCTATTCTAGTCTATGCTTTAGTCCCTGTACAACCAGTACAGTATCTTGCTGATTTGTAAAGGTCTTTAGGATGTATTCTGTATCAATGGCATTATACAAAAAAATCTGTTTTATTTTACAATACTGGAGCAAAGCTGGTAGGGTCAGGGGAAACTGCACCAGAGCAGGGCTCATAATTCAGTTGTAATAGCGTAGAATCAGGGCTAACAGCACCATGGCAGGGGTGATAGGCTTGGGGATTATAGCCCCAGAGCAGGAGTGATAGACTTGGGGTTTATAGCACAAGAAAAGGGCTGGAAGACTCAATTGTAACATCTTCAGAGTTAAGATGATTGTCTTAAGGAATAGTACCATCAGACGGATTTACTACGAAATCCTGACAGTCAGTCTTCCGAGCTCCATAAGACTGAGTTCAGGAGACCGACTGTCGGAAGACCAACAGGGCCTTAGTGCAATGCGGGGTGCAAGCCCCACACACCTCCATACAGGGGGCTATGCTCCCACTTCCCCTGTAACTAAAATAACCAACTCTGAGGTGGAGCAGACCTCTGAGTAGGTTAAAAAAGTTGCTGGGGCAACAACAGCGCAAACAAAAATTTTTCCCTCCCGGGAACAGAATCCAGGTCAAGAGCACCATGCTGGCTAAGCTGCTAGTGGCCTAGCCCTCCACACCATGGGAGCAGCTTGGCCAGCTTCTGCATTTTCTCCTTTCTTGTGGTGCTCGACTAAGGGTAGGGTAGTGGTTCATAACATCCGCTACCTTACCCCTGTCGGCACCAACTTCCTTCTGTCGGGGCGCGTTTGTGTCGGGCTGCGGAACCCAGGATCCTGAATGCTGGGATTCTGGGTGTCAGCAGTTTGCAGTTATACCCATCAGGGTGGGGCCGATAGACCCAGGGGTACTAGTAACAGAGCAGGGGTACATGAGCACAAGGGTAATAACCCTAGAGTACGGCTGGTAGGCTCAGTGGTAAAAGTACCAGCAGGAGTTCATAGGCTTGGCAGTGATAGTGCCTGAGCAGGGCTGGTAGGCTCATGGGTTTACTGACAGAACAAGGCTGATAATGCCAAGGGGGTAATAGCATCAGAGTAGGTCAGATGGCCTCAAGGGTTAATTATACCAGTGCTACTGGTATTTAGTAATGTCACAGTATGGCTGGTAAGCTCATAGGGTACTTAACAGAACAAGGCTAGTATTCCCAAGAGGTAATAGCATCACAGCAAGCATGATGGCCTCAATAGTAGAAGTGTAAGATCAGAACTGCTAGGCTTTAGTAATGCCAGAGCTGGGCTGGCACGTTCTACAGGTAGTATTATCACTGAAGAACTGGTAGGCTGAAAGGGTACTTGTCAGGGCAGGGCTGATTTAAGATGTAATTGCCAGAGTAGGGCTGGTACTCTCAAGCAGTAATAGGCCTTAACCAAATTATTGGCATCCCCACCAGGGTTAATGTTATTATTTTTTTCCATATATGTTTTATACCCCATTTTTTCCTTGTTGTTTGTCCGTCCCCAATACCTAGGCTGTGCATGTGCATATGAAGGCATGAGAACGCCATTGCTCGAGGCACCCTCCCATGACTTGCTGCCCCCTCCCACCTACGTTAGCCACCAGAGCTCCACCTGGTGACAGTGAAACTACGGGGGGATAACAACCACCCCGAGAGAGGAGAGCCGCCTTTTGGCTGCTCAATCCTGCTCTCACCCCCACACCTGTGCCGGCTCCCTAACCACCCGCGTCTATTACTGAACCTGGATCGCCGGCATGATGTGAGGTAAAGTGTCCAGTGCCTCAACCCTCTGTGCCACTGGGCTTGCTACCAGGGTTAATGTTAAAGCAAGTTATGAATCCATCCTAGACTGGATTGCAGTGCCAAACCCCTCAAATATCTAAATCTGGAGTACTCCCAGACTCTATTAGTGATCATAACCCAGTTTTTTGTGAGTGGTCCACTAGATTACCAGAGGCCCAGTCTTACTATATCAATTCTAGACAGCCTGGCAACTTGAACCTGAAGAGACTTAACTCTGCATTATACACCAGAGACTTATCTTACCTTGATAACATTGTGGATATAGATGCCACTCACAATGCTGTATGCTAAATTTTCATTAATACCTGTGATCATCTCTGTCCCTTGCAATGACACAGAATACATGGTAACAAACAGAAATGAATGTCCAGGAGCTTCTTGAGCCTGTTAATGTCAGAGACCATAAATGGTAACAACTTAAAAAAAAAACAAGGACCATTCCATCTGCAGGAATATAAAACCCTCTGCAACAACTGTAAGTCAGCAGTGTGGAAAGTCAAAATTAACCACATAAAACTTGGCCTGAGCTCTAATCAAGGGAACTCAAGAAAAACTGTGGACTGACATCAACAACCTCATTAGTAGACCAAGTCTGACCATGGCTGACCAATCCTGGGCCACTGAAAGTAAAGATGGGGTTACGTGTGACCCTAAGGCATTCGCCACCCTGTTCAATGACTTCTTCGGTGACCTCAATAAGAATAGAAAATTCTACCCAGGATCCCCCCCCCCATTAGCAATCACCAGGCACCTTGGCCAGCAACTTCTCTCTTAAAGTCTATATTAAACATCTTTCCATTGAACAGATGGCTAAATACCTGAGCCACTCCAACCCCAAGCCAGTGCAGAATTCTGATGGGGTTGACTGTTGTATAGTCAGATTAGCCAGTGAGGCCCTGGCTTACCCATCTCCAAATTTTTGAACTTTTCCTTATGCACTGATGCTTACCCAAAATTGAGAAAAATGTCTACAATTATTCCAGTTCACAAGTCAGGTCCTAAACATCTCAATTCCAACTACCACCCAAGCTCCCTTCTGGCTGTCTTGGCTCTTCAAAAGGACAGTCTTTGACCAGACTTCTGAGTACATTCTGCTCATCCTACTCCAGGGCTGGTTGTAAAGCACAGGTTAGTCCTCATACTAAAAAGCCAAATCCATGGTATTCTCAGGAGTACACAACAGATCAGTGAGTGCCCCGTCTAACTATTTGATTTGGAGGATACTGAGGTGGAGCATGTCTCAGAGTTCAAATACCTAGGTCTGTACTTGGACAGCTTCCTGGATTTTCACACTCATGTCAACAATTTGGTAACATCTGTTCATATAAGACTGGGTTCACTGTACTGAATTAAAATATTCCTAGTCCCAGAAACAAAGAGATTGTCTACAGCATCCTGTGTCCTTTAATTTATTACAGTACCCTTGATTATGTACTGTACCCAGCCAGAGTGTTCTTCAAGGTGCACACTTTCTACAGCAGTGTTTGCCACTTCCTTACTGGTCTCCTGTCTATCCCAGGAGGATTGCCTGGCCATAGATTGGTGGTGTTCCTCCACAAGGTGGCACCTCGGAAAATCCCTCAGAAAATCCCAGCTTGTATTACTGAGCTCTTCCAATGCCAACTCACTAGGGACATGTTCCCAGTCCAGATTCACATTCAAGCTTCCCTTCAGAAAAACTACCATCAGAGAAAGGGCTTTTGCCTACAGGACTGCTGGTCCTTAAAGCCTTTCACCCCCTCTCCTAAAAGATGTTGGTAACATTCCTTCTTTCAGCTCCAGACTTCACCAACATGTGACAGAAATTTGCACTGCAATTATTTAATTCATTTCATTTTCATTTTACTTGTTACACTGGAAAAAGGCATGTGAGAAAAATTGCCTGTTTTCACAAGCATCCAGTTTAAAAAAAACAACTGTTTCTAATAACCATAACCTTGCCTTACTAGAGCTGCCAAAAGTTGCAAATTCTGCTTTAGTGGAACTTCCACTAAATTTTACAACTTTCACAAAATTTTCTGAATTTCTGCCTTTTGTGAAATTGGAAATCTTCCAAATGTGTTTGGTGAATTTTCACCCTGTTCTGTGAAATATTTTTGCTGAACTGCAGAATGAAATGCATGAACTGCAGAATCAATACACTGACCGCATTTCATGTGATTATTCCTCTGCTCAATGATTAGTTCTGTGCCACTGTATGTAATGATGGGGAGCACACAACCCTGAACTACAGAACACATCCCTGGCATCCAGTGGTCACCCCCACCCTATACCCAATTCCTAGTAAATGTAAAAATAACACACTTCCCTGGCATCCTGTGGTCCCTCCCTCCCTATCTGTGATCATTGGTAAATGTGAAAACAATACACTTCCCTGGCATTCAGTGGGCCCCCAGTCTCTATCCCCGATCGCTGGTAAATGTAAAAATAGCACACTTCCCTGGTGTCCAGTGGTCCTCCTCCCCAATATCCCTCATTGCCGGTAAATGTAAAAATAACACACTTCCCTGGCATCCCGTGGTCCCCTCATCACCAATTACCAGTATATTAATAAAATAACTGTTCTCTGATGTATAGTGGACTCCCCTCCCTATTGCCCATATAGCAGTAAAATAACTCATCCCTGGTGGCTAGCGGATCCCCCTTCCCCGTTCACCCCTTCATACAATAACCAGCAGTCCTTGGTGTCTAGCAGACCTCCCACCTTGGCAGGTAGCACTCAACCACCCTTCCCAATTTCTGAGCCAGTAACTGGAACAACTCTCTGCTGTCCACCACAGCCAGCCACAGACTGAGCTCTCAATAAGTGTGTACTGTAACAGCTGATTGTACAGTATGTACTCATTGACAGCTCAGTCAGAGGCCCATCATAGTGAGGAGCAGAGGGCTGTGCCGGTAGCTGGCTCAGGAGTCGGGAAGGGGGGGGGGAGTTGGGTGATGTGGCACTACCTGCCGGGTGGGGGTCTGCTAGACACCAGGGACTGTTGGTTATTGTCAGACAGGGCAATCGGGGATGGGAAGGGGGTATCACTGGACACAAGGAAATGCTTTTTTATAGTCAAGGGATCAAGGTTGGATGGACCACAGGACACCAGAGAAGTACTTATTTTTCAACAGTTTAATACAATCTCCTTAGTTCTTACATTTATTCCACCATTCTAAGTCAGAATTTCCATGAAAGTTGCCAATTTGATTTCCAAATATTTGAGAAAACAAAAGTCCGACTTTCATGCAAATTCCACCGGTGATAGACTTTTTGTTTTCAAACATCACTATGCCTTACCCATTGTTTCTTTGTTTATTTTGGAACTCTG
Source organism: Neoceratodus forsteri (assembly GCA_016271365.2). NCBI lineage: Eukaryota > Metazoa > Chordata > Ceratodontiformes > Ceratodontidae > Neoceratodus > Neoceratodus forsteri. Next base: position 481,342,803 of record JADMNL010000023.1, read on the forward strand.
TATTTATTTGATGTATGTCAGTCCTGAAACCATGTACCTTTATGTATAACTGGTCATGTGTGAAAAAGGGTTATGTAGCTCCTCCTGCTCTCCAGTGTAGAAGACTAAAAATGAAATGAAATGAAGTGAAATAGTGCCACAGCAGGGCTAGTAACATAGGAGTAATAACACCTACACAGGATTGGTAGACTCTAGAGGAGTAGTACTGGAGCAGGGCTATTAGGATCAGGAGTAGTAACACCACAACAAGGGTGGTAGGCCCTTGAGTAACAGCACACCTGCAGTGTTGGTAGGCTTGATGGGCAACTTCCAGAATGGGCTGGCATTCTCAAATGGTAATAGCACCACAGATGGCCTCATAGTCTCAGTAGTTATAATGCCAAAACAGGCCAGTTGGCTCTGGAATAAAAGCACCAGAGCTAGACTAGTAGGTTTGAGGCATAATTGCCCTGGAGTAGAGCTAGTAGTGTTATTGGACTAGCATCAGTGCATACTGTACCTGGTAGATGCAGGTGTACTAGCACCAGAAAATAGAGATAGAATCAACTTTTTGACCATGGAGCTTCTTCAGGAATTACTTAACAGAGATTCAGTGGCTCCCTTCATCTCATCTTTACAATGTAATCTCTTTACACAGTGATCTCCCACAATGATGACCTGACAGCTTTGCATCATTTTGTGAATAACTGGAAAGTTCTGCAGCCACCCGCACACACATTAACCCAACTGGCTGAAATTGTCTGAAAGGCTGCACTTGTAGTTCAATGAGGTGAGCAACCCGCCACACCCCCTTCCTGAGCTATATATGCAGTTTCTGCCAGACTCCTTCAGAAGTACTTTTTCCTTTCCCCACAATTCTCCCCATCTTCTCTAGTGGTATGCCTCTCTCCTCAGGGGAATCCTTCCAAGGGTACCTTTAGCCAAAGGAATCTTTCCTCCGGCACCTTTAGGGATGGAACCCTCTTTGAGGGTTCCTTGCCTTCGGTACCCTACAGAGTGATAATTCCCCATGGAACAGATAGTGCAAATGGTAGTATAGTGCAAATGGTCAAACAGTTATCACAGATGCACAAGCATAACACTACTCTGGTTGCATAGGCCCAGTGAATTTTTAATACCAGTGTTTTCAGCAGGTCAGTAGAGTTGCCATGGGTACCATGATGGGTCCCAGTTTTGCCTGTCTATTTGTTGGTTGGGTTAAGGAAGAAGTTTTTTCTCTCCTTCACAGGGACTATGCCTAACCTCAACAAATACACAGATGATTGTGTTGGGGCCACCATCTGCTCCAAGGAAACACTCAAAATTTTCTTGGACAAGTATGGACAAGTTTAGCACGGCTCATCTTTCCCTTCACTACACTGTTGAAAAATCCTCCTCCACATAGCCTTTTCTAGATATCAAATTGTTGGTACAGAACACTGGTCTGAAGACATCAGTTTATTACAAACCCACTGGCTCATGCATCTTTCTCCTCCACAGCTCCTGCCATCTAAGAGATGTTAAGAATGGTTTGCCATATTCGCAGTTTTTAGACTTCACAGGTTAAGCAGTGAAGATGATCATTTTGCCGAGCAGGCTCAAATAATACACAGTGTTGTTATTAACAGGGGATATCCAGAGAGCACAGCTGACAGAGCACTCTCTAGGGTCAGTATGCCCCATAAAATTGACTCTCGCAGGAGGGATAGCATCACGTAACAGCAATGTTGCATTCTACTATTGCTTCCCTTCCATTCTAATACACCTTCTCTTCACAGGACCATCACTAGGAATTTCCCTATTCTGCAGACTGACCCTAATATTGAAGCTTCCTTCACAGAGCCAACAATTGCCTCCTACCACTGACCACCCAACCTGTGGAATCTCCTGGTATGAAACAGCCTACATACCCATAACAATTCCACCATACCAGGTACCAAAGTTTGCAAAATAATTCACTGTTATGCCTACAAATGTATTTGTACTGTCACTTAAATTCAAGGTCCCACATGTGTTTTTCACGTCACTAAGGAGTTCTCGAGCACTTCCAGTAATGTGATGTATTGTTTGTATTCTTTGCAGGAAGTGTGCAGCTGTCTACATCAGAAAAACTGGCAGACACCTGGCTGATCAGTTCCAGGAACATTACAGAGCAGTCAGGAATTGAGACACCAATAAACCTGTTGCATCGTACTTTACCTCCAGGGACCATAAAATCAATGATCTTTCTGTCTGTGTCCTTCAGTGGGGTTTCTGGGATGCTGACCAAAGAAAAAAAGCTGATCATCACTCTACCAGTAGCCCTCTGATTTAAATGACAGACTTGTTTTCTTTTAACATCTTTCTGCCACCTTATGGTTTACCACTAAAGTCTGTCTCCCCACCCTATCTTTGCATGCATGTATGCATGGTATGTTTGCATGTGTGGATTTGCCTGCACACACTTCTATCCCGTGTGTGTGAGTTGAGCGTGGGCATACTTATATGGGCATTCCAGCTACAGTATGTGTGCACATCCATTTTCATTTTCTACAGATGTCTGTATCTCTGCCTCCTTCCCCCGCATTTGTCCCCTTTCAGCCTTCTTACTAGGCCCTGTTAATTAGGCTCACTTGAGGACTCCTCAACTCATTCACTCCTGCTATGCCTTTTCATACACAGCATCCCCAATTTGTTTTCCAGATTCTTTTCTTATCTTGCCTATTATCATCTTTTCTCCTAAAGCATCCCCCTAGTTTATTTCCTCACATACTGTATATATCCTTTATTTCTCCTTACCTTTCCACTAACTTTGTTTTTTTTCTCTTTTAGATAACTCCCGAACAAGACCTATGGTTGAAATGTTGATTCTAACTCTTTTTTCCATTTTCAGCATGCATTTAATATTACCATATTGTTTTGCTTTCAGACTACACACTGACACAGCACCTTGTTTTTTTTTTTTTGTTTTTTTTAGCACCAGAGAAGTTTTGGTATGTGTGGGAGGTAATTGCATATGAGTAGTGCTGGTAGGTTCCAACATACTGCAATAACTTCAGAGGATAACTGATGGACTTGTTTGTAATTAGCTGCCATTGCTTCTTTTAAGACATGTATTGCCCCTGCTGCTCTGATCCATCCATTTCACTCACAAGTACATCACTCCCACACACAGTTAAAATAAGGGAGCCATAGCTTTTCATTTCATTCTATTGCATATATCAACACCAATGTCAGTGTTCAGAAATCTAAATAAATATCAGTCATTTTGTGTATGTCTTTGTGTGCGTGGTGGGGATGTGACACATATGAAAACTTAGAAAAACAATTATATATCTCAGTGTCTTTCAGTATTATGTGAATGCATGATATGGGACTAAGTTATATGTTAAAAAGACTCATCCCTTCAGCCTCACCCCCACAGCCACCCCCACTGTACACACACAAATAATAAAATAATTGAAGAGATAAAGCTATCAAAAAGCCCAGTTCTGTGCTCAGCTACACTTTCTCATGTAACATATTAGGATCTGCAGTCAGCCAGGTATTGAGAATTGTATTTTATAGCTTACACAGAAATGGACCCCCATCCCAAGGATATGGGGCCCCATACACAGTTTTGTTTTGAGCCACAAAGTGGTTGCAAGGACCACTTTGCTGCAAATTTCAGCATTGTACCCCTTTGTGTACATACTTTCTTGTACTAGCAGACACATCAGGCCACTAGCACAGGGAAAGGGGCAGGGGGAACCCTCAGTAATGAGGTTGCCAGTATGCATCAAGGTGCTGGGTCATGCATAGCTGCTCGATGGCTCCCTTGCCCTTGATTGCAAGTGCAGAGACCCCACAGGCTTCTACATGGGGTCACTGCCTTGTAAGCCAGAAGGGAAGAGTGGGACTAGAAAGGAAGGATGCACTTGATGCCAGGGAACTACATGGACCTAGAGTCCTGATCCAGGGCCACTGGTCCATATATGAAGACAGATCAGGACAAGAAAATGAACTATCCACATGGCCCACTAAGGCCCAGGGTACAGCATCAGTAACATGTAGCACCATGTCTCCAAGGCACAGGACAAGGCATGACACCATGCAACTGGTGCTATGCCAATGGCCAACCCCAACGACTGCCTCATTTCCAGGATACCAGTGGTTGTATGCAATGCTGCTGCTTCAGGGGATTGTCCATTGCTTGCAGATGGTGGCTCCCTTTTGTTTATGATAGTTTTTGTAGGTTGCGGTACTGGAAATTCAGTGCACCCTTGAATACTGCCAGCTACCACTGTGATTGGGTATTAGGGCCCTAATCTCTTTGTGACCCAGTTTTTATTTCAGCGGACTCTACAACTGATGTTTGTAATCCTTGTTTGTATTCATCAGAATTCATATTATTTTCCAGGTGTTGCGTTTTTATTTGGATGTAGAATTTGTAAATTAATCTAACAGTATTGCAGAGCTCTAGATGAAATGTAAATCGTTAACTCTGATAAGTCAGCCTCTCCTGCTAAGGGTTAGAGTTGTATTGTTTAAGTCAGCACAGAATGTTCTAGGACTTGATTTTTAATAAAAAAATAATTCAACTGCTTGGGCTGGATTTTCAAACGATAGTGCCAATTTTTAGCACAATTGCACTACTTGTGACATGACTGTTAAACAACAAAACAGGGGGCCTAACTTCATGTCACAAGTGCTGCAAGTTGCCCAATGAAACTGACTCATAGGCAGGGGTTGAGTTAATTTATTTTTAGTGGAAGTCACATACTTCCCTGAGTCAAGATCTGGAAGTCATTCCAATTTTTTGGAAGTCAAAATACTTCCCAGATCCCACAATTTGAAAGGCAGTATTCTAGGAATGATTAATTTATGGATGTTAATACAAATATTAGTGGTAAAATACAATTTCTTTTAGAAAAAAATCCATCATTTCTTAGCTTCTGTGCCTTCAGTTTTGGAAGTCATCCAATTTAGTTTTTTACATTTGGAAGTCAATGACTTCCTCACCCTTTATTTTGGAAGTTTTTGCTTAATTTGTGGGAGTCAGATACTCCCAAAATGGAGTTAACTGAAGCACTGCTCATAGGTCCAAAAAATTACGCATGCATCATTTTTCTGCTATAATGTACGAAAATAGTCTCAAAGTTTAAAAATAGCTTGTAAACATTTTTGTTCATTTGAAGTGACAGGGTCTGTGCCATAAACTGGAAACATTGCCCACATCACTTGTTTGAAAATGTAGCCCCCAATCTCTAACTATAGTATGAGTCAGCATTAACTTTCTAGCAGCTAGAGTCAGGTGAGGATGGATGTGCAATAGCCATGTAATGTGACACAGCTGACTGTTCCAACTCTACTTGTTGGGTAAGTTACAGCCACTACACTGCGTTCTAAAGGTTCTGTTTTATGATTACTGCATAATGTTGTTCTCATCTATGCCTCCTGCTTCCAACATGCTCCATGTCCTTCACGTACTAAGTATGGAAATGTCAGTATTAAAACTGGAAGCAAACATAATTGGCATTAGCCAATGCTTGCTGTACTGCAGTACCATAACAGCATGTTTCCAGTCTATGGGTACCACTCCCTCTCTTAATGAATGGTTGAAAATGTATTTTTATTTATTTAAAAGTTGATAACCAGGAAAAGCACCATGAGCCGAAGCTCGTTTCCAGGTGTGACCAGTGGGAAGGGAAACAAATGGGAGAAAAGGCACAAAGGCAGCATAAAACACATAGAAAAGAGAACAAATCAAGGGTCAGAGTTACAAGAGCTATTTACAGTAAAAAAGCACACAACAATGCTGCAACATTAAATGGTACAGTCAGGAAACATATGCTCTAGAGAGGGGGTTAGGTTATACAAGACCCCCCAAACCAGTTCCAGTAGCAACAACCACTGTAGCAGGTCAAGCAGAGTAGCACATAATTAAGGCAGTAAAGGTTGGGAGCATTGGGAGCAAGGTTGATAGGGAAGATGTCTTAGGAGCCTCTTGAGAGTAATGAGGGAGGCACATGAGTGGAGGTCAGTGGGTAGTTTGTTCCAGAGGGAAGGGAAGCAGAAGAAAAAAGCAGGTTGTCCAGAGACAGAGTGAGGAAAAGGGATAGAAAAGGAGCGAGCATCTCTGGGATGAAAGAAGTAATTAGAGGGGACAGCTTGGGACAGCCGGAAGGAGCAGTAGGAGGGGAGGGAACAAAAGTAGCGCAGTGCACCATTCATCTATGCGATAAGGGAGTTAGGGATAGAAAAGACAGTGGTGAGTGATGGGAGAAAGGCAGCTGAAAAATGACAGAAGGAGTTTAAGAGAATGTGGAGTTTGCCTATTGAGGTTGGAGAGGCAGTTCCATATACCACGTCGGCGTAGTCGAAAGTTGGTAATATCATTTTGCAGACCAGCTCACGACGAGTAAGAAGAGGGAGGCTGGCTTTGTAACAGTAAAGGGCACCTAGTTTGGATCAAAGTTTGGCAAAAATAGTGTCAACATGGATGGAGAAATCCAGGTTTTAATCCAGCCACACCCCTAAGTAGTTGAAACCCAGGATGTTCTCAAGGATGGATCCATCCAAGGCAGAAAAAGTGGGGGGGTTCTGTAGGGTGGCTAGCTTTTGTCTGGAGCCAAAGGTTATGGCCACAGTTTTTTTGAAGTTGTGTTTAAATTTATTATCCCTGAACCAGGACTGGACTCTTTTAAAATCGTCCTGGAGGGAGGACTGTACGTTAGTGACAGAGTGCCCCGAGAGGAAGAGAATAGTGTCATCAGCATACATATGAATTTCTGCTGATCTACAGACTGAGGGGAGATTATTAATAAACAGAGAGAAGAGGATAGGGCCAAGGATGGAACCTTGGGGGAAGCTAGAGAGGATAAGGAGTTGGGAGGATAGAGCATCGCCAATCAGAACCGATTATTCCCTGTTGAGAAGATATGAGCTGAATCAGTCTACAGCGGGTTCAGTGAGAATGACAGAGCCAAGAGTTTGTAGTAGTAGGGGGTAAGAGATGGAATCAAAGGCTTTCGCAAGGTCGATAAAAATGGCAGCTGTAATACGATGCCTGTCCATTGCAGTGAATATAGAGTCGATGACATGCAGAAGTGAAGATGTAGTCGAGTGATGCTTCTTAAAGCCGAACTGGATGGGGAAAGAGTGTTGGATCTGGCAAGGTGGTCAGAGAGCCTAGAATGAATAAATGATTCTTGAAATTTAGCTAGGGAGAGGAGGAAGGAGATGGGCCTGTAGTTTTCCATAGGAGGAGAGGTCCCCTCCTTTGTTCAGGGGAAGGATTTTAGCTGATTTCCAGGCCTTGGGAACAGTGAAGGAGGAGAGAGAAAGGTTTAGGATATGGGTAAGCGTGGCGGCAATGGCAGAAGCAGAGAAGTGGAGAAGCCTGGGATGGAGACCATCAGGGCAAGACTTGGAGAAGTTTAGGGCAAGAAGGGTAGAGTAGACTTCTAGAGGAGTGAACAGGGGAAATTGTAGTTGGAAGGCTGGTCAGATGCAACATGGTGGGCTGATGGGTGTGTGGGAGATGAAGGGGAACTAGTGCCTGGGAGAGCACAAGTAGCGAAGAATTTTTTGAAGAACTCGGCCACCAAGGCAGGGTCCAAGACATGGGACCCTTCTACATTGAGAACAGGGGATGTATGTTTGGCCAGAGGGTCTAGAAGAGAGTGGAGTACCGTCCAGAAGGATGCAGGAGTCAGTTTATTTTGTTGTAAGTGGCACATGAAGTAATTTGCCTTCGAGAGGCGTATGGCCTTATTGCAGTTATTTCTGAGGGCCCTGTATTCTTGCAGCTCAGACTGGAGGAGGGAGAAATTATGAAAATGTATTTTTAAACTTTATTTAGAGATAAAGTATTTAGAAAATGCTACTGTATGGACCTGATAATACACAAGAGAAGGAAAGGGAAAGAAAGAGCAGCGTTCCTTGTGTGTCTTGCCCCAGGTCTTTGAATTGACTAAGTTTTAAGTACCTCATTAGGTCTCTTGTCCTGCAACTGTTTCTTGCATTATAGCCTGTAGATTTCTACTTGAAAGACTTGAGTTGCACAAGGGCTGTGGCATGGGGACATAGCTTGCATGGAAGACGTCCCCATTACACCCTTTGCAGATTACAATTTAAATTGCATCATTTAAATTTGCTAGCATATTTCACTACTAGTGACTACCTTATGACATCCTTCTGAATTCAGATCTGCACAATGAGTCATTTGTAGCTTTATGGTACCAACAATGAACTGTATTAAAGAAGTTTCCTAGAGTTATAGTGGATATAATTAGTATTTGTGCACAAGCTTAGCTCAGTGGTGTTCTGTATGGGACTGCATTTTGGTGGGAGGTCAGTGGGAACTTTGAGAGGACACCTGAGAGCATATAATTTGTGCTATATTGCATTGCCTTATGTGTCAAACCCATTCAGTACCTTACCCAGAACTCTTTTCCGTCTTTTCCCCTTTATAAATCCTATCCCTAGTTTATATACTGTATATGTGCTGTGTTTTGCCGTTTTGTTGCATACTGCGTTAATACTGCTATTAATGTATTGCTATGTTGGGTACTGTGAAGGAGGGTCTGTTATAGACTAGAGTAGTGATATCCTGAGGGTATGATCCTGCTTTCTATTTAGTAAATCAAATGGCTGCCGTAATCGAGGCACCACCATTTTGTACATGTAAAAAAAAAAAATAAAAAAAATAAACAAGTAGCATCCAAGTTCCCGGCCTGAAAAATAAGTTCCAACAGCAGCTTATGGACTGAACCAGAGGCCTAGAAGGTAAGGAATAGCTGAACTGGCTTTCTATAGATTACTAAGATTGTTGTAAACCCTGAAAGGAAAATTTCAAATAAAAAAAGTAAACTATTAAATTGTTATAGTAGTAGTAATATTATTTATAAAGCACCCTTCCCCAGAGGCTCAGGGCACTGTACAAGAATAGACAGGCAAAATAAAAATACAATAAATAAACTGAATAAAAACTATATAAAAATGCTAAATTTCCATCATAACAATTTAAAATAACACAGCAGCTATATCCAAGGACTATCGCAGCAAGCAAGCAAGGAGTGCATGCTACTTTGGTGTGCGGCTCCATTTTTTGACTACCTGTCCTCTGCTGATTGTTTATGACAGACATTGTTTCTTCACTCGCTGTATCTACTGTGCAATTTGCTTTATGCCTTTAATGCCTCTGTTAAAGTATTTCTAGCCTGTTACTAGCATTTACACACATTATTTTCACACTAGTAATGTTTGCAGTCTGGTAAACTCCTGTGTCTTCTGCCTGTAGCTCACCTGCTGCCCTTCTTGACTTTCATTCTCTCTCCCCACTTTCCCCCTAGATCTGCCTTCCTACCATCCTATCTTCTATTGGCTACTCCCCCCCCCCCTCTCTCTCTCTCTCTCTCTCTTTCTCCTTTGTGGCTCTATTGTTGTTACCCACTGACCCAGTTTTGTCCTCTTCCCTCCCCAGACACAGCCATTTGACTGTGCCACCTGCCTAGATTAAGGGTGGAGAGGGATAAGTCCCCTGCCCTTCCCACTGCACCCCTGAGATGTGCAACAGTGCAGTTGGACCCCAGGTACTGCAGCAAGCAAGGAGTGCAAGCTACTTTGGTGTGTGGCATCACTATGTGACATACACAGGGCTTGCCCACCCACCTGCCTGAGCACAGCACTCTGCTTTATACACTCCTGTCTTACTTCACGTAAGTGCTCACATCTGTCCCTACGTTGGTAAGCATCCTTAATGGTGTTGTTTAGTGGGTCGGTAATACATATCCAGGTCTGAATCCCATGGTCAGGGCTGCGTTCTCAGGCAACTACAGGTTTTGAATTTATTGATTCAACATAGGTTCATGTTCTGAGTTGTTTTTGCCCCTTCAGCATTTGTTAGCTCCTGCTATATGATCTGGGTGCTATCTAGTGATGATAGCGACTGAAAATGACTGACTACAAAAATAGCAACTCATTTTCAGCACTATCATTTTGGGCTACCCTGCAAGGGTAGCGATGCAATAGCAAGGACGATGACCGGAAGGGGAGGGATAGGGAGAAGGAGGGGGAGAGATACAGAAGAGGGTTTAGGTAAGGGGGTGTGCCTGCTGCAGCCGAGCTAGCCCTCTGATGTGATGGTGAGGGTGGCTGGCTCCAGTGCAGTAGGCACTGGGTTCCGGATAGAGCAGGGGAAAGAATTTTGCCACTGCTTTATTTTTTCTATTACTGGTTCAGAGTGTTGCCCCCTCCTCAATATGCACCCCCTATAGTTGGTAATCTAAAATCAGGGTGGTGTGCGGGGGATGCAGATCCCTGACAAAAGCATTATGTTTTTCAGGAAATGTGGTTGCCGAGAAGTGCATATCGCCGATTTGCTTTTCAGCTATATGCACTCGCCATAATAGCAATCGCTGTTTTGTGGTCGCTATTATGACATGGAACTGATCTGGGTTAATCCCTCTGCATCACAGTTCAACTGCAGGTGGGAGCCATAGCAGAGCGGTAACCATATATACAGTACCACCCACCTGAGCGGTAGCCATATATCCAACCCCCCACCCATCCTCCCAGATTCTGTACCAACATTTATACCTACTAGACTTCCTGTTCCTGCCCTCACCCATACAGGACTTGCACCTGTTACCAAAGATTAGTGCTAATCAGCACCACATGCATCCTGCAAAGCAATCAGCCCTCTAACAGGCTTGCCTGCTTTCTGTTTGTCTACCACCAATCCACAGCTACCTTCTCTCTCTTCTATCTCCAACACTCAAAACTCAATTTTCTTGTTAACAGTCCAGCTGTCCTCTACCTGACTTGCCCTTTATATCTCCTCTCTTTACACTGCCAGGATAAGTGCACCTCGAATAATCTCAGTGGTGAATTCCATCTGATCTTCAACACTTCAGACTCTGTATAATAGTGCAATGGCTGTGCTAGGACTATTTATTGATTTGTTACTTATTTCAGCCACCTTGCTCAGTGATATTGCTATCTCTGAATACTGTCAGTGCGAGGGCATGCACGACACTTGTAAATCAATGAAGTACTCTGGTGGTACTGAGAATGAATACTCTTTAATACAAACTCACACACTAGGAACCCTCAGAAAGTTTTTGGAATGAAAGCTGAATCACTTTGTAGGAAGTAGTACTAGACTTGTCAAAACGTTTAAACCTGCCATTATTCTTGGTGTTATCTACTTAATTCTCCTGGCAGGCAACATCGAGACTAACCCTTGTCCCTCCCCTTCCCCAGTATCTTTGCTGAGCCTGATTATTTTGTGATGATTAAACAGGGTCTGTGAATAATCCACTTTAATGCCCAAAGCTTGCTCTCCGAGTTCCACGAAACTGAGGCATGGATGGCAACCTATAAACCAGATGTGCATGCCATTAGTGAAACCTGGGTCCATCCCTCCACTCAAAGTAATGAAATAATGTACTTCTGCCTGGATATTTAGGAGTGACAAGCTACTTAAGAGAGCTGGAGGTGTCATGTTTTATGTAAAAGACTCAATTGCCACAGAAGAATTTAAACTGAAGTGTTCCTTTGCCTGTCACTGTGAATACCTGGCGATACAGCTAAAGCTGGATGATACAAAAAAAATTAACAATCATTTGTGTCTATAACCTGCCCAAATCTAATACTCAGGGGCTACAGCACTTCTCTGATTTGGACTTGGTCACTTCTAATGCTATTGTTGAATTACTATTATGTAAGATTTCAATTGGAACTGGTCTGGGAATGTTGCCTCATGCTATAGGAACAGTCATTTGGACACAGGTCTACAGCAGTTAATAAGTGCCCCTACCAGGTAAACTTATGAACTCAGAGGCACACTACTCTTGGCTGGATTCTAACAGGCCTAACCACACACTTAGTTGTGGGGTTATTGCAGACTCTGTAAGTGACCACCACCCAATATTTTGTTTATAGAAACATTCATGCAAAAACAAATCTACACCAATGGTTCTTGAACTTTGAGATTAATCTAGATTCAGCGTACTTCATTTTCATAGAAGTTTTTCTCAGGTAGACTGATCCTAACTTAAACCAATCCCTGACATCAACTGTGATCTGGGCTTTTTCATAAATGAATTCACTGAGATCTCCAACACACATCCTCCCTTAATCAAAAGGTGTCTTAGTGGTAGGAACTGACACCAGAGCTATTTAAACTGATGAAGGAGTGAGACAGAGCTTGGATAAAATATAAAAAGATTAACTCTGCCACTAACCTTCAACATTATCAATGTCGTAGAAACTGCTGTGAAGCTAAAATAAACTCAACAAAGGGAGATTTTTACAAAAAGCAACAGTCTCTGGCAGATCCCAAGAAATTCTGGAATTCCATTAACTCCCTTATTAAACCACCATCTAAAACAAGCATGATAATGAAGAAAGGAGAAGTGGAACTAACAATATCCATTTTAATTGTGAATGGGTTTAACTCACGGTTTACTAATCTGGATGTCTATCATCATAACTTCAAAGGCTATTTGCCAGTAGAGCAGTTTAGTGATACCTTAACTAGACTCCATTTAAGGGTTGCGTGGGTGGAGCCCCACAGTCCTCTTGGTAGGACTACAAGAAAAGCAGCTTGCAAATGCAGAACCACATGAAGTGTCAAAAGTTTCCTCTGCATCTCTGCATCATGGCCCAGTCCATCTGCCTGTACTACTTTTTTTGTTTATGTTAAAATGCAAAACTAAGGAACCATGAAAGGCACAAAGCTGAATGTCCACCTGCATTGTATTGGCAGCTGTCTGCCCTTACTATGTTTTTGTTCCTGGTAAACTGCAAAAATACGGAATACTTGGCAGAACAGGATGCAGTCGACTGCACTCCCATCGTGCTAAATTAGGTAGGTGAGACCGGGTTAAAAATTGATTTTGTTAGCTGGCCCAGTGGCACAGAGGGCTGAGCCGCTGGTGCCTTACCTCACGGCATGCCAGCGACGCAGGTTAGAAAATGGCCTTGGGCTACCAGGGTACTGGCTTGGGGGTGGAGGGTTGGAATGGGATCAAGCTATGGCTCTCTCTTCCATAGGAGTGGATGACCGGTCCACTGTAGTCCCACTCCCACTGGGTGGAGGTCCAGTGGGTAGCACAGGCAGACAGGAGTGGCGACCCAAGTCTGGTGAGTGGCAGAAGGGGCCACTGGATCCTGGCATGTGTGTGTGCCTCCACGCACGTACACACATGTGTACACCGTGGCCTCATAGGGGAAGGGAGTAAAACAGTAAAAGCCAAAAAAGTATTTATAGAAAAAAAAAATGATTTTGTTTGCTTTTAAAATAAGTAATGTGGAACAGGAAATACATAATATCACTGGATCTCTAAACTGATTTAGGAACTTAAGCCCACTCTAAAAAGAACTTCAGGGTGTAATGCGGAGCATCTCTAGCTTTGCTTTTCATGAAAAGCCGCTCCCTATGTAAAAGGCATCTTGTTTGCATATGTATCCATAAGAGCAAGATGAGAGGTTTATGTAGAAAAGAAGAAATCAGTTTTACCTCTCTTAATCTTGTATTGTATAATTATCTCCATGTGCACGCCTGCAGTGGACACCAAAATGACATACTCATTGCATATTAATATAGCTCATTGCATATTAATTAGCTAGCACTGTTGTCCTTATCTGCCATCCAATTCTATGTTCCTATAATATACTGCTTGGCTACCATCGTATATGCAAGCAATAATGCCCAGCAGGGTGGGTGGTATAGCCCATACCGCCCACCCTGGGGGATATTACAGTGCTTAGAAAATGGGATGTTTATTTAAATTGTAATAAAATATGTTAAAAAAAATCACAATTTAGGAACAATAAATAAAAAATAATTTTGTTCTAAAGTGGGCCCACTGCTGGTAGAGATGCCAGTAGAGAGTGCTGCTGTTTGTGAGAAACTTTTATGTTTGTGTTGCCATTTGTGAACTCCTGTTTGTGACAACTATCACTTTCTCCATCCTTAACTTCTTGCCCCCATTACATGGCAACGTCTATCTCCCCCCCACTGCCCATCCACCCACCCACCAGTGATAGAACAGATTATTAGCTCATCAAACAGAGTGATGAACTCTGTTGTAGAAGCTTCTGCATTTCCATTCTGACACATTGATCTGTAAGTCGTGCTGGCATCTTTTGATTTAGCTGTCAGTAACTCCACCTCTATGGCTGTTTGCAATGGGTGAGAGAAATAGGGCAATGCAGGGGATGAACAAGCAGGAGACTGTACTTTTATTTATTTATTTATTTATTCATAAGTACATCGGAATTACAACCCTTTGAGTCAAGGACTTGTTTCCAAAGGCTCCACGTCATGATACAGAGAGAAGAGAAAATACAGATAGTAATGAACATTAAAGACAGGTAATACATACAATGGAGACATTGAATACAATTAACAGGGTGACAGTGTCATCCAGCAGATGAACTTCAGTCCTATACAAATAGTAGCTAGGCAGTTATTAATATGTCATCAGTAGAATGAGGTGCAGGCCTGTACACTCAGTAGCTAGGCAGTTGCCAACATACAAGCACAGTAACTTCTTATGAGGTACAAAGGGTGCTGCCTCCGGAGACATTGTCAAGGCTTGCTAGGCTTCGGCTCCCTGAAGAGAGGCACACAGAGGCCTAGAGTGGTTTTGGAAGAGGACACTCACAGTTGCAGGTGGACAGAATGCGATTCTTGAGTGTGACCTTGAAGGGTCCTTGTTTGGTGAGAGAGGTGATGGCAGGGGGGAGGGCACTGTACCAGGAAGGGGCTCTGAAGTGGAAGGATCTTTGTGCTAGTGCAGTCCTGACCCTAGAGACATGCAATAAAGTCTTGGAGGCACTGCGAGTGGCAACAGTGGGGGGTGGCAGGGAGAAGGGACATGGAGAACCCAGTGGGACATACCCAGTTGTATTTTTTTTTGGCAAGGAGGCAGGACTGATATTGAAGTCTCTCCCTGAGTGTGAGAATGTTGGTTAAAGAATAAAGGGTACAGGTATGTGTCCGTTTATTGGTTCCAGACTGGAGCCAGCATGCCTTGTTAATGGAGGTGTGGATTTTGTTTAGAGCAGTGGTGTCGGCTGCTGCATATACTGTGAGTTCATAGTCCACTAGGGATAGGACAGAGGAGGTGACTGCCAGGTGCAGGGCTTCGGGTGGCAGGCAGTCCTTATGTCAGTATAACAGGCCAATGTGTGCATTGGTGGCTGAGGTGACTGTATTTATGTGAGAGTGAAGTGAAAGGGTAGGGTCAAAAGTGATGCCCAGGTATTTGTAGGTGGGGACTTGGTCCAGTGGATGGAGTGAACTGGAGAGGATCTGGAGGGGGCTGTCCTTGGTCTTGCTTTGGCAGTGGGCGAAAAGCATGGATTTGTTTTTTTTTTCATATTAACAATAAGTCAGCGGTCCATTAACCAGTTCTCAATTTGACTGAAAGAATGCTAGAGGGAGGACTGGAGTACAGCATGGTCAGGGTGGGAGGCAAAGAGGACCGCATCATCCATATAAAGAAGAACCCTGCCTGAGCAGAAGCTGGGCAGGGAGTTTAAGTAAAGACTAAGGAGCAATGGGCTCAGGATGGAGCCCTGGGGGACACCAGAGTGCACAGGCTGGGTACTGGAGAGGGTGGTGTGAATTTGTACACATTGGGACCTTGAGGTAAGGTAGCTAGAGAACCAGGAGAGGGGTCTGTGAGAGAAGCTGAGCTGTTGCAGTGTGTTCAGTAAGAGGGGGTGTGAGACCATATCAAAGGCCTTGGAGAGGTCAATAAAGATGACACAGGTGAGGTGGCTCTTGTCTAGGGCAGAGTGAAGGAAGTTAGAGATTTAGCTGATGAGACTCATAGTACTTTGTCAGTTTAGTCTCCCGCAGATGGAGACATTCTGCCGACTTGTCGCAGGAAAGAAAGTGGTTGGTGTCTGGAGGGGGGGTCAGGTAGTGTTAATAGCTAAGAGTGCTCTTTGCTACTGCTAGACTATTAAAAGAAAAAAAAAATGCTTTGTTTTAACAGTTTGAGGCACTTTGTGATTCCTAACATTAAATTGGCAAATTATGCTTGCAGCCCATCTCTTGCTCACTAAAGGAGAGAAAACAATGGTGACATCAAGTTTTAAAAATCTGAGTTCACCATGATTTTGGTAATGAGGTCAGTTGGTACGGGTACTTTTTTTGCCTGGGCTCTGTTGTCTGATAGATGCCCACCTTGTCAAGGGCCTCAGCCATTCAGAGTCTGGGAAATCCTTACCCACAGTATTTTCTAAGGGGAAATATATGAAGACTTTTTCCGTGGGGATGAGAGCCCAACCATTCATGATAGATAGGTAGGTAGGCAGACAGACAGAGACAGACAGACAGACAGACAGACAGATAGATATTGCAAAAAAAAGAAAAAAACTTTCTTAGTGAACTAGATAGGGTTAAAGCAACCAAAGGAGGGAAATGTGGTGTTAGGACTTCCAACCCTAACACCCCACCCTGCAGGCAGCAAAACCATTACAGTTTCACCTTTCCTGTGTCTTCACAAATCAGGCACTGCATGTACCTTGGGGTTGTCAACCATAATGCTCAACCTGTCATTATACACTCTACACATCTCAGCTTATTTACTGATGGAATGGGGTGAGTGTTAGGATTCACAGCCCCAAGGTACACCAAACACCTGATTTGGGAACCCTAACACTACATTCCCCTACTTTTGTCACTTTAACCCTAACTGGTGCATTAACAAAGTTTTTTGCAAAGAATACATCTTTCTTTCTTTCTTTCTTTCTTTCTTTCTTTCTTTCTTTCAAAAAAAATGTAATTAATGCACAAGTTAGGGTTAAACTAACCCTTCAACTCAATCCTAATACCCCACTCCCACCCTGCAAGCAGGAAAAGGAAAAACATTACAATTCTGACTGTCCTGAATCTGGTCAAATCAGGCCTGGGATCTTCCTTAGGGTTATCAACTCTAATGCTACCCCAATTCCATCATCAAATAAGTTCAGATTTGTAGATTATATGAGAATGGCGTGAAAGTGTTAGGGTTAGTAACCCCAAGGAAAACACACCAGGCCTGATTTTCCAAGACTCAGGACAGCCA
Source organism: Neoceratodus forsteri (assembly GCA_016271365.2). Classification (NCBI taxonomy): domain Eukaryota; kingdom Metazoa; phylum Chordata; order Ceratodontiformes; family Ceratodontidae; genus Neoceratodus; species Neoceratodus forsteri. The sequence goes on from JADMNL010000023.1 coordinate 481,359,833, forward strand.
AAACTGTAATGTTTTTCCTTTTGCTGCTTGCAGGGTGGGAGTAGGGTGTTATGGTTAAAAACCATAATGCCACATGTCCCTTGTTTTGTTGATTTAACTCTAACTGGTGCATTAAAAATGTTTTTTACAATAAATTTCCTTACTTTTTGAGATAGTAAAATCATATCATCATTCATGCAGGTCACTTCAGGAATGCATCATTGTAATCATGAAGTCCAGGGCCATCTGAACCCAGAGCTTCTGTGTCTCCATTTATCCACATGCGTATTTGGATGTGGAAGCGCAATGTGCCCTGCTCTTCCATTTCACCAGAAAAGCAATTTATGTGCTTCCTTGTATCTTTTTTTTTTTTTTGTAGGGATGGGCCATTTTTAGTTCATATTTCTTAGGTGCTTAGTGATGTAGTAGTCATTAAGACCTTTGTACTGATATATACATTGTCTGTTAACTCCAAAGACTGACAGAGTTACAGATTGTTAAAGTGGCAACGTTATCCTACAGGAAATATATATATATTTATTTTTATTTTGTATGTGTTTTTTTTCTATGTCCCCAAAATTTTTTTTCATGTATTAGTGTTGTAGCACTCATTAAGACCTTTATTTTGAAATATAGATGTTCACCTTACTCCAAATATTGACAGAGTTATGGATTGTTAAAGTTGAAATATGGGAAAAAAAACAGTGTTCCAAGTTATTTTTTCAGATGAAGGGATCTGTTTTTGTGAGGTTGCATCATTCATACAAAAAAGATTCCTTTATATGAAAAACAAAAATGTGAAAAAAAAAAAAAAGTCCTAATACTTTTATTCATATGAAGGGATCTTTTTTTGTGAGGTTGTGTCTTTCATACAAAACAAATCACTTCATACAAAAAAAGAATAGCAACATAGAAGCTATTGGCAGAAAAGGACCTTCTGGTCTACCCAATCTGCACTAAGGTCCCCTACCAACTGTACTATAGTAGACCCTAAACTGATCTCCAGACTTGTCCCCCTAGCCCTTTTACCAAGGTCCTCTTGTGTCTACGCATGTATGTTTGAAACCTATTACATTCTTGGTACCCACCACCTCTGCTGGGAGGCTGTTGCAGGCATCCACCACCCTTTCCATAAAGAAGCATTTCCTCACATCCACTCTAAGTCTCCCCACTTCCAGCTTCATACAGAATAGTGCCACCTTGTCCCTGAGCATCTCTTTCTGTGCAAAATGCTCCCTTCCTGTTCATTATTGACATCTTTGAGGTATTTAAATGTTTCTATCATATCTTCCCTTTCCCTCCTTTCCTCTAGAGTGCACATATTCAACTTCTAGAATCTTTCCTCGTACGGGTTCTGATCAGGCCCTGCAACATTTTGGTTACCCTTCTCTACCCAGTCTATGTCTTTCATAAGATGGGGCCTACAAAACTGGACACAGTATTCCAGGTGGAGGTCTCACCATTGATCTGTACAGGGGTATCACCACCTCCCTGTTCCTGCTGGTGATAGCCCTCCCTATGCAACCCAGTATTCTACTAGCCTTTCCCACTGCTTTATCACATTACTTTTCTACTTTCAGGTCATTAGATTAAGGCTCAGTCCACCCCACAGCTATTATATCTTTGTCCCTTTTTGTCATAGTAAAATTCCTTCCCTTACTGCGTTGGCCATCCGCCAGCTTACTTAATCTTTCTTTGCCTTTTTTCTCCTCCAGATCCTTAGCCCGGATTGGATATCTCAATCTGTGGTGGCTGCAGTCCGTGTCCTATTCCCCACCACCAGAAGCAAACCCAGGTACGAGCCCAAGCCACCAGAGGATTTGCACACAGCTCCATGGCACTCAGAGTCGCCTTGTCAATTGGACATTTTTTATTTCTATCTCTTTCCTACGGCCACTACTGGTCATTCCACCCTTAGCTCACTGGCACTATTTGCATGGAGATTTCCCTGCAGGCTAGCTACCTCCTCTGTCTGCAGTATTCTCTCATATTTTTTTTACCACCCGCCCTCCCCAACCCCAGACTCTAATAAATATGTCTCCCCACAAGTTCCCTCCTTCCTCCCGATTGACTCCTGAATATACTTCCACCCTTAATGGGGCCCACCCCACCACCTCTCACTATTAAATCCATGTTTGCTCCAATTTCTATGCCCTTTGCTAGCTACTGTCATCTCCCCTTAAAGGGGCACCTATCGACCTGTAACAAAAGATACAAATTATAAATGTTTTCTTTTCTTTTTAATTTTTCTTTTTTGTTCTCAACTTCGCTGCTACAAATTGTTAGCACCCCTTTTGCTTGCCCACCTCTGTTGACAAAATGCACAATCACAGGTTCCTCCTTGCCCTCAGCTCCATGGCTGGTCTACTACTGCTGACTGACTTTTGTACCTCCATCCTACCTGCTGACCAAATATGTCTATGCACATTTACCAAAACATGCACTCTAAACCACCCCCCACTCTACACAGCCAGACATAATCTGTCCCACATAGGCTCTACCATGCTGGCATTACTGTCAAGATTGGAACATCGATTACTAGGCTGTTTTGTTGACTCCCTGACCTTCCAGCCCCTCCACTGGCTCCCTCCTTCCTGCCCCCTTATATAACTCCTTCTCCTTGCTGGAGATGTGGAAAGCAACTCAGGGCCCCCTAACATATCCATTGATCACACAAATGATACCTGGGAAGGACACGCGGGCCTCAGGATTGCACACCAAACATTTGCAGCCTTCCATCCAAGTTCTCTGAACTAGAAGCCTGAGTGTCCCAATACAAGCCACACATCCTAGATCTCTCAGAGACATGGCTGAAGCCATCCCATACCAATGCCACATATCACCTACCCAGCTACTCCATTCTGTGCTCGGACAGACCAGGGCAAAAGAGAGGTGGAGGTGTAGCACTGTACATGCTTGATCATATCACAGCCACCACTATCACATGCTCAACCCCCACCTCTGCTACTGAATGGCTAGTAGCTGAGGTTGTCTTGGGTGCTACAAAAAAACTCCACCTAGGCTGCTGCTACAACCCCCCCAACCCCACAGTAGGAGTCCAAGGCCTATCCAATTTTCTGGAAGGACTTGCACATGTCACCCCTTCCAGAGATACAATCATACTTGAGGACTTTAACCTCAACTGAACTGGCTCCACAGATACTGATTATGTTCATCTCCTGAAATCCTACAATCTGGAACAAGTCATCACTTCCACCACCAGATTCAACACCCACTCACTCAACCATATCACACTAGATTGGATTATCACTAATCTGGTAAACACGGTCCTCCAGGTGAGTCAATGCCCGACTCAGTAAGTGACCACACCCCAACTTATGTCCTATTAACCACCAAATCAACCTGCTCCCCCAAACTCTTGACACTCAGGAAATTTAACTGCCAAGACTGTGACTCTGTCCTAAATGATGTCAGGACCATTAACTGGTCCAAACTCTACTCATACAAGAATGTCTCAATTGCAGTTACATTCTTTACCGATGTCGTTTTCCAAATTTCAGGACAAACATTTACCCATCACCACAAGAAGGGTCAGAGGTGGCTGTACCCACTGGTTATCCAAGGAGCTACTGTCCCAAATGAAATGCAGAGACAAATCATGGAAAGCCTATAAGACATCCCCCTTCCTCTAGCCATGGAACATGTACAGACAACTGCAAAACTCCTGCAAGCAGGTGGTAAAGTCCCGGAAGTGTAAATACTACACTGACCAGCAAAATGATGCACATGGCAACCCACGCCATTTCTGGGCCTCAATAAATTCTCTCCTAGACCCTAAGCTTAACAAGTAAATCATACAGGTAAACTCCCCATCGGGACCCATCACTGATCCTGGTGCAATTGCGTACACTTTTAACAGAATGTTTACTGACCTCACGCCATATACTAGTAAACTTCCTTCTTAGCCTCCCACTGACCAGAAAAGCTAGCCACAATGCATCCAACCATCTCCTAATGCTACCAGTCCTCCAGTTCACTTAAGACCATTGCCTAAACATTACCACCAAACTCCTTAAGTCACTACCAGCCAGAGGCAGTCCAGGTAGTGACTGGCTATACCCTACCTTCCTAAAGTTGCTCTCCCAAGCTAGTGCTAAGGCCCTAACATTCATCTTTAACCGTGCCCTCACAACCTCAATGGTGCCTGACTCGTGGAAGCATGCTAATGTGAAACACATTTAAAACTGTCAACCCCTCACCCCATAAAACTATAGACCCATCTCCCTCCTCCCACACCTGAGCAAATTACTAGAGAAAATCATTCACTACCAATTATCTGACCACCTAGAAAAACACCGCCTCCTGTGCTCTGTTCAGCACAGTTTCTGCAAACACCACAGCACCTCCTGTGCCTTGGCTGTATTCTCCAACCATGTTCTTAGGAATATGGACCAGGACAAAGCCACCTGTCTTGTGTTTGTGGACCTATCAAATGCCTTTGACCTCATAGGCCACCATCTCCTCTACTCCACACTGCTGAACTTTGGCTACTCCCCAGACACTATAAGATGGTTCCGTAGCTACTTCTCAAACAGGTCCCAGTCAGTCTTGACAGGTAATGACTCCTCTGCTGCCCTGCCTATCCACTCTGGAGTACCCCAGGGATCAATAATTGGACCCCTACTCTTTTTGATGTTCATTACTGATCTCCCTGCTGAAAGCAATAAAATGCCAGGCCCTCCTATGCTGATGATTTAGTCATCTATCATGGTGAAAAATCCCTTGAGTCCCTATCTACCGCCTTCGCACTAAACTATGGAGCAACTCAGGACTGGTTCTTCTCCAGAATACTTCTCGTAAATGAGAAGAAGAAAAACGCAATGCTTTTTGGTTCTAAACCATTCCTAGTAAAGGTTGCAAAATCAAAAGCCAGCCTCCAGATTGCCACCCCTGCTGGCACTCATCTCAAAACTGTCCCATGTTTCAGATATCTAGATGTGACTCTAGATTCCTCCCTAACTTTCAGTGAACACATCAGTAACACAGTAACAAAAATCCACCAAAAGCTAGGTGTGGCCTATCACCACAATTGATATCTGACCCCTGAAACTTGCCTAGCCATTGCACAAGGAAATCTACTGCCCCTTCTTGATTACTGCTCCCCTGTATATGCAACTGTGCCCCCTCCACTACACTCACGCCTGAACACCACGTATAATTCCATTTGTCTCTTTGCCCTTCAAGCCCCTTTCTCCATTCACCACTACTCTCTATATCAGTCTCTAGGCTGACTCACAGTTCTGGGGCATTTTGATTTTGCAGTGGGCTGTCTAGTTGACAGTGTACTCAGGAACTTTCAGCTGTCCCCTTACTCTGATCTACTGTCTGACAAGGTGTCCTCTCGGTGCCTACAGGCTTCCTCAATCCCCCCTCTGAAAGTCCCTCACATCACTACTTCTATAGGTAGCAAAGCTTTCTCAGTCTCTGCCAGTTCCCTCTGAAATAGACTTCCATTATCCATCCGGTTGTCCACCTCCCACCAGTCCTTCAAATCAAGCCTAAAAGCGTGGCTGCTGGCTGGGTCCACTTGTACCTGTAACAGTTTCCTAGACAGATCCAGGGCCCGTAACCCACCCTAGTACTGACTACTTACCAAAGCAACCACCCCCCAGCATCTATCCTTCTGAGCCATCAGAATGTACTGAATTGTTAATCTAGCCATTCTCTGTTAGCACCTGATCCATTGCTTTACCTACTAGTTACCACGTTTCCCTGTGACTGTTTGTTCATACGTTTGTATGCACCTTTGAATAACATTAAGGTATCCAACACAATGTATTGTTTTCTTTTTTTCTTCTCTGACATGCAATGACATGTACTCAACCTCAGCTGAAGACTGTTTTCAGAAGTCTCGTTTTCATACAACTGTATTATATTGATTGCTATTTTGATCTATTGTTTTTGTGCATTATGGCTGCCACCAAGTGTCCCAGGTTGTGGCTGAAAATGGTCCTCTGGATCAGCTTGCTTGCCCAGTTAAAGACATACATACATACAGTACATACATACATACATAAATAAACAAATAAATAAATAAAATGTTCTCCCTTACATAAAAAGTCACCCCTCCTCATTCTGACCTACCCTGTCCCTCTTGAATACAGCATACCCTGGAATGGCTACATCCCAAACATAGAAACATAGACTTTGATGTCAGATAAGGATCACTTGGCCCACCCAGTCTGCCCATTTCCTTACCTATTGAATAAGCTGCAGATCCTAGTTAACCAACAGCCCACTTCTTCCTAACCCCCACCAGAATTGCCTTATGTCTGTCCTATGCATTCTTCAATTTCCCCACTGTTTTTGACCCCATGACCCCCTCAGGAAGGCCATTCCATGCATCCACCACCCTCTCCATGAAAAAATACTTCCTCACATTGCCCCTGAGCTGTCCTCCCTCTATCTTCAAATTGTGCCTCCTTGTTCTTGCACATCTCTTTTTCTGAAAGATGCTACCCTCTTGGACTTTGTTGATTACCTTGAGGTACTTGAGTTTCTAACATGTCTCCCCCTCCTTTCCTCCCAGTCCTGGTTTTCTTTTCACCAGGTCTCTGTAACTGTTTCTATATTCAGGTCTTCTACTGCCATGGTGGCCTCTATGTCTGCCATCTTGTTGCCCAGACTGCCAGCATTTGCACACATGACTCTCCAGTTTGGACTTCTACCTCCCCTCAGCTTGCCTCTTTGTCCTTCCCCATTTCCTCCACTGTTTTCTTTCCACATGTCACTTCCCTCTTCCTCTGGTTTATCTGTTTTTGTTGTTTCTTTTGGTACTTCTTGCTTTTGGGATACCCACTTCTGACCCTGTAATTGGGTGGTATATGGGGGGACATACAATGTCATCCTGCACTATTCCACCTTCCCCATCAGCTAGTTTAAATGCTCACTAATGTAGCATTTAAACTGTTTACTGAGGATCTGTTTCCCTCCTGAAGGGATGCTGGCTGTCAGTCCTGTGCAGGCCTCCATCCTGCCAGGTGGATCCCCAGTCCCCAATGACTCTGAATCTCTCTTATGTGCACCATTTCCTCAGCCATAAGATGAAGTCCCTTTTGAGGAGCCTCCTGCTTTCCCCCTTGTCCTGAACAGGTAGCACCTCTGAGAAAGTAATCTATTGTGCCACATGCCTGAGGTTGCTCCCCAGTTTCCTGAACTCCTCCTGGACTATTTCTGACCTCTTCCCAGCCAGGTAATTTGTCCTCAAGTGGACCATGACATCCAGCTCTCCCTCCCTCCCTCTCTGTTTCCCCAGCAATCTTTAGAATCCTCCTTCCATCCCTATGAGCAATGGCATTAGGAAGGCACCATACCACCATGTCATCATCCCCACCTATCCCCAACTGTATCCCCCTTACTAACTAGTTCCCCACCAGGATTTGCTTCCTCCTCTGGGGTCCTCTGCTACCCATCTTGGGGTCTCCATCATGGAGGACCTTCACATCTGCCCCAACCACTACTTTGGGTGCCCACATGAGACAGTCCCTCCTGCCAGTGCAGTGTAGGAGGTGTGCCTATGCTTCACCATACTAACCTTCCCCTCTTTTTTCATGAGGTTGTGTCATTCATACAAAAAAAAAAACTAAGTCCAAATTTCTTTTTTATATGAAAAGAATCTTTTTTTTATATGGCCCTATTCTTTTTTTGTATGACCATAAAAAAAAGAAATTTAGGTCATGAAAAAAGATGTCAAAATGTTTTAAAAACACATTTTTCTATGATTTTTCTAAAAACTAACCATAGAATCCACCCAAAAGAGGCCCAATTAACAAGATACATATGTTGGTGTCTCTGCATGGCATAATTTTTATGGGCTTTCAAAAAGCAAACAAACAAAAAAAAAACAGAAACAAGATGAAAGCAAAAAAACCAAAAGACTACCCCATATGAAACAGAATCTTTTTTCACATGGGCCAAATTCTTTTTTCATATGAAACAGCTATCCAAAAGACTGTACTGAGCATGCTCACAACAGAAATTCAAATCCTTATAACTCTGAAATGGATTAATATTGTTTACCAAACCAGTGAAAAGTGTAGCTCTGGCCTAAGCCCTTTCTTTCCTGAAAACTTCAGAGGAAAATTCCAAACTCTCTTGGCATTAGGTGATGACAAAAAAAATAAAACAGCAAAAAATCCTGATTTTGTTCGCTATTTTTACTATCTGGATCTTGGAATCCACACATCTAACAAAAACAAATCTTAGCAAGTCAAGAGACCTTGCCCCCAAGACCAAGCATGCAAAATTCCATGTAAATCCTTTGAACGGTGGTGATGCTATTAAAGTGCAAAGTTAGGGGTTTAATATTTTTATTTATTTATTTATTTATTTGTGTCTAGGATTACAAAGTACCTTTGAGCCAAGGATCTTTTACAAAGGTTCCACGTCATGCTGGTTACAGGGTAACAGACACTAAAACATAAAACAGTTACAGGTATATGGTTTTAGACAGTAACTTTGTTTGACAAAATCAGACTGAGCGATGAGTAACTCAAGAAACTATAAGAAGAAGAGGACAAGAAGGGGAGAGGGCTGAGGGTAGGGGAAGGCATAGGTGTAGAGGGTCAGGTTGAGGTAGCCGAGGGGCATTGTCAGGACAGACACAGGGCAAGTGCATTAGAAGTTGCATTGGACAGATAAGTGCAAGAAGAGAGGGCAGAAACTGACACCTATATGGTCAGAAGCAGCGTAGGGAATGAAGATGTTATGGGGTGCAAGCACAGGTGGAGGTGCCAGTTATGGAGTGGCGGAGCTTTTTTTTTAACTCTCCAAGCATTGCTGTGGATGAGGTGTCACTAGAGAGCTCATTTAGCCAACTCCGTGCCCTGTATGCAAACGACCTTTGGCCTTGGGACGTGCAGCAGCGGGGGATTTGAAGGATTTGGAGCTTAGAGCTCCTTGTGTTGCCGTTGGTGATTTTGGGTTTGAGGAGGGTGCTGACTCCTGGTGGTGCCTTTCTCATCATGATTTTCTTAGCAGTGATGCAGGTTTGGTATTTGATTCAGTTGTTCAGTTGCAGCCAGCCTGTTTTGGAGTAGAGGTCGCAGGTGTGGGTGAGACGGTGGGAACCAGTAACGAGTTGGCAGGCTTGATTGAGGGAAGTCAAAACACGCCTGAGAGATGAGGTTGTGGCAGATCCATAGATAATGAGACCGTAGTCAGTGATGCTGATGATGGAGCTCTGGACAGCTATGGACAGAGCTTCTGGGGTTAGATGTTTCCTATGTTGGAATAGTAGGCCCATCCTGGTGTTGGCTACTTTTGCCACTTTATTGATGTGTGGGACATAGGACAAGATTACAGTCAAGGGTGAGGCCGAGATATTTGAAGGTATGAACTTGTTTGAGGGTGATTCCTTGCTTGGTTTTAATGGAGAGCTGATATTGTTTGTGTTTGTTTTGGGAGCTACAGAAGATCATGGTCTTTGTTTTTTTCTGGTTAAGTATAAGTCTGTGTTTTGTGAACCAGTTTTCAACTGCAGAGAAGGCCTGTTGGAGGTTACCTTGTAGATGAACTGGATCATGGTGGGATGCCAGGATGACAGCATCATCCACGTAGAGTAGGATCTGTTCAGGGCAGGATTCTGGCAGTGAGTTCAGAAAAAGGCTGAAAAGGAGGGGGCCCAAGATTGAGCCCTGTGAGACACCGGACCAGACTGGTCTTTGGTCTGAGATTGTGCCAGAAATTCTCACTCTTTGGCAGCGGTTGTCTAAGTAGCTTTTGAACCAGTTCACTGAGTTAGGTGAGAGCCCTGCTAGTCGAAGCTGGGCAATTAGGAGATTGTGGTTGACAGTGTCAAAGGCTTTAGTTAAGTCAATGAAGGTGGACCCAGTAAGATGACTGTTATCGAGTGAGTGATGGATTGCGCCAGTGAATTCAAGTAGCGCCATGGAGGTGCTATGACCTTTTCTAAAGCCATGTTGCTCGTTGCACAGGATGTTGTGATTGTCTAGGAAGTTGGTGAGCTGGTCTGACACAATCCGTTCTAGGGCCTTGTAGAGTGGGGGTAGGATGAAAATTGGACGGTAATTCTCAGTAGCTGTTTTGTCACCACTTTTATGAATTGGGGTTACCGTGGCAGATTTCCATAAATCAGGGAACTGGCTGAGGCTGAGGGAGAGGTTGATAATCCTGGCCAGTGGTTGGAGTACTTCTTCAAGTGTGAGTGATAGCAGTTTGAGTTCAAGGGAGTCACTGCTAGCTCTGGAGTTGCAAATGGCTTTGGTAACATAGCTGCAGACTTGATGCATTTTTACTGATTTAAAGTAGAAGGGAGAGTGGCTGGAGGTGGCTGGGAGGGCAAGGGGAACCACCTCATCGAAAAAACCCTGTGGAAGTACAGCACTGAGGTCCATGAAGGTGTCATTGAATGTATCAGCAATGAGTTTCTGGTCAAGTGTAGTTTCACCATTTATGCTGAGTACTGACAGGGGTGATTTAGACTGCTTCCCGGTGACTTCTTTAATGTTATTCCAGAAGTCCCTACCGTTGCCCCTTGAGTTAGTGAGAGCATTATGGAAATAGGTGGTCTTCGTATCCCGGATATATTTGGTGCAGTCATTTCGTGCACGTTTATAGTTAGCAATATCAACTTGTCTCCCGGTGTTTCTGGCAATCTCCCAAAGGTGGTCTCGAGCTTTTAGTTGTCTAAGTAGGTCTCTGGTGAGCCAGGGTTACATAGGACTTTGGTACTGCGCTTCTTGAAGGGTGCAAATATGTTACATGCTTGGTTGAAGATCCTGATGAAGTGTTCCAGTGTGGTATTCACATTGGTTGCAGTGAGAATTGGGGACCAATCCTGTTGACGAAGGAAGGTTTTGAGATGAGGTAGCTTGCCTCTAGGTAGAACCCGGCTAGTAATGGTTTTGGGGGGGGGCTTGATGAATTTATTGGACCAGTAGCAGATGATGGGGGAGTGGTCACTAAGTGTGTCATGGAGGACAGTGGTGTTTGTGATCCTGGCGGGATGGCTTGTTATGATCCAATCCAGAAGGGTGCTGGTACCCGTTTTATAGTTTGTCCTGGTTGGGGAGCTAACCATCTGAGAAAGGTTTGCTGCCACTATCAAGTTCCTGTATGCCCCTGCCTCTGCAGCAGGCCAGTTAATATTAAAGTCACCACAGAGGATGGTTTCTGAATCAGGTGAGAGATATTTGGTAAACTCCAGGACTGCGTTAAGCCCATTACCTTGCTCTCTCAGAGGAATGTAGACTGTGACAACAGTGATGGCTTTATTGTGTGCACCAAGAAGGATCTTGACAAGAAGAATCTGTGCAGTGGTGGTTTGGGGGGTTAAGTTGATGAGGTGCCCCTGGATTGTGTCCTTAAGGTACAGGGTGCAGCCGCCACCTCTTTTTGATGTTCAATCAAGCCGGTAGACATTATACCCAGGGAGGGTGATAGCATGGTCGGGAACCAAAGGTGAGAGCCATGTTTCTAAGACTGCTAGTATATCTGGGTTATGCTGGCAGGCAAAAGTCTGAAGGGCATCAATTTTGTGAAGAAGACTGCATATGTTAAGTGAGATTATTGAGAGGGATCCTGGTTGATTGGTCTGAGTTGTTCTTATTGTAAGGGCTGGTCCAGGATTGGGATGAATGTTTTCTGACAATAGCAGGAGAAGTAGTATACGTTTTAGAGTACTGGTGTGAGATACCCATGACTGGCACCTATTTTTTTGGGCCACAGAACTCCAAGATTCACCAGGGCAAGTAAACGGGTGGAGCCATGGGTAAAACGTGGCAGTAGTAGCGGTGAACAGGGGACGTGCCCAACGGCCATTTGGCAGAGCGGGCCATTTCGCAGTGATTGGAGATGCCTAAGGCGGGAACATGAGATTGAGAGGGAGGGTACCATGGAGGGGGTGAGAGAGCGTGAGTTGGTAGATGTTCAGGACAGTGGGGAAACATGAGCAGGGGAGATGTAGGAGCGGGAAGAGGGCAAATAAGGTGAGGAGAAAGGGGTACAGAGTATCAGTGTCATACATGATTCAATGTGAATGGGTTGGGAGAGCAGGCACAGGGTGCTGGGTAGGTGGGAGGCAGCTAGTGAAAGTGGCAGGAGGTAGGCAATGAGGTGGAGGCTCGGGGCAGGGGGAACTAGGTAAGCAGGTGGCTGAGGGAGAACGGGCAGAGGGTAGGGCAGTGAGGAGACAAGGGCAGTAGCAAAAGAGGAGGATGTAGCAGACAGGTAGTGGGGGGCATTAAAGAGTGTAACAAGACAGGGAGACAGGAGGTAGCAGCTCTAGAATAGAGTTCAGGAGTGAAAGGGTGCAGGGGAGCTACGGAATGCCAAAGGGGGGTTGGCCAGTCATGGAGTGACGGAGTGACTGCCACTAGAAGATATAAGGAGGGTATCAGGCATAGAAAGGAGGAAGGGGCAGTGAGGGGATTGAGTTGATTAGCAGAGGGGGAGGAGGAGGAGCAGGGAGGAGGGAAAGTGGGCATTAAAGAGAGGAGGTACAGGAGAGAGAGTATCCAATAGGAAACGAATATTAAATATGCTGCTCAACCGTAACTATAAATCTATCTATCTATATATATATTTACACTGTATGTATATATATATATATATATATATATACACACACACACACACAATAGGGGTGACTGGTAAATGAGTGAGATAAAACAGTGTATCATCCACTGCAATGTGATATTTTATCCCCTGCTCTACTGTGATGATATCAGCCATTTACACACACAGGTCACAAAAGGTCATCACTGTAGGCAGCTTTCCCCTCAGCATGCAAGAAACACTGTGCTGTTACCATAGACACAAATCCAGAACTACTTCAGAGGTCTCACTGCTGCCTACAGCTAACTCAGTGAGTATTACAAAACACACCTAACCCCCCCAACCAACTTCCAGCTCATTACTGTGACTGCAGCCAGAATTCTAAACAGCACAGCTTCACAGAACAGTCTAAACTACTGCATGCAGCTAACTCAACTACCACTGAAACACACTCTCACTTGTTCCTCAAACTCTGATTTTCACCCATTACAATTACTGTGATACTGTCAGCTTGACTACAGCCAGAATCCTAAAGAGCACAATTTCACAGAACACTCTGCACTCTGCCTGCAGCTAACTTAATTACCACTGAAAACAGTATCAGCTGTTCTGACACTCTGCCTCTCAGCTCACTACAATTACTGTGATGCTCTCTGCTTCACTGCAGCCAGACTTCTAAACAATACAGCCTCACATAAGTATGTTTCTCACTCCTACCTAAAACTAACTCATTTAGCATTGCAAAACACACTCATGTGTCTCCCAGAGTTTATAACACTGCCAGCCCATTCAGAAAAGCTCACACACAGAATGAGCAAACACATAAACAGGAATAGAACACAAGAGAGCATAACAAAACTTCTAAAACTCTTGGCCCTATTGTATATATCGAATACATGATGGGAAGAGCATGTGCTATGGCAAATATTGTCACTCCAGCATCGTGAGCTGTGGATATCTCACTCTGCAGGAGTGACAATATTTGCCATATCACACTCATGCCCATCATGTATCCTCTATATACATATATATATATATATATATATATATTCATATTGTCTGCCAAAAAACTATGTTAATGCACCATTAGGGTTAAAGCATCAAAAGTAGGGAAATGCAGCCTTAGGGTTCCCAGGCCTAAGACCCTATCCCCAGTGCATGTTTTGATGTTGTGAACCCTAATGCTCACCTCATTCCATGAGTAAGTTAGGTAAGATGGGTATAGTATAGGAGATTAAAGTGAGCATTAGGGTTCAGAACCACAAAACACCCCCCTCATGCATGTTCCTACATGCACAGTGGGGGTGGGGGTCTTTGGCTTGGGAACCCTAAGACTGCATTTCCCTACTTCTAATGCTTTATCCCTAATGGTGAATTAACATAGTTTTTTTGCATAGAATTTTCTTACTTTTTGATAAAGTATAATTTTCCTACTTTTACTACATCAACTCTAATGGTGCATTAACATATTTTTTTGCAGAGAATTTCCTTACTTTTTGAGAAGGTATAATTTCCCCAGTACAGAAAATTTTAGAATCACTGCTAAAATGCAATTTTGCACAAGTGCAATGCCATTGTGTGCCACAGGTGCGAAAACAAATTTTGGCTAGTATCTGAAAAATGACAGCTGTGACATACATGAGGTAGGGTAATTAGAAGGATATGTTGAAAATCTAGGGTTAAAAATATATAACATTTCTGAAGTTATGAGTGGGTGTAGCAAAACTGCAACAAATAGTCATAACTTTGGCATTTTTCCATATTTTGACCAAAATTTTAAATATAGTGTTCTTATGACCCCATCTCATAAACCCCATAGGTAAAAATTTTCAAATCCATGCCAAAATGCCATTCCATGCCACAAGCATGGAAAAACATTTCAGACAGAATGCAAAAAAGACAGCTGTATTGTTCATGAGGCAGTGTAAAAAAATGGCTATGTTGAAAATTCGGAGTCAAAATATTGAAAATGACCAAAGTTAAATGTGTGCCTAGAAAACTTTCTTTGAACACGTGGAACTCTGGCATTTTTAGGAGTTTTTCACCAAATTTTCAACATGGTCTTTTTGGGACCCCACCTCATGAACACTGGTACTGTAATTTTGTTAATCAGTCCCAAAAAGTAATTTCGCGCAGTGACCATGAAATCACATTCTGGGCCCAATTAACAAAACAACAGTGGCAGTGTTCCTGAGATGTGGTCCCAAAAAACTCATATTGAATTTTGTGGAAAAATATCTAGAAATGCCAAGATATCAACATAAGTTCAAAATACATTATGCGGCACTTACCTTGATTTCTCAGTTCGTGGTTCAGCTTTGAAGAGTGCAGATGTGTCCCAGTACACAGAAGATGACAACAGATGACCTATGGTGGTACATATAGGGTAAGGGGGCTGAGGGGTAGAGGGTGATCAATGGGAGGGTCAGGAAGATGGGGGGATGGTGGGGACGAATAATAATAATAATAATAATAATGTTTATTTAATATAGCACCTTTCTCACTTCAAGGCACTGCACAGTAAGATAAAAGCAGTAAGACAATAAAACGATAAAATCAAAGGAATTCTGGATACGCTTTTCCCTTAATAAGGTCTTCGGTTGCTGCTTAAAGCACCGCACTGTCCTGCACTCCCGTAGCTGACAGAGCAGAGAATTCCAGAGGGTAGGTGCAACAAACCTGAAGGCATGAACACCAAATGATTTTAAACTTACCCTCGGAATCTCTAGCACTCTCCTCAGCTGAGTGGAGCTGTCACAGAGGGGTGTAGGGAATCAGGAGCTCTTTCAAGTAATCAGGACCCTGTCCATGTAGGGCTTTGTAGGTCAGTAGACCTACCTTAAAGGTGATCCACCACTGAATAGACAGTCAGTGCAGATCGCGCAGCACTGAGGTAATTTGAGTTCTTCTCGAAACCCCAGTCAACAAACATGCTGCAGCATTCTGCACTAGCTGCAAGTGGTGGATATCAACCCCTGGAAGCCCTAAGTAAAGGGAGTTTCAATAGTCGAGGCGCAATGTCACAAATGCATTGACCAAGACAGTCAGGTCGCTGGACGGAACAAGGTGCTTGATCCTAGCAATGTTCCTAAGATGGTAAAAGGCAAGCTTGAGGACTGCCGACACCTGATGATGAACGGTCAGGCTATTGTCAAGCACCACTCCTAGGTCACACACCTGTTCAGAGGTAAGAATCTGTGCTTCTCCCAGGACTAAACCAGAGGGGAGCCCAGTTCCCAACCTCTCTATCCTATGACCCGGATCTACTACCAAGACCTCAGCCTTTCTTGGGTTCAACTTGAAACCACTGGCACTCATCCAATCTTGTATTTCTATGAGGCAGCTGTTCAGCACCGAGACAGCACTAACCTGGTCTGGGGCAAAAGACAGGTAGAGCTGGGTGTCATCAGCATAGCAGTGAAACCTCAGCCCATAGCATCTTACAATGTCACTGAGGGGCAGCATATACACTGCAAATAACATGGGAGACAGCACCGAGCCCTGAGGCACCCCACAGGGCAGAGAGAAAGCCTCGGAAGAAAAAATACCCAAGACCACTCTCTGAGTTCTACCAGCAAGAAAAGATGTAAACCATCTGAGAAGTGAACCCAATAGCCCACAGATGAACCTCAAATGCTCGAGCAGAACCCCATGATCTGCAGTGTCAAAGGCTGAAGATAAATCAAGGAGAACCAAGCTGGAATGGTGTCTCTGATCTCTCTCCATCAGGAGATCATTGAGCACCTGAACCAGAGCAGTCTCAGTGTTGTGCCTCTTATGAAAACCTGATTGGAGAGGTTCGTATAAATTATGGATGGTTAAATAGTTCTCCAGTTGAGCGGTCACAACTTTCTCAATAACCTTCCCCACAAAAGGAAGGTTAGTGATAGGCCTGTAGTTTGCTAGGTTTTCTGGGTCTAAGGAAGCTTTCTTCAGGAGGGTTGTCACCACCCCCTCCTTCAGGGAGCTAGGAAACTCACCCGAGTTCAAAGAGCACCGGACAATCTGAGCTAAGACCAGGCCAATGATGTCACTACAACCCAAGATCAGGGAGGTAGAGCCTGGATCTAACCTACAGCAGGTGGGATGCATCCCCTGGATAATCCTCATAATATCCACGAACTCTGGCAGATCAAAGGCACTCCAGGACACTCCAGACTCTGCAATATAACACCGACTAACAGCATCCCCCATAAAGTGAAGCTGGCGGCACTCCTGCCTGATGTCAGCCACCTTATTCGCAAAGTAGCGAGCGATCTCATCACACTCCTCTTGTGAAAAAACTCAATGGAACTGCTGACAGGTTGGGTTGCATAGCCTGTCAATGGTTCTGAAGAGTTGAGCCAGATGGTTCCGTGCAACAGCAATTTCCCTTGACAGGAATTCTGGCTTCTTATGGGAAACTGCTGTTTGATAGAGTTTGTAATGCTCTAACAAAATAAAGTGGTCGGCATCTAAGGCTGACCTCCGCCAATGATGCTCTAACCTATGCCCCTGTCTCCAAAACTCCCTAAGAGTCCCATCGAACCATGGGGCCACAGGGCAAAGCGGGAGGGGGCAAACATGGACAGGAGCAGTCAGATCGAGGGCTGAAGGGATGGTCCTATTATAGGCCATAACCAACTGCTCAGGATCTGTGCTGGTCTCATCAGACAGCGAGAGGTCCATCACCGCCATCAGGTCTTCAGGGAATACATCCCGCAAAGGGCGATAACTGACCATCTCCACAGGGGTCGACCTACCCAGGGGGGTCAAGAAACAGAACACAACGGTGAAGTGGTCAGACCAACTGACCAGTTCCACCACCAGGTTGGAGGCCTCGATCACCAGGAGGAAGACCAAATCAAGGGAGTGACCACCAATGTGAGTAGCTGAGGAAACAACCTGTGTGAAGCCCAGGGATGTCATCACCTGGAGGAAGTGTTGACCAAAAGGAGAGTGTTCGTCATCGACCCAGGCATTGAAGTTACCCAGAACAATCAGTCTGGGCAACTTCAATGCCATGTCGGTGGCAAAGTCCGCTACCTCTTGCAGGAATAGCTTCTCATCACCTGGTGGATGGTAGAGGAGGGCTATCCTGCACCCCACACCAGCTACCACAGTACACTCAAATGACCTGGCCCCTTCAACTGGAACACCAGTTAGGCCCAATTCAGTCTTAAAACAGACCGTGACCCCCCACTGTGGTCCAATCTTGGGCGATGTATAACTGAGTACCCGGTGGGAATAGCTGCCTCCAAGATAGGGGCAGCATTCCCATCCAACCAGGTCTCAGTAATGCAAACCAGATCTGCTGTAACCACAAAATCTGCAATAAGAGCAGTCTTGTTGCAAACAGATCTGGCATTGCATTACAGCACCCGAGTTGGATGAGGTTGGCGAGTCATCATAACTACTTGCCCTCCCAAAATGGAGTTACCTTGGGTATGGGAACCAGAAAAGGATCACCACGTTCCAGATACCATTTCACCCCAGGGCATCTTCTGGTCCTAACCTCCCCAATGGGAGAGTGCCACTCATTCGGACTCCGCTGACCACAACCCCACACCCACCCCTGCGAGCAATCACCAATGCTCGACAGCACTGATAGACAAAGGCAGGTGGGGGGAAGTGAACAGGTGAAGGGGAGCAGAGGGCGGAGGCCGAATAGCACCAGACGGGGCAAGCAGGCACATTCCACCACTAATTTTGACCAAATAGTAGAGAAAGCACAACAAACCCTAAATTCCTAAAACAAAACTACAAACAATTAAAATCCTGAAACCCCCCAGAGCAATGATAACTTAAACAATAATCCCAGCCCAACAAGACCTGTGAAACCACTCTCCTTCCCCAATTGGATAGAATTCAAACCCAGAAAAACAAAAAAATAACATAATAAAATCCCCTCTCACAGGATAAAGTACACATACGAATCACAATCCACCCCCCCCGCCCTCTCACAGCCGAGGGAAAGGGAGAATTCAGGGCACTCCTACTACCCAGACACAAACAAGGACAAAAATAAACATAAACATCACAATAAAAGAAAATAAAAATAAAATTAAATTTGGGCACCCTGGTCCTCTCACCAACCAGGAGACCGTAAAACAAATAAAAATAAAAAAAGTCTGGGAAAGAAGTCAACCAGTGGTTGGAGAAGTCGTAATAAATCCAACGAAAGCTTCAAATAAATCAGTATAAATCTTAAATCCAAAGAGTCATGCAGGGTTGAGCAGTGGCAGACCACCGTTCAAGTTACCAGTACATTCTGTTCACAACAAAAATTCCTATTTCAGTAATCCAGCCCTTATGGTTTTCACTTTCAGTACTTAGCCAATAAAGTTAACATAGTGGAGATAAAACACTCCCGGTTCAAATAAAGCCAGAGCCCAGCCAACCCAGGGCAAGTAGCATTATATGTAACCGCTCATCCCAACATGGAATGCAGGAGAAAGTCCAACCTCTGCCAGGCAACTCCAGTGACTCCTAGAGGCTCCAAGGATGCCAACCCTCCAGTAAGCACTCCTGACCATCCCAGGGACAAACAGCTACACCCCACATCCACCTTGAGATCAGCTGAGCAGGCTGAACCTCTCCTGCTCCTCCTTTGAAACTCCACAGCATGATGTCAGGGCTGATAATTCAGGCAGACCTCAGGCACAAGCCAAATCCAGGCAGATGGTCACTCAGTTGTTCCAAATTCGCTCTTATGGCCAGATAACTCCCACACTTAAAATACCTTCCCTGTAAGCACAAGAGTCTTCCAAACAGCAACAACCGAACAGATAAATCCAATGTCAGCACCAACGAAAAACTTCATAAAAGTACCTTGGAGGCTCCAAAAGTTCCAATAAGTAGGGAACAAATGGCAATATGCGGCTGCATGCCAAGCAACCCGTCGCTGATTACGATGGACTCAAAGTGTTTCACCCGACAATGGTAGGCTTCAGGGAGCTTAAAGAAAATCTTCAGCATTGCACCAGGTCCGCAAACCACCATATCCCAACTCCAGAAAATAACTAGATGTAGTGGAAAAAAGATAACGACAAATGAAATAATAAAAAATATATTAAAAGCAGAAAAACGTCAACATAGGGGGCTAAAGAAAATAAAACTATAAAAAATGCAAAAATCTGCAGAGCTATGATCACAGCTAGCCCAGTGTGGCTGCCATCTTGGAAATACTCACACAACACAATGAGATGCCACAGAAGAAGGACCATTTATTTTTTAAGGTTAAACAAAATAAAAGATGACAGGAGCTATTTTACTTCTTTCTAGATAGCAATGAAATAAGTATTTCATGACACTGGGAGTAGGCTCCCCAGTGTCCCACACTGTTGGTGAGGGGAGCCTTCTACTGCTGATATGAGGATTGGGCGTCTCGATGTCAGCAAGTAAATACAAAGGACTGCAGGGGGCCATCTGACACGGAGTGTGGGCAACTCAATGTCAGAGTATATAAATAAATACTTTTAAAAATAAATACAATTGGAATCAGAGGGTGGGGGATGCCACTAGACACCAGGGAATGATAAGGAAGAGGGGGTGCCTCTAGATAGCAGGGATAGGGACAGTGATCAGCTGGTGGAGGGTATCACTAGACACCAGGGAAACAGTGGAACCCTGCAGGGTTCAGGTGTAGTATGGGGTGGATCAGCAGGGATCTTTCTGCACCCAATCTGCCCACTTTGTTTCATTGTGTCTGGCTGTGGAACACTTTGTATTTCATTTTATTGTGTGCTGCTTACACCAGGAGGATCCAACCAGAGTGGTTCTAACTTTGCATGCCATCCTGTAGGGAAACCAGGCCAGTACTGGCTAGCCTGTCATCCTATATGGAGTCTAGGTGATAATGGCTGCGACTGTTATCTGGTATGGGCACCAACAACCCAGTATCAGCCACCTGTCATCCTAGCGAGGAGTTGAACCTGATCCATCAGTGGCATTAATTTCTGAGCAGCAGAAAGGGGTCCAGAACTGACTGCAGCTGTCTTCCCAGCATTGAACCCAGCCAGTACAGGCCCCTTCTGTCATTCCATACTGGATCTGGGCCGACACAGGTAGCATCTGTCGTCTCTGAGGGGGAAGGGGACCAACACCTACTACTGTTATCCTGGAGTGGAATAGGACCAGTAGTGGCCACAACTGTTATTCCAGAGAAGGGGATCAGTCCCAGTCACAAAAGTACAGGTCACATCTGTCAACCAGAAGGGAAAAGAGGACCAGTACTGGCTGCTGCTGTCGTCCTGGAAGGGAACAGGACCAGTAATGTGTGCTGCTATCAAGTACAGGCCCCACCTGCCCCTGAGGGGAACAGGACTGGTCACAGATGCCATCCCATAGAGGAACCTGACCAATAGTAGCCACTGTTGTCACCTAGAAACTTAACCCGGACCAGCACCTGGAGAAACTAGAATGATCTCCTCTACCACTGGGGCAGGGAGTTCTTCTTTCCATCATATTCTGCTCTCCTTTACTGCATCTAGGGGTTGAGGGGGTGAGGAGGCGGCGTGTTAATATTTTTGTGATGCACAGTAAATCCATTTTTACTTTTAAAACGACTTGGGTCATCAATTGTGCAGTAACAACTTTTTTACAAGGACAGTACCAGTCACAAGTCTGTTCAAAGGCACTCAACATTTTGACAGTATTATAATTGTTGTTATTATTGTGGGATATGGTTATTGTCCTGACATTCTTACAAGGATGGAGACAATGATTGGTGAATGGGGGGGTGCCACTAGACACCAGGGAAACAGTGGCTCATACATGAACCTGCAGCCTGCAGTATGAGTTCCAGCTGCAGCTGCAGGAGGTGAGAAAAAAAATGCTGTTGTTCTCATACAGAAAATGTGGCAGAAGTGGTCCTCACACTAACCTCGGCACCTGGGATTCAGGGTATCCACAAAAGGAGTTTCTGGGCACAATTTAAAAAAAGCATCAGAATGTAACTAAATTGGTCCCACTTAGATAAGTTATGATGTTTTTGTTTTGTATTACATTCATTTTTCCAAGTTTTCTTTATTTTCGGTCTCTCACTAATGGCAAAACAAGACGGTGGACACAACAGAGCTCTGCGAAAACAAACTAGGCTCTATGTGACTCTACATGTGAAATGACAGTAGCTCCTGCAAAAACAAGGGAGATGTGCAAAAACATACTAGGCTCTATGTGACCCTAAATGCTAAAATGCAGTACCTCCTGCAAAATCAAAAGTGATTTTGTGTGGAACATTTAAAGGGTACCCAAACAACATTTTGACAACAAACTATTCAAAAATCTGACTCCGTAGGTGACTAAAGGAAAGACTACTGTATTCATTAAGGCTAAAACTACATTTATATAATTTACCTAAATGTGGTTCCAGAGCATTTGAATATTGTAAAATCAGCCTTCTAATTTAAAAAAAACTGTCTTACCTGCTTCCTAAAATGGCCGCCAAATGTGTTATGTGATGTCATCATTGGAGCCAAAGTCAGAAAGATATATGGCTCTCTATAGTGCTAACTAGTTATTTTTTTCCCTTTGTATAGAATTGTTTCACCCAAATGGTCAAAACCATGTGCATTATTTTGTATAATACACATGTTAGGCTATGGTTCTGTTCATTTTGTTTATTTTAACGTGCTGAAATTGTATTTTAATCTAACTGACTTTCTCTGTGGCAAACCACAGTGCAGTACAAATCTTGAATAACCTGGTGGTCTAGTGGTTATGGTGGATCCAAGATGCTACAGTGCGGGTGCTGGGGTGGTGTGCATGCTTAATATGCACTTTTTAACATTTTTATTAAACCTTTATATTTTCCGCTATTCTTTTCTAGTACGTTTTTGACAGAACCTACAAATGTAATCCATAGTTTGAATGTAAACATTTGTACAGTCAATAAATCAGACTTCTTCAACAAAGTGAAATGCAGCAGCAGCAGCAGCACGCAAGTACATTACTATGTGTGTGTGTGGGGGGGGGTGCAGCCACACCCTTCACCACCCCCTAGAGACATCACTTTTTTGTAGCAAAGTTCTTGTTCAGTCCAATGTTAGAGTTCATACTTTCTCAAAACTTAAATATATGCTTGTCTTGTCTTCTTTTTCCATGGGAAATAATAATAAGAAGAAGAACCAGCATTTATATAGTGGTTTTCATACACATTGTATCCCAAAGTGCTTTACAAGCAATAATAGACTGGCAATGAAGTGACTGAATATGTAGTGGTAGCCATTTCATACATTAATATCCACACACAGCCTTGGACAATTGCATGAACTGGATTTATGGGAAGGGGAATGTTGGTCAGGACAACGGGGTCAGGTAGTGATCAAGGTGCTGGCAGCCCACATCTTATTTCTCACAGTAATCTGCTCATATTTCTCTCCTCTGTCTTCCCCCTTCCCTGAATATAGCAGTACCTTGCAAGAGTGGCCTTCTCAGTCCCCCTCTGGTATTCATTCTTCACTATTCCTCCTCACACCGAAAACTGGTGAGCTCATCACCCCTCTGCATCACGAATGCAAGTAGTACAGTCCTCGTTTTATTTTGACATATCAAATATAAACATATATTTCCAGTAAGTCAGGCTGATAGCAACAGGGAACAAGGAGAATGATGGGCTTTCCTAACCTTAAAGGATCTAGGCTACCTTTGATTAGGCACTGCTAAATGATGGGTGTACACATCATTATGCACGTCATTTAATAGTGCCTAATCATAATGACTTAGATCTTACATGGGTAGGAAAGCCTATTTTTCCACTTGTGCAATGCAGCTATCAGCCTGGCTTGCCAGAAGATTATGTTTATTAATATGTAAAAATAACACGGGAGACTGTACTAACCACATTCATGATGCGGAAGGGTAGTGAACTCACTAGTTTTTGGTGTGGGGAGCAGGTGGAAGAATGAATGCCAGAGAGGGACTGAAGAGGCCATTCCTGCAGGGTATAGCTATATTCAGGTTAGTTGAAGACATGAAGGAGGACGTTGAGCAGATCACTGTGAAATCTAAAATCTGGGACTGCCAACATCATGATCACTACCTGACTGTGGATGAGAGTAGCCAGCGATGACAAATACTCAGAGTGGCAGGGCTGCACCTAAACTGTTACTTGAATTCAGTGTAAGGAGATTACCCTCGGGTGGGGGGAGGTATTGACGTTTGTTAGGACAGTATTGAGGGAGTTGTGTACAGCTCATTCAAGATTTGGAAGGGTGGTAGCAAGCCAACTCTAATTGTAGAGCAGAGCATAAAAAAGTACTGGAGAAGAATTGCTGGGAACTGTCCTGCGGGGTTCTGCAGATCACAGGTAAAGGAGTAGGCTGACACTGGAAGTCGTGTGGATTTGCTCAAGGTATTAGTATGCCTCTCCTGCTAATAATATCATTATCCATTGTAAGTGCCGCCCTTATGAGGGCATGAACAGCAGTTTTTCTGGTGGGTCATAATGCTTAATGCTTTTCCTTCCAGGAAGACCTAGTTGTTGGTTAATGAGGTGGGAAAAAACACAACAGGGGAACTGTACATACTACCGTCACTGTGCAGAAGGGTGGTGATCCACTCAATGTTTACTGTGGGAGCAGAAGTCAAATACTGAGAATGTGGACAGGAGAGTGTTTTGGGAGGCATTTTTTAACAGTGCCAGCTGATCATGCATATTGGTATAGGTGTGCACAACTCTCTGAGGTACAAGATTACAATCTGAGGTATGATAATTCTCTTCATGAGACCATAAGCACATATGCTGCACCAGGCAGTACTAAGGACAGGGTATGGATGGTGGGGTGTTCAACAGAAGGCAGACTAGATGCAGGAGGTTCACATGGAAAAAGAAAGCCTTATTTGTGGATTAACAAGACAGCATGGGCTTTGGAACTGAACCAGACCAGTACTTTGCTCTGTGACCCTGAGCAAGTCATTACACTTCCTTGTGCTCCCAGGCCACACCTGCAAACAAGCTTTCAGCTTAGTGTGTCTCTCCTGGCTAACAAAAAAAACAACTTCAGTGCATCACATAACCACTAGATCATCAGGTAATTGAAGTGTTGTACTGCAGTTTGCCAAGGAAAAAGTCAGCTGGATTGCAAAACATTTTCCGCAAGTTAAAGTAAACAAAATAAACAAAATCATAGCCTAATGTGTACTGATCAAAATAATCCATGAGTTAATGCATGATGTTGATCATTCTGGTAAAACAATTCAAAGCAAAGAGGGAAAGAAGAACTAGTAAGCACTATAGAAATATATGGGTCTCTGTCTTTGGCTCAGATGATGTCATCATGATTCATCACTTGACAGACTTGGCAGACATCTTAGGGAGAAACCAAGGCTGTTTTTTGAAAGTGAAAGGCTGATGTTTACATTTTTCCAAAGCTATGAAACTGCATTTATATTATTTACATAAATGCAGTTTTAGCATAAATGTAAACAGCAGCCTCTACTTTATCTTGCTATGAAGCCAGATTTTGGAGTTTGCAGTTCTAAAAAACTGCTTGTTTAGGTACCCTTTAACTTTTCCCATAGGAAATAATGAGAAAATTAAGAATGTAGTAACTTTTGAACAGATTAATATTTTTTCACCAAACCTTCGAAAGGCACATCTGTGAGGCGAAGACTTTCAACCCTAAAAATTTCGGACTGCAGCCTAAAACCATTTCTGAGAAACTGCTGTAGAAACAAATGGTAAAAATAGGTACATTTAGGATTTTTTAACACTCTGGGGCAGATTTTCAAATGTTAATGAGTGCCACAAGCCCCCGGTGGCCGAACATATGGCGCACGGGGCTTGCAGCATTCGCAGGGCAAAAATTGGAAATTTTCATCCCTTGCACCTGACAAAGGTCCTTAGACCACAGTTTCATGGTCTTGCTTGCATCGCCCCTCCAGGACAAAGTTATGGTGCTTGCACCAGATATGTAGCGCAAGTTGCCGTAAATCAGGGAACCTGTTGTAACTGCACCCGAGGTTCAAAAATCCAGTGCAGTTGCGACAAAGAGGTTTGAGGTGCACCGCCACTTCCAAAGTCCCCTGGCGCAGGGCTTGTTGCACTTGAAAATCCTGCCTTCTGTATATCACAAACCATAAAATGGGTTCACATGGCATTTGGCACTTCAAGAAATCTTTCCTAGAGATTATGCATGCCAAATTTGGTACAAATCTATTGAATGGTTCCAAAGTTATCAATGTTCAAAAATTTGGCTTTAACATAAATGTTTGCACTCAACCCTAATATACTGGTGCTACCACGCCAGTATAATAAATATATAATATCGCACAGGGGCACAGTAGCTCCCCTATAGTTAGGGCTGAGTATGCTGTTTAATGTTAAACCCCAATTTTTGCACTGTAATAACTTTGGCGTCACTTAACAAAATGGCATAAAATTTAGCATCCACAATTAGGACCACAGAATCTCAAGACATGACAAGTTTCATTATGGCATCATTTTTGGTTTCTAAGATACAGAGCACCAAAAAAAACAGAAAGAAGATTAGCCTCCCAGTGCTCCTGTCCACCTAGCAGTACAAATAATTAGCAGCAGGACCCCATTGGAAATGAGGTGGCGTATCTCAGCTGGACTGTTCTGGGTAAATAAGTTGCAAAGAAATAATTGCTTTGTGTTGGTGTATGATAGGATAGATGGATGTCAGTAGGGGACCCTTCTGAACATAGGTACCAGAACCTATAGGTGTGTGGGGGGGGATGAACACCCCCCACGTTTGCTCACGAGCATTCAAAGTGCCCCTTTAATGCATGCAATGTCAGAAGGGAAGCAATCACGATCTCTTATTACTACAGTGCCCCCCCCCCACCACACACACACACACACATACACAATCATTAAATTTTTAGGTAGCTGGTTGTGACAGCTTATCAAGAAGCCCAACTCCTTCAGAATTAGAGACAAGTTCACATCTCCAGGGACAGTTTTTTAATTTTCTGTTACCTTCAAGGAGGCAGTATAATGCAGTGGTTAAAGGCTCTGAGCTGCAAACCTGGAGATCTAGGTTTGAATCCCACAGTCCCCACTTACATTAATGTGTGACCCTGAGCATGTCATTTAACTTTCTTGTGCTCTCTTGTCACACCTGAAATCGAACTTCTGCTCAGTGTGCTTTTGCTGGTTAAACAATTTATTGTCTATATGTGTTTTACCCTGCTGTGATGTAATTTTCTGTGCCTGTGATTTAGAAAATGGATGCATGTAGCTATAAAGGGAGGGGCAACTACATGGGTTATAATTCTGGCCCTAACAGTGTTACAAGCTTGGTCAATCACTTATGTAAATCAGATTTCCATTGGTAACAATATTGATAAAGTTAATCTTACATGGACATTTCCCTTTAACATTGTGTACTTTTTGCTCTCACATACATGGTACATGGTAGATGGTAGATGGTGTGGAACTTTTTCAAGAAATTTTCAGGATGGAAGGGGCCTGTGCCAGGAATGTGTCTTTGGAATATTTCCTGAAAAAAATATTATACGGTTCCAGAGTTAAAAGGATTTTTGAGTTAGCTGTCAAATGAGAATAGTATATCACAACTGCTTATTTTCATGATTCACTTGTCATGTTGAAAAATATAGATTGTGAGAAAAAGAAAGAGACTGTCTTGAAAAAAAATACCAGTTGAGATGGCTGCCATTGTTTTCTTCTGTTTAAACTTATGAACTTTAAAAATACACAAAAATTACATGTTTTAAAAAACAAACACCTGAACCTAACTAATGAAATAAGGACCGGTTTAGTTAGGTTCTGCTGTTAACTTGCCAGAAATACCTTTTCTGGGCACACCAAAATTCAGAGTGCCAAGATTAGCAAGAGGAGCTGTTGACTTATATTCTCTGTATGAGAACAGGGGGACTTTCCTGAATTCTGCAGCTGCAGCTAGAAGTCATGCTGCAGGATGCACTGAGAGCATTGAGCCGCTGATCCCCTGTTCTGTCTACCTATCTCTGTCTGTCTATCTATTTATTGAAATTTAGATTAGAGAAATTCAAGTCTAAGATATAAAACATGAGAGAACCATTGGCAAGCAATGGTAAAAAGACATTCTGTATATAAAAAAAACACAGAACAACACAGAACATGATATATAGACATCCCTCCTCCAGCCCTCTCCCCCTTCCTGGAGCACATCAGTGTCACAAGTATTAAACTGTATGCAACTATCTAGGGGTATTGGCATTGCAGTAAGCCAAAAGTGCAGATATCGGTTCAGACTAGGTGCATTGTGTGGGCTTAGGACGCCATGCTCTCTACAGAAGGCAAGGCAAGTTTCCCACCTGTTCCTGTAGGAGTTAAACCTGGTGTGGAGAGTGCCATTTTTTCTGCATTTAATGCTTTTAGGATTTAACTGATGCCATTCTCTATGGGTTGGGGTAGTTTCATCCATCCTATGGTGTAGTATAATCAGTTTGGCAGTAATTGCTATTACAGCCATGTGCCCCTTTCTGGGCCAAAGACTTGACAGTTATAGTATCCAACTAGGCAGATTTCAGGGATGAACAAGTAATCCAGTCCCAGCAAGGGGTCCAAGTTGGTTCTGATGGTTGTCCAAAAGGAAGGATCTTGGAACAATCCCACAGTACATGTCTAAATGTACCCTCTGCTATACCATGCCAGGAGCAATTTGGGGATGTTAGTTTGCCCATTTTAAACAGTTTCTGAGTAGTTTAATATAGGTTGTGTAAAATTTTGTATGGCACCAGCCACAGCCTGTCCTGTTTTATAAATTTGTGCAGAGCCTTTCACACAGATTGCCACTCATTGGGACTCCATTGTGTGTCAAGGGTATTTTGCCCATAGCTGCAGACTCCCTGAGGTCCTGTGGGATAGGGACTGAAACGCCTGATGTAAGCCAGATATGGAGTGGGGCTGTTTCACCATAAGGAGTAAGCTTTCCAGGGTGTCTCCTTCTCACCCAGCCCATGGACCAGGGCCCATGTGTGCTGTGATCACATGTGTAATCAGTAGGAACTTAAAGACTGAGGAACCTGGTACATTGTATTGTTCTTTAAGTGCTGGAAAAGAGATCAACCTATCATCCAGGAGTAGAGATTCCACAGAGGGGAGTTGGACCTGAGGCCAGAAATTGGGGGAGTTAAGGCATGGGTTAATTTGGATGTTAGGATTGCCATATGCTGGTTGTGTGGTGGCATGTCTGAGGTTCAGCCTTAGATATGAGGTGAGTTGTGCATGGTCTTTTAGGGCCCATACAATAGAGGTCCTCTTGATAGCAGATGGAGCCTGAGAGGTCTTGACAGAAAGAAGGCTTCTGGTGTGTATTTCCACAGCTCTGCATAAGTCCTGTTCAATGTGGAGACATAATGGTATATACATTTTCTCTGCTGTCTGTTTTGTTGGTACCCCACATTGCAGATACTTGCTCCCGTGTAGGGAGCAGTAATATTGGAAGAAATTAAGGAGCCACAGACCCCCCAATGGCTTAGGGATGGTTAATTTGAAGTGAGATTTTAATGCCATTTGGCCTTACCATAAAAAGTTGGTGATTACATGTTGTAGGTTAAAGAACCAGCTCTTGGGGAGAAAGTCATTAAGCATACCTAGTGGGTAGAGTATCCGGGGGAGAATATCTATCTTGATGATTCTGATGTGACTCCATGGCATCACTGGGAGGTGTGACTACCATTGTAGTTCTGATTTTAGTATGCAGAAGGGGTCTAAATGAGATCTTGGTACCCAGATAAGTAGGTGTTTGAGGTTCCCATGTTAGGCCCATGTCGGTGACCTCTTTTCTACTCAGTAAGGGGTTAAGCACTAATACTTTTCTCTTCCATAAGTTCAGTTTATATGCAGAAATTCTGGTGAATTTTTGGATTTCTAAAAGAGCTGTGGGGATCGTGCTCTTAGGATCCTCTATGTGCAGCAGTAAGTCATCTGCATACATTGACAGCTTATATCCTTTGCCCCCTATAATTATGCCTTGGATCTGGGGATATTTCTTTAAGCAGTAGAGGTTCTAGGTACAGGTTGATGAGCAGGTGGGCTGATGGGCACCTCTGTATTGTTCCCCGCTCCAGTTGAATGCTGTTTGAGACGACACCATTGCATCGGATACGGGCTGTGGGATGTTGATAGAGGATCTTGATCTAGGTACAGAACTGGTCCAGAATCTCAAGCTTCCTGAGGACCTTGAATAAATATGGCCAGAAGACATGGTCAAAGGCTTTTTCCACATCTAGGGAAATCAGTGCCATGGAGATCCTGCCCTCCTTGGCAACTGTAATCAGGTGGTGGAGTTTGAGTAGGTGGTCGCTAGAGACTCTTACTCTCATAAAGCCCACCTGGCCTGCTCCTATAAGCCCATTCCACACTTGCAGCAGCAGGCTGGACAAGATCTTGGCAATATATTTAAAGTTGTGTTTATAAGGGATATGGGCCAGGGAGCCATCTATAATACCTTTAGAGTGGAGCTAATTGAACATCTGAGTCAGGAAGTGAGTAAGCTTGGAGGCGCAGGCCTCGTAGAAGTTGTTAGAAAAGCCATCTGGTCCCGGGGCATTGTCTAGGGGGAGTTGATGGATGGCCTATTTGATCTCACTGCAGGTCATATCGCCCTTCAGTGAGATTCTTTGCTGCTCTGTGAGTGTGGGAAGGCGAGCCCGCTGAAGGTAGTCTGCTATTTTTTTGGAGGGAGGAGAATGTTTTTGTTCTTCTCTATGGAGAGATCCATAAAAAGCCCTGAAGGCTTTGGCTGTCTCTCTGGGTCAGGTAATCAATTGTGCCGAGGTTTCCACCATCAGGTCCTTTATAATTGATGTGGTCTCCTGTTGCCGCAAGCACAGGGTGACCATTTTTGCTGTCCTGATTCCACGTATCGGACCTTGACCAGAAA
Source organism: Neoceratodus forsteri (assembly GCA_016271365.2). NCBI lineage: Eukaryota > Metazoa > Chordata > Ceratodontiformes > Ceratodontidae > Neoceratodus > Neoceratodus forsteri. The sequence continues at coordinate 481,390,186 of JADMNL010000023.1, forward strand.
GATTGCCAGCTCTGACTTTTCACTTAGGATTGAGATGTACTGGGCACAGAGAGAGTTCAAGGAGAGCAAAGTAGGCTCGGGAGTGTCTGCCTTAAGAGCCTGCTCAATTTTACAAAACTTTTTGTAGTAATTGTTTCATTTTAGTGGTTCAGGTTTGATTGTGTTTGGAGGTGAGCCAAATGCATTCCCCTATATAGTGCATTTTGCAGCACTCCATAGAACATCTAGAGAATTTACTGAGTTGGCATTGTGCTCAAAAAAGTCTCAGATGTATCCTTTCAGTTTGTTCAGGACATCTGGGTCTCTCAGCATTTGTGCATTAAGCCTCCAGACTTTGTCCCTCTCCACCTCTTCTCTGATGCAATGTTTAAGATGGACAGGGGCATGGTAAGAGATCACTAGTGTGTAGATCTCACAGGAGACTAAGCCACGAATACTTTCCTGGTTGATCAAACAGTAACTAATTCTGTAAAATGTTGAGTGTGGTATTGAGCTAAATGTGTATTGTCTATCCGTGGTGTAAAGAAGACACCATAGGTCTGTCAGGCCCATATCGTCCATAAGTTCCCTAAGGCTTCTCTGTCCTGGTGAGAGGCCCCATATGTTGTTTCCCGATTTGTCCAGATCTGGCTGGTATGTTAAGTTCAAATCCCTCCCATTAAGACTAGGAGGTGTGTGAAGGGAGCAATTAACTCGGACAGTCTCCTGAAGTAGCTGGGTGAGTCTATGTTGGGGCCATAGACAGATCCCAACATGACCTCTTGTTGACTAACTCTACCATGTAAAAACAAATACCTTCACTCTGGATCCCAAAACTCATGGATCAGTTGGAAGGCAATGCTGCAGGTGATTAGAATGGCCACCCCACCCCCTTGTTGCAATTGCCCGCCCCTCATACTTGGCCCACCCATTGTCTGCTGAAATAGTGTATTGACTCTCTTTTCAGGTGAGTTTCCTGCAAACAGGCTATTCCAGCATTCAGTTTTTTGAGGTGTTTTAAGATCATATATCTTTTGCATTTTTTTTGTGCACCTTTAACATTCCTTGTAACTAGCTCATACCCACTCATTCATATTATAAAGTTGAATATAAGAAAGTAGGTCCCCCTTTGAGATATGAAGCCTTTAGAATATAAATGTACCTGCTGTGCTCCTGGAGATTTTCTGCCCCCACAAACACCCCATATGAACTTTTAATCTGACATGAAATATGTGCAAATCAAGAGTTACCATGTTCTCCCTCCACCCCGGTCTCCAGGACCGTAACCTCCATACTATCTGGTCCACAATGGTCCTGGGCCAGCTGGCAACCTCTGCTCTCACCTTCTGTCTTCAATAAACAGAGTCAGCAGTATATTACTAGAGACTTGTGTATTACTAGAGGCTTGTGCCCCCAGGTATGTATTTGGGGGTATAGAAGGTGCCAGATGCCCACAAACAAATGTTTCCCTGTGTACCACCGCATAGGGATGGTTAATTGTTTTAAGTATTGTAGGGGTGTGTAGTCATGGTTGCCAAGGGCTATCTGTAGAAAACATGGGCAGTGTAGTTCTGTAACTACCCACTTTATCAGGCCAAATCTGTCAAGGCCCTTGCTAAGAGTCAGGAGCCCCCCCCCCTTTGCATTCTAATATGGTACAACAACCTGCTTTAAGCAGTCTTAATTCAAAGGTACACACAAATGAGATACACAGCTCTTTTTTTTTTATTTACTATGCATTTTGCCCCTGGGGTGCTCATCCATCTGCTTGCTCCTGCACCAGTCTCACTTCCCCAATTACCACCATCTGCCACAGATACTCCCTGGCATGCCCCCAGGGTGGGGCCACAGCATCACAACCTGCCTGTCTATGACAGGTAAGGTGTTGGTGAACTGACATTGCCTCCCTGGCTTCCCTCCAGGGTGGGGTTCAGGCCAGTAACAATGACTGCGGGGACTGAGAATTAATCTGTGGCAGAGCAACGAAGAGCGATGAAGACCTGGGTGCAGGGTGGCATCATCCAAAGTGCCTGAAGAGATTTTCTTGTTTTTCTGGGAGGGGGGGACATGCAAAGATGTCCAGTGTCCACCCTGCCTCCTGAAGCAGACTGATACTGGTTGCTGTGGTACTCCTGGCCTCTGCCACGGGGTTCCCAATGCACTACGAATACTCCCCACCCCTCCCAGAGAAGGAGAGCAGTCCACAGAATGCTTCATCCGTCTGCCCCAGCTGGCCCACTGATGACCCGGGTCCATTCCTGAACCCCAGCTGCCAGTATCGCAAGCGGAAATCCAACCACTGCATCGATGGGCCAGCATACACATCTCTTTTGTGTTATAATTGTCCAAGTCCACTGGCAAACAGCTCCCCCTCAGAGGCTGCTGCTTGAGGGGGTAGCATCAGTGTATACAATCAAAAGTTTGATGTGGGCTAAGTGTTTCACAGAGTATATACAGTGGTGCCCAGCAGAATGAAGCTCAGCACTGCAGAATTTTGCAGTAGAGTTACTGCAGCAAACAATGCAATTTCAATAGGAGTTAATCCCTTTTGTCATGCAGTAAACCTGTGACACTGCACTTCATCCTGGCAGACTTGACTGTATATCCTGTGATCCAGTACAGATGAACAAAGTCATGTTGCTCTGTGAAGAGGTCTTAGTCTCAAGGGATAGCTGGTTGCACCTTCCAGAGCTTGCACGGAGTGCGAGCGATAATGGATGTGAGAGCCTCTGTGGCATTTTGTGAGATGATCTGGTATGCCAGTTGTGCCACTTCTGTTTCTGTGCACTGCGGCTACAGGAGTGCATAGGTTCTGCTGCTCAGCTGATTCCCATCTCAGCTCACATCACTGTCGTGCAGGAAGAAGTGCCTCTTGCATCTGGTTGCCTTGTAGACTCCAACCACTGTGGCCACAAACAAAGGCAGTAAATGCGGCAGATTTGAATCCCCATGTAGGTGGCTTTTGGGTACAGACTTGTTGGCAGCTGAGTGGGCCGCACCCAACACGTTTTGACAGTATGGCACATGGATTTTGTTTAGGATTGCCGTTGCTGGCAAGCAGCTGAGGTAGTCATGTTTGCTCCTCGGTGGTGGGGTTAGCGGGGTACATTTCTAATAAGTATATAAAGTGGTTCATTGCGTAACTCTGGCTAAAATATGGACTGCACTCTGAGCTGTTCTCCCACCCACGTAGTCAAGCTGGCAGTTCTGTTCTGCAGTTTGCCTTTGACACTTACTGCCCATACTATTCAATGAGTCTCATGAAGCTGGAGCAGCATGTAGCTCCAGTTTTGATTCAAGCGCTCCTAGCACTTCAGCCGTCAAGACTAATACTGGTTGTATTTTCACTGAATTATTTATTTTGTTATTTAGGTGTATACTAAGCCCTCAGTGGAGTGCTCCCTATGGGCTCATAAACACTGCATACTGCCATTAGTCAGGACATAGACTGGCAAAAGGTGTTTAGGGGGCTTTCTGTTTATCACTATTCTGGTTCATTGTGCAAAAGTCTGATGACAAGGAAAACAACACTTGAGTGAGCTATATTCTCTGACTTGTTAAGCACAATCTCATACAAAAAGCCACGACTTTGTCTCAGTAGAACCAGTAACTAGTGCCATGCATTAGGAGACATAGAGTTACCTCAGATTTATTTGAAGTGGTCAGGGAAAGGCACGGCAATTCCTTCCTGGCTTGATCGGTGTTGAGGTAGGATGCGTGGCCCTTATCTGTGTACACAATTAATTTGGCTGGATATTGCAGTCAAAATAAAATTTGGGCTGCTGACAACTTGTCAAAGGCAGTATGCTGCTCTTTTGTCCCAAATCTTTGGTGAGAAATTCTGGAAGATCCACAGCTTTTGTCCCTCCCAGAGAATTTCCTTGGATTTTTTTAATTGTCTCTAATACATGGGCTTTGTCCAAGTGGCTGAGGAGCTTAAAGATGACTGGTCTTAGGCATTCTCCATCAACAGGCATCAATTGGAGAGCCCTATGTGCCCTTTCTATCACATAAGTTGGGCTATTCAGTGAGTGGCAAGCTACATTACTACATAGTTTTTGTATAAAAAAGATGGTGTTGTTATCCTCCGAGTTCTCTGGGAGACCAAGAATTACTAGATTATAGTGGTGGAATCTTCATTCTTGGTCCTCCAGCTGTTCCTCTAGTCTGGCGAGTTTTTTCCTGAGTTGATCGAGCTCAGGATCCAGATGGTCCAGCCAATCTTCTATTGAGCTGACTTGGGCTTCCATACCCCCGAGTCGCTGAGTCAGTTCATCAGTTCCTGGTCAGATGGCTTTTAGGTCACAAAAGACTGCTGACAGTGTTTCTTTAAGTGATGATAACTCCTTTAGGAAAATCTCCACTGTGAGGTCTTCTGTTGACTAGGCACTGGACATTGCTGCAGAGGTGCTCTGGTGGGAGCACTTGTGCCCCATCTCCCATTCTAGAGAGAATGGTGGTGTGTGCTGTAAAAGCGGCTGTATTCATAGATACATACATAGATACATAGACAGTGTCGGCAGATGAGGGCCTATGGCCCACCCAGTCTGCCCATTTAAGTTTGTAAGTTCAGTTTATGTTTTCCAAGAAGTCTGTTGCCCCTTACCCCTGACCTCCAGAATTCCTTTATGTCTATCCCATGCATTCTTAAATCCCATGATTGTTTCAGCCCTCACCACTTCCTCTGGCAGGGTGTTCCACTTGTCCACCACCCGTTCTGTGAAGAAATTCTTCCTCACGTTTCCTCTGAATCGTCCTCCCTCCAACTTCATCTCATGCCCTCTAGTCCTGGAACATCTTTTTCGCTTAAAAATAGTGCATTCCTGCACCCTGTTCCTCCCTGTAAGATACTTGTATGTCTCTATCATATCCCCTCTCTCCCTTCCTCTCCTCCAGGGAGTACATGTTCAGTGCCTTTAACCTGTCCTCATAGGACTTGTGATGCAATCCATGCACCATCTTTGTTGCCCTCCTCTGAACCTTCTCTACCCTGTCTATGTCCTTACGTAGGTAAGGTCTGCAGAACTGCACAGTGTACTCCAGGTGCAGCCTCATTAGTGTCTTGTATAGTGGAATTATGACCTCCCTTTTCCTGCTGGTGATGCCCCTGCCTATGCATCCCAGCATCCTATTTCTTTACCTGCTGCCTTGTCACACTGTTTCCCTGCCTTGGGGTCATCAGAGATGATAACCCCAAGATCCCTTTCCTGCTTGGTGCATGCTATATCCTCACCCCAACTGATATATTGTGCCAGGGTTTTTGTGCCCCATATGCATTATCTTGCACTTCCTTGCATTGAATTTCAACTGCCAAACCCCTGACCATTCTTCAAGTTTCTGCAGGTCCTTCTCATTCTGTCTACACCCTCTGGTGTGTCTATTCTGTTACAGAGCTTTGTGTCATCAGCGAACAGTGAAATTCTGCCTTCTAGGTCCTGCGCAATGTCACTGATGAAGATATTGAATAGTACCGGTCCCAGCACTGAGTCCCTGTGGTACCCACTGGTCACTCTTCCTCTGTGGAGTGACAGCCATTTACCACCACCCTCTGTGTCCTGCTGCCCAGCCAGTTACCTACCCACCACACTACTGTCCAGCCCACACCCATATTCCCCAGTTTGTGCAATAGTCTTCTATGTGGCATAGTGTCAAAGGCCTTGCTGAAGTCCAGATAGGCCATGTCCACTGCTCTCCCCTGATCCACCTCCCTAGTTACCCAGTCAAAAAATTCAATGAGGTTGGTCTGACATGACCTTCCCTGGTGAAACCATGCTGCCTTGGGTCCTGTAGTCCATTGACAACCAGATGTTCCACCAATCTCTCCTTCAGTAGTGCTTCCATGATCTTCCACTACTGAGGTGAGGCTGACTGGTCTGTAGTTCCCGCTTCCTCTTTGTTCCCACTTTGTATAAGGAGACTACATCTGCTATCCTCCAGTCTTTGGGTACCTCCTGTTTCTAGTGATCGGCTAAACAGGATAGCAAGAGGTTCAGCTACCACCTCTCTTAGTTCTTTAAGGACCCGGGTGCACACCATCTGGCCTCATTGCTTTATCAACTCTTGTGCTTCCAGTTCCTTCAGGACCCTTTCTGTGTAAAGGGACTTGTGTCCATTCTGCACCATTCTCACCCTTGTACTCCGTTCAGACCCATTACCTCCTCTTCCTCAGTAAGGACTGAGCAGAAATACCTGTTCAATATGTCCAGCTTTACTGTTGTCAACCTCCATGCAGCCCCATCCTCCCCTTTAGTCTCACCTATCCCTCCCTTTGCCTTTCTTTTTTCACTTATGTACCTGTAAAGGTTTTGTCCCCTCCTCCCACTGATTTTGCAATGTGTTCTTCTGTCTGAGCTTTGGCTTCCCTTACTGACCTCCCTGCCTCCCTTTGCTTCTCCTGGTACTTCTCCCTATCCCCTTCTGCCTGTGTCTTTTTGTATTGCCTGAATGCAATCTTTTTGGCTTTCACTTTCTTTGCTACCTCTTTGGAAAACCGTAATGGTCTCATCTTCCTTTTCCTCTTGCTAACCTGCTTAATACATAATTCAAATCTATATTGATATTTAAGAGGCAAAATGTTTGGGAGAGTAGCCGGTTTCTTAATAAAATTGGTCATTGTGTCTGATTATAAAGATCCCAAGTCACACCTATTAAAATAAGTATTTTGTGGCTGGTAGGTGCAGAGCCGAGTGCCTGTGCTGGCTCTAGCTGTGATGCATCACATGACTCCCCATCTGTCTGTCTGTCTGTCTGTCTGTCTGTCTACCTATTTGCTAAGTGGACTGGGATTCCCAGCCCCAGTACTGTTTCTTTCTCCCCCTCCAGGTGGCCCACCTGCCCTTTCAAATGATTTGCAATATTTATTATATTTTACAAGTGGACTGGGGTGCCTGCTCCTGGTACCATTGTCTTAATCCCCCCTCAGGATCACCCATTCCGTTCCCATTTATAGGTGGTGGCTCTGAGAGTGCCCATCCCTGGTGCTTTCAACCAGAAGCCAAACACTGGGGTGCCCAATCTCCAGTGTCAGAATGTCAATGTCATGCCTGCTGAAAACGAGAAACCCATCCCTTGTTTTTTGTTCATTTTTCAGCAAAAAGTAAAACCATTCCTTGCCAATCTGACCCCTCTGATCTGACTTCCCACTCAGCACCCACCACCCTATACCCCCATGCACCCTCACTCACCTGAACATGTCCTACAGCAAAGATACACTCTCCGATCGAAGGCATGTCTTGCTGCTTTAACTGGTGACTGTGACATGAGAAACTAAGGTATATGTGTTTCACTATATTTCAATTGGGGTTTTGTACTTTGATGTATAACCTTGTTATTTTTGGATATTTTGACCCCAGATTTTCAACATGGCCTTTTCGGGACTCATCTCATTATCACCGATGATGAAATTATGCAAATCAGACCTAAAAGCTGATTTCACTGTCACTTTGCAACTTTGCAAAATCACCTTTTGGGCAAGATTTTAAAATTTTTCACCACCCTTGTTCATGAGGTGGGGTCATAAGAAGGCTATGTTGAAAATGTGAGGTCAAAATATATAAAAATGGCAAAGTATGAGCACACATTGATGTTTTTCTATGCTCGCTCATAACTTTGATAATTTTCAATATTTTGACCCCACATTTTCAACATAGCCATTTTTCACACCACCTCATGAACATGACAGCTGTCATTTTTCAAATCCTTCCAAAAATGTGTATTTGTACCTTTTGCATAGAATAATATTTCAGTGGAGTGGAATGACATTATGGTGGTGATTTGAAAATTTATATCTACCAGGTTCATGAGGTGGACTAACAGGAATGCTATGCTAAAAATTTGAGGTACAAATACAATAAAATGCCTAGGTTATAAGTTAACATTCCAGTATTTTGACTGCAAACTTTCAGTATAGCCATTTTTACACACCACTGCATAAACATAATAGGTGTAGTTTTTGAAATCCTGGATGAGATTTGTTTTCACACTTCCGGTGTGAAATAACATTCCAGAAAATATACTAAAAATGCTATGTGTCATATTTATTAAGGCAGTCATAAAAAGACTATCTTGAAAATTCTGGGTCAAAATAAAAAAATATATAAATACAATTGTTAAGAAACTTTGTGTGTAGTGCCAATCTTGACTCAAGCAGTTATGGTTTGTGATACTGAGTCAGTGAGCTGACTTCAGGGATGAGCTCAGTGACCCAGCTGAATGGGGTGAGGGTGGGGGAATGCCGCTGCTATGTGAAACTCCCCAAGCCAGGGAATGCAAGCTGCAGGGTTGTCCAACTAGGCCCGGGTACCATATGGTGAAGGCAACGATCCCCATTCACTCTTTACACAGTCACTTTTTACACAGTCACTTTTTACACATTTGCTCTTCATACATTCACTCTTTGTTCTTTCAGATGTTTGCTTCTTTAGGTCTGAAATAACAAAGAGTGAATGCGTAAAGAGTAAATGTGTAAAAAGTGAATATTTAAAGAGTGAATGAGGACAGCTGTCTTCATTATATGGTACCTGGGTCCGCACAGACAACCTTACAGCTTGCATTCCATGGGGGAGGGGGGTTGGGGATGTGTCAAGCCCTGCACTTCTGTAGGCAGATTGTCTTCTTTTTCCATTTTCCCATCATTCTGTTGTCCCTACCCTGGGGTGGTGGCCTGAAAATGCTCATAGGGTGAACAAAATAGTTGTGCATGGAGCAAGCCACACATTCCCCCACCTTTAAATGAGCCTACATTGTGGGACAACCTGTGAGGCCCTCGGGGCACTAGTATGACAGACATTGGACCATCTTCCCCCATGGAGAAAGAAAGCACTAACTGGGGTTCTCAGATTTTCTTTCTTTCTCCCCCTGCCAGCATAATAACTTCTCTGTCTAATTCCTGTTCCCCAGTCACTGTTATTGCAATCAGCAGCACTGCCCCTGCACTGACATGCTGCCCATTCTGAGAGCTTTCTTATATTACCATATATTGTCATTATATACTAAGATACCACAGAAGAAAAAAAATATCTCAACCATTCTTACAAAAAGAAGCCTCTGATTTGTAGACATGTTATTTTATTAATACTTTAATTAAAATCCTGGGCCACCAAGGACAGGATATTAAAGATCTGAATCAAATGGCAGCCAGCAGGCTGTGCATAGCTGCTGAAGGATATAGCTTTAACAATGTGATGAAAGTTTAACAATGTGCTGAAATAGATGATGAAAGTACAGAACAGAGATAAATTGAAGCAGGAAACAGAGGAGTAAGTCACCAGATGTGGGAGTCATTTCTGGTAGCTTGGACACTTCTGCCTTTTAAGTCTTTACTTGGTGCATATGTATAGTTTTAGGGAGTAAAGAATACTACCAAACCATCATGTTCCTCCTTCCCACCAGTTCAGTGAGTATATCTGGTCACCCCTTTACTTCAAAGTGATGAGCCTCCACTTAAAAGTATTAGGCGAGTCTACCTTTTCTTGGAAGTTTATTCTAAGACCACACCACACATTCTGTGAGATTTTTCCTTGAATCTTCATACTTTTAATAACATTCCGTGCCCCTTGAGTTTCATCCCTTAATAAACCTGAAGAATTGCATTCAGTCTGACAGAGGTATTCATCTCATACAGTGTATATAACAACCATAATACATTCCCTCTGAATTTTTCCCCCACTGTAAAATCCCCAATTCTTTCAGCCGATCCTCATTGCCCATGTTTTTTTTTTAAACTTCATTATTTCAGCAGTCATACAAAATACATTGTAGGAGCAGAAAAGAAAAGGGAAACAGTCAAACTTTGTATACAGTGACATGGATCATACCGCAGATTCCCATTGCTTAGTTCATTTACAAAGTGCCAGCCATTTACAATTAAGACAAAAGTTTGTTCCATAGTGAAGTGAGTCCATTCCTGAAACAGTCCTTAAGTGAACTTAAGACCAGATACAACAAGCATTTGCCAATGCCGAATGTTGCTTGCTTGTATGTGCTGTTTAGGTATTTGGAAATGATAGTTCCATGCCTTCCTCCCAAGTCATCCACTGTGTCTTTCCCCTCAGTATTCACAGAAGAGTGGGAGGGGCAAGGGCCACAGCAGTACAGCAGTTGGCAAGGGGTTGAAGATGTGGACAATAGTCCATTCAAAGGCAAGAGATTCCTGCAGGTGCTTACTAAATTGAAGGTGGACAAAGCGATGGAACCAGATGGCATACGCCCAAGGATATTAATAGAACTGTGAAGGGAGATAGCAGTACCTCTTGCAGCCATGTTCACCGAGTCATTCAACATGAGTGAATTGTAGGAGGGCACATGTGGTCCCTCTACAGAAATGCAGCAGCAGGGAGGAGGCAGGAAGCAATAGACCCTTCAGCCTCATCTCAGTAGTGAGGACGATCATGGAGGCATTGCTTAAAGAAAGGATAGGTGGGCATCTAGAAGCCATCGGAGCCCAGGATCACAGACAACATGGAATCACAGTGGGGACATCATGTCAGACAAATCTGGTTGATTTCTTTGACTGGGCGACAAAGGAAGTGAATCAGGGTGGGGCAGTGGACAACATTTACCCTGCTTTCAGCAAACCCTTTGACACCATCCCACATAGGAGGCTGATAAACTAGCTGGGCATGGGGGAAAGGGTGGTAAACTGGGGTAGAAACTGGCTAACAGTCAGGAGGCAGACAGTGGTGGTAAATGGGGTGCAGTCTAGGGAAAGGCGGTGACCAGTGAGGTGCTGCAGGGTCTTCATTAGTAACATGGCAGAATGGCCGGAAGGAATTTTTTCACCAAATTTTCAACATAGCCATTGTAAGATCTCTGCTCATAAACAGTGTCACTGTGATTTTCTTAATCTGTCCCAAACATTGACTGCGCACACTGACTGCGCCATTGTGCGCTACATGCAGAGAAACACATTTTGGGCAATATGTGAAAAATGACAGCTGTACTGCTCATAAGGAGGTGTGGTAAAATAGCAATGTTGAAAATGTGGAGTGAAAATACTGAAAATTCGCGAACTTACGAGCGTACATAGGAACTGCCAACAGGCGTTACGTAAAACAGTCATTTTTAAGAATTTTCTCACCAAATTTTCAACACAGCCATTTTAAGACCTCTGCTCATGAATAGTGTCACTGTGATTTTCTTAATGTGTCCCATACATTGATTTCACACACCGACTGCGCCATTGTGCGCTACATGGGTGGAAACATGTTTTGGGTGAGATGTGAAAAATCACAGCTGTACTGCTCAAAAGGAGGTATGATAAAATGGTAATGCTGAAAATCTGGAGTGCAAATATTGAAAATTCGTGAACTTACGAGCGTGCATAGGAACTGTGCAACGCACGCTCGTGAAACAGTCATTTTTAGGAATGTTTTCACCAAATTTTCAACATAGATTTTTTGAAAGCCCACCTTATGAATAGTGGCAGTGTCGTTTCATTAATTGGTCCCAAAAGGTGATGTCACGCAGTGACCGTGAAATCACCCTTTGGGCCCGATTAACGCCATGACAGTGCAAGAATTCATGAGGAGGGGTCCTTAAAACCCCATGTTGAAAATTTGGGCCCAAAATTCCCAAAAATGCCTGAGATATGCAACAAAGTTGAAAAAACCCTATTTATTCCATTATGCAGCTTACTGGCATTTCCTCAGTTCGCGGTCAGCTTTGAAGAGTGCAGACATGTTCCCGGTCCACTGAAGATCATCACACTGAGCTCGGAGGTAAGTATGGGGTGGGGGTGTGTGGGGAGGCAGAATGCGCATTGGGTGGGTGCGGGTTGTGGGGGCAGGAGACTCTGAGGGACCTTTTTGTTTACAGTTTTTTTTTTTTAATTAAGATGGCGAGGCGTTTGCCACGCTGGGATGGGCTCCCAGCATGGCAGCTGGAAAGGCTGTTTGGGGGCTGGAGCAGACCGAGTTGGGCACCCCACGGCCCATAACAAGCTTTGCCATGCTGGGTGGGCCTAGCGTGGCACCTAAACTTTTTGGGGCGTGCAGCCGGCGGAGGATTGGGTACCCCTGTTGGTTATAACAGGTTTTGGTACGCTGGTGTAGGCTCTGCTGGGCACCCCCATCGGCCATACAGTGTGTGCGTGGGGGGGGTGCATCTGCATGCAGTATGCGTGCTTGCGTGTGTGTGTGTGTGTGTGTGTGTGAGGGTCTGCTCACTGAAGCGGAGCTCTCCCTTTCAACAGTACGACCACTGCATTTTCAACTGCTGTCATACACAGCTGCAGCAGTGATTGGGGAACTGGGGCTGCACCTGTAAACACACTGACTGAATTGGAAGACGGGTGCCACACCTCTGAAAACTTGGATGATGGCACTATGTTTCTTGCACATGCGTGGACGCAACATAAAACAGGATGTCCAGAATTACAGTCCTGTAAGTCTAACATCTAACATCTGTTGTAGGCAAACTACTTGAAAGATTAATACAAAGGCATATATAACAACAACACATTATTCACCAAAGTGGATTGGCCGATGTAACAACATGGATTTAGTACAGGAAGGTCACGTTTAACAAACTTATTATAGTTCTTTGAACCGGTTAGTGCAGCACTGGATAAGGGTTTGCCTGTGGACATTGTGTTCCTAGACTTTTCAAAGGCATCTGACAATGTCCCACAGAATATTAATAGAACAATTAGGTTAAACTTCAATACTGATATAGGAGCATGGATCACATCATGGTTAAACAACAGAAGGCAAAGAGTGGGAATAAGAGAGGTAATATGTCTACCTGAGGAAATGCTACCAGTGGTGTGCCTCAGGGCTTACACTGTTCAACATACTGGTGTTGACTATGCAGAGAAATAGCACATGCTCTTGGATATGTAATATGCAGACAACTGCAATATAGGTAGTATAGGTAATGACCAAAAATCAGGACAAACACTCCAAGATAGCATAACAAAACTTTTAACATGGCAATAATGAGAATGCCGAAATGGGGACCCGCGACTGGGTAAAGCGCATCACGAGGGTGAAGTCAGAGTGGATATTAATCCAGCATACCCACCGTGTTCAAAAGTGAACTACCACCATCAGCCAGACAGCGAGGTTAGCAGCACTGGGCAGAGGTGGGGATCAAGTCTCAGAGAGGCAAGTATGGCACAGGGACAGGGAGACCAGCTAGACGGAAACGGGGCGGGGGAGAAGAAGCAGACACAGACAGGGCAATACATAGCAGAGTCCGACAAAGACACAGTATGCAGGGAAGTGGCGCACGGTTAGGGGAAGTGACCCAGCCAGCATGGTAATTTCTGAGTGCGTCGCACACCGCGACGAGGCAGCCATCCACCGGAGACCTCCAACGGCTGGTATCAGAGAAATACCCGCGTACATCGCCACATTATTTGGACTGCCATATGAGCCACACTGTTTTCTTTCAGTACAGCTACTTAATGTTTTGATTGCATCAGCATATTAATGCTGTTGTGTTAGATGATTTGTAAGTGTAGTAAAAATCTTTGATCAGCACACCGACTCCCTGTGTAATGTTGTTCTAACCAGACGAAATACGCTCCTGACGACTCTGTCGTCGGGCGACCCATGTTACACGCACATTAAGCCACTCTGATGGTGGCATCTAATGTGATTAATGCATGGTTGGGCTGTTGCTCGCCCTCGGCCTCTGGCCACAACCCACCCAACCATGCATTAATCAGCATTAGATGCCACCTTCCTCGATTAATAGCTTACCTTGAAATCTGGGCTGAAAAAAACAAAATGGCATTTAATGCAAACAAAGCATAAAGTTATGCATCTTGGACATACCAACCCAAAACAAACCTATAAACTAAATAATACTATGTTACAGGAAACAACTAGTGAAAGAGAGCTGGGTGTAACTATCTCAAATAACTTATCCTTTGATTTACACACAAAAAATAGTCAAGAAATGTCAAAATCTTGTGCGCCGGGTGTCGGCAGGGGAAGGGGTAGGATTGGGCGTCTGTGGGACTGCTCTCCTCACCGGGGGGGGAGGCTGGGGATGCATGGTCGCTCTGCAGCAACCCCCGGTGGAGATGGAGAGCACAGCAGAGGGATCGCATGAAGGGGAGCACCACAAAAAAGTGGAAACTGCACTGGGATCAGCCGGATGATGGTGGCTGTCCCCGACGATACCCTCGAGCAATCCCAGCAGAGTAACGTCTGCCTCAGAAGCACCAGGGCAAGAAAGAAAATAGTGTGCTGGAATCCCCCGGATGGTCCCTTTCCTCTCAAAGGAGGGGGACCCTCCTGGCAAAAGGATATGCCGGGCTAACCTGAAGGAAGGCTGCAAATATGAGGTAGGCAGCTCCGGAGAATTGCAGGAAGGGGTTGCTGGTGGTACTAGGTGGCTTGAAGGAGGAGCAGGTCCCAGTGTGTGATGTAGGGGAAAAAAAGATTACACGCAAAAAAAAAAGTCAAAAAATATTGGGATGTATATTAAAAAACATTAAGAGCAGAGAACCTGAGGTAATCATTCCCCTATATTCAAGTTTGGTTAGGCCCCATCTGGAGTACTGTTTCCCATTCTGTATGCCACAAAATGTACAAAGAAAAATGATGGAAAGTGTACAGAGAAAGGCTACTAAAAGGATTAAATATATGAAACATCTTACATATGGAGTGAGACTTAGTAGACTAGGTCTCTACTCACTGGAATACAGAACTAGAGAAGATCTTTGCTTAGCGAACACTAAAGACAATTAGATCACATAAATATAAACTAATATGACACATGCACAAACCAGTAAAAAGAAGCAATTGGAACACCCAAAGAATAGTTACTATTTGGAATACACTACCAGAAGCCGTAGTGAATAGCCCTACAACGGATACATTCAAAAATAGGTTAGACAACTACATGGGTGATTCCAAACAAATGTTCCACCATTAATGGTGGCGAGTTTGTACAGAGGTCCCTGACCTAATAAAACTTGTAACAAAACCTATGAACCTATATTTAAGTGGCCAACACGATTTCTATGATGCTGAGCATCAAAAACCAGGCTTAGTGGCCTATGTAAACTTTATGTTGCTGATGAGCAAATGTAGTGGGTGGAGCAGTATGTAAAGTAGTGTAGTAATCATAGAAGGAGGAACGGCTTTGAGTTTGGATGATATTTGACCAGATCCTTCTTGCTGTGTGGCAGGAGCACTGAGCCGGTCAGAGCAGTAGCAGCAACAGGGGTATCCAGTCAACAATGTGTGGAGGTAATAGTGTCATTAAAATCCATGTGGGTAAATCCACGCTAGCAAAATAGCAAGAGTGAAAACAGCTATAGGCAAATACAGCGCTGACGTTATAGCGCTATACCCGTAAGTTTTCAGTCATGCAGAGTAAGTTAACATTCCATTGTGTGTAGAGTGAACAAGCTGGCATTGTGGCTTAGTGGTGAGAGTGACAAGCTATGAATGCTTGCGATGGCCAGTGGACCCCGGTTCGAGTCTACCTCCCTCCTTTGAATTTTTGGTGTGTTTGAGAATGTTTTTATATAATGAGGGATGGGGGGGCACTGCTCTATGCTCAGTTGCCAGTTGGTGTTAATACTGTTTGTGGGGCTTGCTGCCCCCCCCCAAACTGCATCCTCACCACAGTTTATTTAATCTGCCACCCCCGATTCCCCTCTTCCCCTCTTCCCCAAGTTGCGTCCCCTTCCCCGCAGAGGTTATATAATCTACTCAGCCCGATTTTCACCCTTCCCAAGTCGCCTCTCCAGTATGCTGCTCCATGCTCAGCTGCTCGTTGATGTTAGCGCTGTCTGTGGGGCTTACTGTTTTTCCAGGGCACTATTTTGGTTCTCGCTGTGTTGCTTGTGCGGTTTTGGATCATGCAGTTGTCTCCATGCTATCTAGACCAAAACCCCAGCAACAGGAATTACGTGTGTTGAAAACCTGAAACTGGTAGAGATTGCAGCATTGGTTGTACCTGCCATATTGGGACTTACACTGTTGTGGAATTGGTTGCCAGAGCAGCCATATTGAATGTGGGCAGAGGAGAGCAGACTACTATAAAGGCAAGCAAAAAAGTTTTTTTTTTTTTACCTGTGGTTATATGTAGGGATGCCCCCATAGCAGTCAGCCAAGCAAGTTAGAGTATCTATTTGAGCCATTCAGTTAAAGGACGATTTTTACATAGTAGCTAACTGCCCTTCTATCTTCCTTTCCATGCCAGTTATGTATTCTTATATGCTCCGATCAATTAATCTACCTTTGGAGTGCCTACAAATCTACACAAAGTTCCATTCTTCTCACCAGCTACTGCTTTCTTTTCAAATATTGTTAAGATACTCTATGACATCAATAATACCATTCCATGACATTCATATGAATGGCCTGGAATGGTGCTAACCAATTTCGTAGAAGGCTGAGGCAGTATGTAGAGAGAGAGAGAGCAGCAACTGCTGAGGAGAGAGGGATTCAGGGTAGTTACAAAGGCAACACACTGAATAAGCAATAACACACGACAGGGTATGGAGTTATTGGCAGTTAATCCACACCCCGGGTGCACTGTGCAGCCTTGTCTCTAGCGCCCCAGGGTGTGAATTACCTGCCAACAACGTCATACCCTGTTGATTAATGGCTACGCTCTTATGGGTGATGTTTAAAACTAAATATATACCCAGAAGGTGTTTTTTTCCCCTTCTTTCAATTGGGAAAATATGACTGTATTCTGCCAACTGGCAAAAGTGTCTCAAGAACTGATGCAGCCATACGTTATTTGTTTTATGAACATACAAATGCCAGAAATACAGTAGAGTACTGAAATGATTTTTGACATTTGTATGTTAATATATAACATACCAAAGACTTACTTTGCTGCAGCTGAGAAGCAGGATGTATCGGGGGTTGGAAACGTGGTGGTGACTGAAGTTTGTGGTCATCTCTTGCAGGGGGGGGGGGGGAGATGTCTACTGTTCACTCTCTCGTCTCCAGTGGCATTCCACTGCCAAATATGAGCTCTCACCAAATACGAGCTCTCACTTTTACAGGTAGGAGAACATTGCGGTGAATGACGGTTATGATCTTCGACCACTGAGCTCTCTCTGCTTTACAGATAGCAGGAGAACATAGCAGGGAATGAAGGTTGTGGTCAGAGAATGGCCATCACTCACTCTCTGTCCCGTATGTCTCTCTCAAGCAGCACATTTATGCTGTCTCTCTCTCTGAATGCAGCACGTTTAATCAGGGGCATTCTCACAACACAATAACACTAACTTCAGTGCCTGTCACTCTAAGGGACTGTGTGCAACTGTCTCTCACTTGCGTTTCACTGGCTGACTTCCCTGACATTGATTTTGGGGGGAGAGAAACATGCAGGACTGACTGCGTCAGGAATGCAGTTCAGGACAAGCTCATGTACTGGACTGCCCGCTTTTGCCTTTCATGCGTCTCTATCAGAGGAATAGGCTGTGTGTGTTCCTCTGTGTCTTGCTGACATGCCCCGGGGAATGTTCCATGGCTACCTTTCTGCTGTGATGTTTGCAGCACATAACGAGTGCCACTCTGCCCCAGGATATTGATTCAGGGAGCATCACAGAAGCTGTGCATTTACTAGCACTTAATCCATGGTCACGTGCTACTGTTTGACCAACTGGCTTGGTTTCCCTACCCCATGTTATAAGATTAGCAGAAAGGTCAAGAACTTTTCAGAACACTGGACAGACACTGAAAGGACAACAGGTGGGCATCTCAATCAATGTCTGTTTATTGGAAGGCAAGTTGAGAGTGTGGGCTCTCGCTTACAATTGCGTCCAATACTCAAAGACATCGGCAGGACATACATTGAGATTACATACAGTTTCAACAGAGTTACACACAGCTACAAAGCAGGGATAAGGTAAGTGCACAGTACAGGAGATTGATTTAGCCACAGCAGACGCACCGGATGTACAGCTGATTAGGTTGTATATACACAGGACTTGAAGTGGGTAACTGGAATTATGGTGGCCAGTTTTAGTGTTTTTAGTATGGTTTCCCAAAATACAAGGGACAGCGGCCGTGAGGGTGCATTCTACTGATTTGGTGCAGACTTTTAGTTGATTTTACGCAGGCATATAAAGTGTAAAAAAAAAAAAAAACCTGTCACACCACCATTAGTTTTGCTTTGGGACTATATTTTACACCACAAAGTCATGGTCTTGTGAACTGAGCACATTTTGCAAACCGCAGTACTGTACTTAATCCAATTCACAATTCCTATTCTTATTCTATTTCATGCAGGGCTGCAGCTATGAGGTTTGGGGGCCAGGAAAAATCACTTGGAATGGGCCCGTTTCCCACACCAGCTACTGCCAGGAGTAATACCAACTCCTCAGGTGGGCCCCTCCTGAGCTCAGGGCCCCGGACATCCCCACTTTTCCCCCCATTACTGCGGCCCTGATTTCATGTACTGTTCCAAGGCAACCCCATCGCTGTACAGGCCTATTAGCAACAGACTTTACTCTGTAAATTCTAGCTTACATAAACACAGGCTCTGAAGTAGGTACAGTACAGCACGTAAGTAAGCACAGAGTTGTTGTTTTACTCTCACTGCCAAAGGACCCGAGCTGGCCACAGAACCGTCAGACTCCAAACTGCTGACATGCATTTAAATTAAATAAAAATAAATAATAGATCTCAAGAACAATAATTATTGTTGCACCACTTGCTAGACTTGATGGAAACCCACGCCAGCCACAACAGTGTTTATTTAGTTTTTTAAACCAGGAGTAGCACACTAAGCTGAAAGCTTGTTTACAGGTGCAACCTGGGAGCACAAGGAAGTTAAGTGACTTGCTCAGGGTCACACAGTATGCATGTGGGGGACGTGGGATTCAAACCCAGGTCGCCAGGATCAGAAACCAGTGTAAAACCAATCAATGCACCACTAAAAGATCATACAACATTCACATATAACCACAGGCATAAGACCTGTGGATTTTTCATTCGAGTTACCTATGTGAACAGAAAAAAAACCCGCAAGAGATTCCCTTGCTGTCACTCTCTGCCCTGACGAGCAGGGACATGCCCTTCAGCCTCTCCACGTAGCCCGAGGAGACATGCCCAGTCCCCTGATCGTCCCACTGGAGGTCTTCCTTGAGGGTCTAAACCTTAACCCACCACCAAGTGTCAGTCATTGTGGCCGCGCAGCCACTTTTACACCCGAAAACGAGCGACTGCAACACCCAGCGCAGCAAGCAAGCAAGAACGAAATCAAACAGGAGACCGAGACTCCTTTCTTTCTAATTCGCTGGCTTACTGGAGTACTTTTTTGTCATTGCCACATCGAGTAGGGCAACGAGTATTGGGGTTTAATTGTTCCAGTATGTCAAAGGCCTTCCCAGTGGGGAAAAATTAAGACAGGATATACATAAGCATTTTCGAGCGCTTATATAATTTTGAAGGAATTATTAATGCTCCTCTAAAAAGTAAAATATGCAGGCAAATGTGCAATGACTACTTTCTCAGTTTAGTATTTTTTTACCCCATGTTCTAACCCCCTGGCTGAAGGAAGTGGTTTCCCTATTTAGCAACGCCGCTAAACTCCGCAACCAGGTAGTACAGAACCTAGTCAGCTTTTTATTTACATTTGTCTAGTCCAAATTTGGCAACTGTAAAATATAAAATTACTCTAATTTCAATTTCCCGTCTCCTCAGTCTCAAATCCCCCATTTTGGGTCCTCTGGTACTGTCCACGCGGGGTCTCCCATCGGAGGAAGCAGGGGCAACGTGCCCGAAATTTAAAGTTGCAGCAGCCTAACAGCATGCATTAGCATCTTCTCAAGCGGAATATTGCGTGCGGGTTTATTTTTCTGTTTGTTTTTAAAGTTAGGTAGAATAGATCCTTTCTACAAAAACGACAGCGCATAAAGCATGCTGTATTTACTTGTATGACCAGAAGGTGCAGGGGCTGGGATGTACACAGACTGGAGGATTCGTGCTGACTGACAACGTTGCAATAAACATCTGGTATGAAATTTTTCCTTGGTCGTCAGTGTGGCTAGTATCCTGGTTTCTCGGGAGAACTCGTAAACCCTGCTCAATCTCCAGTGCTATCGGGTTACTATACGACAGCAGGATTTATACTTTCAATGTTTTATGTTAGGTTTCACTGTAAATATCCATCTTTATTTACTTCCCGTTTGGTGTCTTAAGTATTATCATTATTGTTTGTAATTCAACTTTACAGTATTCATATGGTTAACTAGGAAATGGTTAGGAGGTGGAACTGGTCGTGTGTGTGTGTGTGTGTGTGTGTGTAGGGGGAGCTGCGCATGAGCAAGCGATATCTTATTGCTGCTCACTGAAGCATAGCTCCCCCTTTCAACTGTATGCCACTGCATTTTGGAGCTTGTCATAGACAGCTCCAGCATGCATTGGCTTACAGGGGCTGTGCCTGCCAATACACCGACTGAATTGGAGGAGGAGGTGACACACCTCCGAAAACTTGGTTGATGGCACTATGTTTCTTGCACATGCGTGCAAGCAACATAAAAAGGAAACTTTTATCTTTCTTGTGTCACTTCTTTGAGACAGAGCAATACCATAGTGTCTTCTTTCTGCCCTAACATACTATATTACTTGCTTTTGTTCCTGTTGTATGACTTGAATTTTTATGCCTGCCTTTTAAAGTCTGGTTAACATCCTGGTCACTTTGTAACAATAACAATAATAACAAGCATTTGTCAATGCCAAATGTTTGCTTGCTGGCATTGGCATTGGTAGTGTAGGAGTTAGAGAGCTGCATGATAGGAATGGCAGTGAAGTATTGAACTGAAGCCAACCCCATCACCACTCTGCAGAGACTGACAGGCATTGGGGCGTGCCTTTGGGTCGTCAGGCATAACAGCCATGCCATTTCACCACACCCCACCCTACAGACACCGACAAGTGTCATGGTGTGCCTTGGGGTCTTTGGCCCTTATGCTCACCCCATTCCATCAGAAAATATGGTGAGATGGGTGCTGTATAGGAGAATGGGGTGAACTTTGGGGCTGAAAGAGTCCAGAGCACACCTTGATGCCTCTCGCTGGCTGCAGGGTGTGGAATGGTATGAGCATTACAGGTGAGAATCCCAAGTCACCCCCCCGATGCCTGTCAGTCTCTACAGGATGGGGCATTATGGTCAGAAACCCTAACGCCTCAGATGTTCGTTGGCATTTTCACTCCAAATTTTTAACATGGGTTTTTTGTGACCCCCACCTTATGAACTGTGGCAATATCAGTTCGTTAGCCGAAAGCTGATTTTGCACAGTGACTACGCCATTTGCCATCACAGGTGTGAAAACACATTTCGAACAGGATGTGAAAAACAACAGCTGTACTGTTCATGGGGAGGTGGCTGTACTGTTCATGGGGAGGTGCAAAAAATGGCAATGTTGAAAATCTGCAGTGAAAATATTAAAAAAACTGGTGAAGTCATGAGTGTATGTGCGTAGGAACTGCACAACGCACACCCGTAATGCAATTAGTTTGGGGATTTGTTTACAGCAGATTGTCAACACAGGCATTTTGGAACCTCTGCTCATGAACAGTGTCACTGTGATTTTCTTAATCTGTCCCGAACAGTGATTTCCCACAGCTACCACACATTTCTGCGCTGGAAGTGCGAAAACACATTTCAGCCATGATTTGAAAAATTACAGCTGTACTGTTCATAAGGAAGTGTGGAAAAATGCCAGTGTTGAAAATCTGGACTGAAAATATTACAAATGCATGAACTTACGAGGGTACATGGAAACTGCGCAATGGTCGCTTGTAACACTGTCATTTTATGGACTTTTTTCACCAATCTTTTAACATAGCCATTTTAATACCTCTGCTCATGAACAGTGTCACTGTGATTTTCTTAATCTGTCCCAAACATTGATTTCGCAAACCGACTGCGCCATTGTGTGTTACATGCACAGAAACACATTTTGGGTATGATGTGAAAAAAGAAAGCTGTACTGCTCATAAGGAGGTGTGGTAAAATGGCAATGTTGAAAATCTGGAGTGAAAATATTGAAAATTCGTGAACTTACGAGCGTGTATAGGAACAGCTCAATGCATGCTTGTAAAACAGTCATTTTGTGGGAATTTTTTTACCAGATTTTCAACATAGGGTTTTTGGGAGCCTACCTCATGAACTGTGACACTGTCGTTTCATAAATCGGTCCCAAAAGGTGGTTCCGCGCAGTGACCGAGAAATCACCTTTCCGGGCTGAGTAACAAAATGGCAGTGTCAGAATTCATGAGGTGGGATCCCAAAAATCCCATGTTGAAAATTTGGTGAAAAAATTCCCAAAAATGCCTGAGATATGCATCAAACTTTAAAAAACCCTATTTATTCCATTATACAGCTTACCGGCATTTCCTCAGTTAAGTAGTACGACTTTGAAGTGCGCAGATGTATTCGGTCACGAAGATTGTCGCGCAGACACCGGTAGTATGGGAGTGAGATGGGGTGTGGGAGGCAGGGTGCAGAGAGTGGGCGCGGTGGGGGGTCAGGACAGTCAGCAATGGACCGCTTTTTCTTGCAGGTTATTTTTTTCTAGACGACGTGGGACTTTTGCCATACTGGGGTGGGCTCCCAGCATGACAGCTGGAAGGCTGTTTGAGGGCAGTGAGCCGATGGGGATTGGGCACTTGGCTAATATACAGACTGTTACCACGCTGGGGTGGGCTCATGCTGGCACCCGGTAGTCTGTTGGGGGGGAGGGAAGGAACAGTGGATCCAATGAGGGTTAGGCACCCCTGTCGGCCTTACGGACCATTGCCATGCTGGGGTGGGCTCCCAGTATGGCACCTGGAACTCGGGGGGGCACAGCAGAGCCGACAGGGGATTGGGTGCCTCCATCGGCCATACAGTGTGTGTGGGGGGTGCATGAGCACGCAATATGCTAATCAACACTATCTTATCGCTGCTCACTAAAGCGGGTCTCTTCCTTTCAACAGTGTGTGTGTGTGTGTGTGTGTGTGTGTGAGCACATGAGCACACAATATGCTAATCAACACTATCTTATCGCTGCTCACTGAAGCGGGTCTCTTCCTTTCAATTGTACGCCACTGCATTTTCAGCTGCTGTCATAGACAGCTGCAGCATTCATTGGTGAACTGCAAACACACTGACTGAACTGGAAGACAGGGTGACACACCTACAAAAACTCAGATGATGGCACTATGTTTCTTGCACATGTGTGCAAGCAAACATAAAAAAGAAAAGAAAATCCAACAACTTGAAATAGGCACTTTTAAGAAATAGAAGTATAGGCCAGCCCAGAGGTGCTGAGGGTTGAGGCACTGGATGCTACACCTCATGCCATGCTGGTAATCCAGGTTCGGGAATGAGCCTGGGTCATTGGGGGTTGGCCAGGGAGGACTAGGATCGAGCATCCATAGACAGCTCTCCTAGTTCTGGGGTGGGCTAAGGCACTTCACCATGCTGTAGTGGCCCCTGGGGATGCCAAGGGGCACTTCTTGTGTCAGTGAGATAGAGGGGGAGCATGGCAGATGTCAGCACTTTGTGGCTGGATGTCATTGCATGTAGTGCTCCAAGGGGCCAACTGGAGGAAAAATGGCTGTGAGAGACCATGCAGCTTGATGGCTGCGTTCTGAGCTACCCGGAAGACTTTGGCTGAGTCCTGTCAGGGGTGGTCCGGGCTGTTCTGCCTGGTAGAGGCAGAGGGGGGCCCTCCAGCAAGATGGCATGATGGCTGTCCTGGATCCTCCTGAGTGCAGTTCGAGCTACCCAGCTCTCCGGGCGGGCGGAGCTGGTGGCTGGATGCCCCAAGCTGGAGTGTGCCGCAGTAGGGGAGATAAAAATAGTTGTGATAAAAAGAAATAGAACTATATATCTTATTACACATACTGAAACATTTGTTTTATATCGAGATGGCAGCCCAAGAGTAAGTTAATACCCTCATGTCTGCTGGGTCAAGACCAATCTACCCTCTGCTTCTTCTATTAGACCCATAAACAGCAGCCAGACTCCATAATTTTATCCATCTGCAAACAGAGATCAGCAGTAACTTTTTTTCATTTAATATAAGTTTTTGATTATTGAAATTAAAGTCAGTTAGTATCAGGAGGGAGGGGGGAGGAGATAGCCATCTTTTTGTAATTGCCTTACCCACTGCTGACAGTAGGATTCCCAGAAAGTCACTTGACAATCTGTTCTTTTCCCCCTGGGGAACTTCCCAAGAATCAGATGTTCAAAACTGAGGGTTCCAGGTATACACACCATTGGACTATATTTCTGTCCTATCTCAGCCCAAAAGGGCTGTAGCAGAGGGCAGTCCCAGAAGATGTGATATGGCGTGCACTCCTCACCACACCCATTCCAACTTCAGGCAGCATTTCCCCTCATGTAATGTTTTGTTCTGGAAGGGGTGAAGAAGGAGCAGCTCACAATTCTCCATCTGAACTCTTTCCAGTTATTGGAGGCTGAAGTGCAAAAGGCCCCTTCCCAAATGTATTTCCAGTCCTGATGGCTGAAACTCAGCCCCAACTTCATCTCCCAGGACAGTAGAATTGAAGGTGGCAGCTGTTTCCTGATGTGAACGAAAGTCTGAACAAGCAGGGAAATGTATTTTTTCTTCAGACGTCCATCTTTTGCTTTTTCAAAGATCTGCCATATTGGGTGCAGAGCCATCTGTACATCCCTCATTCAGTTTCCCATCCTACGGAATGAGACTACATGATTATATCGAAGGAGATCAACACATTGTAATGTGAGTTCTCTGCATTTGTGCAAATGTCTTGGGTATGCCCTCCTGTACAAACTGTGAGAATTGGACAAGTACCATTCTGTTCCATCTAGAGAAAGTGCTGTCTGTTCAAAGAGAGGTAAAGTCCAGACATCCATCTACATAAGTATGGGAGGTAATAGAGCCACCAACCCCAAGTTCCTTCCTGACCACACCCTGGATCATATAGAGCTGCTGACTCCAAGGATTGATTGCAGCAGGAGTCAGTTTCTCTGCTGAGGTGTCATGCATCTCTAAGGGGAGGCTACCTACAGTAGGTTACTACTGAGTTCCTGTGATACCCAAACATGGTCTGGGTCATTCTTCTTGTAAGCTATTCAAGGAAGAAGTTGAATCATTTGATAATATACTTTAAAATTAGGGAACCCCCACCACTGCTTGGCCTCTACATCTCTATAGACTTGCCCAGTGGGTATTAGCTTTATTTTTGCCCCAGATAAAATAATGCAGTGCCTTATTAAGTTTGTTCCACTTGTTTAAGGGAATGTTCAATGGAAGCATTTAAAAAAGAAATAAAAGCTGAGGCAGAACATTCATGCGGATGTAATCTACCCTTCCTAACCTTGACAAAGGAAGCAGTTCCCATCCTTTGAGATCAGTAAGAACCTCAGTGTAAGTTTACCATAGTTAGCCTGATACAGACCTTTCAATTCAGTCTGACTGGAAAGTGTATTTTCAGGTGTTGAGTTTGGGTAGTTACCAATTATGAAGGGAATTAATTGCTTAAGTGCCGGTGTGGAGGTGCCACTAATCAATACTACCTGTTTTCCCTTCATTAATTTTAAACCTGGACACCCTGCCATATTTCTATAAGATATTATAAAATATCAGGAAAGTGTGACTCAGTTTCTTAGATATAACATGGTGTCATCTGCATATAATGATATCCTATTTTCTTCACCCCCAGTAGTGAAGATTTCTAGGTCTGCATCGGACTGTACCACTGCTGCCAGGGGCTTGATATAAAGAGCAAACAGCAAGGGGGACAAAGGGCACCCCTGCCTAGTTCCCTGACCAATAAGAAAAAATTACTTTCCATAGTAATGTTGTTTCTTCTAATGGAGTCTTGCTGTATTCTGACAATATAAAGTTAGCCCCAGCACTTGAACTGTCCCGGAGAGGAAAGCGTTAACTCTATGCAGCAGCATAGAACATTGAGCGTGTGCTCAGTTTTCAAACTTCTGTCTCTGGTACATCTCAGTGTAATTGTCAGATTCTTATAAGCAATACTAACTAACTAGTAACTATAGAAATTGTTTTAAACTTTAAGCCATAGGCAACAAAAATGTGGGTCCAAAAAGACTCAAGTCGAGAACTCAAGAATAAAACCATGTAGATAATGAAATAATCTATATATGAAAAACAAATCAAAAAGAAAACACCCCACATGACAGGCAGGGTATAAGGTACACCTCTGGGGTGCAGCACTGTACCTGTCAACCCACATCCTAAAATGTAGGTTCTGAGAGGGGAGCAGGGAGGGAGGTCAGAATACAGCAAGACACCATTAGAAGAAACAACATTACTATGGTAAGTAATTTTTTCTTCAAACAACATGAAGTCTTGCTGTATTACGACAATATGCAGACTACCAAGCAGTACTCCCTTGGAGGAGGGGAAAGAGAACCTTACTTTGGAACAGACTCTACCGTACTGCTGTGCCAAACCTAGCATCACTTCTAGTCTGGGTATCCAGAGAGTAATGCTTGGTGAATGTGTGGACTATTTTCCAGGTGGCTGCTTTACAGATTTCCACCAAGGGAATATCCCTGGCAGCTGCCAAGGAAGCAGCTGTACCCCTGGTTGAGTGTGCCCTCAGGACTGTGAGTGGCTCTTTTCCTAGTTTTGAGTAACAAAACTGGATACAGGAGACTATCCTCCTGGTAATAGATCTCTTAGTGGCAGTCAAGGTTGGGTTACCAAATCCTCCCCAGAGAGGAGGTCAGGAGGTCGTGCCTCCTGGTCAGAAACAAGGGAAGTGATGCTGCTAGAAACACCAGCAGAGGGTAACAAGGTTACCTGGCCCAATCCGGGGCCACCAGGATCACTATGCAGGGTTGAGACCTGATCTTGACTAGAACTCTGAAAATCAGAGGGAAGGGGGGAAGGCATAAAGAAATCTGCCTGTCCAATCTAACATGAGAGCATCTAGAGGAACAGTCCTCAAGACTGGGGGCCTGCAGTACAACAAGGGGAGTTGGTGATTGTCTGCGGCTGCAAAGAGATCTATCTCTGGAATGCCCCATCTCTTGAAAATTACCCGAAGTACATGGGGATTCAGAGTCCATTCATGGTGACCCTGAGAAATCCTGCTTAAGGCATCTGCCAGAACATTGTCCTTCCCTTGAAGATGCACTGCTATCAGAGAAGCTTGAAGACTGTAAGCTAGAGAACATATTTTCATGGCTTCTGTGCACAAGGCCATGGACCAAGTCCCCCCTTGCTTGTTTATGTACCACATTGTAGTGGTGTTGTCTGTTCTGACCTGCACCACCTTGCCTTTGGCTGACTCCGAGAAGGCTTGAAGGACTAGGAACACTGCCCTGAGTTCCAGAAGACTGATGTGAAGGACAGACTCCTGTTGAGACCAAATGCCCTGTGCAGTGAGGGCTCCTAGATGGGCTCCCACCCCAGGAGAGAGAGGCATCTATGGTCAGGACCAATAAGGGTGTTTGACTGAGGAATGGGACACCCTGCCTGAGGTTGCCCTGATCTAATCACCACTAAAGAGCCTAGACAAGAGTCTGAGTCACTGGAATCAATTTTGTGAGAGAGAGAGTCTCTTTTCTGGGACCAAAAGGATCTTAAGTGGAAATGAATGTCTCTCATTTGGAACCACGCTCCTTGCACCACTGCTGTGGAAGCTGTCATGTGGCCTAGGAGCCATAGGAAATGCCTGGCTGGACGAGACACTAATGGTGGGAAAGAGGAAGCCAAGTCTATCAGGGCCCTTACCCTTGAGGATGGGAGGAAGGCCTTTTTGCTTGAATAGTATCCAGCTCTACCCTTATAAAAGTGAGAAGCTGTACTGGTTCGAGGACTGACTTGGAGAGATTTAGAAGGAACCCTAGAGAGCTGAGAAGACTCTAGGCAACATCTAGAGCTGACTTGACTTGGTCTGAGGACTGGCCTACAATTAGACAGTCATCTAGATAAAGGAAGACAGAAATGCCCCACCTTCTGAGGAAGGCTACCACTACTGCCAATTACTTTGTGACCACCCTTGGGGCTGAAGCCAGGTGGAAGGGCATGGCTCTGAACAGGTAATGACCTGCAGGCAACTTGAACTTGAGGAATTTTCTGTGGGAGCACCTTATAAGTATATGGAAATAGGCATCCTTGAGGTCCAGAGAAGCTAGCCAGTCTCCTGGCTTCAGAGAGGGAAGAGTTATTCCCAGAGTCACCATTTTGGATTTTGGCTTTGTGATATGTTTGTTTAGATATCTGAGGTCTAGGATGGGTCACCACTCACCTGTCTTCTTTGGGGTAAGAAAGTATCTGGAATACAGTCTTTTGCCCCTGTGTTGTGAAGGAACCCTCTCTACAGCTCTGAGGGTTAGTAGGGAGGAAACTTCTGCCTCTAGGGCAATTGTTTCTGAAGGTGTTTCCGTGGAAAAGATCTGGCTCTCATTCTGGGGAATCGTTTGAAGCCGAGAGCCAGTCCCTGGCTTACCACTTCCATGACCCAACTGTCTGAACTGATAGACTTACAGGCCTGGAAGTGGTAAGCCAGCCTGCTCCCTAAAGGAATTGTGGAGGCGACCTGAACTGAGACATCAGGGTGTCTGTTTGGCAGGAGCTTTAGCCAGAGAGGAGGAGGAGGCAGCTCTGCTCATCCCCCATCTGCCTCTCCCTCTGAAGAACCCATTCTGCTGAAAAGAAGAGGAGGCCTGGGCTTGGTAAAAAGGCCTCTGAAAGGGCCTGCCCCTGCCTGCCCAATACTGCTGCTTCTGAGGAGTGGCCAGCCTTTCCTTGGCCACTGCACTCCTGTAAGCCATCCTGTATTCATCCATCTTTTTCATGTAAGACTCTGTCTGCTCCCCAAACAGAGGAGTACTAGCCACAGAGAAATCCATAGCTTTAGTCTGGGTATCCTGTGAGAGGCTAGTACATCTAAGCCAAGCAAATCTTCTAAGAGAAATAGATGTAGCCATGACTCTTGATGCCACATCATTGGAGTCCACAGCTGCATGGAACTGTACCTTGGATGCCTCAATTCCATCAGCAGCCACCTCCTCCAGGTCTTTGGCCAGCTGGGGGGAATCCTTCTTAGCCAGCTCCAGAACTGTATCCCACCTGGACTTCTGGTATCTGGCTGTATAGGCCATATAATTGGCTTGCCTGTGTCCCAAGGAAGATGTCAAATACTGTTTTTTGGCCATTGCATCCACCTTCCTGGAATCATTATCTGGGGGTGTGAAGCCAAAGAAATATTTGCCCTGTCACAGGCTGCAGCCTGCACTACCCCAACAATGCTGCAAGGCTGCAATGATTATAGAAAAATTCCATGACAGGACCTGATAGCATATACAGTACCTCCTATCTATCCTTTTGTCCACAGGGTGTATGGAAGTAGGCATTTGCAGAAATTTTTTAGTCTGTTTCCTCAAAGATTTGTGAAGAGGGATAGACAGCCTCTTGGACTCTGGGATGTCCATTATTTCAACATAATCAACTTTCTCTGCCTCCTCTGCAGCTTCTACAACTGGGAACTGGAGAGTTTCAGCCACATTTTTGTAAAACGTAATGTGGGAAAGGGACTCAGAAAGTCTGGGAGGAAGACATTGGTAGGCCTGTCTGGGGAAATGTCCTGTTCAATAGGCTCATCTAGGCCTCCAAAACCATCTTCATCTTCCTCGTCCTCTGGGAAGTCTTTGTCTCCCTCCCACTCCTCATAATAAGCCTCCAGATCAAAATCCAATGGAGTTGGAACCAACCAAACCGATTGCTTTCCTGAAGGTGTCGGTTCGGATGGAACCGGTTGAAGCAATTGGACTATTCTTATGCTTTAGCAATTTCTTCAGTGGTTGGAGTCTGCGGGGCCTGATCCAAACCAGATGACTTTTTTCTCTTTTTGATGGAACCGATCCCGCGATCTCCTTTTGCCCAAGAAGATAACACCCAACCGAACAGACCAGTAGACAACGGAAGAAAAAATAATTTCTACACAATTAATGACTATCTACCTCTACTTACACTACCTGTATCATAGACAGACATTCGATACCGAAAAATAATGAAAACAGTTGATAAAACTGACCGATTTTTATGTTTGCTTGCATGTATGTGCAAGAAACATAGTGCCATCATCCGAGTTTTTGGAGGTGTGGCAGCCGTTTTCCAATTCAGTCAGTGAGTTTGCAAGTGCAGCCACAGTTCTCCAGTGCCTGCTGGAGCTGTCTATGACAGCAGTCCAAAATGCAGTGACGTACAGTTGAAAGGGGGAGCTACGCTTCAGTGAGCATCGACAAGATATCGCCTGCTCATGCGCGCTCCCCCTACACACACACACACACACACACACACACGCATGCATACTGGCGTGCTCACCCCCACGCACACACTGTAGCTGACGGGGTGCCTAATCCCCTCTCGCTGTGCTGGCGCCCAAACAGCGTTCCATATGCCACTTGGGTGCCCACCCCAGCGTGGCAACAGATGCTATCGCCAATGGGGTGCCTAATCCCCCATCGGCTCCATGCCCCCATCAGCCGCCCTTGTGCCATGGTGGGAGCCCACCCAGCGTGGCAAACGCCTCGTGTCCTTTAAAAAAACCTGAAACTGAAAAATGGTCCTCGCTGTCTCTGCCCCACCCGCCCCACCCACTGCTCACCCCGCATCCCCACACCCCTCACCGCATACTTACCTCCAGACTCAAGCGCAATGATCTTCGGTGGACCGGGAACACATCTGCACTCTTCAAAGCTGACCGCGAACTAAGGAAATGCCGGTAAGCTGTATAATGGGATAGATAGGGTTTTTTCAACTTTGCTACATATCTCAGGCATTTTTTAGAATTTTTGCACCAAATTTTCAACATGGGGTTTTTGAGACCCCTTCTCATGAATGCTCTCACTGTCATGGCGTTAATCGGGCTCAAGGGTGATTTTGCAGTCACTGTGCCAAATCACCTCGAGATGAAGTAACGAACAACACTGCCACTGTTCATAAGGTGGGCTCTCAAAAGCCTATGTTGAAAATTTGGTTGAAAATTCCTAAAAATGACTGTTTTACTAGCATGCATTGCGCAGTTCCTACGCACGCTCGTAAGTTCACAAATTTTCAATATTTTCACTCCAGATTTTCAACATTGCCATTTTACCACACCTCCTTATGAGCAGTACAGCTGTCATTTTTCACATCTTGCCCAAAACGTGTTTCCGCCCATGTAGCGCACAATGGCGCAGTTGGTGTGCAAAATCAATGTATGGGACACATTAAGAAAATCACAGTGACACTGTTAATGAGCAGAGGTCTTAAAATGGCTATGTTGAATATCTGGTGAAAAAATTCCTAAAAATTACTGTTTTACGAGCGTGCGTTGCACAGTTCCTACGCATGCTCTTAAGTTTGCAAATTTTCTATATTTTCACTCCAGATTTTCCACATTGTCATTTTATTATACTTCTTTATGAACAGTACAGAGAGCCATTATTCACATGTCGCCCCAAATGTATTTCCGCACATGTAGCGCACAATGGTGCAGTCGGTGCGCGAAAGCAATGTTTGGGACAGATTCAGAAAATCAAAGTTACACTGTTCATGAGCAGAGGTCTTAAAATGGCTATATTGAAAATTTGGTGACAAAAGTCCATAAAATGATTGTGTTGTGAGTGAGCATTGTGCAGTTTCCACGCACCCTCGTAAGTTCATGACTTTGTAATATTTTCAGTCCAGATTTTCACCAGTGGCATTTTTCCACACTTCCTTATGAACAGTACAGCTGTCATTTTTCACAACATGGCCGAAATGTGTTTTCACACTTTCAGAGATGCGTGGTCGCTGTGGGAAATCATTATTCGGGACAGATAAAGAAAATCACAGTGACACTGTTCGTGATCGGAGGTCCCAAAATGCCTGTGTTGACAATTTGCTGTAAAAAATCTCCAAACTAATTACATTACGGGTGTGCGTTGCATAGTTTCTATGCACGCTCATGACTTCACCAGTTCTTTTTATATTTTTACTGCAGATTTGCAATATTGCCATTTTTTACACCTCCCCATGAATGGTACAGCTGTCATTTTTCACATCCTGTTCGGAATGTGTTTTTGCACCTGTGGTGCTAAATGCTGTAGTCACTGTGCATAAGCAGCTTTCGGCTAACAAACTGATATTGCCACTGTTCATGAGGTGGGGGTCACAAAACAACATGTTGAAAATTTGGAGTGAAAATACCAACGAATGCCTGAGGTGTTAGGGTTTCCAACCATAACGCCACACCCTGTAGAGAATGACAGGCATCAGGGGTGTGACTTGGGATTCTTGCCTGTAATGCTCATACCATTCCACACCCTGCAGCCAGTGAGAGGCATTGAGGTATGCCTTGGACTCTTCGGCCCCAAAGTTCACCCCATTCTCCTATACCGCCACCATCTCACCATATTTCCTGATGGAATGGGGTGCGCGCATAAGGGCCAAAGACCCCAAGGCACACCGTCACACTTTTCAGTGTCTGCAGGGTAGGGTGTGGTGAAATGGTGTGGCCATTATGCCTGACGACCCAAAGGCACACCCCAATGCCTGTCACTCTCTGCAGGGTGGTGGTGGGGTTGGCTTCAGTTCAGTACTTCACTGCCATTTCTATTATGCAGCTCTGTAACTTCTACTCTACCAATGCCAATGCCAGCAAGCAAACATTCGGCATTGACAAATGCTTGTTATTACTACTGAACAGAAGTGAAGGGAGAGATCTCTGGAGCGATTTCACAGTTAGGCGGAGTAAAGAATCTGACAGTTTCATTGAGATGTACTAGAGACAGAGATTTGAAAACCGAGCTCGAGCTCAACGTTCTATGATCCTGCATAGAGTTAACTCTTTCCTCTCAGGGGCAGTTCAAGTGCTGGAGCTAACTGCATATTGTCAGACTACAGCAGAACTTCATGTTGTTTGAAAGAGGTGTTCAGATCTTGTACCATTCACTCTGATCCTTGCAGTAGGTGCCAGGTAAAGACCCTGAATCCAAATGAAACATAGAAACAGAAATTGTTGGAAGATAAGGACCGCCTGGCCCATCTTGTCTGCCCATAAGCCCTTGTACTGAATTACTGCTTCAAACCTACCCGCTTCTGTACCTCTATGGTTTCTCTATGTCTGTCCCAAGCATGCTTGAATCCATCCACAGTGCTCGCTCCCACCATCTTGGGAGGCAGACCATTCCATGCATCCACCACTCTCTCTCTCTCTGTGAAGAAGAACTTCCTCACATTCCCTCTTTACCTCCCACCTTCCAATTTCATGTCATGCCCCCTCGTTCTTGTTCTCCTCCTATATTGGAAAATGTCTCCTGCCTGCACCTTGTTTATACCTTTGAGATACTTGAATGTTTCTATTATGTTCCCTGTTTCCCTCCTCTCTTCCAGCAAGTACATATTGAGGCCCCTTAATCTCTTCTCATAAGTCTTGTGTTGCAAGACCTGTGCTATTTTAGTCACCCTTCTCTGGACCATCTCCAGCCTGTTAATATCCTTATGAAGGTGTGGCCTCCAGAACTGCACACAGTACTCCATGTGAAGCCTGACCATTGTTTTATATAATGGCATCACTACCTCCCTCCTTCTGTTGGTGATACCCCTCTCTATGCACCCCAGCATGCCACTGGCCCTCCCAGCTGCCTTAGCACTCTGCTTTGACATTTTCTTGTAGTCGGAAATAATAACCACCAGGTCCCTTTCCTCCTTTGTGACTGTCAGCAACCCCCCCCCCCAACCTGTAGCTTTCTCCAGGGTTTCTGTGTCCCAGGTTCATAGCTTTGCACTTTTTTTGAATTAAACTTTGGTTGCCAATCCTCAGACCATTTTTCAAGCTTCCCCAGGTCCCTCCTCATTTTTTCTACCTCCACTGGAGTATCTACCATGTTACAGATCTTGGTGTCATCTGCAAACAGGCACATGTTTCCCTCCAGTCCTTCTGAAATGTCACTAATGAAGACATTGAACAGGACTGGTCCCAGGACCTATCCCTGAGCTACCCCACTGGTCACTCCCCTCTTCCCAGACTGCACCCCATTTATCACTACCCTCTACCTCCTGTCTGTTAGCCAGTTTCTTACCTAGTTTACCACCCTTTCCCCCATGCCCAGTCTACCCAGCGTGTTATCAACCTCCTATGTAGGATGGTGTCAAAGGCCTTGCTGAAATCAAGGTAAGCGACATCCACTGCCCCACCCTGACTTACTTCCTTTGTCACCCAGTCGAAGAAATCAATCAGATTTGTCTGACATTACCTCCCCACTGTGAATCCATGCTGGCTATGGTTCTGAGCTCTGATGTCTTCTAGATGCCTCACTATCCTTTCTTTAAGCAATGTCTCCATGATCTTCCCCACTACTGAGGTGAGGCTGACTGGCCAATAGTTCCCTGTCTCCTCGCTGCTGCCAGATTTGTGTACAGGGACCACATGTGCCTTCCTCCAATCCTCCGGTACCACCCCTGTGTTGAATGACTCCATAAAATAGGCTGCCAGAGGTTCTGCTATCTCCCTTTACAGTTCTCTTAATATCCTTGGATGTATCTGGTCCCATCACTTTGTCCACTTTTAATTTACTGAGCTCCTGCAGGACTCTTTACCCTGTGAATGGACTATTGTCCACCTCTTCACCCCCTTGGCAACTGCTGTACTGCTGTGGCCCCTGCCCCTCCCCCTCTTCTGTGAATACTGAACAGAAAATTTTATTCAGTATTTCTGCCTTTTCCATGTCACCCTCCTTCTATTCCCCTCCCTCTCCCTTGAGCCTTGCAATTCCCTCCTTGTTTTTCCTCGTTTCGCTGATGTACCTGAAGAATGTCTTGTCCCCTTTCTTAACTGACTGTGCTAAACCTTTCTCAGTCTGTGCCTTCTCTATCCTTACTGCCTTTCCCACTTCCCTTAGACACTCTAGGTAATCCTCCCTGTCCTCCTCCTCCCTTTGGGTCTCCTTATATTTCCTAAACCCTTTGCTTTTTGCCCTGACCTTTACTACCACCTCTCTTGAGAACTACAGTGGCTTTCTCCTTCTCTTGCCTTTGGATACCAATGTGATGCATTGTTTTGCTACTTCCAGTAAGGCTTCCTTTAGATGCTGCCACTGTTCTTCTACTCCCCCTCCTGACCCGTTCTCTCCAGGACTTTTTTGATACCCCTCCCCATTTCAGCGAAGTCATCATTTTTTTTTTACAATTAAATTTTATTTTCATATTTCAAACATATACAATAAGTGATGACACAATACATTGTTCATATATGGACCCCTACCATAAAAAAACTGAACTGACAATTTACAACAACAGCTCAGTAACTAAAATACAAAAATCTAAAGTGCAAATAAAAGACAAACCAGCCTCCCCCCACCCCATAGTCAGAGAACTCCACAAGCAGAGCTCCTGTAAACTATAGGAATTAGTTGGGGAGACAAATCCTCCTGTCTTACCATCTGATAACCTTCTACAGATTGCATTCTATGCACATTCATGGCCATAATTGGGTAGATGTGGCAAAGAGACAATGTTAATACCCAAATTTGTGTTTCAGCTCATTAAAAAAAGGGTTCACATTTTTTTTGGAAACTAGCCCAAGAATTAGTGGCACTGGCTACACTTCTTTCTGCATTTAGGGCAAATAAAAATTCTGACCACCATTCTGAAATTGACAGGACCCAGGGATCCTTCCAATGTCATAAAATTATAAGTTTGGTGACCATGGATACCATAGCTATCAGTACTTTCAGAGAAACTAAGGGAACCTTTGAATAATGCCCTAATAAGTAGATTTCTTCTGTGAAGTAGGCAGATATATGTAGATATTCTGAAATGTGCCTTTTAACCAAGTCCCAGAAGCTACAAATCTTAGGACAGGACCATCACGTGTGGTAGAATGAAGCAGAGGGAGCATTACAATCAAGGCAGTCCAGGGAAGGAAGTTTTCCCATTCTGTGTAATTTGTATGGCATGAAATATAAGTTGTGAAGAACTTTAAATTGGATGTTCCGTAATCTATCCTGATTAATCCACTTAAAATTTTCCAACCAGATAGACTGCCATTGAGTATCTGCAAGTGAAGTGCCTAAGTTGTTTTTCCAATAATGAGAAACTGGAGCATGAACTATTAATTAATGCTTTATACAGTTTGGAAGCAGACTTAGATTTTTTTGACTAAATCCAAAAGGGGAAGTGAAAAAGATTCCAAATGATCCTCCCGGGGGGGGGTTCCCTAAGAAGCTTTTAAAGCAATGATGAACTTGTGCCAAATAAAACCTATGTTTTGAGGGGAGGTTCCAACTTCTCTGCATCTGAACTAGGGTGGGCATAGAAGTATTCTGTAAAAGCCTTTTCACACTAAACTTTAGCACCTGTGTGAGACATTGCTCTGCACAGGTATCCTGCACTCCATCAATATACCTGTTTGATTTATACTTGTTTGACTTTTTGTTACTGTGTGTGAGCCCCATTTTAATGAGTAGAGGGACTTACTGTCCATTGACAATTATTTTATTGTAGCTTCTTTGCACCTTTTAGTTAAAACTCAGCTGGAGCTTTTATTTTATACTTCAATTGGGCAGTGTGTGAGTGAGTGATTTCACAATTCCTAAACCACACTTCTGGGTGTGGGCTTATATAAGGAGAGCCCTTCAGCAAGTGCGAGCACATATATAAACTTTAGCACCTGTGTGAGGCACTGCTCTGCACAGGTATCCTGCACTCCATCAATCTACCTGTTTGATTTATGCTTGTTTGACTTTTTGTTACTGTGTGTGAGCCCCATTTTAATGGGTAGAGGGACTTACTGTCCAATGACAATTATTTTATTGTAGCTTCTTTGCACCTTTTAGTTAAAACTCAGCTGGTGCTTTTATTTTACTGTGTACTTCAATTGGGCAGTATGTGAGCGAGTGTGTTCGCAATCCCTAAACCACACTTCTGTGTGGGGGATCATATAAGGACAGCCCTTCAGCAAGCAGGGTGAGCTCAGGTGGGGTGAGCACACTTGGCACGCGTGAAGACGTGAGCAAAGACCCATGTGTCCCTGCGCATGTTTCATGTGTTTAGCGGGAGTAGCAAGGAGGCAAGGTTGAAGTTTAGACTTTCCTTCATGTAACCCTTAATATCCCAACTTTCAATATAACAAATTGGCATATGTTAACACAGTAGTAAATAATATATATATATATATATATATATATATATATATATATATATATATATATATATAATATATATATATATACACACATATATATATATATACAGTATATATATATATATATATATATATATATATATAGAGTGTTTATTTCTCTTGCGTTAGGTTCCACTTATGCTGACTGTAGTCATAATAGTTTATAGCTTGTATGAGTTGCCCTTCTCTATTATTTTGAAATATAAAATGTTTTGGATTATTTACGCATATATCATACACATTTTGTTAGGGAATTAAACAATTTAATAATCTGTTGCTAATTAGTGGTACCTAATTGATGCCCCTCCAACTTTTTGGCAGCTTTTAAACAAAAGTGTCAGTGTGTGTTAAATAAAAGGCTGATTATTTATTGAGGCTTATATATCAGGCTCTATATTTATCTTAAATATCATGTTTCTGTGACCATAGTGGTGAATTTATAAGTTACTCCTATTTGGGTTCTTGTGAATTAAACTTTCAAAATGGAGGAGTTCATAGAAATAAACACTAAAAGGTTTGGATTTAAATGTCAATCTTGTTCTATGTATCTTGTAACTAATAAAAAAAAGTCTTACTACCCTACACTTGTATAAAACGCCAGTCAAACATAGAATTAGCAGCTGAATTAGAACTCTTTAACAATAGATTAAGGTTTTTAGAAAAGAGTCAAGAAGACATGTCCAATAGATTTAAAAGTCAAAAGGACATCAACAATCAACCTACTATATCCAGAGCAGACATAAAAAAGACAAAAAAAAAAACAGGGAAGAAAGCAAAGAAAATACCTATGAGACAGTCAGTTAATAACATACTCTCTTTCTCTGAATCTATGATTGACACAGCCCCTAATAAACATAAACCTACAAAAAGAACTGGAGAAGAGAATGACCATGATAATGCTGATGAGGAATGGTATTCTTTGCAAACTCAAAAAAAAATGCCCAAAAAGGTAAAAGGGCAGACCAATTTATGGTCTCAACCTTTAATTCCTTTGATCCCTTGACTCTTATACCTGAGAGTTCTAATACTTTGGAAAATGACCAAATCTGTTGAAAATGATTTTGAGAATTTAATCAAAATAGTAAGCTCTGGGCAATCATCCTGCATAATGGATTACAGCATTAACACTTATGAAACATTGAATAGCCAATTAAATAAAGATGAGCATTTGATTTCTCTGGACACTGAAGTTTGCATTAATAATATTGAGAAACAAGACGAACCTGTCAACACAAATAGACAAATAATAGTACTAGGAGACTCTATTATAAAACATATTGATAGGTTAATCTGTAATCCAGATAAAAACAACAGAACCCTATCAAGTTTTAGAGGGGGCATGAATTTCTGATCTCACCCAAATGTCTAACACAATACTACACAAAACAGGAATTAACTCTTTAGTAATTGTACATGTGGGTACAAATAATTTACTCTAAGAGACTAATCAAAAGATAAAAGAAGATTATGTTGCATTAACAAACAAATTACTATATTTAGGGTGTGAAGAACAGCTATCTGAAATTCTATCAATACCACGTGTGAACTTATTTCAACAATAGAAAATCAGGGAAATCAATAACTGGTTGAGATCTTGGTGTATGAAGCAGAATTTAAAATGTATCACTCACTGGGAGGAGTTTAATGGCAAACCAAATCTCTATTGTTCGGATGGTTTACACCTCACTAAGAGAGGTAGTAAACTTCTTGGTGACAGCATAGCTCACTCTATCACCAACTGTTTAAACTTTCACTAAAGGGGGAGCTGTATTCCAATAATACAACTGTAAAACCTATTGGACATAAACAATTAACTATATCCCAAACTTCAGTAAAACCAAAATCTACATCTCTTAACACCACCAGGTCTTGTAATACAACATACTTAAATATTATACTTACTAATACAAGAAGTTTATGAAATAAAAAAGAAGAGCTTATGTACATATTAAAAACTCAAAATATATCAATATGTGGAATCACTGAAACTTGGAATAAGGCTGGAGATTGGGATACTGATATTATGGGGTATAAGTTCCATAAAAATTGAGATAACAATAAAATGGGTGGAGGTATCGTATTTTACATAGAGAAAAGCCTAAAAGCATGTATGGTGAATACTATTAAGTATAATAATGAGAGTTTATGGGTTAAAATCAACTTACCTTATGATACCTTAACTTTAGGTCTAATATATAGACCACCCAACTTAACTGTTGAAAAAAATCAAGATCTAATTGACGAAATCAGATAGATGGAAACTAATAATACTTACTTATTATGGGGGACTTCAATCTACCCACTATTGACTGGGATACTTATGAAGCTGTCTCAAATTTGGAAACCAGATTTATAGATCTTTTTATCCAATCCGGTTTGGAACAAGTAGTTAATCAGCCTATTCGGGGGAAAAACATTTTGGACATTGTCCTAACCAATAACGAAGAGAAAATTGAAGACATGACGTCACTTCCCCCTTTAGGTGATAGTGACCATTGTACAGTAAAATTTAAATATATGACTAAATTACCTCAGACTAAGGGTATTTCCAAAATGAAAGATTTCAACAAGGCAGACTATTATAGAATAAATGACTTCTTATCTAAATGGAAGTGGAAATCTGATCTTAGAAACCTGAATTTATCACAAATTTGGGAGACAACAAATACTAAGATTAACACCTGTATGTCTAACTGGGTTCCTTATAGAATCAAGTATTCCAATAATAAACGTGTCCCTCCTTGGCGGTCTAATAATATTAGAAAATTACTTGTTAGGAAAAGGAAAATGTATAGAAAGTATACTACAAATAAATCTTCTATTTTTTTGGACTAAATATAAAACTGCTGCTAAGAAACTGAAAAACGTGATTAAATCTTCTAAATCTAGATTAGAACAAAATCTAGCAACAAAAGTTAAAGATAATAAGAAACAGTTTTATAATTATATTGGGTCTATTAAAGGAAAACAACAAACTATAGGTCCCTTTATGATTAATGATACTTCAATTATTGATGAAACAACGACTGCTAGGATATTAAATGAACAATTTTTAAAAGTTTTTGAAATTAAGGATAACATAAAAATTCAATTTACCAAAAATAATAATGACCATCCTGTTTTCCTAAGGAGTGAGGTTGCTAAAATAATAAAAATGATGTCACCTAATAGTTCAGCAGGACCTGATGGTATTCCACCAACATTTTTACAAGGTATATGTCATACAGTAACTGGAACACTAACTATACTCTTTAATAAATCTATTCAAGAAGGTAAAGTTTTTCAAGCTTGGAAGGAGGCTGTTGTGATTCCTATACATAAGGGAGGTATTAAACATGACCCAAACAACTATCGACCAATCAGCTTAACCTCTACCACTGGAAAAATCATGGAAAGACTACTTAAGTATCATATTATTAACCACATAAATAGAAATAATAAAGTGGACATTTTTCAACATGGTTTTGTGACAAATAGGTCTGTACTAACCAATCTTTTGCAGTTTTTTGAACCAGTCAGTGCAGCCTTAGACAGAGGTGTTCCTGTTGATGTGATATTCTTAGACTCTGCTAAGGCTTTTGGCAAAGTTTCACATGAAATTCTGCTACAAGAGGTAGTTAAAATCGACATCCAACCTAATATTATAAACTGGATACAATCCTAGTTAGAAATAAGAACACAAAGAGAGTCAGTCAAA
The DNA here is from genome assembly GCA_016271365.2 of Neoceratodus forsteri. Lineage (NCBI taxonomy): Eukaryota > Metazoa > Chordata > Ceratodontiformes > Ceratodontidae > Neoceratodus > Neoceratodus forsteri. The sequence goes on from JADMNL010000023.1 coordinate 481,430,953, forward strand.
GGCTATCTGTCTGAACTCATTAAGGTGACTAGTGGAGTACCCCAAGGTTCCATCTTGGGGCCAATACTTTTTAATATCCTAATTTCTACAATGCCTACTACTGATAAAATATGGGTATCAAAGTACACTGATGATTGCAAGATTGGCAGCTTAGTGAGCTCATTGTCAGATATAACCTTCATGCAAAATTACTTAAATGACCTATCCTCTTGGGCCAACTCACATGGTATGTTTTTTAATATAGACAAATACAAAAGTGTTGAACTTGGGCAAGAGTAATATGTGCCTTGATTATTGCTTAGACAATGTATTACTGAAAAACATTATTGAGGAAAAAGACTTGGGAGTTATGATTTCTAATAATTTATCCTTTGATAGAAACAATACAATAAAAGTTCAATGCAATAAAATTGTGGGTTCAATTTTAGGCAATATTAAAAGTAGAAAAGCAGAAGTTATTATGCCACTCTTTAAAAGTTTGGTACATCCACATCTGGAGTACTGTACTCAATTCTGTGCTCCGACATCCATTAGAGTTCTGAAATTAGCTGAAGGTGTACAGCGTAGATTTACCAAGAAAGAAACATTATTGCAACATAACAGTTACGCTAATAGGCTTAGAGAACTAAAACTTTTTTCTGTTAAATACAGACAAATAAGGGAAGATTTATGTTTAGTATATAAAATAATAAAAAATGATTACTTAAAAACTACAGTAGGCTTAACAGTTGGTAGGGAAATGGGCAGACTAGGTGGCCCAAGCGGTCCTTATCTGCCGTCAAAGTCTATGTTTCTGTGTTTCTATGTCTAATATTAAATCAACTAGGAGTCATAATTATAAACTTATTGGTGAGAAATATGTATCAATCAAACGTAATCGTTTCTATACACAAAGAGTAGTGGGAATGTGGAATACTCTACCAGCTACAGTTATCAATAGTAATAATATAACAACATTCAAATAAAGATTGGACGATTATATGGATGGAAACAAATTTGAATTCCACCTATAGGATATATGGGCGGTGAGTACAATAATGGGCATGTCCTGCCTACAGTACTTGTAGATCTCTATGAACCTATGAATGAATCGGTGATTGTATTGGCAATGCCTTATGGCTGATGGTTGTATTGTCTATTCTTAGATTGGGATTGCTAAAGAGGGGTTTAGAGATATCTTTCCAAAAGCAAAGATGGTTACTGTTACAAAATTGATGGGAGGCCCTGATGCTCCAACCAATGGGTGAATCTTGAAATATTGTAGGAACTGCCTTCCAGGGGCAGTTTAAGAGGCCTTGTAAGGGTATCCAGTCCATCTTAACCCGTTCCAGGTCTAATTGCAGCCAGAAGGGCTTAAGGGAGAGGTCCAATTGAGAGAGGAACCAGTGCAAGAACCTATTGGCATGTATTGCTAAGTAATATAAATAAAAATCAGGTAATTGCAACCCTCCCTTCTGACTTGGACATGTGAGTTTCCAAATAGGCTCTAGGTAGGGGTTTATCATTCCACAAAAAATCAGAGCAGAGCTGGTGAATCGTTTTAAAAGTGGTTTGAGGGAGATAAATGGCCCAGTTATTCAAGGGGTAAAATAACCGAGGAAGGATTGTCATCCTAAAAACGTTAGCTCTGCCCCAGGAGGTTAGAGGGATTTTTTTCCATCGTGCTAGGTCTTCCTTGATGTCTTTTAGAAGGGGGTCTAAGTTGAAGTTTTTTAACTTGTCAAGCTCTTTTGTCAACTTTAAACCTAAAAAGGTTATAGAATTCTTCTCTCACTGAAGGCCTGAGTCCTCCATCTACCTCTTATCCACCATAACTGAGAGGGGGTAGACCATGGTTTTATTTTTGTTCAATTTGTAGCTGGAATTGTCACCAAAATCAGAAATGATTTGTAGAGCTGAAGATAGGGAGTTCACCCCATTTGCTAAATGCAACAACATATCATCTACAAAAAGTGAAAGCTTGCACTTTTGTGAACACACTCTAATCCCCTCAATCGACCACTCCTGTTTGAGGACCCTCAGAGAGGTTTGATGTATAAATTAAACAAATAAGGGGACAAGGGGAAACCCTGTCTAGTACCATTTTTGAGGGGGAAAATGTCTGACAGATGCTTGTTACACAGGATCCTCGCTGATGGACACTGATATAGGTTACTAATTCTATTGATAAAACTTCCTGGAAGGCCATAATGCCAGAGTGTTGCAAACAGATACGGACAGGCCACCCTATGAAAGGCTTTCTTTGCATCCAGGGACACAAATATCATTTGAAGATGAGGATCCCTGGATGCAGAGGTCAGATAACCCAATTTTCTGAAGTGACTGGATGATGTCAGTCCGAAAAACAAATCTGGGCTGTTCCACTCTGATCAGCGGAGTCCAGACTTTACCTAATCTAGTGGCTAGAATTTCTTTTGCATGGATTTTAATGTCTATATTTATCAAGGAACTTGGTCTATAGATACCTATCTGGGTGGCGTCTTTCCCTGGTTTGGGGAGCAACACAACCCTAGCTTCAAATAAAGAGGGGTCATTCACAGGGTGGGTGTCCCAGTAAATAAACAACTGATGGAGTAAGGGAACTAACTGAGCTTTAAAAATCATATAAAAGGATCCTGTGTAACCATCAGGGCCAGGGGCTTTATCTGGTTTCAGCAAGTCTACAGCTGCAACAATCTCCTCCTGTGTTATGGGTTCAGCTAAGAACAATTGGTCCTCACTTAGCAATCTATGAAGTTGTGCTTTAAGTAGAAAGGTGGAGGTAAACTCTGAAGGAGAATCAGAGATCTGAAGTTGGGAGTAAAGATATTGATAGAAATCCCTGAACTGCATAAGCATCTCCCGAGGGTCAGAAACTAGGGAACCTGTATGGGGGTTCTCAATGGCAGATATCCATTTAGCAGCTGAATGTTGCTTTAACTGCCATGCAAGATATTTTGTACAAACAAACAAAGCAGTCCCACAGGTAATGGATGAATGTCCGTATTCAATATTCAATGTTGAATAGCTCCCTCTCCGATGTGTATATACTATTGTTGTTGTCTTCTCCCAAATTCAGGAAGACGAACTTGTGAGGGCACTTTTATCACACACAAATCCACAGACAATCTTCTCTTTTTATTTCCAAACTTCTGTTTATTATTTTTAAAATGTGGCAATCCTCAACGTTTCACCAAGTATCTTGGCTTTATCAAGAGATGCCTTCATTAGCTTTGTTAAGCCCTTCAATATTAATTATACCATTTGCATGAATTTCTGATCCTGTTCAATCTCAATCATTGTTTTAACCATAGGGTAAGTCCTTTTATACAATATCAGATGTTTGTGTCTTCATATTCCTTTTTTAACGCATCTCATGCTATTATGCTTGTCTTATTGCCAAACCGTATATTTTGTCTTCTCCGTTCTTTATAGTGCCCTCATTCAGCATGCCACGATTCTTTTGAAAGCAAGATATTTGCCAGCTTTGCTTTCTCGGCCTATATAGATTGCTTTTACCTTGGAGGCTACCTGCTCTACTTTTTTCAAAAGGGTACTAGCATACTAGACTCTCATACGGGCTAAGTCAAGGGTTTGATCAGTAGAAAGTTTATCCATCCCTTGAGACTCCAAAAGACAGATCTTATCTAAACACTGATTAAGGTGAAATTGTTTCCTATTTTTTTGATACCGTGGCAATTCGAATAAGGTCGCCACACCACGTAGCTGTAAGCGCAGCCCATACCTTATCTACTGAAGAGATGGAGTTAAGATTTTCCCTGATGGTATTAGAAAGGTATGAGTGAAAACTAGAAATAAGTTGATTGTCTCTTAATAAAGTATCATTTAGTGACCAAGAGTGAGGTCTAAATGAAGGACCTGGAATTTTTACATGGACCGATATCAGAGCATGGTCTGAGATCACCCTAGTGTGGATTTGGGAATCATCAATTTCTGAACTTAAGTGTTGACTAATAAGGAAAAAATCTATACATGAATAGCTCTTATGTACAGGTGAAAAAAGATAACATCTTTGGTAGAGGGATATAAAAGTCTCCAAGAGTCTATTAGACCCAGTATGGATTTAAACTCTTGCAGAGCCTGCTGGGCTGGGGAAGGGCCACAACCTGTATGGTGGGTTCTATCCAGGTAATTTGCCTTTGTTCCAGTCACCCCATAAAATAACTGGCAATTGACCATAAGAGGCTAAAAGGGAGGCTAACCTAGTAAAGAAGGCGGGCAAGTCTTGGTTGGGGCCATATACAGACCCCAACAGGACCTCAAGGTTACTTAGTTTCCCCAGTACCAGAACAAATCTGCCTTCTGGGTCACTATGTACCTGTGTAGCTGTAAAGCGGACCCCTTTTGCAATCAAAATAGCCACACCCCTTTTGCGGGAATTAAAGCCTGCTCCGAATGCCTGGCTCACCCAATTCTTTTGCAAATGATTTGTGTGATCTAACGGCAGGTGCAACTCTTGCAAAAATACAAATGAAGGTTTATACCTATTCAGATGGTTGAGAATAACATATTTCTTTGAATTATCCCTACCCCCCTCCCGATGTTCCAGGAAAGTAGTCTAATTAGATTGATCATGACTATGAGTAAAATGAGTCAGTGTATAAAGAGAACCTTGAACATGAAGTGCTTGCTTTCAACCTCCTCCCAAAAAAGGAAATAATACCCCAGCAAATAAACTAGCCCTAACGTCAGAGTTGCCGGAGCAACTAACTATATACAGCACATTCCACTTGGCCCGAAGCCTTCTCCTCCTACTACGGTCTGCAATGCCCTCGAGGGGGGAGATGAGCCATAGTGTATACACAGTAAAATAGAAAAAAAAACAATGTTATTGAGCCCAGCCCCAATGGTGCAGACTGGACTAAGGGGGGGGGGGGCGATGGGGGAAACCCCTAAAAAAACTGTTGGAGAGAAAGGATAGGAACAGCATGCAACCCCCATGGTAAAGAAAAAGAGAAAAAAGATGAAAGAATAAAGCACCCAGTCTCCCTCTGGGAGAAAACATTTTTTTCAATTCTGAGACCCTGCTTTACTTCATTGAAAACAGTAAACTAGCTTTGTGAGAACAGTCAGGTCTTATGCTAATACTAATAAGAAAACATAAATAAATAAATAAATAAATTTGCTGATCCTGGATTAAAACCAGAACGGTGCCTAAAAAGAAAACAGACCAAAGAGAAGAATAAAAAGCAAAAAAGCAACATTAATGCCTACCAATTAAGAAGTTACTGTTTGCTGGCTATTGTAATACCCACCTAAGAGTGGCATTTAGTGGCAAAAGGCAGCAATGGCAGTTATGCCAACCATTCAGAAAACTGGGAAAAACACAGCAAATAAGGAAAAAAGGACTCAGGGCCTGCTGAATCCATACTGCTGGCACTCTGCAGCTGTAAAGAAATTAAGCAATAAGGCATGACCAAGGGTTATGTTAATGGTCTGTTAATCACCCTCTAGGGGTGTAATGTTGCACGAGGCATAGCTGAGTGCCACATGCCGCTAGAGGGTGATTAACTGACCATTAACATAATCCCTGGGAGTGCCTTATTGCTATTATAATAAAACTGTTTTTTTTAAACAGTGTTAAACCATGTTCATCATATGGTTAAGCTCTACATGTATGTTAATAAAAGATTAACATAGGGCTGTTAGAATGTTTACAGCCAATCAGAATGCTCCATTTCTCATACCCTTGTTATAATGTTGCTTAACATAACTACTAATGCACCATATCATTTATTCTAAACATAGAATCCCTGAACAAATTCTGTCAAGGGATCTGCATCTAATAATGCTGTGCATGATAAAGGGTAAAAGAAAGGTTTAAGGAAAGAAGGGGGGAGGGGTATTTTTGATAGAGCATTTTAAACTTTTTACAGTCCGGTGAATGCTGCACAACAAAATAAACATGAGTCCCATCTAATTACAGTAGTCCAAAACTGAGTCCAGCTTGTATAAAGGAACACACAGCAGCATTGCCGGTAAAGCAGATTTTAGCCCGAACAGAATAAGAACCATGCTGTTTCACTTCTGGAATAAGTCCAGGAGAGCTTTCATTAAAGCTTTCAATGCCTCTTCAGATGAATCAAATCTTTTAGCACCCTTGGTTAAAATGATTTCAAACCTGGCCAGATAAAGTAGTCAATGGCTGAACCCCGCGGCCCATAGCTTTGAAGTAATTGGACGAAAGGCAGCACACATCTGCCTAGTTTTGACGGTCAAGTGCTGCACAATCCTCAGTTTTTCACCCTCCCATAGGATGACAGTGAACTTTCTAGCTGCCTTTAAGATATATTCTCTGTCAAAGAAATTTAATAATTTAAATATGATCGGCCACGGAGGGTCAGAAGGAGGAGGCTTGGGCTTAAGAGACCGATGTGCCCTTTCAATTATGTATTCCGGCCCATTAGGAGACTGCCCAATCAATTTTTGGAAGAATCACTGGAGGAAGTGGATGGTGTTCTGTCCGTCCTCACCTTCAGGTAGGCCCAGCAAAACTAAATTATTCCTATGATTCCTGCCCTCCAGGTTGTCTATCTGATCTTCCAGTTTAGAAACTATGCATTTGAGGGCCACCACTTAAGGCTGAATCTTTTCTTGGACCCATTCTAATGATCTGACCCGTACTTCCGTGTCGGCCACTCTGCGTGCAAGCTGCATGAGTGCCAGCTTAATATCGGCCACCTCCTCTATCATCTTCAACAGGGCCTCCTTGATTGTTGAAAGCTTGGCACAGATATGTGAGGAGGCCAGTTCAAGTGAGTCAGGCTGTGGAGTCGAACTGTGGTGTGGTCACTTTGCCTCCGACTCCTGTGGTGAATCCGTTGCGGACTGCAGTTCGGTATTTTGAGGGGGTAAGGCAGCATTCATTGTGCAAGATACACAATCCTCGAGCTCTGCAAGGTGTCTACTTCTAAAATTAAGTAGGTTTTAGAATAGTTTGCAATGCAGGAGCTGGAATTTTTGGTGAAATTACTGTGGACAGACGGAGCTCTCCAAAGCAAGTCCTACCCCTTGCTAAGCATCACGTAACAGCGAAGTCAGCATTTTTGAAATCCAGAACCTTTGTCCTAGTATGACTTGAGTGAGTCTCTGTCCCTATGCTGAACCACACAATGTTGTGATCACTGGGTCTCAGTTGCCCTTCTACTTGGACATCTCCGATTTGATCCCCATTGGTACTGGATCCAGAATTTACCTGTCTCTGGTGGGATCAAGCACAAGCTGCTTGAGTCCAGCCTCCTGGAGTGAATCAAGGAGGCCTCTGCTTCTGGCTGAAGCAGCTGCACTGGTGTTCCAACCCACATCAGGCATATTGAAATTCCCCATCAGTAGGCTTTCCACTTTCATTGCTATCATAGAAACATAGAAACATAGAATTTGATGGCAGATAAGGACCATTTGGCCCACCCAGTCTGCGCATTTCCCTACCTGATGGATAAGCTTCAGATCCTAGTTAACCAGCAGCCCATTTCTTCCTACCCCTACTCCCTAGAATTGCCTTATGACTGTCCCATGCATGCTTGAATTCCACCACTGTTTTTGACTCCACAACCTCCTCTGGAAGGCTGTTCCATACATCCACAACCCTCTCTGTGAAAAAATACTTCCTTAAATTACCTCTGAGCCACCCCTTCTATCTTCAAATTGTGCCCCCTTGTTCTTGCACACCTCTTTTTTTGAAAGATGCTACCGTCTTGGACTTTGTTGATTCCCTTGAGGTACTTGAAAGTTTCTATCATGTCCCCCCTCTCCCTCCTTTCCTCGAGGCTATACATATTAAGCTCCTTAAGTCTCTCTTCATATGTCTTCCAGTGCAGATCCTGCATCATTTTAGTTGCCCTCCTCTGGACAGCTTCCATCCTGTCTATGTCTTTGCGGAGATTGGGTCTCCAGAACTGGCATGCATACTCAGATGTGGTCTCACCAGCTGTCTGTACTGAGGATAATAACTTCCTGTTTTCTACTGGTGATGCCTCTCTCTATGCATCCCAGTATCCCTCCAGCCCTCCTTGCTGCCCTCTCACATTGCTTGCCCACCTTTAGGTCATTTGATATGACTACCCCCAGGTCCCTTTCCATTTTTGTTGTTGTTAGTATCTCACCCCCATGGTGTACTCTTCCCCTGTGTTTTTGTTTCCCAGGTGCATTACCTTGCACTTCTTAGCATTGAATCTAAGCTGCCATACATTTGACCATTTCTCTAACCTTGCCAAGTCCCTTCTCATCCTTTCCACCCCACCTTGTGCATCAACTCTGTTGCAGATCTTTGTGTCATCTGCAAAGAGACATACTTTTCCTTCCAGTCCCTCTGCAATGTTGCTTATAAAGACATTGAAGAGGACCGGTCCTAATACTGAACCCTGCGGTACCCCACTGCTAACCCCCCTCTTTTCAGAGTGGACTCCATTTACTGTTACTCTCTGTGTCCTATTCTCCAGCCAATTCTTTACCCAGGCTGTCATCTTGGGACCCACTCCCAGGCTGACTAACTTGTATATTAATCTTTTGTGTGGGACTGTGTCAAATGCCTTGCTAAAGTCTAGGTAGGCCATGTCCACAGTCCCTCCCTGATCAGCTACTTTGGTCACCCAGTCAAAGAAATCTATCAGATTTGTCTGGCATGACCTTCCCGCTGTGAATCCATGCTGCCTTGGGTCCTGTGCCCCTCTGGCCTCTAGATACGCAACAATTCTTTCCTTCAAGTGATTCCATCATTTTCCTACCACTGAGGTTAAACTAACAGGTCTGTAGTTTCCTGCTTCTGCCTTGCTCCCACTTTTGTGAAGGGGAATCACATCTGCCCTCCTCCAGTCCTCAGGTACCACCCCATCCTCCCATGATTTGTTAAGAGGGTAGTCAGTGGTGTCACTAGTTCTACCCTTAGTTCTTTCCAAATTCTGGGATGAATCCCATCAAGCCATTGCTTTGTCCACCTTCAGTTTTAAGGCTCTTTCAGAACCCTTTCTTCTGTAAATGGGCTGGTATCAACTTCTGTATCCAAGTGTTTCTACTGTTTGTTTTAGGTACCTCCCCTCTTCGTTTGTAAATACTGAGCAAAAATATTTGTTTAGTATCTCTGCCTTTTCACAGTGACCCTCTGCCCACCTCCCTCCCCTTGTTAAGCCTCACTATCCTCCTTGGTCTTTCTTCGGCTCCTGATGTACCTATAAAGGTTTTATCTCCCTTCTTAACTGGGTTGGCTATCTTTTCCTCAGTTTGGGCCTTTGCTGTTCTGACTGCCTTTCCAGCTTCCTTTTGCTTTAACTGATACAGTTCTCTGTCCTGTTCCTTCTGTGATTCCTTGTACTTCCTGAATGCTTTCTTTTTCTCTTGAACCTTCACTGCCACTTCCTTTGAGAACCATAGTGGTTTCTTACCTCGTTTCATTTTGTTTATTTGCTTTACACAAAGGCTTGTTACCTCTGTGATAGCAGTTTTTATTATTCCCCATTGTTCTTCCACCCCTCCTTCCTGCCCATTTGCTAATGCATTCCTTAGGCACTCACCCATTTTGGCAAAGTCAGCCCTCCTAAAATCCAGTACCTTTGTCCTTGTATGGCTTGACTCTATTGCTGTGTTTATTGTGAACCATACTGTTCGATGGTCGCTAGTTCCCAGATAGCTACCCGCTTCTACATCTGTGATCTCTCTTCATCTCCATTTGAGAGAACCAGGTCTAAGATTGCTCCCTCTCGAGTGGGCTCAATACTAGCTGTCTAAGCATGCCCCTGTAGGGCATCTAGAATAACCCCCTCTTAGAAGTGGCTGCTGCAACTGCACTCCAGTTAACATCTGGTATATTCAGATCACCCATCAGCAATATCTCCCTTTATCTGCCATTCTAAGTATACTTTCTATCATTTCCTTGTCCATTTCCTCCCCTGAGAGAGGCTGTATACAACCCTGTGCGGATTATGGTGCCATTGCCTGCCTCCAAATTGACCCACAGTGCTTCTTCTCCTCCCTGTTTACCCTTCTGTTCTGTTGCTTTGATTTCTTCTCTATGTAGAGAGCTACTCCTCCTCCTCTTTTACCCTCCCTGTCCCTCCTGTAGATAGTGTATCCTGGTATGTTTACGTCCCAGTCATGGTTCTGTGTGTACCATGTTTCTGTGACTGCCACGATATCCAGATCTTCCTCCTCCATCAAGGCCACTAATTCAGGAAGCTTGTTACCCAGACTATGGGCATTGGTACTCATTGCTCTCCATTTTTTGATGGCTTTACCTTCTGTAGCAGCATCCCCCACTGACCTTTCTACCTTGGTCTTTTTCTCATTTAGTACCCTGTTTTGTAGGGGAGGCTGGGATTTTCCTGCTGCTTATCAGTGCCTCTCCCCTTGACTAGTTTAAAGGCTTGCCAATGAAGCATTTAAACCGATTGCTAAAAGACTTGTTCCCTTCCTGGACAGATGCAGACCATCCTGCCAGTATAGGCTGGTGTCCCTCCAGGTGGAACCCCAGTCCCCAATGAAGCCAAACCCCTGTGCTCCACACCATTTTTTCAACCATTCATTAAACTGCATGGTGCAAAGTACCCTCACCTCACTCATGCCACTGATGAGCAGCACCTCTGAGAAGGATACTGTGTGTGCTACTTGTCTTAGCCCCTCCCCAACTCTACAAGTCCTTTTGCACTGCTCTGATCTCATGATGAGCCAAGTCATTTGTCCCTAGGTGGACAATGACGTCCAGCTCAGACTCCGTGCAACTGTTCTCGTGATCCTAAGGATGCCTTCCTGTCCCTCCAAGCCATGGCACCAGACAGGCACCTTACTTCAGTTTTCCCTGCTCCCCAGTTCTATCCCCCACAATTGGAGTCCCCACCAGAAGTTGCTTTTCTCCTGTGGTGCCCTCTGCCTCCTTCCTGAGGGCCTCCCTTGTGACAGTTGTCTGCACCTCCTTAGTCTCCTCTGCGGTGCATCCATAGGGGAACTATGCTCCCCCAGAATGGTGTATGGATTGTGGAGTGTAACAACTGACTGGGTGTGCCTCTGTTCTACCACCCTTACCCTCCCTGAGCCCACTGTGGTCCAAATGCTGTGCTTTCTTTGCAACCTCTGAGGTAGTGGTGGTGGCTGTGGTGCTCCCTGGATGGGGGAGGTTCCCTTGCCACCGTCCAGTGCGGCCTGAAGATGGGCAACTTCCTCCCTCAGGGCAGATAGTTGTCTGCAAACAGGGCAGCATCTCAGCCTCAGAAAGACTCCCGGAAGACTGCTGCCCCACAGCCATTACATTGTACTACTCCCCACATAATTGTCTACCTTGTTTAGTTTTTTTTTTTGTGTGTGTGTGTGATTGGTGCGTTATATAGAAATATATGTATTTATATATGTGTATGCTTATATTGTCAGTGCAGTGTGCTAGACAGGATATGACAGTGATGTGTACCTTGCCCTCTTGAGGAAATGATGTCAGAACCCCAGGTATAAATGAACTATTTCCAGGGTGGGTGGGGTGAGGGTGGGAAGGGGTTGGGCCTAAACTGTGCCCTCACGAAACAATCAGCTAAACGCTCTGACCTACCGATGCGTGTATTTCCTTCACTAGCTCTCTGTCTGGTTCCTCTCCCTGTCCTAGAGGCCTGTGTATCACCCCTGTGTGTATTGCTGTGCCATTTCCAGGTTGAAGGGTGACCCACAGTGCCTCAGCCTCCCCCTGCCTACCTTATACTTGTGTTGCCATTATACCCTCTCTGACATACAGGGCTACTCCTCCTCCTCCCTTTTTGCCCTTCCTATCCCTCCTGAATAGAACATATCCTGGTACATTTGTTTCCCACTCATGATTAGTTGTGTACCAGGTTTCATTTATTGCTACTATGTCCAGGTCTCCTTCAATTGTATTTTCCAGGCTGCATGCATTTGTCAACATGACCTTCCAAGTTTTACTGCCTGACCTCTCTCTGTTCCTGTTTTTGGTTCCCTGCATTTTCCCCACTTTCCTGATATTGTTCTCTTGTGTTCCCGATTCTTTTCCTTCTCCATTTCTGCCTGAATCTGATGACCTTGATATCAATTCCTCTTTCTGCTCCATTGTTCATCTTTCTCTACCATGTTGGGGTGGGCTGCCTGAGTATCCCTGCTCCTGTTGCCCTTCCCCGGCTAGTTTAAATGCTCATCAGCAAAGCATTTAAACTGCCCATTCAGGGCTGCCTTCCCCTTGCTGGACAGACGCAGTCCATCCCCAAAGGGGCTGCATCACTTCAGGTGGATCCCCAGTCCCGAATGAAGCCATACCCCTTCTCACTGCAACAGCCTTTTAACCATGTGTTGAAGTTACTCATATGGAGATTCCTCCTCCCCCCCCCCGCTGTGGACTGTTAGCACTTCTGAAAATGTCAAGGAACTTGTTGCTATCCCCAGGCACCCTCCCAATACTGTAAAGTCCTCCTTCACCTGTTCCAAGCTTGCCTTATCCTTGGATAGGTCATTTGTTCCCAAGTGAACAATGAACTCCAGCCTTCCCCTCCATTTCAGCGATCCTCTGGATGCGCTCCCCCTCCTTCTGGGCTGTGCCTCCTGGAAGGCAATTTGCCTTCCTTTCCTCTCTACTATCTGTGCCCAAATATATTCCCCGGACAATTGAGTCCCCCAACAGGAGTAACTTCTTCTTCCTATGAGGTTCTCTTCCTCTCGCCACTGGGTCTCCATGCTGGAGGACCCTCACCTCCTCCCTGGTCTCAGCCTCAGGCTCCTTTGCAGGGCTGTCCTGTTCCTTCAACACTGTGTAGGGGTTCATGAGCTGGACTGGATGGGGGAATGTGTCTCTGCCCCCTCACCTGAACTTTCCTGAGCCCACTGTAGTCCATCCTGCCAACTGCCTGGATGGCCATTGCGGCATTGCTGGGGACCTGGTGGCCTCTGGGTGGGGGCAAATGTCCCCAGTATTCCTGCCAACTCAGCCTGGAGTCTAGCAGCCTTTGCCTTCAGCCCAGAGAGGTGCCTGCTAATGATTTAATATTTAAAAATAAGGAGGTTAGCAGTAATTTAGTTGATGTGGTATAAAGAGCTGCTACCTAGAAAATTACTTGGTTTGGGGGGCTGCCACAAGCAGAATGGGACTTCATGGATGGGGGAGCTCATGGCAGCAGAAGAGGCATGATGGCATTAAAAGTGTAATGGTGTGGATGTAGAGGCACCAGTATTTAAGCATGACTTTGGTAGAGGACAAAGTGTAACTTGGGGGTGGGAGAGTGAGTTTTGTTATGTTTAGCATAATGGTTTTCTGAAACTTCAACCTTCAATGTGTTAGACTCTGCATTCAACTGTACAGTATGTCACTAAGCCACATGCAGTAGGGTATGGGTAAAAAAACAGATCACCAGTCCCAGACCAGAGCTGTAAAATCTGGACTGGGGAAAGCTTGTGCAAATATTGCTGATCCACTCACTCCAGATGATCTGATCAGGTTTTTATCTTTCTGGTCTCGTCCTGATGGTTCTATGTTCAATCATGTCAAGGAAGTTTTGAAAAACAGACTTCCAGGAATGGACCAGATATGTAAAAGTCAGACTGAATAGTGCAACCAGAATGACCAGACCAGAAGTATTTGTGCAATTTGCACCTAGTATGCCCAGTTTGGATTTTTAAGGAACCGCTGTGGTTCAGGGCTGTCAGTCCAGATTTTAATCAGTCAATTTTTATTTTACACTGAAAGTTATGTGAGCAAACATGCCCATTTACACAAATGTCCAGTTTAGCATAAAAAGAGAACAGCACATCAGGTCAAACAATTACATAGTAAAAGACAGTATAAACAGGTCTAACGTACACAGGTCTAATACAGAGATCTTGAGGGATATACAGAAGAAAGGAGAAGCAAATAAATAACAGTGACAAACTTACAGCATGGGATACAGTTGGAGGTACAATTCAGGAACATAAACAGTTGGGTGATGCATCAAAAAGAAGTGCAAGTCCTGCTGCACCCAAATCCTACATGCTGATGAGCATTCCCGCTGCGTAATCTGCCATGGCCCTAAATACCGGGCCAAGGATTGTGCATCCCGCCAATCCTTTAACCAGGCCACATGGATTAGGCTCCAGAAAAAGCTTGAAGTCCACTTGCTGGAAAAGTGCCTATCTTGATGGAAAAGGAGCTACAGAATCTGTGGGAAAAATCCTCTTTTCCAATGCCAGAACTCCAAAAGAAGAAAAAGGACAAGGAGAGGTACTGAGACTGGGATAGATCTCCATCCACTTGGCAGTGACCATCGGGCACCACTGACACCAGAGGGGCCTCCACTTCGGTAAGTAGTCTTACTGCTAGGTTTCCTACCGCTCCAGCAAATCAGACTACAGCCTTCCTACCTGCCTTGCTCACGGTGCAGTTGGGGCTCTTCTTGGACAATGGAACCCCTATTGTGCTCCTTAGGCCCATATCTTCTTCAGGGACTATCGCCAGCACCCAGGTCAATAAGTCACTCCCAAGCCACACCAAGGAGTGCATGGTCACAGCCAGTAAACTGAACTCTAACTCCGCTGTTGTCTGCATGGCCCAGGCCAATGCATTGCTTGTTAGCTCTTCTAATGTCTGCACTGATGTGGCTGATAAGTCGCTCCCCAATTCCTTTGGGGACTGCACAAGTGGGACTTTCCCATTGGGGTCACAGTATAACTTGATGTTGAGTTGAGCCAGCTGCTGGACATGCAACAGTCTTTTGAGGGTTCCTCACTCTCACTGAGACAACCAGACCCTCTGGGCTTACCAGAAGATCTAGAGCCAGAGGTGGGCACTAATCTGGAGGTTCCCTCTCCTTCACTGGGTCAGTATCTTCTGGATTCATCCACTGGGCCTATTGTTTATCCCTCTGGGGGCCTTTCATTAAGACCTCCTCAACCCAAGCCGCCTTGGACAACCAGGTTCCACCATCTTAGACTCTGGCTTCCCAGACGACGGTGGGTCTTTGCCATGTGACCCTTCACCAGGTCAGGGTATATCTGGCACTCTGGTCATTCCTCAAATGCTGCATGGCCTTCCATCAGGCCCCCAGGCACAGAATCTTCCTGTGCCAAGCATTCCAATGCCAGCCCCTTTGAATGTCCCTACAGGGCTGACACCTGGTCTTTCTGGATCTCCTGCTGGTAGTGATGGACGAAGTGGCCCCAATTTGCTCCGCGGAGTGAAGGCAAATTCGCAGAGTGCTCCGCAACGTGAAGCGGAGTACTTCACATTATTAATGGGTAACGCGAAGTCCATTGAAAACACTGACTTTGCGATACTCTGCCTTCCCAAACAACTACTCCACCAATTCTTAAGGCAAAGTATATTGAAAACAATGTACTTCGCCTCACTTGGCCTTGTTTTTAAGCTCCAAAGGTGAATTTTGCAGTGATTCATGGGATTTCAGGTCACATGGGCTCTAGGTTGTTCTTCACAGCCTCAGTTTGGGGTAGTGTGTGTAGGAAGCTTTAGGAGACAATCTGCTCTGAGAGCTCTCTGTGATTCAAACCTTCAAAAAGCTGTTAAAAAAGCCTTTCTGAGTAATTTTTTTTGCTGAAACTTTAGTTCATTGATTATAGGAAACCCTCCTGCACTCATATCATCGAGTGTTTATTGTTTGTGTATGGACTTTGAATGTTAATGTACAACATTCAGTCTGTGTACTGAGGGACAGTGGAAGTGTGCTTTGGGGGAGGGGCGTATCTGTGGTGTAGGTAGATTAACTTTGAGAAAAAGACAGTGCTTTCTGTTTTGGTGATATTTTTCTTGTATAACTGTGTTAATGTACACACAGTAATATTTTCAATACTTCTTGCCATTTTTTTGCTGATTGTTGTGGTGCAGCAGTGCATAACTTTAGTTTGTTTAAAATATGTGGTTATATTACTGATGTTTTCAATTTGCTGTGCATTACTTAGTGTGTGTGTGTGAGTATGTGTGTGACGCGTCATCAAATCAGACACCTTTTATTGTGCCACATAATAATTTCAGCAATGTGAAGCTGCTATCCACTGCAGCTGTGTGATTGTTGTACTTCTTTGTGGTATCTTTACTGGTACTAGTACTAGTGACTTTTACTGCCGCAGTGCATAATTTTAGTTTGTTTAAAATATATGGTTATATTACTGAAGTTTTCAATTTGCTATGCATTACTTGGTGTGTGTGAGCATGTGTGTGATGTGTGTCATCAAATCAGACACCTTTTTTTGTGCCACATAATAATTTCAGCAATGTGAAGCTGCTATCTACTGTGGCTGTGTGATTTTTGTACTTCTTTGTGGTATCTTTACTGGTACTAGTACTAGTGACTGTTACTGCAGCATTGCATAATTTTAGTTTGTTTAAAATATATGGTTATATTACTGAAGTTTTCAATTTGCTATGCATTACTTGGTGTGTGTGAGTATGTGTGTGATGTGTGTCATCAAATCAGACACCTTTTGTTGTGCCACATAATAATTTCAGCAATGTGAAGCTGCTATCTACTGCAGCTGTGTGATTTTTGTACTTCTTTGTGGTGTCTTTACTGGTACTAGTACTAGTGACTGTTACTGCAGCAGTGCAGTACACTGCCCCCCCCCCCCGTGGCCAGCCCCAACCGGCAAAGGTATTCTTTTCCAGATTTGAATTTCTGATGGTGAGCACTGGTTAGGTGTTGTGCCTTTGTGTCTGCATCTCTTCAGTGCACAGCGCAGTCTTAACCTATGCATTTGCATTTCTTTAGGGCCCAATCTCCATCTGTAACTTAAGTCACAGTTGTTTCTTTGGCTTCCCTTCAGAGTACTGGACAGGTGTAGTGCTTAATTCTACATGAACATTGTACTCATTAATATGCTTTTTTAAGTCAGGACCATAATCCCAAGTCACTCATGATACAAATCATGTTCTTCATGGTGACATGGTGATATCAGTAATATAACCACATATTTTAAACAAACTAAATAGCTTGGCAGAAGACACCAGGAGAAAGGACTGCTGTAATGCACAGCAAATTGAAAACATCAGTAATATAACCACATATTTTAAACAAACTAAATAGCTTGGCAGAAGACACCAGGAGAAAGGACTGCTGTGTGACTGAACTTCTCTGCTGGGACTATATTGCCCTCCTTCCCTCCCTTCCAGCTCCCCACCCAAAGCTAGTTCTATTTTTATAGGCACAGGATTTGACTGACAACAGGGAGAAGGTTTGTTTGGGATCAGGAAGTGAGTGATCACAGAACCACCAAAGACCCACCATCCTAGAAGGGCAAGAGTAGCTCTCCAGCCCCCTCTAGCTGCTGGAGGTCTGCCTCTGAGCAAGTAACTGGTCTACTGAGAAATAGAGGATATTCTTGTCTCAGAACAGGACAATCAGGAGCTTAAAGGGCACACAGGCAGAAAGTAAGGAGAGAGAGAAAAAAAACAGAGGAAAGAGTAAGGATTGAAAACAGTTAAGGGGCAAGAAATAAGACATGATTGGAGTGGTGCAGTGCAGTGGCTGTGGAGCAGCAGCCTTCCGGGAGATGTTCTGGAGGATGCACTGTTGTCCCATCTGCAGGCACCTCTCTGGGCTGAGGGAGGAGGTTGCTCATCTCCAGGCTGAGTTGGCCAGGATTTGTGGGACCTCCTCTTCCACCCAGGGACCACCAGTGCCTCTGCAAATGCCTCAGAGGTTGCCAAGAAAGAGGAGCGGTTGGACCACAGTGGGCTCAGGGAGGGTGAGGGTGGTGGAACAGAGGTGCATCTCTCCAGTTGTCCCTCTCCACCATTCCTATGCCATTCTGGCAAAGTGTGGTTCCTCTATGGAGGCACCCACAGTGGAGACCAAGGAGGATGCTGGGAACCTCTACAAAGGAGACCCACAGGAGGGTGGCAGGGGACCCTGCAGGGGAAGGAAACAACTCCTGGTAGGGGACTCCATTGTTAGGAAGGTAGAATTGGGGGAGGAAGGGGAGAGGGAGGTGAGGTGCCTGCCGGGCGCCATGGCTTGGAGGGACAGGGAGCGAATCCTCAGGATTGCTGGAGCAGCTACACAGGGGAGGGAGCTGGATGTCATTGTCCATCTAGGGACAAATGACCTGGCTAAGAGAGGGATTAGAGAAGTGCAGGAAGAGTTTGTGGAATTGGGGAGGGTCTTAGTCAAGTAGCACGCTGGTAACCTTCTCGGGAGTGCTGCCCATCTATGGCATAGGAGAGCTAGGGTGTTCTGCATCATGGGATTCAATCAGTGGTTGAAAACTGGTGTGGAGATCAGGGATTTGGCTTCATTGGAGACTGGGGGTCCACCTGGAGTGATGCAAGCCTATACTGGCATGATGGGCTGCATCTGTCTGGGAGGGGAACCAAGATCGTAGGTGATAGGTTTAAATATTTCACTGGTAAGCTTTTAAACTAGCCAAGGGGGGGAGGCACTGGAAAGGAGCAGAGAAATCCTAGCCCCCCCCAAATAATCATGGTAGTAAGTGCGGCAAACACCAACATAGAGGTGTCGATAGGGAGAAGGGCAGGGGTAAATGGAGAAAGTGACAAAGGCAAGAAGGACAGGGATGGGGCAAAAAGGAGTAAGGCCATCAGGAAATGGAGGGTAATGAGTACCAATGCCCGTAGTCTGGGCAACAAGCTCCCTGAGCTGGTGGCCTTGATGGAAGAGGAATGCCTGGATATCGTAGCAGTCACAGAAACATGGTACACAGAGAACCATGACTGGGATGTTAACATACCAGGGTACATAACCTACAGGAGAGACAGGCAGGGAGAAGAGGGGGAGGAGTAGCTCTCTATGAAGGAAGGGATAAAAGCAACTGAACAAAAGAGTAAACAGGGAGGAGAGGAGGCACTGTGGGTCACCTTGGAGACTGGAAAGGGCACCACAATCCGCACAGGGTTGTGTACAGACCCCATGTCAGGAGGAATGGACAAGAATATGATAGAAGGCATTCTTAGAATGGCTGAGAAAGGAGATACTGTTGATGGAGACCTGAATATGCCAGATGTTAACTGGAGCACATTGCTGCAGCCACATCCAAGACAGGGCCATTCTTGATGCCCTACAGGTAGCAGGCATTAGACAGCTAGTTTCAGAACCCACTCGTGAGGGAGCAATCTTAGACCTCGTGTTCTCAAACAGGGGCAGTGAGAGGATCTCAGATCTAGAAGTGGGTTGCCATCTGGGACAAGTGACCATCAAACAGTGTGGTTCATGTTAAACTCAGCTACAGAGTCAAGCCATACAAAAGTGAGGTGCTGGACTTTGGGAGGCTGACTTTGGCAAGATGGGAGAGTGCCTCGAAAAGCACTAGCAAACAGGCTAGAAGGAGGTGTGGAGCAACAATGGGAATCATCAAACTGCCATCACAGAGGCAACAAGCCTTTTGTGAAGCAAATAAACAAATCAAAATGAAAGAAAAAGTCACTATGATTCTCAAAAGAGGTGGCTGTGAAAGTCAGGAAGAAAAGATAGCATTCTGGAGTATAAGGAAACACAGAAGGAGCAGGACAGAGAACTGTACCAGTTAAGGCAGAAGGAAGCAGGAGGGATGTCAGAATAGCAAAGGCCCAAACTGAGGAAAAGATAGCCAACTCAGTTAAGAAGGGGATAAAACCTTTTATAGGTACATCAGCGAGGTGAAAGACAAAGGAGGGATAGTGAGGCTGAATAGAATGAGCGGTGGTGGGCAGAGGGGACAGTGAAAAGCAGGGATACTGAACGTAATATTTCTGCTCAGTATTCACAAAGAGAAGGGAAGTGCCTAATCCAATTAACAGAAGCACTCTTGATAGGGGGGTCGATCCCAGTCCTTTCACAGAAGAAAGGTTCTGCAAGAACTCCTAAAACTGAAAGGTGGACAAAGCAATGGGTCCTGATGGATTCACCCCAGAATTCTAAAAAGAATTAAGGAGGAACTAGTGAAACCACTGGCTACTCTTTTTAATAAATCATGGGAGGATGGTGTGGCACCCAAGGACTGGAGGAAGGCGGATGTGATTCCCCTTCACAAAAGTGGGACCAAGACAGAGGCAGGAAACTACAGACCTGTCAGTCTGACCTCTGTGGTAGGGAAAGTGATGGAGTCACTTCTGAAGGAAAGAATAGTTGAGTGCTTAGAGGGCAGTGGAGCACAGGACCCAAGGCAGCATGGGTTCACAGTGGGAAGGTCATGTCAGACAAATCTAATAGATTTCTTTGACTGGGTACAAGTAGTAGACCAGGGAGGGGCTGTGGACATGGCCTACCTAGACTTTAGCAAGGCATTTGACACAGTCCCACACAAAAGATTAATAATCAAATTAAGCAGCCTGTGAGTGGGTCCCAGGGTGGTAGCCTGCGTAAAACATTGGCTGCACAACAGGACACAGAAGGTAATTGTAATGGAGTCCACTCTGAAGAAAAGAGGGGTTACTAGTGGGTACCACAGGGTTCAGTATTGGTCCAGTCCTTTAATGTCTTCATCAGTGACATTGCAGAGGGACTGGAAGGAAAAGGTACCTTTTGCAGATGACACAAAGATCTGCAACAGGGTTGATACACAAGGAGGCGTGGAAAGGATGAAAAGGGACTTGGCAAGGTTGGAGGAATGGTCAAGTATGGCAGCTAGGATTCAATGCAAAGAAGTGCAAAATAATGCACTGGGAAACAAGAACCCAGGGAAGAATACACAACAGGTGGGGGAGGTTGTAACAACAACAAAAAGGAAAGGGACCTGGGGTAATCATATCAGATGACCTTAAGGTTAGCAATCAATGTGGAGAAGGCAGTAGGGAGGGCTGGGGTATACTGGGATGTATAGGAGAGGCATCAGCAGCAGAAAACAGGAAGTTGTTATTCCTCTGTACAGACAGTTGGTGAGACCCCATCTGGAGTACTGTGTACAGTTCTGGAGACCTCATCTCTGCAAGGACATAGACAGGATAGAGGTAGTCCAGAGGAGGGCAGCTAAAATGGTGCAGGGTCTGCAAGAGAAGCCGTATGAGGAGAGACTAAAGCAGCTTAATATGTATACCCTTGAGGAAAGAAGGGAGGGGGGGGTCATGATAGAAACTTTTAAGTACCTCAGTGGAATCAACAAAGTCCAAGAGGGTAGCATCTTTCAGAAAAAGAGACTTGCAAGAACAAGGGGACACAATTTAAAGATAGAAGGAGGGCGGTTCAGGGGCAATGTGAGGAAGTATTATTTCACAGAGAGGGTAGTGGATGCATGGAACAGCCTTCCTGAGGAGGTTGTGGGGTCTAAAACTGTGGGAGAATTCAAGAATGCATGGGACAGACATAACACAATTCTTGTGGGGGGTAGGAAGAAATAGGCTGTTGGTTAACTAGGATCTGTGGCCTATCCTGTAGGTAGGGAAATGGGCAGACTAGATGGGCCTAGCGGTACTTATCTGCCGTCAAAGTCTATGTTTCTATGTTTCATCATCACGGTCACAAATGCAGTCACAAATCATGATTAACGATCATTCACGTTACGAATCACAACATGAATTTTTTTTCTAGTTACTTGGATGTATTGTAAGCCTGTTTTGTAGTATCTCCCCAGGCTTCACCACCCCACCATTGTACTCATCGATACGTGTTTTTAAGTCTGGGAGTTTTAAGCTACAGCTCATCGGGGAAGTACAGTTGTAGGCAGTAGGCATTCACGTTTCTTCATTATCATGGTCACAAATGCAGTTACAAATCACAATTCACGATCACGTCACAAATCACAACATTCATTTTTTTAATAGTTACTTAGATGTATTGTAAGCCTGTTTTGTAGTATCTCTCCATGCTTCACCACCCCACCATTGTACTCATTAATGTTTGTTTTTAAGTCAGAGAGTTGGACAGTGTCTACAGTACATACACAGACTGGAAAGAAGACTGACTGCACACATGCAGTTTAGTACAGTATGCTTGCACTGCTCAGAATACAAAGTGTCACGCATATGGAAGACAACAAAAAAAGGACATAATTACATACAAGGGTCAGGGATGGTGGAGAAATACATGTAATAACACAGCAAGGAAGGTGTGGGGGGGCACATGGTGAGAGGGAAAAAAAAATAATGTGGGATCCCATGGTGATCCAGCAGCAGTTCCAGCATGGTCATAATTTGCACCTGATGTCCCTCTATGTGATCCAGCCACTGCTCCACAGCACTCACCCTCTCATTGTTATCCTCAACAGCACTCCAGAGAACTGCCAAGTCAGCCTATGTTACATGCAGTTCTCTGGGGTCCACACGTTCTACAGGCTGACCTGCTGGTAGTGGTGGTGGGGGTGGGAGTGGGGGTGCTGGTAGAGCAGCTGATGCTGCTGTGGCCCTCCTCTTCTTAGGGATGCCGCAATGAACAGCTGCACCCTCTGCCACAGAATGGCCAGCAGGTGCAGGCATGGTCCATTCTGTGGCAGCCTGCCATTCCAACTGCTGGTGATTGAGCATATGGGTGTGCTGGTCCCCAGTCCCCAGGTGAGTCCCCTGGGAGCCACAGTGCACCTCCACCTCACATAGGTAGCACTTGATCACACTGCTGTCCCCCTGACACAGTCGAAAAACTGCCAAACAATGGAGGTGCGGGGAGGACCAGGCACAGGCAGGGGATGGCCAGATGAACTCGCAGCCGGCTGATTACGGTGCTGAACAGGGATGGGATCCACACCTGGGCCCATGGAAAGAGACACATCCTGCTCGAGAGGACCTGGTGCTGGACTTGCTGGTGGTGGTAGTGGTTCAACTGCTTCAGAATCAGGACAGGAAGTGGTGCTGGTCCTGCTTCTGGGGGGAGGAATGCTCACAAGTTTTGAGCGGTCCGACTGGAATGGGCACCCATGCCCTCCACACGTGCGCATGGTACGACGCTTACCACAACCAAGCTCTCCCAGAGCTGCCCCCACCCCAGACATTCCCTCACCCTGGTCCATCTCTCCTACTGGGCTCCCTCAGTCATAGCAATCACTACTCACACTGTCACACAACGCACACACACAGTCACGCAGACACAAACAACTAACTACTTATAAAGGTAAGAAAAACAAAATTTTCAGAAAGAACAAATTAAGCAAAAAAGAGTACAGAAAAGACAAAAAATGTAGCTTTTAAAAAAGCTGTTGGGTCTAAAATAAAGTTTAAATCTCCTCGGACTGATCTCAAAGTAGCAGTCACAAAACACACTACTTTCTCTCCGTCTGCACAGGAGAAAGTAAATGTGTCTGCTTGTATGACTCACTTTCTTCCTGCCTAGCTAAAGAGCATGTGACTTACAGTACTGTAAGTCTTGTGATGTGTGGAGGGGGCTGCCAAAACTGAAACACGAAGTGGATCACTTAGAATCATAATGAGGAACACAAAGTCCATTTAAAACAATGACTTTGCCTTACTTCGCATTGCCATTCTACCTTAACGCAAAGTGGTAATGACAAGGCGGAGTGAGCACTTTGCATTGCCCACTCTGCATAGCGTTCACTTCGCCGGCAGAATTTAAATTTGCTGCATCTCTACCTGCCGGGCCTTCAGCTCCACCTCTGGCTGGACCTATGGGCAATGTTCCAGGCTGTCCACCCCCACAATACCCAATGTACCCTTCACTGGGGTAGCCAATGCCTGATCATAAACTCCATTATGTAAAGGGGTACCAGACACTGGGCTCTGTCTAATCAAGGGTATGCTCCTTCTGCCTTTCCCTACTCCTATCAGGCTCGTGGATACCCTCAATATCAGATGTTGGGCTATACATTATACCAGCCCCTCCTCCACTACCTTCCTCAGCCTCAGCCTCTGCCTCCACAGCAGCCTCAGGCTGATATCCAGGCAGTGTTTCAGACCCTGACTCAGTAATACAGGACTCAACTAGCCTTAGAGCTTGACCGTCAGAAACCAGAGGCGGGCTCTACTCCCGCCTCCTTTCTGACTCCTAGATAAGCCTCTCCTGTGGATTCTCACCTTTCTGGAGAAGGCTCCTCTACACACCAGGTCAGGGATAAAACCCAGGACACTCCACTAAAAAGGGTTCAGACCCCAGTAGGCACTCCTCAGACTCTGACTCTGACTTGTCCTCCAGCTCTGGTATGCATACACCTATAGAGCCTCAGCCTAAAGAGTCCCAGAAGTCCCATCCGGAGGACCCTTCCTTTGCAGAACTCCTCATAACTATACAAAATGCCGAGGCTGGGCTATCTAGGAACAGGATCCAAAGCAGAAAAGGCTTGCAAAGCATCTAGACATGACTGACACAGCTCCTATCCCCATACTGCCTTGGACTAGGACCCATGAGATCTGACGTCCACTATCTGGCAACAGCCTTCCTCCATTCTGGCTGTTTCAAAAAAGGCAGACAGGGTGTACCACCCCCCATATGGGGTCACACACTTTACTGGCCATCCTAATGCAGACTCGGTTGTTATCACTGATGTCCACGACAAGTCCTCTAAACCTAACGTTTGAGCATGTGTCCTCCTGATAAGGAGCCTAACCAGCATTACATTTTTGGTTGCAAGATCCATTCCTCCTCCACTTGGTCCCTTAATTATGTGGCTCATATGATTTCCTATCAGAAATCTTCCCTTGCCTGACTCGAGTCAAAGATGGAAGTTATCCAGGACCAGGAGCTTAAGGACAAGATTGCCAAGACAGTGAAAATGGCTAAAGTCTTTTGTTGTCATGTCCTCTTTTTTTATTTATTTATTTATTAAAAGTCTAGGAATTATAGCCCTTTGAGTCAGGGACTCATTTACAAAGGCTCCACATCATACAGAAACTAAAATACAGAGCATAATGAAGACAAATACAGTGAATAAAAATACAGTAATAACTGGGTTGCGTTTTTCCCTTAGGAAAAGGCATTTGTAATTTGCCATTATAAAGGAGTGTTTATAACTGCATACACGCGCCACTTCACTATGCGAAAAATCCACGAGCCACCATTTTCCCTGGCTACCACTGGAGCTGTCTCTCTGTCACTGGAAAATGTCTGTCGCACACACTCATCTCACAGACAGCAGCCATTGAAGACTTAATACATAAACATGCATTCTTCAATTTGAATTGTTCTGTTATAAAAAACATTGTTACCTAATCAAACTGTAGTACTGTTCATTTCGCATAACCCCTAACCTCTCCTCCACTCTGTTTCTTTCGTTCTTTCCCCTCCCTCTACAGGTCACATGCGACAGCCTAGCAACAGACTTTTTTTTGTTGTCAATGTCGAATTGTTCCTTGTATGTTTTTTTTCAAAATTTAACTTGTTCCTATTTGGATGTCAAATTTTAACATTTCAGACAGCAGTTACTTGTTAAAAGTTTCTCCTGAATAAAAATCGGATCACCAACAACGTGGTAAAATGTTTCTTCTATTGTGTCCACTTTACACACATTTTATATAATTGCTCAAGTGAAAAAAAGTGACCCAGCAATTATATAAATAAAATATGGGTCGGTATGTGAAAACTCAAAGTTTACACACACCAACCCATACTTTATTCTCTATGAGGCAAAGTGCATAACAATACATAGGGCAATATCAGTAATGAGTATAGTACAGTCATTCAATAGAGTCAAGTACATCTGGGCCACTTATGACACAGTAGATTCAGTTACTCACTCCACAACCACTGCTGTCTGCATTTGGTGACATTCATGACTCAGGATTGCTGGCCTGGCACAAGATGTCCAGACCGCCATCCTGGGTGGCCCTTTCAGGGGACTGTATTATTTGGAGGGGACTCTAAGGAAGGATATTATCACTGAATCGCAGGACTGAGGTAAATCTATCCATGGCATCTGCTTCATGTACCGAGGTGGTTACAAAGGCAAACAGCCTTTTGTTCAGCAACAAAGACACCAGACAAAAGAGGCCCCTGCCAAATGCCAGGCCAAATTCTGGTATCCAGCATCAGGAACCCTTATTACCCCCTGCCAAGTCCCAGAAGTCCCCCAGAGGAGCTGCCAACTCCCTTCCCTCAGCCTCCTGACTTGTAGTGGACTCACCCATCTCCTTCAGATCCTCTAGGGGAGCCAGCTGAAAGGGAAATTTGCCCTCCACATTCCAAGGTCACAGGACATAACCACAGACTCTTGTATCCTTCAATTAATAGCAAGAGGTCACACCACAGATTTCCTAGACAGGTCTCTGGACAACCCCCCAGGCCTCTTGCATTATCCTCCAAGGCACCTGTCTCTGATAGGGGATGAGATCTAGGCTCTTCTGCAAAAGTCAGCCGTTGAACCTTTGGCTCTGGCACAGATAGGAAGAGGGTACTACTTCCATTTCTTCCTATTGCCCAAAAAGATGGGCAACCTAAGACTCATCTTGGACCTCAGCATGCTCAACCTGTACATCTAGTACAAGAGGTTCTGCATGCTTACCATCCAGGGACTTCTGTCTTTTGTGCACTGGACATGCAGGATGCTTACCTGAACATCCCTGTCTTGCAGGCCCACCAGCACTTTCTTTGATTTGCCTTCCAGGGAAAACATTACCTGTTCAAGGCTCTCCTTTTTGGCCTATCCTCAGGTTTTTATCAAGTGTCTAGCAGTGGTGGCTGGAGCATTATGCTGCAGAGGGATGCAGTTGTGCCTGTATCTGTATGATTGGCTTCTATCAGCCCCACCAGAGAGCAGTCTGAGGGAGTCGGTCTCCTTAACCCTGGACCTCCTTTCCAGATTTGGAATAACAGTCAACTATCCCAAGTCCCACCTCTCCCTTCCCAGCACCTACAATTCATTTGGGGCAGTGCTGGATACAGTCCAGGGCAGGGTCTTCCTCCCATTGGACAGAGTGGAGACCCTGCAAGAACAGGTTAGATTAGTGGTCAATTCATGCTGAACCACAGCCCAGTTGATCCTCCATCTTCTCAGGCTGATGGCAGCTGTGATTCCTACAGTTCCTCTAGCCAGACTGCATATGAGGTTGATCCAATGAACTCTTCATGTCCAATGAGATCAGTGGGTAGACAACCTGGACCACAGTGTCCTAGTGTCTGAGTACATGAAGAAGGATCTTTTTTGATGGCAGAAATTGTCCAATCTCTCCATGGGGGTTCCTCTGCTCCTACCATGATCCTTACATTGGATGATTCATGTCAAGGCTGGGGAGCCCACCTAGGAGACCATCAGACCCAAGGAAAATGGTCTCAGCTGGAAGCATCTCTACACATCAATGTGTTAGAAATGAGGGCAGTAGTGTGTGCCCTCCAGGCCTTCCAGCCTCTTCTTTGTCTGAGGACACTCCTAATTCAGACCAACAATATTTCTGTGGTCTGGTACCTGAACAAACAGGGAGGCACCCACTTGTACCCTCTATGCCAGGAGGCGATGCGAGTGTGGTACTGGGCAGTCCAGCATGACCTACACCTGACTGCTGTCCATGTGCCAGGTGTCAGCAACATCCTGGCAGACAGTCTCAGTCACAACACAGTCAGGGCTCATGAATGGGAGCCAAATCAAGAGGTGGTTGAAAGCTTATTCAACCTGTGGGGTCAGCTGGAGATAGACTTCTTTGTCTCCCCATCCAATGCAAAACTACCCAATTTTTGCTTGATCATTCCTGGGCGTGGTGTGTTCTGGTGAGATGTGCTGTCTCTTTTCTGGACAGGGAGGTTCTTGTATGCCTTTACTCCCTTCCCAGTGCTTTAGAGGGTTCTCCTGAAGCTACAGGCCGAAGGAGCTTAGAGGATTCTAATAGCCCCTCTTTGGTCTCATCAGATTTAGTTCCCTCTGCTTCACATCTATCGATGGAACCCCTAGTACCTCTGCCTCTCCACCATGATCTTCTGACTCAGGAGCAGGACAGACTGGTACATTTGGGCCTCAGATCCCTCCATCTACATGTGAAGCACCAGTGGACATATGTGGAATAACTCCCATTGTTATTATTTTTTCTCAAAAATCACCAACTGTGCAGATGCATTTGTAAAAAATGAATTATAATACTGAGACTTTTTGAAATGTTATTTGACTTACCATACTCATGATAGTCTACCCACTTACTCAGTCTCCTACTTGTTTCTGTCCTTGTACTAACTAAATCCTGTTGCTCCATATCAAGGGGTTGTTGATTTTCATATTGTGTGTGCCTGGGGTGGAGCAGTAATAAAAGATAATCTATGCAATACCCTCAATAACACACCTACCCCAGCTTACCTTTTCCTAACACCCATTGTTAGGCCTTGTACAGTAAGATCTTCCTTCAAAAGAACAAATTGTAATGAAATGTGTAAGATTTACATTGACATTTAGGTATATGCACTTTTATATTATACTAATTATGTGTGTGTGAACTGTATAGCAGTCTCTAAAAAAATCAATTAAAACACATCAAATGTCTTCAAAAACATGTCTCAACATTGTGTTTATCTTCCACCTTGTCACAACATATAGTGGTCTCAGCCGTGTTTTCAATTAAGGTACAGTGCCTTCATGTAGGTGATGGCCTGGTTCTGTTGAGTTGATTGCTATAACAGTGCATAGAATAAAATGTGAACGATACAAGTAACTGTAATACAGACGGTGACATAATTTTTATATCTGCCCTTTCTCAATGTGCCATACTTTGATTCAGTTTGTGTATGCAACAGCAATTCATGTTTATGTTTAAGCCCATGAAACACCCTTATCTAGTAATGCATTTACAGTCATAGTGGCTCTGCCAGAGCTTGTTGTTTCTGTTGGTAGTCATACTGAGCAACGTCTGCAGTGTAGATTAGACTATCGGTTGAGGTGGAATATATTATTTAAGTTGTTAGATTATCTATGGCTGTCAGAGCTCTCAATTCATTTGGCCATCAGCCTTATGATGTCACTGGAAGTCCTTATGGCCCATGTTTTCTAAACTGGTAACCATCTTGATCCCTCTCCTCTGTACCTTCTCATAGGGACACATACTGTAATATGATAACTGCCAGAACATGTGCCATTTTCATTAAAACAGCCTTATCAGTACCTTTTTCCTGTTCCTGAATATTCTGATAAGTTTTAAAACATGTGTTTTCAAGCTTACATAAGAGGGAGGAGAAATTGTGACTTCCAACCCCTCCTGCCCCATTTGTTGTTCCTGCTGTCTCGAGTGAGTGGACTCACAACTGCCCTTTTGTGGATTCTGCAGGGAGCCTCTATCTGTTTGGCTGGTGGACAGCCAGCAGGGACCAGTCAGATTTCTTTTTGTAGTGGGCTGGGGGTTTAAAAGGGTACCCATCCCTTTCTGTCAGTCTCTTTCATCTCAGTTTGTGCCAGAGAAGGACATCAGGTCCAATGGCAGGATAACAGCATCATGATACAAGTATGTAGCAGTAAATAGTCACTTTGTATAGGCCATAAAAGTCCACTTGTTGGGTCACTTGGAAGTGTCACAGATAGCAGCAGTGAGTAAGTATGATGCAGCAAGGCCTACAGTGATCCTTCATCTGGGAAGGAGGCCAACTAAGATAAGCTGCAATAGTAAGGGAGATGGTTTCTCCTCCAATCAGACAGAACTGCCAGAAATCACCAGCTGGGAGCCCCCAACCCTGTTATGACCCCTTGCAGGAATGTAAGAGGAAAGGCCTGGCATGTGTGAGTTGCCTTAAGTCAATTGCTTTCCTTCAAGGACTGCCCTTGCTTCATCCGGTGTGGGTTGTGATGGTGACCTACCTGCTCATTCCCCAAGCCAGAGCTTGCTGGTTTCACCCTTACTCCCAAACTAGGGACTGTCAGATATTGAGAATGGTAGGGCCCAGGGGTAGGTAGATTGGGTGGGCATGTGTGTCAGTATAAATATATAAAGTGAGTGAGGCTGTGGGAGGCCAACTGCCTTGCAGTCATGATCTGCAACATTCTTTACAATTCAGGGGAGGGCCCACTAGAGTTATTGACCAGGCAACCGAGAGCGGTAGACCGACCAGAAGACTGGGAGTGGTGGACTGGATGGATGGCTGTAGGCAGTGAAGCAATGGTACAGCTGGGGTCCAGGAGCCAGATGGCAGTAGCAGGATGAAGGGGAGCACCACAGCTGCACACACAGCTTCACCCATGCTGGACACAAGGCACTGCATCTCATTGGATGTGTTGGGGATTATTAGCGTTAAGTACACTAAACAGTTGCAGTCCCGCTTGCTAAAAGTTATTCAAACTTGGGTTCATGTGTACTGTTGGGACAGGGTTTGTAGTGCAGAATGTTTGACTCAGTTTGACCCCCCCCCCATGAAGATATAATCAGTTTTAAGGGCCTAGCTAGAAACATAATCTCTCAGATGTGGTAGCACTCAGCCTGCCACAGAAGAACTGGAGTAACTGCATGACTACTCATCCACTTGAACTTGCACAAGGCTTTTTTAGCGAGTTAAATAAAAAGGTTTTATCAGCGATAGATGCTTGTGCTCTGTGTCCTACTGCATACAGAAACTTAGCATTTAAACAAGGCTGAATCACCCAATATGAGTCTCCCACTTTCTCCCACTCACCCCAACACTTTGATCACCTGACCTTCTTCAGGGAGCATAGCTATGGCAGACAGGTAAGTATGTCCTTATAAAGGGCCCTGAATGAGGATGTCAAAACCACAAATTGCAAAGTGCTAATGTGAAATGTATACAACATTATTTACAAATATACAAATATGACCTCACCCCAGTGAAGATCTCATCATTTTAGGGACCTTACTAGGACTTTTGAATTTAAGCTGGATTGAATTGTTGTCTTTGCGTGGTGCACAGATGCCTGTCACTCCACAAAGCTATAGCCCACAATTCTCATTGCCTATCTACTGTTTGCCAATAAACCTTTTATTTATTTTAAAAAGTTTCACCGGGAAAGACATATTGAGCTAAGTAACAGCATGTTTTCAGAGGCATCTGGGGGGAGGGGTAAAGGGAGAATATACATAGTATTTACAAAACATATTCAGATAATTGTACATTGAAATGGCATAGAGTAATTACAATGTGGAATAAAACAGCGCAGAAACAGCAGTATTACAGTCTGCATACCTAAATGTAGTATATACAACAAGCAACCATCAAGCAGATGCACCACTCAAGAATGGCACAGAGCACTTACAATGTGTAATAAACAGCAAAACAACAGTGGTATTACAGTGTGCATACTTATGTGCAGTACATACAATGACCAATCATCTAGGCAGAAGCACTGCACAGACATGACATGAAAAGGGAGCAGAACAGAGTAGGCAGGGATCGAGGTGGTGTATACAGGAAGAAAGCCAGGAGGCAGTGTTTGGGGTTAAATGGAAGACAATGAGGGAGATGGGAGAGGTGGGAAATAGGTGGAGAGGAGGAGTGGGGGAGGAGAGCTCAGGGGTTCCATGTCATTATGGCAAAAAATTTAATGCGTCTCACACAAGAGTGGTACACTTTATCTATTGCATAATCGGCATGTAAGCCACCTCAGCACCTACAAACATGGTGATGACACAGCAGTTCAACAAATATAACTGTAAAATTACCGTTTAACATTTAATGTGGGGGGCTATGCCCTTGCACCCCCATACTAATATAATCAATTCTGGGGGGAGGACACTGAGGGAAAGGGAAATACATGGGAGGGGGGTTACTGCCACTGGGGCACCATAGTCGTGGGGACCAGGGGACAGCAAACACAAAAAAAAACTTGCAACCACCACATCTCACCAAAAAAATATTCCTGTTGGCAGTTCTGAACCCAGAACCATCAGCATCCTGAGTGATGGCTGTATCCACTACTCCAGGCGACTGGCTCGGCAGCAGCACACTTCTCCATTCCATTCAACCCACATGACTATACCCTCCCTAGTGATTTTCCTTCACTGTTTTGTCACTCTCTACTAGCTATTCCCTCCCATCAACATTATTAAATAGTTGCTCTTCCATCGGGTGAGCAAATTAAGTTGCTCCTATTTGACTAGCACAATTTGTTTCACCCATATGATTTGATGCAGAGCTCAGGAGCATGTACAGGAGGGAGAAGTGAAGTCTTGGAGGAACAAAAGAGGGAGTGGATGGATGTGGCAGTGCGGATGTGGAGGGGGAGGGCATTCCAGAACTTAGGGAGGCAGAAGGAGAATGCAGCTTGGCTGGAAGAAGATGACTCAGGTGGAAGTGCTAGGGTATGGTGGTTAGAGCTATGAAGGAAGTAGGAGGAGTGAGGAGGAGCGGACAGTAGAGAAGTGAAATAGGAGTGGAGGGATCCCAGCCAGTACTTAGTAATAAGAGAAGAGATATGAGCAAGACATCTGACTTCGAAGAGGGAAGACAGAGTGAGGTGTATAAGGAGCAGTGGTGAGTTAAAGGCTGGCAGTCAAGAGCAAACTGGCAGAAGGAGTGAAAGAGGGTGTCCAGTCTGCCAGGGTGGACTTCGGAGCACTGCTACAGATGGGATCTTCATAATCAAAAATGGGAAGAATCATTCTCTGTACAATGGATCTGTGCACTGGCAGGGGGATACACCCTTGGTTCTGGTACAAGGCACCTAGTTCAGGGTGGAGCTTTTTGTGGATAGAGTCCACGTGTACAGAGAAATCCAGGTGCCAGTCAAGCCACACCCCAAGGTACTTGAAGAAAGGAACATCTTCAAGGATGGACCAGTCCACGGTGTGGAAGGAGGGGGTAACTGAGAATCTAGATATTTTTTCCCTTGTTACAAAGGTCATAGAGACTTTTTTTTTTTTTTTTGCATTTAGTGACAACTGGATGTTGTTGAAGTCCAGCTGAAGACTGGTCATCAGATCAGCAGGGGAGGAGCCAGAGGCAAAAGAGAAAGTATCATCTGCATATATATGAATGGATGCAGTTGTACAGGTAGAGGGGAGGTTATTTAAAAAAAATGGAGAAGAGAATGGTACCAAGCACCAATCCTTGGGGGACACCAGTGCTGATAGGGAGGGGGGGAGAGGGAGTGACTAATTTTAACTGATTGAGTTCTGCCCAGAAGGTATGTGCAGAACCAGTCTGTGGCTTGGGAGGAAAGTCCTGCAGCAGAGTGCTTTGCAAGGAGGAGTGGGTTGGCTACAATGTCAATGGCTTTGGCCAGGTCAACAAAAATAGCATGGGTGATCAGGTCCTAATCCATGCCTGACTGAATGGAGTCAGGAAGTCTTTTCAGGGAGGTGGAGGTTGGGTGGAATTTGTGAAATCCAGCCTGGAACTGGGTAAGAAAGAAGGACAAGTAAGGGAGAAAGTTGAGAAAGAACCACATGTTCTTGGAGTTTAGTGAGGGTAGGAAGTTGAGAGATAGGGAGGTAATTCCCAGGAGAAAAGCAGTCACCAACTTCAGGGAAGGGAATTTATTTATTTATTTAGCTTTTGTTGACCAGGTAAGTACACTAGACAAGACATTTGCCTATTTTCAGGTACGACCTAGGAGAGTACAATGAAATATAAGTTCATACAGAGGATAACATGATACAAGTTAGGCATTATACAGAATCAGGTAGAACCAGATGAACATAACACAAGCAGTCAGTAAACAGTTAGGACAGGAACAAAATATACTGTATCCATAGAGACACCAAGGCTATGAACAGTGCATTGAATGACTGAGGCATTCTTCCATGAAGCAGGGACGGAAGCCAGGGAGAAGGAGAGGTTAAGAAGAGATGCAAGAAGGAGGCAGATGATGGGGGCAGAGAGATGAAGGAGTTTTGGGTCCAACCCATCTGGACTCTTGCCCTTAAGGGGGTTTAGAGCTAGGAGGGCCTTGAGAGTGTCACCTGGTGAGACTGGGAAGAAAGAGAAATCAGAGGATTGGGAAGGGACAGTGGAAGAGGGTAAAGGGTAAGGAGGGAAGGAGGGAAGAGGCACAGGAGGTGAAGAACACATTAAATTCAGCTGTGACAGCAGAGGGGTCGGAGATAGTGGCACCTCTCATCTTGATGACTTGGGCAGAGAACTGGGTGGTGGGGGAGAGGGAGTGAGTGACCTTCCAAAATTTTGAGGGGTGGTTAATATTGTTTTTGAGGGTGTAGGAAAAGTACTCTCACTTAGCATGTTTAGTAGCCCTAGAGCAGGCATTACATAAAGTATGATATGCCTGGTAGTCAGCAGGGGAGCCTGAGGTCTTATGGCCTTCCAAGCCAGATCATGTGCTTGCAGGCAAGCTTGCAGTTTGGCAGAGATCCAGGGTAGATGGGAACCTCGAACCCTAGTTTTCCTAAAGGGGACATGGTGATCCCAAGTGGACAGAAAGTGTGATGTGAAGAAATTTAGGGTTGAGTCAATGGAGCAGGCAGAAGAGATAGAAGACCAATCAGTAGTTGCTAGGTCCTCATGAAGAGAGGACAGGTCAAAGGACTGGAATGATTAAATTAATAGGAGTTTGGGCAGGACTTTGGGATGATGAACCTTGTATACATTGTAGACCATATGGTGGTCACTGAGGGCATCCAATAGGGTGCCTGATGCAATTATTCTGTGAGGGGGTGAGGCAAAGGCCCAGTCCAATAGGGTGTGATTTAGTGATTTGAGACGGAGGATCAGAGATAAATTGAGTAAGGCTTAGAGATTCAATGTTATCACAGAATTTGGATAATGAAGGGGAGAGCCAATTTTTGTTAAAGTCCCCAAGGATGAAAAGTTTGCCAGTTGACATATGAGAGGCGATAGTGTAGAGATGTTCAGTAATAGAGAACAAAGGCAGGCTAGGGCAGCAATAGACACTGGCAACGAAGATGGGAAGAGAGATGGGGAGAGACAGCTTGAGGAGGAGGAGGAGGAGTTGCAGGCTGATGGGGAGGAGATAGAGAAAATAGGGACATATTAAATGGAAGAGGTGAGGCAAATGGCAACCCCGCCGCCTCTACTGGCTCGATTCTGATAGGTAAGAGAGTAACCAGGAATGGCAACCACCGAGTTTAGAATCCCATGGTAAAGCCAGGACTCAGATAACCAGTAACTCAGAACTAAGGTTGACCATGAATAGTTGCAGTAAGTCAATTTTGGGGAGGATGCTATGGATATTGATATGTGCCACACTCAGATGTTTGGGGAGGCTTGGTAGGCAGGACCTGGATTGGGCTCTGTATCACCAGCAAGTAGCAATAATAGGAAGATGAGGAGCTTTGTGGGTGTAGAGGAGTGTTTCCATGGCAGTTGAGAGAAGGAGCAGGGTGGGGGGCAGTGGGAAGAGGTGAGTAGGGACAAAGAATAGGTAGATAGAGGCTGGGGGTCTGGAGAAGGGAGCAGTGTGGAAGCCAGGAAGAGTGGGAGAGAGGGTGAAAACCAGAACTGGAGAGGACAGAAGAGGTTGAGGGGGGGAATAGAACAGGAGGGGCAAAAGGAGGGCGAGGCAATGGGAGGGGGGAATGAGGGTGAACAAGAGGGGGAGGAAGGCTAGTGAGTGAGTAAGTATGATAATTTAGCATCAGCAGTGGGAAAACAGGAAGAAGGGATTAGGGGAGGGTGAATTACATAGAGAGGGAATAGATCAAGGGGATAAAAAAGAGCAAGGAGGAGGTGGGGGAATAGAGCAACAGAAATACAGAATAGTCACAATACCATGATTGGGCACTATAACTCCAGCCAGTAGCAACAAATTAATATAGCAGCTCTTGTTAAAATCCCACTAAGATGCTTGGACTAAGTAATTTAATGTTGCAGTTCTTGTTAACATCACACAATTGTATTCAATGTTATACAGAATACAGAATACAATAGATGATCACACATAACTGCATGTTAGCATATTCTGAACATTATTTTAACCATAGGTAAGGAGTCCCTTAGATATAACACCATACATAATCAAGTGGTCATTGTGGGCTCATTTTGTGTTGGCCAAGGTGTGGAGGTAAGTTGAGACAAATACTTTTGTTCAGTATTCACAAAAGAAGAGGAGTGGGATGTACCAAA
Source organism: Neoceratodus forsteri (assembly GCA_016271365.2). Lineage (NCBI taxonomy): Eukaryota > Metazoa > Chordata > Ceratodontiformes > Ceratodontidae > Neoceratodus > Neoceratodus forsteri. The sequence goes on from JADMNL010000023.1 coordinate 481,466,667, forward strand.
ACCAAACAATAGAAGCACTCTGGATAGGGAGGTTGATACCAGTCCATTCACAGAAGATAGAGTCCTGAAAGAACTCTTAAAACTCAAGATAGACAAGGCAATGGGGCCTGACGGGACTCAGCCCAGAATTCTAAAAGAACTAAGGAGAGAACTAATAACACCACTGACTACACTTTTTAACAAATCATGGGAGTATGATGAGATACCTGAGGACTGGTGGAAGGTGGATGTGATTCCCTTCACACAAGTGGGTGCAAGGCAGAGGCAGAAAGTTACAGCCCTGTTAGTTTGATCTCAGTGGTATGGAAAATGATGGAATCACTTCTGAAAGACAGAATAGTTGAGTACCTAGAGACCAGCGGGTCACAAGACCCAAGGCAGCATGGATTCACAGCAGGAAAGTCATGTCAAACAACTCTAATAGATTTCTATGACTGGGTGACCAAAGTAGTAGACCAGGGAGGGGATGTGGACATGGCCTACCTAGACTTTATCAAGGCATTTGACACAGTCACACACAAAAAATTAATCAACAAGTTAGCCAGCCTGGGAGTGGGTCCCAGAGTGGTAGTGCAAATTAAGGTACCTGGGAAACAAAAAAAACAGGGGAAGTGAACACATTGGGGGGGGGGGCTATAAACAACAACAAAAATGGAATGGAATCTGGGGATAGTCATATCAGATGACCTAAAGGTAAGCAAGCAATATGAGAAGGCAGTAGGGATGGCTGGGGGGATACTGGGATGTATAGGGAGAGGCATTACCAGTAGAAAACAGGAAGTTGTTATCCATCTGTACAGACAGTTTTTGAGACCCCATCTGGAGTACTACATGCATTTCTTGAGACCCCATCTCTGCAAGGACATAGACAGGATGGAGTCCAGAGGAGGGCAACTAAAATGGTGCAGGGTCTGCAATAGAAGCAATATGAAAAGAAACTAAAGGAGCTTAATATGTATACCCTTGAGGAAAGGGGGGGGGGGACATTATTGAAACTAAGTACCTCAGTGGAATCAGCAAAGCTCAAGAGGGTAGCATCTTTCAGAAAAAGATGTGCAAGAACAAGGGAACACAATCTGAAGATAGAGGGGGACGGCTCAGGGGCAATGTGAGGAAGTATTACTTCACAGAGAGGGTGGAGGACATATGGAATGGCCTTCCTGAGGAGGTTGTGGGGTCAAAAATAGTGGGGGAATTCAAGAATGCATGGGGCAGAAGTAAGGCAATTCTTGTGGGGAGTAGGAAGAAGTAGGCTGTTGGTTAACTAGGATCTACAGCTTATCCAGTAGCTAGGGAAATTGGCAGACTAGGTGGGCCAAGCGGTCCTTATCTGCTGTCAAAGTTTATGTTTCTATGTAGCCTGGGTAGGAAATCGGCTGGACAGCAGGACGCAGAGGGTAATAGTAAACAGAATCCACTCCAAAGAAAGGGGGGTTACTAGCGAGGTACTGTGGGGTTCAGTACTGGGGCTGGTCCTCTTTAATGTCTTTATAAGTGACATTGCAGAGGGACCAGAAGGAAAAGTATGCCTCTTTGTAGATGACACAAAGATCTGCAATAGGGTTGATTCACAAGGGGGGTGGAAAGGATGAGAAGGGACTTGGCAAGGTTGGAGGAATGGTCAAAAGTATGGTAGCTTACATTCAATGCAAAGAAGTGCAAAGTAATGCACCTGGGAAACATAAATCCAGAAAGAAGGTACAAAGAACAACAAAAATGGAAAGGGACCCGGGGGTAATCACATCAGACAACCTAAAGGTAGCCAGGCAATGTGAGGAGGCAGTAAGGAGGGCTGGAGGGATACTGGGATGCATAGGGAGAGGCATCATCAGTTGGAAACAAGAAGTTTTCATCCCTCTGTACAGACAGTTGGTAAGACCCCATCTACAGTACTGCATGCAGTTCTGGAGACCCCATCTCTGCAAGGACATAAACAGGATGGAGGCAGTCCAGAGGAGGGCAATTAAAATGGTGCAGGGTCTGTACCAGAAACCATATGAAGAGAGACTAAAGAAGCTTAATAAGTATACTCTCGAGGAAAGGAGGGAGAGAGGGGATATGATAGAAACTTTCAAGTACCTCAAGGAAATCAGCAAAGTCCAAGAGGGTAGCATCTTTTAGAAAAAGGGATATGCAAGAACAAGGGGACACAATTTGAAGATAATGGGGTGGAGGTGGCTCAGTGGAAATGTGACGAAGTATTTTTTCATGGAGAAGGTGGTGGACGCATGGAACTGCCTCCTTGAGGAGGTCGTGGTGTCAAAAACAGTGGGGGAATTCAAGAATGCATGGTACAGACATAAGGTAATTATAGTGGGGTGGCGGGGTAGGAGGAAGTAGGCTGTTGGTTAACTAGGATCTGCAGCTTATCCAATAAGTAGGAAATTGGGTAGACTGGGTGGGCCAAGCGGTCCTTATCTGGTGTCAAAGTCTATCACTGTATTGTAGGGCAGTAGTTGGATCTGCTGTGTAGGACTTTGTTATGTTGTTTCCAGGTGGTCCGGCTAAACAGGTTGAGTGTGCAGGCGCTGGACCAAACCATGTATGCAAGGCCTGGGGGGAGCAATCAAGATAGCCTCTCCATAGGGGTGTAAAACTTCACTGAATGTTTCCTCGGGTACCTATAAAAGGAACACCACTTTAAGGTGGGAGGGTGGCTGGATAGGGTGGATGGGAAGTATGTATTATATGGTGCTGTGTAGTGGCATCACTGAGAAGGGGTGTAGTGAGCACTGCTATGGGGAACTTGCACAGCAGAGGGCAGTGCTACCCAGGAGCCATCTCAACCCCTGCTGAAGACTCTGTTGGTTGCTGTGGGGAGAAGCTGCTGTGGAGGAGAGGGAAATAGGGATCAGGTAAGTGTAAGCTGAGCCAGGGAAGGATGGATTAAAGCAGGGATGGGGAGGGAAGAAACAGAAAAGTGGAGTAGCAGTGTAAATGCAGACAAAATGGATACACTTAACTACCTAACCATAGGACAGTAGGTACTGAGTCAGGAGGAGCCCTTTTGCTGTTCTAAACTGGGAATACTTAGCTGTAAACTGCATAGAAACTGAGCCCTTTAGGTGTTACAAACTGGGAACCTTTAATTGTAAACTGCACAGAAATGAAGCTTTTTAGCTGCACTAAACTGGGAACCATTAGCTGTAACATACACTGCTGGCAGTCTGAGTGCTGTAGACTATAGTAGGATACAAACCTGAGTTCCTACTGTAAGAGCAGCAATAAGTTCTAAATGAGTTCTAAATGCAGGATTCAAATAATGAAATTCAGTATCCACAGTGTGGTTTGTACAATACAGTACCTTAAAGTAACAGACAGGAATATAAAAGCATAGCGGTTAGGCACTGAATATTAAAGTAAACAGAAGTACATAGAAAAGCAGGCTGTGTGACTAGTAAGTCACAATCAATCAGTCACTGTCAGCAGTAATTAAAAATGGTGCCGAACTCCATGATTCTCATGGAGTCGTACCTGGGTCCGGTTGGAGGAGGGGTGTAGTGACCACTGCTGAGGAGAGCTTGCACAGGGGAGGGTAGTGCCATCTGGGAGTCCTCTTGACCCCTGTTGAAGACTCTGTCAGTTGCTGTGAGGAAGAGCTGGGTCTGGTTGGAGGAGAGGAGTAGTGACAACTGCAGAGGGGAGTTTGCACAGGGGAAGGCAATGCCACCTGGGAGTACTCTCAACTCCTGCTGAAGACTCTGTTGGTTGCTGTGATGAGGAGCTCCTGGGTCCAGTTGGAGGAGGGGTGTAGTGACCACCTTTGAGAAACTTTTTTTTTTTTGTACCACTGATTTGTGTTAGATCAAGGTTCTTATCTTGCTCTGTGGCAAGTGGGTGCAGATTAAAGGGTCATGACAACAGTGTGCAAACACAGGTTCCTTCCTGCTTACATTTGGCATAGTCTACAGGATTTATACTTTCTTTGGGTAACTTGTTTCTCACTCACAGGTGCAGGCTTTTTGTCATCTTGATCTGACTTCCAGCCCCATCACCTGACTGTTCAGGAGCTTAGATCTATCCTCAGCATCTTCTTCTGTGGCTTATTCCCCTTGGTGGGGGTCAGTAGGCTCCCAATATACCTGCTGATGACACAGATCCAGTTTTGCTAGGGAGAGGGCCATGCCTCCAGTTCAGGGCCTCTGAGACTGGACCACTCATTGTGTGCTGCCTGACTTTCCCTCTGTCTTCCTCCCAAGGACACTGGTTCCATGAGTCCGGAAGCTCATGCTCACAAGCATGTAAAGCACATCCCCATTGGGCATCCCAATTGGGCATCCCTTTCGTATGCTGTGGTGTCCAAGTGGTCTGCCACCAGAGGTCACCCAGGTGACAGTACAGTGCTGGGAAAAGCTATCCCTACTCCCTGGAGGTGGAGAGCACCCTCTGATCCTCCTCCTCCCAGCCCCTGACGACTCTGTCTCACTTCAAACTCAGGTCGCTGGTGTCATGAGCAGTAGTGCTACTGCTGCACTGATGGGCTGGCACCACATAATCAACACTTAGCCACAGTGAAGAGGTAGCCTTGGGGTGTGTTAACCTATGGTTGATAGGCCCATGAGGGTTACCCTAGGTGCATAGAGCAGTTCATTTGAGGGAGGTGACCATGGAAGTCCTAGAGGCCCAGCTTACTGAACTACAGCAGAAACTTTCAAATCAAAAAACCTGGTTCCAGCAGGCTCAGTACAAACAATGGGCTCCTTTGGATCACTGCCCAGTGCCACACTTGTACATATCACATGTCAAGAGAATTCCAGATTTTGCAGGACAGCCCCAGAAGCTCTGCAATCCCCCAGTTGAAAAACTTGCATGCCATATCAAGTCGGCCCTGAGGATGCTAATTGTGGCCATTGAGGATAAGGTGGAATTGGCAAGGGACAACCAGCAGTGACAGGCCCAGGAGATAATGGGGTACTTGGTATTTAAGGAATTGGAATCTGTGGAAGGGTTCTTCAAGATTCTTATGGAGATTGACAGCAACAAGGTACCCATTGACACATACCTGCAGGAATTCTACGTCACCATCAAGATGCGAGAGAAATTATGTGTGTTTTCACCTATGACTTACAATCATTTTATTCATAGATTGATTGATTTTGTTTTGATGTCAGGTAAGATACACTAGGCATACATATGCCTAATTTTAGGCATCACCTGGGAGAGTTACAGTAGTAGTCTATTTATTTATTTATTGGAATTTGGGAAACAACCTTTGAATAAGAACTCTTTTACAAAGGGTCAACATCAGTTAAACAGTACAAATACAGACAAAATTGAATTCACAGTACAAATACAAACTTGGCTGAAATAGTACGTAATTGAATTCACAGTACAAATTCAGACATAGTTGAAATTATCAGTACAGGAAGTAAAAAAACATAGAAAACAGCAGAGAGTTTCTTCTGAGTTTCATTAAGGGTTTAATAGTAAGTGCTGTATGGCATAACAAAGTACATGAGAGAGAGGAAAAACGTAAGATAGGGAGAGGGTGGTTAGTGAATTGAGTGTGGGATAGAGCAGCCCAGAAAGAGCATTGTCACATTGCATTACAGCTTTGGAGCTGTGGAGTTGGGGTTGGTGCATGTGAGAGTGTGTCGTAATGTGGGAGAAGGTGGCTGGGGGGGAGAGGGGAAGGAGGGAAAGACCAATCAGGGGAAGGGTGGTATCATGAGAATGGAGATTGATGGAGAAAAGAGGGGATGGGAGGGGAAGGGGAGAGAATGAGAGAGAGAGAGGCGATGAGGCGCCAGTTGAGAGAGTGCAACTACTAGCAGAATAAGAGCTACAAAGAATGAGGTGCCAGAGTCTGGGGAGCAGGGGTAGGCAGTGGGGAGGGGTGGACCATGTGAGTGAGTCCATGAGTAGTTGCTGGTAGGCAGGATTTGTGCAGGCCCTGGAGATCTGCTCTGAACAGTTAAGCACTCACAGACATTCTTTTGCAATAAAAACTGCTTAAATTTTGCTTTGAAGGTTCTAGGGTTAGCAGCATTTAAAGTGCTAGCTGGAATCTCATTAGGCCACAGTGGGCACGGTAGGAGAAGGATATTTGACCAAGAGCTGTCCTTCGGAATGGGGCACAGAACAGGCAAAGTTCTTTATTCCTGGTCCTGTACATGGAGTTGGTTAAGGTAATCAGGTCTGTGATACAGGGAGGAGTTAGGCCTAGCATGGCTTTTCTACCTAGGAGGCATGTTTAGTATGAGATTCTATTCTTGAGGCTTAATATGTTTGCTTGCTCATAGAGTACACAAGTGTGCATGAGCCAGTCAGCGTCTAGTAACAGTCTGCAGGCCTTATTTAGAGCTGTGTGTATTCTCTTAAGGGCTGTATCAGTTGCTGTTCCATAGGCCACCAGGCCATAGTCAACCACAGAGAGAATGGAACTGGTTACCGAGAGCCTGAAAGCATTGGTAGTGAGGCTATTCCTGTGCCAATAAAGTACCCTGAGTTTAGTATTTACTGCCTTCACAACCTGGTCAATATGCAGGCCATAAGAGAGAGTATCATCTAGTATTACTCCTAGATATTTAAAGGAGTGAACCTGTTCTAGAGGGGCTGACCTGTTGTTACTAACTGTTAATATGGGGTACCTCCTCCCTAGCTGAAGGCTAGAGAGGATCATGGATTTGTTTTCTTTGTAAGTGAGTAACAGCCTACGAGAGCTGAACCAGACCTCCAGTTGTTGGAAGGTGGACTGCAGCTCAGCCTGCAGGGTCTCAGTGTGGGCACTGCTGCTGAGTACCACCGCATCATCTGTGTATAGGATAATTTTGCTGGCGCATGCCTCCGGGAGTGTGTTCAAAAAGAGGCTGAACAGCAATGGACCCAGTAAAGATCTTTGCTGAACTCACAGCATTATGTCCCAAGAGGTGGATACTATGGGGCCAATTCTGACCCTTTGAAACCTTCCAGATAGGTAATCTTGAAACCACTGGATGGCTTTGGAGGCCAACCCAAGGGCCTTTAGTTCTTTAAGAAGGAGGGGGTGACAGACCATGTTGAAGGCCTTTGTCAGGTCAATAAAGATGGATCCAACCAGTTTACCCTGATCCATATCCTTGTGACTGTAATCCGTGAAATCAACCAGGACTGTGGTGGTGCTCTTTTTTTCTGAAACCATGCTGCTGGGGATGCTGCAACTGGTATTTCTGGATATATTCTGTGATTTGGTCTGCTATGATCCTCTCTAGTGCTTTGGATAGGGGGAGAGGATAGAGATGGGCCTATAATTAGCTGTGCACGTTCTTTCCCCGCTCTTGTGAAAAGGGGTGACCAGTGCTTGTTTCCAGAGGGTGGGGAACTTAGCCAGGATTAGGGACTTAATGAAGACTTTAGAGACGGGAACAATAAGCACATCCACTATCTGAACTACCAGTTTCATGTCAATACTGTCACTGCCGATCCTAGTCTTTCCTAAGACCTTTTTGACTTAGCCCATGGCTTCCTTGACTGTAACTCACCTGAAACAGAATTGTGGGTGCTGTGCACTCGTGGGTATGTTTTCAAGATCCACATCCACAGGCTTCGAGCATTCATCAGGGAGGGTGGAGCTTAGGTCCATGAAGGCAGAGTTAAACTCTTCTGCTGTAGTGAGTGGGTCCATAGAATTGAAGTCATTAATACTGAGTAGTAAAGGTTGTTGCTTGGCTTCCTTTCCAAGGAGCTCTTTAAGGTTGTCCCAGAAATGCCTCCCATCCCCACAGCTCCATTCGTGTTGATTCTTATAATAGTCCACCTTGATGCTCTGTATTAGGTGGGTGCATCTGTTCCTATGTGGCCCTGGAGTTCTGGATGTCATTGATACCCCCCCCCCATGATCTTGGCCCTGCTCCATAGATTATCCCATTTTTTCATTAGTTCCAATAGTTCACTGGTAATCAACCCATCGTTATAACCTCAGACCTTCCTTTTTTTGAGTGGGGCATACCTGTCGCACACTTGATTGAACTTGTCAATGAGGTATTGTAATGCTTGGTCCAGGTCTTGCAGAAAGTCTAAGGGTAACCAGTCTATCTGGGATAAAGCTTCTTTCAAGGGGGCAAGCTACCCCTTATGCAGCACTCTGCTTTCCACAAGTTTAGGTGGGATTTTTTGTATCTATTTTTCCATCTGCAGAGAATTGGGGAATGATCACTCAGGGTGTCAGAGCACCAAAATGTCAGTAAACCTATCTGGTGAGCTTGTGAGGAGTCAGTCAAGGAGAGTGTGCTTTCCGGATTTGCAATTTAACCTTGTGAGCTCAGCTATTAATTGTAAGAGATAGGAGAAACCCACTGTGTCTCTCAGTTTCGCCAGGCTGGGACTGAGCCAATTTATATTGAAGTCCCCTGTGAGAATGAGTTCACAGCTCTTTGAGATGCCATCTATGACTCCCAGGACTTTCTGGAGTCCCTCAGCAAGCTTTTTCGGTGGGAGATAGACACATGTGATGACTAGAGATTTGTTCTGGGGACCAAATAGGAGCTTTACCATTAGTAGCTCATGGTCCTCAGTCATGGCAGTTAACGGGAGTACCACCCCTTGCAAGGTATACCTGACATATATATATATATGGCATCTGCCCCCCCCCTTGCTATTCCTACTGATTCTGAAGGATTGATAGCCCGGCAGAGCAACTACACTATCCTTGTCCTTGGGGGTTAACCAGGTCTTGGTGAGGCAAATGATGTCAGGGGTATGCAGGGCAACCCAGACCTAAAGCAGTGCCATCTTAGGGAGCAGGCTACAATAATTTGTAGCTGCAATTGTTAGGCCACTTGCCTTTGACACTTTAGTGCTAGTGTCAGCCCTAGGGTCAGGGTTAGGGTGCACATTCCCAAACAAAAGTAATAGTACAAGTATTACTTTCCTTGAGGTGAAGGTGAAGGTGACTTGGAGCTTACTTTTGCATTTCTTTGACCTGTCGAAGTTAGGCAATTGCCGACTTAAAGTCACCACCAACGGTAGGTAGGACACCAGAGAATCCTGAATGTGGCTTGTCCTTAGGTAATGAGAATGAAACGGGGAGCACAATTTGAGTCATGACTCTAGTTAGAGGAAGTGAGGAAGTTATAGTTAGTGGCTTCAGCTATCTGCACTCAATCCTGATGTTAGCAGTGGAATCAAGTGGATATTGGTCTATAAGGTGTCCTACTACACTTACACATGTGTAAATTCCCAGGATCAGTAGCAGTATGGTGGAGGACATGTCCATTATTTAAGGCTTGGGTGGAATGGAACAAGAGGAAGAGCACCAAGCCTATGTTTGTGAGTTGTTTAGAAAGAACCAAGGTCTCTCTAGTGGCAGAACTTTGTAATCTGCTAATGGGAAACTGGACACAAAGAAAAAATTATAAATGGCAAGCTATAGCATCATCAACAATGCAGAAACATTCTGGAACAATAAAGAGATCTACAAATCGGTAAAAAATATAAATAAGTTCACAAAAATGATAGCAACAAGAACATCAATGGAAATATGATAAAACAGCAGTATACATGACACATTATAAAATGGCAAGAAAAAATCTAGAAATCTCATTAGCCAAGACAGATCAGCTGACTGTATATTAATTCTCTGTATATGCACAGTCATCCTGGTCCTAAACCACATTACACAATGAGTAGATCAGTCCTCTTACAACCAGAACTATCTTCCATCAGTCTCCCTACAACCAGAACTGATCTTCCACCACAAACATGGCCGCCACCTTTACACTGTAGAAACTTTCAACTGGGCCCTAAAATTAAAATGATCTTAAATATAAAATAAAACAAATTAATTAAATGCTGTTTACCAGATTGTCACACTCTCCTTACACACATAAACAAATTAGAAACAATAAGTATTGTTTATAGTTTTCATTACAACTGCTTGTTTGCTAACAGTGAAAAATTTCCCTTCTATCTTTACCTGCTCATCAGGGAAATCTCTTCTGCTTTCCCTGACAAGTGAGATAATTGAGTCTCTGGCAATAAAACAGGGCTTTGTTGTCTGTGTGTACAGTATGTTAGTAGAGGAACATTCTGCTAGTAGAACTGAGCAGAGTTTTGAATCCCTGTATTCCATGGTAAACATTCCATGATAAACATTCCATTTCTTGAATGTGGGGAAACACAGAGGGGAAAAAAAGAGAATGAAGAAAGTAAGCAATAATGTTATATAAACAAAGAGAAAAGGTGGTAAATGACTCACCATGCTGTTTATCTTTTAGGACAAAGCGAGCAGTTCATGATGCTGTCAGTGAGTGTGGCAGTTTTGAACCACGCTCATGCTTGCAGCACTGGGGAACTGAGAAGCCTCTGTTATGGCTTCCTTTTAGTTTTGTCTACAGAGTGAGGAGTATGAAATAAAATAAGGGGGTTATGTGTCATACTTAGAATGAGAAAAACAGCATTTTTGAATTGCAGTGGCTGGCAAGAGAATATGAAGCTTAACTGGGCAGGGAGGCAGACCCTGTATAACACTACTTTAATCTAGCACCAATAGGCAGAAGGACTATTTTATGTTAAAAGCACAAGTTCACTTACATTTTTACTTATTTAAAAATGTGTTTAGAAATAAAAAAAATGCTTCTAAATATAAAGGGATATTTTATAAGTGCAATAAGATACTCCGGGGTTGTGCATTACAATGTGATAATCACACTCCTAGGGACGACTGGCACTCAGCCTTCAGCCTCGTACATAACTACGCCCCTAGGAGTGCGATTATCACACCGTAATGCACACCCCGTCATGTCTTATTGCTTACATAACACCAGTACCTGCGGGAAAAAAAATGATGACTGTTGAGAACACAACATAGTAACCAAGGGTACTAGTTTACAAACATAGAAACGTAGAATCTGATGGCAAATAAGGACTGCCTGGCCCACCTAGTCTGCCCATTTCCCTACCTGATGGATAAGCTACAGATCCTAGCCAACCAACAGCTTACTTCCTCTTACCCCCCACTAGAATTGCCTTATGTCTGTGCCATGCATTCTTGATTCTCCCACTGTTCTTGACTCCACAACCTCCTCAGGAAGGCTGTTCCATGCATCCACAACCCTCTCCCTGAAAAAATACTTTCTAACATTACCTCTGAGCCATGCCCCTTTGTTCTTGCACATCTCTTTTTCTGAAAGATGCTGCCCTCTTGGACTTTGTTAATTCCCTTGAGGTACTTGAAAGTTTCTATCATGTCCCCCCCTCCCTCCTTTCCTCGATGGTATACATTAGGGCTGTGTGAATACCTTTTCCCGAATATTCGGCTGAATATTCGGTATTCGAGTCCCAAGTATTCGGTATTCAGCCAGAAAAGGTGTTTATTTAAGGAAACTTTAAAAAAAGCACTTCAGCAACACCATTAATCACCCACTGAACCTGGTATACCATATGCACCTCAATGACACTACAGCCACCAACATAGAGGTCTCACTAATGTAACACAAGCTTCATGCAGCACACTCGATTCACCACCCCACACACATAGCACTCTGAAAATGATATCAAGCATTGCATTGCGTCAGCACTAGAGGGTGTTCATGGTCACAGACACAAGGTAGAAGGTGCTTTGGCCATGGGCATAGGAATAGCGGTAACAGTGGCTGCGGTAGTGGTGACAACTGAAATTGTGGCTGCTACAAGAATGGCATCAGTGGTGGTGGGAAGCACACTGGCTGTGGATGTAGCAGCCATAGTGGTAGTAGTGGGAACACTGGTGGTGGTGTCTGCTACTTCCTGCACAATACATGTATGCTCTAATGCCCCCTCCTACTACTGCACAGCAGGATGGGACAGTGAAAGTACAGATGAAACAGGTGGTGACACTTGTAGTAGTAGTAGTAGTACTGCTAATGGTATTAGTAGCAGTAGTACTATTACCAAAGCTGCAAGAACTAAAAGGCTTGCTTGGGGAGAACAATATTTGAGCCCACCGATTAAAGAGAGGCACATGTATGTCACTGTCTATGTAGTCCATCTCACCACCTTCTCTGGAATTGTATTATGTATCAATAATATACAGTGGAGAAAGACAAGATGCAATTCAATACTTTGCAGTAAATGACATGCCACAAAATATTGGATGACTAGAGGGCTTAATTGCCATGAAATTACGCTGCTCCTTGCAGCATACTGTAGCATTTTGCAGTAATTTTGCAAGATACTGCATTACGTACTGTTTGGCGCCACTGTGTGAACTGTTTTATAATTCTGATGCAGTGTTTCATCCTTGGGTATTTTAGTTGTGGACTGTTTTGTTACAAGGGCATCTCAGTAGCATTCATTTTAACTTCACTTATATATGGTGTGTGTTTCTTTAAGGGTTGTATATTCATAGTGTGTTTGTACATTTCCAACATGTACCCTGACAAAGACCAGGTTCTGGTCAAAGCACCAGGGCTCTATTGGCATCCTCCAACCTTAGCACAAACAAATGTATTGGCAACTTTATGCTCCACTACTCTTAACTTTATTCTGTTACTGCCACCCCAAGAGTGCTTCCTTTGTTCTACATAGATTGTTTGTGGGTTTGGCAGCCCAGGGACAACACTAGCAGTAATTGCCTGGATGTGCTGTACATTTGTGGGTCTGCCATCCTGTCCCTCACCACTTGGGGCCAGTGGTTCAGATGCTTTGCTGGGGCAGGACCAAGCATGTTTGCAAGATTGCTAAAGACATGATGGATCAGGTCACTAGTGGTTACTGTGCAAAACACAAACAATTTCTATGTAGTACCTGCGTGTATGATGCTTTACTTAGTGCTTGTGGAACTACAGTAATACACCAACCTTTCCAGCTATACAGCACCACAAAAAAGTAGCAGTAAAGAAAAACACTGCTACTAAGAAGGAAGAAGAAAAGGACAACCTATTTAGTCAAACATGGAACAGAGCAAGGAACAGACAGATGACATACAGTCAACTCCGTGAGACAGTCCTGCACCACCTAGTGCAATGGTTTAATTAACAAAACAACAGCAAACAAAAAAATGCATGTGCACAGCTGTGCACACACAAGGCACAGACTCGCCAGAGGGGATATTTTTCACAAGCACAGGTTAATTGTGTGCAGTGGGCTGTAGAAGTGGGGGGAAGGGAGTCAGCCAACACACTTCACATTTGTACAGGGATCAATCCCTGGAACCAGAAGACTAACAATAATAATTCAGTGAGTCAAGCCTGACTGGCTTAGAACTGAAGAAGTTTATTTCAAAATCTTTGCGCACACTACTGTGCACATGTGTGGCCCTACCTCATGAAAACATATTAATCATGCATATGCAGGGTGAAGCCTCACAAAATCAAATATTATGCACATATACAGCAACTCATCAGCACTGACCTGCAGGGGGGGAGTTAGCAGGCACCCACATCAGTCAGCAGGGAACCAAACCTGGAACCAGACAACAGCTAAAAAACAAAAACACAAAAATAAAATGTGCTTCACCCAAAAAAAAATCACACTGAAGCCATGTCAGACAGCAGCAGAGAAGGGGTGTTAGCATACAGCCCTCCTAATCCCTGTAACTGAGTACAGCAATAAGGACAAAATACCTATCAGAAAGCCAAACATAGCTTTTCTGACACTGATCAAAAAACTATACTGATCCAAAAAAGCCTGTGAAGCAAAAATCTATTTCTTTTTTAGCAAGTTTAAGGTCTCAGAAGTACTGCAGAACAGCTCTTAGAAACCACTGTCTCCTGTCTTCTACCAGCTCAGTGAGGAAGTCACATGGTGTGCTTGCCTATGAGCTCAAGCAGCAGTTTTTAATTGGCCAACAAAGTTCTGCAAGGGGGGAGCGTGGCCTAGCCCTGAGCCAGCATGGACTCTTAATCTGCTAGCTCCTGGAATGCGGGGACAAATCCAGCATTATCCGTCATTGGGACCCTCTACATCTGCATAAAACTTGCTCCACAGCAGAGAGAACTCCCCGGGCACCCTTTTGCAATGTTTTACCACTAGTGCTAATCACCTCAGGATCTGCCATATCGTTTCGCCGGAGGGAAGACCTGCAACATGGCCTTTACAATGCAGGCCTCTGGGAACACATCGAGAACTGCTGAGAGACTTAACCCTTGTCTCCCTCCTGACCCTCGCTCACCCTAGAGGGAAGACACTGTGCTTCCTGAACCCTCGAATGAGCAATGTACTAATGGGCATCCCATTGTTAGTACTGTACATCAGGGGCACTCTGTGCTTTGGGGTTATTAAAGCATGTTGTCATTTGGGGGGGGGTGCACATTCCCAATTTTGTTTCCCGTTAGTATGGGTTTAAACATAGAAACATAGAATTTGATGGCAGATAAGGTCCGCTTGGCCCACCTAGTCTGCCCATTTTCCTACCTAACAGATAAGCTGCAGATCCTAGTTAACCAACAGCTTACTTCCTCCTACCCCCCACTAGGACTGCCTTATATCTGTCCCATGCATTGTTCTTGACTCCACGACCTCCTCAGAGAGGCTGTTCCATGCATCCACAACCCTCTCCATGAAAAAATATTTCCTCACATTACCTCTGGGCCATCCCCCCTCTATCTTCAAATTGTGCCCCCTTGTTCTTGCACATCTCTTTTTCTGAAAGATGCTACCCTCTTGGACTTTGTTGAGTCCCTCGAGGTACTTGAAAGTTTCTATCATGTCCCCTCTCTCCCTTCTTTCCTTAAGGGTATACATATTAAGCTCCTTTAGTCTTTCTTCGTATGTCTTCTGGTGCAGACCCTGCACCATTTTGGTTGCCCTCCTCTGGACAGCCTCCACTCTGTCTATGTCTTTGCGGAGATGGGGTTTCCAGAACTGCACACAGTACTCCAGATGGGGTCTCACCAACTATCTGTACAGAGGGATAACAACTTCCTGTTTTCTACTATTGATGCCTCTCCCTATGGATCCCAGTATCCCCCCAGCCTTCCTTACTGCCTTCTCACATTGCTTGCCCACCTTTAGGTCATCTGATATAACTACCCCCAGGTCTCTTTCCATTTTTAATGTTGTCAGTATCTCACCCCATTGTGTACTCTTCCCCTGAGTTTTTGTTTCCCAGGTGCATTACCTTGCACTTCTTTGCATTGAATCTGAGCTACCATACATTAGACCATTCCTCCAACCTTGCCAAGTCCCTTCTCATCCTTTCCACTCCATCTTGTGTATCAACCCTATTGCAAATCTTTGTGTCGTCTGCAAAGAGACATACTTTTCCTTCCAGTTCTTCTGCAATGTCACTTATAAAGACATTAAAAATGACAGATCCCAGTACTGAACCCTGTGGTACCCCGCTAGTAACCCTCCTTTCTTCACCGTGGACTCTGTTTACTACTACCCTTTGCATCCTGTTGTCTAGCCAATTTTTTATCCAGGCTACCACCTTGGGACCCACTCCAAGGCTGGTGAACTTGTGTATTAATCTTTTGTGTGGGACTGTATCAAATGCCTTGCTAAAATCTAGGTAGGCCATGTCCACAGTTATTCCCTGATCTACTACATTGGTCACCCAGTCAAAGAAATCTATTAGATTCATCTGACATTACCTTCAAATTGTGAATCCATGCTGCCTTGGGTCCCATGCCCCACTGGCCTCTAGGTACTCAACAATTATTTCCTTCAGAAGTGATTCCATCATTTTCTTTACTACTGAGGTCAAACTAACTGATCTGTTGTTTTCTGCCTCTGTCCTGCTCCCACTTTTGTGAAGAGGAACCACATCCGCCCTCCTCCAGTTCTCAGGTACCACCCCATCCTACCATGATTTGTTAAAGAGAGTAGTCAGCGGTGTCACTAGTTCTACTCTTAGTTCTTTTAGAATTCTTGGGTGAATCCCATTAGGCCCCATTGCTTTGTCCACCTTCAATTTTATTAGTTCTTTCAGAACCCTTTCTTCTGTAAATGGACTGGTATCGACCCCCGTCTTCAGAGTGTTTCTCTTGTTTGGTTTAGGTACCTCCCCTCCTCTACCATTGTGAATACTGAGCAGAAATATTTGTTCAGTATCCCTGCTTTTACACTGTCACCCTCTGCCCACATTCCCTCCCCTTTATTAAGCTTCAGTATCCCTCCTTTGGTCTTTCTTCACTCCCTAATGTACCTATAAAAGGTCTTATCCCCCTTCTTAACAGAGCTGGCTATCCTTTCCTCTGTTTGGGCCTTTGCTATTCTGACTGCCTTCCCTGCCTCTTTTTGCTTTAACTTATAAAGTTCTCTGTCCTGCTCCTTCTGTGTTTCCTTATATTTCGTGAATGCTATCCTTTTCTCCTTAACCTTCCCTGCCACCTCTTTTGAGAACCATAACGTTTTGTTCCTTCGTTGTGTTTTGTTGATTTGCTTTACACAAAGGCTTGTTGCCTCTGTGATGGCTGCTTTGATTACTCCCCATTGTTCCTCTACCCCTCCTTCTTGCCTGTTTGCTAGTGCTTTTCTGAGGCACTCTCTCATTTTCCCAAAGTCAGTCCTCCTAAAGTCCAATACTCTTGCTTTTGTATGGCTTGATTATATGGCTGTTTTATCGTGAACCACACTGTTTGGTGGTCACTTGTTCCCAGATGGCTACCCACTTCTAAATCTGAGATTCTTTCCCCATCCCCATTTGAGAGTACCAGGTTTAAGATTGCTCCCTCATGAGTGGGTTCCAATACTAACTGTCTGAGGCATGCCCATTGTAGGGCATCAAGAATGACCCTGCACTTGGATGTGCCTGCAGCAAAGGTGCTCCAGTAAACATCTGGCATATTCAGGTCCCCCATCAACAATATCTCCCCTTTTTCTGCCATTCTAAGGATGCTTTCTATCATTTCCTTGTCCATTCCCTCCCCCTGAGATGGGGGTCTGTATACAACTCCCATGTGGATTGTGGTGCCATTTCCTGTCTCCAGGGTGACCCAAAGTGCCTCATCTGCTCCCTGTTTACTCTTTAGTTCTGTTGCTTTGATCCCTTCCTTTACATAGAGAGCTACTCCTCCTCCTCCTCTTTTACTCTCCCTGTCCCTCCTGTAGATTGTGCATCCTGGTATGTTGACATCCCAGTCATGGTTCTCTGTGTACCATATATCTGTGACTGCCACAATATCCAGGCAACCCTTTTCCATCAAGACCATTAGTTCAGGGAGCTTGTTACACAGACTGTGGGCATTGATACTCATCACCCTCCACTTTTTGATGGCCTTACCCCTTTTAGCCCCATCCCTGTCTTTGCTTCCTTTGCTTTTTCTTACATTTACCTCTGTCCTGCTCCCTAATGACTTCTCTACCTTGGTGTTTACCTCACTAATTACCGTGTTTTGTGGGGGGGAGGCTGGGATTTCCCTGCTTCTTTTCAGTGCCTCCCCCCTTGGCTAGTTTAAATTATTACCATTGAAGCATTTAAACCTCTCACCTAGGATCCTGGCTCCCCCCCTGGACAGATGCAGACCATCGCACCAGTATATGTCTGCATCCATCCAGGTGGCTCCCCAGTCCCCAGTGAAGCCAAAACCCTGAGCTCCACACCAGTTTTTCAACCATTCATTGAATTCCCTGGTGAGGAGTACCCTAGCATCACCCTTGCCATTAACAGGCAGCACCTCCGAGAAGGTTACTGTATGCACTATTTGTCTAAGGCCCCTCACCAACTCTACAAACTCCTCTTGCACTGCTCTGATCCCATTCCTAGCCAGGTCATTTGTCCCTAGGTGGACAATGACATCCAGCTCCCTACCTTGTGCAGCTGCTCCCATGATCCTGAGGATTCGCTTCCTGTCCCTCCAAGTCATGGTGCCAGGCAGGTACCTTACCTCCCTCTCCCCTTCCTCCCCCACTTCTACCCCCTAATGATTGAGTCCCTCACTAGGAGTAATTTCCTTCCCCTGTGGTGTCCCATACCACCCTCTTGTGGGTCTCCTTGGTGAAGGTTCCCAGCATCCTCCTTGGTCTCCACTGCAGGTGCCCCCATAGAGGAACCACTATCCACCAGAAGAGCATATGAATTGTGGAGAGGTACAGCTGGAGTGATGCAATTCTGTTCTACCACCATCTCCCTCCCTGAGCCCACCCTGGTCCAGCCTCTCCTTTTTCTTGGCAACTTCTGAGGTAGTGGTGTTGGCCCTGGTGGTCCCTGGGTGGGGGAAGAGGTTTCACGAATCCTAGCCAGGTCAGCCTGGAGACAGGCAACCTCCTCCCTCAGACCAGAGAAGTAGCTGCAAATAGGGCAGCATCGCAGCCTCCAGAATGTCTCTCAGAACCCTGCTGCCCCATAGCCATTGCACTGTACCACTCCTATCATATCTTATTTTGTGTCCTCTCTTCTGTCTCTATGTATGCTTACTTTCTCCTCTCCTTACAACTCTCACCCTTCCTATTCTGGAACAGCAACTTCCTATATTCCTCAGTAGCCTCCTTCTTCCTTGCACAGTGTCAGACCACCAGCAGCTAGGGGGGGGGCAGCGAGCTACTTTTTTCCCTTAGGGTTGACACTACTAATGTTTCTCTATGATCCTTCCCTTCCTACTGCCAAACAGAAAGTTCCTGTTGTCAGTCAAATCCAGTGGCTATAAAAGTAGAACTGGCTTTGGGTGGGTGAAGGGGTGGGATGGAAGGCAATTAGTAAGAAAAAGGCTAGCAACAGGAAGTTGTAATTGGAGTCACCTGCTTTTATATTGTCTAAGCCACACCCCCAATTAAGCTCTCTCTCCTCCTAATGATTTAGCAAAGTAAGTTTATACAGTACCCTTCCCAGCACAGAACACACATTGACTGTCTTTCTTTTTTTTAACCCTAAATAAGACCCCTTCTACATTTAATAAAGTATCTGTCTGCTTAATCTCAACAGACACTGATTCCTGCTGAGATTGAAGTGTTAAAATAGAAAGAACATGGTAGCTTCTTTTAGTTAGCTGCTTTCTGCTCTACAAGCAAGATTTCAGCAAAAGTTGCTGGAAGTTCTTAAGCTGACCTAAGGCCACATCCCTTCGGATGTCAGAGGGTGTCTTGCAGCTCTTGCCACTGACACTATGCCTCTGGGCCTCCTAGTGGCCACAGGTTGGCCGAATTTTGTATATAGTTGGATATTTGTTATTGCAGTTCAACAATGTTCTAAAAAAGCTGTTCTAGTTCACTGTTGAATCCAGATCATGATCACTATGGGATTAGTGGGGTGGGGGATGCCCATGAGTATGGGGTACTCGGCCAGTTGCAAGCACCAAAGAGTATACATTCCCACTGGTCAACATTGCATGAGGCTGCCTTCATTCTCAGTCTCACTTCTGTCTACTACTCCTATCCTTTTGAATCAGAACTACTGCTTTTAGATCATGGCTGGAACTCATCTCATCATCTGAAACATGTGGGGCCTTAACACACCGGCAATGTGCTCCCAGGTGCTGAATCATCTTAGGAGACTGCAAACAAAGTTAGCTCTATTGCAAGAAACTAAGCTGAAGAAAATGGATCATGACTGATTGAAATGGTCTTGGGTGGGACAAGTTATCTCCTCTTCTGTTTCCACTTGTAAACGGGGGGAAGGGTGGCCATCCTACTGCACAAATCCCTTAAGTGGACACAAATAAAAGTGCAGTGAGACTAAGAGGGCAGGTGGGTGGCAGTGCTTTTAGATACCCCAGAAGGGCCCTTAGTGGTGGCCAATGTTTATGGCCCAAACGAGGATCGGCCTGAGGTGTTCCATGTGCTGGCACAGGCCCTAAGCTCTCTAGCCTCCCCAAATGCCCCCCTAATCTGGGGGGGTGATTTCAATCTCCCCCTGAACCTCTTTTTAGACCGGACTTCTTCTAGCCCGGAACAACATCAGAAATCTTCTCTCTCTCTCTCTCTCTCTCTCTCTCTCCTCCAGTTGATATCAGATATGGAACTTCAGGACCCCTGGTGTATCTTTCTACAGAGGGATAAAGATTATACCTTCTTTTCCCCAGTACATAACTCATATAGCCAGCTGGATTATTGGTTAGTGTCCCCATCATTTAAGAATAGCTACAATGATGCTGTGATCCTCCCAGTGATATTATCTGATCATGCACCGGTTCAACTTCATATACTGCAAAGCCCACCAGCCCCCCGCTTCACAAGTTGGCACCTGGATCCGCTATTATTGAGGGACCCAGAATTCCCTCACTGGCTTCAGATGCAGGTAGCCAACTTTCTACAGGATAATATCAATACCTCGGCACCCCCGACAATGGTTTGGGAGGCATTAAAAGTCACCATATGGGGAGCCATTATGTGGTACTCTGTCAATTGCACATGCCAGATAGAACACCAGCTTAAGTCCCAAGAATCTCATCTGGCTAACCTAGAGGCTAAATTTAAGAGTACACCACACATAACCCTTCACTCCTCATTAGGCCAGGAGATTATTCAAATTTGTCTTCAAATAAATGACCTTCTCGTCAGGAAAGCTGAACTTACCACTTTAAGCTGAAGGCATAAGTACTGGGAGAGTGGAGAGAAGGGAGGTAAGGTACTGGCTTTCTGGCTCTGAAAACAAAGGGCAAGAGCCATATTCCAGGACTTAGGAGACAGGGGGCCCCAGTGCAAGTACAGTCAGAGCAGATAAATGAAATTATGACAGACTTCTTTAAGGAGTTGTATGCCTCATCCGATGCCATTGACACTTCGCAGGTATGCAATTTTCTGACCTCTCTTCCCCTTTGGCCTGTAACCCTTCAGCAAACAGCCACCCTAGAAAGTCCCATTACCCCCCAGGAGGTTTCAGAGGCAATCCAAACTATAAACTGTGGGAAAGTTCCTGGTGGAGATGGATTTCCCCCTGAACTTTGGAGCCTAGTTGCACCACTGATAGCCTCTCTGCTAAGCAATCTTTTTAACTTGGCCCTCACTACTGGATCCCTTCCCCCCTCTTTTAGGGAAGCCATTATTACAGTATTTCCTAAAAAAGGGAAAGACACCTCCTTACCCTCTAGCTACTGCCCATATCACTCATAAATTCAGATAGTAACATTTTCGCAAAAGTCCTCGCCTCCAGGTTAAACCCCCTACTTTCCCTTCTTATTCATCCCTCTCAAGTTGGGTTTGTCCCTGGCCATTTCAGTAGAGATCATATTTGCTCTATGATTAATATTATTCATTGGGCTAGCAAGTGCCCTACACCTTCTGTTGCAGTTGCCATAGATTTCAAGAAGGCTTTTGATTCTCTCGAATGGCACTATCTTCTGCAAGTGTTAGCCGTCATGGGTATTGTCCGAAACTTCAGGTGCTGGATAGGAGCCCTTTACTTTTGCCCTATGGCCCAGGTCCTTACTAACTCTACCCTATCTGCTCCCTTCCCTTTGGGGCAGGGAATGAGGCAGGGTTGCCCTCTCTCTCCCCTGCTTTTTATATTGGCTGTGGAGCCACTTGCAATTGCCATACGCCACTCCCCAGGTATTGGAGGGTTCCCCATTGGCACCAGCACCTTTTCCACTTTTATGTACGCAGACGACTTGCTAGTCCTGCTAGTAGATGCACCTACCCCCTTCCCGCCTTGCTCTCTCTCCTTACAGAATTTACAAGCTATTCTGGTCTGAAGATCAATAGGTCTAAAACAGAAGTCTTACTTCTTAACAGCTTGAGTACGTATGCCCAGGAAGCCCATCTTGGCCTTCAGTGGGCTTCGCACTCCCTTGTGTACTTAGGGATACGTCTTACCTCGGACCTCACCAAACTCTGGGAACTGAACCTTAAGCCCCTTCTTGAAGAAATCAAAACAGAGTTTTCTCAATGGTGAGACCTTCACCTCACACTGTCAGGCAAAATCTCTGCCATGAAAATGGTGGAAGTCCATAAAATCTTATATGTCATCTTGCACCTCCCTCTTGCACTGCCTGCTATATGGGTAAAAGCAATAGACCAGGCCTTCTCCAACTTCATCTGGGAAGGTTCTGAGCCCTGCTATAGTAGGAACAAACTCAGAGCACACTGGTCACAGAAGGGATGGGGCCTTCCTTGGATAGAAGGATACAAGTGGGCCTTTACCACCGACCAAACCTTAACATGGTTCCTCCCAAGGACAGAAGAGTCATCACAATGGGTGCACATGGAAGCAGCCACAGCTCAGACCCAGTCACTTGCAGTCCTCCTATATAACCCCCTTCCCAAACATCTCCACTTATGCCCCATGATTATAAGCTCAGTGCAACTTTGGCACTTGGTATATAAGAAATTGGATGCCAACCCATGCCCATTACTGGCCACCCCTATTTGGGGGAACATGTCCTTAAAGGTGGATGGAAAACACCTGCATTGGCCCTTATGGCAGGAAAAGAACATCTCTACACTGACAGACAATGGTGAGAGAAGGCCTTACCTTAAAATCTTTTCAAACATTGGACCAGGAATTCCAGCTAGGTAAGTCAGCTTTCTGGCAATACCTGCAGCTTTGGAGTTCAGTATCAGCTTATCTTAAGCATCACCCTGTGGCAGATAGCACAGGGGCTTCCTTAATGTCTAAATGGTAGACCTGTATAGGAGGTAAAGCCAGTTATATTTATGCCAACCTTAGGGACCAACTCCCCTCTCACTCAACTCAGGCTAAATCTAAATGGAAGCAAACTCTCCAGCAACCCCTTTTGGATGCCAAGTGGAAGTTCTGCTGGAAGAATGCCCACTCTATGTACTCTGATGCGAGAAGTAGACTCATACAAAACAAAATTCTGTCTCACTGGTACTGTACTCCTGCAGTCCTGCATAGATTGCACCTAGTGGACAGCAATCGATGTTGGAGGTGCCTTTCTGGAGTAAGAAACCTCACGCACATATTCTGGCTCTGTCCACTTCTCTCCCCACTTTGGACAGCCATTTAAGGCCTGGCAGAACAGGTCTTAGGTCCTAATCTGATTCTTGACCCTCTGGTCTGGATTTTGGGCCTACCACTTGTATTGAGGACATTGACCCGACAGCAGCATGGGTGACTGACCTTACTCAGTCTCCAAGCTAAGAGGCTTATCCTTTGTCGATAGAGAACAACAGTGGTACACACTATCTCCGAAGTGTATAATGCCCTTTCCAAGGTGGCCGCATCAGACCACTTATCTCACACAGTTGCCAATGTTATCCCACAGTACCACCTTACCTGGGCCCCTTACTTAGCCTACCCCTCCCCGCGTGCTGGGATTGGCTGAACCCCTCAGAATAGATGTAAGGTTTAAGTACATGATGGTTTACCTGTACAAGTAGGGCTCTGAACCCCCCCTTCTCCCCCCATGATAATTATTAACTATAACTCTTCAACCTCCTTGATAAGTTGTGTGATCTGGAATTATGTGTTTGCTAATGTGTTATTTGTCTATCTTGTTATTCCATTTGTCCCTCAGGTTTAAATCCTGGTACCAGGATACTCCTTAAATTACTCTTTGTAAGTTGGTTACCTCCTTAATTATCTCCTGTGTAGCTGGCAACCATGGACTTTCGCAGTTTCCTTCTTTTTCCTTTGGAACTTCTTCAAATAGAGGAGGCTGTCAGTATAGTACCCTTAATTGTTTGTTTACACATAAACCTGATATATTCCAGAGCTTTGCTCATCGCACTGCTGCACTCTTGTAATTTGTTGTATGTTCATATTACTCCAATGCACTGTATGTACCTGGTTGTGTCTGATGACAATTTTAAGAAATTCAATAAAAATTAACAAAAAAAAAAGGCTCTGAGAGACTTTGAAATCTCACTGAATAGTAGTTTCCGCATAGTGGCCGAATAGTGAACTATTTGGATGATGCATCCAAATATTCAGGAAGCCTGCTATTTGTGGTATTCGGAAAATACTATTCAGCCAATGCACAGTTCTAATATACATATTAAGCTGCTTTAGTCTGTCTGCATATGTCTTCTGGTGCAGACCCTGCACCATTTTGGTCGCCCTCCTCTGAACAGCCTCCACTCTGTCTATGTCTTTGAGGAGATGGGGTCTCCAGAACTGCATTCAGTACTCCAGATGGGTTCTCACCAATTGTCTGTACGGAGGGATAACAACTTCCCGTATTCTACTGTTGATGCCTCTCCCTATGCATCCCAGTATCCCCCCCCCAGCCCTCCTTACTGCCTTCTCACATTGCTTGCCCACCTTTTGGTCATCTGATATAATTACTCCCAGGTCCCTTTCGATTTTTGTTGTTCTTAGTATCTCAACCCCCCCTCACTGTGTACTCTTCCCTTGGGTTTTTGTTTCCCAGGTGCATTACCTTGCACTTCTTGCATTGAATCTGAACTGCCATACATTTGACCGTTCCTCCAACCTTGCCAAGCGCCTTTTCATCCTTTCCACCCCACCTTGAGTATCAACCCTGTTGCAGTTCTTTGTGTCATCTGCAAAGAGACATACTTTTCCTTCCAGGTGCTCTCCAATGTGAGCGCTGCCACTGCGGCTGAGTAATACAGCTCCCTGAAGCTCTCTTCCCACCGGCGCCACACCCTCCCCCCACCTCACCCACCCTGGTCGACCCTTTAGCTTTGAAGACACCAGGGGGTCATATGACTAAGTGTCTACTTTTCCATTGGCTCCTTATACTCTGGCTCCACTAAGGGCAGCTCACCTTTCTTTCATCGCAGGCTCTGTTGTTTCTTTTACCAAACCCGCCTTCTGGCCTGCATTACAGCGTCCTATTTTCTTTCCTTCCAAAGTATTTGCCCAGGCCTACCAGTATTTTCTCTCTATATCACCTTGCCGCACTTGGCATTGCTCTATCTGATACTCCTCCTTTCCTGTGCCCCAACTACCTTCTCTTCCCATACTAAAATGACTCCTTATGTAACTATCTGTCACTCCAGCTTGGCTTCTTTTTTCTGCCTGTGTCTCCTGTATGGTCTAAGTAGGGTCTCCCTATCTGTGCCACTTGTCACTAATCACAAGGCAGAATCTATAAAGGACTTTTTCTTCTCTAATCTTCTCCTTTCCTACCGTCACCCCCTTCCCGCTCTACATCATGCACTCCTGAAGAAAGGCTGTACCTACCTGTCACTCCTGTACTACCTACAGCATAGGGCTAGACATAAAAAACGTGACACTCTCACTAGAAACCCACTTAAGTTCCTAGCCCAAAGGCTGCTCCTGCTAGCCGGTGACATTGAGTCGAACCCAGGTCCTCCACATAATATCCCTATACCAACCTCAGCCAAAGCTAATGAAGGCCTATTACTAGCCCATATAAGTATAAGGAGTCTTGTGGGGCACCTGGCTGAGCTTGAAGCCTGGGCAAAACTGATTAACCCTGACATCCTGTGCCTTACCGAAACATGGCTCAAACCCAATATCCTAGATGCCCACTGCGCCCTACCTGGATATGCCATCATTCGGCAGGATCGAAGTGGCTCAAAAAGGGGTGGGGGAGTTGCCATTTATTACAAAAATCACATCTCAATAAAAGCGGTTCCAAATCCTGGCCCCCACATGCACTGTGAATCGCTACATGCTACACTGTTCCTAGGAGCCAAACACTTGCACATCCTGTGTTTGTACAACCCACCCACTGGAGTTTGGAAAGTCTCCAGATCTTACTACAACATGTGTCTCAATCCGTGAAACTGAATGAATGTATCCTGTTGGGGGACATCAACTTAAACTGGCTAGGCCCGAATCAAGGTAACCTTGCATCTATGGTCCAAAAATATAACTTTCACCAACTTGTAACAGAATGCACGAGAATGACTAACACGCAGACAGGAACGCTATTAGACTGGGTTCTCACCAACAGGCCTGACCATATATCCAAAACCACTGTACTTGCGGACTCTCTAACAGACCACTCTCCCACGGTCTGTCACTGGCATTCCTGTCAGTCGCCTGCTCCTCGGTCCCACCTCATCACCCTTGCCAACTTTGCAGCGCTTGATGTACAAGCATTTCTCAATGACATATCTAATATGGACTGGTCCGACATCTACAGTGCAACAAGTGCTGAGGCTGCCCTGGATGTATTCCTCAGCAGGTTTGGGGAGGCACAAAGGAGGCATGTACCTAAGATAAAAAGAAGGGTCGGGGCAACAAACTAGGTGGCTGAGCAAAGAACTCTCCACAAGCTCAAACTCAGGGACAAACTCTGGAAACATTACAAATCCACAGGGCTGTCCTGTGATCATCAGGCTTACAAACAGCATAGAAACGAATGTAAGAAACATATCAGGCTTGCGAAGAGCAGATACTGCCAAGACCTTTTAACCAGCTCTGCTAATGATCCTGGAAGATTTTGGAATCATATAAAAGCCTTCCTTGGAACCCCTCAATCCTTCACCCCCTCGGACATGCTACTACAAGGGGTCCACTGCAATGACTCCCTCACCATTGCCAATGCCTTCAACCAGCAATTCTCGGACCTATCTGCTATCATGTCCTCTTTAATATCTCTGCCAGACAAATCTCAACCATACTCTAACATGATAAACTCCAATCCACAACTTGCCTCTAAAAGATTGTTTTACTTTAAAAGGGTTACTGGAAATCAAGTCTGCAAACTACTGTTGGGGATATCTGAGAACACTAGCCTGGGCTCTGACACCCTGGAACCTCGACTCCTGAAAATAGCTGCCCGCCTCATATCCCGCCCACTTGCCAGGATTTTCACCTTATCTCTCTCTCTCTACAGGTACTGTCCTCGAGATTTGGAAGGCTGCCAGAATCACACCAGTTTTCAAAAAAGGAAGCAAAAATGACTTGTCAAACTATAGACCTATTGCCATACTCTCGGTACTGAGTAAAATACTCGAAAAGATAGTAGCCACCCAGGTCACTGATTTTATTGACTCCACAAATGCACTCTGTGAAGTGCAACATGGCTTCAGGAAGCACCACAGTACTACAACTGCTCTGACCAAATTCACATCAGACGTTCTCTCAAATATGGACAGAGGGCAACTAACAGGTGCTGTGTTCATCGACCTTACAAAGGCCTTTGGCCTTGTTGATCATCCACTACTGCTTGCTACCCTCAAAAACCTATGCTTCTCACCCCCAGTAACGTCCTGGTTCAGTAGCTACCTCACCAACAGGTCTCAAGCTGTAAAGCTTAACTCAGCCATCTCTGACAGTACCATGATCAACATTGGCGTACCACAGGGCTCTATCCTCGGTCCACTCCTCTTCTCTTTATTTATCAACAACCTGCCCAAAGTAATAACGTCAGGCAACTCACTACTCTATGCTGATGATCTTGTTATATATGCTCACTCTGACAACATCTCTCACCTGAATTCCACGCTGTCATCAGCCTTTCACCTTATGCAGCACTGGCTTGAAGCTCATCGCCTTATACTCAATGCTAGCAAAACCAAGGCCATGCTCTTTGGATCAAATCATAAGCTTAGAACCTGCACATCCCCACTGACAATTCCTGATATCAATGGATCCACCCTTGAGACTGTAAGCTCTTTCCGCTATCTTGGGATACAGCATGACCAAAATCTTGACCTGAAGCAGCATATCCAGGAGTCATGTAAGAATGTCAACTGTAAGCTGGGTACTGCCTATAGAATGAACTTTATGCTCACACCCACCCCAAAACTTGCTATTGCCAGGGGTATCCTATTACCCACTATGTCTTATTGTGCACCTAACCTCACCATGGCAAATAAAACCGTTCTACAGAAATGGGACACCACCTACTACAATGTCTGTAGATAAGCAGCTAAAGCACCACGTCTGACGCACCATTGCCAACTTTACAAAGGATTAGGCTGGCTATCCCCTTCCTCCACGAGGCTATACTACCTTTGCAGCCTATCCGACTCCATAATTAGAGTGTCGAAACCTGCCACACTGTATAAACTACTCCAACCTGGTAATACCATTGCGTGACCTGAGGTAGTCAGACAAGTCTTTTTATCATTTCCCCACCACGTGCCTCCAAAGGGTGCTGGTGCCTTCAAGTGCGCTGCCCTCTCGCCTGGAACTTACTGCCTATAGATCTGAAGTGCTCAACACACTAGCCTTCAAGTGGGGACTTCGCTTGTACTTCCACTCTATGGACCATTGCACTTGTTTTGATCCCACTTAAACTTTGTAAACCTGTCTAAATCAATCCTCCCTTGCCATATACTCACTAGCCTACCTCCCCTTGATTGCTCTGTCACTTGGTTTGTCTGATTGCACTTTAGTGAACTGTCCACAAGACTGCCTGCACTTTCAATGGAATGCTTACAAACTTCTCACATGGACACTCTATTCCGATCACGATTGCTGCCTAATTGCCTTAATGTTGTAATATGTATATTATCCTGACCTTTTATACTGCATATCCAACATTGTTTATTCTCTTCTGACTTTGTGTATAATTATGACATAATCCTTCTTTTGTTTTATCCTTCGTCAGTTCTACTGTGTAGTACTAAACCATAAGATGTATCTAATTGTTAATGGGTACTGGTCCCTCTTGCTTTCCCTCTCTGCCCCCCTCCCACTCCTCTCCCCCTCAGCCCTACCTGGTCTCAGTTCCATAACCCCGGGCCCCTTTTGCACCTTTTCCTCCAACTCATATCTAGCCGTACTTTGCCGTATGCGTCCCTATGCCCAGCCGAGTTCTAGTTCCATAGCCCCGGGTCCTTTAAGCGCCTTTTCCCGCAAAAGCCGTAACTAGCTGTACCTTGCCGCATGAGGCACTAAGCCCAGCCGAGTTTTAGTTCCACAGCTCCAGGTCTCCTTAGTGCCTTTTCCCACTAAAGCCATCATACCGCTCCTTGTCGTACGTGCTTTCAGCCTAGCCCCTCTCCTGATCCTGCTCCATTGCTATTGGATCCCTTTGTGCCTTTCCCACTAAATGCTGCACCTTGAAATTGTGCCCTCAGCTCCTCCTTGCCCCTACCCTCTGGTTTCATCCTCATGCTTTTCTGCAAACTCTTCCCCCCTACCTGTCGCTATCTAGCCGTACTTTGCCATACGCGTTTCTGTGCCAAGCCGATTTCTAGCTCCATAGCCGGGTCCTTTCAGCGCCTTTTCCCTAAAAGCCGTAGCCTGCGTCCGCCGCATGAGTCCCTGAGCCCAGCCGAGTTTTAGTTCCACAGCCCTGGGTCTTCTTAGTGCATTTTCCACACCAGCCGTGATCCACGCCTCCTGCCAGACGTGTTTTTCAGCCTAGCCGCCTCCTGATCCAGCTCCATTGCTATTGGATCCCTTTGTGCCTTCCCACTAAATGCTGCACTTTGAAATTGTGTCCCTCAGCTCCTCCTTGCCCCTTACCATCTGGTTTCATCCTCTTGTTTTCTGCAACACTCTTCCCCCCTACCTGTCGTTCATCCCCCCCGCTCTGCCGTCCCTTGATTCCGCGAGCCCAGTTGTGTATCCCTGTCTAGCACCGCAAGACAGTTAGCTGCTATCTTCCGTCCTTTCGATCATTGCCCTCCACCTCTCATCAGTTTCACACCCTCCTTGTCGTCCAAATCACCTTACCTTCCCTTTCTCTCTCTCCCCTAAATGTGATCTCCGCCCAGTGCCCTCTGCCTATTGAAACCGTGTGCCTGCCTTTGAAAATTGTATGTCTGTACTTGTACCTTTGTACCTTTGCCTGTATTATGTTAACTAAACTGACCTATTTTGTACTGTAATTGTGTCTCCCGGGTCATGCCTGAAAATAGTCACCTGTTGGCTAGTGCACCTACCCGGTTAACAAAAACTAAATAAATAAATGTCA
Organism: Neoceratodus forsteri; assembly: GCA_016271365.2. NCBI lineage: Eukaryota > Metazoa > Chordata > Ceratodontiformes > Ceratodontidae > Neoceratodus > Neoceratodus forsteri. The sequence continues at coordinate 481,496,216 of JADMNL010000023.1, forward strand.
CTTATAAAGACATTAAAGAGGACCGGTCCCAGTACTGTTCCCTGTGGTACCCCGCTAGTTACCCTCCTTTCTTCACTATGGACTCCATTTACTATTACCCTTTGCATCCTGTTGTCCAGTCAATTTTTTATCCAGGCTACCACTTTGGGACCCACTCCAAGGCTGGCTAACTTGTATATTAATCTTTTGTGTGGGACTGTGTCAAATGACTTGCTAAAATCTAGGTAGGCCATATCCACAGCCCCTCACTGGTCTACTACTTTGGTCACCCAGTCAAAGCAATCTATTAAATTCATCTGATACAACCTTCCCGCTGTGAATCCATGCTGCCTTGGATCCTGTGCCCCACTGGCCTCTATGTACTCAACAGTTCTTTCCTTCAGAAGTGATTCCATCATTTTCCATACCACTGAGGTCAAACGAACTGGTCTGTAGTTTCCTGTCTCTGCCCTGCTCCTACTTTTGTGAAGTGGAATCACATCCGCCCTCCTCCAGTCCTCAGGTTTGTTTGTTTTGTTTTGTTTGTTTAAAATTTATTTTTATACAGGTTAATCTGATTGGGGAAAAATCCCCATTTACAACAAATACCTGTGGAACCATCCCATCCTCCTATGATTTGTTAAAGAGAGTAGCTACTGGTGTCACTAGTTCTCCCCTTAGTTCTTTTAGAATTCTGGGATGAATCCCATCAGGCCCCACTGCTTTGTCCACCCTCAGTTTCAAGAGTTCTTTCAAAACCCTTTCTCCTGTGAATAGACTGGTATTGACCCCCCTATCCAGAGTGTTTCTCTTGCTTGGTTTAGGTACCTCCCCCTCCTCTTCCGTTGTGAATACTTAGCAGAAATATTCACTCAGTATCCCTGCTGTTTCACTGTCACCCTCTGCCAACATTTCCTCCCCTTTATTATGCTTCAGTATCATTTCCTTGGTCTTTCTTTACTCCCTAATGTACCTATAAACGGTTTTATCTTCCTTCCTAACAGAGCTGGCTATTTTTTCCTCAGTTTTGGCCTTTGCTATTCTGACTGCCTTCCCTGCCTCCTTCTGCTTTAATTGATAATGTTCTCTGTCCTGCTCATTCTGTGTTTCCTTATATTTCCTGAATGCTATCCTTTTCTTTTTAACCTTCCGTGCTACCTCTTCTGAGAACATTGTGTTTATTTCCTTTGTTTTGTTTTGTTGATTCGCTCCACATAAGACTTGTTGCCTCTGTGATGGCTGTTTTGATTATTCCCCATTGTTCCTCCACCCCTTCTTCTTGCCCATTTGCTAATGCTTTTCTGAGGCACTCTCATTTTCCTGAAGTCAACCCTCCTGAAGTCCAATACTCTTACTTTTGTATGGCTTAACTCTATGGCTGTGTTTATTGTGAACCACACTGTTTGGTGGTGGCTTGTTCCCAGATGGCTACCCACTTCTAAATCCAAGATCCTTTCTCCATCCTCGTTTAAGAGTACCAGGTCTAAGATTGCTCCCTCCCAAGTGGGTTCCAAAACTAGCTGTCTGAGGCATGCCCATTGTAGGGCATCAAGAATGATCATGATTTTGGATGTGCCTGCAGCAAAGGTGCTCCAGTTAACATCTGGCCTATTCAGGTCCCCCATCAACAATATATCCCCTTTTTCTGCCATTCTAAGGATGCCTTCTATCATTTCCTTGTCCATTCCCTCCCCATGAGATGAGGGTTTGTACACAACCCCCATGTAGATTGTGGTGCCATTTCCTGTCTCCAGGGTGGCCCATAGTGACTCATCTACTTCCTGTTTACTCTTTAGTACCATTGCTTCAATCCCTTCCCTTACACAGAGAGCTACTCCTCCTCCTCTTTTACCCTCCCTGTCCCTCCTGTAGATTGTGTATCCTGGTATGTTGACATCCCAGTCATGGTTCTCTGTTTACCATGTTTCAGTGACTGCCACTATATCCAGGCATCCCTCTTCCATCAAGGCCACTATTTCAGAGAGATTGTTACACGGACTATGGGCATTGGTACTCATCACCCTCCATTTTTTGATAGCCTTACCACTTTTAGCTCCATCCCTGTCTTTGCTGCCTTTGCCTTTTTTTGCATTTATCCCGTCCTGTTCCCTAATGACTTCTCCACCTTGGTGTTTACCTCACTAATTACTGTGTTTTGTGGGAGGAGGCTGGGATTTCCCTGCTCCTTTTCAGTGCCTCCCCTTGGCTAGTTTAAATGCTTGTCACGAAGCACGAACCCATCACCTAGGATCCTGGATCCCCCCCTGGACAGATGCAGACCATCATGCCAGTATAGGCCTGTATCCCTCTAGGTGGCTTCCCAGTCCCCAGTGAAGCCAAAACCCTGAGCTCCACACCAGTTTTTCAACCATTCATTGAATCCCATGGTGCAGAGTACCTTAGCATCATCCTTGCCGTAGACAGGCAGCACCTCCGAGAAGGTTACTGTACGTGCTACTTGTCTAAGACCCATCCCCAACTCTACAAACTCCTCTTGCACTGCTCTGATCCCATTCCCAGCCAGGTCATTTGTCCCTAGGTGGACAATCACATCCAGCTCCCTCCCTCATGCAGCTGTTCCTATGATCCTGAGTATTCGCTTCCTGTCCCTCCGAACCGTGGCGCCAGGCAGGTACCTTGCCTCCCTCTCCCCTTTCTCCATCAATTCTACACCCCAATGATTGAGTCCCCCACCAGGAGTTGTTTCCTTACCCTGTGGGGTCTCATGTTACCCTCTTGTAGGTCTTCTTTGTAGAGGTTCCCAACTTCCTCCTTGGTCTCCACTGCAGGTGCCTCCATAGAGGAACCACGCTCCATCAGAACAGCATACGAACTATAGAGAGGTACAGCTGGAGAGATGCACCTCTGTTCCACCACCCTCTCCCTCCCTGAGCCCACCTTGGTCCAACCACTCCTCTTTCTTGGCAACCTCTGAGGTAGTGGGAGTGGCCCTGGTGGTCCCTGGGTTGGGGAAGAGGTTTCATGAATCCTAGCCTGGTCAGCCTGGAGATGGGCAACCTCCTCCCTCAAACCAGAGAGGTGCCTGCAAATAAGGCAGCATCACAACCTCCAGAATGTCTCCTGGAACACTGCTGCCCCACAGCCATTGCACTGTACCTCTCCCATCATGACTTATTTTGTGTCCCCTCTCCTGTTGCTTTGTATGTTTGCTCTCTCCTCCCTCTACATATATTTCCACCTTCTTTCCTAAAGCCTATGTACCCTTACAACTCTCGCCCTTCCTGTTCTGGGACAGGAACTTTCTGTAGTCTTCAGTAGTCTACATTTTCCTTGCTCATACTTAGACCTCCAGCAGCTGGGGGGGAGAAATAACTATTTTTTTTTTCCTTCAAGGTTGATGAAACTAGTATGTCTCAGTAATCTTTCCCTTCCTACTGCCAAACAGGAAGTTCCTGTTGTCAGTCAAATCCAGTGGCTATAAAAATAGAATTGGCTTAGGGTGGGATGGAGGGCAAGTAGTAAGAACAGTTGTAGCTTTTTTAGTCAGCTGCTTCTTGCTCTGAAAGCAATATTCCTTTCTGCCAGAAACTAGCAGCAGGAAGCTGTAATTGGAGACACCTGCTTTTCTACTGCTCAATCCACACCCCCAATTAACTTCTCTCCTCTACTCCTGATTTAGCAAACTAAGTTGATACAGCCCCTTCCCCAAACAGAGAAACACACAGTGACTTTCTTCTTTTTTTTTATTACTTAAATGAGACCCTGTGACTGGGTTGTGTGGGTGGAGTAAATGAGTGACCCAAGACCTCGGTTTAAGGTTAACACACCTTTGCTTGGTGTGATGTTTATTAGTCCTGAGGACTGCTTTTTGTAAAATATATATACAAAAATAAAAGGACATCCATAAACAACCTTAAATGATAATAAGCCTTAAACATCAGACAATAAAATAAGAAGAAAATAAATAACAAAAGAACATAGCTCTTCCTTGAGCTCCAGAACTACCCTACCTCAGTAGTTCTGCCAGAGTAGATACATTTATTTAAACACAATTTACTACAATCTTCTGTGCTATGAGACAACCTCTCCCTTCTCACTCCAATGTTTATCTGCCATTTCTGAGCACTAAGGCAGCTTTTATAGTCTTCCCTAGAGTGTTATCAGGTCAGCTGATTTGCCCCAATGTGAAAAACAGTCATTCCTCCTCTAATACACACATGATGGAGGACCAGCTTGACCATATGCTCAGAATATCATACTGGTATCATTATAAACACTTTTTGTCCTCCTTTTGGCAGTATAGGACAAGATATAAAGAAATGACTTTTAATTGACTTTAATTTGTGTAGCCCCTCTCCCAACTCAAATGGAGTGACAGCTGTCATTTCTTATATAACAGCCTCATCATGGGGCTGCTGGTTCCTAAGGGCTCATTTTTTCCAAACTCCCAGCACTCAGGAACTCACATTTCTCACTCAAACAGAAAGCAAATGTATTAATTTCATATGGCAAATGTTTCTTCTGTGCACACAAGCAAGACTGTTACACCTAACCCCTTTAAGCAGCTTCTAAACTCGGCAGCTGAAAAGACAAGTCATTGGTAAAACATTTCAGTTCTGCCTATTTCATCTGGGCCAACATAGCAAGGGGTTCCATTCATTTACACGGGAAAGAACCTCCCTTTACTTTAGCAGGATTGACTGTTCTGGAGGTGCACTTCAGTGAAAATGAAAGCCTTTCACTTTCAAGGCTCAGACGTGCCGTGAGCAATTTCTTTGACTGTTTAAACACAGTCTCTCACTGTTTTACAATGGGGAAGCCTTACTATGCTATGGGCTTCTCTCACGTGGCAGATCTCACTTCTCTAAGATCCTATTAGGCTCCTTTACCATCTTTAACAAGCAGCAGCTGTTTTCCACTGTCAGTGAAGCTAAATACAGCTTCTTGCAGGGAAAAGATGTCGCTGGCTTTACCAAATCTGCACAGGGGCTGGACTGTAGCGCAGATGCACATCGGGGCATAGTACATAAAGAAAAATATTGTGCTCTGTTTTCCTAACTGGAACTCATGCTTTCCACAGAGCATATTCAATAACCATCTCTTTCTTACTGGTCCCTTAGTTTCCTAACTTGCAGGTATAAGGCAGGGATTAAAGATGAATATATAGAGGGAACATCCAAGTGAGTTTAAGATACTATAATGGGTGGCCTACCCATAATAGTAGAAAATATGTATTTAGATAGATAGAATAGATAGAAGTGCTACTGCAGTGGACATTAGGGGGAAAAGAAATGCCAAAGCCTGCTTTTGGACAGGGGGTCAAACTACCACAGACCCCCTGCTTCTAATAAAGTTTCTGTTTGCTTAATCCCAACAGGCACTGACTCCTGCTGAGATAGAAATGATTTACAAGAAGATTAAAATTAAATTTGACTTGAATGGGTGCACTAAAGAGACTCCAGATGGGTAAGAGTAACACAGAAATAGTGTTGAAGGAACAGCTAGAGCTCATCTTGTTGGATGCCTTCTGCAAAGGGAGATTCATAAGAGGCACCTTGTGTCAGCCCTCCCTGAGTTTTGTTGAGTTGATGAAGCTGCAATCCTTCAGTCTTAAGAAAATCACAGTGTCTGGTATTGGTGCCCAGGGGCTGGGACAACCCCAGAGTTGGGGCAGTGCATGTTGCTGTAGACAAAGCAGACCAGTATGGCCTTTCCCTAATGAACCTAACCAAGACAGTGGAGTGGCTGGTCATCCATCAAAACAAACTGTACCATTTGATAAATATCTCCGGGCAGCCTACTGATTAGAATTAAACAGAGACATAGAAGGATCCCTGGGAGGTAGCCACCCTGAACAGAGTCTAAAGTGTGGTACATCTGTTATAAATGGAAAGGACCCAGGCACATGTGGAAGGAAGGTCCATACCTACTGTAAAGGTGGGGAGAGTGCCTTGGTCCCATGGGGCAGAAAAGGTACAAAAGGATCAATTCCCACCCCAGATCAAGTTGAACTGTACAAGCCATAAGTGGAGAGCCTTCAGAAGAATTGAGGGCCCATACCTTTAGTTCCTGCCCAGAAGTTGATGAGTGAATAGGCAGAGTACTAATGTGGTGCATTATACAATAGAGGCGGCCAGGATACAATGCAGTAGAGTATACCATTGCTGTAATTGCTTTTACTGCAGTAACTCTGCTGCAGGATGCTGCGGTGTTGTGTTCCATCTTGGCTGGCTCCTCTGTAGATACTGGGTCTGAAGTGATAATCATGTCTGCCTTGCATGCCCATATGAACTTTGAAACTGCCGAGGACACTATGAATGATGCCAGTTGGGTAAGGGTAAAAGTAGCTAATAGCCTTGACATCCCAATGTTGTGGTGCCTGGATGCCAATGTGGGATGTATGGGCAAAGTTATAACCAGGTGGTGCATATTCATAGTCCAGGATGACATAATTGCCTACAAGGAAGGGAGGCCTGCTGCATTACTCATCCTGAGTGCCTATGTGCAGAGCGACCTGACTAAACTATTGGAACCAATACTATGGACTCTGGAACAGGCTGGACCACAAATGGCAAAGTGACCATGGTCTAGGCCTGACAGGAGGCCCAGTGCCAAAAAATTAAGAAGACTGACTACCTAAGCATCCTCGAGATTGACGGAAGGGGTAGGGTCTCAATCCCCCTATTACTGTGGGCATGGTGGAAGGCCATTTCCAGTTACCTCAGAGGTGACCTTGTACTAGTTTTTCATGTCCTGCATGCCCTCCACAAGCCTACCTAAGGCTTTAGGATGGCTCACATCATGGCCATGGCCAATGGGGGAATTGTTCCATCTGGATCCTGATTACTGGTTTGAAGATAACACATCTGCATGTGGCAGCAGACCTGCTATGACTGGAGGAGGTAAAGCCTTCAGCCACTGGTACACTTCATTAAGGGAGAAGAGGAACAACAAGTCCTTACTGCACAGGGGCTGACAAAGTTTAGATGTCGTCCACCCACTACTCTAAAGATGTGGATCCACCCAGGGATGGCACCTAGTAGAGTGCTTTTCATGTACAGAATGCTGGTAATTGAAAGTGCAGGCAAACAGAGCAGTCATTATGCACTGAATGTACCATCCTACTGTGAACGACTAAATTCATTATCTGTTTTATTGAGAATATTTGTTAGGACAGTAGGTATTTGTTTATTCTTGAAATTTGCATTGTAGATTATTAATACACTGACAATATCAGTACAAAGAAAATCCAAATGGAAATGAAAAAAATCGAAACACTAACACTGTATAGTAACTAAATAGTGTAGATTACTTGGCTAGATCTAGAATGTAGCAATTTTACAAATGACATTACACCTAGTTTTAACAATAATTTTAAACTTTTATAAAATCCACTCTGTGGCTGTATACCAAATGTACTTATACTATGGGATTATTTAACCAATGGCATTATTAGGGTTTCTTTAATAAAATCTAACAACATGTTTTCCCATGTGAGTACTGTACTTTTTTTCCAATTAACTAGGATAGTCATGTCTTTGGCCATCAGTAATGAAGACCATATTAATTTATATGCCTTCTTTAGGCATTCTAAATTGTCCATGCATCCTAGTGTAATGTATTTGTATTACACAAAGTTCATCGTAACATGCTGCTGATCAGCATTAACTCCCTTTTCCCCTTATTGGTTCCCAAGTGCAGTATAAGAGGGGCCACCAGTCATACCTCCAACACCCCTTTTTGCCACACCAAGCATGCACATAATTCCATCACGTACAAAGGCCCTAGATTTTACAATGAACTGCCCCCTAAACTTCAGTAGTTGTTGTAGTTCAATTGGTTCATTCACCTCCTCCCTCAAGGACCCCCTTCTCCAGTCCTCCACTTGTGCCTGCCCTGGTAGACAATCCACTGAATGCCCACCAGCCCTTGAGTTACCTTAGAGTTTATATCTGTCTGTATATATGTTCTATTGTTGTGTGCTCTGTATTTTCTTTTTTTCTAATCTAGATGATCCTGTCATATACACTGTTCCTATTGTAAATACCGTAACATTTTGCAAATATTGTTTTGTCTTTTTCTCTGTATCATCAATTATCTGTACCACTGGACATTTGTGAAAATGGGCATTTTTGCTCACATACTTTCCAGTATAAAAATAAAATTGAATTGAATTTAGCTGTTGGAAAATCTTTCAAATCTTTTATGTTAGATAAGTGTTGACAAGAGCTGTGTAGAATGCAACCTTCATGTGGAATGGCAATTCTGCTTCCAGAATTGGTCCAATGTTCACCACTGTACAGCTCTCCAATCCATTGATTGGTTTCCCCAAATCCAATCTAGCTATGCAACACTAGTAAAGAAAACTATGCATACTAGAACACTTGCCTACCTCAGTAGCCAGATCTGTGTCATCAACTTTCCTTCCTCCCACACTACAACCAAAAACAACATAATAATACCCACATTTCGCATACATATGGGTCAGTGCTCTATTGTTATCATGCAGCTTCAGTTTGGAGCTCCCTATTTCCTTCTGTCAAAACATCTTCCTCTCTCTATGCCTTTGTCAAGCTCCTAAAGTCACCCTACTCTTCATCCCAAGCCTGCTCTTGCTTCTGATAAACTTCCCATGTCATGATATACCACTTTATACGAGCTAATAGCACCCACCAACCAATCTGGGTCACATTTTTCATTGTTCTCCTCCATAATCCTCCTCCTTTCTCTATCTACCTATGTTTATTACATTACAAGCACTTTTGTATATTACACTGTATATCACATTGTATATTATGCTCTATATTTACAATTATTACCACCATATATGCTCATGTTTCCCTACAACTTGCTGTAAATTCTATGTATTCACTGTAATTTGCTTTCTGTTTGCATGTGCTTCTGCACCTCGGTCATGCCTGAAAAAGGTACTTGTTACCAGTGCACTCACCTGGTAAACAAAGTTAAATAAATAATATCAATAAATAAGAATGCCTATTTGAATTTATTTCTGAATTCCATGGAATTCCAAAAAGCAAATCTATGTGAACCACAGAATAATTTTCTACAGATCACGGAAACCACAGAATAATTTTCTGTGGATCAAGTAAACGACAGAATAATTTTCTGAGGCTCACGTAAACCGCAGAATCATTTTCTGCAGATCAAATAAACAGAATAATTTTCTGCAAATCACATAAACCCCAGAATAATTTTCTGTGGATCATGTAAACCATGGAATACTGTAGTTTCCCACAGATTGTGGAAAAAGAACCCGTGGTTTATGTAAACTGCCGATAACTAGTTTATGAAAAATCATTTTGCTTTAGAAATGTTGGAATTCTGCTACCAACAGATAGAGATGCAGCAAAATTAAATTCCACCTGTGAAGTGAACGCAAAGTGGCCACTTCACGTCATCATAACTCTACATGAAGTGGTCATTGGAAAGTGCTCACTTCGCTTTGTTTTTATGACTTTCTGTTGTTATTCTGCCTTAACGCGAAGTAAGGCAGAATGACAACAATATAGGCACTTTAGGCAGCCCTCCCCCACACGTCATATGGCTTACAATACTGTAAGTCACATGTTTTAGTCAGTCAGGAAGGAAGCGAGTCATACAAGCAGATACTTTCACTTTCTCCTTTGCAGAGGTAGAGAGAGGAAGCATTTTGTGTAGGAGAGGAGAGTTCATGTTAACAAGTTTCTTTCTTGAGCAAATTCCAAAAACCCAAGCTTTTTTAAATTTACTGTTTTGTTAGTTCTTTTTGGTGACTGATTTCTTTGTTTCATATGTTTTGGTGTGTGTGTGTGTGTGTGTGTGTGTGTGTGTGTGTGTGTGTGTGTGTTCCTGTGCTGTGTGAGTGTGTGTGAAGTCACTCATCATGTTGGAGAGGGAAGGAATTTTTTTTGTGCGATGGACCAGGAACAGTATGTGGCCCATGGCTGAAGGAGAGTGAACATGTGTGTGGGTCATAGTTGGGTGGCATTGGACTGTTCCAGACTCTTTGGTCCTGCCACCCCCCTCCAGAAACAGCAGCACCACCAGGGCCACCACCACACCAGTGCCAACACCACATCCACCAAGTCCACCACCACCACAAGTAGCAGCTGCAGGAGTTCCATCAGCACCACCTCCACAGCAGCAGGTGGAGCCCCAGGTGGGTGATCATGCTGCTGGCACTAAATCTGCCCCTCCTGTGCCTGGACCCCCTACAGCTTCCCAGTTTGGCAGAGTTTCAACTGTGTCAGGGGGAAAGCAGCCTTGTGATGTGTCTGCTTTGTGGTGTACAGGTGCACTGTGGCCCCCAGGTGACACATCTGGGGACTGGGTCCAGCGCACACATATGCTGAACCACCACAAGGTGGAGTGACAGGCTGCCACCGAATGGGCCAGGCCTCCACCTGCTGGCCCTTCTGTGGCAGTGGCAGAGGAGGCTGCTGTTCTGCATTGCCACAGCAGAAGGAGGGCCACAGCAGCAGCTGCTCCACCACCACCATCACTGCTGCCACCAGCACCACCCTCACCACCACCACTACCTGGTCCCCCCCACACTAGTGGACCCCACAATGCCTGCAACTCAGGCAGACATAACACTTTTGTGGGCCATGGTGGAGGAAAATAACAAGAGGATGGGTGCTGTCCAGCAGTAGGTGGAGCAGATTGAGCAACACCAGTTGCAGATTGTGTCAATGCGCCATCTGCTGCTGGAACATCAGGGGTTCCCCCACTAGCTTTTTTTTTTTCAGCACCCCCCTACTGCTGTAATGTTTTGCCTTTTGTTTATGTTTAATGACAGACAGAGGGAAGGCCACAGTATTAGTTTAAAGGGAAGCAGTCAGCAACAGGCGGTCCCACCCCCTGCAAGGCTTACCTTCCAATTAAGCCTTTTAAGTATGCTGCAGGGCTTTTCCTCACACCGCAATATATTTTATTTTAATAAAGCAAAGTAAGCAACCCAGAAGTATGGCAGATGCTATGGGGGCTCCATTATGTGTAAAGGTGCAATGGCAACGCACCATGCACTTCAATATGAAAGCATTGAAGTGCGTGGTGCATCACCACCGCACCTTTCCTTTACAAATAATGGAGCCCCCGTAGCATCCATCATACTTTCAGGTCACTGACTTTTCTTTATTAAAATACAGTGTGTTGCAGCATGAGAAAAACGCTGCAAGATACTTAAGAGACTTAACCAGAGAGTAAGCCTTGCAGGGGGCAGGAGCTCCTGTTGCCGACTGCTTCCCTTTAAATATATACATACACATACAAACATACATGCTCCTTATTGCCCTGTTATTATAATCCAGTGCCTCAGTAATATTTACTTTCTGTTTTGGGGTGGTTGTGGAAAAGCTGCTGTGAGCAGTGCAAATATGATGTGCTAAATTGCATGTGTGCAGTCAGTGTTGTTTCGTGTGTGTGTGTGTGTGTGTGACATCAGAAATTGTCCAGCTTCTTGCAAACATATATATGCTGATTTGTTGTAGTGTTTATGGTATAAAGAATAGCGATAAGAATATTGTATATTTTATTGTCACCATCATCATCAGTGAACTAAGTGACACGATATTTTTTCAGAGGTGTCTGGCCTGAGTTCACCTTAGTCACATACTGCACACATGACTTTTAGGACAGCATGTGTTTTTTGTGCTATGTATCTCTGCAAAGTCATGTGTGCACTGTGACCCAATACCTCTGAAAAAATATCATATCACTTACTCCACTGGTGCAGAAGGTACAAATAAAATACATGTCATATATTCTTTCTTATCTTTATTCTTTACATACTGCTACAAGTCACACCATATATATGTTTGCATGAAGCTGGACAATGTCTGCACACACAGGAAAGAACACTGACGGCACACATGCAGTTTAGCACAACATACTTGCACTGCTCAGTCCTGCTTTTTGTGAAACACTTCACGAGTCCTGACACAAAGTAAACATTACTGACGCTCCAGAAATATTTCTTTTATGAAATTAACATTAAAGCAGCAGTGCAACAATCTGGTGAAAATTTTGACCTATACTTTTTTATGCTATTTTACATTGCCACTTTACTTACTTCCTGACCTGTATTTTTTTTATTTTATTTATTTAAGTTTTCAGAATTACAACCCTTTGAGTCAGGGACTCATTTGCAAAGGCTCCACCTCTTACATTGAGAAAAGGACAAACATAGGGTTTACAGGGTACAGAGATTAAAAAACAGAGACAAAAGGATAATACATAAGGCAAAGACTACATCACAGGTGTATAAAATTATAAGTAAATACAATAAGAATCTGTGATGATGCAATGTACATCGGAAATCTTAGCACACAAAGGGGGGATATATTTGCTTGGCACAATAGGGGGAGATTATATGTAATCACAGTGGCAGCTTGAGACAATATGGGCATGCAGCACAGGTTTAAAAGTCCCTAACCTAGGAATGGTGAGAACAGTATTAGGGAAGGAGTTCATCCATAGTGGTGTCCTGTAGCAAAAGGATCTTTGGCAGGTGGATGTCCTGGCAAATGGGATACAGAATGTAGTGGAGTTAGAATGTCTTGTAGTACACAGAGGCAGGCATGTTTGTAGGAAAGAGAGACAGCCTGGTGGGGCTAATCTTAGTTGGATTTTTTTGGGCAATAAGCAAGTCTGATAATGTAGTCGCCCCTGAAAATTTAGCCAAGATGTCCTTTTGTAGAGTTCACAGGTATGTGTGAGGTGATCGCAGCCAGTGGCAAGCCTGCATGCTTTGTTCAGGGAGCGCTTTATGCCAGCCAGGGCAGTGTCAGAGGCAGCACCATATATGACAATGCCATAGTCTACCAGAGGAAGGATGGAGCTAGATACGGCTAAACGGAGGGTGTCAGGAGGGAGATAGGGCCTATATTTATATAGGAGTACAATCCTAATATTTATTGCAGAGCAGGTTGATGCTATGTGCTCGCAGAATGTGAGGGCAGAGTCCAGGGTGCTCCCTAGATATTTAAAACGTAACTGCTTCCAGCTTGGCACCCTGGGAGTTTAGTATGGATAGTTTGAATGTGTTGTGCTTGTGTTGAGGGTGGGTGAATAGCATGACCTTTGTCTTTTTGCAGTTCAGGACAAGTTTATGGGAGGTAAACCATGTTTCAATTTCAGTGAATGAGCCCTGTAAGGCTTGTTGGAGCAGGGAAGGGCCAGGGTGTTAGCTAAAGATTACGGCATCATCCGCAGAAAGAAGCAGGTGTTCAGTAGAGGCCAAGGGGAGGGAGTTTAGGTATAGGGAGAAAAGGAGCAGGCCAAGGATTGATCCTTGAGGGACACCAGATCATACTGGAAGGCTGGCGGAGATGGTGCTATTTATTTTAACTTGTTGGGTACGGCCATGGAGATAGTTGGTGAACCAGTCAGCAGTCTTTTGGGAGATACCAACAGACAGGAGGGAGTTTATCAGCATATTGTGATTAACGGTATCAAAGGCTTTGGAAAGGTCAATGTAGACAGATCCAACCAAGGCTCCCTGGTAAATGGCTTCATGAATGAAGGAGGTGAACTCAAGCACGGCAGTGGTTGTGTTATGCCCTTTCCTGAAGCCATGCTGTTGTTGGCACAGGAGTTTGTGCAAGTTCAGGTAGTCAGTGAGTTGATCAGCAGCTATTTTTTTCATGGCTTTTGAGAGGGATGGGAGTATTGAGCTGGGTCTATAATTACTGCAGGAGGTACAGTCACCATTTTTATGGACAGGAGTGATGACCACCCTTTTCCAAAGGACAGGGAACTGCCCCAGGGAAAGGGACATGTTTAGTATTTTTGTTAGTGGTATTAGGACTGCATCAAGGGTTAGTGAGAGCAGTTTTGCATCAAGGGAGTCACCACTCTGCCTGGTCTTTCCAAGGAACTTGGCAATATATGGGCGAACGACACTGGTGGAGATCATTTTAAAGTGGAAGGAAGGGGCACTAGGGGTGGCGGGAACTGCCCAGTGCATGGTGTAAAGAAATTGGGGGGAGGATAGAGCTGAGGTTGGAGAAAGATGCATTGAAGGCATTAGCTATCTTACTAGGGTCTTGGGTTGGAACGCCATCAATGACAATCATCTAGGGGGAGGGGAAGGGGACTTGCCGCTTAGTTCCTTCATGTTTGCCCAGAATCTCTTCCCATCTCCCCAGGTGGCAGTCAGGTTTGATTGACAGAAGGCTGCCTTTGCCTTGCGGATAGCCCTGGTGCATGTGTTTCGAGTGGCATGGTACCGTTGGCGATCCGAGGGGTGACCAGACTTAAGGGCAAGGTATCATAGGTTATCACGGGCCTTCATTTGGTCAAGCAATGACCGACTTACTCAGGGGGAAGATTTAGTTTTTTTAATTCACTTAACAAATGGGGCAAAGATATCACAGGCGGCTTGGAAGGAGCTAATGAAGAAGGACAGGGCGGCATCCACTGATGACTGGTGATCTAGCGAGGACCAGTCAAGGTTGAGAAGGTGGTCATGGAGATATGCCAGGGACCCTTTTTTTAGTTTGCGATACACAAAGATCCAAGGAGGGAGTGGCTTCCAGCTGTTTGACCAGTGGCAGGTAATAGGGCAGTGATCACTGATTGAGTCAGTGAGGACCTGGACATCCTGCAAGCACTCAGGGTGGTTTGCAAGAATGATGTCAATGAGAGAATTCATGCCCCTGCATTGGTCAACTCTAGTAGGGCTTGGGACCATTTATGAGAGATTTAGGGCTGCAGCTGCATCCTTGAGAGACGATGAGTTTGGGGAAAGTCAGTTTGTGTTTAAATCTCCTAGGGCAATGATTTCCAAGTTTTTTGGTAGTTGTGCAATGATGTCAAGAATGGAGGAGAAAGCCTCCTTTTGGTGACGAGGGGGTATGTAGACTGACATGATGTGGAGAGATTTGCCTGACTTGCCAACTGCTATTTTAAGGGTGAGGGACTGGGGTCTAATGTAGTAATTAATGTACCTTGTAGAGGTTCCTGAAGGTACAGTGTGCACCCACCAACCCATCTATCTGGCCTGTCTGACCTAAAGAATGTGTAGCTTGGTATATGAACAGCCGAGTCTGGGGTGCTAAGAGATAGCCACGTCTCAGGTACAACTAGCACATCTGGCTTGTGGAGGCAGACCCATGCTTGGAGTGATGCAAGATTCTTTTGGAGGCTGCATATATTAATAGCAGCCAGTTGTAGGCCTCTGAATTGCATTGGGAGGCAAGGGGTGGGGGTAGTGGGGCCGGGATTTGGGTGGATATTTCCTATAATTAGCAGTAGGATAATGGCACTCCTAGATGGGGTGCTTCTAAGGGTCAATCTATGATTTCGTAAAGTAGAGCTTACATGTCAAGGAAGTTTGATTATGCAATGAGAATAGGTGAAACGCACTATTTCTGGGCTAACAAGGAGGGGGGGACTGCTGCACCTGGAAGCCAGTGGCAAGGAATAAGTTATTTCCAGTATTTGAGTCTGCTTTAGTACTTTTTTTCCCATGTCTGAAATATTAAAAGGAGCACTCTTTTAATACGGTGCAGACCAGATCTTTGTCAGTATTTTCCACTGTTTTTCTCCATCAGTTGTTTATATATTACTTCTGTTGGAAAATTAACAATAATGCAGCAGACAGTGTTTTATGACCTCACAGAACAATATTTGTTCAAAAACAGCTGCAAATAGTGATGAAAACCTGGTCAGAGCCTTAGTAAATGGTGTGCTTCTTTTATTTTTTCAGGCATAAGAAAAAGTAGTAAAGCAGACAGAAATTGTGAAAAGAAGGGTATCATACAGTCAGGAGGTAACTAGTAGCTGTCAATATAAAATAGCATAAAAAGTATAGGTCAAAATTTTCACCGTAATGTTGCACTGCTGCTTTAAATTATGCTTTAAGTATAACATTATGTACTCACAATCACAACACACAAAATGCAACTGTCTTGTGTCCGGAAAATTCCCAAGTGCTGAGGAAGTGAAATGGGAGCATTACACCAAATGCAAAGTCCCCCAGAATGTATTGTGCAGTCATTCTTGCACACAATGGTCACACAGAGTCCCCAGAATTTGTCTGCATCCCCAAAATGCAACTGTCTTGAGTCCAGAAAATTCCTAACTGCTGAGGAAGTGAAATGGGTGCATTACACCACATGCAAAGTCCCCCAGAATTTAGTGCGCAATCATTCATGCATGCATAGAGATGCAGTGAATTTAAATTTCACCGGTGAAGTGCCTGTGAAGTGGGCATTTCATGTTGTCACTCTACTATGCGGAGTGGCCAATGCAAAAGGCTCACTTCACCTTGTAATTATTACTTTGCATTGTCATTCTGCCTTAACGCGAAGTAAGGCGAAATAACAATATTGGCAGCCCTTCACACACAGTCACCAGAACTAATGTGAATCCCCAAAAATGTTCATGTCTTGTGTCCAGAAAACTCCCCAGTGCTGATAGTGATGAAGTGAAATGAGAGCACAAGAAATGCAGTCTCCCAGAATTAATGGTGCACTCAGATGTCATGTGTGCAGTAGTCACACACAGTCAGCAGAATTAATGTGCATCCCCAAAATGATACTGTCTTGTGTCCAGAAAATTCCCCTGTGCTGATGCAGTGAAATGAGAGCATAACAAGAAATGCGAAGTCTCCCAGAATTAATGGTGTACTGCAAATGCACGGACAGATTAAGATTGTGCTGCACACTCAAGAGATGCAGACGCAAAGGCACAACACCTAACCAGTACTCACAAGTCACAAATCCAAATCTGGAAAAGAATACCTTTTGCTTGTTGGGGGGATAGTGCACAGCCTTAACAGTCCACTACCAGTAAAGATACCACAAAGCAGTATAAAAAAATTCATGCAGGTGTGGTGGATAGCAGGTTCACACTGCTGCAATTACTCTGTGGCACAATAAAAGGTGTCTGATTTAATGGCACGCATCGCACACACACTCACACACACTGCAAATAATGCATAGCAAATTGAAAACCTTTAGTAATATAACCAAATGTTTTAAACAAACTGAAATTATACACTGCTGCACCACAACAATCAGCAAAAAAATTTCAATAATTACTAAAAATATTACTGTGTGTACATTAACACAGTTGTACAAGAAAAATATAACCAAAACAGAAAGACTGCCTTTTTCTCTCAATTAATATACTACACCACAGATATGCCCCTTCCCCAAAGCACACTTCACAGTACAAAGACTGACAGTTCTAAGTTAACATTCAAAATCCACACACAAACAATAAACACTCAATGAAATGAGCACAGGAGGGTTTCCTACAATCTATGTACTGAATTGTGAGCAAAACCAAAAGCTCAAAAAGGCTTTAACAGCTTTTAGAGGATTTGAATCGCGGAGCTCTGAGAAGAAACTATCCATCTTTCACTACACATACACTACACAGAACTGAGGCTGTGCAGAACAATCTAGAGCTCATGTGACCTGCAATCACAAGAAGCACTTCAAAATTCTCCTTTGGAGCTCAAAAACAAGGCAAAGTGAGGTGACGTACATTGAGTGCTTGATCAGAAATGTTGGCATTGAAATTGGAAATGGAATACTCTCAAGCCAAGGAAGGTAAGTATTTTTTCTTTTTTTTTAGGGAGGGGAGCATATTTGCAAGTAGGTCTCATTAATGGTTTATTGTTTTGTTACTTCTTCACAGATTTCATCTGCATCCTTCTCCAGTCCGGTAATGATGGTCACAGTCATCGACTGAAACAATTTCTGCTTGTTGCATGTCTGGGGGGGCATGATGCTGAAGAAGTTCTTTAGATAAGACAACTATGACACAACAAAGCATGTGGAAGTTTCCTAAAAAAAGAAATGAAGGACTTATTACAACTTGATTGCAGTAGTAAGACATTATGTTTAAGCCGTGGCTGTTCCACGGGTATCTGAGTTAACACTAATAGCAAGCTGTCCCAATGCAATCATCAGATCACAATTTAATTTAGTACCAGGCTATGTAACAAATACACTGTGTCAGTGTCCCTGCATCTGAACTCAAGTTACATTTCAAAACCACATCTTGTCAAGTAACACAACCTAGGTCCAACTTTTTCAACACTGTCTTGGCTGTACAGCTGCGAATTTGGATTACAGTGCATGATATGTTGCAGAAATATTTTTTGTGACGTACATGTCACCTAGTTTATGAATCCTCAGTCAGATTTGTTGTACTCTTATGAAAAACAAAGGAATAGATGAAATAAAATTGATATACTTACCAGTATGGATTGGAAATGGATATCCCATAGATTCCTGTAGACAATACTACTGCTGCTGTACCATTGATACAGACCTTCAGCCAAGGAGAGTCATATGTTGCGAACCTGTAAAAAAACAAAATATGTTGACCGTATGTGTTTGACCATTGCAGCTCAGAAAAGCAACACAAAACAAAACACACAACTAAAGGAAGTTGAATAGCATGAAAAACATTAGTACACATACTCACTTTATAGTTTTAATAGTAAGAAGCCTTGGGCCTGTGGCTGATGGATGTGGTCTGCTTTTCAACTCCCTCTGCCTTGGCATGGTCATTGTAATGGAAAAACATTGTCACAATGGCACTGGTGGTGGGTGCTGGTGGTCATAGCTGCGGCACATGATGACATTCCCTCTCACATCTTCCTGTATCTGGTGGTGGTGGCAGTGGCGAACAGCTGTCTTATAGTGGTGGTACTCCAGGGGGACACACGGTCACATTCCCTCTGGTGGCAGTGGCGAACAGCGGTTTTATAGTGGTGGTAGTCTTGGGGGACACACAGTCATATTCCTTATGGTGGCAGTGGAGAACAGCGGTCTTATGGTGGTGGTAGTTCGGGGGCCAGGAAATACTGTGCCCTGTTATAAATGTGATGACGTGACATATGGAATTTGAGTCACTATGAGTGGGACAGTGATTTAGATTTATGAAAAAGAGAACATGCATCATACAAGACATGACAGCCTTTTAACCACTGAAGTTAAAACCTGCCAACATTAACCTCATCATCATTCATCATCATCCTCAGAAAGAAAGCTGCCCTCACAGTCTTCTATGTCTGAATTCTGACCACAGGGAAATTCTTTCTCCATTATGTTATCATCTACGTCAGTGGTAGGCCGCTTCATGCTGTCACTGCCACCAGGATGGTCCCTTTCTTCAACATCAGCAAAATCATGAGTATGCTGGGGTATGAATACTGAGGTTGCAGTCTGAGCTGGTATGTGCCTCTCATTCATTTTTATGAATGTCAGAAAACTGACATTTGCAGGAGAGAGGTTTGTACAACGATCCAGAGCTATTGCACCTGCTGAGCTGAATACCCTCTCGACACTTACTTTGGAGGGTGGGCATGTCAGGTACTTCAGTGCCACAATGGTCAGCTCTGGTCATTCACTGACCTTTCCACTCTAGTATAAAAGGGGATCATCAGTGATTGACAGATGCCTGTTTTCAGACACGTATGACTCAATCATTCGCTGTGCTGCTCTAAGTCCAGTGGTTGATACATCATCAGTTTCTCTGGAATCATTTGTCCCAAATCTCCGCTTGGGACAAATCCTCCCAAAGTGGGTTAACGCCAGCTGCTTTTAATGACAGACCACCTGTAACTGCAGTCCCTTTTCCCTTATAGAATATGTTTGATATTACTCCTTCAGTTTCACCTTCAGCCTGATTATGCTGCTCAGGTTTCCTGACCTTGGCACGTGACTTCTGTGCCCCATGAACCAAGTGCACCAGTTGCCCACTGACATTTTGTTACCTGTTCAGGCTCCAGTACTGAGGCAATTCCATGTTTGTATCGTGGGTCCAGCATTGTTGCTATTGCAAAGTTGTCACTACGCTGAATGCTAAAGATGTGACAATTCTGGTCGAATACTGTCAGCATGTGTCTCAGCAACAAACTGCTAGCGCTGTCTCTAGCAACATCAAGGCTATGCTGCACAGTACATTCACCAATGTCTGCCTCAGCACCCGCAGCAGTGGAATTGATTGGCTAACGGAGGCAAGCTCGCCACTTACTGCCTGTGTGGCATGTTCAAAAGACCTCAAGATTCTTATTACAGAGTCCATGAGGCAACACAGTTCAGTCATCATAGACAAGGAGGCCTCAGAATTGTCATGGCTAGTGTGCATGATAAGATATTGCTTTGTACTGTTCATACAACCTCTCTGCCATGTATAAAGCGGAGTTCCACTGGGTGACAACTTCCAGCTTCAAGCGGTGCTGGGGGAGGCTGTTTCAGATCTGCAACTGCCAAAGGTTGTCACGGGCCTTTGCAGAGCATGAAAAGTGAGAACAGATACGGCGTGCAGCTGTCAGCATTTCCTTTATATCAGGGTACTGCGGAAACTCCTGAACCACAAGATTTAAACAGTGGGCCATGCATGGAACCTGAAAAAAGTCACCATTCATGATGCATTTCACCACATTTGACCCACTGTCACTTGCTATGAACTCAGCTCTCAGGGACAGGGGGTTCAGCCACTTGTCAATTTCAGTCAGTACTACCACGTCCAACATGATTTCACTAGTGTGTGAACAGGTCACATTGCACATAGCAATTGCTGCATGCTGTGACATTCCTGAAAGATTGCTACCACGACTCTCCACCTTACTACACTTATTATTCACACTACCAACAGCACAAACAACCCCTGGCACCTGCGCCCAGTGTGCAGTTATACACAAATATGAACTCCCCACTGTTTTGCCACTTGTCCACATATCCATACTTAAATGGATGACTGGAGTGGAGGAATGTTGAAGGGTATGTCTTACTGAGTCTGACACAGTACGGTACAACTCAGGGACAGCACGGGTCAAAAAGTATATCCTGGATGGGACTTTTCATTTTGGACAGGCATGTACAGCGTACCACAGGAACCCAGAATTCTGCACAAAGGAGAAGGGCAAAAGATCAATTGCCAGCATTTCAGCTACGGCAGCATTAAGTTCATGTGACACTGTATGATTAGGTAGGTACTTCAGCTTATGTGCAAAAACACTCTGACACGTGGGCTGACTTAAATGTTTTACACAGTGTGTGATGACAAATGGTTCTGCTCTGCGAATAGCATGGGGTGGAGTGTGGACGTGTGATGAAGATGGTTGCACAGGTGATGACAAACCCAAAAATGCAGTTATTTTCCCAGATTTACCAACAGGGGTTGATGTACCACTTGCACTAGACATACTGCATTGACCACTACCACCAAAACTGCTACTCTCACCACCACTGGACAAGACTTCAAAATCATACTGCTCTTCCACCTCATCATGCCTGTAGTAATCCTCTGCTGTTATTTCATCACTACTGCAAGCATTTAATTTTCTACTTGATGCTACAGGTATGGAAGGGGATAACATGCTCGTTATGGTTGATGACAAGGGTGAATACCCCACTGTGGTACAGGAATTAGCTGCCACCTTGTGCTGAGTCCACAGTGCCATGTGCCTATTCTTAAGATGTGTATGCTGTCCCCCTGTGCCCAGATGGCTCCCTTTTTTACCTCGACTCACATGCACCTGGCAAACCTGGCAGATTGCAACTGACTCATCATTTGCATCTTGCACAAAAAAATCCCAAACAAGGGATTTTAATGCTCTAGTTTTAAGATGTCTCCCCTGATGCTGCTTATTGGACTCCATTTCTTTAAGCCATGAAGTGGGGGGTGTGCTACATGATATTTCAGGCAGGACACACTTGGACTGCAACTGACCACCACAACTACCTATCATTATTACTAAGTCATCATCATCATCAGCTGAAACTGGTAAAGCACAACTTTTTACGGGAAGGGGAAATGCAAACAGACCCAGACACAGCCACCTTGAGTTTCTTTTTCTCTGGTTCCCAACAGAGGTCACTGGCATCATCATCACATTCATCAACATCATCCACATCTTCTGCTTGGATGCTGGCATATGGACTGCATGTTGCAACCACAGCAACATCATCATCATCAGCACCACCATCACCCAAAATGTTTTCACCACACTGTGAATCACTGCATGGCAAATGCATGACCTGAACCATGGTGGAAGAAATGTCACTTTGTGTGCTATCATTCACATGATGATCAGAATCTTCATGTTCAGTTACTGGGATGTTACTGGGGAGTATGACATCATCTACACTGTCACTCACTGCCACTGCTTCACACTCCACTATATTTTTGGACACGGTAAACTGGTCAGAAATGGAACTTGAGGCAACAATACACATACCACCCACAGCCATTGCCAGGGGGAGTTCTGTATGGTTCAAAAGAACCCCCCTTTTGAAGCTCCCCTCTTTTTTCATAATTTGTGAAATTTTTTTCATTACTTCTGTTTATTTTGTGACTGTCACAGAGTGCTTATGCACACATGATGAACCCCAGCACTTTTTCTCTGCATGCATGCCCCTCCCATCTGCTACCAATCAGCTCCCTCAGTGCCAGTAAGATGACTAGAGCTACTTTGTGAGTCTTTATCCACACCATCCCCCTATGACTGGCTGGCCAACTGCAGCTCACATCAGCATCATGAATGTGACTAGAATACAGCACGGCCACTGCCCGCAATTCACATTGTCAGCTAGCACTCGAGGAAGATGGAGCATGGTGGCAGGCTCAGAGACGACGTCTCCAGGAGAGCAAAAAAGAAGTAGAGGACCACAACTTATAATATTATCAGTTGCCAGCAGGTAAATTTTGCTGGCCACTATTGTCAAAGATGTGTCCCTTAATAACTGCATATCAAGGGATAGGCTGTGCAGTTGAGCAAGGGAGCTGTTCGGTGGGTAGGCTGAAGATTTAGAAACAAATTACTTAAATCCTCCTCTGTACAAAGTTGTCATGTTTCATATGCCTGTTTTAACTTTTCATAAGTTAAGCAAAAGAGATACCACAGTGGAAAGGTAATGTAAGTGTTTGGAAGGCTCTGGCTGGGATCTACACTGCCACTTCCCCATCCTCTCTCTATTCTCCTCCTTGGTCCTGTTGCCCCCGGTAACCACTATTCCCTTCATTATGTCCCAGCCCTGCTTGAATCCTCTTATTGTTTTTGCACCCACCAATTCAGCTGACAGACTGTTCCAAAGTTCCACCACATTTTCCGTAAAGTAGTACTTCCTCACATCTCTCCTGAACCTACCTCCTGTTAATTTCCATTCGCGTCCATGTGACCGCAAATTGGTACACAGGCTTTATAAATAATACCCCGCAGTCCACTTTACTTCCTTAAAGGAACTTGAAGGTCTCTATCACATCTCCCCTTTCCCTTCTGGTCTCCAATGAGTACATATTTAGTGCCTTGAGGCACTCCTCATAGGCTCTGCCTTGCTGTCCCTGAATCATTTTAGTTATTCTGTGCTGCACTGTCTCCAATCTATCCTTATCCTTTCTGAAGTGAGGATTCCAGAACTGGGCACAGTACTCTAGATGAGGCCTCACCAGGGATCTGTAGAAGGGAAGTATTACCTCCTTTCTTCTGCTATCAATACCCCTATCGATACATCCCAGCATCCTGCTAGCCTTGCTGTAGGCCATGTTGCACTGACTCAATTGCTTAAATGGTATATTGAGTTGGGGAGGGTGAGGGTTATAGTAAGGGGTACAGGGAGCTCAAATATGAGTTATATAGACTTATAATAAGCCACAACAGAGCATACCGTAGCCCATGGTTTCTGGGAGCTTATCAGCCCCAGACTCCTGCCCTAGAAGCAAGCCAGCACTGCAGTAAGCTAATAGTGTACAATACCCAGCCAAAACCAGCTACAGACTCCACATTGAGGTTCAGTGCACATATGTATATATACACAGACACACAGACAGACACATACACAAACACACAGAATCTGTGCCACGCAGATGGTAATAATTGTCCTTAGAGCAGGAGGTGGAGGGGAGCTCACAGATGAGTGGTTTTGGTTTAAAATAAGCCACTCAATGAGCCACAGAGCAACTAGTACCCCAGAGCTTTTGGGGGCCTGGCACCCCCAGACCCCTTACCTACACACCAGTAGATACAGCTGCAGATATTAAAACTGATAACATAATATATGTGAGACAATGTCTTAGATATATTACAGTAGCAGCATCTTGCTGTGCTCCGGTATTGAATATGTACAGTATATGCATTCACCCTGCAGCCAGCCAGATAATAATTTTGCTTAGAGCAAGGGGTGTAGGAGATCTCAGATATGACTTCTTTAGCTTCACGATAAGCCACAAAATGCACCACCGAGCATCTAGGACCCCATGGCATCTGGGGTCCTGGTGGTCCTAAGACCCACAGCTTTTTTTTAAAGGTTGCAGACTACAAGCCAGCCCGGTAGTGCAGAAGGCTGAGGCACTGGTGCCTTACTTCATGCTACACTGGTGACCTGGGTTTGGGAACAACCTTGAGGTGCTGGCTTGGGGGGGAGGGCTGGAGCGGGATTGAGCCATGACTCTCCCTTCCAAAGGGGTGGCTGCCCGCCCATCCATAGTCTCGCTCCCACCGGGTGGAGGTCTGGTGGGTGAGTAGGTGGTACGGGCAGTGACAGAAGTCAGGAGGGGTGGAAGGGGCCATTGGATCCTGACGTGTGCTTCCATGTGCGTACATGCATGTGTATACCATGGCCGAAGTGAGGAACAAAACAGAAAATGAAAATATATATAGAAAAAATAAAATAAAAGTTTGCAGACTGCATAAAAAGAACTCCCCTTAGAAAAATCCAGGCAACGGCCCTGCCACCACCAGTAACTGCACTAACACCACCAGCTGGGACAAGAGCATCTCCTCCAACTATGAGTGAAGCTACTGATTGCACTGTAAAATACATTGAAGGAGAAATACGTTTCCTCACATCAGCAATGCACTTCTGCGAGTGCGTACTACTACCATGTCCACAGACAATCTTACCACTGGCAGCAGTGCAATGGTGAGAAATAGCTTTGCTTTCACATCTCTTTGTGGGGGATTTTGGGGGGTCAACAGGAATATTTTAAACAAATTTAGATTTTGGAATGTTCACTCTGGGTGGGGGCCGGAGGGGTGATGCTGGATGTGAAGCCAAAAAAAACAACTGTGGCTTCAACAACAAATACAGAAGCAAAGTCACAACAAGTTCAACAACATCTTAACTAACCAGTGATGTTCTCAAGTCACAAACAATCCAATCTGTAAAAGAATACCTTTTGCCAGTGGGGGGAGCACTGACTGCAGATTACGGAAGTGCAAAACCAAGAACAGATACCACTATGGAAGTACAAAATCACGTAGCTGCAGTGGATATCAGGTTCACATTGCTGCGCCTGCAATTACACTGTGGCACAATAAAAAGGTATATTATTTGATGTCTCGTCATGCACCTCACACACACAGAATTTTTTCGACAAGTAATGCATAGCAAATTTAAAACTTCAGTAATATACAACGTATTTTAAACAACCTCACTGCTGCACCAGGTCCCTCCAGACCACAACACACACAATCAGTAAAAAAATGTCAACAATTATTGAAAATATTACTGTGTGTACATTAACACAGTCAGTTACTCAAGAAAAATATAACCAAAAAACAAAGAACTCCCTATTTCTCCAACTTAAATCTACCTACACCAGATACGCTTCTCCCCCAAAGCACACTTCCACAGTGTCTCAGTACACAGACCGAATGTTGTACATTAACATTCAAAATCCACACACAAACAATAAACACAGGAGGGTTTCCTACAATCGAGGAACTAAAGTTTCAGCAAACAAATGACTCAAAAAGACTTCAACAGCTTTTAGAAGGTTTGAATCACAGAGAGCTCTCAGAGCAGACTGTCTCCTATAGCTTCCTACACACACTACACTGAACTGAGGCTGTGCAGAACAATCTAGAGCCCATGTGACCTGAAATCCCATGAATCACTGCAAAATTCACCTTTGGAGCTTAAAAACAAGACGAAGTGAGGCAAAGTACATGTTCTCAATGTACTTCACCTTAAAATTTGATGGAGTATTGGTTTGGGAAGGCGGAGTAATGCGAAGTCATTGTCTTCAATGGACTTTGCATTGCCCATTGTAACGCGAAGTACTCCTCTTTGCACTGCGGAGCACTCCGCAAATTCACCTTTACTGCACAAATCACTCTGCAGAGTGAATTGAGGCCACTTCACCCATCTCTACTGACAGAGTTCCTCCGAATTAGGCAGAATTTTCTGAAATTCTACAAATTCTGTCCCATCAGAATTTGAAAGTTCTGCAAAGCCTAGTGTTGATGAATTCAGACCCAGTAAAGGAAATGATCTGCACTGCAGGGATATTCAGTACTCTTTTCCAGTTGCTTCACTGGATGTTGGACTACCACTTGGATAACCAACCAACCTGCAAACAAAACAGAGAAACATGGTCAAATGTATGGCAGCTCAGATTCAATGAAAAGAAGTGCAAGGTAATGCACCTGGGAAACAAAAACCCAGGGCAAGAGTACACAATGGGGGGTGAGATACTGACAACAGTAAAAATGGAAAGGGACCTGGGGATAATTATATCAGATGACCTAAAGGTGGGCAAGAAATGTGAGAAGGCAGTAAGAAAGGCTGGGGGGATACTGGGATGCATAGGGAGAGGCATCAATAGTAGAAAACAGGAAGTTGTTATCCCTCTGTACAGACAGTTGGTGAGACCCCATCTGGAGTACTGTGTGCAGTTCTGGAGACCCCATCTCTGCAAAGACATAGACAGAGTGGATGCTGTCAGAGGAGGCAACAAAATGGTGCAGGGTCTGCACCAGAAGACAAAAAGAAAGACTAAAGGAGCTTAATATGTATACCCTTGAGGAAAGGAGGAGAGGGGACATGATAGAAACTTTCAAGTACCTCAAGGGAATCAACAAAGTCCAAGAGGTGGCATCTTTCAGAAAAGAGAAGTGCAAGAATAAGGGGGCACAATTTGAAGATAGAGGGGGGACTGCTCAGAGGTAATGTGAGGAAGTATTTTTTCACAGAGAGGGTTGTGGATGCATGGAACAGCCTCCCTGAGGAGGTCATGGAGTCAAGAACAGTGGGGGAATTCAAGAATGCATGGGACAGACATAAGGCAGTCCTAGTGGGGGGTAGGAGGAAGTAAGCTGTTGGTTAATTAGGATCTGCAGCTTATCTGCTAGGTAGAAAAATGGGCAGACTAGGTGGGCGAAGCGGTCCTTATCTGCCGTCAAATTCTATGTTTCTAAAGAAAGAAGATGCTGGGTCTATTAAAGGTTAAGTAACTTGTTCAGGGACAGTAGTAGTGGTGAGACTGACTCCTAGGTGTCTGAATTCACAGCATTGAATTCTAGCTGCTAAATTACACTGATTCCCACAATTCAATGGTGTTTTTACTCACAGCCATGCCAGCACAGTTCAGGGCTTAAAGATTCTGTGATTAAATAAAAACTAACTTTTTTCTAGCTATCATTGTACTGTGTGGTTTGGCATGTGGCTTAGGCAGGAAAAAAGCACACTAGGAAATGAGTCTTGGACTTTAGGAGAGCAGATTTTAAAGGAATGTGAAACTGCCTTTGGAAGTACCTTGAAGGGGAAGAGTGGGGGGGGTGATGGCACAATAGATTAAGATAAAGGTGGAAATAACTAGGGTAACAGCAACTGGTTTAAATGTAATAAGCAAGGGTAATAGGAGAATAAGGCCACTGTGGCTCTCAAAGGAGGTGGCTAAAGCAGTAAGGGAGAAAAGAACAGCTTCCAGGAAATACAAGGAGACCCAAATGGGGGGAGACATGGAGGTTTATCAATGGAAAAAGAGCAGTAGGAAGGAGGGTGAGGGAAGCAAACCTCAAACAGAGGAAATGATAGCCCATGAGATAAAAAGGGGGCTAAGACTTTTTCAGGTACATGAGCAAAATGAGGAAGGCATGGGGTTAGTATAGTGAAGTTCAGTTCTAAAGATCAAGAGTGTCCCATGGCCGGATGTGATATCAAAGAAACAGTTACACCATGCCAACGCTTCAGCATCACCAACCACAAAAAAAGAACACCTCAGGGATTCAATACAATTTAGAAAATGTATATATTTTATCACATTACTGAATTATTTTATTACTCTGTATATATATATATATATATATTGCTGTTGTCAACTTTGTCTTATGACTGTATAGAAACATGTATTTCCACTGTATTCTCCCTCTCCCCCTTACCCCCAGGGTGCATCTGGAATAGAGTGGTACCCTGCTCAGTATGCCTCCCTGGTAAAACTCTTAAATAAATAAATAAACCTCAAACAGCGTGCTGACCTCTTTCCAAAAACCTTGAGGAAACACCAGCAGGACCCCACCAACTCCTACCGGTTTCGTTAAAGCGTAATCAGGAAGTGTCCGACACACAGATCCTCTTTACTTTTAAATCACATTCTTAGAGATATTTCCCCATTTCACCCACTTGTAAATATATAAATAGTGTGTAATATGTGTAAAATGTCCTATAAAATACTATGTGCTTAAAAGGACACAGCCACCATATTTCAGCAATGTGTAGCCGTATTTACAAATATAATTAAATAAACATCTGCTGTCTAATAGTGCTTTGTGTCTGTCCCCCACATAAATTTCAAAACATCTACTTAAATGTAGAAATGCATAAACATTTTGTCCAGAGGGTACAGAAGTGACAAGTTCATTACTTAATGCAACCAAAACATGAAGAACAACCAATAAACAATTTATCAGTGTCAAAACACTAACAAAGAGCTGGAAACATCATAGCATCAACATTTTTTTCTTGGTTGTTCTTCATGTTTTGGTTTATGCTTGTTTACATTTAAGTAGATTTTTTTAGAAATTTACATGGGGGACAGACACAAAGCTCTACTGTATTAGACAGCACACATTACATGCTGTTTATGTATTTACAAGTATCAATTACAAATATTAATTTTCTAAATTGCATTGAATCCCTGTGGTGTTCTTTTTTGTGGTGGGTGGTGCTGGAGTGTTGGTCTGGTGGTATAGTGAAGACCAGATGATCAAGAGGGGTCTGTGCAGAGGAAGACTAAGAAAATGCTAAACGTTTAAACAAATATTTTTGCTTCCTGTTCACAGTGGAAGAAAGGATGGGCCATCATACATTAACAGACACCGGTGGGAGCAGACACAAGTCCATTTACAAAAGAGTGAGTCAGCAGAGCGTTGGAAGCCCTTAAGAAGAACAAGGGGATGGGGTCTGATGGGATTCACCCAAGGGTACTTAAGGAATTTAGCATGGTGGTAGCTGCCCCTTTGGTAATGCTATTTAACACCTCATTGGAGATGGGGGTGGTTCCAGTGGAATGGAGACGGGCTGATGTTGGCCCTTTGCACAAGAGTGGTAGCAGGGAGGAGGCCAGTAATCACAGATCAGTCAGTCTCACATTAGTGGTAGGGACTTTAATGGAGCCCCTGCTGAAGGAGAGATTGATGGAGTACCTGGAGCACCATGGGCTGCAGGACCAATGGCATCACAGTTTCACAGGGGGAAGGTCATGTCAGAAGAATCTCATAGATTTCTTTAACTGGGTGACTAGGGAGGTGGATCAGGGGAGAGCAGTGGATCTGACTTATCTGGTCTTCAGCAATGCCTTTGACATTGTACCACATAGGAGGTAGATAACCATAGCAGCCTGGGGGGTTGGGGAGAAAGTGGTGGGCTGGGCATGTAAGTGGTTGAATGATAGAAGGCAGAGGGTAGCAGTAAATGGCAGTCTCCTGGAGGACAGGAGGATGACCAGTGGAGTACCAAAGGGTTTGGTACTGGGCCTTGTCCTCTTCAATGTCTACATAAGAGGCATTGCTGGGCAGCTGGCGGAGAAGGTGTGTCTCTCTGCAAATTACACAAAAATCTACAAGGTGGACACCCAGGAGAGGGTTGAGAGAATACAAAGGGATTTGAAGAAACTAGAGGAGTGGGGTGACAGCTGGGTTTTAATGCCAAAAAGTGTGAAGTCATGCACCTAGGGCAGGGAAACCCAGATGCTGTGTATGTGGGGGGGGGGATACATAACAGTTACCAAGCAAGAGAGGGACCTTGAGTAGTCCAGTCTAATCATTTCAAGATCATAGGCTAGTGAGACAGGGCTGCAAGCAAGGTGAGCTGGATACTAGGGTGCATAGGGAGGGGGATCACTAGCAGGAGAAGGGATGTGTTACTGCCCCTGTATCACTCACACCTCCTCAAGGAAATCAGAAGGGTGGAAGTGGTCCTGAGGAGGGTTATTAAAATTGTGCGGGGGTTACACAACAAATCATGCGAGGAGAGACTGCAGAAGCTAAACATGTACTCCCTAAAGGAGATAAGAGTGAGAGGAGACCTGTTTGAGACCAATAAGTACCTCAAGGGGTGAACACAGTGCAAGAGGGGAGTCTCTTTAATAGGAGGAGGAGTACCAGAATACAGGGACACACTATGAAGCTTGATGGAAGGATGTTTCGGAGAGATGTGAAAAAATGCTTCTTCATAGAAAGGATGGTGGACTCCTGGAAGGTGGTGGGGGCAAAGACAGTGGAAAGTTTCAAGCATGTGTGGGATGGGCACATGGTGATAATAATAAATAAAGGTAAGGAGGAGGGAGGGACACCTGTAACCACATAAAGCCTGCGATAGGCAAACAGGGCATACTTGTTGCACCTTCTGGTCCTTTTCTTCTGACAAATTCTGTTTCTATGTTCTGCTTTTTCAGTGTATACCACACAGACCTGTTGGAGAGTAACAGGAAGGGGCAACAGGATTTAAAAAGCAGTATTTTGGAAAGCAGGTGTGCTTTTACTAACTCACAGCAGTGTCAGTATAGTTCAGGGCTTAAAGGCTCTGTGAATAAAAACTAACCTTTCTGTTGCCAGCCTGGTGGCACTGAGGATTGAGGCGCTGGACACCACACCTCGTACCACGCCGGCGACCCATGCTTAGAAATGAGCGCAGGCCACTGGGGGTCAACAATGGATGAGAAGGATTGAGCATCCCAGGAACTCTCTCCTTCTCCAGGGAGGAGGGGCACCAGTAGTCGGCCCCTAGCGGAGGCAGGGGGGACAGAACGCCAACGCTTACAAGGTGAGCAGAGATGGGGCACACACCTGGAGGAGCGCACATGGGAGCATGTGCACTGCCTCCCGCTGGCATCATTGAATGCCTCACTCAGAGGGGAAAAAGAACAGGGAAAATGTGGTCACGCAGCTTGATGACCGTCCCAGGACGCACTCGGCTCTGAGGGTGTCACCGCCCAGAAGACTGTATCTGGACAGGGCGGTGAGTATGGGGGGCTTACTAGCACCCTACCATGGGGGGCAAGCTGTGGGGGTGTGATTGTGGGTGAGGACCGTCATGGGAGCCATAGTGTGCCAGGACAGCGGCCGGATGTGTACCGACCGTGGGGGAAAAAAGTACTAATAAAAATAAAAACACAAACCTTTCTCTGCTTTTTTCAGTTCAGGCTCCAGGAAGAGCAGATCAAGTTGGTTGGGGGTCAGAGTCAGAAAAGAGATGCTGGGAAGGTCACGTGAGCCACACAGATCTATTGGGGAGAGATGGGAAGCTCATTTGGAGGGATAACGGATTCACTCCTAATGTGTCCCATTCATGTTTGTGTCTCAGAGCATGAGTGGAAGAGAGCAGAAGTGTAGGACAGAATTGGCATCTTAGGCATTGGCAGGTGTTCACAGGAGACAGCAGGCATGCAGGTAACTCTGCAGGTAAAGTAACGTATAGTGGCTGCTGACTGCTGCCTGTGTAAGGGATTACTGGAACTAAAGCACTTAAGCCGAAATAGATGCAACACCCTATCTAGAGCAAGGGTAAAAAGGGGGATAAAAGAAGCAAAAGGGAAAAAGTTAAAATGCCCTATCTAGGGTCAAAACAAAGGGGGATGCAACACAAAAATAGGAAATTTAGAAAAATTCTTATAAAAAAGCAAAAAGGGAAAACATTAAACACATTACCTAGGGTCAAGTAAAAAAGGGGTACATTAAACAAAAAAGGGGGAATTTAAAAACACCCTATCTGGGGTAACAGCACAACATTCTTTCCAGTATCACAGGAAGTGTAGAAACAGGGAATCCGTAACAGTCATTCAACAAATTCGTTGTCGACTGACATTACAGCGACTCCTTTATGTCGACAGCATTTGGAAGTTGGCATAAAGGCAATGAGCCAGATTGTGTTTCTTGAGCTGGCCTAACCCCCATGCAGGAGGATCTGCCCACTGCACCCCCCATATTAAATTAATCAACTCAAAGTCAGAGTTGATTTGGGGAAGGAGTGCAAGACCCTCAGAAAGAGTGTCAGGGGCCCATGCCGGCACTACAGCGACCCAGTGCTGTTGTCGCTGTAGCGTCGGTCACAGTAAAGTTGTTGCTGTAGTGATGGCATACTGAAATGAAAATGTTGGGTGTGGATCAGTGCAGTGGTTGTGGAGTGGCAGTTTTCGGAGAAACCACTGGAGACTGAGGTGTTGTGCCACCTGCGTGCACCTCTCTGGACTGAGGGAGGAGGTCACTAGATTCCAGTCTAAGTTGGTTAGGATTCAAGGGACCTCTTCCCCCACCCAATGGCCATCAAGTCTGCCACCATTGCCTCAGAGGGTTCCAAGGAGGAGGGCAAGCTGGAATGTTGTGATATCTGGGATGGTGAGAGTGACGAATTGGGAGACAATTCCTCAGCTGGTGCCACTACGCAGCTCATTCACTGTACTGGCAGGACAGGTCTGCAAGGAGGAGGCACCCATGGAAGTGACCAGGGAGGATGGGAGAGTCCTTCATAGGGAAGGTCCCAAGGCAGGAGTGAGGGAACTCCAGCAGAGGAGGAAGCAACTTCTGGTGGGGGACTCAGTCATTAGGTGGGCAGTTTTGAGAGCAGAAATAAAAGATGGAAAGAGTGAGGTGAGGTGCTTATGTTGCACCTTGGTATGGATGGATGGAAAGTGGAGAGTGGAAAGTGGATCCTAAGGATTGCTAGGGTGGTGAGGCAGCAAGAGTTGCTGCATGTCATTGTCCATCTGGGGACTAATGACCTGGCATGGGATGCAGGATGCGGTGGTGCAGGATAGGTTTAGGGAGCTGGTGAGGGACCTGAAGAAGGTAGCTTGCACTGTGGCCTTCAGTGAGGTACTAACTTTATACAGTGGGGGGAAGGGTAGGGAACACCACACCAGGGTTGTCCACATGTGGTTGTTGACATTGTGCAGGGATAAGGTTTTTGGCTGCATCAGGTACTGGGGTCATACCTGACAGAGGTCTGTACAAAGGAGAGAGCCTCCATCTATCCAGGAGGGGAAGGTCAGTCCTGCGTGGAAGGTTTAGATGTTGGTTTGATGGCCTTAAATGCCAAAGGGGAGGCAGAAAAACTGAGGGAGGCAGAGACTGTCCACCCCCCACAAAAAATAGAGCAGCAAAGAGGAGTAGCCCACAAAAAATGAATTTCCTGGATTAGAAGCGAGTAAGGGCAAGGGGTAGGACAGCAAGGGCTATTTGAGAAGAGGAAGTAAAGCTGAGAGAGAGGTTAAGTAGGGCAGACAGAGGGATAGTGAAAATGGGGAGGACAGGACTGGGGAAATGGGAGGGGCCGAGAATGGAAACAGAAAGAGAAGGCAGAACAGGGAGAAGGAGGGACAAAAGGAGTGGATAGCCATGTGTGCCAATTCAAGGAGTCCAGGAAATAAAATCTCTGACCTTAAAGCAATCATTGTAGATGCAGACCAGAGTCTGGTGGCCATAACAGAGTCATGGCACACTGACAACCATAGCTGGGAAGTGGCCATACCAGATTACACCACGTTCCGGAAGGACAGCACAGGGAACAAAGATGGGAGGGGTGTTAATTTACATGTGAGGGAATGTATAAAGGCCACAGAGATATAGGGACACCAGGGGGATAAGGAAGGGCTGGAGGCACTGTGGGTCAGCTTAGAGACAGGGTCCAGAACCTTTATCCATATAGGAGTGATGTGCAGACCACCAACACAGGAGGACGAGCTAGACAAAGTTTTGGGAGATGCCACTGGTAGAATGGCAAGCAAAGGGGCAGTACTGATTATGGGGGAGTTTAATCTGCTGGATGTAAACTGGCATATTCTGAACACAGCTACAAAAAGAAGCAGCGCATCCTCAACACCCTAGAGGGTCATTTTTCATGCAGCTGGTTATGGAACATACTAGAGGCAGGACAGTGCTGGATGTGATATTTAGAAACTGGGACAGCATTGTAGATGTGATACTGAATAGTCCCCTGGGCATAA
The DNA here is from genome assembly GCA_016271365.2 of Neoceratodus forsteri. Classification (NCBI taxonomy): domain Eukaryota; kingdom Metazoa; phylum Chordata; order Ceratodontiformes; family Ceratodontidae; genus Neoceratodus; species Neoceratodus forsteri. Next base: position 481,530,344 of record JADMNL010000023.1, read on the forward strand.
GTGATCATTGTACTGTATGATTTGGCATATAGATTGGGAAAGAAACAAAAACACACATACACTAAGATGAGGGTCCTGGACTTCAGAAGGGCAGAATGTAAAGAAATGGGAGACTGCTTCAAAAAATACCTCAACTGGGGGGGTACCAGGGGGAGGGAAGACCCAATGGGAAAGGATCAAGAAGGGAAAAGCTAAGGCAACAGCATGCTGTTTGAAGGAAGTAAGCTAGGGAAGGGGAGGAAGAGGCCACTGTGGTATTCAAATGAGGGGGCCAAGGCAGTAAAGGAGAAAACCAAAACAGCATTTAGGAAGTACAAGGAGACCCAAATGAAGGTGAACAGGGAGGTATATCAAGAGACACAAAGAGAGACAGGAAGGAGGGTAAGGCAGCTAAGGCACAAACAGAGAACAACATCGCCAGATAAGTCAGAAAATGGGAACAGACACAAGTATGTGAGTGAAAAGAGGAAGGCAAGGGGTAAGACAATAAGAATCAGAAGGGCAGGGGAGGACTGTGAAGAAAAAGATCAAGAAAAAGATAACATTTTAAATGAGAACTTCTGCTCAGTCTTCACAGTAGGAACGGCACCAACATGTATTAGCAGGCCCTGGGAGAGTGGACAACCGTCCATTATTAGAGGAGAGAGTACAAAAGAGATTGGAAGCCCTAAAGAAGAATGAGGCAATGGTACCAGATGGGAATTGCCCAAGGGCTCTAAATGAACTGAGCATGGTGCTAGCTGCCCCTCTGGCAACTCTATTCAGCACCTCAGTAGAAATGAGAGTAGTTCCAGAGGACTGGAGGAGAGCCGATGTGGTCTCTCTGCACAAGACTGGCAGAAAAGTGGAAGTTGGTACTTACAGATCAGGCAGTCTCACATCAGTGGTGGGGAAATTAATGGAGACCCTGCAGGGTGAGTGAATGATGGAGTACCTACAGGCAAATAGGCTTCAGGACCACCAGTAGCACAGTTTCACAGGAGGGAAGTCATGCCAAAGCTCTTAGATTTCTTAGACTGGGTACTAGAGAGTTGGATCAAGAGGGGGCAGTGGATGTGGCCTGGACTTCAGTACACTGACACTGTGCCACACAGGAGGCTAATTAAGAAATTAAGCAGCATGGGCGTTTGGGAGAAAGTGGTAAGCTGGGAATCAAACTGGTTGAAGGATAGAAGGCAGATGGCGGTAAACAACAGACACTCAGGGGACGGGAGAATGACTAGCAAGGGGTTACAGGGATCATAGAAACCTAGAAAGATAGAAACAGACTTTGACAGCAGATAAGGACCGCTTGACCCACCTAGTCTGCCAATTTTCCTACCTACTGGATAAGCTGCAGATTCTAGTTAATCAATAGCCTATTTTTTCCTACCACCCCCCCCCCAGAAGAATTACTTTATGTCTGTCCCATGCATTCTTGAATTCGCCCACAGTTTTAGAGCCCACAACCTCTTCAGGAAGGCTGTTCCATGCATCCACCACCCTCTTTGTGAAAAAATACTTCCTCACATTGCCCCTGAGCTGTCCCCCCTCTATCTTCAAATTGTGTCCCCTCTGTCTTGCACATCTCTTTTTCTGAAAGATGCTACCCTATTGGACTTTGTTGATTCCACTGAGGTACTTGAAAGTTTCTATCATGTACCCCCTGTCCCTCCATTCCTCAAGGGTATATATATATTAAGCTCCTTTAGTCTCTCCTCACATGGCTTCTCTTGCAGACCCTGCACCATTTTAGTTGCCCTCCTCTGGACTGCCTCCATCTTGTCTATGTCCTTGTTGAGATGGGGTCTCCAGAACTGGACGCAGTACTCCAGATGGGGTCTCCTAGTCTCTGCTGGACGGATAGCAACTTCTTGTTTCTGCTGCTGATGCCTCTCCTATACATCCCGTATCCACCCAGCCCTCCCTACTGACTTCTCACATTGCTTGCCAACCTTAAGAACATCTGATATGATTACCCCCAGGTCCCTTTCCATTTTTGCTGTTGTTATGACCTCCCCTCCCATTGTGTACGCTTCCCCTGGGTTTTTGTTTCCCAGGTGCATTATTTTGCACTTCTCTGCATTGAATCCAAGCTGCCATACTTCAGACCATTCCTCCAACCTTGCCAAGTCCCTTCTCATCCTTTCCTCACCTTCTTCTGTATCAACCCTGTTGCAGATGTTTGTGGCATCTGCAAAGAGGCATACTTTTCCTTCCAGTCCCTCCGCAATGTGACTTATAAAGACATTAAAAAGGACTGGACCCAGTACTAAATTCTGTGGTACCCCACTAGCAACCCCCCCTTTCTTCAGAGTGGGCTCTGTTTACTTTTACCTTCTGTGACCTGTTGTCCAGCCAATGTTTTGCCTAGGCTACCACCTTGGGACCCACTATCAGGCTGGCTAATTTGTTTATTAATCTTTTGTGTGGGACTGTGTCAAATGCCTTGCTAAAGTCTAGGTAGGCCATGTCCACAGCCCCTCCCTGGTCTACTACTTTGGTCACCCAGTCAAAGAAATCAATTAGATTCATCTGACATGACCTTCCCATGGTGAACCCATGCTGCCTTGGTACTCAACAATTCTTTCCTTCAGAAGTGATTCCATCACTTTCCCTACCACAGAGGTCAAACTGTCAGGTCTTTATTTTCCTGTCTCTGTCTTGCTCTCACTTTTTTGAAGGGGAATCACATCCACCCTCCTCCAGTCCTCAGGTACCACACCATCCTCCCATGATTTGTTAAAAAGGGTAGTCAGTGGTGTCACTAGTTCTCCCCTTAATTCTTTTAGAATTCTGGAGTGAATCATGGCAGGCCCCATTGTTTTGTCCACCTTCAGTTTTAGGAGTTCTTTCAGAGCCCTTTCTTCTGTGAAAGGACTGATATCGACCCCCTATCCACAGTGCTTCTGTTAATTGGATTAGGTACCTCCCCCTCCTCCTCTTTTGAGAATACTGAGCAGAAGTATTCATTCAGTATCCCTGCTTTTCACTGTCCCTCTCTGTCCACTCACCGTCCATTCTATTCTGCCTCACTATCCCTCCTTTTGTCTTTCTACATTCCCTAATGTACCTATGAAAGGTTTTATCCCCCTTCTTAACAGAGTTGGCTATCTTTTCCTTAGTTTGAGCCTTTGCTATTCTGACTGCCTTCCCTGGTTCCTTCTGCCTTAACTGGTACAGTTCTCTGTCCTGCTCCTTCTGTGTTTCCTTATACTTCCTAAATGATATCTTTTTCTCCCAAACCTTCCCCACCACCTCTTTTGAGAACCATAGTTGCTTTTTCTTTCATTTTGATTTATTTATTTGCTTCACACAAAGACTTGTTGCCTCTGTGATGGCAGTTTTGATGTTTCCCAATTGTTGTTCCACCCCTCCATCTTACGTGTTTGCTAGTGCTTTTTTAAGGCACTCTCCCATCTTGCCAAAGTCAGCCCTCCTGAAGTCCAGTACCCTCACTTTTGTATGGCTTGACTCTGCACCTGAGTTTATTGTGAGCCACGCTGTTTGGTGGTCACTTGTTCCCAGATGGCTACCCACTTCTAGATCTGAGATCCTCTCACTGTCCCCATTTGAGAGTACAAGGTCTAAGACTGCTCCCTCCTGAGTGGGTTACAACACTAGTTGTCTGAAGCATGCCCCCAGTAGGGCATAGAGATTGGCCCTGCTTTTGGATGTGACTTCAGCAAAGGTGCTCCTGTTAACATCTGGCATATTCAGGTCCCCCATCAACAGTATCTCCCCTTTCTCTACCATGCTAAGGATGCCTTCAATTCTATCCTTGTCCATTCCTTCCCTCTGAGATGGGAGTCTCTATTACAACCCCTGTGCGGATTGTGCTGCCATTTCCAGTCTCTAAGGTGACCCACAGTGCCTCCTCTCCTCCCTGTTTACTCTTTTGTTCCATTGCTTTTAGCCCTTCCCTTACATAGAGAGCTACTCCTCCCCCTCCTCTACCCTCCCTGTCTCTCCTGTAGGTTGTGTACCCTGGTATGTTAACATCCCAGTCATGGTGCTCTTTGTACCATGTTTCTGTGATTGCCACGATATCCAGGCATCCCTCTTCCATCAAGGCCACCAGATCCAGGAACTTGTTGCCAGACTACAGACATTGGTACTCATTGCCCTCCATTTCTTAAATGCCCTTACCCTTTTTTGCCCCTTCCCTGTGCTTATTGCCTTTGTCGTTTTCTTCATTTACCGCTATCCTTCTCCCTATTGACATCTCTGTCTTGGTGTTTACCTCACTTACTACCCTGATTTTTTTTTGGAGGGGTTAGGATTTCCCTGCTCCTTTCCCATGCCCCCCCCCTTGGCAAGTTTAAATGCTTGCCAATGAAGCATTTAAACCTATTACCTAGGATCCTGGTTTCTCTCCTAGACAGATGCAGACCATCGTGCCAATATAGGCCTGCATCACTCCAGTTGGACCCCCCAGTCCCCAGTGAAGCCAAACCCTCGAGCTCTGCATCAGTTTTTCAACCACTGATAGAATCCCATGGTGTGGAGCACCCTAGCCTCACCCATGCCATAGACATGCTGCACCTCTGAGGAGGTTAGCATGCGTGCTCCTTGTCTAAGGCCCTTCCCCAAATCCACAAACTCTTCCTGCACTGCTCTGATCCCTTTCCCAGACAGGTCATTTGTCCCTGGAAACAAAGAAACATAGAAACATAGAAGCTGATGGCAGATATGGAATACAAGGCCCATCCAGTCTGCCCATTTCTCTTTCTACCTCATTAATGTGCCATCGGCCTTTGCTCTGTCAATGGCTGATCTATTCATACTCATCTGTATTGCTCCCTTATGCCTATCCCATGCCCGTTTGAAGCCCTGCACTGTATTCATATCCACCACTTCCTGAGGTAGGCCGTTCCATGCATCCACCACCCTTTCTGTGAAAAAGAACTTCCTCACATTACCCCTTAAATGGCCTCCCTCTAATCTCATGCTATGTCCTCTTGTTCTGCTATGTTTCTTATATTGAAACATGTTAGACTCTTTCACCTTATTAATGCCATTAAGGTGTTTGAATGTTTTGATCATATCACCTCTCTCCCTCCCTCCCTCCTTTGCTCTAGGGTATACATATTGAGCTCCATTAATCTGTCCTCATATGTTTTCTGAAGCAGTCCCTGCACCATTTTGGTTGCCCTCCTCTGGACTGCCTCAATTTGGTTAATCTCCTTGTGAAAGCGCGGCCACTAGTACTGCATTCAGTATTCCAGATGGGGCCTAACCAGTGTCTTGTAAAGAGGGATTATTACCTCCCTCTTACGACTTGTGATACCCCTACTAATACACCCTAACATCCCCCTAGCCTTACCTACTGCTTTAGTGGTCTGCTTGGATGATTTCAGGTCATTGGTGATGAGGATGCCCAAATCTCTTTCTTCCCTTGTGACTGCCAGCAACTTCCATCCCAGCCTATAGGTGACTTCAGGGTTTCTCATCCCTATGTGCATGATCTTGCACTTCTTTACATTAAACCCCAGTTGCCACTCTTCCAACCATTTTGCTAGTTTATCCAGATCCCTTCTCATTCTGCCCACTCCATCTGGATCATCTATTCTGTTGCAGATCTTGGTGTCATCTGCAAACAGACAAACCTTACCCTCTAGTCCATCTGCAATGTCACTGAAGAAGATATTGAAGAAGACTGGCCCCAGGACTGATCCCTGAGGTACCCCACTTGTGACTTGCATCTCTTCTGACTGTATATTGTTTACCACCACTCTCTGTTTTCTGTCCATCAGCTAGTTTGCCTCCCAGTTGACCAACTTCTGACCCACCCCGAGCCTATCCAGTTTATTAATCAATTTTCTATGTGGAACAGTATCAAAAGCTTTGCTGAAGTTAAGGTAGGCGACATCAACTGCTCACCCTTGGTCCACCACTCTGGGTACCCAGTCAAAGAAATCTATGAGATTAGTTTGACAGGACCTTCCTTTTGTAAACCCATTCTGTCTTGGATCCTGTGCTCCTATGAATTCCAGGTGTTGCACTATCCTTTCCTTAAGGGGTGCCCCCATAATCTTGTCCACTACTGAGGTAAGACTGACTTGTCTGTAGTTCCCTGCCTCCTCCCTGCTTCCACTCTTGTGAAGCGGGATCGCATGAGCCCTTTTCCAGTCTCTTGGGACCTCTCCTATGCTCAGAGACTCACTAAACAGTTCTGATAATGGCTCTGCTAGTTCCACCCTTAGCTCCTTTAGTACCCTAGGGTGTATGCCATCAGGTCCCATTGCCTTGTCCACCCTGAGCTTATCAAGCTCTTGTAGGACCCTCTCTTTTGTGAAGGGACTAGTGCTCACCTCTCCACCCACCCCCCGTGTCCATGGTGCTGAGCAGTGGACTATGCCCTACCTTCTCTTCTGTAAATACTGAGCAGAAGTATCTATTTGGGATAGATGCTTTTACATGGTCCTCCTCCTCACATGCCCCCTTATCTCCTTTGATTTTAGCAATACTCCCTCTATACTGTCTCCTTTCACTAATTTATCTATAGAAAGTCTTGTCACCTTCTTTTACTGTTTGTACTAGTGTTTCCTCAGTTTGGGCCTTTGCCTGCCTTACTGCCTTCCCTGCTTCCCTTAGGGAAGTTTGGTATGCCTCCCTATCTTCATCCCGCTGTGTTCCCTTATATTTCCTGAAGGCCAGCCTTTTGATTCTGACCTTTTCTGCTACTGTTTTTGAGAACCAAAGTGGTTTCCTTCTTCTTTTGCACTTCCTTTTCTCTATCACACGATGGGATGTTGCTTCAAGTATTGCATCCTTAATGCTTGCCCCCTTTGCCAGTACCTCTCACCTGTATTTCTTTTTGCCAGGGCTAGCTTAACTCTGTTGGCCATCTTATCAAAGTCATCTCCTCTGAAGTCCCATATTTTTGCCTTGGAATGGGATGATTTAGTTGTAGTGGCCTAATTGAACCATACCATGTGATGGTCATTGGCCCCCAGGTGACCATCTACTTGGAGATCTGTGATCCTTTCCCTGTTAGTCAGTACTAGACCTAGGATCACCTTGTCTCTTGTGTGTTGTTGTACCAGTTGTTTGAGGCCCTCCCAATGCAGGGAATCCATGTGTCTATTTCTGGCAGATGTTCCTGCTGGTATTGATCAATCTGTATCTGGCATGTTGAAGTCTCCCATTATCAGAACCTCCCATTTAGCTGTCATGTTTTTTATATCTTCTAACAGTAATGTGTCTATGTCCTCCCCCTGGTCTGGGGACCTGTAGACAACCCCAGTTCTTATGGCTGTCCCATTTCCTGTTTCCAGGGTGACCCACAGTTCTTCTGGCTCCTTGTATGTATTCTGAATTTCTGTAGCTTTGATATTTTCGTTGACATACAGGACCACTTCACCCCCCCCCCTTTTTACACCTCAGCCTCTAAGTACATAGCCAGGTACTGAAGTCTCTCAAGTGTGGTTACTGGTAAACCACGTTTTGCTAATTGCTACTATGTCCAGTTTAGCCTCTGTCATTATTGCCTGCAGTTCTGGTATCTTGTTTCCCAAACTTCTAGCATTTGTGTACATGATTTTCCATTGGCCAGATTTCAGTGTGTTAGTTGTTGGGTAAGGTCTGACATTTCCCCTGTGTGTCGTATGGGGAGCTGGACCTTTTTCCTTACCTGGTGATGCACATGAACTGCAAACATGCTGAACTCCTGTTTGACCACTAGCTGAGGGGGGAGGGGCATTCTTCCCATTCGACATATGGGGTGCTGCACCCCTCTCCCCATTTTCTAGTTTAAATATTCTGCAAAGACGTCAAACTTCTGCCCCAATGCATTGACTCCCTCCTTAGTCAGATGCAGTCCATCAAATTTAAAGAACTTTCGCTCCCAAAACTGTTGCCAGTTCCCAACAAATTTGTGTCCTTTTTCCTGGCACCAGCCTTTGCGCCACATGTTTAGCTCCCCATCTCCCCTTCTCTGACCTTCCATCCTAGGTAGATAATGACATCCAGCTCTCTCCCCCATGCAGCTGCTTCCATGATCCTGAGGATTCGCTCCCTGTCCCTTCAAGACATGGCACCAGGCAGGCACCTTACCTGCCTCACCCCTTCCTCCTCCAGTTCTACCCTCCTGACAATGGAGTCCCCCACCAGGAGTTGTTTCCTTCTTCTGTGGGGTCCCATGCCACCCTCCTGTGGGTCTTCTTTGTGGAAGTTCCCAGCATCCTCCTTGGTCTCCACTGAGGGTGCCTCCACAGAGGAACCACACTTTGCTAGAATGGCATATAAATTGTGGAGAGGTACAACTGTAGGGATGCAAATCTGTTCCAGTAGTGGTACTGGTCCTCTTTAATGTCTTTGTAAGTGATACTGCTACGGAACTGGAGAGGAAGGTATGTCTTTTTGCTGCTGACACTAAAATCTGCAACAGGGTAGACACTCAGAAACAGGTTATCAGAATACAAAGGGATCCAGGGAAGCTAGAGGAGTAGTCTATGATGTGGCAGCTGAGGTTCAGTTCCAAAAAGTGCAAAGTTATGCACCTGGGATGGGGAAACCTGGGTACTCTGTATAAGGGTACCATGTGATAACAGATAATCTTTTTTGGTGCCGTGTGAAAGCAGTGACTACATTTGGGTGAGAACCTCCGGTTGCCATTAGTGCACTCACCCAAATGTCTTGCCCTTTTTGCGGTTGCCATTTTGGAAGTCGCTGATATCATGGGTCACCCTGTATAAGGGAGGGGAGGTATTTACAGTCAACAAGCAAGAAAGAGACCATGTGGTAATCATGTCTAATGATCTCAGTGTGGCAGGGCAGTGTGAGAAGGCAGTAGGAAAGGCTAGCTATATGCTGCGGTGCATAGGGAGGTGGATTTCTAGCACGACAAGGGAGGTGGTGTTGCCACTGCATTGCTTACTATCGAGATCCCACTAAGAGCACTATATCCAGTTCTGGGGGCCATACTTCTGCAGTTACATTGATATGGTAGAAGCTGTCCAGAGGAGGGCTACCATAATGGTATGAAGGATGCACTGGAAGTCATTCAAGAAGAAGCTGTAGGATCTCAAGATGTACAGCCTGGAGGAGAGGAGAGTGAAAGGGGACATGATTGAGACCAAAAAGTACCTCACAGGGGTGAACAAGGTGCAGATGGGTGGTTTCTTTCAGAGGAGGAAAAGCACCAGAATATGGGGACATGCAATGAAGCTGGGGGAGGAGTTTAAGAGGGATGTGAGAAAATTTTTCTTCACAGAAAGGGAGGGGGACACCTAGATGAGCCTGCTAGAAGAGGTAGAAAGGGTCAAAACAGTAGGGAGCTTCAAGCATGCATGAAATAAGGTACACGAGCATAATAAGTAGAGCTTCTTTCTCCTTTATTTGTATGAGGCACTTACTTCTTTTTCTCCTCTTTGTTTGTGTTCCATAAGTATGCGCACCTCACTCTTGTGATTGAAAATGCAATTATCTGAGCAGCTCCATGTTGTGCATTAGAAAAAGAGTTATGTGCTCCAAGACAGACAGTTTCCAGTTGCCTTGGTAGCGCAGCTGGTAGAGCAACAGGAACAATATTCTGGCAGCCTGGGTTTGAGTCCCAGCTGAGGCATTTACTTCTTTCTCTCCTGTGTTTGCATGTGTTCCATATATATGCACACCACACTCTTGTGATTGAAAATATAATTATCCATGCAGCTCCAGATTGTGCAATGGAGAAAGAGTAATGTGCTCCTGTACGGTCCTGCTTCCAGTTGCCTTGGTGGCACAGCTGGTAACACAACTTGAACAGTATTCTGGGCATCTTTGGTTCAAGTGCCAGCTGGGGCACTTACTTCTTTCTCTCCTCTGTTTGTATGTGTTCCATAAATACTCACATCGCACTCGTGTTTGAAAAGATAAACTATTGTCCGTGCACATAAAGCCTCTGAACACCCAGCTGTAGTATCACTGGACACATACATGAGCTGTGTGGATGTAACCACAGGTTTGTGCTGGTGTCCTTGAGCTCCATATAACACCAAGCCCTACTTCTCACAACACACTCGCACATCAGTTCTTAACTGACAATTCGTAACCCCATATCCATTGCATAAATGTTACGGGATACATGATGACTGTGGTCATTCGGTATCTGTCTTTAGGTCACTCTGTTTCATGTATTTTAACTGTTGCTATCAATGTGCAATATTATCTCAGACACATACACTCCTTCCTACCCCAGGTCCATAGCAGACAGTCCATTAGACTGACTCTGGTTGGTCTAAGCACTGTCAGGACCCTCAGGCTTTGGGAATACCACATACTGGGATGGTGCATCACTTTTCTAACGCACTCCCCGATCCACATTGGCACAGCCTGTGGTTTCCCACAAACATGGCACATGCCTGTTTGGCACAGGCAAACTCACTGTTGCTGCAAGCAGCATTGGAAAATCAGGATCGGGACAAGTACTGACACAGTGTGCACCTTGTGTCAGTTTTTATTGACACAAGCACTGTGTGTCATTCCCTGGCCTTTGAAAATCTGGCCATATGGTTCTCTGTTTCTAACTTAAGATTGCTACAAATGATACTGTAGCACCCATCTGGATCAGATGCCTGATCCAGCAGAATTCTGTACAATTTTGCAGAATTCTGCAGGAAATGGTGTAGTTTGATAGTGTCATGCAGAAAACTGTGATACACTGTAACACCGTCACAGCATCTGATCCTGGTGCACGTCATTCACTGTAGTTGTGAAAAATGCTGCAGTTTCTATTAAATCCCAATTTTAGTTTAATGCTAAGTTTTAGGATAACTGCTGCAGCAAAACTGATGCCTCACACCAAAAATGAGGCACTGAATATCCAGACCACAGCAACTCCAGACAAAAGCTATTTTTCTGATCTGGACCAAAAGTACGATGACAGTGCATTGTGTGGTCATCTAGATAAGGGTTCACATACCAGACCGATAATCCCATGCTGGGACCAGCTGTAAGTCAGGATCATCATGAAAATGAGACACTTGGCTCCCAGAGACCTCAGGACCTCCAACATGCAGTCCTCCTACCCTTTTTGGCCAACCTATGAGCAGCATCAGTGTCATCTCTGAACACAGTCACTCATGCCCTCACAGTCATAGGTAGGATTCAGCTATAGCTGCCACCCTTACTGGTAAGGGGAAGGGAATCCACTGTGTTAAAGCAGGGAGACAAGGAAATATATTTGTTAATTTTGTTATTGTACTCGTGCATTTATAACACTCTGATCTTATTGAAACTCGCAGTACTGTTGTCAAAATTCACACTGGTGGTGCAAATTGGGGTGGGGCAGGTCAAAAGGATTGTAAAAGGCAAAGAACCTCCACACAAAAGCATTGATACAAGGGTTCAGAAAGGGCATGGGATATAATGGCAGGGTTTCAAAGACAAATAAAATCATGCATACCCCAATAAAACAATGCATCATGAGAAGTATATGCAAATCACAATTAAAGTATTTACACAGGTTCTACTTTAAGCAGGAGTGACTGGTTCTAATTGGCCTCTAACACCAGCTGCAAGGGCTGAGAACAAATGACACAGACACTTGGTTTGTCTTTCTCAGGACTCATTAGTGTGCCTCATCTGTAACTTGTTACAGTGGAAGGAGTAACCAGCCCTATAATAGTCTTATGGATTTGGTTCATAGTGAGCCCAAAACTGGAAAACAATCTAAAAGACAAAGAACCAGCAATTACAGGGATGCCATGTTTTGTGTACTGTCCCTTATTTTATTAGCCAGGCATACGGCTTAACAATATCCAGCTATAACAGATATAACAATATCATATCCAGCTTGTTTCTAACATTACCTCTTAAAAATGACATTTCTGTCTTTTTTTTTGTGTGTGCGTATATTGATAAGAGTTAAGTGCAAGGTAATTAATACTACTATAGATAAAGATGCACTTGTTTCCAAGCAACAAATAAAATATAGGATTTCTTTTCCCTGGTTTCTTATTATGAAGGAATGACATTTAGGTCTGTATTAATTAGACAAGCAATTACACAGATATTTGGTACCTGAAATTTGCTTTCTTTTACTTATTCTATTTTTCTCTTCCTTGGCCCCAACTATCCCTCAAGTTGTCTCCTGCAAACTTCATGCCCTTGCCCAATTTACTACTGATCCCTGTCCTCCACACGATGCCCCACATGCTGTGACCCTTGAGGAAGGCGAGGTCCTCCTACAGTTGTCATCTGGTAGGGAAGAAGGAACTAGATAGGGTTTAAGAATGCCAGTATATCTGCCATCTTGATGTAGCAGGGTGACAGTTTCCACCCCTGAAACCTCAATGCCAAAAGAGCATGTGTGTGACTCTTACCCTCCCACTACCCTATGGTATAGCTGCCTAATGTAGCCCTTCTCCTTTATTTATTTATTTAAGAGATTTACCAGGAAGGCATACTGAGCAGAGTACTGCTCGATTCCAGATGTGCCCTGGGGTAAGGGGTTACAAGAGTGCAGCACATAAAACAAAAAAAAACAGTACATACATAATTTGCTGATAACAAGCAATGGCCCAGTAGGATGGGTGCAGTAACTGAGATGCATAATGGTTTATACAAAATGAAGAGTATTACAGGCAGTGATATAGTAGCATGGTAGAAATTTCAACAATTACATAGTGTGATTAGATTAACTACTATATGGGTAGGTGTGCATATCTACAGCATCAGAGGAAGGATTCCATGGTGTATGATACTGATTTTGAAATGGAGCCCAGGACAGCTGATAAGAGTTGAGCAGGGAATTCAACGATACTGACATAGCATCTGTTTTCTATGGCTTTTTCCATCTGTATTTAGGAAATACTGTACCAATGTGAAATTATTTTATTTGTAATTTAGATATTCATTTATTGTGCTGCTATCTTTCTGTATGATTGTTGTAAGGTGCCTATAGCCTGAGGGACTGGGCGCCTAAAAAAATAAAAATACTAATACTACTTGCCTCCAACTCTGCTGCCTCTCAGACTCCTCCAGGTGGCAGCTGTCTAGCTAGACGCACTTATTATCTGCCCCCCCGACAGAGGATGGCTGTACTAGGGATGTTGACTGCTCCCTCCCTCTCTTGGTCAGCCCCCAAGCAATGCACATCCATTCCTGAACCTGGTTAGCCAGCATAACAGGTGGTAGCTCTACCACCATGCTTCTGGGCTGGCTGCAATGCTCTTCTTACGTTGGCTTGTGTGGCGCACATGCAACATCTTGTGCTAATTGCACATTTCAGAGGTGTGTCAGTGTCGGTGAATGCAGGGCACACTTTAGTAGGTGCATCCCTCATTTCCCAATGAGCCAGCATGCTAGCGCTGAGAGAAGTTGTATATAAAGTGGACACAACTTGTAAGAAAAGTGCCACTGCAATCAGAGACAAGCTCATCATGCAGCGGCACGAAGAACATGCCTTCCTTACGTGTCTTTCCTGGTGAAACTTTTAAACAAACATGGTAATGGCGGCTGCCACCATCTGCCACACAATCCCCAGAAAGTCGACCTTGGGGATGCCCAATCCCCTTGTCAGCATGTCCAACATCCCCCGCCCAGACTGTGTGGCACACTGGGAGCCCACCCCAGTGTGTTTCCATTTAATGGAAAGTCGACCGCATCAGCATGTTCCTGCCCCCACCTCACCCCCATTGTGAAGCACACTGGGAGTCCACCCCATTATGGCCAATGTCACCCCCCGAAAGTCATGGGGCACACTGGGAGCCCACCCCAGTGTGCCCAACATTTGTTTTCTTTCATCTGTAAAGAAAGAAAACCGCCCACAGTGTTTTGGTTTTTTTTGTACCTGAAACAAAGAAAATGGTCCCTTACTGTTGGCAGCGCCCCCTACCCCAACCCTCTGTGCAACCCACCTCTCCACACCCCCCTAACCCCATTCTTACCTCTGGAGCTCTGGCGCTGCAATCTTTGGTGGAGCGGGAACACATCTGCATTCTTCAAAGTCTACCGTGAATGGAAGAAATTCCAGTAAGCTGTATGATGGCATAAATGGGGGGGGGGGTCAACATAGGTGGATAATCTTAGTCATTTGTTTGAATTTTGACTTCAAATTTTCAACATGGGGTTCTTCAGACCCCTCCTCAGGAACACATGCACTGTCATCTCGTTATTCTGTCCCAAAAGGTCATTTCATGATCACTGCATGGAATCACCTTTTAGGACCAATTAACAAAACAAGAGTGCCACTGTTCCTGAGGTGGGGTCCCAAAAAGTCTATCTTGCAAATTTGGTGGAGAAATTCCAAAAAAAGACTGTGTTATGAGCATGAGTTGAGCAGTTTCCACGCACGCTATTAACTTTAATCATTTTTAATATTTTCACTCCAGATATCCAACATTGCCATATTTTCACTCCTCCTTATGAACAGTGCAGCTGTCATTTTTAATATCCTACCCAAAATGTGTTTTCACACATGTGGTGCACAATGGTGCAGTCGCTGTGGGAAATCAATGTTTGGGACCGAGTAACAAAATCACAGTGACATTGTTCATGAGCCAATTTCTCAAAATGCCTATGTTGAAAATCTGGTTAAAAAAATTCCCAAAATAATTGCGTTACGAGCGTGCATTGAGTAGTTTCTACACACGCTCGTGACCACCAATTTTTCATATTTTCATTCCAGGTTTTCAGTATTGCCATTTTTTTACACCTCCTCATGAACAGTACAGCTGCCATTTTTCACATCCTGCCCAAAATGTGTTTTTGCACCTGTGGCGCAAAATGGCAAAGTTGCTGTGCAAAATCTCCTTTCGGCTAATGAATTTAGTGTGCCACTTTTCATGAGGTGGGGTCACAAAAAGCCCATGTTGAAAATTTGGAGTGAAAATACCAACAACTGCCCAGGGTGTTAGGGTTTCCAACTGTAACACCCCATCCTGTACAGACTGACAGGCATCAGAGGTGTGATTTGGAATTGTCGGCAGTAATGCTGATGCCATTCCACCCCGACCCCCACCCTGCAGCCAGTGACAGGCATTGAGGTGTGCCTTAGACTCTTTGGTCCCAAAATTCACCCCATTCTCCCTATACTGCATCCACCTCAGCATATTTCCTTATGGAATGGGTTGAGCATGAGACCAGAAGACCCCAAGGCATACCACGACACTGTCGGTGTCTGCAGGGTAGGGTGAGATGGAATGGCATGAGCGTTATGGCCGATGACCCAAAGGCACACTCCAATGCCTTTCAGTCTCTGTGGGGTGGTGGTGGGGTCGACGTCAGTTCACTAATTCACTGCCATTCCTATTATACATCTCTCTAACTCCTGCACTACCAATGCCAATGCCAGCAGGCCAACATTCGGGTATCAACAAATGCTTGTTCTTAACTGAAAACCCTCTAACTCAGTTCAGACTGAGTTGGGCAATCAGACCTGAGTAAATCCAGGGTGGATTTTTCAAAATCTGGCAAGGCAATTTTATTTGCATAGCACCTTATCCCAAGGCCTCAAGGCACTTAATGTACATAAAAAAATGTACACACACCAAAATCATCAGTTCCTTAATCAATATAAATTGTCAGAGGTACATGCAAAGTTCTGTAGATCAAACATCAAATCCATCAAATCTGGTGTTAGTCCACATTAGGATTTGGATTTACAAAAAGCCCAGGAGAGGGGACCTGTACTTCCCTACATGGTTTTACAAAGCTTAGATCCCAATTGAATTGAAATGACTCCGTAAGTACTGTAGCTTAAATGAGGTGGCAGGACTTGCAGAATAGGGACTCTAGTTTAATTTGCCTTTTTACCTTCTCATGCCAAGGATGGCTTAATTTCTATGCCCCATAGGCTGCCAGTTTATAGACACAATTCAGATTTTCTATTTATTCCTACCAGGGGACCTCCAAGTCATGTGCCCATCCCCCGAGTACTGAAATTTTTGTGCCCCCATTGCAGAAGGCTCAATTTTATTTTATGCCTTCCTGTATGGGAGGGCAGTAATTCTATATCTAGCACCACACTGTGCGCCCACTGCCCACCAAGCTGAGGGTAACAAATTATTTGCCCTCACTACAAAAGACTCCAGTTCAAGTATGAATACCCACCCTTTGCACCTCCAGCTACCCAAAGACTTCCCTCCAAATAAGTCCTGGCTCACCGAAGGCACCGAGTCTATATACTACCAGATGCTTCTCACCCTCCAGCTTCACCCATAGAGGATGGTGTCAGGACACCAGTCCTCCATTGGCCACATTTGGTAACAACCACTTATTTCTACTGTGAGGAGGGGGGGTTGTCAAGCATGTACCAGTTTACCTGGGTTCCCTGCCCTCTCTACCCAATCGTACCCTGTGATTCCCTTGGTATGGAGACATTTGTTCATGCTTTCCTTGAAATACTGCTCTGTCTTCATTTTCACTGTCACTTCTGAAAGGCTGTTCTAGAGATTTACCACACTCTGAGAGAAAAAAAATATCTCCTAATGTTACATAGCACTGAGAGCCCACTCCAGGTATGGCCAAGCACAAGTAATCAAAAGTCACATCTGTCCCCAAACTCAGCTTAGGCACCACCAGACCAATAACAATCAATAGGCCTAAATGTGTCCATTAGCAAAAAAATCTTTATTAAATAAATAAAATTAAAACTTACAAACAGGTAGAGGTAACAGCGTGTTCCTCAACCTAAGCCTCTAGTGTTTTGCACCCATGTGCACATTTTAGAAGAGTAATCAAACATTTAACAGATACCTTGTTTTAAAACCCTTACAACCAATCATAGGCTTACAATCATTAAAACATACTGTAGGTACTGAAGCAATCCAATATGTACAATATGTGCAGCATGTATAACCCAACAATGCGTGCAAGGCTGTCACTGAGTGGAATGGGGAGTGGATGAAACAAGGGATGTGAGTCGACTTGCAGAAGTCAATTTGTTTGTTTAAGTGCTGGGGCTGAATATGTGCTGCTGATTGGTAGGCTGTTGTGACTGGAAAGATGGAGGACGCCAACAAGGGGAGGTTGAGAGAGGGACTGGAGTGAGCAGAACACTGGGGGCACATGGCTCAGCACAGCCAATAGGGCAGCTGAAGACAGAGATATTTAGAACACCATTCTGGTAGACCATCCCTAGTGTAAGGTCATCACTGAACGGAGCGAGGAGTGGACAAAATAAGGGATGTGAGTTGATTTGCAGGAGCAGATTCATTTGTTTAACTGCTGTGGGCTGAATATGTGCTGCTGATTTGTGGACTGTTGGGACTGGGAAGAGGGGCACACTGACATGGGGATGCTGATGGAGGGAGTGGAGTGAGCAAGACACATGACACAGCACAGCCAGTAGGGTGGCTGAAGCCAGAGGTACTCAGAGTACCATTTTAGTAGTCCAACCCCAGTGCAAGACCACTGCCAAGTGGAGATGGAGCAGATGAAACAGGGACTTGAATTGACTTGAGGGAACAAATTTGTTTGTTTAACTGCTGGGGGCTTAATACACACTGTTGATTGGTGGGCTGTTGGGACTGGGAGGAGGGAGGATGCCAACATGGGGAGGCTGAAGGAAGGACTGAAGTGAGCAGGACACCAGGGACACATGGCCCAGCACAGCCAATAGAGTGGCTGGAGTCACTATAACTTACCCATAGGGCCTAGAGATCCCAAAGTATAAGTGCCATGAAGCAGGAGTGTGACATCCGACTAGGTGGCTTCTGCAGGGCATCCACAGGAAGGACCGCAGGACATACTGGGCAGGGCATTGGGTAAGAGGGGGCACCAAGAGGTAAGTAAGTAAAGACTGCTTCCAGAGGGACTGGGATACCTACAGAACACATAGGGTGGTGACTACATCTCATAAAAGGGATTGGTGGTGGACACTGACTAGTCTCAGGTAAGCTATCAGTGACTGGGGTACAATCAGGAATAACTAGGAATGGAAACCAGAGGGGATGTGGGGACCAGGGAACTGGAACAGGCAGCAGCCTGAGAGGAGGCAAGGGGGGTGGAGAATGGATGAGTGGAGCATAAAACAGGAAGAGGCTGGGAGGGAGGTAAGTTGCAGTGGGTGTGGAGCAACCATCTTCTTAGGGATTTTGTGGAAAGCAGGGGGTTGTCCGGTGTATAGGCAGCTTGGTTAGCTTATACAGGATGTAGGGTGGCTGTGATGGCAGCTGGGGAGGGTACGTTGGAGAGGGTGGGGTGTGCAGCTGGGGCCAAAGGAGCAGATGATGGCTCCTCCAGGAAACACAACAGGTAGACATAGGACAGTGTGTGGAAGGGAGCAAATGTGGCCGGGAGTAGCAACTCTTCAAGGACAGAGGGGAACTGGGTTGAGAAAGTGGCAGATGATAAAGACTAGGGGCAATGGGAGGAAGGTATTGGAGCATGAACAAGGACAGGAGGGGCAGGGCAGTGGGGGAAGACCAGGTCATGAGGATGGATTTTAAGAATAGGGTCTCAGTGCTGGCCAATTTGGAGGAAAAGGAGTCTGGGGGTGAAGGCATTGAACACATGAAATAAAGGGTCACTAGCAGGGGAAAAAGGGGTGATAGAGTAGTAGGGAGGGAAGCCAAGGCACCAAAATGTAGCAGAGGGAAGGGGGATAGTAGGGCAGTGGGGGTAGGGGGTAGTAGAGGACACAATAAAGAATATTTTTGAGCTGCTGGAGGGATATAGCAGAAGGGAGAGGGACAGTCTGGGCAGAAAGCATGGAGGAGTGAGGGGAAAGAGATCAGATGTGGAGGAATCACTGGTGATAAACTGGGAGATGGGAGTGAGGGAGGGTGGGAGGAGGGGGGCTCTAGATCAGGTACAGAAGGAAGGGCATAACATGGGTGAAGGGTAGGTGATAGGAGAAATTCAATACTCCAATCGTGGTAAATCACTGTATGTAATGTCCCTGGTGGTCCAGTGGTGCTCCCCCCTGCCAGTTGCCGTGATCAAGGTGAATCGCCTAAGTAAATTCCTGGTGATCAGTGGCACCCCAACCCTCCCACCCATACAGGACCCCATGCCTCACCCCACTTCCATCATCAGCTGGCGGCTGCAACCCGCCGATACTGCTCCAGACATATGACAGGTACAGTATGGGCCAGAGAGCATACATACTAATGAAGTCCCAAATATGTGAATGACTTCATTCACATATTTGAACTGTCTATACAGTATGCCTGCAAGCTCATTGGTCCACACTGTGGACCAATGGGCTTACAGCCCATACTGTACCTGTCATATGCGAGGCAGCCTGGTGGTATGTGGGCAGGTTGCAGCGCCCACCGGCGATAGGGGGGGAGCAGGTGGGCATGGGTCATGTGTGGGTGTGAGGTGTGGGGGGTGCCACTGGATCACCAAGGAATTTACATTGGGTGATTCACCATGATCGTGGCAACAGGTGGGGGGAAAGTACCACTGGACCATCAGGGATGTTACATACGGCAATTTACCATGATCAGGGCTAGGGGCAGGGGGTACCACTAGACTACCAGGGAGTTTGTAAGGATATTTACTGGTGATAGCAGCAATGAGAGGGAGGGGAGTACCACTAGACCACCAGGGAATTTCTTAGGGTAATCAATGGCGAGCACTGATATGGGGCTGGGGATGCCCCTGGATCCCCTCTGCACACATCATTCTGTGCAGGGTGCCAGGCGCAATTTGCTGGGCAGCCCTGCACAAGGCATGCAAATGGGGCCATAATGACATGCAAATGGCCCCATTTGCATCTTGCATATATTATGGTGTCATTTGCATGCCCTCTGCAGAATATCGTGGATGATGTGCCCAGCGCAATTGCGTTTGCACTGGTGCATCCCCGTGCTCCCTATCTGTGGCTTGCACTGCGTCATGCACTGTCCATGCTATATTCAATGGTAATGCGCCATGGCGCATCACCATTGAATATCATCTGGTCCTGGCCCTGGCGCATCCCATTTGTGCTGTGCCCAGGCTTGCGCCACTGCCAGGCACAGTCTGAATATCCGGCCCTGTAAGTTAAAAACTTGAAACTGGAGAAAGCATGTAGCTTGGTCCAGACTTCAATAAACCTGTCAGTTTCTAGTTTCAAAAGAAAGCCATTTTTTTAGTTGCAGGTGAGCTAAAACAAAACAAAACAGAAAAACTTACCAAACAGTGAATTTTAGGGGTTTTGCAGATCTTTAACTTTGCTCCTCCAAACAGACAAACGACAAATTTTCATGATCCAGAGAACCTGGCCCAGTGTCCATGTCTTCCAAATTTCATACAAATTGGTTGAATGAAGGTGCAAAAATTGAGGTTTAATATTAAAGTGCTTACTTACTTAAAGTGCAAACTGAACTACACCTCTATAAAATATATACTGTGATAGTGCCTTTATTTTAGGGTTGAGTAAGCACTTTAATGTTAAACCTCAATTTCTGCACATTAATAACTTTACTCTCGTTTAACTGATTTACTTGAAATTTGGAAAGTACAGAGATGGTGCCAGATTCTCTAGGTCCTAAAAATGTTGCAGTCGGTTAACTGGGGGAAAAGTTACGGAGGAGAAAAAAACATAAAGTAAGACTTCTTTTCTCATCTTTAGCAAAAAAACTAAGATTTGAAACCTGAAACTTGCAGGTTTGATAGAGTTTGGCCCAAGGTGCGAGTTTTTGTGGTGTTTTTATCACCTAAACTAGTTTATAAAATATTTAAGAAAAACAGTTCCATTTCTGAGTGCTCAGTTAGAACAAGCATTTGTCAAGGTTGAATGTTCTCCACTTGCATTGCTGTCTTGCTCAGACATTTTTAATATATTTTACCCAGGATAGACCACGTGAGATGCACTCTCTCATTTTCAATGTTGTCCTGCTTTTACACATTTTTAAACTGTATTTCCCTAGTACAGGCCAGCTGAGAGGCAGTACTTATAATTTTCAGTGGTCTATACATTTTGACCCCAAATCTCCAACAGTAGTTTTATGACCTGATGTGATGATTAAGACAGGTGTAATTTTTTAAATCCTATCTAAAAGGTGATTTTGCAGTGTAACTACAAAAACAAGTTTTGGAGGGGATTTGAAAAATGATACCTTTCATGTTCTGGAGGTGGTGTAACACAAGGGATATGTTGAACATTAGGACCAAAATCTGCAACAATAGTTACAAGTAAACGTTGAAAAAATTCAATTGTTCTTCATAAGTTAGTTATTTTTTCACATTTTGACCCCAAATTTTCAACATAGTCGTTTTATGATCACACCTTCTGAACATGACAGGTGTCATTTATAAAACAGTGTCCAAAACATCATTTTGTGCCACAAGTGTGAAAACCCATTTTGGCCATGATTTGAAAATATTGAGAATTACCAAAGTTACACATATGCATTGAAAAATGTCAGTGTATGTTCATAACCCTGTTTTTTAATACCTTTACCCCAAATATTCTATGTAGCCTTCTTATGACACCACCTCATGAAAAAGGGTGGAGAAAATGTTTGAATCTTGCCAAAGGTGGTTTTGTACAGCAACCACAAAATAACTTTTTAGGATGGATTTGTGTAATTTCACCACCATGATTCATGAGGTGGGGTCCCAAAAAGGCCATGTTAAAAATCTGTGTAGAAAATACTAAAAAATGAACAAGTTATGAGGACAAGTTCAAAACCCATTGAAATACATTGAACTGCATACCTGATTTCCTCAGTTCCTGGTCCAGCACTGAAGAGTGAAGATGTGCCTCCAGTTCAGACATGATTACAGCATTGGACCCCCAGTAGATTTATAAGGCATGGGTAGGGTGGGGTGGGGTGGGGTGCGGAGTGCTGAGTAGGAGTAGGAGGGTCAAATGGGTCAGAGGTGAACATTGGGAGTGGACCAGCGGTGGCAACAGACATCAATTGATGGTTTCCTTTTTTACAAGATGTATAAAAAAAGACTACAAGGGATAGTTTTCTTTATGTCAGGTACTGATGCTGGGGATTGGGCACCCCAGTGTTGGTTTAACCTCTCGGGGCATGGGAAGTGAGGGGGAGGTGGGAGGAATACCAGGCAGAGGGTGTAATTACAGAAAGTAAAAAAAAAAAGGCTACTAGGGACGGTTTTCTTTATTTCAGGTACTGACTCTGGGGATTGAGCACCACAGTGTTGATGTCATGTTTGCTAGCACCAGGGGTGGGCTCCCTAGTGCCATGCAGTGAAAATGGGAGGGCTAGGTGTACTAACTGGCATGTTGGATTGGGCACCCCAATGATGAAAAATTAAGAAGAAAGGGGAAATCAATAGGTGGTGGGTGGGATACTTGACAGAGGGTGGGAGGGATTGTTTTTCCATTGGGGGAGGACCACAGCAGGCTGATCATGATGCTGATCAGTTCTGCTTGTTGGGTGGTGTTATGCAGATCAAAGGAAAGAAATGCCCCATGATTAGGGCAGGTTTTGTCTTTGAACTATATGAAGTTTCCACCCAGCAAGACCAGCATAGTGTCAAGACCAGGCTGGTTAATGACTGGACTGACACTGTTAAGCCTCTTGCAAACCATCTCGTTCTGGACTGACAGTGACACTTGTTCTGGACTGACAGTGACATATCTCTCAAAATCCATTATCATACTGATATGTTAACCCTTGCACAAGCACAAGGTCAAACATAAAAATCAGTGTTTTAAAAAAATAACAGAAATTTTATCAGAATACATTTGTGTTACAAGTAGCAGGGCTATTTCCAGACATTCATCTTACCATCAGCTGTGTTCAATCAACAAGGATTGGGTTACATGTCTGCACATAGCCCAGCCCCTGCTGAACATAGCTGTTTGTATTCTTTTCCTGACCATCTGCCATTAGCCAGATTAGCAGCCTAATGGATGTGAACTGGACACTGGAGTGCCCAACCCCCAATACTAGCTAAAGTTAAATGCTGGTTTATCCCCAATCTGTATGATTCCCTCCACCTCCTGACATTTAAATCTCCTGACACTGGTTTGCCCAGTCCCCCATGTTGGCATAGCTCTCCCCAAATGCAGCAGTCTCAGACACTGGGGTGCCCAACCCCAGTGCCCCCAAGTATCAAGCTGACACTGGAGTGCCCAATCCCCCATGTTGGTGAGTACCTGAAGTGAAGAAAACTGTCCCTCAATGTTTTTTAAAAACCTGAAATAAAGAAAATTGGCTGTCGTCTTGCACCAACATCCCCATCCCCCCACCTTCCCGACCCAACCATTCAGCACCCACCACCCCACCTCTTATCCTGTACTTACCTATCTGAGGTCCAATTCCATAATCCTCTCTGGACAAGAGGCATGTCTTCACTCTTCAAAGCTGGACTGGAAACTGAGGGAATCAGGTATGTGGGGTTAATGTATTTTAATGTGTTTTGAACATTTACTCATAACTGGGTCATTTTTATGTTTGCTTGAGCACATGTGCAAGAAACATGTTGCAGCAGCTTGCTGGAGTAGCGGGTTGTGAAGGTGCGGCAGTGTTCTGGCTAATGCCAGCAGTGCTTTTTGGGGCTGGTCTCTGTTATGCCAATAGAGGAGCACGCTGTTGATGACAGCAGTATTGCAGCTTGCCACTAACTTGAAAGAAATTTGCTGCTGCAATCAGGGAGCGCCTGTCTTTTAACAATCAGCTGTTTTTGCTGCGGAGGCAGTCCCTGATTCCAGCAGCGAATCACAGCTTGTCTTGTCTGGTGTCCCATTTCAACAAACATGGTGGTGGTTGTTGCCGTCCACCTCTCACAGTCCCCATGGAAGCCAACAGGGGTGCCCAATCCTCCTGTCAGCATGCCCCCTCCCCAGTTCATTTGCTGATGGGGAGCCCAATCCCCATTGGCATAATGTCCATGTAATAGTTTTGCCTGCTGAGGGGGTGCCCAATCCCCCTTGGCATCATGCACACCCCCAAACACAGACCCATTTTCTGTGCTGATGGGGGGCCCAAAACCAGTCATCTTCAGTCTCTCTCCCAAAAAAATACAGGTGGCACACTGGGAACCCACCCCAGTGTACCAAAAAAAAACTGTAAAGGAAAAACCTTCCCAGAATGTTTATTTTTTTTTGTAACCTGTAAAAGAAAAAACAACCCCTCGTTTTCTCGGTGCCCTCCCCAACCCACCCACCCTTTATGTACCCAACCTCCCCACATCCCCCCTCACCCCATACTTACCTTCGGAACATGACGCCACGATCTTCGGTGGAGCCAGAACACGTCTGCACTCTTCAAAGCCGACCATGAACTGAAAAAATGGCGGTAAGCTGCAAAATGGCATAAATGTTTTTTTTTTAACTTAGGTGGATATCTCAGCCATTTCTGTGAATTTTGGCACCAAATTTTCAACATGGAGTTCTTGGGACACCACCTCATGAATTCAGTCATTGCCATCTGGTTATCCAGTCCTGAAAGGTGATTTCCTGGTCACTGCGTGGAATCACCTTCCAGGACTGATTAATGAAACAACAGTGTCACTGTTCATGAGGTGGGTTCCCTAAAAGCCTATGTTGCAAATTTGGTGAAAAAATTCCAAAAAATGACTGTGTTACAAGCGTGCATTGTGCAGGTTTCCACGCACACTGGTAACTTCGCAAATTTGTAATATTCTCACTCCAGATTTTCCACACTGGCATTTTTTTCACAAATCCTTATGAACAGTACAACTGTCATTTTTCACATAGAAACATAGAATTTGATGGCAGATAAGGACCGCTTGGCCCACCTAGTTGCCCATTTTCCAACCTACTAGATAAGCTGCAAATCCTTGTTAACCAACAGCCTATCCCTTTCTACCCCCAACAAGAATTGCCTTATGTCTGTCCCATGCATTCTTGAATTCCCCCACTGTTTTTGACCCCATGACCTCCTCAGGAAGGCCGTTCCATGCATCCACCACCCTCTCTGTGAAATGACACTTTCTCACATTGCCCCTGAGCCAACCCCCCTCTATCTTCAAATTATGTCCCCTTGTTCTTGCACATCTCTTTTTCTGAAAGATGCTACCCTCTTGGGCTTTGTTGATTCCCTTGAGGTACTTAAAAGTTTCTATCATGTTCCTCCTTTCTTCAAGAGATACATATTAAGCTCCTTTAGTCTCTCCTTGTATGGCTTCTGTTGCAGACCCTGCACCATTTTAGTTGCCCTCATCTGGACTGCCTCCATCCTATGTACTAGAGATGGGGTCACCAGATTTGGATGTAGTACTCCAGATGGGGTCTCGCTGTCTGTACAGAGGGATAACAACTTCCTGTTTTCTACTGATGATGCCTCTCCCTATACATCCCAGTATTCCCCCAGCCATCCCTACTGCCTTCTCACATTGCTTGCTAATCTTTAGGTTGTCTGATATGATTACCCCAGGTCCATTTCCATTTTTGTTGTTACTACCCCCCCATTGTGTACTCTTCCCCTTGGTTTTGTTTCTCAGGTGCATTACTTTGCACTTCTTTGTACTGAATCCAAGCTACCATACTTCTGACCATTCCTCCAGCCTTGTCAAGTCCATTTTCATCCTTTTCACCCCTCTTGTGTATCAACCCTGTTGCAGATCTTTGTGTCATCTGCAAAGAGGCATACTTTTCCTTCCAGTCCCTCTGCAATGTCTCATAAAGACATTAAAAAGGACCAGACTCAGTACTGAACCATGCAGGCCCCCACTAGTAACCCCCCTTTCTTCTGAGTGGACTCCATTTATTATTACCTTCTGTGTGCTGTTGTCCAGCCAATGTTTTACCCAGGCTACCACCCTGGGACCCACTCCCAGGCTGGCTAATTTGTTTATTAATCTTTCGTGTGGGACTATGTCAAATGCCTTGCTAAAGTCTAGGTAGGCCATGTCCACAGCCCCTCCCTGGTCTACTACTTTGGTCACCCAGTCAAAGAAATCAATTAGATTCATCTGACATGACATTCCCAGTGTGAATCCATGCTGCCTTGGGTCCTGTGCCCCACTGGCCTCTTGGTACTCAGAAATTCTTTCCCCTCAGAAGTGATTCCATTATTTTCCCTACCACTGAGGTAAAACTGACAGGTCTATAGTTTCCTGCCTCTCTCTTGCTCCCACTTTTGTGAAGGGGATTCACATCCGCCCTCCTCCCAGTCCTCAGGTACCACACCATCCTCCCATGATTTGTTAAAAAGGGTAGCCAGTGGTGTCACTAGTTCTTCCCTTAGTTCTTTTAGAATTCTGGGGTGAATCCCATCAGGCCCCATTGCTTTGCCCACCTTCAGTTTTAGGAGTTCTTTCAGAACCCTTTCTTTTGTGAAAGGACTGGGATAGATCCCCCCTATCCAGAGTGCTTCCATTGATTAGATTAGGTACCTCCTCCTCTTCTTTTGTGAATACTGAGCAGAAGTATTTGTTCAGTATCCCTGATTTTTTACTGTCCCTCTCTGCCCACCCATCATCCCCTTTATTCATCCTCACTACCCCTCCCTCCCTTTGTCTTTCTTCACTCCCTAATGTACCTATAAAAGTTTTTATCCCCCTTCTTAACCGAGTTGGCTATCTTTTCCTTGGTTTGAGCCTTTGCTATTCTGACTGCCTTCCCTGCTTCCTTCTGCTTAAACTGGTATAGTTCTCTGTCCTGCTGCTTCTGTGTTTCCTTATACTTCCAAAATGCTATCTTTTTCTCCCCAACCTTCCCCACCACCGCTTTTGAGAACCATAGTGTTTTTTTCTTTCATTTTAATTTATTTGCTTCACACAAAGGCTTGTTGCCTCTGTGATGGCGGTTTTAATGTTTCAATATTGTTGCTCCACCCCCCTTCTAGCCTGTTTGCCAGTGCTTTTCTGAGGCACTCTCCCATTTTGACAAAGTCAGCCCTCCTGAAGTCCAGTACCCTCACTTTTGTATGGCTTGACTCTGCAACTGAGTTTATCATGAACCACACTGTTTGGTGGTCACTTGTTCCCAGATGACTACCCACTTCTAGATCTGAGATCCTCTCTCTGTTCCCATTTGAGAGTACCAGGTCTAAGATTGCTCCCTCCTGAATGGGTTCCAACACTAGCTGTCTGAGGCATGCCACCTGTAGGGCATCGAGAATGACCCTGCTCTTGGATGTGGCTGCAGCAAAGGTGCTCCATTTAACATCTGGCATAGTCAAGTCCCCATCAACAATATCTCCCATTTTTGTACCATCTTAAGGATGCCTTCTATCATTTCATACTAGGATTCATACTAGGATTGAATAGGAGCAAGATAGCCAAAAAGGCCCATAATATACTCCTATAAGTAATAATAGCTATGAATTTTGCCTGAAAGAATATAGTTGTCCAATCATCTTTTATATGTTGATTTAGAGTCACTAATAATTACTTCTATTGGTAAGGAATTCCATAACTTGATTATTGTTACAGTATAAAAGAACTTACATGGAAGAAAGTTAAACTTCTTTACTTGTAACTGCACAGGATGTCCCCTAGTGTTATGGATTGAATCCTTAAAAAGAAAACCCAGGTTTGTTATTAAATATGGATCATTAACAATACTGTACATGAGAAGAAGCTCTCCCCTCAAGCGTCTAGTTGATAAAGACATAAGTTCAAAGAAATTAGTCTTTGATCATATGAAACGTCCCTTAGTCTGATCACCATTTTAGTATACCTTCTCTGTACTCCTTGTGATGGTCTGGAGGGTGTTCTGTGAAGTGCTCTATCCTAAAGGTGGTAGAAAGAGATGAGCGAGGCACCAAGGTCCGAATTATGTGGATAGGATAACTGTTACCCAGACAAGGAGAGGCAGGAGTCAACTTAGTGCTTCAATGACCGCAGGGCGTTTATTTTGTACCAAGGGTAGAGAGACACAGTCACAACAGGAAGGATGGGTTGCCCGAGAACAATAGGGCAATAAACAGGAAAATACTTTTATCTACCACTACTAAGGTTATTACCACAAGAATAAACTTTAGGCCTAATGCCACTCTTATTCTGACACTATTCTATACCTCAATACTCTAAATGAGAATCAGGTGACATAAGCTACTCAGCACTGTATTAGGGTAATTAGCATCACACATTTCCATAAAAGTTCAGATATTACAAGAGTCCAGAGATCCGGCGTCTTCGTGTACACCGTCGTTCTTTGTTGGTAGCTACAAGGGAAGTAAAACAAAACTGTAGAACCCTAATCTCAATTCCCAGCAAGGACCTAGTTAAGGCCACAGGGATGATGAGAGGTTTGGTAAACAGACCATATATTCTTCGGCAAAAGCCCACTCTCTCCAAGGCTGCCGGAATGTAGAACCAGAGCAACTGGTTCCTGAAATAACACACTGAAAACAAAGGGTTCCTTGGCCAAAACCCACTTCCAGGGTTGCCAAGGATGAAGATAGATCAAGAACTGCATGGCGATGAATCCAATGGAGGACTACCACGACCTGACTGATGCTGTGGCACTCCAAGGGCCAGCTGAACTCGGAAGGAACTCTGACAGGACCAGGAACCATAAGAATCTGAAGAGATGATGGTTGATCTGCAATCCTAGGATCAGGAACTAACACAAAACAAAGAAACGGCGGATGCGTCCCATACTGGGCTTCGACGGACTCGACTTTTCGGTAAGCGACCATGGGAGCCAGACTAGGTTCTCAGGATGACTCCTCTTCGTGAACGGGGACCAACCGGTATCTGGAACAGGAACCATACAGAACTTTGACTCGGCACGGCTGTCGTGATGCATTTCGGAGGACGCATTTCTCGTGTGAAAACAAGAAAACGGCGGATACGACTGGTACGACTGGCGACAGACTCGACTTCGGAGGACGACACAGACGGACGTGATGAGCTGATGGAGGATCTCCCAGGAGTGAAAAATGCTGAGAGGACGTCTTCTTCTGAGTAGAGACTGATTCTGCTTACGTGGTGTTACAGACCACACTATGGGACTGCAGTGTTGTAGAAGATTGAGACTGTCTTCATACAGTAGTAACCATATAACTGAATAATGCCTAAAGAACTGTGGAATGATACAATAATTTGCCGGAGGAGGGCAAATTATAACTTCAGGAGTAACTATTACTGATGAGGGCCAATGTCCAGGTGCTTAGAGCAATAGTTCAGGTACTTAGGACAATAGTTCAGGTACTTAGACCAATAGTTCAGGTACTTAGGGCAATAGTTCATGTACTTAGGGCAATAGTTCAGGTACTTCGGGCAATAGTTCAGCAATAACAGTACAGTAATTACAGTAGTTTCACAGTATAGGCAATCGAGAACTCTTAGATGAACCCCTGTTCCTAAATGTAGGGTCTTCCTGAATAGGATCTCTTTCTGGACGTCGTGGCTAAGGAATCCTATAGTACCACTAGGCTGGTTTGCCCTATTCCGCTAGGCTGGGGCCTCCCTTTAGTACCACTAGGCTGGCTTGCCCTATTCAGCTAGGCCGAGGCCTCCCTTTTGTACCAAGCTTTACCTCGGGCCTAAAGCCCTACTTTTACCTCAGGCCTGATGCCCTTCATTATCTTGGGCCTGGTGCCCCATGTTACATTGGGCCTGGTGCCCCACTTAATACTGGGCCTGGTGCCCATTTAAATACTGGGCCTGGTGCCCCACGTTACTTTAGGCCTAGTGCCCCACTTGCAACTGGGCCTGGTGCCCTACTTTACATCTGGGCCTGTCTTGCCCTTTTAAATCTGCAGAGTGGCAGGGCCTCTTTAAATCTGCAGGCTCCCAGAACCTGCTGTCATTAGTAACTAAAACCCTGCCCGAGTCCAGCCCCCTTATGAATATTCATGAGGCCTATGCTTGGCCTTAGTGTCCTGGCCCCTCCCTGTGGGTGTCGCTAACCCCACCCCCTTATGAATATTTAACAGGGTCCTATGACCCGCTGCCCCTGCGGCGCTTAGCCACTCCTCTAAGTGCCTACTGCGCTTTTCTAAATAAAAAACAGTCTCTTTGGACAGGCGATCAGCACGTAGCACATGCTGCCGCCAACTCACCGCTCCGACGAGCTGCTCCGGGGACTCAGGAGGCAAACAGGAGGTGGGAGGTGTGCTGGCAGAGGGAGGGAGTATACAGGCGAGGGGGGATGACCAGGGGGCCTCAGGCGGTAAGCAGGGAACTCGACAATCGGGCGCTTCTCTGCCGCAGTGGGACCGAAATTTAACTTTTAAAACACTCGGGGGCTAAAACAACAAAACGGAGGGTGTACAAGCCCAAAACCACGGCTAACAGTCATTTTTCATCTTCGTGGTGCTCCGATGGCACCACCTACCGCAGGACACAGCAGAGCAGGGAGGCTTCAATGGACTGGAGGAGGGGAATCACCACGGAGTCAACAGGACCGGCTTTACAACTCCAGGTAAGCCACAAGTCCCTGTTGCACTCCTGTGATCCTCTCTACTCCACAGCCCAGCAACAACTGACTAACTGTAGAATTATTTTTTAAACTTGAACCTCCCTGTGTTCTAGATTGGCTGGAGTGGAATGCTGTGCATGAGCCACTCAGCACAGCATTCCATCCAGGCCATTGTGACATATTTTGCCATTAAAATCTGTCTTTTGACCATGCTGTAAGAGCACAGGGCACTTTTCTATTATTTACAGTGTTTTCCTTTACAAGGAGGTGAATCTTTTATTTTCAGGGGCCTCTTAACACAGTATCCTGCTGCCTACACCTACAGCTGGTACCCTGAGCACCTGTGAACCCTTAGTTTATTTATTTATTTTATTTTTTCTGGGATGCCCCAACTTTGGGGCATTACATCCTTCTATTAGTATAATGCCCTTTTTCCTAAAAGGACACCATAATTGGGAGGAATAATCTAAGTGCGGAAGGACATAAGCTCTGTACAATGGCATCAGAGCCTTGGCATCTCTTGATACAATATTGCATTTCATGGACCATATCACTCAGTTTGCCCTAAGGATGCTATCATTTAAATGGGAGGTTGGGAGAAAATCTTCGGAGATAAACACACCCTTGTCCATTAGCTCCCCCTGAGATGGGGGTCTATATACAACTCCTGTGTGGATTGTGGTGCCATTTCCAGTCTCCAGGGTGACCCACAGTGCCTCCTCTCCTCCCTGTTTACTGTTTTGTTTTGTTGCTTTGATCCCTTCCCTTACATATAGAGCTACTCCTCCTCCTCTTCTATCCTCCCTGTCCCTCCTATAGGATTGTGTACCCTTGTATGTTGACATCCCAGTCATGGTTCTCTGTGTACCATGTTTCTGTGACTGTCATGATATCCAGGTATCCCTCTTCCATCAAGGCTACCAGTTCAGGGAGTTTGTTACCTAGACTACAGGCATTGGTACTCATTACCCTCCATTTCTTGATGGCCTCACCCCTTTTTGCCCCATCCCTGTCCTTATTACCATTGCCTTTTTCTCCATTTACCACTGCTCTTCTCCCTATTGACGTCTTTATCTTGGTGTTTACCTCACTGCCTACCCTGATTTTTGGGGAGGGTTAGAATTTCCCTTCTCCTTTTCAGTGCCTCCCTCCTTGACTAGTTTAAATGCTTGCCAATGAAGCATTTATACCTATCAGCTAGGATCCTGGTTCCCCTCCTGGACAGATGCAGACCATCATGCCAGTATAAGCCTGCATCCTTCCAGGTGGACCCCCAGTCCCCAATGAAGCCAAAACTCTGAGCTCTGCACCAGTTTTTCAACTATTGATTGAATCCCATGGTGTGGAGCACCCTAGCCTAACCCATGCCACAGACAGGTAGTACCTCTGAGAAGGTTATCATGCCTGCTACTTGTCCAAGGTCCCTCCCCAATTCCACAAACTCCTCCTGCACTGTTCTGATCCCTTTTCCAGCCAGGTCATTTGTCCCTAGGTGGACAATGACATCCAGCTCCCTCCCCCATGCAGCTGCTCCTGCGATGCTGAGGATTCACTCTCCCTGTCCCTCCAAGTCATGACGCCAGGCAGGCGCCTTACCTCCCTCTTCCCTACTTCTACCCTCCTAATAGTGGAGTCCCCCACCAGGAGTTGTTTCCTTCCCCTGTGGGATCCCATGCCACCCTTCTGAGGGTCTTCTTTGTGTAGGTTCCCAGCATCCTGCTTGGTCTCCACTGCAGGTGCCTCCATAGAGGAACCACACTGTGCTGGAGTGACATATGAATTGTGGAGAGGTACAACTGGAGGGATGTGCCTCTCTTCCACCATCCTCACCCTCCCTGAGCCCACTGTGGTCCAACCACTCCTCTTTCATGGCAACCTCTGAGGCAGCGGCAGTGGCCTCATGGTCCCTGGCAGGAGAGGAGGTACCCTGAATCCTGCCCAACTCTGTCTGGAGATAAGCAACGTCCTCCCTCAGGCCAGAGAGGTGCCTGCAGATGGGACAACACCACATGCTCCAGAACATCTCCCAGAAGACTTCTGCTCCACAGCCACTGCACTGCACCACTCCCATCACATCTTATTTGTGGACCCTTTACTGTTGTTTTGTATACTTACTCTTTCTTCTCTCTATTTATTTATTTATTTTTATATAACTTTTTTTTCCTCCCTGCTTTCCTACTGCCTCTGTGCCCTTAAAGCTCCTGATCATCCCGTTCTGAGACAGGAAGTTCCTATATTCCTCAGTAGTCTCCTTCTTACTTGCTCAGAGTCAGACCTCCAGGAGCTGGGGGGGTGGGGGGATGGAGAGCCATTTCCTCCATTGAATGTGCACAAGGGTGTGGTGCTAGGAAAGTCACCATAAGCCGGAGAGGCTCAAAACATGTTAGGCAGCAATACCGCATTGTATGCTTTTAATTAATAAAAATGTTTGTATGCAATCTCTAGTGCTTTTGCGTTCCTTGTGGATTTGTGCGTGTGGGAAACCTCTGGGGATGGAAAACTACTCTTTTGCTTCTAGGATGGTGAGTCTTTTGTGCCTCTGATCACTTCCTTTCTGTTTCCAAACAGGAAGTTCCTGTTGTCAGTCAAATCCTGTGCCTATAAAAGTAGAACTGGCTATACGTGGGGAAGGGCTATATAGTCCCAGTAGAGTAGTACAGTTCTAACAGCATCTCCTTCTTCTTGCTTCTCTCTGCCAAAAGCTATCTAGGACAGTTTTTAAATCCAAAATGCCTGGATTCCTTCTGCTTAAGCCACCCCACCTAATTCAGTTTCCTTCTACACCTAGCTAACTGCACAGATAACAATTCTCTTCACCCAACTCAGTCAAACACACTAACTCTTTTTTTTTGTTTGTTTGTTTTTAACCTAAATTGAAGATCCCAGTAGTAGAGTTCTTGTTCTTTAGTCCCGGTAGAATAGGACAGTTCTAACAGCATCTCCTTCCTCTTGCTGCTCTCCTGGCTGAAATGTGTTTTCACTCATCCAGCACACAATAGCGCGGTAGCTGTGGGAAATCAGTATTCAGGACAGATTAAGAAAATCACAGTGACACTGGACATAAGTGGAGGTCCCAAAATGCCTATATTGAAAATTTGGTGACAAAAGTCCATAAAATGACTATGTTATGAGCCTGCATTGCACAGTTTCCATGCACACTCATAACTCTGAGAATTTATAATATTTTCACTCAAGATTTTTAACACTGTAATTTTTGTACACCTCCTTATGAACAGTACAGCTGTCATTTTTCATATCCTGCCCCAAATGTGTTTTCGCACATCTGGCACACACAATGGCACGGTCGCTGTGGGAAATCAATGTTCAGGACAGATTAAGAAAATCATAGTGACACTGTTCATGAGCAGAGGTCCCAAATGCCTATGTTGAAAATTTGATGAAATAATTCTACTAATAACTATGATTGAGTGTACATTGCACAGTTTCCATGTACTCTCGTAAGTTTGAGCACTTTTAAAATTTTCACTCCAAATTTTCAATATTGCCATCTCTTCACCCCTCTATGAATGGTACAGCTGTTATTTTTCACATCCTGCCTGAACTGTGTTTTCGCACATCTGACACAGAATGGCACAGTCGCTGTGGGAAATCAACATTCGGGACAGAGTCACAAAATGACAGTGCCACTGTTCATGAGCAGAGGTCACAAATGCTTTCATGAGGTGGGGTCATAAAAAGGCCACATTGAAAATTTGTAGTGCAAATATCAACAAACGCTCGGGGCATTAGGGTTTCTAACCATAACGTCCCACCCTGTACAGACTGACAGGCATCAAGGGTGTGCCTTTGGATTGCCAGCTGTAATGCTCATTCCATTCCACCCCCACCCTCATCCTGAAGCCAGTGACAGGCATCGAGGTGTGCCTTGGACTCTTCAGCCCCAGAGTTCACCCCATTCTCCTTTACTGCACTCATTTCAGCGAATGTCCTTATGGAATGGAGTGACTGTAAAGCCGAACACCCCAAGGCACACTTCAACTCTGTCTGCAGGGTGGAGGTGGGGTTGGCATGAGTGCAATACCACTGCCATTCCTAGTCTGCATTTGTCCAACTCCTGCACTTCTAATGCTAATATCAACAAGCAAACATTCGGCATTAACAAATGCTTGTTTTTTTTTTGTTTTTTTTTCTCTGAAATTGTCAGCATGGCTTGTTTGGGACACCACCTCATGAACAAGGAAGGTGAAAGTTTTCAGATATGGCCTGAAAAGTGATTTCACGGTCACGCTACAAAATCACTCTTTGGGCAGGATTTGAAAATTTTCGCCTACCAGGTTCGTGAGGCAGGGTCATAGGAAGACTATTTTGAAGATTTGGGGTCAAAATATTGAAAAACAAGAAAGTTATGAAGATATATTGAAATTTATCAACACTCACATATAACTTTGGTCATTTTCAGTATTTTGACAGCAAATGTTCAACATAGCTATTTTTTCAAACCACCTCATGAACTTGGTGGGGTCTCATTTTTCAGATCCTGACCAAAATGTGTTTTCACACTTGTGGGGTGAAATTATGTTTCATCCAGAATTTTCTAAATTATACCTGGCATGTTCATAAGCAGGAGTCATAAGAAGACTATGTTGAAATTGTGGGGTCAAAATATCACAAAAAAAAAAAAATGATGAAGTAACTGTTTGCAGGGATGGCCTTTGTCCCAATGGGGACAAAATTGCCTTCCAGTGCCTGTGACTTAAGTTGGATATGAGCTCAGTGAGCCAGCTGAACAGGCTGAGGCCAAGGCATTGTGGCATGTGGCACTGCCTGCAGCCTGGGGCAAGACAGAGCAGTGCTCTGGTGCACACATGACACCTCGTGGCAGGCCGGAGAGCATTTCCTCACAAGGGTTGATGCGTCTTGAATCCCATGGGCCCATGCATTGTATCAAGATTATCTCCAGTATTGTATTTATTCATTTTGTATAGGTCCCAAAAGGACTTGAATGAATGAGGATATGATTCCACAACCATAAAGAAGGGAAATTAACTGCAAAAAAACGATGGTAATACTGACATTAGGGTTGAAGAATGCAAAGTGCACAAAGTAAGGAAATAAAAAAACATTAAGGCTTTGGGTCTCCAGAGTACAGGTAAATCAGTGGTGGGGTCTTTCTTGGGTTTTCAGGACCCCCTCCCTTAAACAAACATGGTCAGACATGATCTATTTTCTTTGAAGAAAGCTGTGACAGATTCTGTTTTCAACATGTGGCAAACCAAACTTTTCTACCTTGGAAGAATGTATCGCTGTGAGGCACTGGCTTGAAGCTGTACCTTGTGTTTCAGACAGAAGGCCACGAGTTGCAGGGAAGTGGCTGTAGCTGGCAGCAATACAAACATATCCATCACTGTCAACTCAATATTGATACTACGTTGTCACCATTTAATGAAGCATTTTGATATATCATGCAAGGACACACTGGGTGGGATATTCAAAACAGTTGCGCATGTCTCAACTGAGATGCGCTGGCACAAGTGTGGTAATGAGCCATGGAGTGATATTCAGTGGGAGCCATTGCACAGCACAAGTCGCAGTGTGCCACTCCACAACCCTAATGAAGGTATGCGCGAGTGCAGGGGGCGTAGCCATGAATAAGCGGCACAGTGCGATATTCAACAGCAAGCAAACGGCACAAACATTGAGCAACAGGGACTTGGGCCAAGCAAACTTGAGCCCATAAAAAGAGGGAGCAAGCAAGGGACAGAGGCTTGCACCACAGGGGAGCTAGAGAGAGGGAGAGGGAGAGCGAGTGGGTGGGCTAGACAGCAAGAGGGGTGCAAGACAGAGACAGAGGTGGGCAGGGAGTGCAACAGAGTGTGGGACTGGGCATCTGACAGTGATTGTGACTGCGTGTGTGAGCGAGTGTGTGTGTGCATGTGAGACAGGTGCAGAGGCAACATCCGCAGCGTGTGCCTGTGATACCCAGCACAGGAGGGGCAACATAAGTGCCCAGACGGGTGGGAGGCATAGGCTACAGCCAACAGGCTGCCAACTGGGAACCCCATACACAGGTTCACACCCAGTGCCGGGGCACACTCAGCAGCACACAGCCAGGGGTGCCTGGGGAGACAGCCGCCCGGGGCCGCAAGACTGCCCAGGCCATGGCCAGTGCCATCTTACAGATGGAGGCAGTAATGAGGGGTGTGAGGAGGTAGGATGTGGAGCGGCGCAGCTGTGGAAGGGCCCATTGGCTGTATGCCAGGACCGGTGGTACCGTGCCCGCACCACCTTCAAACAGTACAGTGATACAGAGATCGTGGGCCAGTACCACCTGAACTGGGGAATTCTGAGGCAGCTCTGTGAGCTGTGCAGTGATGAGATGCAGGCACCCACAAGACAGAGCCATGCTCTGTCGGTGGAGACCAAGGTCACAGCTGTCATTTGTCTGCTCACCATGGGTACCTTCCAGAGGCCAACAGGGGACACCACAGGCATAACCCCATTGGCCGTGTAACGGCGCCTCACCAAATTCCTCAATGCACTGCTGCCACATGCTGTGGAATACATCCAGTTCCCCAGTACACAGGCAGAGTGTACAGTGACCATGCAGGAGTTCCACAGGGTGGTACGTATGCCTGGCATGCTAGGGACCATTGACTGCACCCACGTTGGCATCAGCACAACACCTGTCCTGGAGGGGGGTAGCCTACATCAACAGAAAGGGCTACCCCAGTGTCAACTGCCAGGTGGTGTGCGATGCCAGGGGGTGCATAACCAATGTCTGTGCCACACACCCTGGTGGAGCACACAATGCCTTCATCTGGCACCAGTAAGCACTGTGCCACTGGCTACCTTGTAGGTGAGTATGCTGTGGAAATGGGCAGCCTGGCACAACAGGGCAGGGTGTGGGGGATGCTAGGCCAGGGGCACCAGAGGGTGTGGCCTGGAAGACAGAGGCATTCAGCAACACAGACCACCATGCTAACCACACATCTCTACACACAGGTGGCAGTGGCTACCCACTCTGGCCCTGGCTGCTCATCCTATACTGACATCTGTCAACCCCAGCGCAAGGAGCAGTACAATGAGGCACACGCCAGCACATGGAACATCATCGAGCGTGTGTTTGGGCTGCTGAAGGCACGGTTCCATTGCCTGGACAGGTCTGGTAGTGCCCTACAGTACAGTCCCTCAAAGGCCTGTGGCCTATTCCTGGCCTGCTGTATACTACACAACATGGCCACCGACTGTGGGATAGCTGTCGAGGTCGATGAGGGGAACAGCAGTGGGGATGATGTGACTGCCGGGCCAGGTGGTGGTGAGCACCCCCCCCCCGGGCAATGGGAACCCTGGCTGAGCAGGATGGCCCAGCAGCACTAGGACACAATTGCAGAAGAGCACTATGGTGCACGCAGTTAGGTGAACATAACTATATGCATGTCCTAGGGACCAAGGCACAGCATACAGGCATACAAGGGCAGGCCCTGGGACAGTAACGGCTGAAAGGGAGTGTGGCCATGCGTGGGACTGGGACTCCGTGGAAGCACTTAGCACAGCACTGCATACCCCACCCACACACCCCCACACACACAAGCACATGCACACAGGTACCAACTTGCGTGCACCCAGTGGCCGCCACCAGGTGTGTGTCAGACTCTGAACATCAGTGCACAGTAGCAGTCAGTGCTGTGCTAGCATCTTTGTGCACACACCACAGTGGCCAGCAACCAGGTGGGTGTGCACAAGGCCTGCATGCAGCGTCAGCCATGGATGCCATGTTCCTGGAACACACATGCACACACCACACCAATGTGCACACAGGGCAGCAGCAGACAGTGGATGGGGAGGTGGATGGTTCAGGACCACCGCACGGTCGCACAGCCACCGCAGACACATGGACGGCCCCGCCGAAACTGCCCAGCAGATACCGGCTGTGCGACGGCCACAGGGGGTGTCTGTGATGGTCCCCCAAGGGTGTTACTGCGGAAAAGCGACCGGTTCCTCGCAGGTGTCTGCAGGCTCCTTAACATGCCCACTCCAGGTGTGCCCAGAATGCCCACAGTGGATATCAACATCAACACAGATGGGGTCACATGGCACCATGACTGAGGGATGGAGACTGCACTCTGCAGTGTCTGCGGCCGCTGGCCATGCACCATGGTGGTCAGTGGTGCCAGACCGGGCCATGACAGCAGCAATAAGCCAATCCAGGGCTGTGGTCGTGTCCTCCCGCATACATGTGTTCTCAGCCAGGAGCTGTTCAAAGTCCCTGTCATGCCTCGCTGCTGCCTGGCGCAGCTCTGCATGAAGGGCAAGCACCCCTGCCATGACCAGCACCTGTTGCTCCACAGAGGCCCATAGCAGAAGGGTGTGCTCGGTCAAGGAGTCAGTGCCCTGGGGGTCATGGGCACTGCACCGACACATGGGTGTTGCTCAAACCCACAGCCTAGACCCCCACGCTGGTGGGTGCTGCACAGCGGGGCCCTCTTGGGTCTGCACATTCAGCGGTGCACCACCGGCAGGCACAGCATCCAGCCCCCCATCGGCACCATCCACCTGCTGCAGCTGCTCCTCCAGCCGCTGTGCATTGAGCAGTGCTGGTGTGGCAGCCTACCACTGCCACCCCCAACAGCTGGTGCTGCATTGTTGGTGGCCATGGAGACACCAGAGGCGGAGGCCGGTGGCTATACAACCACCACCAGGGTACCGTCTGTGCTGCCGTGGTGGGTGTGTGGTATGTGTGCCTCCTCCTCAATGGCCATACTGCTAACCAGGATGGTGGACACATCGTCATCGATCCTGGACCTCGCCCCTATCTGTGTCTCGGCATACAGGATGCCGTGGCTGGTATCATGCTGAAACACAGCCAGGGTCTCATCTGCAACCATGCCACAGGCATCTGGATGGCCAGCGGTTTTGGGCTGCATACATTCCATCCCTCGACCACCAGTGGAGGTGGAAGGATGGTCCTGCGGGTCCAGGACCACCCCTATGGCAGACACCCCCACCCCTGCAGCTGCATGCAGGTGCTCTGGAGCTGCAAGGGAATGCAGTCGCATCAGTGTAGCTGGCACACACCCCTACCCCCTGCTCCAGGTGCTGCCGTACCTACCATGCAGTGATGGGCTGTCTCCTGTCTGGAAGTCGCCGCCGGATACCCCCTCAATGGTGCTGCACCACATGGTGGCAGCCACCATCTCCTCCTGTGGTATCAGCTGTGGCATGTCAGGCTGTCCACCACCTGTGGCAGCACATGCGACCCTGATGGCAGCCACCTACTCCTTTATCCGCCTCCGGTCTGTGCCGACCTTCTTCTTGCACTCCTGCACAGTCCTTTGATGGATGCCCTGCTGGTTCACAGCTCTGGCCACACCCTCCCATACTGTTGCCTGGGCCTGTGGAGTGCCTGTCGAGTCACTCAGGAGAGGCTCCTGGTCCAGGTAGGCCTCGAATAGGGCATCAGTCTCTGCCGTCGTGAAGTTGGGCCTGCGCTTCCATGCAGGCCCAGGCTCCTCAACCTCCTTATGTTCCGACATGCTTTGTCCTGTGGGGATAGACATGTGGTCATTATCTACAATTCACACCACCCTCCCATTCCACTGTCCTGACAGCCCCACAGCCTGGTGTCTTACCTCTGAAGGATGCAATACCAGTCTAGAACCTGTGCAATCCCGCAAAGCCTTTATAGCACATTGCATGCAAATGAGGGGATGCGCCACTGTAATGAGATGGAAATGCCTCCGTTGCGCTGCGGTTATGCTGATGACCTAATCTGCATATGCCGGCTGAATATCATGAATCTGAGCATGGCGCAGTCGTGTAGGTCATGCTCAGGTCATGGCACAACATTGTGACATGCGCAATAGGACAGGCAGTGCTCATGCGCACGTTGCTGATGTGGATGCCCCCTGCGCAGCCTATGCAGAATGTGCAATACTCATTACAGCACTCAGCCGCTATTGGGCATATGGCACTCATGCACTGTGTTGCCTATGGTGCCCTGGAACCAATGACCTGTGTACCGTGGCGCCCACATGCCCCTATTGCACACCATGCATGGTGGGCCCAGTCACACTGTTGCGCATGGTGTGCCTGCCGACCCTTGACCCCACGGTTGCCCTTTGCCCTTCAGGTGCACTGCAGCTTGTGCCAGTGCTGCATTGGCCATATTGTGCAATTGGTGATGACAGTGCATCCCCATGTGCAGTGCACATCACCAGCATGTGTGGCCCGTGCACTACTGGGCACCACTTTGGATTTCCCACTGCGTTTTGGCCATGCCACACTGCAGCACTGCCAGGGCAATGAACTGGTCCCAGGTTGAACTACTCAACCTTGTGGTCCTTGTGGAGCCACATGCAGGTCATCTGTTTGGCCATGTGCCTCTGGATCGGCCATGGTCAGAGATGTGGCAGGAGGTGGCTGATGGGCTGGAGGAGGCCACAGGGTCACGGTGCAGCAGTGAGTAGTGCTGCCACTGCTACAGGGACCTGCAGCAGAGGGACCCTGAGATGCTACAGACACTACTGGCATGCATCCAGAGGGGTAGCATTCCACAGCCAGGTAAGTGCTCTATGCCCATGTCCGTGCCCATCCAGTGTTCTGAGGGACCAGCAGGGTGGCACACCATGCTGCGGGGGGGGCTGTGGCTGCACGTTGTGTTGGCCGTGGTGGTGCACCATGGGTGTGCTGTGCCACCATGCTGCTGCTGTGCTGGGACAGGGTGCACACTGTGCTGGGAGGAGGGCATGACCTTGAATTCCATGTTTCTATGTATAGTATAAATAAATGTAGGTTTCACATTGGTAGGACTAATGTGATGTATCAAGCCTAAAACTAGGAGTGTATTAATAAGCTTGTTTTATGAGCTTTAACATGACTAGCAGATACCAATAGAATTCTGTTTATAATCCCCCCCCCAAAATGTGGGTGCAGGTAGTTGCGAAGTATTGTCTTCATCTTATGACAGCCTTTAGGTTACAATGGTAGGCTTTTGTATTATGTATTAGAAGTACAACAGCGCATTGGTCAAGTATTACTTTTTTGTCATCTTATGTTGCATCATCTCAGATTAATTTATATAGCCAGAAAAGCAATAAATAAACAGGTACCAAACCTTGCAACAGGGCTCGCTGCTACACCTGCAAATTTATTTCCAGTGTAACTGAGATTCGGGGGCCTGCAGGTGTCTTTCACATCACCAAGGAGTTCTCATGCACCTCCACTAATGTAGTGTACTGTATTCTTTGCAGGAGGTGTTCGGCTATTTACATCGGAGAAACTGGTAGGCGTCTTGCTGACCGTTTCAGGGAACATTACAGAGCGGTCAGGAATGGTGAAACTGCTAAACCCATTGTATCCCACTTTATCTCCAGGGACCACAATGTCAATGACCTTTCTGTTTGTGTCCTTCAGCAGGGCTTCCGGGATCCTAACCATAGAAAAAACATGGAAGCCAAGCTGATCATCCGCCTTGGCTCCCAGCAGCCCTCTGGTTTAAATGATAGACTTATTTTCCACTAACATCTTTCAGCCTCCCCTTTTTTTCCCTAAAGTCAATTTGTTTTTGTACTGATTTTTTTTTTTTTTCATTTTCACCATATGTCTCCATTTCTGTCTCCTTCTCACACATTTGTCACCTTTCAGCCTTCTTACAAGGCCCTGTTAATCAGTCTCTACCTGGGAACTTCCCCAGCTCTTTCTCTCCCATTATGTTTTATCTTTCCCATCATCACCTTTTTGTTTCACAGATTCTCTCTTAATCTTACCATTTATTACTTCTTCTCCCTTAGCCTAACCCTTCTTCTTTCTCCACATATATATCTCTCTCATTTTACCTCTCCTCTACACTAACTTGTTTTTTTTCTCTTTTAGATATTTCCTGAAGAAGACCTAAGGTCGAAACGTAGATTTTTAACTCTATTTTCTATTTTCAGCGTGCATTTAATATAACCATTTTGTTTTGCTTTTAGACCACATGCTGACGCAGCGCCTTGTCTTTGTTTTAATAAATTGATAAGATA
The DNA here is from genome assembly GCA_016271365.2 of Neoceratodus forsteri. Lineage (NCBI taxonomy): Eukaryota > Metazoa > Chordata > Ceratodontiformes > Ceratodontidae > Neoceratodus > Neoceratodus forsteri. The sequence continues at coordinate 481,572,479 of JADMNL010000023.1, forward strand.
TATCAGCACTTTACAATAATGCCCCATGTTATTTGACTCTCAACAACAGATTTAGGTTGTGGGGCTGCTGTATAGATTCAGGGGACATAAGATTAGAAAATGTATTTATTTATTATTTATTATTTTCTAGGATTAACACCTGTGAGCTGCAGTTCTTTACATAGGTTCGACATCAGAGATTAATATACAGGAGAAAAACAGTACATAGTTGGTAATAGACAGAATAATAATTAAAATCAGCTGTTACAAAGGGATAAGTAACAATCACAGCAATTAGGAAGCTAAGCAAAACAATGCAATAAACAGTGTGCCTATGAGCTCAAAATAGTTTCCACAGGTACAATGAATAACATCAGGATTTGGGGAGGACAACACCCTTGGCACAGTACAATGGATGCCAAGTACGTATTTACAAGCAAGGGGAGAGAATATAGCCCATAAGGCCAAGTCAAAATGGAGGACGTTTGAGTTGAGAGACAGGGAGAGGGCTAGGGAATATGGGAATGGAGGAATGGCCAGAGTGGCCAATGGGGGTGCAGCTAGGTAAGGATAGAGGAGACAAGTGGAGGAGAGATGGTAGAAAACAGCCCTGAAAGGCATACTCAGGGATGTGGAAGGTAGGTGAAGTGGGATGCAGAGGCAAAAGGTGAGGAAGGTAAGGAGGGAATCGATGGATGAAGTGGGGACTGGACTTCCAGGTGGATTTTTCAAGGAGATTCATGTCCCTGCTGTTACTAATTAGCAGAAGCCGTCACTGCTGGCATTAGCAACCAGGTGCTGTCTGTAACTAAAATGGTGAGAAACTAGCTGTGGCTGACTGTGATGGTATATTTTATTTCAGTGGGCAATTTTTTTTAAGTTTATATTTCATCGGCCTTTTATTTTCTAAAATATACATTTGTAGCTCTTGATCTGCCATATCGGAATCATCAGGGCCTGGAAAATATATCTGTAGTAAAACAAAAATATAAAAAGTTTGAAAGCCAGTTGGGGAAATCAATGGGAGTGATCATTGTTTATTTTAGCTACTGAAAGGTTGCACTTCCGCAAAATCACAAGTTTTGATGTCTGCAGCTGAATTTCCTAATTTACAGAAATATGCATCAGTCAGGGAACTTCCCCCTTCTAAAGTGCACTTATGTTTGAATTTTGCACTTAAGATTAAATGAGCAGCTCTGTGGAAGAACATATGTGAAAGCACAGTTATCAAATAAGGAAGAAATGACCTGATCTCTCATTGTCTGAGGCAGGTTGGCACCCATACCTTTGCCTCAGCACAGTCAAAAAAAAAAAGTCACAGAGGCCAGCCTGCCCCACGCAGTGGTAGCACTACCACTTGCAATGGCGATGACCCTTTGGTTCAGAAGTGAGCCCGAGGTGTCAGAGGGTTGGCTCGGGGAAGGAGGATCGAACAGCTGTGGAACCATTCTTCTCCTCTCAGGGGGAGGGTGGGAAAGAGCACAGTGCTTGACTAGCCCCAATAGAAGGCAGGGGAGAGGCAGCCCGAGCTGAAGATGTGGGGGAGATGTGGTAGACATTGGCATGTGTGCCTTGATGTCAGCGCATGCCACGTCTTCCATGGGGAGAAAAAAACGGAAAACTCATGGTCATGCAGGATGACTGCAAGCCTCTGCAGGTCTCACAGCTGGTGACTCTGGCACCTCCCAGAATCTGGATCTGGCCCTGGTGGGTCGAGGGACTCCCTGACACCTTTCCATGGAAGGGAAGCTGTGGGGGATTACAGAAAAGCTAAACCCTGAGGGAAGCAGGATGATGGGGCAGGGAGGACCAGCAGGACTGAGGGCTGGTCAGAATGGTTGAATATTAAACAAAAAAAAAGTCCCAGGCCAGCCTTGCCCTTTAACTCACAATTTCCATGTGCTTGTTTGGAATTTTTATTTTAAACTAGCAGTCAATTTCTTTTCATTCTTATTAAAAAATTTAATTTGACACCACCACAACAACCAATAAGCAACACACTAAATATGTTTTATCAAATGTTCTCTTTATTTTTATTTCTTTTATTTTCTGTCCCTGTATATGCTTTTTTGTTGACTATTTCATTTTATAAATTGACAAGAAAAAAAATCTAGAAATTTCATTGACTGACAGATGTCACTTGTCTGTGCATTAAATCTCTATAAACTCATGGTAAGGTATCAAACCTAGTTTCTCTTCCTCAAAAAACCTCACTACTAAGACTAATTGTAACAAATGAAACTATAAAAAGGCAAGAAGATACCATCTTTAATTTCCTTTACTTCACTACTCTGAAACTAAAAATATGTGTTTCTCAGTGTGTACATTCCTATGTAAATTGTATAGCACTCACGGGGCTCAATTCACAAAGGTCAGCACAAGCAGCACTGAAAGCAGCTTGTGCGGATCATCAGTGTGCCAGGGACCCTGTGCATGATTCACTAGCGAGTAGGATCTCAGTGGCAAAGTCCCACAGTTTTCAGCAACTGTGGCCCTGTGCCAAAGAGACGGTGCAGCTGGCATGTGTGCCACAAGCCGTGGGGTGGCTGTGCAGCAATAACACCATCGATAGCAGTCCCTGGTGGCTAGCGTGCCCCCCAGCCCTGATCCCAGAATGATGTAAAATACAAAATCATGCCCCTGGTGGACTCGCCGACCCCTAACCCCTGCAGGCAGTGCCCCACCACCCTGCTCCCCCATCCCATCCTAGAGATAGCGACTGGCACAGCCCTCTGCTCACCACCACTGCCAGCTGTCAACTGAGCTCTCAATGAGTGCATACCGTATACAGAACATGCTCATTGATTTTCAGCTGAGTGAGTGAGCTGTCAATCAGTGACTGCATATTGTATACAGTACACACACTTTGAGAGCTCAGTCAGCAGCTGGCCATGGCAGTGAGTGAAGGGCTGTGCCAGTCGCCGACTCTAGAATTGGATGGGGGTAGTGGGGTGGTAGGGCAATGCCTGGTGGGGTTGGGGGTCCACTAAACCAGTAGGGAACTATTGAAACATATTTATAGCAGTGATAGGGGATAGGGAGAGGGATCTGCTAGACAACCAGGGAAATATTTAAAGGTATTTGTAGTAGTGATTGGGGATAGGGAGGGGGGTCCGCTAGACCACCAGGGACATTCATTTTGTTTCAAAGGAGATCAGCACTGGGGAGTGGAGGAACTCGGCACACTGCTGCAAATGTCTAAACCTTTCCAGAGGATACACTTCTTAGTACCCTTGGACCAGCCCTGGCTGGTCTAACAATACTTAGAAATTTGCCCTCTGGGAGGATTTTGTGGATCCTGACTTAGGGGGATATGGGAGCCTGCATCTGCCACAAATCCCCTAGTGCCATGCTGCAGTCCATTTTGTGGCACAAGGCTGGCACAATCCCCTTTTGGCGCAAGCAGCCAGCATTTGTTACAGGCTGCCTTTGTGAATTGCTCCCGGTACATTTTTGGTACAGCCACACTTTGTACCATTGCTTGCGATGCAAACACCTTGCACCATTACTGGGAGCTTTATGAATCAGGCCCTCGGTCTCTTGCTAATGTTTCTTATTAATTCTACAGATAAAGTATCCTCTGAAATCCTGTTGCTTTGTCTCATGACCTACATTTACAAACACACTATTCGAACAATTTGCCTTTGATTGCGCTTGACACCCTGATACACATACGCATACCAATGGAGAATTTTACAGACCACACGCAAAACAATGGTGAGACCATGTATTCAGTGATGCTGGGCTGGTGCACAAGACAGTAAGAGTAGCCAGCCCTACAAAATGACACACAGTATGGAAAGATCATTGTACGCTAGAGGAAAAGCTGAAGAAATCCAGCCAGAAAGAAAGCTTTATAGAAAATGTTATTTATTGCTCAAAATAATGATGAAACAGCTTGTGGAAGGTGCTGGTGCATGCATTTCTCCACACCACTTACCCCGGTGCTTTCATTAGGAAGACTCTTCATCAGGGGATGTGGCCATAGGAGAAAACCTCGCACTGAAATACAAGGGCTGATACATATTTATAAATTCATGTGACAGTGCAAACATACAAAAATATATTAATGCAAATAAAATGGAGTAGTGCAATTAAAACCTTGAACATAATTCATATCAAGTATATAATGAATATAATTTGGTCACTAAGTTTAGTAAACATCTTAACAAAACAGCAAAGAAATGTGCTTAGTTATGAAATTTAAAAAGACAATGCCCTAATAAGCTAAACATGAAAGAAAAAGCTTGAGAAAGAAGGTATATCATTAGCACTGTGACTGAATTTTGGCACTGCAAGTAGAGTGTTGCTACAAGGGTGACAGTGACAGGGGCCATCTTGATTTTAGAGTGCCCCTCTCTGATGCAGTCCTGCGTGTCCACACAATTTCTGCCCCCTTCAGGGCATGCCCGCCCCAGAGGAGGTTATATTTAGTTTTGGGTGGTGTGGTGGGCAAAGCCTCTCACAAAAGCTGTTTTCCCAGGAGGGCACTTTAGTGCTGTAACTTATGGGAGATGTAATACCAGGCACTGTAATGCTGGGTGGAATGTTGCTTGCACCATAATCAGCATTGGCAACATGATTTTCACACCAGCATGGGTAAACTGAGTAAGAATATATAGGAAGATCTAAAAAGACAGAAACTCTGTCTGGTCAGACCATGCAATTGCCCCAGCTCCCTTATGCCATTCATATCAAAATACTTCATTTCAAGCTGAGGAGTGTGTATGGGTGGGGTAAAAGGTGGGAAAATAGAGGGGGGAGTTTTTGTTAAAGGGGGGTCGATGTGAACTGATCAGAGGCATCAATGCAGAGACAGGCAGGATACTTAGAAGACATTGAGGGGAAATATAGTGAGTCAATATACGCACTGTATGCAAGATCAGTGGCAAGAACACAAAGAAAAAGCTTAATTCTTAAAGAAACAAAAATATACATTAAGTTTCACAACGTGATGCAGACATTCTACTACAGTACTTTCAGTTATAGCTATTATAGTTATAGTTATAGTACTTTCAGTTTTAATTTATAATTACAAAAAGGGCTTCAAGTCCCACTGGTCATTCAATCCTGTTGGTTTAACACATTTCAGTTTAAAAGTTCAGTAGCTTTCTTGTCTGAGCAACAGATTTACTCTGTCTCCCCCTTTCTTGGGTTGTGGTATAAGCTCTAACTTTCTGAATTTAAAGTGATTTAATCACATTCTGCAAGTGCTTGTTTCACATTGTGTGCCATTGCCATCCATATTTCAGATGCTGAAGCTGCAATTTGTTTTCCAAAAAAAAAAATCTGTCAATCATTTTTTTGTATGATTTTGTTTCTGCATGCCCTCAAGTTTTCTGTGTGCGGCCACACACCCAGAATGATGTCATGCAAAAGCACAGTCAAGATTTTTATACAACAACAAGGAATTCTGAATAAATTATAAAGGTGATTTAAATGTTTATTACTCAGAGGTGCAGTCTCTTATTTTGGTAGTGAGGACTGCAGAACAGCACCTAATATGTTGACATATAACCTAGTTCTACAGAAGCTTGAAGAAGCCAAGTATGTGCACTCATGGGCAGACTAGGTGGGCTGTCGGCCCTTATCTGCTATCAATATCTATGTATTTATGTATCTATATGTAACAAGGCATTGTGGGTATAGTGCATAGCTGATTTTTCTGTGTCCCTTATCAAAGTGCAGTCCCCTATGTCAGTGGTGTTTACAACAGTACAGTCTGTAGAAACGTTTCTTGAAAACGTTTTTTTTGAAGCAGATATGCCAAAAAGATAATTTGCAAGTCTGTGTAGATGTTTGACTTTTACTGCCTGCTGGTGAAGTGACAGGCCTGAAGTGGCAGCATGATGATACTTTTCTATGTTTATGTTATATGGCCGGAATGACTATAAGTAATTCAGGAGTGTAATTATGGTCAAACTACTTTTCTTTTTCTTTGGTGTCCAGCTTCTGCTACTAGTTCAAAATTGTGAAAGGAAAAAGGATGTCTGCAATACCAAGACTGATCAACAGAGGTCTGTGTCTCAACACAGTGCTTAAATACATTGTTTCTCTTGCTTGCTGTCACGGTTGACGGTTGCAGCACTCAGAAACAAAGGGGCCAGGTTATGAAAATGAAACTGAGCACAGAAATACAGTAAAATCATTTTTTCATGGGAAACAGCACTTTTTGGCAGTTTGAATGGTAGAAGACTGATTCACAACTCCTACAGGTTACTACTGCCATTTGCTATAGCAAACATGACAAAATCACTTTAAGTTTCTCAGGGTTTGAAGCATACTTCTCCAGAAAGGGCAGACCTTCTGGAGTGCCATATTTCTGATTATTTATTGACTGCACGTGCTCTTATATTTTGGTTTTAAGTGACCTGATGGTGTGACCCACCTACACCATGTTGCATGTGTACCACAACCTATAGATCACAAATGAAGTATCACAAGAGATAAACTCCAATTTCTACAATAATGTTATTTTCCTTTGGGTGTTTGAAGTTACTGCCTGTTTGGGCATATCTACAAATGTTGCACTTGCAACATCTGAAGTACTCTTTCATCCTATGGGGGAAGCAGCTGAGGCCACTTCTTGGAATGTGGCCAGCTGCTGATCTACCGTGGATCAGTTTGTCTTGTAGACTGCTGGTCCACCTGAATGTTACTTAGTCTGTTTTCTACTGCAATGCCAATGTCTGTGTCACCCATAAGACTAAGACAGTTTTTGTATATATTTTTTCATGTTCTACCTGCCCAGTTACTGTACTCTGTTATGAAAGTCACTGGTACAAATTCCAGAACTTGTTTGTTCTATTAGTTTTTTATCCTGCAAGAGTTCCTGTCTGTCTATTTTGCTCTGTTTGACCTTTTCAGCAATTCTGGTTAATAACCTCTGGACCTGAATCTGCCTTCATATTCACTAGTCTGTGTTTTGAAATCTTTTTGTGATCTACAATTCCTTCACAGCCTGAGGAACTGGCTACTGTATATGGTATAGAGTTTTTAAGTACAGGAGGATGGGCACTAATCAGTCTGCAAAAACAGATTCAGTGGCTATGGGTTTTCTAAAACATTTGGTTGAAAAATGTCACTGCTTTTACCAGAAAGGGTCAAATCTAGGAAATATAGGTTTTCTCTACTTGCTGCATACTGTAGGTGGATTTAAAGTTAAGGTCGCTCATGTGCAACCTGTTGATAAATTGTGGTACATCAGACGTTTCCCATCCCACAGAAATATGGTTAGTGAATCTGAACCAATATTTTATGTTGTTGTGGAATTGGTTCACATCATTATTAAGCACACTGAATGTTTCCCACCAGCCTAAAAACAGGTTAGCCTATCTGGGGACTATAGATGCCCCACTGCTGTGCCACACATTGGAAAGAAGAACCTGTTCTCAAATTAAGACATATTATATGTTCAAATATACTCCAGTGACTGAAGTATTAAATCAGTTGGTACTGCTTCCTTATCAGGGTGAAGTTACAGGAAATATTTGCAAGCATGGATGCCATGATGGTGCCTAAGAGAAGTATTGAGAGCTTCTATATGTATTCCAAGCCACACAGAACTATCTGCCAGTGTCACATTTTCTATTTTCAAATTTTGTGAGCACATCTCCTGTATCTTTAAGATAAGAGTCTAGACCAAGTACACATTTTTGAAGAACAAAATCCACATACTTTCCAAGAGTCTCATTCAAGGACGCTATGCTAGACACAATTAGCCTACAAAGTGCTCTGGTAATCTTTTTATATATTTTAGGTACAGTACAGTAGGTTATAAAATCCTCACGCACAAGCTGGCAATGTTGCATTCTCCTTTAGACTCCCAGATCTTTGGAATTGCCTCCCTCACTCCATCCGCCTTGCACCCACTCTAACCATGGTAAAACAACAGTTAAAGCTCCTCCTTCCACCCCCTGCAACTGCTCCCCATCTTCCCCCCCTTGACATCCTCTTCTCCCCCCCTTTTTTCATCATCCCCATTTCTCACTCTCTTCTCTCCTCCCAACACTCAGTGTCCACCTACCTTCTACTCCCTGCATCTTCTCTGAAGACCCCTCTACCCTTAAATTCCTCTCAATTTCCTTCTTATGTGCCAAACCTCACCCTGTGCAATATTGTGCCTGCAAGCTTGTACTTACATTTATTCTTGCCTATGTACAGTTGCCGCTTATTAAAATTCTAAAATGTACTATTCACCATGAAAACACAGGAGTAATGTCCACATGTATTATGCACCTCATAAATATATACCTCAACACTAACTTAATGTGTGTTTGCCAGTATCATATATTGTTCTATTGTATCTAAACTGTGATTGTTTCAATGTTTTGCTGCTCCAATTATTGTAACTCATCTACTCTCTCCTTGGGTCTCACTTGGAATGAGCATCAGCTCCGTGTGTCTTTCCTGGTTACTAAATTTTAAATAAATAGAGTACTTGGTTTACTTGGTATTTATGGGACAAAAGTAGGCCTATGCCCATCGTGATTGTCCCCCACAATTAATGTGGCACATTAGTTTAAGTCCAGATTTACTTCTAGCCAATTATCAAGCCTTAGTTTGAAAGTAGTAAAAGAAGCTGAATCCACAAGTTCTTGAGTCAAGGTGTTCCAGAGTCTTGGTGCTCTTACTGTAAAGAAGTTTAATCTTTTATTTGTAACTGATTTGGCTACATTGATTTGCTTGCTATACAATCTGTGGACAATACATCTATTACTAAATTCTAATCTAAACTGCTGCATCAATTCTGGAGATTAGAGGACTTTATAAAGGAGAAGGAGATCCCCTCTAATTCTTCTTTTCTGTAATGAGTGTAATCCTGTAACATGTAATCTTTCATTATAGTTTTTAGACACTAAATAAGGAACTATTTTGGTTGCTTTCTTTTGAATCTTTTCCAATCTCTGTATATCTTGCACCAGATATGGACTCCAGAGCGGAGCTCCATAGTCCACATAAGGCCTAACATATGTTCTATATAAAGTGATAATGTATTCCTTGGATTTTGTTACAAAGGTGCACTTTATGCACATAAGCACTTGGTTAGAGGTTTTAGCCACCTTAGTACATTGATCTCTATGAGAAAGTTTATTGTTAATTAGTATTCCCAGATCTCGATCACACACTGAAACTTTCAAGGGAATGTTATTAAGAGTGTATGTCTGTAGATGATTAGCTCTGCCAAAGTGTAATACAGTGCACTTATCTATGTTAAAGTGCATATCATTAATTTGGGCCCAAGTTTCAATATGTTTCAGATCGTTGATAGCTGAAGATCTATTTATTAATGAATCAACCCTCCCTCCCAACTTCGTGTCATCAGCAAATTTGGAAAGATAGTTTGCAGAACTGATCTGCATATCCCAGATAAAAATATTGAACAATGAAGGTCCAAGCCCGGATCCCTGAGGGACCCCACTTGTCATTTGTCCTACTTCTGATAAGGTGCCTTGTATTTTAACTTACTGGCTTCTATTCGACAACCAATTGTTTATCCACTTAACTAAGATGGGAGAGAAGCCTGCTGATTGTAGTTTAATACTAAGTTTGTTATGTGAGACCTTATCGAATGCTTAACTGTAATCCAAAAGGATCACATCTTGGGGCAATTAAGGTTAAGACCCTGGCTTATATTTTCATAAAAGGCTATTAAATTTGTAGTACATGAAAGGCCTTTTTTAAAGCCATGTTGTGTCAGATCATTAAGTTTTAATACATCCATTTCTCTTTCAAGTAGTGTTTTGATGACTTTTTCCATTAATTTGGAAAGAACAGATATTAGATTAATAGGCCTATAATTTTCAGGTTTAGATCGATTCCCTTTTTTGAAAATAGGTTCCACAATAGCCTTGTGCTAGTCGTTAGGAACTACACCCTCCTGAAGTGATTTGTTAAATATAAGACACAGAGGGAGTGCTAAAGCTGTAGATGCTGCATATAGAAATCTAGGATTTATTTTTTCTGGTCCTGGGCTAGGAGTTTTATTCACGGATTTGAGTACTGCCAATGTATTTGCTAAAGAGATTGTATACTTATAACTGTCTAGTACAGTGGAATAGATCAATGTAGGTGTTACCCTTGGGGTAAACACTGAACAAAGATAAGTATTAAAGGAGTTGGCAATATCAGTGTCTGTTGTTAATAGAGAATTATCTACCATAAGTGGGCCATTCTGTCTAATGGAACTTTTTTTGTCATTAAGATATGAATATAAAGATGTATGACTGTCTTTAGAATGTGCTAATCTAAATTCTAAATTTCTTTTAGATAGTAGTATAAGGTTTTTTAGATCGCTGTCTGCTGCTTTGTATTTAAGTGCAAGTTCAACCTTATCTTTAGTATTACAGTTCTTTAGGTTTCTAAAAAGCTTTTCTTTCCTTCTAATCAGTTTTTTTATGTTATTGTTAAACCATAAGGGTATCTTACCTTTAGAGTTATATTTTTTTCGTTTGGGGCAAATGTATTTTCTAAATTTAAGATAATGGATTTTACATAGGTCCATGCTTCTTCAAGAGATAGTGGAGATAGTATATCACACCATGCTATTTTGTTTAGATGCTCATTAATTAATTCAAAGTTAACCAGGTCATAATTTTTAAATACAGAATAACTGCGAGATAACTGATATTGATAAGTCAGGGAAAAGGAAATGGCATTATGGTCACTGCTTCCTAATGGGTCATGCAAAGAAATGACCCATTAGGAAGCAGAGATCATAATGCCGGGTGTTATCCCCAAATGTATTTGTATTCTTCATCAGTAATACTACAGGTTGCAAGAGCTTGACTGAGAATCTGATGGAGTTCTCTTTTAAAAATAAAGGTTGGAGTGGGGTTAAATTCCCTATAATTCTTGACATTCTCAAATAATGACATGACAATTTCCCTGTAACGCTTCTTGTTGAGCACCATGGTGTCTGCCTCCCCACCCACCCTTTTGTTGCTGGCTTGCTAACTATATTTTTATTAGCAGAAACATCATTTAAAGTCTGACATTCTTTTTTTAGACAAATTAGGATTCTTGGCAGTTTTTATCCAGTCCAACAATTCCTGCACTTGCCTAGTAACAGTTTTTTTTCCAAATGAGGCGATAGCCACATTGAATGTAGTAGGGCAAAATGTGGACTTGCCTTTAAATAACAGTTTTTCATTGTTTTTTTTATATGCTCATTAGCTGAAATCATTCTTGGCAAATCTTCATTATCTTCAGATAAACTGATGTCATAACAAATGCCCTCAAAGTCTCTTTCAGTGGAAGAAGCATTCTCTTGTATAGAGAGTTTAAGATCTCAAAATTCTTTAAGTCAATGGCATTAAATTCTTCATTAAAGAGGTAGTGGAGCCAAAACAGGAAGACATAAAATTAACACAAATTTTAAGTAGTAGTCATTTGTAACCTTTTATTTCTGAAGTATTTTTCTTTTTCCTTTTGGTCATCAGAAAATCTTCTATGTGATAATATTGTGCTGCATGTGTGGAACAGCTCTTAGCCTGGCAGCTAACATGACTAACTCTACTGCCCCACACTACATCATCAGCATTATGATCTCACGGACAGTGACTTTACAGGTGAATGACCTGGCAGTCACTCACTTGCTGTTTCTAAGTAGCAGTGATGCCATAGTCAGTGAGGTCACAATCCTGATTATGTAGTGTGGGGCAGTAGAGCATGATATGTCAGCTGCCAGGTTGAGAGCTGTTCACACATCACACCTACTAACATCAGGTAAACAATCTACTAATTAAACAAAGAGGAAAGAAAAAGTACCTCAGATATAAAAGGTAATGGTTGGCTGCTTTTAAAATCTAGTATTAGTTTTAGGCAGTACACTAGCTCTTTAATTGAAAATCCATATGCTATACATGTGAATTGTGAGTTCAAGCCTCATCCCTCCATTTCCGCTTTGGTGTTACCGCCTCTCTTTGTATCTATTTCATTTTCAGCTGAAGTCAGAACAAGGTCCAAACCTTCCACAGTTGAGGCTAATGAGTCCTCCAGAAACCCCATTTCTGACCACTTGACACTAATACCAGTCTGATGGTTTATAAAATGGTATTTCAACTGGATTTTTCTGAAAACTCTTTATAGGTTGACAAAGACTTGGAAGTTATTAACGTGAGGAGTCAGGCAAACGTTAGACCTCTTTGAAGAATAGAAATGTGTGTTTTTCTGTTAGGGTGAAATCAGAAAGGTTTAATACTTGTAACTGTGGGCTTTCTTGTTTTGTTTTGTTTTTCTCAGAACTCTATCTGGATTTGCAGTTCTTCTTTCTGTACTGTGTGTCATTTTGTAGGGCTGGCCACACTTAGTGTCTGGTGCACTGGTCTGGCACCACTTAATCTGTGGTACTGTCATTGTCTTGTTTGTGTCCTGTGACTTTGCCACTTAGAACTACAGACTGCGGGCACCATAAGCAGCATTGAGGGCATAGAACTGATAGCAGGTATTCTTAATCTGCATGTAACTGGAGTACCACCATTCATGGAATTTGTTGCAAACAGAGATTGTGCCCCAGGGAGGATTTTCCTATCTTACATGCAATTAGAACATGCTATGGAAGCATCTACGTCTGAGAACTCAGAGGACTCCTGCTGGGAGAAAACAGAAAGCTTCACAAGTTAAAGGCAGAAGGGCAGACAGCGACTCCAAGGAGTGGAAGCATATTAATTTCCTTCAGGTGATATAAAAAGTACATTTTATAAACTAGAAAAACTGCTGTGTAAAGAAAACACTTGACATATAATATTACTAAGCTTGAACAATATCTTAGCAAGGCCAGGTGCGTGAGAAGGTTGAGGGTTCTGTAACTCCTTCCAGTGGTATGAATACTTTTGAATATAGGAAAGAATGGATGGAAGCTGTGAGTGGGTGCTCTAGAAAATTTGAACTCTCTATTGCAAGAGAATGTTTCTCTCACCGAAAGAGACTTTGGAGATATTTGTTATGACATCAGTTTATCTGAAGGTAATGATGACTTGACAAGATTGATTTCAGCTAGAGGGCATATCAACAAAAAACAAGGAAATTTTTATTTAAAGGCAAGGCTACATTTCACCCTTCTACTTTCACTGTGGCTATCGCCTCATTTAAAAAAAAAATCTGTCACTAGACAAGTGAAAGCATTGTTGGACCAGATAGAACCCACCAAGAATGTATCTAAAAAAAGAATATCAGGCTTTAAATGAATTGTCTGCTAATAAAAACAGTTATCAGACAGCCAACAAGAGGAGGTAATGCCGTAGTACTCAACAAGGAGTATTACGGAGAAATTGTCATGTCTTTACTTGAGAATGTGAAGAATTATAGGGAACTTGTCATCAGTCCAACCTTCATTTTAAAAGGGAACTCCATAGGATTCTCACTTAAGCTCTTGCAACAGGTAGTATTACTACTGTAGACTATAAATACATCTAGAGAGAGCACCTGGTTACACCAGGATTTTATATACTACATAAAATACATAAAAACATCAACAGTTGTATCTAGCATAGACTCACTGAGTGAGAATTTTGGAAAAATTGTGGATTTTGTTCTTCAAAAAAATGTATACTTGGTCTAGACTCCTATCTTAAAGATACAGATGTGCTCAGAAAATTTGACATGGGAAGACAGTTTTGCATGGCTAGGAACTGGAGTTAAATTGAGAAAAAGAGGGTTGTACCATTCGGTGGCTTTTGCTTCACTGCTGTGATGCCTGTCTGGCCATCTGATAGACTTCAGCCAAATAAATGGCCTTTTCCTCACTTTCTGATGAGTGTTCTTTTGCTGAAAGCTGCACATCTGTAATGAAGGATGCTGATCTATTGCTCCATTGCAAATGTTGATGATTAATGGGACTGTTCTGCCTTCTGGTTGGAGTCATTTAATGAGAAGTTCTCTGAGTCGGGTGAAGGCTTCTCCAGGATTGTGGACTGAGTGGTACTTCTGGGAACAGAATCTCTGCCTGTAGTTTTCTCCTGAGATGTTATATTTCATAAAGAGTTCTCTTTTCAAAAGGTCATAATTTTCTGACTTTGCAGTGTCCATATTTCTGTAGGCAAGTTGAGCTTTACCTGTCAGGCAAGGTACCAGCCTGATTGACCATTGCAGTTTTGACAATTGGCAAGCTATGGTGATCCTTTCAAACGTTGTCATGTATGCTCGAATATCATCTTAGAGACACAGCTTTGTAAGTTCAATGCCTTTTAAGTTGCTTGTGTTTGTACCTGTACCAGATCCTCCAGCTTTGATAGCTATCACTGCTCCTTTTGCTGCTCCCCTCCCCCTCCCCTTCCCTGTGATTCAAGATGCTGAATCTCTCTTGCTCTCTGTTTCTCTGTCATTCTTTGTTGTGTAGCACATGATTTGAAGAAGGCAGACATGCACTCAAGTTCTGTCCCTTTCTGTTCTTCATCTCTCATAACTAGTGCTGTCTGTTCAGTCTCAAGTGTGGACTATTGTTTTTGCTTCTAATTTGACTGCCATTCTTCTGGTAATCACTCCTGGGCTTGCTGTTGCAGGATCCATGACTTTCTTCCATGCCTCCCAGGTACCAGGTCTAGTACCCATGCACAAAACTCCTGGCTTAGAGTTTGCATGGTGTAAATCCCATTTAGTCTGACACCAACTGCTATAGTGGCATGAGTCAAGAGGCATAGGCAGACTAGGATAAGTTATAAAATTCACAGGTAGTGTTTTACTATTATCAATAACAATAAAATAGAAAAACATAAAATTGTACAGGATAGCTGTTTATAATGGCAGTACAAACAAAAATGTCCTCAATCTGAGTTACCCCCCAACCCCCAGAAAACACTGCTATGATTATATAAGATGTTTTACCTGACAGTTCAAACTCTGCATCCCGTTGTTGTAAGTCACATCTCCTGTTTTTCATAAAACACATCAACAGTTTAACATATTCCTTTCTAAGGCTTGCCTGAAGAGCACATCTAGTCTTAACCGGTGCAACAAAATAAAACATTTTGTCCCAGAGCTGGTTTCTTATTAATTCTGTAAACAAGTTTGAGGGCAGTCAAAATGCGTCTCATGGTCAACTCCCTGTGTTCCAGATTATTTTTTCTAATAAACCCAAATTGCTTTCTGCAATTATTTCAACAACACAATTATATACATTTGCAAACCAAGGGATGCCAGTTTCACATAAAGATTTACGTACATATATTTTGAACCACAGAGAAGCAAGGGGAGAAAGAAAGAATAGAAACAGCAAGTGAAGGAGAGAGATAACAGCAGGAAATTGTGGGACCATCAGAGTAACCAAATTCCTAGGTACCACAAGAAAATTGTTTGTGCAATCAGACAGGCCAGACACAGACGAGAGACGGAATAGGATAGGACAAAATTGATCTGTGTTTTTAACTCTTTCTGCATAACAGATGGGACAGGGTCTTACCCAGCTCTGTCATCACCATACATATATTAATTCACAGTTCTTCATCTCCATTTCATTTAGGTATTCTCTCTGTCTCTGCATTTATGTCTGTGGTCAGCTCACATGTTTATCACCCTTTTTTCAACAACAACAAAAAAAATCTCCCCCTTATTCCTTACCTTTTACCTCACCCTCCCCACATTATCCTCAGCCTGAAATGAAGTATTTTAATATGAATGGCATAAAGGGGATGGGGAGATCATGTAGTGTGACCAGATGCATTTTCTATCTTATGCGTTATTTCTGTGTATTCTTAATTGAGTTTTTCTATCGGTTTTAACCTATCAGGGCACTGCCCCTTTAAAAGTTTATAACTTAGTGCTTTATAGGCTCATTCACACTGCTCATTGCCACAGCAGCTCTTTTCTAATTATTCAAAAAATGTCCATGAAACCTTTGAGAGCCGTGTTCACAAGGCATCAGTGTTTTCGGTGCCCTTTTCCTTTCCAGTGATTTGTGTATGGTTCCGGTCTCTGCTGGGTTGGTGGAGAATTGTAGTGATACAGGTGGTTTGTCTGCTCAGACGGCACAGGAAAGCACCTACACCACTCTGCAAATCAAGGGAAAGAGGGATCGTGGCAACAACACCACACACCAGAAAACTGCCAAAACATCAATGTTCACACATGGCAGGAGCACTGATCTGGCCACTGTAAGCCACTGACAATGGCTCGCAGTTGGTCATGTGAACGAGCCTTATCTTTGCTGCTTATGTAAGGCTTTTTTTTTAAAGTTAGTGACAGAATTATATTCATTACATACTTTATATAAATTATTATGTTTGACATTTTAATTGCACTTCTTTATTTGCACTAACATGTTTTGGTATGGTTGCGCTGTATGTTTGATTGTCACATGAATTTATGAATATGTGTGAGCTCTTGTATTTAAATGCTGTGGTTTACTCCTATGGCTATGCTCCCTGATGAAGAGTCTTCCAGCTCAAAGTGCCAGAGTGAGTGGTATGCAGCTGAGCCTGCACCAGTTGGGCATGGAAAAGATGGAACTGGAGAGTTGGACATAGGGGTTGTGGGTCATGCAAAGCTGGAAACTGGAGAATGCGGCACAGGACACTTGTCTCAAGTCAGTTTGTGAATATTTGGGCATGGTTGCTGTAGCGTGTTGCTGTAGTTTGACTCATGCTTGTTCCTGCCCCACTTCCCAATTGCATCTGCCTGGAGTTCAGAATAGTGAATCTTCTTCCCACCTCAAGTTTCTCCATGTCTCGAGTTGCACCCCCCGCTGAAGTTTATAATAGTTAATTTGTCCCCTCAAGTTTCTCCCCCTCACTGAGTTGTGTCCCCTCTGGAATTTGAAATAGTAAATATGCCCCCTCAAGTTTCTCCCACTCCCCAAGCTGCATCCGACCTGGAGTTTGTAAGAGTAAACACTTCTCACCCTGAGTTGGTCCTCCCACCTCTGAGTTGAGTACCCTCCGAGCTGCACACCCTCCGGAGTTACACCGATTGTTAGGTGAGTTTGTTTGTTGTTATTAGATAGTGCTTTTGAGCACGGGAATCTTGTGTTTTCCCCTCAGTAGTCATGAAAACATTCTGAAATTGTGTTGCTTGCACAGTAGGTGCATGTATTTCTTTCATTGGTGTAATATTTTCCAGGTATAGTTTGTAGTATTTTCACCTTGGTATTTCTGTTTTCTTGGGCTGTTTTTTTGTTTTCTTTTTCCTTTTTGATATTATGAAGCAGTTTGCAGATTTTTAAAGGGGTTTGTAAGTATGTTGGTGTGCAGCATGACTGCAGATGTGTGTTTAGTGTTGTTGTGCCTATGATCTGTATGAATGTCTTGTTACTTAACTCTGTTGGACTAAATTTCCACGTCACATAATGTGCCAAATTATCCTGTTCCTTTCTGTCCAGTGCCAAACGTTTTGGGTTTCAGCTTTCCGGTTTCCAGCTTTCAAGGTCTGTGTTTTCCTACACCCGCACTAGCACTTTCCATAAGCTCTTTCATCTGTAATCTGAGCAATAAATAACACTTTCTGTAAAACTTACTGTTTGGCTAGATTTCTTCCATTTTTCCTCGAGTGCAAAAAGAACTTTCTCAACTGTGTGACAATTTTACAGCTAATCACACTGTTTTCCGACAACACCTGTAAAGTTTCTATTGTTTTTTTATCCCAATCCCAAGCAGATAGCTGGACAACTGGGCAGACTCGGTGGGCCTGGTCCATCCTTTTCTGCCATCACACTTCTATGAATCTATAAATGTTCCTTTTCTCTTTGTACCTGTCAGCAGTAGCACTGCAGTCATAAACTTCAGACTTTACTTGAAACATCTCTCTGAGCACCTATCTGTAAATTGAACAGCTTTCTTTTTATAAACCACCTGCCTACCATGGCATTTATCTCAAACCCCAAAAAGCGTTTGTTATGTAAAAGTTCCTTAGCAGACATTCTGAACAGCAGGTCTTTCTAGCTCTAAAGGCTAGCTTTGTTTAAAATTTCCCACTGCAATTAGTGTCTGTAGCCATGATTGGGGAGGGATTTACAAAGCTGAATGCTCAGTCTGCCTGCAACAGAATGTAATCGTATCACTGGTTCCAATGATAGCATCAGTGTATGGAGTTTGTGCTTGGGATTGGAAACAAACATGTAAAGCATGTGGCTATCTTAGCTCAGTTTTTGTTTTAAAGCACAACTGAGTGTTTTACTTGAACAATTTATCATATTTAAAACAATCTCTTAGTGGGCAGGAAGCGGGATACTCCGTCTTGTAAGAGGGCTTCATTGAAAACAGGGAAAATCCATGTTAAATCTAAGGTTAACAAAGAAACTGCACTCAGAACAGTTTTAGAGAACCTATTATTAAGAGCAATGTAATATAGAACTCTTGCCAAAACAATGAAGAGTATTGTTGTACAGTTCATTCAGTGTCGCCACTAATCCTATAAAGGAATGTGTGCCACCTTCTTCAAAGAGCACCTTTCACGCACCCATTAATGAGGAAACTGGATCATGATTCAGCCCAGGCTTAGCACATCTGGGGCAATAATGAGCATCTGTCACTACCTCTGAAAAAAAAAAGCTGTTCTTACAAATTGGCTAGCTGTTTCTATAAATGGGATTTACAGTCATAGGAAGTAATGGTCAAATCAGAACATCCAAAAAATTTCTTATAAATAGTATGTTCCTATATCTGATGTACTCTGAAATGGGCTTCACTGTAGTGATTTACAATGTAAATGAATGCTAGACACATGATTAGCATGGATGCTGTGTAAGTATATGCAAATTACAATGTTTAAAAATAGGTTTTATAAAATGGGCAATGAAAATCTCATAGCCTCATTGGTCAAAACATGTCACGTGACCATTATTTTCTGAAAACAGAACACCTCAACTGAACTACATATATTTTAACAAATGAAAGCTTATTTTATAAGTGGGATACACATTCTGCTGTGAGCAGTCATGAGAGAAAATGCATTTCTCAGGTGTCTGTAGCACTCAGCATTGCCTCCTGTCTAACAATCACCCAATGTGTGCATTATTCCCATATAATTGCACATCCTGTTATGAGTTATCCCTTACTGAAAACACAAATATTTTGGAACATTCTGGCAGTCTAATAAGAATCAGTTCGATATAGGCCTGATGGGGCAGTGACTGGGGACAGAGCTGCATTCCAGGCCAGATCATAACACAGGTTTATGTTCAGAGCCCAGTATACTACTACAGACCAGCAGGAGGATTCCTGAGCAGTCCCAGAGGATAAGCTCCTTTGGGGGGGGGCAAAGGATGTCTCAGTGTAGCACTGGCCACTGATGGCCACAGTGGTACAGTGACAGCCACAACACCCCTTGCAGGAGGTTGGAGATGCTGGTCTGGGTTCACACAAACATGCTTGTGTGCACACTTGTTCTCACTACATCACTACATCTCCGATGGAAGGGACAGAAACCTGTAAAAGCCACTAGGCCTCACAATGATACATCATAGTTTCAGGACCCAATGCTGCTGCCTGCTGCACTGGATCCAGTCTCCTGATGGGAGAGGGCTGCCCCGAATGTGTCACCATGGGGGAAGGGGAACTGTGAGAGCAGCAAGCTGCAAGATAAGATTGTATTGGGGCTCAAAAGGGACTGCATGTTTCTGGGGCATGTTTGCAAGAAGGGGGAACAAGAGAAAAAAAAAAGGAACTGGTTCTGTAACCAGAAAAGGTTACCTGTCCCTATTACAGTTATACCTTGACGATCAAAGTAAAGTAATAATATTTTTTTTTTCTTAAGGCCTTCAACTGTTCGGAGTTTCTGTGTCCCTGATTTCCCTGAGCCTGAGCAGCTGTTTTGGAAGTATCTGGACCTCACTACCTTCCTTCTCCTGTACCTCTTCCCACTTTTCATAATCACCATCACTTACTCCCGCCTGGCTAAGAAGCTTTGGCTGCGCAATGCCATTGGGGACATCACTACTGAGCAGTACATTACACACCGCAAGAACAAGAAGAAAAGCATCAAAATGCTAGTGCTGGTGGTGGTGGTTTTCGCAGTCTGTTGGTTTCCATTGAACTGTTATGTAGTGCTAGTCTCTAGCCTGCGCATCCGGACCAAAAACTTGCTCTACTTTGCCTTGCACTGGTTCGCTATGAGCAGCACCTGCTACAACCCTTTTATCTACTGCTGGTTGAATGAGAGCTTCCGCCTAGAACTTAAGTCTTTACTAAACATATGCCGAAGGGTTCAAAACCCACAGGACAATGTCCTCCCAGCAGTGATTCTGCCCTATCGTGAGGCTTGGATGGAACAAGCCAACTTCAAACAGGGGCCTTCTTCTTCACAAAGCATTAGATCTACTACCAATGTACAGACTGTGAATACAGATCTCTAGTGCTACCTGGTGAGTTTTGAATCCCCCCCTTGTTCAGTTATTTTGAAAATGTTTAACTTATGTTTTATTAAAATGTTTTCCAAACTAGAGTAGTCCATTGAGAATTTAGACCAAGTTTCCCAGAGGGGTCCTGGAAGCACAACAAGTAAGCATGTATTATGAAATGCATTATTCAACCGGTCCACCAGGCAGTAA
Organism: Neoceratodus forsteri; assembly: GCA_016271365.2. Lineage (NCBI taxonomy): Eukaryota > Metazoa > Chordata > Ceratodontiformes > Ceratodontidae > Neoceratodus > Neoceratodus forsteri. Next base: position 481,592,934 of record JADMNL010000023.1, read on the forward strand.
ATTTACTAAACTTGCTAAGTATGTTGTAAATTAAACATTCAAGTTTGACAACTATGAAGTTTTTTAAGTACAAAAATTTATTTATAATAGCACTGTTTTTTCACAGTTGCAGTTTAATTCCAGCAAAGTGAAACATTCCTTGCATATGTGGGAGAAACATACTACTTTTTTGAGTTGTACAACAAATGGGTTCTTTTAGCTTGCTGATCTTAGAGAATAAGAATTATTTTTTTTTTTAACTTAGCCTGATGCTCCCCTGGTACCCCTCCCACCTTACGGCACCAGAGAAGACATTGTCAGGAGGTCTAAACCTCACTCTCAGGTTCTTGGCAATATTGGGATTGCAAGTAATCACAGACATGTTGCATTAAAGTAATAAACTTGTTTATTACTACCAAAAAGGATAAAATCACAGTTGCCCTAAGCAGTTCTTGCCAATACGAACCGGGAGCCAGTGCTAAGCGTTCCCTATACCTCGAGGTTTCTTTGTGTCTCTTGGGATCTCCGAGGTACAAGACTTAGTGTCTCACATTATATACCTATGATAATTACTATGGTTGCTGTAAAACAGAAACATATCTAGTTACAGAGATTAGCCCTATTGGCTAAATTAAATGAGGCTCCACGGTCCAAGATAACATTATACAATTTTATAGTAGTCATCAGTTTGTGAAACAAAAGAGTTCTTATACAGAGTCTTACATAACTCAGTGTAGTTTACAAATCACCGAAAGGTGGCAATGCCAACTTATATATCATAATTATTCCAAGGACACAGGTGTCCTAACATCTTATAAGTAAGAAATACGAAGAAAATGCATAGAATAATATATGTGTATTAGCAAGCAAAGTGTATTACAATAACATGTACATATCCTGACATCTACTCTTCTACAGTAGATGCCCTTAGCCCTATATGTTAGTACAACATATACCTGAGCACTAGTTGTCTACGGTGTACCTCTGAGGGTACCAATAAGAGTGCAGGGACCTCGTGTAACAACATGGTATTTGTATTTTTTCTCCTCTGTTCCCGGGGCCCCGGTATGTGGTTGCGCATGCACATGGAGACGTGCAGGCATCCCATGGCTCCGATGATGGCCTCATCTTCCCTTCCGGCCTAGCGCCTAGTTTCACCCTGGCCAAGCACTGGCACCTGGCCTCCACCAGGTGGCAACAACGAGTTGGGGAAACCTCTCATCCCTCCCCGGAGAGGAGAGCTGCCTCACGGCTGCTCAATCCTGGCTCCTCGTCCTCCTCCCCAGCCAAACCCTGATGGTCCGAGCTTGCTTCTGAACTTTGGTTGCTGGTATGGTGCAAAGTGTGGCGTCCAGCGCCTCAACACTCTGTGCCACTGTGCCAGCCTGAGAATAAGAAAATTTGAGACCTGGGGCAGTTTTTCAAGGAGCCTTTTGAGTGACTCAAATTGCATTGCTCCAGGGAAGCAGCAAACTCTGAGTTCACCAGGGACCCTGTGCCCAATTTTACAAAAATCAGGATCTCAGCACCTAACTTCCCAGGTTTGCTGCAAGCTGACAGCTGCACCAAACAGTTGGTGCACCTGGGGGAATTGCAACAGGGATCCACACCCAACACAACACAACACTAGAGGAGCCAGAACGGGTGGGGTGGTTGGTGGTGACTGTGCTGGACAGGAAGGGGCTGGGGGCAGAAGGAGCTTGGCAGGTGGCATGGGGGAGTCAGGGAGACAGCTGGGCATTAACGGGAGTGCTGTGGCACCTGGCAGAGTGCATTTGCTTTTGTATGTAGTTTCATATTGTACTGTATCTATGAATTATACTGTGTGTGGGGGGTGGGGTCCAGGGACAGAATGTACAGCTGCCAGAGCTGTGCCCTCCTGGTGCCATGTCACGTTCTGTCCCTGGTTCCCCTGTACATTATAATTCATAGGTACAGTACAATACACAAATACATACAAAAGAAGCAAATGCATCCAGGCGGGTGCCACAGCACTCTCATTAATGCCCAGCTGTCTCCCCGACTTCCCCTGTGCTAGTTCCCATGCCCCTTCTGCCCCCGGCAACCCACTGTCAGAACCTGTTTCACTGGCACAAGCCACTTAGACCACGTTCTGATTGATTTAAGTGGTGCCCCTTGTTGCATCCATGGCGGGGCTTACAAAATCCCAAAAAAGGGGATGTTGCAGCCCTGTCGTGGTACAAGCTCCATTGTGACCTGGCGCACCTGGTTGTTTGGTGTAACCTTGGTGCAATGGGGCTTTGACATAGCTGTATCAGATTTGATGCAGGCTGCATTAGAAAATTTCAATTGATGCAAGTTGTGATGTAAGTCACCTCTTGCATTACATTTTTTTATATAAGTCCCTTGCATCATTCTAGCCCCTTTGAAAATTGGGCCCCTGGGCTAAATGTATAGCATTATTTGGGGTGGGGCAGCACAAAACAGTGCTATCCTGAATTTTGTGAGCTGAGGCAGTACGGCTCAATGAAATTTCCTAAAGGAGAGTGGTTATCACAAAACCTCCTATTCTTAGCCTTACTTAATTATCATGTTTGTGCCATTCTAATGGCAGACATAAGAGCTAAGGTACTGACACTTCCCAATCATTTTTCATCATGCGTGTAAGTCTGATCCTGGAAGGTCTCAGTTATAATTTAATTTTAGTTGGGTACTGTAGAGTCTCAAGCTCCCCTCTGAATTTTAATAATCATGTCCAACACTACTGATGTCCAGGTTTCATCATACTCATAAGTTCGATCCTGAAAACTCTGGGTTACAATTCTGTGTTTTAGTTGGATACTGTAAAGTTGTAAGACTCCACCCCCCCCCTCAATTATAATCATGTTCATCACTGCTGCTCTTCTAGGTTTCGCCATCCTATTTAAGTCAGCAGGCTGCACACCACCCTGCTTAGAGCGAGTTGCACTCGCTGGTGGCGTGTTGTGGTGCTCAGCTGCTCTTTCCTTCTGTCTGCCCCCCGCCTCTCATCTCACTTGCCTGCCTCCTTCTGCTTACTTGCTCATTTGTTGCACCCCCCCCCCATCCACTCCTTCCCTGCTTTCTGTGTGTTTTTGTTTTCCTTTTTGGGGGGATATGCTCTGCTCCTTACCTGCTACACCATGTTTGGTTTTCCTCACTGTCTTCTGCTTTCTGGCTTACTTTCTTGGGCGTATTACTTGCGCTTCTCCTGTATTACTTGTTTCACACTCCCTTTCAGCAACTGAAGCCCTGCTACCACCGAGTTAAGCCCAATTCAGTTTTGCATCATTCTCCTACCTCCAGGGCTGCTGCAGCCCGCTCTACTCCACTACGGCCGAATGCCGCCTCCTCCGACATGGACTTCCCTTCCTGCTACCACACAGGACACCAAGCTACCTCCTCTTCTACTCGCCTGCCTGCAGAGCCATCAGCCTTCTTCCTTTCTGGACACCATTCCTCATGCTAGTGCCTTTACTAACAGCGATACCTGCTGTGACTTTCCAACCTACGTATGTCCCCCAGTTACCTCATTCCTGTTTATATCCTGCTCATCAGATACAAAGGGATAATACTTAGGGCAACGTCAGCTCCTCTTTAGTAATTATTTGGACCTTAGGAGTCACATCATATGCAGATCAGGGTGGTCATTCCTTTATATATAATCCGAAATTGAGGCAGCACTATATTCATACATGATGTCAGTGTGGTGCAGAGACTCATGGACCTTAATGCAATTGTTACACTACCTCTTTACCACATAAAATGTAGCATTGTTGGCAGATAAGTGCTGCTTGGCACGGCATTTTTCCTCCTGGCTTCTGACTGACATTATTATGTCGTCATTCCGTACTAGCTTCCTGTTGGATAATTCCCCTACATCCCATCCATGCTAGGGATCTGTATGGCAAGACTGACGGCTTCATCATGGCCTGTGACACCTTATTGGGACTGCTATGTGGGTACAGAGATGTATTTTCACAAGCTTTTCATGCACTGACCTATAAGCCATGGTTCCTTGGATATTGCACCTATTACTACAATATGGCCTTGCTGGCTGGTGTCTGTATCGGATCGTACTTTATTGGCACTGTGTAGGCTTATTCTATGGCTTACTGCTGGGCATCCTGCTTGCTGCCACACATCATTCATATCATTCTCACATCTGCCCTGTGCACTATGCTTGCCATTCTGCTTATCCTGCTTGCCATCTCCTCATATTGCCTGCTGCCCAGTCGTAACTCTCCACACGGCTGAGGCTATCTGACATTCACAGCATTATTGTCCTAAGTTTTATATGGCATGAATTCAGCCATCCACTATGGATCCTTCCAAGCCATCACCTGAGCTTCTCCATCACACTCGGATGAGTTCCAGGATGTCTCGCCTTCAGCCATACTAATCGAGTTCTGGATGTTGCTGCTCTCACCTTACTTCCATCTCTCCATTCGTCTAGGATCTCCATTTGTGCTCCACTATTGACTTACTTTTACGTTACGTCTCAGGATTTACTTCTTGTCCCTGGATGCTTCCAAAGTTGCTGCACTGCATTTATTGCTACTCATTTATCGACTGACCTACATGTGGTCCAGCCATACTGGCTAAGCTTTATGGGGCCTAGCTGCCACTATTTACTTACCTTACCAGCTGACCTACGTGTGGTCAGGCTGTGCATGCTAGCTTACATGGGGCTAGCAGCCAATCTTACTTACCTTACCAGCTGACTTCATGGTCTAGCTGCATGTTAGCCTTCTTGGGATTAGCTACTATTTCTATTTACTCACCGGCTGACATACTCATTCAATCGTACCATCTACGGTTCATCGGCTGACCTACACATGGTCAAGCCTCACTTCCTTATCTCATTGAGCTAGCACCCCTTCGTTCCCATGGATGCTTCCTACAGACCTGCTTTTTCATTCAGACCTACCATTCCAAATATGCTCCTTAAAGTTTCCACCTTACATTGGATTATTTCTGGAATACATCGGATACTCGCTTTAATTTTCTTGGATGCTCCTTGCCATGCTATTTCAATTTCCCCGGAGTTACCACTACCATCTCCACCAGGACTCCCTGCTGACCTTTATTCCATATTGTCTTCCTTGGTTGAACTGATGCCTAAAACATAGTATTACTACAGTTTCAGGATGCTTGTTACCTCTCATCGAGTTGCCAACTCTTCCACCAAGGTCTCTTCACTACAATCCTTAACATCTTCGAATTTCAGGATACAAAAGTCTACAATACTGTTCTACTCTCCTAAATCTGCCTAAAACTTCAGTACTACTCCGCACTAAACTGACTCAGGATATGCCACCATTACAATACCATTTACAATTTATTTCTCACTACTTCGCTGCTTTTCTGCATTGTATGCAATTCGACATTTCCTTTGCATTATCTACCATTGCTCTGCAACCTGCCTTGCCCCGTGGGGCCGGTGGTTAGCCATCACATTTCGCCAGACCTGCGCCACTATGGGCCCAGAGGTCCTTTGCTCCTATATATTACTGTGCCATAATCGCCTACTTCTATGACCTGCTTTCGCCCATCAGACCTGGGGTTTGCCTACTTCTTCCCTACACTTGCCTCACCCAGCTCGGGGCCTGGAGATTTGCATATTTTGCCATATGCCTACCTGCCGCCGTGTCAGCCAGCCCTAGGAGCTCCTTTACTAAGGACTCACATCTGGATTGTTTAAACATTCGTCATCTGTTTTTGAATGCTTTGCCCTGCTGTTTCAGTCATATGAGAATTACTACTGCTACATTCTTACCAGGACACTTAGTTGAGCTTATCCAGAAGACCTTCAGTATCCTGATTTATGCTCTATGTTTCTTGGACCCTGTGACAACGTTACTTCATTTGACTCAGCCTCTTCAGTTATCACTATCTATGACTCATAAGCTCAACTATTCAGTACTCATCAGAATATTCTTACCAAGTCAATTCTAGCTAAGGTACCATTCTGGCTTTGAAATGTGGATGTCAACATTGCTATAGTACCATTTGGATCCACACGAAGCTCTTCGAATCCCGTACTATTATCATTCTTCATACCCCTCGCTGTATACCATACATAAGCTATGCAATACTACTTCCCTGCTTCTACGTCTGCATCATGCAGATTTACTTACTACTACAACTGACCTACAGTATGTCCAGGTCCACTTATTTACATTACTTGCTCATACTACCTGCTTTGCCCTTACAGGGCCTAGAGGTCATCACGACTAACACTCCATTTACAACCTACTTCACTCCTCGTGAGCTGGAAATACATCTGACTTATGTCTACCTATTCGCACTACAATCTCTACCTGCTTCACATACTTACTTCCCCTCCTCCGGATTGGAGGTTCCTATTGTTCCATCCTCCCAATCACACTGCAGATGCTAGTTCTTGTGCTTCATCTCCACAGCCTTCATTTGCGAAGCTTGCCAAACAGATCATGACCCAACAGTCCTCCTTCTAGACATGGATGCTGAGCCTTTGATTCCTGGTTCTCCTCTGAGAAGTCATCCTCACCTGCTGGAGTGCTTCACCACTGCACCTCATCGCTTCAAGTTCATATCAACCATGGATTCCACTTTACTATTATTTTGGCCTGCTCATGGATTCTTGAACTTGGAGTTTACTAAGTGGATGCTTGCTCTGTTCACCTGACATGGCACAATTCAATACTTCTTCAGTTCCCTGTTTCTCTGGATCAGGTTCACAACTTTGGGGTTTGGATTAGCCAATTAATTAAATTTTAGGATTACTTTCCTTTAGTATGCCCAGAAGGATGGGCAGGTCATGAGCCATGGGTCCTCAGAGGTTTCTCCCCAGGGGGGTTTCCTCTCCTACGTGCTACTGGTCACACTCTCCAGAGTTGGAGGAGGTGATCATACTGCTACTTATTTTTATATTGATTGTGCACAGCACAAGAAACATATTGTGGCAGCGTTCTCAGTAGCAGGCTGTGGAGGCATGGCACTGTTGTGGCCAATGCCACCACAGCCTGCAAAGGCGTGTCCTGCTTCCACCAATGCCATTGCAGGCTACTGGTGACAGTAGTTTGGAACATTTGCACCAACTTCAGAGAAATCAGCCGCTGCAATCAGGGGCCGCCTCGTCAGTGCAGCATCAGCCATCAGATGCAATGAGGAAGCGACTCGTCATTACAGAGCGGGATGCAAAAACCTTGATATTGTTTGTGAACATGGCGGCAGGTTGCCACCATGTTCACAAACAATATAACCCCTACCGTGTTTATTTGCCGATTGGGCCCCAATCCCCATCAGCCTTGGTGCCCCTGTGTTTCTGGTGCTGACGGGGAGCCCACTCCCCATCGGGCATTCTGTAAATACCCTGCCCCTGCTTTTATTCCTGCCAATGGGGTGCCCAATCCTGTCGGCTAATAAATCCCCTGGGGTGACGATGGGGTGCCCAATCCCTGGCTACTGCCCCCAAGAAAGCCATTGGTGACACGTTGGGAGCTGTAAGGGAAAAACGGGTCCCGTGAAGTCTTTTTTTACCTGCAAAAAGGCAATGGTCCCTTGTAGTCTCCCTGGTACCCACCCGCAACCCGCACCCACCCACTGCGCACCCTGCCTCCCCACACTCCTCGCACCCCATACTTACCTCCGTAGCTCGGCACGATGATCTTTGGTGGACCAGGAACATGTCTGCACTCTTCAAAGCCGACCGTGAACTGAGGAAATGCCAGTAAGCTGTATAATGTAATAAATAGGGTTTTTTCAACTTTAGTGCATATCTCAGGCATTTTTGGGAATTTTTTCACCAAATTTTCAACATGGGGTTTTTGAGACCCCTCCTCATGAATACTTGAACTGCCATGGCATTAATTGGCCCTGAAAGGTGTTTTCACGGTCACTGCACGGAATCACCTTTCGGGGCCGATTAACAAAATGACAGTGCCAGTGTTCATCAAAAAGCCTATGTTGCAAATTTGGTGGAAAAAAATCAAAAAAATTACTGTTTCACGAGCTTGTGCTGCATAGTTGCTATGCACGCTCGTAACTTCGTGAATTTGCAATATTTTCACACCATATTTTCAACATTGGCATTTTTTCATACCCCCTTGTGAACAGTACAGCTGTCATTGTTCACATCCTGGTGGAGATGTGTTTTCGCACTTCCGGAGCAGAATAGCACATTCACTGTGGGAAATCAGTGTTCAGGACAGATTAAGAAAATGACAGTGACACTGTTCATGAGTAGAGGTCCTGAAATGGCTGTGTTGAAAATTTGGCAATGGTACTCCATAAAATGACTGTGTTACGAGTGTGCGTTGCGCAGTTTGCACGCACGCTCGTAACTTCGTAAATTTTATAATATTTTCACTCCAGATTTTCAACATTGACATTTTTCCACACCTACTTATGAACAGTGCAGCTGTCGTTTTTCCCATCCTGGCCGAAATGTGTTTTCGCTCTTCCGGCACAGAATAGAGCGGTCGCTGTGGGAAATCACTATCTGGGACAGATTAAGAAAGTGACAGTGATACTGTTCATGAACAGAGGTCCTAAAATGCCTTTGTTGAAAATTTGGTGATGATAGCCCATCAAATGACTGTGTTACAAGTGTGCGTTGCACACTTTCCACACTCCCTTGTAACTTTGCAGATTTGTAATATTGTCATGCCAGATTTTCAACAGTGGCATTTTTCACACCTCCTTATGAGCAGTACAGCTGTCATTTTTCACATACTGACTGAAATGTGGTTTCACAGTTGTGGCACAGAATAATGCAGTCGCTGTGGGAAATCAGTGTTTGGGACAGATTAAGAAAATGACAGTGGCACTGTTCATGAGCAGAAGTCCTAAAAGCCGTATGTTGAAAATTTGGTGACGAAACTCCATAACATGACTGTGTTACAAGCGCGCATTGAACTGTTTACATGCACCCTTGTAACTTCGGAAATTTGTAATATTTTCATGCTACATTTTCAACAGTGGCACTTTTTCACACTTCCTTATGAACAGTACAGCTGTCATTTTTCACATCCTGGCTAAAATATGTTTTTGCACTCCTGCCGGAGAATAGCACGGTTGCTGTGGGAAATCAGTGTTTGGGACAGATTAAGATCGAATGAGTGAGAGAGGGGAGTGCCTGTCGGGACTGCTGCAGATTTGTTTGTGGGCAGAAAAAGGCCCCAATGCAAGAGCCCATTACAAAAGGGTAGCCTGCAGCACTGGGAAAAACAGAACGAGAGCGAGTGAGGAAGGGGGAGTGAGTGAACTCACCGGAGCACTGTCAGGACTGCTGCAGATTTCTTTGTGGGCAGAAAAAGGCGTGAAAGCAGGTAGGGACCCAGTAGAAAACGCCAGCCTGCAGCGGTGGGAGAAACAGCATGAGTGACTGAGACAGGGGGACTGAGTGAGCTCAATGGAGCTCTATCAGGACTGCTGCAGATTTGTTTGAGGGCAGAAAAAGGCACCAATGCAGGCAGGAGCCCCGTACAAAAGGGCTGCTTGCAGCGCTAGGACAAACAGAATGAGCATGTGACAGAAAGAGACTGAATGACCTCAATGGAGCTCTGTCAGGACAGCTGCAGATTTCTTTGTGGACAGACAAAGGCGTCAACACAGCCAGGAGCTCTGTACACATGCGCAGCCTGCAGCACCAAGACAAACAGAATGAGTGAGTGACAGCACGGTAGCGAGCGAGCTCAACGGAGCTGTATTGTGCCTGCTGAGGATTTCTTTGTGGGAAGAAAATATGGCAACACAGGCAGGAGCCCAGTACAAAAGGTCAGCTTGCAGCGCCGGCAGAAACGGAATGAGTGAGTGAGAGAGGGGGAGTGAGCGAGCTCAATGGAGCTGTGTCAGGACTGCTTCAGATTTCTTTCTGGCCAGAACAAGTCGCCAATGCAGGCAGGAGCCCAGTACAAAAGGGCAGCCTGCAGCGGTAGGAGACACAGAACGAGTGAGTGAGGAAGGGGGAGTAAGTGAGCTCAACGGAACTCTGTTGGGACTGCTGCAGATTTGTTTGTGGGCAGAAAAAGGCAGCAATGCACTCAGGGGCCCAGTACAAAAAGGCAGCCTGCAGTGGCGGAAAAACCAGAATGAGCGAGTGAGAGAAGGGAAGTGAGCGAGCTCAATGGAACTCTATTGTAACTGCTGAAAATTTCTTTGTGGGCAGACAAAGGCAGCAACGCAGGCAGGAGCCCAATAGAAAAGGGCAGCCTGCAGTGCCGGCAGAAATGGAATGAGCAAGTGAGAGAGGAGGAGTCAGCAGGCTCAACAGATCTGTGTCGGGACTGCTGCAGATTTCTTTGTGGGCAGAAAAAGCCACCAACAGAGGCAGGAGCCCAGTACAAAAGAGCAGCCTGCAGTGCCAGGAGAACCAGAATGAGCGAGTGAGAGAAGGGGAGTGATCAACCTCAACGGAGCTCTGTCGGGACAGCTGCAGATTTCTTAGTGGGCAGAACAAGGTGCCAACGCAGGCAGGAGCCCAGTACAAAACAGCAGCCTGCAACACGGGGAGACACAGACTGAGAGAGTGACAGAGGGGCAGTCAGCAAGCTCAACACAATCAACATTCAGCATTGACAAATGCTTGGTTCTTGGTGGTGTCATCCTACTCGACTCCTTCAACAGTCAGATACAGAACAATCATTGATATTGTTATTTTTTGGGGGGTCTCATAATACTGGACTAAGCATCCTTCTTACGTGGGATACAGAGAAAGGCCAAAACTATCAAATCATAACAAATGACTCATCTGTTCAAGCATCTAAGCACCCTGCATACACAATCCAGTTCATATGTACTATAATCACTGACTTGCTCATGTCTATACTAAAGTACCTAAGCACGAATCATTTCATACTACTAGAACCTTGCAAGCAATATCCTACTTACTGGTCTGGCCTCTGTATCCAAGCACAACCTACAGCATCCAGCTGCAGTATGTAACATAAGCACTGAGCTCTGAACCACAATTAAATGTACATTAGCATGCATTTTAGTTCTACTAAACAAGGAGACAGACAAAACAAAGAGCAACATCAATGAATTTTAGAGAAGATAAGCAATCATAAAATGTAGGTTTTTGATTAGAAATAATATGATGAAAAACAGGCTGACAGTGTCCCTTTAAACAACACTTGTAATAAAGGTCAACTTAAAAGCTGAGCTCTTAGAAAGGAAGAAAACATACAGCAAGTTGGAAAGTCTTCTTTTCAGAAGACAATTAATGGTAAAATAATATGCAAAAGGCAGAAGTCTCCCATACATTTCATAAAGTAACCTAGCCTTTTTCTAGCTTTTACCTTGTAGAACTTTGAAATGGAAATTACAGTTGATGATGGTACTCAAAGTGAAACCCTTTCAGTCACCAACAAAAAACTCACAGTTGATAGCAGCAGAATTCTGTTACTCAGAGACACAGAGTAACCCCCCAAAACTGGTCCATGCTACTTTTTATTATATGTTTATATGTACTATTATGTCACTTATGTATGTTACTACATCCTTGGATTCCATGCTTATGGTTGTAAGACTGGGCTCTCTAGGATATGTGAACCATGAACTGGAAGTGAATGGCTCTAATACCCTAAGAACATAAGTAAGACCACTCTTGCAACAGTAAGAGTGGGATCTGGGGATGTATTAATAACTGACTGAAGGTGATGAATAATATAGAAAACATTTTTAAAATCTCACCTTCAAACATGCCCATTTCCATGGTACCTGTGCATGAGACACTATTTATAGTATTATAAATCATGACATCACACTTAGACAATGAGGACTGTTCATACAAACATATGAACATATGAATTTGCAAGCAGAAATAGGCCACCTGGTCCATCAAGTCTGCTCGAATGTGCAGCTAGCACCCACACCTTGCAGTTTCCCCATCCCCTTCCCTTCCCAATTATCCCCCTCACCTTAACCCATCCCGTTTTGAAACTACCCACTGTCTTACAGGCTACCACCTCCTCCAGTAGAGCATTCCATTCTGCCACAACTAACTCCGTAAAAAAGTGTCTCCTCATTTCCGTCTCGATCTTTCCTCCTCCAATCAAGGCTGTACCCTCATCCTCCCCCTCCTCCAGCCTGAATATCCCTTCAGTGCCTGCCTTGTTTATCCCCTTTACGTACTTAAAGGTCTCAATCATATCCCCCTGGTCCCTTCTCTCCTCCAAGGAGTACATGTTCAGCTCTCTCAGCCACTCCTCGTATGGCCTGTCCTCCGATCTCTGGATCATCCTTGTTGCCTTGCATTGTACCCCTTCTGGTAACTTCATGTCCTTCTTCAGATATGACTGTCAGAATTACACAGTACTCCAGGTGCAGCCTGACCAGTGCCCTTTAGAGAGGTAGGATCACCTCCTTGCTCCTGGAGAGATCCCTCTCACGATAAAACCCAGCATCCTGTTGGCTTTCACTGCCGCCTTTCTACACTGCTCTGTATTGTTCATCTTCCCCATTACAACCACCCATAGATCCTTCTCCTCCTCAGTGGAACCTAGCTGCACCCCTCCCAGCTGGTAACCCCTCCATGGATTCTTTGCTCCAAACTCAAAGTGCAAAACTTTGCACCTTTTTGCATTGAACCCCAACTGCCATGCTTCTGACCACTGCATCAGTTTTGTTAGGTCATCCTGCAGCCCCTGACAACCTGCTATATTGTCCACCACTGCCCCCAATTCATTTCTAAACATTCAAGGTACTCTTTCAACTATAAGAGTGTGTCTCAAGCATATAGTTTACAATCCTGAAATTCTAATCTCAGTTGACAGAGTCCATTTTCAGCAATGGAAGTCTCTAATATTTTTATTTTTTTATTTTAGCCTTTGATAACTGGGTAAGGACCACTAGGCACAAGTGGCTGTTTTCAGGGGTTACCTGGGAGCACTGGGCGGTTAAGTGATTTGCTCAGAGTTACACAGTATGCAAGTGAAGGTTGTGAGATTCAAACTCTGGTCTGGTCTGCTGGATGTATCAAGCTTGTTCACACCTCATGCCTCAAACCTCTAGGCTATACTGCCAGCCCCTTATTCTGTTAAAAAAAAAGCACTTTGATTCTAAATAAAAACATTTTGTTTTATTTAACCAAAGGTGTTTAATGTGAGTCGTGATATATTTGTATGTACAGTTCCTGTGTCTCTTTTAGTTACAGGAGTTTCTTCTCAAGTCCTTTGTGTGCCAGAACTGCTCAGCTGCACTTTGCAGTTCTCCCATCCAAAGAATTTGAGAATGCACTCAAGAGACACAGCAACTGTATATATAAATGCATATAACAGTGTCCCATATGCAGGGTAAAGAAGCACTCTGATAGGCTGAGATTGCTCCCTCACTTCAGAATTGTTATAACAGTGCATTCTTGAGTTCTTTGTGTGAGAACACTGCAAAGCAAAGCTGAGTAATTCTGGTACACAAAGGACTTGAGAAGAAAGACTTATAAGAGACACAGAAACTGTTCATATGAACAAATAATAAAAAAAAAAATCACAATCCTATTATAAATCATATTAAAGCTTTGTGTTAAAAAATGGAACTTGAAATTAAAGTCAAAATGTTTTGCTTCTTTGAAAAACTAGAGAAATACTTGTGGTAAATAAGTTATGCCAACTAAGCTCAGGACTCAGAATTTTTGGAGTTATTATCATGAGACACCCTCCTATGGTTATAGAAATATACCGTCCTGATTGGCTAATATTAATATCATGATTTATAACCTTAACATGGATATAGATTTGGAACTTACCATATATGTGAGGCCTAGTTGGGGAATACTTTGATGTGCTCCAGGAGGTCAGTACAGTGTTAACAGGTTTTATAAAGAAAAGAAAAAATGTGCACTCATAGGAAAATCACAGGAAAGGGCATGCTTTCAGGGTGAGAATATGCATACCTCTTAACCTTTTGTTTATTTTTATTTATTTATTTAGTTTTTGTTGACCGGGTATGTGCACTAGACAAATCCTGCCTATTTTCAGGCACGACCCGGTGGAGGGGGATACAGATGAATGCCAACTGACCTTGAACCAGATTAAGCTGTTGGTGGCATTTTTAGTGATTGAGGGAAATTTGGCCAGGACACCGGGGAAATTCCCTTACTCTTTTCAATAAGTGCGATGGGATCTTTAACATCCACCTGAACTACCACCAATCCAGGGAGATGGGACATCGGTTTAACGTCTTATCCGAAAGACGGCACCTCAGAAGTGCAGCACCTCTCTCATGCTGCACTACAGTGTCAGTACTGGGATATTAACCCAAGTGCCAGATGTGGGAACTGAAGCCACAGCCCTCTGATCTCCCGGCCTCAGAGGCGAGTGTGCTACCTACTGAGCCACTGACACTGCTTGTCACTGAAATGAGGGACTTGGACATTTTTGGACACTCAAAATGAGAGACAATGAGGCACACAGACTCTCAGAATGAGGGACACATCCTTAAACATGTAGATACAAGCTCAGAACTCTGCAAACCATTATGTTTATTTGTAAAAAGGTTATTTTTAATTTATCATCTTAATATATTATACATTTCTGTTGTAAAACTTCAATTTACAGCACATTCTCTGTATGGTAAGCAACTACTCTATGATGGACGAATGAGGAGCAGAGACATTTTAAGGGGTAAAATGAGGGCTGTTCCTCATAGTCAGGGACAATTGAGAGGTATGGGAAAATGATTTCATTGGAAGGTCACAGGGAAGGGCCTGCTTTCAAGGAGTAACAACCTGTGGATGTGAAATCCCACAGGAAGAGGACAGTTTCTAGGATCAAAGAAACAAAGGGAGGCTGACTCTTGTAATGGATGGCATGATGCCATAGGGGGAGGATTTCTTGAGAGGGGTAATTCAGCTGGGGGAAGATCACAGCAGATGTTTCCTGCAAGCCAAAGGGAACTCTGTCCTGAATCTCATGCCTGTGTGGCAAGTTGATTACTAAGCAATAAAACTACCTAGAGTAAGGGATGAGATCAGTTAGACTATGGTCTACAGCCTCGAGAAGTTCTTCTTTCAGTAATCTTTACTATCTACTGTATTGTTTTGCATTCCCTAGTGTTTTATTCCTTTTGCAGTGCTCCATATATCTGTAATTTAGTAGTGTCAGAATTACATTTTTAATTTTACTGTTCTCTGTAATTGTACAATGTTTTATGGGATAAATAACAATTTATTTCTGTTGAGCAAACTAGTATTCCACTACTGAAAAGCATGACTACCAAATATAAAGTCAAATGTTTCTGATAAACAGCAGGTGAGAGGTCCTGGAAGTGAATGAAAGGCAGGTTCCCTGCCAAGGTATACGGTGACATGTTGACCGAGACTGACACTACAGCAACAACAGCACCAGCTTGCTGTAGTGTCAGCGCTGGACCCAAGCACTGTTTTCTGAGGGTCTTGCACCCCCTTACCTAATCAGCTCTGACTCAGATTTTTTTTTTTGGCTTCTTGTTTCCCTTAGCCGGCTGTCATCCGGAGGGAGCCCCCAGCCCCATCCCCCGGCGTCCACCATCCGGCGCTGACCTGAACTCCCAGGGTCCCCCCCACGGGGTTCCCCACCATGGCTTGCCAGGAGCAGAGCCTGTGAGGTGCCCTCCACCATTGTGAAGCAGCTCTTCTTTTTCCTGGTTTTCTCCTGAGAGTTGGGGCATGCAAGGATGCCCATGAAGAGGAGCACTCGCGAATCTGCACGTGCCCCCTCCAAGTGTCTGCCCCAACTCCTCCCCCTTCTGCAGTGCAGCTCCATGTCTCCCTGCCTCTGCTAGGGAGCAGACAAGTGCTGACCACTGAGGATCCCCTCCCCAAAGAAGACCAGTCAATTGGACCCTCAATCCTTCTCCACCCCTGCCGACCCCCAGCAGCTCATGCTCGTTACCAAACATGGAGTACGCTTCTGGCGTATGTAGTCTAAGTAAAATGACCAGCACCTCAGCTCTCAGCTCCACAGGGCCAGACAGGAGTTGATTATTTTAATGGGGGTGTGGAGCACAGACCCCCACTTGGGGGGTTCAGGGACAAAGCACCCCTGAAGAAAATTTGGTAGGAAGTGACCACCTTTATGCCGACTGCAAATGCAGTCGACTTAAAGGTTTCGCTGTAATGTCGGTCGACAAAATCTTTGTTGACCAGGAGTCATAGATCTGTTCTGCCAAATGTAAGGTCTTGCACTGGGTGATTATTGGCCAGTGGTGGGGCTCACAGTAGACTGATACATCCTAGCAATCAGGCAGGTGATGACAGCATTAAAATACAATGTGCCTTCCTGGCATCTGGTCACCCTTATGTATGTGAGAAGTGAGACAGATTTGTGCCAGCAAGGCAAAAGTTTTTACAATAATACTGTGGTCATTTGCATGAACAAAGACTCTTTATCCCCTTTCTAAGGGTGGGCTAAAGTTCAATTTTTTGCCCTGCAGAATGTCCGAGGAAATCAAGAAACTTTCATGGACATTTCCGAACCTCCGCCTATGGTAGAGCGGAAAACTTCTGCAAAGTTATGGGTGAAATCTTGCCCGATATTTAAAAAAAAAAAAAAAAACCCTGGTGGCTAGTGTCCCCTCTCCTCCCTGCCTCACAGGTACACGTTAAATTCCTGGTGGCTAGTGCCCCCCACACCAGTTCATCCACCGGCTACCCAACTTTAAAAAAAAATCCTTATAAATAGCACCCATCTGCCCAACAGTACCCACACAGCCCAAATGCCCTTATGCCCTGGCGGCTAGTGGTCCCTCCCCTACACCCCTTCACCCCAAGTGTATGGTAAATTTATAGTACCCCACCTTGTCCGTTCGTACCATAGGCCTAGTAAAAAAAAAAATAATTATCTGGTGGTCTAGTGATTACAATAACCTCCCCCTCCCAATTCCCAGTCACATATAATTCCCCAACCCTGGTGGTCTAGTGCCTCCCACCCCCCACCTAGCTGGAGTCCAAACACCCTACTCCCATCCCCTTAACCCTACAGTGGGTGGAGCAGGACATCCCTCCTCTCCTCCACGGCTAGCCCACCCACTGACTGAGCTTTTAATGAATGAGCATGCTCCTGTACACCCCTACCCGTTTCATCTACTCCTGATCATAATTCATGGGCTGAGGTCATACTCTTGAATCAATGACATCAAAGTCATATCTGTTACACAGTATTATGTTGTCCTATGCAGTGATTGTGACCTCAGCTCAGGAGTAATCATTAGGAGCAGAAAATCATTAAGCAGCAAAGATCCTGTTTTCATTTAGATGTCCTGAATAATAATGAATGGAATGGTTTCATATTTGGGGGTAGGGTGGGGAGGCAGGGGTATTTTAAATGTGAGCTCTGCTAATGCCAATTATTCCAAGTCTTTCATTATTGTATGATGGTTGTATTCATTGTAATATTTGTACTTATACTGTATGCATGTTATTTGAGATGCTAAGGTCACCACTGTAAAAGAGCCTTGCTCTGTGGTCTTAACCTTTATAATAAAACAAACAAAAAAATTGTGATTCTGTTTCTGTTGGCACCTGGAGTCCAATGTTAAAAGAAGTCTTTGCCAGGCTTCAGGGGACACTCATTAAAATCAAAGTTGCAATATTACATACTGAAGAGTTTACTTCTTACTGGACGTGGTAGAAGAGTGGGTAGGGACCCCCTTTAAATTTGTAATTAGCATTTTCATATATCAGCAAATATTTCTAAAGAGATTCTCTCTGAGCAGTACTATGAGCAGACAGGGAATTTTCTTTAGAAGTACCATAGAAATCTCAGGAAATATCAGACCATGTCAATTTCTGCAACTGTACAGGACTGCTCAGCATGCTTATTCTTGCTTGCTAATGATGGGCAGACATGACTGACCCAGAGTCCCTTCTGACCTTACAGCACCATGATACTATGTTATAATGCAGTTAGAATTCTATGTTGGGTGTATTTGAGCACAAAAGCATGACCAGGGGTTGATTACCATCAGCAAATGTAACCCTAGGGGATCACGATGAGGCAAACATTGCAAGTGATTTGTCCTAAGGTGTGTTAGATTAATTGAAGTACTGTAACTCAATTTTTAAAAAGTGCCTTAATGCTAACTAAAATATATATTTTTTTTAAATAAAAATTCAATTTGTTCTATTGTATACGAGAGTTCTCAGTAGGGCAGTGTATTGGCCAAAAAGTATTTCCCAAATACCACAAATAGTAGGATTCACAAATATTTGGATGCCCTTCCCAAGTAGTCCACTATTCAGCCATTATTTAGGAAGGTATATTTGAGATCCAAGTCTCCCAAAGCTTACTGGTCAATCAAAATCCACTTTTTCAGCTCAGAGGCAAGCAACCTCCTCAGTCTGGGTTGGTAGAGGACAGATGCATACAGTACCTCTCAACTGCCCCTCATTATGAAGGGCGTCCTTTATTTTATCCCTTAGAAGGGTTCTTCCTACATCTGTTTCACATTAGAAAGGTGCTATCCGTATTAGTGAAAGTGAGATAAACTCAGACTTGAGAGCAGAAATTCTTAACATTCTGTGATATTAAAGCAACATTATAACTTTTTGCAAATAAAAGTACTGGTATCCTCAGTTTTGTCAGCTTGCATTTACATAGCACAGAATGTGCTCCGGTGTCCCACGTTATCTCTCATTATGAGTATCTGTCTCTTGTTTTAGTGAGAAAAGTTTGAGAGGTATGGACAGGAAACAGTTATTTCTGTGAGCAAGTCATTCAGTGCTTTTGAGACCTTAAACTTGCCAAAAAGAGAGATCTTTTTCTGCTCCTAGAAGGCATTCTTAGGATGGCAGAGAAAGGGGAGATACTGTTGATGGGATACCCAAATATGCCAGATGTTAACTGGAGCACATTTGCTGCAGCCACATCCAAGAGCAGGGCCATTCTCGATGCCCTACAGGTGGCATACCTCAGACAGCTGGCTTTGGAACCCACTCGTGAGGGAGCAATCTTAGACCTCATACTCTCAAATGGGAACAGTGAGGATCTCATATCTAGAAGTGGTTAGCCATCTGGGAACAAGTGACCCCCAAACAGTGTGGTTCATGATAAACTCAGCTACAGAGTCAAGCCCTACAAAAGTAAGGGTACTGGACTTCAGGAAGGCTGACTTTGGCAAGATGGGAGAGTGCTTTAGAAAAGCACTAGCAAATAGGCTAGAAGGAGGGGTGGAGCAACAATGGGGAAACATCAAAACTGCCATCACAGAAGCAGCAAGCCTTTGTGTGAAGCAAATAAACAAATCAAAATGAAATAAAAATCCACTATGGTTCTCAAAAGAGGTGGAGGGGAAAGTCAGGGAGAAAAAGATAGCATTCAGGAAGTATAAGGAAACACAGAAGGAGCAGGATAGAGAGCTGTACCAGTTAAGGCAGAAGGAAGCAGGGAGAGAAGTCAGAATAGCAAAGGCCCAAACTGAGGAAAAGATAGCCAACTTAGTTAGAAGGGGGATAAAACATTTTATAGGTACATCAGGGAGCGCAGAAAGGCAAAGGGAGGGATAGTGAGGCTGAATAGAATGGACGGTGGGTGGGCAGAGAAGGACAGTGAAAAAGCAGGGATACTGGATAAATATTTCTGCTCAGTATTCACAAAAGAGGAGGAGGGGGAGGTGCCTAATCCAATTAACAGGAACAGTCTGGATAGGGGGGTCTATCTCAGTCCTTTCACAGAAGAAAGGGTTCTGAATGAACTCCTAAAACTGAAGGTGGACAAAGCAATGGGGCCTGACGGAATTCACCCCAGAATTCTAAAAGAATTAAGGGGAGAACTAGTGAAACCACTGACTACCCTTTTTAACAAATCATGGGAGGATGGTGTGGTACCTGAGGACTGGAGGAAGGTGGATGTGATTCCCCTTCACTAAAGTGGGAGCAGGACAGAGGCAGGAAACTGCAAACCTGTCAGTTTGATCTCTGTGGTAGAGAAAGTGATGGAGTCACTTCTGAAGGAAAGAATTGTTGAGTACCTAGAGGCCAGTGGGGCATAGGACCCAAGGCAGCATGGGTTCATAGTAGGAAGGTCATGTCAGACGAATCTAATTGATTTCTTTGACTGGGTTACAAAAGTAGTAGACCAGGGAAGGGCTGTAGACACGACTACCTAGACTTTAGTAAGGCATTTGACACAGTCCCACACAAAAGATTAATAGTCAAATTAACCAGCCTGGGAGTGGGTCCCAGGGTGGTAGCCTGGGTAAAACATTGGCTGGACAACAGGACACAGAAGGTAATTGTAAATGGAGTCCACTCTGAAGAAAGAGGGGTTACTAGTGGGGTACCGCAGGGTTCAGTACTGGGTCCCATCCTCTTTAATGTCTTTGTAAGTGACATTGCAGATATACTGGAAGGAAAAGTATGCCTCTTTGCAGATGACACAAAGATCTGCAACACGGTTGATACACAAAGAGGTGTGGAAAGGATGAGAGGGGACTTGGCAAGGTTGGAGGAATGGTCAGAAGTATGGCAACCTGGATTCAATGCAAAGAAGTGCAAAATAATGCACCTGGGAAACAAAAACCCAGGGGTAGATTACATAATGGGGGTTAGTAACAACAAAATGGAAAGGGACCTGAGGTAATCATATCAGATGACCTAAGGTTAGCAAGCAATGTGAGAAGGCAGTAGGGAGGGCTGGGGGGATACTGGGATGTATAGGGAGAGGCATCACCAGCAGAAAACAGGAAGTTGTTATCCCTCTGTACAGACAGTTGGTGAGACCTGATCTGGAGTACTGAGTCCAGTTCTGGAGACCCCATCTCTGCAAGGACATATTCAGGATAGAGGCAGTCCAAAGGAGGGCAACTAAAATGGTGCATTGTCTGCAAGAGAAGCCATACAAGAGACTAAAGGAGCTTACTATGTATACCCTTGAGGAAAGGAGGGGGAAGGGACATGATAGAAACTTTTAAGTATCTCAGTGGAATCAACAAAGTCCAAGAGGGTAGCATCTTTCAGAAAAAAGAGTTGTGCAAGAACAAGGGGACACAATTTGAAGACAAAGGGGGGCAGTTCAGGGTCAATGTGAGGAAGTATTTTTTCACAGAGAGGGTGGTAATGCATGGAACAGCCTTTCTGAGGAGGCTGTGGGGTCTAAAACTGTGGGAGAATTCAAAAATACATGGGACAGACATAAGGCAATTTTTGTGGGGGGTAGGAAGAAATAGGCTGTTGGTTAACCAGGATCTGCAGCTTATCCTGTAGGTAGGAAAATGAGAAGACTAGGTAGGCCAAGCTGTCCTTATCTGCCATCAAAGTCTATGGGCTGGATGAAAACTAAGCTATTTTGTGGCGCAAGCCTGCACTGCACAAAATAGTTGCGCATGGGTGTGGCAGGCGATATTCAGGAGTTGCACTGTTGGGCAATACTTTGAATATCACCCGACCACAACCACTGTGCATGGCGCAGTGGAACTTGCACCAGCGCAAGTGGTCAGAGTGGAGCATTCAAGTTGCGGTGGCGCAAGTACCATTGCGCCATGCGCAAATTTCCCATATTCAAAAGGTGACATGCAAATGGGGCCATAATTCATGCAAGGCGCAGGGGAGACCATTTGCATCTATTTATGGCCCCATTTGCATGCCATTAGCATGCAGGTGCGCTGATCCCCGAGACTGACGCCCTCTGCAGCCCGATCGCAGGCAAAAGTGTATAAATCCTCCCACCCCCCTGACTGGCCCGATCGCGGGCATTAGTCAACCCCACCCCGACTGGCCGATCACGGGCATTAGTCAACCCCACCCCGAATGGCCGATTGCGGGCATTAGTCAACCCCACCCCGAATGGCCCAATCGCGGGCATTAGTCAGCCCCCACCCCGACTGGCCGAGCGCGGAAGCAAAGTGTCAACCCCTCCCAAGAACATATCCCTGGTGGTCCAGTGGACCGTGAAGCCGATCGCGAGGCAAAGTGTACTGATAAACCCCCACCAGCCCGATTGCGGGCTGCAAAGTTCGAACCCCCCAGAACATATCCCTGGTGGTCCAGTGGACCTCGAAGCCCGATCGCGGGCTGCAAACTGTTCAAACACCCCCAAGGACCACCTTCCCTGGTGATCTAGTGGCCCCCCCACCCACCACGAAGCCCACCACCCGCTCCCCCCATCAGCCGGTGGGCGGCAGCATCCCATCTGCCTGCTGCCCGCGCCCGCCCGATGACTGCCGGTGAGCTGCATGCCCATTGGTACCGAGCAAGAGTAAATGGGCGTGCAGCCCACTACACAAGGCAGTCCAGATATGTGAATGCTCTGCACCAACGGGTGGGATGCTGCCGCCCGCTGGCTGATGGGGGCGGGTGGTGGGGCTTCATGGGTGGATGGGTGGGGACCACTAGATCACCAGAGTAGTGGTCCTTGGGGGTGTTTGAACAGTTTGCAGCCCGCCATCGGGCTTCGAGGTCCACTGACCACCAGGGATATGTCCTTGGGGGGTTGACACTTTGCTGCCCGCGATCGGGCTGGTGGGGGTTTACCGTACACTTTTATCCATGATAGGCTTCACGGTCCACTGGACCACCAGGATATGTCCTTGGGGTGTGGGTTGATACTTTGCTGCCCACGATCGGGCTGGTGGGGGTTTACTGTACACTTTGCCCACGATCGGGCTTCACGGTCCACTGGACCACCAGGGATATGTCCTTGGGGGGTTGACACTTTGCTGCCCGCGATGGGGGCCAGTCAGGGTGGGGGTTAACTAATGCCCACGATCGGGCCAGTCGGGGAGGGGTTGCTATGCCTGCGATTGGGCTGCAGGGGGCACAGGAGTAGGTTGAGGGCCACCCACAGGTGGCAGCTGCTGTGTTGTGCCCTGCAATGCGGCAGCTCACCTGGGGTGGCCCTCGACTCCTCCTTTTTTGGGCTCAAAGTTGTGCGAGCGAGGTTGGGGTTGCGCCTGCACAACTCTGCACAGCTCCGCTGAATAACGGGCTGTGCAGTTTATGCATGGTTCCTCCCCCTCCAGTTCAGCATGCCTTCATTTGCATTGCACTGTTGCTCAGCTTGACTTGGGGGGGGTGCAACTGCCTCCTGCTGAATATGGCAGAATGGAGCAATTTCGGACTTGAGCAGGTGCAACCATATTGCGCATAGTGCAACCCTTTTGAATATCCAGCCCTATGTTTCTATATGTTTCTGTGTTTCTCCTTAGGCTTTTTGTTTGGTCATTATTTTTGTCTGATCAGTGCCAGCACAGTCTTTCTGACCAGAAGGGATATCTGGTGATACCATGCCCTTGCTGCCCTCACAACCACACAGCTCCAGTGCTATTTATTTAGTGATGTACATTTTGTTTTTGTTTTTTTGTCATCTGGTTTCAGGCTTGGTTTCTGGCACAACTGAGGAGGATAACAAATGACTGCACCCTCCCACAGCTCACTGCACATAACTTTCATGTGCAAGTGTAAAATTTTGTTTTCTATGAGCCTGGAAACTGCATGTGCACAGTTGTGTTCATGCATGTTTTTGTGTATTAAACTGCTGCAGTGTTCAGTGGGTCAGGCTTAATTCATTGAATTATTGTTGTCTGTCTGGTTCCCAAATAGCAATATCTTTCCATTCAAAACCTTTCAACAGCCTGCAGACTAATATTGTCAATATAAAATTTTAAAAATAGAAATGACCATTGTTTTGTTCCATAAACTGTGCTTCTGAAATATGTAAACTAGTTATGCAAATATGTATACTATACCAAACATTACATATACTCTTTCTAAAGGGAATAAAACAGGATTTCACTTGATTCACATTATGACTTTGTCCTTGCTGATATGTAACATGCATGTGTTAGTATTGCACATGTGACTTAAAATTGTAGAATACAGAACTGACATAATCGTCAATAGCATCAGTTATTATCACTTATAACATGGGTTGGCAAAAACACACAACCTTATTGGTGCAGTCGCTCTTCATGGCTCTGGATTAAATACTCTGTTTAATCCATGGTTCTGCAAAGCAACTCTGGAGATCTGCCACCAGGTCTATGACAGTTGAGTGGCAACCATGTAAAGTCCCAAGTCAGCCAGCGGGACTGAAAAACTTGTCTTGTGCCCTGTATGTCTCTCAATCTCTGTGTGCGTCCCTGCATCAGCAGTATTCCTTGGATGTAGTGGGGTTGCTGGCAAGGTGCAGCAGGACCACAAATTACAGTGCTAGTGTCACGGCAGCATGCATGAGTGAGTGAGAGACAAAGAGCGAGAGGGGCAGAGGGACACAGAGAGCAAGGTGCCACTGCATATTAATAGCAAAGTTGAAATGACACTGTCTCCTCTGTCCTCTCTTTCTCTCTCTCTCACTCTCTTTCTGTTTGTGTTAGCCTGCACAATACTGCATGTCTGTCATCCGGTTTCTGGTTTGTCCTTTGCCTCCCTGAGTGTGTCTCTGTGTGTTGCAATTATTCATTTTCTGCGGTGCATTTGGTGGTATGGTATCACTCAGTAGGAGCCCAGATGACAGTGGCACTGGCATGGCACAGCAGTCAAAAAAAAGACACAGAAAATGTGAGACAGAGACACTGATGAGAGACACACAAACCAGACGATGCAGTGCCATTGTCAGACATGGCAATGTCGGACCAAAGAAAATACAGTATGTCTCTCTGTCACTGTTCTTTCCTCCTTGTTGTCTTGACATGCCACTTCAGATCGAAACAGACAACAGACCTGATGTGCAGGGCTCTGTCCAACAGTGTCAAGTCATGTCTTGGCAGCACCCAAAACCTCCACAGAATACCCTGCTGTGTGGTCACAGTGGCTTAGACCGGGGGCAGCATGTCACAGCAGCCTTGATGTCTATGTCAATGTCTGATAGTGTCATTTATCTGATGCCAGCACCCAACAATGCACCTAATCCCCTCCTGTCATCTCTCTGTGTGGTACTGAACACCATCAGCAACTGCCTCTTAACAGGTTGTCTGGCTCCATCTGCTTAGTGTTCCGCAGTGACATTCTGTCTCATAACAGAGAGACAGAGAGAGGGTCAACACCTCAGGTCCTTTAGAGACAGTGAGCAAATGGGCTGACCCCTGTGGAGAGTGAGAGAGAGAGAGAGAGAGACACACACACAGATACAGCGAAATCTACAGAAAGCAGAGCAGAGACCAATGGGCGTACAGCCATATTGTACGCTGTTAGTCGGCGGGTGGCTTGAGGGTGGGGAGCTGCCATCCACCGCTGACCGGGGAGGAGCAGGGTGGTGGGTGTGAGTGGGCAAGTTGGGAGGGGGGGTATGGGTACCACTGACCACCAGGGAGTAAATTAAATTATACAGCCCGTGATCGGGCACGGAGTTCGGTCCACTGGACCACCAGGGAGTAAATAAATATTACAGCCCAGGATCGGGCACAGAGTTCAGTCCACTGGACCACCAGGGAGTACATTGAATATTACAGCCCATGATTGGGCAATGGTGCTCGTTGTTGGTGAGGGGCAGGGGGCGTCGGTCTCCAACAGCTGCAGCTTGACAGTGCACCAGGCACAAGTCGCAGGGGATCGGCCCACCTGCATGCAAATTGGACCATAATGACATGCAAATGGCCCCATTTGCACCTTGTATACCTTATGGCCCCATTTGCATGTCCACTGCTGAATATCGCAGTTGCTGCACTTAGCGCAATGGCACTTGCGCTAGCGCATCCCCCTGCTCCTCTCTGGCCATTTGCGCTGGTGCAGTGCCACTGCACCATGAGCACTGCAGGTGCCATATTCAATGGTGCAGAGCCATGGCGCAGCACTATTGACTATCGCCCAGACCACACCCTGGCACATCCCAGTTGCTCTGCGCCCGGCTTGCACCACTGCCTGGTGCAGTTCTGAATATCCCACCCCTTGTGTGCAATTTTTTTTTTTTACTCACTGTTGACTGTAAACAGTATGTAATAAAAATGTTTTTGCACACAAAGTGTAAATGGGTATGAGCCCCACACTTGGGTGTTAATATCTTAGTTCTGACTGTTCCCCTTTAAGACTCAATAGCCAAGCTTGTGTCTTGTGCAAACTGATGGTCATGTGCCTAGAGGTGTAACAATATACATGCACATTGTTGAGACTTCACACTCTGTAGCAGGTTCAAAGCATGAGAGAAAGATAGTGATAGAGTTAGAGAGCTGCCGACACCTCAAAGAAAAATTTGAAAAACATAATATTTAGGTACAATTTACCTTGCATTCCATATCTGTTCAATAGATGTCTCCTCCCTATTACTTATTACTGCGAAATTTGTATGGAAACATGCTCTATATCCCTTAGGTTATCTGCCTCTTTAGCTTACTCCCTGCTTCATGTCATAGTCCTCTGTTGTGACATCACAGTCTGTTGCCATGGTAAAAATTGTGATGTCACAAGTAGAGCATTATGACCTCAGGTAGGGAGAAAGCAACAGGAATAGATGAACTCTTCAGGAGCAAAGATCCTACTTTCATGCAAATGTCCTCAGTATTACATAAGGGAGAGGAGAAACACAGAACCGATGTGAAATACAAACTGAACTGTGTCTAAATATTATAGTTTGTTAAAGTTGTTCCAATGGCATCAGGTGCTCTTTAAAGAGATAATGGACAGATATCTGACTCATTGAACTTAATCAATTTAACTTCCACACTGGGGGGACAGGGGCTGCCACAAGCAACACAGGCCACAGGGGTGCTGTTACTCAGCCTGGTCCTATCACATTCTACTGCAAGGAAAGGAGATCTGGCTGGCTTAACCCAGCCAGCTCATCAATATTTACAGAAAATAAAAGGGGCACCATTCCCCCCATTGGTGTGTGTGTGGCTTGTGACTGAGAGGAGGCAGGGGCTTACAAGTGAGCAGCATAAGGGTGCTGCTATGCAGCCTGAAGGCCTCTCATTGGTTTCTGCACTGTCTGTAAGGGATGCAGGGCTTGATGATGGAACATATTTAATAAAACTAAAAAGGGGCTAAAGTAAAAGTTGTAGAAAAACTAACAGCCTCTGGTCAGAGTCGCTATGGCTGTGGAGAGCTTTTAGGAGTGGCAAAAGCATGGGAAAGAATATGCGGTGCTTTTACTGCAGTCATAAGTAATACAACATTGATTACAGTACTGTACATGCGTGAGTAAATATCACAACCTCAACCCAGTGCATATAAACACTAGTAATTAAAAACAACTGCTTAATCATTCTATTATCTCATTAAGTATAATTGCATGTTTTACCTAAGAATGCTTAATGAGAAAATACAATGATTAAGAAGTTGTTTTTAATTACTAGTGTTTATAAGCACTGGATTGAGGTTGTGATATTTACTCCAGGGTTTTATTTAACTCTAAAAATTGATTGGCGTTTTGCTCATGAAAGTGTTAAAACATTCTGAAAATGCATAGCACCTGCCTCACTGTGTTTAACAAACATAACACTTCTAGAAAACCTATATAAATACTTTCTGAATAGTTAGTATTGTCCCAAGAAAAAAACTGCTAATCAATTACTTAAAACCCTGTATTCTGATGAAGCCTAGCAGTGTGCTGGGTGAAACTTAAGCCTGTTCTGCTGTAAGCACTGACTTTGCTATTCTAGCCATTGTTTATTTATGTCACTATTAAATTATTGAATGTTGACACATATAAATGTGTGTCCTGTGCACATTTCTGGTTGATGGCTGCTTCCGATTATGTGCTTTGCTGATTTTTCTTTTGCAAGTACCATTGTTTATATTCCTAGTGCTCCTTTCCATCGACACTTGCAGACCAGCCAAACTGTGAATGCTGGAGAGGTACTGTACAGTGGAGAGGTAGTATAGCATAGTGGATAAGATCACTGAGTTACAAACCTAGAGACCTGGATTTGAATCCCACAACTACCACTTGCATACTATGTGACCATGAGCAAGTCACTTAACTTCCCTGTGCTCCCAGCACACACCTGGAAAAAAGCCTCAGCATAGTGCATCATTCCTAGCCCAAAATTTGGAGAAAAAAAAGATCTATATTTTACTATGCAGTATGCACCTCTTTGTCTGGCTCTGCGTACTTCACAGATTTCAGCTGGATGCTATTTCTTAATAGAGAAGTAAAAAAAAAAAAACAGTGAGTGCTATGACTATATCACATAAGGGGTTTTCATTCCATAGACTGTAGTGCTGCTGTTGGAAATTTACATTTGATTGCGACATTTTTGAGAAATTTGCTTTTACAAAATGTCAAGCATACTGGAGAATTCACATTTGTAGAATTTGGACATATCTTGAGAAATGCATTTCTGGGGAAGTGACAGTTTCAACTAAAAACAAATTCTGGCAAAAGCCGATAGGGCTGCATGGGAAGAATTTGGGATAAAAATATTGAAAGTTACCAAAATTACGAGCCTGAATTAGGAAAATGTAACGTAGGCTCACAAATTTGTTGTTTTGAAATATTCGTACATCAAATTGTCAACATAGTCTTGTTATGACACCACCTCATGAAGAAGGGCACAGCAAATGTTCAGCTCCTGCCCAAAAGGTGATTTTGTGCAGGGACTGCGAAATCAACTTTAAGGATGCAAAAACTCATTTTGGGCCAGAGTTGAAAAATGACAGCAGTCATATTTATGAGGTGCTGTAAAGAAATAGCTATCCTGTAAATTTGTAGTCAAAATTTTGAAAATTACCAAAGTTATGAGCCTGCATTCACAAAATTCAATGTAGGCTCATAATGTTGTTTTTTTAACATTTTTACACCAAATTTTCAACATAGCCTTCTTATGACCCCAGGTACTGTAGGCTCACAAATTTGTTGTTTTGAAATATTCATACATCAAATTTTCAAAATAGTCTTGTTATGACCCCACCTCATGAACAAGGGCAGAGAAAATTTTCCACTCCTGCCCAAAAGGTGACTTTGTGCAGGGACTGCGAAATCACCTTTTGGGATATGAAAAAACATTTTGGCCAGGACTTGAAAAATGACCACAGTCACATTCATGATGTGCTGTAAATATATGGTTATGTTGTAAAGTTGGGATCAAAATATTGAAAATTACCAAAGTTACAAGCCTGTGTTCACAAAATTCAATGTAGCCTCATATCTTTGTTTTTTTTATTGCTTTTACACCAGATGTTCAACATAGCCTTCTCATGACACCACCTCATGAAGAAGAGCAGAGAAAATGTTCTACTCCTGCCTGAAAGGTGATTTCTTGCAGGGAATGCAAAATTACCTTTCAGGATGTGAAAAAAAAGTTTGGCCAAGATTTGAAAAATGACAGCTGTCAAGTTCATGAGATGCTTTAAAAATATGGCTAAGTTGTAAAGTTGGGGTCCAAGTATCGAAAATTACTGAAGTTATGAGCCTGCATTCGCAAAATTCAATGTGGGCTTATAACTGTGTTTATTTAAAAAAAATTACACCAAATTTTCAAAAAAGCCTTCTTATGACACCACCTCTTGAAGAAGGGCAAATAAATTTTTCAACTCTTGCTTGAAAGGTGATTTCATGCTGGGATTGCAAAATCACCTTTCAGGATGTGAAGAAACATTTTGGCAAGGCTTTGAAAAATGACAGCTGTCACATTCATGAGGTGCTGTAAAGATATGGCTATGTTGTAAAGTTGGGATCAAAATATTGAAATTACCAAAGTTACAAGCCTGCCTTCACAAAATTCAACATAGGTTCATAACTTTGTTGCTTTTTAATATTTTTATATCAAATTTTCAACATAGCCTTCTTATGACACCACCTCATGAAGAAGAGCAGAGAAAATGTTCAGCTCCTGCCTGAAAGCTGATTTTGCACTGGGACTGTGAAATCACATTTCAGGATGTGAAAAAAATATTCTGACTGGGATTTGAAAAAATTACAGCTGTCACATTCATGATGTGCTGTAATGATATGGCTATGTTGTAAAATTAGGGTCAAAATATTGCAAATTACCAAAGTTACAAGCCTACATTTGCAAAATTCAATGTAGGTTCATAACTTTGTTTTTTTTTTATATTTTTACACCACATTTTCAACATAGCCTTCTTATGACACCACCTCATAAACAACAGCACAGAAAATGTTCAACTCCTGCCTGAAAGGTGATTTCTTGCAGGGACTGCAAAAATTAAATTTCGGGATGTGAAAAAACATTTTGGCCAGGATTTGAAAAATGACAGCTATCACATTCATGAGGTGATGTAATGAAATGGCTATGCTGTAAATTTGGGGTCAAACTATTGAAAATTACCAAAGTTATGAGCCTGCATTTGCAAAATTCAATGTAGGCTCTTAACTTTGTTGTTTTTAAATATGTTTACACCAAATTTACAACATAGCCTTCTTATGACCCCACTTCATGAACAAGGGCAGAGAAAATGTTCAACTCCTGCCCAAAAAGTGAATTCATGCAGGAACTGCAAAATAACCTTTTGGGACAGATTTGTGACAGTGCAATTGGCTCATGAGTTGGGATTCCAAAAAAGGCATGTTGAAAATTTGGGCCAAAATTTTTTTTTAAAAATGGCCAAGTTATGCCACTCAGTTCAAAACATCATTGCAATATATTGAACCTTATACCCATTTCTTCAGTTCACATTCTGACTTTGAAGAGTGAAGATGTATCTGTGGTCCATAGAGGATTATGACGTTGGACCCTTGATGGGTAAGGGCTTGGGGGAGGGTTTGGGGTTGTTGGTGCTGAGTGGGAGGGTCAGGTGAGGGGAGTGCAGCAGCTGCAAAAGACATTGGTGGACTATTTTTTTATTGGCATAAAAACAGAATCAAACACATGAGGATTCCTGTATTGGGAGATTGGGCAACCCCCAGTGGTTATGTTTCCGGGAGTAGGGTGGGTGGTGGGTGCAGAGAGGTAGCATTGGGTAGGGGAGAAAAAAAACAAACAAATGAGAATTCCTGCACTGGGGGATTGTGCATTCCCCAGTGCCATGGTTACATTTGGGGGGAGGAGGGTGCTGAGAAGGAGGGTTGGGTGGGAGGAGAAACAAATAAAAAAACAGAAATAACCATGTATGAGTGGTAGTGGATGGGGGTCGGTTCAGGAAGAGGACATGAGGATTCCTGCACTGGTTTGGCACCCCAGTGCCACTGTTATGTTTCTGGTAGAGTGGAGTGGGGTGGTGGGTGCTGAGAAGGAGGATTGGGTGGGAAGGAGAAAACAAATAAAAAAAGCAGAAATAACCATGCATGAGCGGTAGTGGATGGGGGGTTGGTTCAGTAAGAGGACATGAGGATTCCTGCACTTGGGGTTTGGGCACCCCCAGTGCCACTGTTATGTTTCTGGTTGGGGTGGAGTGGGGTGGTGGGTGCTGAGAGGATTGGGTGGGGGGAGGAAACAAATAAAAAAAAAGCACAAATAACTGCACATGCATGGTAGTGGATGGGGGGGTCAGTAACAGGATTTTGTGATCGGGACACTGGGTATTTGGCACCCCCAGTGCCACTGTTATGTGTCTGGGGGTGGGGTGGTGGGTGCTTAAGGTGTCAGCGTGGCTCAGTTGGTAGCACATCTGCCTCTGGACCAGAAGGTCGTGGGTTCTTGTCCCACACCGGGATTGGACTTGCACCTAAAAATCGCTGGCATCCGAGTGCAGTATTGGGGGGTGCTTTACTGCTGGGGTGTGCCGTCCTTTGGATGAGACGTTAAACCGAGGTCCCTTCTACCCATCCTGGTGTTGTCCTGGTGGGTGTCCAGGTGGAAGTAAAAGAACCCAGGGCACTCTTCGCAAAGAGTAGGGAACATTCCCGGTGTCCTGGCCAACATTCCCCTTCCCATAAACTGGTTCATGCAATTATCCAGGCTGTGTGTGGGAGATGATGTGCGATATGGCCGCCACCACACATTCAGTCACTTCACTACCAGTCTAGCATTGCTTGTAAAGTGCTTTGGATGTATGAAAAGTGCTATATAAATACTGATTCTTCTTCTTCTTAAAGGGATGGTTGGGTGAGGTGATGTGTGTAATAGAAAAAGAAAAGAAATTGACCACCAAAACTAAAATAGTGCAGTGCTGAGCTCTTCACAGATGTGCAGGCAACTGTGTTGGTACTTCATCATCTTCTTCAGTCACAAAGAATGTGCGAGTCCTTTTCACATAACAAGAGGTCTGCAGGGCTACACCCACTGCAGCCCTAAAAAGTACAGTGCTGGGGCAATTGGGACTGAAGAGAGAAGATAATAATGTAACTGTGAGGAGATATAGTACTGTTACAGAGACACGGGTGTTTACTGGGAGAAAACAGTGGTACAACTGATAGGACACACTTATAACTGCAACACTGGTGCAAGTGGGACGAGACACTGGTATAACTAGGAGAAGATACTGGCACAACTAATGCATTTGTATAACTGGGAGGAAGCACTGTTATAACTGGGAGGAGACACCGATGTAAATGGGAGGAGACAGTGCCATAACAGAAAAGATAAATTTGTAACAGACAAGAGATGCTAATGTAACTGGGGAGACACTGGTATAACTGGCTGGAGAGTCTGGTGTATCTGAGACACGGGTATAACAGGCATCAGAGCAGACAGTGGTGCAGCTGGGGAGTCTGTGGTATAACTGGAAGAAGACACTGATGTAACTGTGGAGACAGTGGTATAACTGAGAGGGGACATGACTGTAACTGGGGACACAATGATGTAATTGAGTCACTGTGGCGTATCTGGGTGGAGACACCGGTATACAGTAGCTAGTATAACTGGGATGAAACTCTGCCATAACTGGAAGGAGACAGTGCTGTAACTGAGATTCTAGTATTACTGGGAAGAGTCACTACCATGATAAAGACACTGCAATACATGGTAGGAAACAGCGGAATAACAGACACTTAACGGGGATGAGACATTGCTGTAAATGGGACATACTTGAGTACTCTAACTGGGAGAAAATTCTAGAATTAACTGGAAGGCAGCACTGATATAGCTGTGAGAAGGCACTGCCATAACTGGGAGTGAATTCTGCTATAACTGGTAGCAGACTGCTGTAACAGAGACTCTGGTGTACCTGGCAGTAAATACTAATGCAACTGAGATGAAATTCTGGCATAACTGTTGTGCGAAAGTGGTGTAACTGGGGATGTGAGTGAAAGACACAGCCTTAACTCTTAGTTGACACTTCTGCAATTGAGACACTAGTATAACTGGGGGAAGGCACTTGTGCAACTGTGAAGATAAACTGTCCTATAAACTGTCATAACTTGAAAGAAATGCTTGTGTAACTTGGAGGAGAGAGGAAAGACATGAAAGCCTGTAGCACACAAAACACATTTTTTCTAATGATGTTAATGTGAACTGCTGATTTGTCTTCTGTGACTCTTCTTTGCAGAATTCCATCACACTGTACAATACAAACACACAGGAAGATTGTCCCTTGGTGTATAAAGCAGTGGTTTATGTAAACCTCAACATACCCTGCAAACTGGGGATTCCACTTCCACTGTTGTGGTAATGACTCATCTATTCACCACAACCTTACGTTCTCCTCCTTCAGCAAACAGCTCCACTGTTCAGCAATAGTATAGAGTGCATGTGTCTTGTCCAATACCATTTGCCACCAATCAACATGTACTATGTCATTTAGCAAATGGACATGGCTATGCACATAACCAGTGAGAAGCCATTTCTGGTGTAAGTCCTGCCTTAGGCCCTGTCCACACTACACCGCTCAGACTTGGTAACGGATAGAAACCATTACAGCCGGGGAGCAATACAGTGTGTCAATACTGTGCTGGTGTCCGGTACGGGACCAGTACCACCAGTCCACACTGCAGGAGCCGGGTGACCATTACGGTGGCACCCAATCCCACAATGCAGCTCGCGCTACGGGCACTGCAGGGGACCATTTCCACATGCCCACACTACAGCCTGTAATGGTACAGTGGCGGATCCGGTTCCATAACCACTGTTGATACCACCTCGTGAATGGTTTCGACAATGGTTATGGAAACGCTTCCTGTAACATTACAGGCATAAATGCAAACAGTTGTGGTAACGGTTTGGGCCCCCTGTAATGTTAGAGAGGGGTGGATCCGGTGTAGTGTGGACAGGGCCTACATCAACGTGTCTGGAAGTCTCACCTCTGCACCCAGAAATGGTCCTAAGATATGCTACAGTATGCTGTGTGCCACATAGTAAATGATGGCAGATAAGGATTGCTAGGCCTACCTAGTCTGCCCGTATTCCCTGCCTGCATCAGTGGCATCTGACCCTGCTTGGTCATTGGCTTTTGTCTCTCTTTCTTACCTCTAGTGTTCCCTTATGCCTATCCCATGAATGTTTAAAACCCCCATTGTGTTAGCTCCCACGACTTCCCGAAGTAGGTTATTCCATGCATCCACCACCCTTTCCATGAAGAAAAACTTTATCACATTCCCCTTTATCCTGCCCCCCTCTAATCTCATATTGTACCCCCTCATCCTTGTACAACTTCTATAATGAAAGATGCCACCCACCTGCACTTTGTTCAAGCCCTTAAGATACTTGAAGGTTTCAATCATATCTCCTCATTCCCACCTCTTCTCCAGTGTATACATGCGGAGGTCTTTCAATCTTTCCTGATATGTCTTCTGGTGCAAGCCCCACACGATCTTAGTTGCCCTTCTCTGGACTGCCTCCACCTTGTCTATGTCCTTGTGAAGATGTGGCCTTCAGAAATGTACACTGTATTACATGATGTCAACCCCCATGAACCAAGGGGACAGTATCCCCCTATTACCCTAGAGCCCATATTACCCCACATGCCATCTTCTGATTGCCCTCAAGGTCATCATTCCCTTAAGGTGTGTTGCACTGAACTTTATTAGCTGCTGCTGGTATGACAGTATTTAGATCACGTAAATCTGACTGGGGTGTCCTGCACAACATAGGTGGAAGATAAGGAGGACAGCAAGTGAGTATAAAAGTCTGCTGGAGGTTTTGTTTAGAATGCAGGG
Organism: Neoceratodus forsteri; assembly: GCA_016271365.2. Taxonomy (NCBI): domain Eukaryota; kingdom Metazoa; phylum Chordata; order Ceratodontiformes; family Ceratodontidae; genus Neoceratodus; species Neoceratodus forsteri. Next base: position 481,627,715 of record JADMNL010000023.1, read on the forward strand.
TTTGGTTTTAGGTGTTCTGTGAAGAGGCAGATGCAATCGGTTCACCTATGCTTAATCGACAACACTGTTGTTGAAGTTTGGCATAGGAAATCCCCAATGTCGACTGTCAGACATTGGTGTTCTCTCTCAGGGCTACAGCTGCTCCTCCCCTGAGACCCCCCATGGCATGGATCAGTGCCCCGCACTTCTAATTAATGATGCTGAACCCAAGTCGGAGTCAATTTTTGGGGAGGTGAAACATAGTGAAAGGGTGAAATTTGTGCTTAGGTTTCACAGCCATAATTTTGAACCTGTCGTATATTGTCGCCAGAGGGATTTCCATGATTATTTCGCTGTGTGGTCAGCATATGGATTTAATCAGGTCAGTAACAAAATCATATGTGAAATACCCAAAGATTGCAGAGCTGCAGGGTGAAATTCTTTGCCCATCGCAGCTTACTGAGCTGTTTTTCTCTGTGGTTCAGCGGTGATGAGCTGACATAGCATGAGCAAAGCATTTGTCAGTCAATACAGAATGTTTGCTTGTATCTTCATTGAACAAATAAATCTTGTGTTAATAACTAGACTCCAGAGTAAAAATGTGTTTATCCAATATGAAGTAGTGAAGTAGTAACATACAGAAAAGCAGACAAAGTCTCAACAGTTATTGAGTAAACAAAGCCACTTCAGGAAAGCCATATTACACAGCCTATAGATAAACTTCAGCAGGTGTCCAACTCCAACTGGGATTCACCCAATTTGCATTTTTAACCTGTAAATCAGTTTTGTATAGTACCTTAAAATACATGTTTTCATCCTGTAATTTTTCCCTGTGGCTTCTGTTTACAAAGACTGCCTGCCTTCATCATCTTGCAGGAAGCTATATGACACACACACACACACACACACACACACACACACACACACACACACTCTACTGATGTTTGCTGACCAATGGCTGCTGGCTGGCATATAGTGAGCCAAGGAAGTGATAGGTAGCTAGAAAGATGGCACTGTGCAGCTCTGTAAATGTTAGTGTATTAGTAACAAAATAAATGGAAAGGTATTTTAAAGTACAACAGCAAATTTATGGACTAAACTGTAATCAGCCATTATGAACAGAATATAAACTAAATAAAAAGAAGGTATTTAAAGAGGTATAGATTACACCATTTAAGACATAATGTATTAATTTCATTAGGTGCAGTGTACTATATGCACATAAGAATTATACAGCTTTGAGCAGTGTTATATTTTTCACAATGCTTTGCTGCAGACAGCTTTTGCCTTTGTTTAAAATAAAAAAATAGAAGTTTAAAGAATAATTTGCCTCACTGAATACACTTGAGATGACCATTAGATGTTTCTGGTCAGCATTAACCACTGCTTAACAATTAAATCACAAATTGTGAGAAAGAAATAATGTGACACACTGGGAACAGAACACAGGCCCCCCAGAATACCATCCCAGTGCTGTAACCACTGAGCTACAGGCTCACATGGTTGGACGTGGGGCTTTCACACATGCTTCCTTTCTCTAGTATTGCAAATCCTGCAGCTAGGAACAACTGAGATGACAAATGTTTTTTTAGCAGTATTAGTCATTGCTAAGCATAAAAAAAAAACACACACTTGAAAAGTGAGACACTGGGGATGCTACTTTCCTTGGGCAATGCTATGACTGGCATGTGGTACTGTCCAGAATGAGGCAAAAGAAAGTTTAATGAAACAATCTCAAGCCAGTAGGGCAGGGGACAGCTAGGATTATCTTTATGGACAGACTGGATGGACCCTTAGTTCTTATCTGCTGACGATGTCTATGTTTCTATGTAACTTACTAGCACAAGCTGGAAATACATTACTGTCAGACTATATTGTTTCTGAGAGCAACAAAATTAAGCAGTGCTGTAGATGCATCTGTCAACACTGAACAGCACAACTAGTGCAAATGCCATCTATACAGCATGTCATAGGAAAACTAATGACCTTTCGTAGCTCACCATGGAGACCCAGGTTTAATGAGCAGCCATCCTACACCTCTGAATCATTAACACTAAAGTCAGCACCACACAGCAATACTGAAAGAAAGCGCACCACTGATAATACTTGCCAATGAAGGAGGGAGTAGGGTCATGCAATACAGCACATCAGAGCACTCACACGAAGTAGGATCAAACATTGGAAAGGATAGTTCTGGGATGAAATGTGACAGAGGCATATCACAGTTGGATGAAAGTTAAACAGAAGAGCAGTAATTACTTTACAAATATAAGACCATTCACAGCTACCTGTATGAAGGCAAAAGCTATCAAAAAGTTTTTCTGGAAACTAAAATAGTTGGCATAATTATTAGGGGCTTCTAAAATCGGATATTTCATTATCCCCCCCATTTGTTATCCCACTGACCACTCCTTTGCCTCTGACCGCGACAATGTGGTTGCCACAGATGCACCCTTGATCCAGCAAGGCAGGTGGGCAGGCGAGTGTCTTTCACATCCACTATCAGTGCCATGCTAATGAGCAAGTAAAGGTGGGGAAAGGGGGAGGAGATCAGGGCATCAGCTTTCACCGTGAACACCTCACCTCTATATCACACTTGACCAGCTGCTAGAACTGGGGTGGGATTCCAGGGATTGCAGTAAAACCCCATTTCCCAGGTGGCTGCACAATCCACCAATAACTCAGCCTGAAATGTCTTTAAAAAGCATTATATTTATTAGGCATGTAAAAATATTGATTAGGGATAGCCACACACCTTGGGAACAATCCTGGCCTCTCACAAGACTGGCAGGCAAAGGGTTTATGCCTTGTGGGGCAATGTGTCTGGCCTCTGGGAAATGGCAGTGTATCAAAGGAGGATTCCATCTTCTAAGCTTGTTGCATCAGAGGTTCAGCTAAATGACATATGTAAAATTCATTGGGGAGCAGAAGAAACTCAGAGACAAAAGAAAATTAGGAATTTAGAAGTGACAAAAAAAAAAAAGTCACATTCAGCAACCTTCACAAAAACAGCACACCCAGCAATGCTCCTGGCTATCTGGGCTTTAATGAAAAGAAGTCCAGGCACATTGAAAAAGAAACACACACACACACACGCACACTAATTTAAGGCAAATTTCACACACTACTTTTTAGTAATCGCCATTCTCTGTCATCAAAAAAGTGGCCAAGGATTTGGCTCTGTGAAATGGAAGCAGAAGGCCGACCTTTGGGGAGGGAGGGGGAAAACAGACAGGACCTATTTAACACCTTGGTGAGATGTGTGCCCATGTTCAAAATCATTGCTCTCTCCACTCAAACCTAGGCTGGTTTTCACCAGCCTCACATCGCCTCTTCACTTTAGGCTGCACTATTGACAAAATGATCAGATTAGGTACATTGTTGCCCTTACTAGTATATTAAAAAAAATCTATCTGGCCTACCCCCATACAATCCAATGACATGTTTCTGTCAGTGCATAATCACATAAGGATTATTTCGCTCTTCTCGGGCTAGATCCTCCTCGACTGCAGCACCGCTTCTGCAGTTTTGATTTGAAGCTGCCCGCTTTCCCGCTGTAGCCGACTTACCGTCAGAAAAGCAATTGCGTCCTTGCCATGATTGTATCGTTTCACCTTCTAAGCCGCATTTCCTGCTCTGTAGCATGCTGAAGATCCCGAATCACGCTGGTGGTTAGATTTGCTGCTGGCCCAACCCCAGCTCTGATTTTGTATTTCTTTCTGAGCTCAGAGCGAGCTGCTAGAGATCAAAGGACTATTTGGAACTTTGGCGCCTTTATTTCTGGTCTGCTTACTGGCCGCCCTGGAAGCAGACCTCCTGAGGTGAGCAACTGTTGTCCTGCTGTGGCAGACCGCTATCACCTTCTAAGCCACATTTCCTGCTCCATAGCTTGCTGGAGATCCAAACCACACTGGTGGTTCGATTCACTGCTGGCCCACCCCCAGCTCTGATCTCTCATTTCTTTCTGTGCTTGAAGTGACCTGCTAGAGAGCAAAGGACTATTTGGAACTTTGGTGCCTTTATTTCTGGGCTTCTCATTGGTGCTTGGCACCAGAGCTCCATCAGTAAGTGGCTGTGGCCTCCATCTTTGACTGCTGATTTTGAATCTTGCATCCCAGCTTCATGTTTCATTTCTTCTGTACTGCCCTGCCAATTTTATTGAAGTTTTTAAACTGTTTGTTGAAATAGATTATTCACTGCTTTGTTACTCTGTGGTAATTACAAATATTCTGTAGAGCTTTTAAGGAATTGTTTTTATCTGCAGCTCTTTCAAGGACATGTTTTTATTACCCTTAGAGTTTTTAAGGTAGTGTCCTCTTTCATTTTGCCTCTTTGCTGTTTTCTTTCTGTCCACACTCCTATTGTCCTCTCTCTGTTTGCCCACCCTGTTCTTTTGTTTAACCCAAAGCCCTCCCCCTGCCTGTACTACATAATTTCTGTCTCTTCTTCTTTCCCCAGGATTCCTTTGCCCTTCTTGGGCTGGATCCTTTTCCCTGCCTATACCGCTCCTGCGGTTTTGATTTGAAGCTGCCTGTTTGCCCCACCGTGGAAGATGATCCCCTGAGGTGAACAAATGCTGTCCTGCTGTGGCAGACCACTTTCACCTTTTAAGCTTCAGTTCCTGCTCCGTAGCACACTGGAGATCTGAACCACACTGGTGGCCCAGCCCTAGCTGCGATCTCACATTTCTTTTGGCACTCGGAGCAAGCTGCTACCCCGCCCACCCCCGCTAGCTAGCTGGCTGAACTCTGTCTCTTATACCTATGCAAAGTCATATGACTAAGTGTCTTGTTTTTTCATTCACTGGTTACACTGTACGTCCACTAGGGGTTTGCTTCTCTGATCCACCATGACTGTGTTACTCCTCTCCTTGCATATGAACCTAGATTATTCTCTTCCACTGGTCTGACTTTATATCTCCATGCCAAACATCTAGTTCATGTTCCTCTGATCAAACCTTGCTAATTATCTCTCCTACTCTCCCTACCTTGTATAATAACTTGTTTTTACCTAATCTAGCCTATAGTTCTCTGTCCTATAAGCACAGTTACTCTGACTCCTCCTGTGGCTCCAGACTTATCTGTATTTCTGCCTGCTGCCCTCTTCTGGTTCTCTGCTGCCCCTTGCTCCCTATCCCCTGAAATCTCTTCTTCCTCTCTCACAGAGTTTTCTTTCTCAGACCTTCTACTACTGCCTCACAAGTGTGATGATCTCACCCCACTAGTACTCCCCAGGGTCTTTGCCTACCTCAGGGATTATGCTTTTAAGAAATGTTTCCCCTCACTATTGATTTTTATGTTTGCTTGCTCGCATGTACAAGAAACATTATGTGACAGCTTAAGGGAGAGAAGCAGGTTAGGAAGGCGCGGCAGTGTAGCAGCCAAGGGAGGCACAGCATTTTGGGGCTTGGTCGTGGTGCACCAATGGAGGCACAGTGTGCTGATGACACTGGCTTCCAGAAGCTGCACCAAGTTGTAATGTGTTCACCACAGCAATCATGGGCTGCCTCGTCATTACAGCATCAGTGATTTGCTGCAATGAAGGAGCGACCCATCATTGCTAGGCGGAATGTTGCTGCTGTGATATTGTTTTTGAACATGGCGGCACATTGCCGCCCTGTTCATAAGCAATATTAATGTAGCCCCAGTGCTGAGGGTGCCCAATCCCCTTGCGGCATGTGCCCTCCACACAGTGTTTTGCCGCACGGGTCCCCAATCCCGGCGACTTCCATCCCTCACATGTGATTTGAGTTGACAATGGGGAGCCCACTCCGCTTAGCATTATCTCCTCCTTCCCAAGTTGATGTGCTGATGGGGAGCCCACTCCCCATCGGCATAAGTCCCCCAAAGAGCAGATAGTACTGCCAAGGGGTGCCCAATCCCCTCGGCTGTTGCCCCCCACGCTTTAGGCCAACGTGTGCTCAATCTTGGCTACAACTCTCCCCCCCCAACAGTCAGTTGGCATGCTGGGAACCCACCACAGCGTGCCAAATTCCCCTGTTAAAAAAAAAAAACTGTCCCGTAATGTTTTTTTTGTTTTGGTTTGTTTCACCTGTAAACAAACGAAACGGTCCCTCACGGTCTCTCTGTCCACCCCCCACAATCCGCACCCACCCACTGCATACTCTGCCTCCCCACACACCCCCACCCCATACTTACCTCCGGAGCTCGGCACGACGATCTTCGGTGGACCGGGAATACGTTTGCACTCTTCAAAGCCAACCATGAACTGAGGAAATGCCAGTAGCTGTATAATGGGATAGATAGGGGGTTTTCAACTGTGCTGCATATCTCAGTCATTTTTTGGAATTTTGGCACCACATTTTCAGCATGGGGTTTTTGGGACCCCGTCTGATGAATTCTTGCACTGTCATGGTGTTTATTGGCCCCGAAAGGTGATTTTGTGGTCACTGCACGGAATCACCTTTCCGGACTGATTAACGAAATGAAAGTGCCAGTGTTCATGAGGTGGGCTCTCAAAAAGCCTATGTTGCAAATTTGGTGGAAAAAATCCAATAAATGACTGTTTTATGAGTGTGCGTTGTACTGTTGCTACGCACGCTAGTAACTTCGCAAATTTGCAATATTTTCATGCCAGATTTTCATCATTGGCATTTTTTCACACCTCCTTGTGAACAGTACAGCTGTCATTTTTCACACCCTGGCCGAAATGTGTTTTTGCACTTCTGGCACAGAATAGCACGGTCACTATGGGAAATCCGTGTTCAGGACACAATGAAAATTACAGTGACACTGTTCATTAGCAGAGGTTGTAAAATGTCTGTGTTGAAAATTTGGTGCCAAAAGTCCATAAAATGACTGTGTTACGAGGGTGCGTTGCGCCGTTTCCACGCACACTCGTAACTGCACACATCTGCAATATTTTCACTCCAGATTTTCAACATCGACATTTTTTTACACCTCCTTATGAACAGAACAGCTGTCATTTTTCTCATCCTGGCCAAAATGTGTTTTCTTACTTCCGGCGCAGAATAGAGTGGTTGCAGTGGGAAATCCATGTTCAGGACACATTATGACAATCACAGTGACACTGTTCATTAGCAGAGGTGCTAAGATGCCTATGTTGAAAATTTGATGAGAAAAGTCCATGAAATGACTGTGTTATGAGCGTGCATTGCGCAGTTTCCACGCACGCTCGTAACTTCGCACATTTGCAATATTTTTCACTCCACATTATCAACACAGCTATTTTCCACACCTCCTTATGAACAGTATAGCTGCCATTTTTCACATCCTGGCCAAAATGTGTTTTCATACTTCACTGCCATTCCTATTCTGCATTGGTCTACCTCCTGCATTTCAAATGCTAATACCAGCAAGCAAACATTCGGCATTGACAAATGCTTGTTCTAACCTACTTTACTCACCAAAAAGCTATGGTATCTTATTCTCCTAGCTCTCATTCTGTCCGGGGATGTCGAATTGAACCACGGTCCCATGCGTCCTTACTCTCACACTGCAGCATCTTTGAACAACATTAAAGGACTCTGTATTGCTCACCAAAACATAAGGAGCCTTGTCTGTAACTTTGCTGATCTTGAAGCTTGAGTTGCCTTCTGTAAACCAGACGTCCTTTGCCTATCTGAAACTTTGCTTAAACCAACCATTCCAGACTCTGTCTGTTCACTAGCCAGTTACAACCTATTCTGGTGTGACAAGCTCTCCTCCAAACAGGGGGGAGGAGTTGCCTTATACTACAGGACACATATTAATCTCTCTGTCATCACTATTCCTACTCCTCTGTCTGTGAATCCCTTCATACCACTCTCACAATAGGTTCAAAAAAACAACATATTGTCTGTACCTACAATCCTCCCCAAAGTGGCTCCTCTGGACTTGAAGAACTATTAGATCAAACCACACAGCTCATAGAGCATAATGAAGTTCTCATTCTTGGAAACCATAATCTAAATTGGATGGGCAAAACTCAAAATTCCCTCCTCTCCCTGTTACAAAGCTATAACGTACATCGACTTATAACCGAGCCAACTAGGGTCACCTCACTGTGAAACTCTGTCACCCTGATAGACTGGATACTGACAGATCGTACTGACCATATCCCTACTGCTGGCACTCTCGCTGACGCTACCTGTGATCACACCCTTATATTCTGTATCTAGAGTCCAGCATCTGCTCCTTCTCCACCTCTGTGCTATATTACCTTCAGAAACTTCGCCAATCTTTACCAGGGCAAATTTCTTCATGATGTCTCTTTAATTGACTGGTCCGGCCTTTACCAGGCACTGGATGCTCACACTGCCATCAATTTCTTCCTTACTGAATTTGGGGCTCTACAGGATTTACATACCACTTTAATTACTCATCAGGTAAGGAGCAAACAATCTAGATGGCTGCACAAGGAGTTACTTGCGTTACTCCGAGTGTGTGATAAAAGTTGGAAGTGGTTTAAATCCTCAGGCCTCCCAGCTGACTACAATCATTATAGGGCAGAACATAATATCTGCAAAAAGCAAATCAGAAATGCTAAGAGCTTCTACTGTAAGGGTCTACTACTTGATGCTGCTGGGGATCCTAGGAAATTCTGGTCTCATATAAAAAACCTTCCTTGGAGCGAACAATCTTACACATCCAATGATATGAACATGTACTCCCTGGAAAACAGGAGAAAGAGAGAGACATTTATTGGGACCTTCTAGTACTTAAAAGGGATAAATAAGGCTGATAAGGAGAGTGTCTTTAAGCTGAGTGGCAGCCATAACACAAGGGGGGCACAGACTTAAGCTGGAGGGTGGGAGGTTTAGGAGGGAGGTCAGGAAGCACTTATTCACAGAGAGGGCAGTATAGCCCAGTGGTCTAAGACTCTGAGCTGCAAATTTGGTGACATCCAGCAGACCAGATCTGGGTTTGAATCCCACAGCTTCCACTTGCATACTGTGTGACCCTGAGCAAGTCACTTAACCTCCTTGTGCTCCCAGGTCGCTCCTGTAAAAAAGCTTTCAGCTTAGTGTGCTATACCTGGTTAAACAACTAAATAAAAAAAAATTAAAAAAAGGGTGGTGTACACTTGGGATGCGCTGCCTGAAGAGGTCATCTCATTGAAGACATTGGCCAGCTTTAAGAGAGGCTGGGATAGGCATAGGGGGAAAGTAAGGATCACGGGTAGGGAGAATGGGAGAAGTGTGGAGGGAAGGCAGAGACATTAGCACAAGCTGTGGACCCTGCAATACGAGCAGACTTGATAGACCAAATGGCCTTCTTCTTCTGGCTTCTTTGTACGTTCATATATGGTCCTAAATGGGGTATACTGCAATGATCCTGTCAGCATCGCCAACTCTTTCAATCGGCACGTCTCTGATCTATCCAAATACACATCATTCTTCTCCCCTACTCAATCTACCAAACAATGCACTGCCACCAATCCCGAGGAAGTGACCCCATCCTTTCAATTCCAGGCCATTACTAGGCTTCAGGTCTTATAGCTGCTAAATTATATCTCTGACTGCACCAGTACAGGCTCTGACTGCCTAGAACCTAGGCTCTTGAAAATTGCTACCCCTTTTATAGCCTCCCCCTTGGCAAAAAATGTTACCCTCTCACTGTGCCCTAGCCAAGTTCCTGATATCTGGAAAGTGCCTGGGATACCTCAGTTTTCAAAAAGGGTGATCCCAAAGACTTTTCTAACTATTGGCCTATAGCCATCCTCTCCATCCTAAGTAAAATCCTCGAAAAACTGGTAGCCACTCAAACAGATGAATTTCTCCTTCAAAATAACCTCCTCTCTGATGAACATCACGGCTTCTGCAAGGGTCGTAGTACCTCCACCTCACTACTTAAACTCACCAATGATTCTCTCTTTCTGCCTTGGATTCTGGCCTCCTGACAGGTGCAATCTTTATTGATCTGACAAAGGCATTTGATCTTGTTGACCACCATATACTCCTTACCACTCTACAATCCTTAGACTTCTCACTGCCTGTTGTTGCTTGGTTCAACAGCTATTTATCCAACAGAACACAAGTTATTAAATTAAATTCTGCCCTTTCTGACAGTACAACCATTAACATTGGTGTACCTCAGAGTTCAATCCTGGGCCCCCTGCTTTTCTCCATATTTATCAATAACCTTACCAGGGACACTAGTTCCTGCTCATCCCTCCTCTATGCAGATGATCTTGTCCTGTCCATGAGCTCCAAAAACATATCAGACATTAACCTATGACTCTCATCTGTTTTTGAGAATGTCCAAGCATGGCTCTCTGCCCACAAGCTCATTCTAAATGTGGGCAAAACCCAAGCCATACTCTTTGGCTCTGCCACTAAACTCAGATCTTGCTTAGATCAGCTCACAGTAGCCTGCTTTGATGGCTCTCTTGTAGGGATTGTGATGTCTTTCAAATATCTTGACATTCTCCTGGACCAGTCCCTCGATTTTGACCTCCACGTCCAGTCCACCTGTAAATCCATTAATGCCAAACTAAGGGTTGCATACAAAACCAGTTATGCCCTTGCCCCTTCCCCCAGAATGGCCATTGCCCAAGGCATTCTGCTTCCTGCCTTCACCTACAGTGTTGCTATTTATACTGCTGTGCCTAAGACCACACTTTGCAAATGGGATACCACCTACAATAATATCTACCAAAGTGCCTCATCGTCCCCTCGGTGCAAACATCACTGCCAGCTTTATACCTATCTAAATTGGCTCTCCCCATCCTCTGAGACTCTTCTCCCTTGGTTCCTTAGTTAATAGCATCTTAAAATCACAAACCCCCCTCATCTCTAACCTCCATGCTGCTCCCTCAATTCTCCTCCTCCTATGGCCAATGCTCCATTGATAAATACCTTCTTTGCATGCCTAGATGCAAAACCACAAAGGAAGCCTGTGCTTTTTCCCACTCTGCCCCACAGCACTGGAACTCTTTTCCCCTAGCTGCCCAGCAGTCGCCAACTCATGCCATCTTTAAAAGAGAACTTTGCAATTTCCCCTCCCAGCCACATCATGGTGGGGACTTACCTCGCTCACTGAGCACCAGGGGAGATGACTTAGATGCATGTGCCGTGATGCCAGCGGACCACCTTCATGTGCATGGGGAGGATTTTCTCTTGTGCTCCCCCCCCATGAAGCAGGCGTGCAATGACACCAAAGATGTTCTGTGTGCACGTCCGTGCCCTGCACGTCCACCGTCAGCCCGTGTCAACCCCACAGTGGACTGCAACTTGCACCAACCCCCAGCCACCACCAGGAGCCAGCACATCCATGGTCATCCCTTCCCACCCTCCCAAGAGGAAGAGGAGAGTAGTCCCTGGGATGCTTAACTCTCCTCCCTCCCAGCTGACCCCCAGCACCTGAGGTCGCTCCAGACCTTTAGTTGCTGGCGTGATGCAAGGTGTGGCTTCCAGCGCCTTAACCCTCAGCACCACTGGGCCAGCTGTCTAGCACATTCTAGTTCTAAAAGGTGTATTCTGGGCCTGCTTTTATCAACTTTGCTTACATGATACAGAGAGATTCACGTACTGCTTGTCAGTATCTATGGGCCTGTTTTTATTTACTTTGTTTACATGTTACAGCTAGGTCACTCACTGTTTGTTGCACCTGTGGTATTTGTATTTGACACCTATTGTAAACTCATTTGTAAAACCTTTTCTAGTGTCTCATTATCCTGTAATTGTAGTGCTGTATTATCATCCCTGTAGCCTCCCAGGTCATGTATGAAAATAGTTATTTCTATTGCTAGTGCACCCATCCGGTCAACAAAAACTAACTAAATAAATAAAAATGAGAGTGCAAGCATTTCTGTTTTTGCCCCTAAACTCTAGAACTCATTTCTGCCTAATCTCAGGAACTCTCAGACTCACCTAATTTTAAGAATGAGCTTCATCATCAGTTTCTCCTAACACTGGATAAAGGCTCCTGTAACTGAGATCTTGTACTACCACTTATATTTGTGCCTTCTGTATGCCTTTTAAAGTGAATCTCAGGATGTTTCATTTTTGTACTTAAGTCTCTGCACTTTAATATTATCTGTCCATTGCTGATAGATGTAACAATTGTTCCTTGTACTTGTGTGCCTTTGAACCAATGGTTCTTGTTTGTACTTCTCCCGGGTTGTGCCTAAAAATAGGCATTGTATTTGTCTAGATCACCTATCTGGTAAACAAAAACTAAATAAATAAACTCAGGCCAGCAGTTGAAGCAATTTCAATTTAATGATCTTTTCTGCCATAATCTGTGCCTTACGCAAGTAGTATACAAGACCCCCCAAAGTAAATTAAGAACTAAATAAAGTGCAGTACCAGTAAAGCATATCCTTGTCAACCTCTTTGGCAGCAGCACTAGTGGTTAAAGGGCTTATTTTAAAATATTTGAAAAATCCATTGGCACCCAGTTTATTAGAATGGTTTAACATGATGTGTAATACAATAAACAATGAAAGGATTAGTCATTCTGTTTTAAACAAAAATAGCAGATTTAAGGAGGTCCGGGGCCCTTTTCTTTGGCTGAATGTAATTTAACTTTATTCTAAGTACTCTACCTTTAGGATATTGTACAGTAAGTGCTCCTTCAAACTACGAGTCTCTTCCCCATAAGGTGTACTTGACAGTGTTTTAGTGACTTTCATTTCGATTAACTGTGTTTTACTGTGTTTAGCTTTTATATTGGAACTCTGTAAATATGTTTTAGTTTATTCTTTATTGTAATTACAGAAAGTGGTAACTATATTTGTTGTTTAATCTGTAATATCAGTAAAATCTATTATGGAAAAAAAATACCTTTATTATCATCCCTTTAATAAAACAAAAGTTTAACCTCTTGAGTTTTTTTTTTCTCTCTTCATAAATGTAAAGTCCCCATAAAAGACAACTTTACTAAAAACACATTCACTACATAACTAAAGCAATCAACCAGAAACCTATCCTATCATAAACTCAGATGTCTGATATCAACTATTAATTTAGCAAGTACCCTGCTTTATGACTGAGCCCCAGGTCATGTAACTAGGATTCCACAAGAAAATGTAAAAGGCAATGTTTGAAACAGTATTATTTTTCTTTTTTTAAACGTATATGGACTTAACGTAGACCATTTTTATGTAAGATCAATTTCATTAAACAAGGGTAATAGGCAACATTCATGAAATATATCCTGGAATCAAGACTTGCAAATCCCCCAACATTTTTAAAAGTTATTTACAGTTTTTTGGGCAGTCTATTAATCTACCAGTTTGCCCATAGATTTTTTTAAGAAGTCTAAAAATAAAATGAATTAAATCTCCCCTTTTTCTCTGATTGTTATTGAATGTTACAAGTCCCAAGTAATCAGTGTCACTGTGTTTTGCTTGACCATGAACCATCCCAAACCTCCAGTCCTTTGTCTTTTTTACTGATCCAGCTCCACTATTCAGTAGTGTTTGGCATCCTGTCAGCTTCTTATTGCTTCGGTTCCCTTCAGACCTTTCTGTCCTCTCTCCTTCATGTTTACTTCTCCTTAGTCCCCAGGCTCCCCCAACACCACTGGCGCACTGCAAACCTCTGTTAGTATTTTGCCAGCTCTCAAGAACTCCATCAACTTTGGCTTTGGCTCCGGCTCCAACAGACAACCTGTAGAAAAAGAACAGGCAGTGCTCTCTTCTTGAAGGCGTGGTAGGCTACTGAAGTATAAAAAATAAACTGATATTAACAAAGCTCTGTCTTAGCATGGCATAGGCCCTGTTCATATTATACCACTAAAACTCTGTAACGGTTTCAAACCGTTACAGATGGTAAACGTTACAGTGTGTCCACACTTCCAGTGAACAGGCATGATAACAGTTTGGAACCATTACAGTCGGTCCACATTGTGGGTGATGGGTGACCTTTACGGTCAACACCCTATGCCACAATGCAGTTCGTGCTGCACTGAGGGCAATGCTGGGGCTACAGGCTCACGCATCCACACTACTGCTGGTAACGTTACAGAGGCAGAACCATTTTCGTAACCCTTGTTGAAACCAATTTACAAGTGGTGGTTTCAAATAACAGTTATGAAAAATGCTCTCCTGTAATGTTACAAGTGTAAATGCAAACCATTGTGGTAACGGTTTGGACCCTCTATAATGTTAAAGAAGGGAGTTTTCAGTGTAGTGTGGACAGGGCCCTAGAGGGCATGCCTTGCACTTTTCTCATAGTATAGGATCCCTAATACTGCAGGAACTCCAGCAACTTCGGGTTTGACTCCAGTTCCAACAGACAACCTGTGGAAAAAGAACAAAGATTGTGCTTTTCTTGAAGTTAATGGTAGGCTACTGAAGGATAAAAGATAAAGTGATATTACTAAATCTCCATCTTAATATGACATAGAGGGCATACTTTGCAATTTTCTGATAGTATAGGCATGTTAACAGACAATGAATGTTCCATTCTCAGCAGTGGTGGGGGGGCATGGATTGAGTTGCCACATCTCTCAATCCCACTCCAAGGGCTACACTTGTGGCACATGCAAGAAGCAGGGCAGGGGAGTTTGATTGCTTGTGGAGCAGATTTACATCTCTGCTCCAACAATGCAGGAAGGGGATGGACTGTGGAGCAGGGGGAGTAAACACTTTCCTCACAATATTAGCATGATAAAGGACAAGTAAACAGTGTGTTTCATGCCAGCAGTTATTTTAAGCCCAGATTGGCAAACATGCTAGGTTTAACTGATTTTTTTATTTTTCCCTACTTTATCTCCTTCATTTTCATCTAATGTTGCTCACATTTCCATTTTTTTCACAGATGCTTCACTTTCCTGTGATCTCCAATGAGCCACTGAGACTGACATTCTGATCCAGCTTGAGCACATCAATGTGACTTCAGTGGAGCGAGTGACATCCATTGCCCTCATTCACTAGGCACTGGTAAGTCAACAAAAAGGTGTCTGTTTTTAAAAAGCAAGCCGTGCTGTTTACCCAAGTGACAGAAGCAAAGTAGAAAATAAAAGTAACCCTTTGTGGTTTTCACAGAACAAACAGGGTTTTTTCCAAGTTGTGTGTGAAGCGAGTCAAACAGTAAATTCATTTTACTTTGTACAAAGAGTGAGTGCTCGTAGGTAAGGTGCCAGTTATTGAGATGCGAGTTAGGCTGCTGTAAACTAATTATGGCTTTTCAGATGGATTTAGATCCAGAAGAGGGTTTCTTTCATCTTACTCAACCCACTTTACCAGAGAGTTTGAAAGTCTTGTCAGTAGCATCACTGTTCTCAGAAATCTCGTATGCAAAGGAAGGTTCTTCACTTTTGTTTATGACAGACTGCACTTCAAACTGGCTTGAACGTGCATGGTTAAGCCAGATGAAATAAATCTTTGTCAGGATCAAAATCCACTAGCCAAGCCATAATTAGTTTGCAGCAGCCTGACTAGCTTCTCGATAACTGGTGCCTTCCTTATTAGTACTCACACGATGCTAGCATAGTGCAAGTGAATTTACTAAAAGCATCTGACTCGCTCAGACACACACATCAACAGAAAAGCTGTTGGTTTTGTAAAACTTGCAAAGAAACTATTGTTGAACCAGATGAAAGAAATTGTCCTCTAAATCAAAATCCATCTGAGAAGCCACAACTAGTTTTTAGCAGCCTGACTTGCTTCTCAATAACTAATGCCTTCCCTACAAGTGTCCGTTCGATTTTTGCATAGTGAAAGTGAATCTATTGAATGTCTAACTTACTCAGACATGCACATCGGCGGAAACCTTGTTTGTTTTGTAAAAGCTGCAAAGGGTTACTTGTATTTTCTACTCTTTTGTTTGTCATTCTTTGGTAACTGGGTAAGACCCAGTAGGCAGACATCCCTGTTTTCATGGGCGGTACAGGAGCCCTGGGGAGTTTAAGAGATTTGCTCACAGTCCCACAGTATGCAAGCGGAAGTTGTGGGAATCAGACTCAGGCCTGCTGGATGTACCAAGCTCATTCACAGCTTGTTGCTCTGACATCTGTGCTATACTGCTAACCCCATTGTTTGCTTCTGCCACTCTGGTAAACAGCATGAATCACTTTTTAAAAACTAGCATCTTGTTTGCTGATTTAGCAGCATGCAGTGAATGCTGGCAATGATGCCACTCACTCCACTGACGTCACACAGATGTGTGTGAGCTGAATCAGTGCATCTGTTCTCAACAACTCACTGGAGATCATGATTCAGTAAAGCATTAGTAATTTCTGCTCAGATAAGAATATCTTTTAAATGTACAATATAATTTTTTTTTCCATTTAGAAAGTGGGCAGGCAGAAATCATCATTCTGATTGGTTTAGGCCACCAGCCAGCCGGTCTGGTACTGGGGAACAGAGACCAGAAAATAGAGTCCCAGTCTCAGTTGCCTAATTACCTTGTAAAATCTGTGTTCCCATAGAATTTTCAGTTTAAAATAGTGATATGTTTTTTTCCCGCTTAGTGAGAGATACAGCCCCCTGCCCCACACACACCAGTCTTGTAAAACCATCTGTTAACCACCTTGTTGTGAAAGAAATGTGGTACACACTATACCCCTTTTTGTAAAATGCTGCAGTTTGTTAAACAACAACAGATTTTGTTGTTTAAACTCAGAGCATAAGCACGTCGCGTGCTAAGCGCTACTAGAGGTAGCTTCCCCAGCTCACCATGGCTCCACTATTGCTCAAAGTGACATGACTGAAGTAGGAGTGGAAAGTTGTGGTAATATGTTTGCCAGTGGGTGAGCGGGTCACAGGAGGGAGAAACCTCATATGATAGCACTTCTTATTTTTTTTTTTTAAGTGATAACCGCAGAATGGGACCGTCCACCTGCTGTCCATCCTCTGACTGCTAATTCAGCATCTTGCTGTTGTGCCACTCCCTCATCTCTTCTTCCTGATAACTAATTTCAGCACAGCCTCCTGGCATTTATTGGCATTTTCCTTCAGGCAGCCCCCCCCCCCATCTCTTCTCAGCACCACCTTGCCATCATTTCTATTATCAGCCGAAAAGAACCACACTATCAAGGCTACATCCCCCACTGTAATGACAGTGTCCACACTAAAGCATTAATTTTAAACTGGATATGTGAACAAAACATTTAAAAAAAATCAATACTGGTGCTCCCAGGTGCAGGGCAAGGAGCAGAAAAAATGGTGTTGGGGAGAAAACCAAAAGTACTGCACACCAGAAAGAAAGAAAAAAAAAAACAGCAGTGCCCTCTACTGGCAATGATACCAGTGGAAGGACTATTTTACAACAAAATGATATTTTTATTGCTTTTCATTGCATTTTCTGTTGCTTTTAAAAAATTGTTCACACTTTGTTAAATATAATCAACGTGTAACACATTTTCTAAGCACAATAATACCCTCCAGGGTGCATGTTATTGGGCTATATCAGGCCTTCCAGGGACTATATAGCCCTCCGTCTGCAGCGTCAGGCCTCATAACACCCTTGGGCAGTCTGATATATCCCTATACCGCCCT
This sequence comes from Neoceratodus forsteri, assembly GCA_016271365.2. Taxonomy (NCBI): domain Eukaryota; kingdom Metazoa; phylum Chordata; order Ceratodontiformes; family Ceratodontidae; genus Neoceratodus; species Neoceratodus forsteri. The sequence continues at coordinate 481,645,103 of JADMNL010000023.1, forward strand.
GATGGATACTATTGCTTACTTGCCATTTTGATTCAACACTGACTCTGTTATAGTTTTACATTTATTCATGATATGGGCCTTCCCCGTGAAAGATGAGTAAACAGTAAGAAACAACAGGGTGTGGGTAGTTATGTGGTAAATACATGCTCAGGTGCATTGTGGAACACGTGGCAGTCATCATCTGAAGTGTGGTTATTACATAACTACTCACACCCTGCTGTGTCTTATTGCACTTGTTGTATAAAATGGGGAAACTGAGTATTAAAAAAATTCCTAGTATTTTTTAATACTAGGAATAATACAATTCCTAGTATTTATTGAACACAGGTATTTATATTGTTAGAAGTGAGTAGTAAAAAGTAGTCCATGCCCACCTGTCTACGTATGTCTTTCCACACATCCAGTAGAAGAAATGTTCAATTATCATGGAATGCAGGAATTTAGAGTTCTGCAGAAGTCTATGGGATGACTGTTCACCTCTCCCCACGTAAGCACATACAACAGAAGGCGTCAGTAAACACAGGGATACAATTATATCTGGACATGGTAAACATCAATTATTTTCCCGAATGGCGGGTAAGTATGAGAAGGCAGGTTTTTGATGGTAAGGAAAGAAGTTCATGAAAGTAATGCTGTGAGTAGTACTTCATTTTTTATGTTTGCTTGCACACATGTGCAAGAAACATGGTACCACCATACGAGGTTTCGTAGGTGTGCCTCCCCCACTTCCAATGCCCTGCTCCTTTTTGCAGGCATGGCGGCACCACACCAATGAATGTCTCAGCTGTCTAGGGCAGCCATTCAGATGCAGTGGCATACAGTTCTGAGAAAAACACTGCTACAATCGGCGGTGGTAATGTGTAGGCAATTTGCATACTGCCATTGGCAGTATGCAAATTGCTGACACGTCAGCACTGCATCTGAACTGTCATAGACAGTTCATCCCCCCCACGAACACCTGCACTCCCTTCCATCCCCGCACAATGTAAGACTGGGGGTGCCCAATCTCCCATTGGCTCCACTGCCCCCCCAAAAGCAAACTTCTTGGTGCCCACCCCAGCGTGGCCAAAGTCTGTGGCCCATGGGAGTGCCCAATCCTGGTCTGCTCCACTGCCTCCGCCCCAACAATTTTGCAGGTGTCATGCTGGGAGCCTACTCCAGTGTGGCAAAAGTCCCACGTCATCTTAAAAAAAAAAAAAAAAAAATAGAATAAAAGAAAACAGTCCCTCGTTGACTCTCCTTGCCCTCTCAACCCAACCCGTGCCCACCCTCTGTGTACCACACCTGCCCACACCCCTCACCCCATACTTACCTACAGAGGCCGGCATGATGATCTTTGGTGGACCAGGAACATGTCTGCACTCTTCAAAGCCGAATGCGAACCGAAGAAATGCCAGTAAGCTGTATAATGACTTAAATGTTTGTTTTTTGTTTGTTTGTTTGTTTGATTTTTAACTTTGGTGCATATCTTGGCCATTTTGGGGAATTTTTTCACTAAATATTCAACATGGGGTTCTTGGGACCCCACCTCATGAACTCAGCCACTGTCATTTTGTTATTCAGTCCCAAAAGGTGATTTCGCAGTCACTGCATGGAACCACTTTTCAGGACTGAGTAACTAAATGACAGTGTCATACATGAAGTAGGTCCCCCAAACCCTATGTTGAAAAATTTGGTGAAAAATCCCCCAAAGTGACTGTTTTACTTAGCTGCGGTGTTGCGCATGTTCTATGTGGCCTGTAACTTCGAGAATTTTTACTATTTTCACTCCAGATTTACAACATTGCCATTTTAACACACCTCCTTATGAGCAGTACAGCTGTCATATTTCACATCTTACCCAAAATGTGTTTTCATGCATGTAGTTCACAATGGCACAGTCTGCGCAAAATCAATGTTTGGGACAGATTAAGAAAATCACAGTGACACTGTTCATGAGCAGAGGTCTTAAAATGGCTATGTTGAAAATTTGGTGACAAAAGTCCATAAAATGACTGCGTTGTGAGCGTGTACAAAGCAATGGGGCCTGATGGGATTCATCCCAGAATTCTAAAAGCATTAAGGGTAGAACTAGTGACACCACTGACTACCCTCTTTAACAAATCATGGGAGGATGGGGTGGTACCCGAGGACTGGAGGAGGGCAGATGTGATTCCCCTTCACAAAAGTGGGAGCAAGGCAGAAGCAGGAAACTACAGACCTGTTAGTTTAACCTCAGTGATAGGGAAAATGATGGAATCACTTCTGAAGGAAAGAATTGTCGAGTATCTAGAGGCCAGAGTGGCACATGACCCAAGGCAGCATGGATTCACAGCGGGAAGGTCATGCCAGACGAATCTGATAGATTTCTTTGACTGGGTGACCAAAGTAGTAGATCAGGGAGGGGCTGTGGACATGGCCTACCTAGACTTTAGCAAGGCATTTGACACAGTCCCACACAAAAGATTAATATACAAGTTAGCCAGCCTGGGAGTGGGTCCCAAGATGACAGCCTTGGTAAAGAACTGGCTGGAGAATAGGACACAGAGAGAAATAGTAAATGGAGTCCACTCTGAAGAAAGGGGGGTTACTAGTGGGGTACCGCATGGTTCAGTATTAGACTGGTCCTCTCAATGTCTTTATGTTTACATTGCAGAGGACTGGAAGGAAAAGTATGTCTCTTTGCAGATGACACAAAGGTCTGCAACAGAGTTGATGCACAAGGTGGGGTGGAAAGGATAAGAAGGGACTTGGCAAGGTTAGAGGAATGGTCAAATGTATGGCAGCTTAGATTCAATGCTAAGAAGTGCCAGGTAATGCACCTGGGAAACAAAAACCCAGGGGAAGAGTACACAATGGGGGGTGAGATAACAACAAAAATGGAAAGGGACCTGGGGGTAGTCATATCAGATGACCTAAAGGTGGGCAAGCAATGTGAGAGGGCAGCAAGGAGGGCTGGGGGATACTGGGATGCATAGGGAGAGGCATCACCAGTAGAAAACAGGAAGTTATTATCCCTGTGCAGACAGCTGGTCAGACCCATCTGAGTACTGCGTGCAGTTCTGGAGACCCACCTCCGCAAAGACATAGACAGGATGGAAGCTGTCCAGAGGAGGGCAACTAAAATGGTGCAGGGTCTGCACCGGAAGACATATGAAGAGAGACTAAAGGAGCTTAATATGTATAGCCTCGAGGAAAGGAGGGAGAGGGGTGACATAATAGAAACTTTCAAGTACCTCAAAGGAATCAACAAAGTCCAAGAGGGTAGCATCTTTCAAAAAAGAGGTGTACAAGAACAAGGGGCACAATTTGAAGATAGAGGGGGGGCTGCTCAGAGGTAATTTAAGGAAGTATTTTTCACAGAGAGGGTTGTGGATGCATGGAACGGCCTTCCGGAGGAGGTTGTGGAGTCAAAAACAGTGGTGGAATTCAAGCATGCATGGGACAGTCATAAGGCCATTCTAGGGGGTTGGGGTAGGAAGAAGTAGGCTGCTGGTTAACTAGGATCTGCAGCTTATCTAGTAGGTAGGGAAATGGGCAGACTGGGTGGGCCAAGCGGCCCTTATCTGCCGTCAAATTCTATGTTTCTATGTTTCTATGTTTCTATGTTTCTATGTATTGCACAGTTCCACGCACCCCCGTAAGTTCACGAATTTGTAATATTTTCAATCCAGATTTTCAACACTGGCATTTTTCCACACCTTCTTATGAACAGTACAGCTGTCATTTTTCACACCCTGGCCGAAATGTGTTTCTGTACTTCTGGTGCAGAAATGCATGGTCGCTGTAGGAAATCAGTGTTTGGGACAGATTAAGAAAATCACAGTGACACTGTTCATGAGCAGAGGTCCCAAAATGCGTAATTGGGTGGGGAGAGCCAGTTAAGCTTGCTGTACAGATCACAGTGGTGAGTGAGGCGAGGGGCAGCAAGAGCAAAATGGCAAATTTTGTTATAGGTTGTGGTCCACCTAGTAAGGTGGATTTTGGAAGTACGCACAAACAGGAGGAGCCCATAGCAGAGAGAGGAGAGAAACGCACCTCTGGCCAGAGCAAGGCGAGCAACCCATGTGAGATTATTCTTCACCCTATAAGCGAGACCCAGTTTGCAGTTTACAGCTCAGCACACATTTTGGATGTGTGTCCAAGGTCAAGCTGAGGGTCAAGTGTCACCCCTAGGTGTTTGACTGAGTCAGTGATAAGGACAGGAGCACGGTCAAGACCAGTGATGTACAGAGGGACAGAGGAGGCCTTTAGCTTGGCCAGGGACCCAAAGAACATAGCCTGAGGTTTTTTTAGGTTGAGGACCAGCTTGTGGGTCGATAACCAGGACTGAGTGCTAAATTGATGTAAAAGAGATAGTGCCAGGAGGGCACTGTGATTGATAGAAAGAGGCCTAGCCAGGACCAACATCCTCTGAGTCCTCTTCAAGGCTCATCCAGAAGATCCATTGTTAACCTACGCCTGGGTTCACCTGTTTTCCACAGAGTGTTCCAGATAAGCCCTATGTGGAAGAGAATCTGCATGCCATGCTGCTGAGTTGTACCATGTGGAGACAGAGATCTGCATTCTGTTCAGACTGCCTCAGAGTCAGGTAAAGGACCAGCTAGCCCTTATTAAGAGGGGTGGATTGGGGAACAGGGAGCCATGGACATGTGTCCGAGTGCTGGTGTACTCTCGACCCATTGGGGGAATGGAACTGTTGGGTCACTCCTAGAGTCTGACTCCTTGGGAACTGGGAAGCTGTTGCGCAGTGCTCTTGCATCTTAAACATTGAGCCAGAAGGGCTGTAGCCAGAGAAGTGTGAGTTGAGAGGGCTGTGTCCAGAGAAAGTTGATCCAGGAGGGCTGTGTAGCAGAGATGCATGAGCTAGAAGAGCTGCATCCTGAGAGTTGAGCCAGAGGGGGTGCATCTTGATAGTCAGTCCCAAACAGCTGCATTCATAGAGGTGTGAGCCAGAAGGGCTGAGCTGCTGTGGCCTGTTCGAAAGAATTTGAAGCTCCTGATTGCTATTCATCCTGCTCCTGTGTACTGCTCCCTGCTGCTTCTGGGCTGCTACATCCGAGGGTCACAGAAGTGCTGGCATTGCTGGCTAGAGCTTTGTATTGCTTCCTGTTTAGATTACAATTGGGGTTTCAAGCCTTTTGAGAGTTCAAGCAAGTCTGCTGGAATTTCACTTTCATATGAACTTGAGCCAGCACACTATGGCATGTTGGGGAGGGGGAGTTAAAATGCACATTTGCTAATTTTCCTCAAGTGCAACAACCCAAAAAAACTCAGGCAATGTAACAACCAGGCTTGAACTAGGATTTTAGTATAACTTCTAGGTACACAGGCCCAGATATTCAAAAGGGTTGCTCCATGCGCAACAGGGTTGCGCATGCGCAAGTCCCACATTGCCTATCTCATGAGTATTCAGCAGGAGGCAGTTGCTCCACTGGCAACAGGTTGAGCAAAAGAGCAATGCAAATGAATGCATGCTCAACAGGAGGGGGAGGAACCATGCATAACCTGCGCAACCTGATATTCAGTCGGGTTGTGCAGAGTTGTGCATGCGCAATCCCAACCTGCGCCTGCACAACCTTGAGCCAAAAAAAAAAGGATCAAGTTGAGGGCCACCCACAGGTGAGCTGCTGTATTGCAGGGCGCAACACAGCAGCTGCCACCCCTGGCTGGCCCCCAACTCGGTCCCTGTGCCCCCCACCAGCCCGATCGCGGGCAGCAAGCAGATTTGTGAACTTCACAAATCTGACTGTCATGTACGGTGTCGGGCTGCACGCCCATTGGCTGTAGCTCTGCACCAGCGGCGGCAGCCCGCCCGGACAGTCAGTCGGCGAGGGCGGGGCGCAGGCGGGTGGATGCTATCGCACCGCCGCTGGGGAGCGGGTGAGGCTTCGTGGGTGGGTGGGGGGACACTAGACACCAGGAGATGTTTGGGGTTGTGTTGTGACATATCTGCCCGCGATCGGGCTTACGGTCCACTGGACCACGAGGGAGTTATTCGGGTTGGGGGAGGGTTATACTTCTGCCCGCGATCGGGTACTGGGGGTCACAGGTTCTGCCCGCGATCGGGCTGTGGGAGATGTGTGTGGGGGTGACATGTACGTGTTCTGCCCGCGATCGGGCTGTGGAGATGTGGGAGGTGTCATGTAACTGTGATGCCCGCGATCGGGTTGCATTTCAGGTGTCGGTCCCCGACGGCCGTTGCCTGGCAGGGTGGCCAGGAGCAAGTCCTCGGGATCAAGCGCATCTACATGTAATGGCATGCAATGGGGCCATAAATAGATGCAAATGGCCCCCGCGCCAGAGCAAATTATGGCTCCATTTGCATGTCACCTTTGAATATCGGAAATTTGGCGTGATGGCGAATGGTACTTGCGCCAACCGCAGTTTAATGTTTCAACTTGGCAACTTGCGAAGAGTTCCATCAAGCGCCATGCGCAGTGTTAGGTTTGGTGATATTCAAAGGAGTTGCTCAACAGCGCAACTCCTTTGAATATCACCCCGGCCACACCCCTGCGCAACTATTTTGAGCAGCGCAGGGGCTTGCGCCTCAGACTGGCGCAGTTTGAATATCTGGGCCACAGAATCCATTTGGTAGTTGTGTTATACTTGAATCTTTAGTTCTACTACTGGTACCGGTTAAAGAGTTTACCGCACCTTGTGTAATTTAGTTCATCTCAGTAGGCCCCTTGCTTGGGCAGGTGCACTTGTCTTATAGTGTACTGATATATAGGGGAAGTGTTTATTGGTGACTTGCAATTGCTTAACCCATCTTTTCTTCTCCAGCTACCCAGGCCGGTGTTATCAAATAAAAGCACTATTTATTGCTTGAATTTCACCCTGGTGTGTGTCATCAGTCTGTACAGTCTGTATCTGAATTGTTTATTGGTAATAGTGATAATTGTTGGTGGTCCCCAGGGGGTGATCCTGTCCAGCATAGGGAGGTGGGTAGGTACTGCATCCCAGAGGGTGATACTACATGAAACATCTGGCCCACTTATTCTTTCTGGGCAGAGGCACCATGCTATTTATTATTTTGGGTCAAACCCCCTACTGCAGAAGAATGAACAATCCCAACCCCCTCAACCAGGCATGACCCTTTACAGTCACCGGGCAGGAATGTGAAGTCGGTCACTGTGCCAACTGGGGGAGGGGGGGCTCATGTATGAACTCCGTATTCTTGTATTCTCTTGTGATGACCTCCTATGTTATGCTCTCCCAGGTTGTGACTGAAAATAGGCACATGCTATATGACTAGTGCACCTGCCTGGTAACTTAAAGCAACATAAATAAAAGCCTAAGAATAAGAGTCCGAACCTTACGTCTTTTGCCAACCCCAGTGTTAATCCAGAACAGTGAGTCAGCCAAGAGCTATTATTACTCAGAATCATCAGCTTTTTTTAGTTTAATATAACCAAGGTCTGTTAATGCTGAAAGGGATTAATGTAAAAGAGTTACAAGGCAGCTTGTCCATGCTGCCTTACTGTCCAAAGGTTATGTGTGACGTGTGAAATGACAGCCTTGTTATGGAAACCTCATTGCCAGTAAGAAGATTATGCAGTGTTATTCTGAGATACTTTGTAATGATGTAGACTCTAGTTATAAGGGGTTTACACAGAACAGACTGCAGGGAATGAATCATAAGTATTCATACTGACATTGGTGGAAGTAAGAAAGTATGAAAAAAGAGCAAATCAGGTTAGCACTTTTTCAGACTTGAGACAATTAAAACGCAAATCAATGAGAGAGTCGTGAGGGGAATGGAAAGGGGGCCAGCCTCATTGCACAGGTGCCCCCTCTCCCCGGTTTGAGAGAAGGGAAACCTCTTGACACACAGGACGGTAGGTGAGGATGAAGTGGCCATCTTTCTCTCACCCCGCATCAATAAATTCACAGCAACATTTCATTTTTATTTCCTAAAAAAAGAGGAACATTGAAAATGTTTTCCCTCTGTTTTGTTTTAAGTCGTGTGGTGGGACATAGTACCAAACATGACAAGTCATTGTACCAGAGTACGAGAATGCTTCACTTAGTTTTTCAAGGGTAGTCTATGCCACAGACTAGGAATGAAAGCAATCTTTGTATTGCAACTGTAAATGGTCACGACCCAGTTTTTCAAATTGGATTTGGCTACTGAAGAGGCAGAAGACAACTGTTTCTTTCATCAGAGGATAGTGACTTTAAGGAATCAGACAATAACTATGTTTAGAAAATGGGCTCATGAATATAAAGATTCTGATTGGCTGCCAATGATGCCAGGGGGATACATTAACTGACAGACAGAGTCCTGTGAAAAACAGGTACCAGCTGTGCCAACCCCATAACTGGTATCAGGTGCCAGTCAGAATTTTCAGACTCAATGTCTGCCATTTATTTTCAGCTGCTTAGCAAGGGATGTCCCCCCCACCACAGCTCCCTCCCTGTTATAACGCATAACATTTTGTGTTATTTAACACTACACAGACTGTAACATTTGCTACAAAAGCCATCATCTTTTGTTTTAAACAGCTTTTCTGATTAAATAGAATGCACCCCCCGCACCACCTCTACACACACACACACAACCGCGGTCAGGCACATGTCACTTCATAGAAATAAACACAGGACTGCTATTTCCCATACAGTGGCCATATAAGGCAAGTATCTCCCTGTTCCCAATGGTCTCCACAAAAACCTTCCAGAGGGTCTTACAGCAATGTAAAGCAACACCATGGGAGTTTTAAATGCACTGCACACCATACCAGTTCACAATCTGCAAGTGGCCACTCCATTCAAACTGAGATCTTCATTTAACTGACTCGCTGTTCCAGCCTCGATCAAAAGGAACACTGTGGGAGTTATGTGCCATGGACATGTTACCATAATTGGCATCTCCACTTCTGGTTTGGAATACTGTACAAGGGTTGTGCAAGATCAGGTGGCTAAAATTCACGTTTGGACCAGAGGAAAATGTTGCAGAAAAAGCAAACAAATCCAATCTAAAACACCAAAATTATGTCAACTAACTTGGGGGTGGGGGCACAATATTACATCTGTTCTTCTGTAGATGGTGGTGTGGAAGGCTCCCAGAGGGCAGCCTACCTCATCTAGAAAGGGTTGAGGACAGGTTTTGGCAAGTTGCTACCTCTGCAGGTGGGCCAGGGAGCTTTCTCCTCTACAGGAGCATGTTACATTGCCATGGCCACTCACGGCACATCTCATGCCAAGGGGGAGGTGGGAAGAACTTGAGTAGAAAGCAATTTTCCCTGTAGTTTGTATGAAGGCACCACCAGAACAGGGAAAATCCCTGGGATCAGGGTATATCCCTAGTGGCAGCAGAGAAGCAGAGATGCATACATAGAACGTGACAGCAGATAAGGGCAGCTGGGACCACTCAGTCAGCCCAATTGTGTTCTTTTTTTTCTTCTTACTATTATTATTTCCCAGACCCTGCTTAATCCACATCACAACCTCTGCTCCCATCCATCCTACCCCCATGATTTCCTTGTGCCTATCCTAGGCATTTTAACCCAATTACTGTTTTTGCCCCCACTACCTCCTCTGGGAGACTATTCCAGATGTCCACCACACTTTCTGTGAAAAAATACTTCCTCACATTCCTCCTGAATCCCCCCCCAGCTTCATATCATGCTCCCTTGTTATAGAGCACCTTTTTCTCTGAAGGATACTCTCTCCTGTACCTTATTAACTGCCACAAGGTATTTAAAGGTTTCTGTCATATCCCCTTCTCTGGACCACCTCCACTGTCCATGTCATTTCTGAGGTGTGGTCTCCAAAACTGCACACAGTACTCAAAGTGGGGTCTTACCAGTGATTTATATAGGGACAGAATCACTTCTCTCTTCCTGCTGGAGGTACCCCTATTCACTCCAGCATCCCACTAGCTTTTCTCACTGCCTTATTGCACTCCATGGCCACCTTTAGGTTATCTGACATGATTACCCCTAGGTCTCTTTCTTGTTTGGTCTTTTTTCAGTTTCACTCTGCCCATCTTGTATTCCTTTGCTGGTTTCCTATGGCTTAGATACATTATTTTGCACTTTTTACAACCCAGCTGCCATACCCTTGACCACTCTTTCAGTCTCTAGATCACTGCACATTTTATCCAAAACCCCAGGTGTGTCCATGTTGTTACAGATCTTGGTGTGTCATCCGCAAAGAGGCAGAGATTCCCTTCCAGTTCTTCCACTATGTAGTTTGTAAAGTTATTGAAGAGACCTGGTCCCAATTCTGATCCTTGAGATACCCTACTGGTCACCATCCTTTTCTTGGAGCACACGCCATTCACCACTGGTCTCTGTGTCCTTTCTGCTAATCAGTTTCTTATCCAGGTTACCATATCATTATCTACCCTTAAGTTACACAACTTATTTTTTAATCTTCTGTGCGGAATAGTGTTGAAAGCCTTGCTGAAATCCAGGTAAGCCACATCCACTGTTCCTGCATGATCTAGCTTTTTGGTCACCCAGTCATAGAAGTCTATAAACTTTGTTTGCCATGACCCTTCCTCTGTGAAACCATGCTACCTTGTGTCCTGCAATCCATTAGATACAAGACATTCCACAATCTTTTCCTTCAATAGTGTTTCCATCAACTTACCCACCACGGATTTCAGGTTATCAGGCCTATAGTTGCTCGCCTCTTCTCTGCTAATACTTTTGTGAAGTGGGACTACATCTGCCCTTCTTCAGTTCTCTCGAACCACACCAGTCTCCAGTGATCTGTTAAAAAAGTCCATCAGAGGTGCAGCTAGTACATCCCTATTCCTCAGTACCCCATCTGGCCCCTTAGCTCTGTCTACTTTCAAGTTGTCGAGTGCTTTCATACTCTCCCATACCGAAATGGATGATTGTCTATTTCCCTCTCCTCAAACCTTCTGGTGCCTTTTTGTGGTCCCTCCCATGTCCCATCTACTGTGAAAACTGAGCGGAAGTATTTGTTCAAGATGTTTGCCTTTTCTTGATCCTCCACTGTACAGTCTCCCCCTTCCTCTTTAACTGTACAATCCTTCCCTTTGACTTCTTTTCTCACTAACATACCTAGAAAATGTTGTGTCCCTTTTTGATATTCCCTAGCTACTCTTTCCTCAGTTTGCGCTTTTGCTCTCCTCACCACTTTGCTTGTCTATCTCTGTTTTTCCTGATACACTTCCTTATCCTCTTCTTTACCTTCTGAATGCAATTGTTTTAGTCTTTACCTTTTCTGCTACCTCTTTAGAGGACCATAGTGGTCTCCTCTTTCTTTTACTTTTGTCTCCTTGCTTAATATACTGTTACCTTCACTATGCCCTCTTTTAGCCAGGCCCACTTGTCTTCTACCCCCTCACCTGATCCTTACTCCCTGTCAGTTCTTTCATGAGACATCCATGCATCTTAGTAAAATCAGTCCTTCTGAAGACCAGAAAAATCCAAAAAGGCACTGCACTCCTTTGCATCAAATAGAGACTGATTCAAATTCCAAACATATTTATTCAGTAAATTCAACATACATCTCAATGCAGTGAAGCTGGCTACTCCTTGCAGACTATCCCCAGTGCTTCGACCAGGGTGTGGTCTTCCTCAGGGGGTGAGTTCTGCTAGGGTGCCCCTCCCCATTTTATAGCCATTTAATTCACTCTAGGGGTCCCCCTATAGATGAGTTTTATTCAGGCACCTTAGTTTCCAAGTGGCTCTGGGAGGGCTTGAACCTTTAACCTCACAATAACAACAATGATATATAAAAAACATAGCAAATGTGGCAACTTAAAACTTACTAAGTAGATTGGGGGAATATTTTAAGGTAAATCATAAATGGAACCCAAAACTGGCATGTCATCTTACATTATCATTACATCCAATAGCAGCTTTTGTATCTCAACATATCTGCTGTACAATCAAACCTTATGTTTATTTACTACATGTCTAGATTAACATTTTATTATATTTCAAAAACTATGCCTTGAGGTTCCAAATGTTAATCATAACTAAATTTCATATTTCAAATGCCTGCTGCAAATTCAGAAAGAACCAATTAGGCATCTGTTACAGTTTACAGAAAACAAATAATACTGCTCTTTCAATTTTTAAACTACATAAATCTTCTAAATAGGACTAACATTTCAGCTTAAACAGTTATTATATATAATATATATATATATATATATATATATATATATATATATATGCAGTCAACAGAAAACAAGCAATGATGTGTCTTTTTAGTATGAATAACCATTACTATAGTCCTTACACACTATTGATGTTATACCCAGTATTTACTCCACTTTGACTAGGTCTGCAAAGCGATCACTCCTGCAATATATTTTATGGCAGATTTAATGGGGGTTTCATGGATCACAGTCTCCTTGAGAGCTAAAAAGAGGGAAAAAGGCATAGTTGTTTTTTTTCTGGTTTAGCACTCAAGTTTTGTGTTACTTCTTTTTCAAAAAAGGTTTTAAATCCCATTCTGCATTTTGGCCCCTGGGTTGTAGGCCATCCAATGTGAATATCCAGAAACTTTCTTTCTGCAAAAGTTTATTTAGCCTGTCCCCTTCCCTTGGGTTCCTATTTACTTGTTCCAGTGACATAAATTTTGTTCCATCAACTCTCTGATTATGTTTCTCAATGTAATGTCTGACTAGTGGTTTGTGTAGCAAGCCTCCTTTTATGCTATGAATGTGTTCTTATATCCTCTGTTTAACCGGTCTGATGGTTTGCCCAACGTACTGTAAATTGCATGGGCACCAAATTCCATACACAACATATGTGCTATTGCAGTTCGGGAAACTTTTAATTTTTACTTTGTAATTGTATTCCTTCAAATCCAGTATTTTTCCTTGATTGCAGTACACACACACATTGCATTTTCCACATTTATACATACTGGATGGCAAAGGTGGAACCACATTCTGTTCTCTGGTTTCTTACTATCAAACCTACTGTGAACCACTTTGTCTTTTAGGGTCTCAGCTTTTCTAAAGGTTATTCTGAGGCTTGTGCCCATTTCCTTTGACAAAGTGGGGTCATTAAATAGTATAGGCAAGACTTTCTTCACTATAGCACCAATTTGCTCTGCCTGATTACTGTACTGAGTAACAAAAGTCAGAGGTTCATTTTCCTTTTGATTCTCCAATCTTTTTTGATGCTTAGGTTTTAATAATTGGAAGGCTATGCCTGTATTTCAACGGACAAGTGGCCAGCCACTCCCACTTCCTGACCTATATAAGCAATTCCTCTCAGCCTCCTTCTGAAGCACTTTCTCTTTGCAGCTGGAGGCTCTGTCCATCTGTCTTTTGTTGCTGGCTGGGGCCTGTTGGGCTCCCCTTCCCCATTTGGATTCTGCTTGTTTTCTGCTGGACTTCTCGTCTTTCTGCTTGCATTGTATTTGCCTCCAGCTGTGCGCTTCTCTGTGTGTTTGTTTCCTGTTCCTCTGTATTTCCATGTCTTGTTTTGCCTTCTCTCTTTTTTTTTGGGGGGGGGGGGCTTTTGTCTAAACTCCTTGTGCATTGCCATCCAGGAGCTCATGTTATTTGCTACCTGTACTCATGTATTCCACTTAATTGTTTTCGCTTGATTTGGGCCTTCTCTGTAATCAAGTCCATAAAACTCAGTCCTGAACTAATACATGAATATATTGCTGCAAGTATTGCTGCTGTTTTCTATGCATTGCCCTTAGAACCAAATTGTGCTTCCTACACTAATACTAAGAAAGCCATTATAGTATATGAGAGAGTCTGTTGTGTATAGAAATTGATGACTGGAATCAGGCTGTTGTGCGCGTTAGTAGTGACGTCAAACTCCTGTTGTGCTTCACTGAAGACGTCACTACTAACGCACAACAACATTGAATCAGTGCTCGCACTGAAGTCTCCTCAGTAATGCTGACCATTGCCAGAGCTGTTGCCTAGTAAGCAGACCTCTGAATGGATGCCCTGAAAACAGCAACAGATAAGACCATTTTATGTGTCTCTCTCCCTAGGTTACTTGTTTATTTGAAGAAAAAAAAAAGCATTCCGCTAATCGCAATGCCACTGTGTGTGAGTGCCTTCTCATACACTATAAAAGATTGTGTATGAGCACGCATACACAGACAAGTGTATGCTTGAAATCTCGAGGTTTTCTTAGTGACAGGAGACCTCTCGAGCTGCGCTCTCGAGGTCTTCTGTCACCAAGGAAACCTCTCAATGCAAGCATACCCTTGTTGTGTATGCCTGCTCATACACAATCCTCTATGTTGTTGATTCAGCATATTGCTTCTCTCCATTGTTCCCTGCTCATTCCGATTATTACCCCCCTTCCAAGCTGAACTTCTTTGCCGCTTATTATTGGGACATTGCATTTACTTACATGCTGCTTTATTATACTCTGGAGGTCAGCTTTGGCTACTGCCATGCTGTAAACTAGTTTTAAATGCTGCATGTGGGTTACGGAGCTTCACCATGGCTTCCTTGTTTTTCCTACGGTGGGGGACTGGGGGATCTTGGTGAGGAGTCATGGCCCCATGTGGCATATTTCCTCATATTTGAATCTTGTCTCCACAGCTAAAATCCTCTGAGTATTATGTCACCTTCTAATTGGCTCTCTCTAGACTTGGTTGACTCACCTTTTCTTGTCTTATGTTTGCAACAACTTCAGCAACCTAAATAAACAACTTCAGTATGCTAAATAAATAAATAAACAAAATAAATAAATAAAATGAATGAATGAAAAGAAATGAACAAAAAGAACTGAACAAACAGAAATGAACAAAAGAAATAAATAAAAGTAATGCAAATATGTCAGAAATACCTATGTGAATATATCAGACATGCCAACCTCATCCTAGAGTTTCTCTGGTGCAGGGCCACCCCCACCTTGCACCAACAGTCTCACTCTGCACCACTAGTTCGCATTGTGAGCATGCGAAGCTCGGGCTGGGGTCCTTCTCACCTGGCCCATAGCTGAGAATGTCCTCACTCCAGGTGGACTTTCAATCATCAACTGTACCAATGGCACCTCAAGTTGTAGAATTTAATACTCAGCGGTGAAGGGGTGAGGCTCTCACGGGGGCCCGTCTAGCTGCCCGAACGGGTTTGGAGGCACCCTTCAAGCTATTCTCCCCAAGATTGCCTCTGGTTCACCTGGTTTGTCTTTAAGGTGAGTAGACCAGGTGAGTACCTCTGCAGTCATTGCCCTCCTCCTCCTCTCGCCTTGGTTGTCCGATGTTATAGAGTATCGCTCGCAACCTTCCACGGTGTTCCCATTAGAGGGATTGAATGAGAGCTTTCCTCCAAATTGGAATACTTTCCACCTTCCATTAACTGCGTTTCCAACTCACAGCGGCAGAGTCATCACTAAACAAAATATCTCAAGCCTGGAGGGAAGGGGACCTATGCTTTGGATCCCCAGAGATTTCCTCCTCAGAGTTTTTTTTCTCTCCTCCGTGCCTCAGGTCATAACAGTTAGTTAGCATAGTTAGTGTTCCTTAGTTCTTTTAGGTAGGTTCCACTGTTGGATGGTGGTGGATGGTGTCCATACCATTCCCTCTCTCCTTAGGAGGTCCCCTTTCAATTATCAACATATCCTAAGCACTTGTCTATCTATTTTGTTATCTGTCTGCCTCATATCATTAAGCTGTATTGTTGTCATTCTACTCCTGTGCCTTATGGCCTGATTGTTTCTGTCTTTGGTGCTACTGCTACATTCTTTTTTGGGGGATCTTCCCAAGGTACTTTTAGCCAAGAGAATCAACCCATGGCACCTTTAGGGGTGGAATCCTCTTTGAGGGTTCCTTGCCTTTGGTATCCCTACAGGGTGATAATTCCTTTGAAATAGAGTGTGCAAACAGCTAAAACCTCAGTAACACAGTTGCACAAGCATAACACTATGCTGGACACATAGACCATTGAACTGGAAGGCTAGGCCTGTATTTCAATCAACAAGCAGCTAGCCACTGCCACTTCCTGACCTATGTAAACAAATCCTCTCAGCCTCCATCTGAAGCACTTTTTCTTTACCCCACCATCCTCCTCTCCTACTCCAGCGGTGACGCCTCTCTACTTTTCTAAGATACCTTTAGTCAAGGGAATTGACCCATGGCATGTTAAGGGATGGAACCCACTTCGAGGGTTCCTTGCCTTTGGTCCCCCTAAAGGGTGGTAATTCCTCTAGAATAGAGAGTGCGAATGGCCAAAACCTAAGTAATACAGTTGCACAAGCATAACACTATACTGACTGCATTAGCTATTGAATGTATGTCTACCTTTCCAGTGCTATCAGTAACATTTTTTTATCATAACCTCTGTTTTCAAACCTGTGCATCATTTCAGATGCTTCTTTTTCAAAATCAGTAATTTTTGAACAATTCCTTCTTAACCTCATGAACTGTCCATAGGGGATCAATTTTATTAGTGCTAAGGGATGTGTACTATCTGCTCTGAGTACATTGTTTGTTGCTGTGCTTTTCCTGAAATTCCTTGTTTGTACTTTTTGATTTTGATCAATAAATAATGTAAGATCCAGAAAGTTAATTTCTGTCTCACTTTTGTTGTATGTGAATTTCAGATTGATGCCATTATTCTCATTCAGTCAATTCACAAAACAAGC
This sequence comes from Neoceratodus forsteri, assembly GCA_016271365.2. Taxonomy (NCBI): domain Eukaryota; kingdom Metazoa; phylum Chordata; order Ceratodontiformes; family Ceratodontidae; genus Neoceratodus; species Neoceratodus forsteri. The sequence goes on from JADMNL010000023.1 coordinate 481,661,644, forward strand.
AATTTCTTCCTCTGGGCCATCCCATACAAATAAAATGTCATCAATAAAATAGTTCCACCATTTTATGTTTTTAAAGTAAGGATTGTTTGTTTCTGAATAGATAGTATTATTTTACCATGCCCCCAAGAAGAGATTAGCATAGATTATACTAGCACACACTCATTCTTTGAAGCACTTAGATGGGCTGCTGATCATGGAGGTGAGTGGAGGGCTGTGCTGGTGGCTCACTCGAGGTACTGGGGGGGAGCGGGGTGGGCACTCTCTGATGATCTGTTGGAGGGTCCACAAGACACCAGGGAGTTGGGATTGTGATTTTTTTTTATCATCATGATAGGGGAACTTAATCAATCTCAGGGTTGAGGGGATTCCTCCATTCTGGGAACAGGCCAGTGATCGGCAGGGATTGGGGCAGTGGGACCACTAGACACCAGGGAGTTGGGGATTAGAATTTTTTTTTAATACCTTGATGATAGGGGAAATTTATAAATCTTGGGGGGGGGGGGATTGTTCAATTAGGAGGAACTGGGCCATTGATCATCTGGGGGCACTGCTAAATACCAGGTATGAGCATTCCTTCTATTACACCAGGAGTGGGGAAAAGCCTGAAAAGGCTTTATTTTAACTTACATGGTACATTCAAAATGGCAAAATTTCACTCATGAGTGGTGAATTTCACCATTTTGAGGGTGAAATTTCATGCTCCGCAGGCAAAATTTTGCATTTCGCACATGTGAAATATTTCATGAAATGTGCGAATTTCACAAAATTTTCAATATAATGAAATGTCTTAATTTCACACAACACTGCACCTGGCCACTGAGACATGCTGGTACTGGATTAGGCTCCAACCCCTTGTCCAAAAATGCTCTGCAAAGTGACTCTTATCAACTCTCCTTGGTCTGAAAAGGCAAAGACAGTTTTTGTGTTTTTCAAAAATGAAGTTACTGTCAGGCAAAGGTTTACACATTAACAGTATGAGAACTGTGTGTACAGCAGCCCTTCCTTGCTGCACAATACACAAAATCCATTACTATTCTGTAAGCAAAATGAGATCATTACATTTTCTAGATAATGCCTCACTATATCAACATGAAATTTGCATGTTTATTCAGATCTATTCTATTTCACAGCAAAAAAACAAATTTCAGGAAAACTCCGGTGGCATCTTTCTACAAGCATTGGATGCCTCCACCGTGACCTTCAGTACAACTTGAGTTGAACTTCAATGGGGGTTGCATGATGTGGAAGTGGTACAAGAGCAGGGGCCCTACACTTGAATCCAGCTAAGTCGTCTGCTTTCCACCTGCCATTTTTAAACTCTAAAACAGCACTGCATGCAAAGTAAAGAAAACAAATGTTGTACTCACCAGTTACAAAGCAGTGTCTTCTTCCGAGCCAACTGTGCTGGACAAAGAATTCCAAAATGGCACGGTAATGTATCAACAAGTCCAACGACAGCTGTCAATCACCATGAAAACAGCAGCAGCTATTTCAAACACAAGTACTTCAGCTTGTACTCCAGCTGGCACCCAAAAGACTGAACCAATCACAGCGTACAATCTCTATGCATCGCAGCGAGCAAGGGTATAGTTCTAAGGCAACAAATCAGGAAGTAGGCATAGCAGTGTAAAAGCATGTTATAACAAAAAGCCTATTGATCCAGTGTGCAAACATATAGAAATTGAATGAACTGGAGAGACTATACAGATCTAATGGCTTTCTTACTATGTTTTCTAAGCAAGGCTAAAGAGTATAATAACCACACCTTATATTCTGATTATGTTATGTGGCAACTACATTGAACCAGGAACTGTAATCATTGGTCTGCACAACTCTGGTGTTCACCTTCCAGTTGGACCTTCTTGCTGGTAGTTCTAGTTTCAGCGGGGGTATAGTCATTCTTTGCTGCATCTGTGCTCACTGAGATTTTGGTGATTTAGAGTATTTTTGCTTTTTGAATCTGGTATAGTTGGTGGCTTGATAATCCTGTTTGGCTTGTAGCCATAAAATTAATGAACGAGGAATCTGTAGCTGATGTCTGATGGTATATAACAGCATTGAATTAATAGAACTGTGTAACAATTACTTTTGTATGCTGAAAGCAAAGCTTTCTAGGAAAACTTTTCAGTGCTGTCATCTTGCATGTCTCTGTATAGGGGCAGAGGCTGAGAAAGGCTATAAACCAATAAAAGATGTGTTACAAGCAACAAGATGCCACCAAGCGGGGTTCAAAGTGTTACCAGGAAGACATACTGAGCAGAAACACTGCTTGGTTCCAGATGCATCCTGGGGGTAGGGTAGACTACAAGGATAGTATAAGTACAACATTGAATAACAAGGTCCAGAGCACAGTAATGGAGTACATAATGCATGCAAAATACATACAATATAGAAGTACCAGGTACAGTGTAAAATGATACATGCAGCAAATGGGGGTTAGAGCAGGGCAGTTGTAAAGACTAAGCTAAGATACATCATAGTGCTGCAGAACTGTGCTTACAGACTGGGCAGACTGAGTGGGCCTGGTGGTCCCTTTCTGCTGTCACATTCCTATGTATAATTTGTAAGGGCTGGTCTTAGGCTAGGCAGAATATTTAGTCACATGTACAGGTGGAGGAGAAATGAACCTTGAGTAGTGAATTTAAGGTGTTGGTTGGGGTAGGCATGCTGAATGCCCATGGGGAGGGAATTCCATAGTTTAGAGATGCAATATTTGAAGGCTGCCTGGCCTGCGGTGGTGGACATGTGTGGCATGGACAGGAGCCTGGCATCATTTTTCCTTAGTGCATAAGCTGGAAGGGTAGGGGCAGATAGTAAAGAAGTGAGGTAGGTGGGCAGGGACTGGGTCCAGAACTTGTCTGTGATCAGAGTGCAGTGGGACAGCCTATGATCCTGGAGGGAGGTGAAGCCTAGAGTCTGGTAGAGGGCACAAAGATGGGCTGAGGGTGGACAGTCTAGGGTTAAGCAACAGAAGGATTGGAAACATGGGTCCAGTCTGGCTAGGGTGGACTTGGGTGCAACACTATAGACTATGTCCCTGTAGTCAAAAATAGGATAATTTTCTGTACCATGGTGCAGCATGCCAGCAGCAGAATGCAGCCACGATTTCAGTATAGATCCCTCAACCTAGGATGGAGCTTTTTGTGGATGGCATCAATGTGTACAGAAAAGTCGAGGTGCTGGTCAAGGCAGACCCTGAGATATCTAAAGGAGTTAACAGTCCTCCAAGGATGTCCTGTCCAGGGTATGGAATTTGGGGGTGGCAGGGAGCTGAGAGAGTCTCTGCCTAGTGCCAAAGGTCATGGAGACTGTTTTCTTGGCACTGAGGGATAGTTGATTTGAGCAAAACCAGAGCTGAACATTGTTGAAGTGCTGCTGCAGTCTGGTCACCATATCAGTGGTCATGGGGCCAGAAGTATACAGCACCGTGTCATCCGCATATATGTGAATGGATGTGCATCATAGCAATGGTCCGTATCTTTCAACTTCCCTTGATTTTGCATTATGGAGTTCCTCTGTCCCTCCTAAGTTTGTCATGTACACTTTGTTTGTTTAGTTTTCTCACCGGCCACCAAAGTAGTGCAGTGAACATGCAGTGATTGCCGTTCACCTTCAGTTTTAACAAGTCCATTCAGATTTTGGTAAGCTTTATTTTTCTGTTGTTATAGCAACACATCTGCAGGGCTATATCTACTACAGCCATACAAAAAGAGAATAAATAAACAATACAAGAAGACAGATGATTTCCACTTGGTTCGGTGTTTGTAACTCTCTAATGTATATGCATGGATTCTGAAGCATAAAACCCAATGCAAAGCATCATGAGCATGCAAATCCTTCTGTGGGGGGTTGAATTGGAAGTGTTTCACATAGATATAAATTATACTAATTTTTCTGCAGTCCATGTACTGCCATTAATCAGAGTATAAAAGGTGCAGAGATATGCCAAAGTAATATTTATCATTTTTCCTTATATTTATTCATTCCATTTCCTGGATTGCAGAACCATGTTGAGTGGTAATTTGCTGATTACCAACAGAGGACAGCCTGCAGCAACCAGGTCGTGTAGTCAGTGCCAACCACTGAAAATCAAGACAGTATTTTGTCTGGTCAGTGATGACTTCTCAATGGTCAGGACCCCGTTACATGGTACAGTACTGCATTAACCTAGCATATACTCCTGCTCAAAAGACATGATAAGAAGGCATCAATTGAGAGCACAACCAGCCAGGACCAAAAAGGTCAGTATACTAAACACATATCCTCAGGGTCAAAAATGTCACAAACAGCAACATCAAAAACAAATCATGAAAGTTAAAAAAAAAAAACATGACCCCCCCCCACACACACACACACCTCACCACTGCTCAAGAATCATAAAGTGTAAAGGAAAGCCATCCAGCAGTCTTGAAAAAAACATACAGTATAGTGCTTTCTACTCACAAATCCAGACCCAAAAAGTCTCAATTCTGCTAACACAGGAAAACATTTTAAACACCTAATAAAAACACAAATTATATTTCAAAAAACTAGGATTCTACACAACAGAAACATGCATACAAACATCAGTACACCATCAGAAAAGTTTTTGCAAACATGTCTCTGAAGCTTATAGAAAATCTGCATACCCAGAAACAAAGGATGGCTAAAACTCTTTGCTTGCTAAAATCTCAGCTGACCAGCAGTGTTCCTGAATGAGGTCACAAGACAATAACTTGACATGACTTTGCACTTTTCATGCTTTAGGAGACATACATTTGCATTGGAGAGAGTTACAAAAAAAGCATTATAATTGGGTGTTGTATCTTTAACTGGCTGCCGTTAGGGTATTAGCATAATAAGATATGCAGCAAGGCTTAGGTTGCAGCTGCTCCACTGCACTAGTTTAGTGCGGTTGCACTGCAAGGGCGTGGGTTATTTTGTTGCTTTAAAATGTATTCCTGACTTTTAATTTCCTGTACTTCCCATGAGATCAGTGAGGCTAAACTGACATGGAAACAACCTGAAGCACAGCCCAAGCTTTCAACTCAGCCTCGCTGATCACATGGGAAGTACAGGAAGCTAAAAGTCAGGAATACCTTCTAAAGCAAATTATACTACTATACACTTAAAAAGCTAACATAAACATTTTATAAGTGGAATAAGGCAATTACATCACAGGGATTGTGCTACTGTATGTCAATGCAACTGGTGATAGTTGAAGTTCCTCACCCTTTAGGCACGGGACTCCATCCCACCACTCAGTACATTAACATAGCACAATCACCCCTCTGTTATGCCTTATTCCTTATAGATTCTCTTGATATGAACCCATCCATACTTGTCTATTACAGACCATTACAGTCAGCATGGCATCCATGAGAAGCAAAGGCAATTTGCAAAAAGGAGAGTACAATATGCAGAATTCATAAACAATACAGGAAGACAAATAATTTCATTTGTTTTTGTCTTTTTGTAACTGTCATCAATGCAAATGTGTGTTTTCTAAAGCACAAACAGTGCAAAGCATCATGGATATGCAAATCCTTTTGTGGGGTGGGCTGTAAAAGAAATCTCTCAACAGACATTCTTCTGGCCATATCCCTACACAAACCTCACCACAGCCAACTCACCCATACTGCGCAGAACAAAAATCTTTAAAATCTGCACAAAAAGGTATGTATGACAACATAAGGTGATGTAAACAAAGTTTGCTGCCTAAGAAACAATCTTACAGTAGAAAGAGAGAGACATGCAGAAAGAAAACAAAGGGTATGTATGTATATAGGAATTAGAGATGCTGAGATGCTTTCTATCACCTTTAAATCTCGGCTGAGTCAATGGGACCAAGCCCTTGGATTTGTGTTTCAAAGCTCCCATGTGCAAAATTGGATAGAACTCGACTTTTAGATATGCCACTGGAGTTCCTACAATATCCATCTGAACCAGAATGCAGGGTCTGATATGGCAAGTAAAGAAAGAGACTGTTTGTGAATTACATAGTGAATAATGCCTGTGTGGGTATGTGCTATGAGGATTTTTCACACACCTGAGGTGTGTGATTATCCATAAACCCCAATAGCAAAGCTTGAGGGGTATATGAGATTATTATCTACCAAAGGTGTGTGAAAAATCCACATAAAACAAACTTTGCACATGGATTATTTTTTATAACAACTGGTGCAAGATGTCAACAGAGAGAAAAACCGTAAGCTGTATTTGTACTAGTGAGCATGTCCCTGAGCAGCTGCCATACACAAATACAGTGTGCTTTGTTTCATGCTTCAGTGACATGAGAGCATGAGGAGAAAAATGTCATAATAACCCGCTATTGAGTTATTATGGAATTCAGCAAGTTATTACAGCGTTATATCAGGACTGCATATCAAATCATTATAAGGGTCACCAATTATTATAGTACTGTAATACATGCTCTCAGTTCAATCAATTCTCAGTTGTATTTATTAAGCACAAATACTGTAATGTAAACATCTCTAAGGGCTGTACAGCATACTAGTAAAAATCAAGTGCAATATGTACAAGCCTTCAGTGAAAACAGGAATTACAAGTAGTAATTGATACAAAATTCACAATTAGCAGCAATAACGTGTGCATATGATAGTAACTGTTAAACAATTAGATGAAATAGGACTGTCAGTGACTCAGCAGGTTGCACACTCACCTCTGAGGCTGGAAGATCAGAAGGTTATGGGTTCAAGCCCGACATCAGGCATTTGGGGTAAAATCCCAATACTGACACTAATGCACCATGAGGGGGGTTGCTGCACCCCTGAGGTGCCATCTTTCAGATGATATGTTAAACCGAGGTCCTGTCTGCCTGTTCTGGTGGTTGTTCAGGTCGATGTTAAAGATCCCATAACACCTCTCAAAAAGAGCAGGGGTGTTTCTCAAAGGAAAATTCAAACAAATACATACATCATACCAAAATAAAAAAAAAAACAGATTTGTGTCTATAGTGTTATATAAAAAAAGACTGCAAAATCACATTCCTGTAATTACTTCATTACATATAGGAGTAAAACAAAATAATGAAAGAACAATAAAAATCAGTAATCTTATACATTTTTGTAGTGGACATTCTGCAACTATTCCTATATTTTTCTCTTCATTTCTCTTTTTGTCACTTTCAGTTATTTCTTGCACTGAATAAGGGATCCCTTATGCCTATTGTTTTTCAAGTGACTGGTACATCTGAGTTTGTGATCCATGGCAAATTTCTAAATACAATACTTAATGTTCTAGACCCATTATTTCTTTTTTCCTTATGATATAAAATATTTAGGCCAGCAGTAACTTTATTAATGATTTCAATTTGTTCTTTATTCTTCTGCTGTAAATGGAAAAGGCTTCTTGCATTCCATATATGCCATTTCAATGGCCACCTTGGTGCATACTGTATGATCCTGACCAAGTCACTTAACTTCCTTGTGCTCCTAGGTTGCATCTGGAAACAAGCTTCAGCTTAGTGTGCTACTCCTGGTTAAACAATGTTCCTTTTCCCTTTCCCTTATACATACCATTATTACATGCAAAGTGTTTTTTTCCCACTTATTGGCTACCCCTCTATATGTTCCATACATGATCCCATCATAGGTAACTGTAGAAAACCATGGTTCTTTCAATTTATCTGCTAAACATGTCCAGAAGCCCATAATATAAGTACAATTACAAAATAAATGTTTAATCATTTCAAGTTCCTGCTGACATGCTGGCCTACAGTACCTTTCCTCCATCTTGTTATGCTTCTGATTGCTTTTTACGTTCAACTTTGAGTGACAACATAACCCGTGTATGTCCCACATTTTGGGCAGGATTCTGTTTTCTTGTAGCAAGTTTTGTAGGTCTGGTAAATATTGTTGTGGGCATTTTGGAAATACTTGTTTCCTGAAAATTGTTCTCCTGTATCCAGGCATATAAAGCTTTCCTATTTTTAGTTAATACTAACTGGCTAGAAACCTTCCAACATTTTATTTTAACAAAAACATCTCTAAGATATTCCTGAGTATTATTTGATTTGTTAATAGCTCTTGGTCTGCCTAGATCCCATTTCTGAAACCACATTTGACGTGCAGCATATACTAAGGGTGACCAGCTTTGATCTGTGTATTGTAACAATGGTTGAAAATTAGCTGATACAAAGATGCTATGTAAGAAATATATAGGATTTATCATACCTAATCCCCCTTGCTTGATAGGTAAGTAGGTGGTGTTTCTTTTGATGGAGTTCAGCCTGCTCCCCCAAACTGCTTGGAAAAGGATAATTTAAAGTGTTACCTCTAATATTTTTGGGGGTGGAAAGACATAACTTAGATATAAAACAATGGATAGGAGGTATGTTTTGATCATGTAGATCCTTTTCTTTTTATCAAAATTCCATCTGTTCCACTGTTGTACCAGTGTCTGCCCCTGTTTAATTTTTGTTTCCCAGTTACCAATGTTATCTTTAGCTGTCCCATATGTGATTCCAAAAATATTTATTGGACCTTCTTGTACTGTGATCCCCTCCATGCAAGTATTAGTTTGGTTTACTTTATCTGATATCCAGTGCACTTTTCCAGGTTTAATACTGCCCCTGAAGCCTTTCCATATTGTTTACAGATTCTGTACTTTCTGTAGCAGATTGTGTATCTTCTATGAGGGTGCAGAGGTCATCTGCATAAGTTATGGCTGCATAGAGTAGTCTGCCTGCTATAGTATTAATATGTTGGATTCTTGGTAATTCATTCAGAACTCTCCATAGTGGATCAATGCAAAATGCATATAGTAATGGGCTCATAGGGCAACCTTGTCTAAGCCCCCAGTTACCCCTACTATGGGACCAGTCCATCCATTTATTAAAGGTGTCACCATAGCATTTCTGTATAAGCCTTGAATCCAAGATATGAATTTTGGTGAGATATTGTATTTTTTTTAGTGTTGTCCAGATAAACCCATGGTTCACTAAATCAAAAGCTTTTCTCTGGTCCAAGGAGAGAGGTATACCTTGTGCGTTTCCCTGATAGCTTTGTGAGAACAACTCTCTTAGTAATATTAATTGTTCCATAATGGATCTTCCTGGGATTGCATATGTCTGTAATTTGTAATAACATCTTTAGCTGCTTTTGTTGGCTTGAGGGTTAACATTTTTGTCAACATTTTAAAATCATTATTTAGGAGGCTGATAGGCATCCATTTGTTTAAATCCTGTCTATCTCCTTTTTTATATAGAAAGATTAGTCTGCCATTCAACAACCTCAAAGTAGGGTTGTGAGTATTCAAAATGGCAGAAAAACCTTCCACTAAGTCTGGTGCTAAATCTTTACTTACAAATTTAAATATTTCTGCAGTGAGTCCACCCCCGGAGATTTATGATTTTGCAGATTTGTTATAGCATTCTCAGTCTCATTTGCCTGTATGTTTGTGTCTAAATCCTTGTTCAATTCTGGTGATGCTACAGGCACTCTGAATTTCTGAAAAAAAGGTCTCTGAATCTAGGGAAAGATCTGGACTGCAACAGAATAACCGTGTGGAATGTGTGGTTACTATTTGTATAAGTTCTTGGGTAGTGTTACATATCTGGTTGTTCACATTTTTTTAAACTCTACATATATTTTTGTTTAACTTTTTTCTGACTACATTTGCATGGACATATTTTTCCTTTTTTCCCTGTGCCCATATTTCATTGATTCATTAGATTTTGTCCTTGTTGGACATGAAAGGCTTTTGTTTCTTCTTTAATATGTTGAATCTCTTCTTGGAAATCTTGGCCTGTAGTATAAGCTAATGTTAATAAATGTTGTAACTTTCTCCTGTTGTTCAAATATTCTATGTGTTTCTTGTTTTTCTTTGTTTTACTATATTGTTTTAGGACATCTTTTAGTTGTTCAGTAGTATCCTCCCACCATAGAATAGGATCATTGTACATAATGTACACTGATTTTCATGCTTGTATAAAATATTTTAAATTTATTTGCAGATTGTCTTCAGAAAGTAAAGAGGAGTTAAATTTCCAGTCCCCCGGACCATTCCTGGGGTGCTGAGCTTTACCTATCTGTAAATGTATTATGTTATGGTCTGAAAATTCTGCTGACATGGTATTAACTTTCTGGATTGTTATTGTACGTGAGATAAAGAAATTCTTGTGGCCCATGTCCCTTTCTGGAAGGCAGGGTAATTTGTCTCCATATGTGTAAGATATGTATCTATTAAATTAGCTGTCTAGATCATATTTTTTAGAAAAGCCATGTCGCAGAAAATCTTTTTGTTGTAGTGATTTTACCCCTATCTGTGATGTTCATACTACAATTAAAATCTCCTCCCAAGATAACATTCTGGGAGGAGTATAAAAAAGGCCGAATGGCTTGGAACAACTCTTTTCTTATAGTCTTTGTTTGTGCTGCATGTATGTTTATCAGCCTGTACTACAGAGTTGATGCTTGGGGGGGTCTCTGCCTGTTTTTTCTCTCTCTGGGCTATGGCTACAAGAAGTCTTTGTTCCTCGCTCTCTGTTTGTTCCAGCTGGCTATGGGCTACCCATGGGCATGTGTGGTTTGAGCGCCTTGCTGTGTCACATAGATTACACTTTTGCTTGTTCTTGCAAAACCCACTAGTGTGCCCTATTTCATTGCAGATTGTGCATTTGAGTTTGTCACAAAGACTGCTGATATGCATTGTGGTCCCACATCAATAGCATGCCTTGGGCTGTCCTGCATAGAACAATACCCCATGGTCTCTTCCTAAAAAAAAAAAAAAGAATTAGATAGATATTGTAACCCTTCATCTGTACTGTTTAACAATACTCAAATCTGCCATTCCCCCGTCCAAATATTGTCATCATCAAAAATTGCATCTGGGTGCCCCTGCACTGTACACCTTTATCTTAACCAGTATAGCAAGTCAGTCACACTCACGTCTTCATTATGAAACAGGACCATAATGGTCTTGTTTGCTGGCTTTGAAAGTGGAATATCTTCAAAAGGCAGCCATACAGGTGATCTTTTCAGTAGCTGGTATTTTGTCCGAAATTTTTGTAAACCTGCATTCAGTTTAAAGCTGACATCAAATGTTGCTTCACCGGACACGTGGATGAGTGCATATACTTCTTGGGCTGTAAAGTTCATGGTGCTCATTAGCAAAGTTCTGGTTATAAATTTCCTATCTGGAAATACATCTAGACCTCCCTTGTATAATAACCTGATGGCGTTGTGTCATTTTGCCTGGTGAGTAGGTGCCCTAAAAAGGATGTATAAGTTCTGGGCCCAGTACCTACTGCATTGAGGGGGTTAGGATCCATGTCTTTATTTGTCTGGTGATCATTCTTAGAGGAAGATTCATGATTAATGTTATGGTGTGAAGAGGGGGCCCCCATTGTAGCATTTGCTTTGTCATTTAGATCCTTTGATGCTGCAAATTGTAGTATGGGTGAATTTGTTAATTCCAAGCTCTGGGTTAGATGGAGTGGGGAATGAAACCTTATTATTGGGGCTATATTGGTGCCTTCCATTTCAAAGTCAGAATTATCACTTTGTTCAGGTGGTGTAGTAATTACTGAGGCATTTGTTTTTTATGGGTGAAGAGCCTGACACCCATTTGCCTGTGTTTTTTTGTTGCTCCTACCCAGCAGCCATCAATACTGCTTCTACTGACCAGTTTTCTTTATTGTTTACCATTTCTTTACTGGCTGTGTACAATCTTAGGCCAGGAACGTTTCCCTTGTATGTGTCAATCCGAGTGGGACACTGCTAAACATTTTCACTCTATTTCCTTTGAATACAAACAGCAGTTCACCACTGGTACTTGAGTGAAAAGTAAAGGATGATGCGGGTATTTTGGTTTGCTCTCTGCTTCTACTGTCATCTGTTTGTTGTGCGGCCCCATTCATCTGTGGCTGTGCACCACTGCCTTTTTCTCTTGCGCTGCTAGCAGGCTGCATCAGGGCCTGTGCTTTCACTGGGTGTGGCTCTCCTGTAAGCTGTTTCTCGCCAGTGCGTCTTTGCACATTATCTTGGAATCCCTTCTGTGATCTTACAGCTGTCTCCCGTTCCTCTCGTGGTTGCTGCCTGGCTTATTTTGCTGGTACTGCTGTGTTATGCTGTTCCATTCCTCTAGTTGCTGTTTCCTTTGATTTTTGAACTCTTTGGTCTCCAGTCATCTTTTTTAACATCCTGCTAAATTCTGTGGCTATTTCTTCTTTCTGAGTATCCTCATGCTCCATCTTTATCAGAGCATCATAAAACTACTCAGCCTCAGCAGGGGATGAGGTAGAGAACGAGGCTGGCTCCTCTACCCCCTGCATGGCTACAATCTCCAAAGACTTAGGTGAAGTGGACATCCTGCCAGACAGAGGCTCCCCCTACAGATCAGTAGGATAATTTTTTTATTAATAAACATCAAATGCAGACTCACACAAAATCATAACTGAGTGTTATGTCACACATGAAAGAAATATAACAGAAATTATACACACCATTGAAGAAAAATGTAACATACCAGAGATATTACCTCAAACCTTACTCTTTTCAGACTTATAAATTAACACTACAAATATTTCAACAAACCAATTCTCAATCTCAACTTTTAAATTAATGTCCTCACCTAATGGTCTGACCCAAATCATTGGTAATTCAACCATATATACCCTACTTAGCATATGTCTGACACTTTAAATCATACTTTAAGAACTAGCAGGCTCTATGTAATGACTACCTCGACAGGATCAAATACTTGGGGATACTTCTTGACCATGAACTGTCCTACAAGTCCCGCATTGACTCACTAACTAAATCCTTCCACCAAAGACTCAGACTTCTCTACTGACTGGGAAACTCCCTCATTGATGGGGCTCGGCATGCAATCTCAAACTGCACACTCCTCCCCTACCTCTTCTATGGGGTCCCCCTACTGCAGTTCCTACAAGAAGGGGAACTCAAAAAACTAATGGTACTTTACCACAGAGTTACACGCTTTGCCACAAACTCTCCTCCTAGGAGACATCACTGTCAGGTCCTTGCAGACCTCTACTGGCCGACCTTATGCCATAAACTGGCCTAGTCCACCTTCTGCCTGTCTCATAAACTCACCACCACCAACCCTCCTCCTAACCTCCATGTGCTGCTAAACCCCAGAGTACAAAGCAGAGAAATGAGGTCTTTGTCCAGCCGACCCCTAACCATCCCCCGAATATGCACCAACTCGGGTAAGCACTCTTTCTCTTACACTGCCCCGTACCTGTGGTACATGGTCCCAGCTAATCTAGTTGAGAAGCCCTCTCTTCAAGGATTCAATGCCAGCCTTATGGTTTACCTGCTGGAACTTAGCCTATGTGGCTGCACTCGCTAGTCCTCCTTTCTCCTACCAGACCTAATGTTTCTCTCATGCCCTGTTGTCAAATGGCTGATCTATGACCTCTACTAACTCTGTATTGTTACAAATTGTTCCACAGGATTTGTCTACCTGTAATTACTATCTCTCCAGTTGATGCTGTCTCACTTCTACTCCTTGTACTACTGTCTGATGTATGTAATATTGGTGTATGTAATTTAACCCTGGGTCGCCCCTGAAAAAGGGACCAGTGATCTCAGTGGGTTTACCCAGTCATCAAAATCTAAATAAATAAATAAATAACTCTCCTTTAGTCACACACCACATCCCCAAACATTTTTAAATTTAATAAAAAAGGATAAACCATTCCACCATTTTTTTACCACATGTCCCTGGTTATTTGCAACATTTTTCTGATATACAGAGAACATTGTTTGTTCTACCAACAAACTCAAAGTTTGGTATGTCATCCATTTCTGTTGTAATGACCATAGACACCTAGCCTGCCATACATAATACTTTATGCAGCAAAAAAAAAAAAACACCATTAAGATTCTGGAATGATATTTACCTAATAAATGGGGGCAATAACCTAGAACTAAAGATTCATGAGAAACCCATGCCAACTATGCCAATTTCCATTATGTGGTTAACCAAGGCCAAAGAAGTTTAGAATAGGTACAATCAAATAAGAAATGCACCATTGTTTTGACCACATTACAACACCCTAAATACCAGCAATTCCTTTCTTCCAAAGGTTTGTGTGTCGCATTTCCCCTTAAGTTGATTCTTCCATACATCATTAACCACAGGATATCCCACATATTATGACGGATCCTTTTATTTTTCAACTGTTTTAAAACACCGTCTCTTAACCCATCAGGGCAATTCCTAAATTCAGCTGTTTGGGGGTGTATTTGTCCCATGATTTCTATGTATAGCTGTTTCTCAGAGGTCCGACAGATCTGAGTTTTTGTAATTCACCATTTGAAAAGTCTCAGTAAAGCCCCTTTCACCCATTCGGGAACCTGCATTGTCCTAGATATTTTTGGGGGAAGAACTCCACTCCATGCATTCAGGAACCCATTAATGTTTAGAAGAAACCAGCTACGTTGAACACTCAATCTGTTCTCAAATATCATTTTAAAATTCTGAGATACAAAGATGGTTAATACAAAGGTGACTGGGTCAGTTATCCCCAGCCCTCCCTCTCCCTGGGATAAATACAGAAAACACCTTTTGATGGGGTTAAATATGTTACCCCAGACTATTTGAAAGAAACTAGCATATAATCTGGCCTCAAAATTACAAGGTAAAGGGAAAATCATTGCAACATAAAGCAGGATTGGAATTATAAATCACTTCAAAGCAGCAACTCTTTTGGTTTTTGACAGTTTCCATGATTTCCACCTACATAGAAACATAGATTTTGTACAGCAGATAAGGACCACTTGGCTCACCTAGTCTGCCCATTTGCTTCTACTAACGCCAATATCAAGTCCCAATTCTCATATGGCAAATTTACTGGTGAGAACCAAATCCCTAAGATTTTTATGTGTTCATATAACACTTTAATTTGATTAATGCACCTAGATCTACCATCCATTTTCCCTAGAAAGAGACACAAACACTTATTTATGTTAAATTTAGAATTTGAGACTACAGAATATTTGTTATAATCATTAAGGACAGATGGAATTTGATCAGCATTACCCATAAATATACAAATATCATCTGCAAATGTTTTTACCTGAACTTGATCCACCCCTTCTGGGTCTACCACCACAACCCACCCCTAAGAGTCATGTAGTAACCTAATTAAAGGGTCCAAAGAAAATATATATAACAACTGGCTCAATGGACAGCCTTGCCTAATACCTGTCCTCATTACCAGCCCTTTAGTAATCACACCATCTATGATGGGACATACCACCGCATGATCATATAACAATTTAAGTATATGTATGAGTTCTTGTGGGATCCCATAATATGCAAGCACCTGAAACAGAAACTTGTGACTCACACGATTATAGGCTTTACACTGGTACAGGGATAGAATGCAACCATTCCCATTCTTCCTTTAAAAAAAAAGATATAACATCCCTGATTAAGAAAAGGGCATATTGAATGTTCCTGTCTGGTAGGCCACAAAATTGCACAGGATGAATTAAGTGCACTACAACTCGACTCAGCCTATTTTGTAATACTCGGGATAAAATTTTAAAATCAGAATTTAATATTGATATGGGCCCCCAATTATTGATATCATGCCTATCTCCAGATTTAAATAAAAATATCAGCAATCCAGAAGAGAACTCTTCAGGCATAGTATTCCTACCCAACATGTCTTTAAAGACAGCAGTAAGGCATACCACAAATTTGTGTGGAAACTGCTTATATAATTCATAGGACAGACCATCTGGTCCTGGGGATGTTCCCCCTTTCAACTGTGATATTACAGCCTCAATCTCTGACGATACAGTGGGTGAATCTAAAACCCCTACCTCTTGTAAATGAGAATCTAGCTTTATTGATTGTAAAAAATCTTAGATTTTAGAAAGAGAAGATTCTGGTGTCATAAAATAGGAAAAAAAATGCTTTTGAATCATTCTCTGTATTTCATCCACCTCAGTCGTAAATATGCCTCTTTCATTTCTCAGAAGCTTAAAATCCATTCAGTTCTTTCTATTTTTAAAAGCCTCAAAGGGGTCACCTCCAAGGGTTTTCTGGGTTCCATATTCTAATTCTGCTTTAAATGACTTAGCCCTATCACATTGTTTTGATCTCATTTTGGCTTTTAAATTGTTAATTTGCAGATCATAATTCACTCGTGAGCTAGACTATAATCCAAAAAAATACTATAGTTTAGCTCTTAATTTTAGGTATTGAAAATACTCAGATTTTACCTTTTCCTTGCCATATTTCATTAACCATTGAGTAATTTCATGTTTTGTTTCCATCCACCACCAGGTTAAATTATCATACAGAAAGGCCACCGAAGTCCGAGCCCACAAAAGAGAGCTCAAACCATCCTGGACCTGTTTATTAGATAGCATGCTAGTGTTAACTACCATCTTTTAGGTTTATGGGGACACTTGGGAGGCTGGGCAATAGTCAGCTTGAGACACAGATGATCTGAAAATTCTAAGGGTAAAACAATAAGGGAAGGGGTTGCACAGTTTTTGGAAATAAAAAAATGATCTATTGTGGATGTTAATTTACCGTTCTTAAATGTAAATGTAGGGCCATTGGAAAGAAAATCCGCAGATACAACCAATTCCACTTCAGACACACATTTGTGCAAGGCATTGGAATCACAATATATTTTCTTATTACTTACCCTGGTCCCATTCTGTGGAAACCCACAGTTAAAATCACCCCCAAAAACTATACAGACAGTGGTGTAAAGGTAGGGTTCAATTTGCTTAAATGCTTCTACCTGTTCAGCTTTAGATTGAGGTCCATATACTGTGATTAACCTGTAACTCATGGTATCCTAAACCCCATCCAGAATGAATGCTCTGCCATGAATGAGATCAATTAGTTTTATTGGTTTAAATTTGAAAGCACGAAACAAAATGACTGCTCCATCAGTTTTATCCACTCTGAAGGACCAGTATGATGGACCCCAATGCAATTCGGCTTTGAACAATCTAACTTGCTCAGGAGACCACATCCAGGCCTCCTGGAGAAAACATATCTCAAAGCTTTGTTGTACCACAAAATGAAAGAAGGCACCTCTTTTTTAGAAATTCAGTAGGTTGTGGCAATTGCATGATCCAAATACCAACATTTCAAGGGAAGTTTAGACCACACTATCTAGGGATCTTTTTTCCATTTCTTTTTCTTCTTCCCTTTATACTCTGTAAACTCTTGTCCTTTCATCTCATTTGGGGGGGGGGGGGAGATCTACCACTTCCATATCTAAATCTTCCTCCACCCTCACAAGTGCATCAAAGGGGTTTGACACAGCAATACCTCCCTGTTCTGCTTGTGAGGCAATTAATGCAGAGTTCCTTGTAACTCTTCTCTGTGGTAATGGGACAACTACCTGTTGTTTACCCACCACCAGGCTTTCATTCTCTTTATCCTCCGAATAACATACAGGTAAGAGATTGGACCAGCTCTCATCCTGACTTTTCACATCATCTTTGAATTCAGAATCCACCATTCTTTCTGCCTTAGCAACAGAGTTATCCTTTTGATCTGGAAAAAACGGAGGGTGTGGCACCACTGCCTCCCCTATCTCTGTTAAGTGTGTGGGGGGGTCTCCCTCAAGTGACTCTTAGGCTTTTTTAATCAGTAACTCCAGGCTAATAACTGTGGCTTTATTCTTGGCTGTCCATGGACATTCGGAGAAGGTGTGGGCAGATTCCTCACATAGGTCATAGCGTGTTAAATTATTACACTGGATTCTAATGTGGCCCACTTCCCCACAATTGTCACACTGTGGGGTATCACAAGTACTTGAAAGATGGGTACGAGATCCACACTTATAACAGGCACGTGGTTGCCCGGAGTAAAAACAAACCCCTCTATCTCTGCCAAGCAAAAAAGGAGTTAGGAATATGTTCAATTACATTATTTTCCTGCCTCAGTTTAACCTTGTATTTCTACCCTCCCATTCAGAATTGTTCCGAATCCAACAGGGCTTCAGGCACACTTAAAACCTCACATTTTTGTGCCAACCAAAAAGAAATATCCTCAACATGTACCCCTTCATTACGGAACATAATCATTACAAATTTGATGAGGGGTTTTGTCAGTGGAATAACCAAAAATGGGGACCATAAAGGAGAAAATCTGAGTGAGTTATAATGTTGTCAAAATAAGTCCAATAAATAAGAATGAAAGCTAATGTTGTAATTGTCTTCTTCTGAGATATTAATGAAGTCAAATACTTCCTGGGGAGAAAAACAAAGGAATCTTTGAGGAGGAGTTTTCCCACATATTGTCTGTCTGGCCTAATATCCAGGCCACTTTTATATCATATTCGTAGAGCATTATGACGTGGTGCAGCTTCCTTCTTTGATTTGAAGTCCGACAATAGGGGTTTGTGAAGGGGAGGGTGTGTTTTCTGTCTCTTCATTCCTATCCTCTAATAGTGCTTTAGAATGTAACCTCTCATCCCTGCCTTTTTTAGCAAAATGACAGGTGGCATACCGTTGAAGCTGACAGCAGTATCTGGTGGGGACTGGGTTCGGGGAGGATGAGGTTACTCGGCACAGGGGACCTAGGTTTGGCTACTCTGCACAGGGGCACCCAAGTAAATCCGAACACAGGAAGCAATAACTGTAATGTCCAGAACCAGGAATGGGATTCTACAGTGTGGCTTTTATTCACATCCAAACTGAACAAACAAAGCATAGATAGACCCGCACAGGGCTACATTCCTGGTAATGCAGATTAGAAACAACAGAACACTTTATCACTATTTCCAGCCCTCAGGCTCTGAACCCACCAGGCACACAGCCCGGACTTGCACGCAGCTTTGTGTACACAGCCCAACTTGTACACTACTTGGGTTTTCCCCACTGGCCCTGCTCTGCCACTGGCCACTTGATCTGTGGTCCATTTTGGGAAATGAACCAGTTATCCTGTTGTGGATCTCCAACCACACTACAGCCTTCGACTCCTAGAAGGAATTTTCCTTCCAATCACATGTCCGGGTACTTCCCTCATCACTGGCCAAGTGCCTGAGGCAAAGTAGAAATCCATAGAGCAAATCCATAGAGGTGAACCTGGTCACTAAAGATGGGGCTCTCCCACCTTCAGCTCCCACAATCCATACCTGGCCATTTCCCTGGAGGAGGCACTGAGACCCGAAACAGTGGTCTCCACCACTTCAATTATCTTCTGTGTCTCTTTTGGTGGAGACACACACCCTTTTTAACTAAAAGTAGCCCTCTGTCAGGGCTGAGGCTCCCAGAGCTTAACCCGAGCTGCTGTGCTGCTTCCTCAGCAAGCTCCAAACACTTGCCCTTGGTCAGGAAAATGACTGTCCGCAGTCATTGTTTACCCAGCTTTAGGCCATCCCACCCTATGTGCTACCTGTGGAGGGGGGTGATCAGGCCCCCTCCTACCATGTGCAAGCACAGACAGGCAACACTAAGGGCCTAGATGACTTTAGCTGACATATCAGCCTCTACACAGTCCACTTACTATGGCCGCCTAGTGGCTGTGGTAGAACTATCCAGAGCATAGCCCTGATAGATCAGCACTGCGGTCCCAATGGCCATTCAGGACCACAACCTGTCTATCCCCCCTAACCCTCTAGGGAAAACCTGTCTGCCTTTAACTTAATACCCCAAAACCAAAAACAACCCGAGGACCTCCCCGACCTTCGGCAACCTGCAACCACACACCTTTAAAATACCACATTTTATACCATTTTACTGCCTCCTTCCTACTCCCACAACCACACCTGTGGAAGGAAAGGGTTAATACAGTAACAACAGCAATAACACCACAGTACTTTAAATTTCTACACACTAAAGTACTAGTGAGGAACTCCGATGAGCCCCTCCTCCTCTTCTTGTCTTCTCTTCTGTCTTTTCCAGGAACACCTGTAAGAAAAAGAAAGACAACACACACTCCTAATCTGCATAAACAGTCTACCTAAAACCACTACCATCAAAAACAGTGAAGAATCCCAAAATTATTTTTTTAGAAAAAGGTGGAAAAACAGTATTTACATAAGAAAACAATGACATTATTTACAATACACATTTGGGGGGATGGAGTGCCCTAAAAGTCCCAACTAGTGACCACAATGCCCGAAGGCTAGTCCAATAAAGAGTCTGTCCTGGGCCGGAGCCCGGTGAAGCACAGTTCTAACAGGCCAAAGTCCAGAAGGGGAGAGTCTTTGAGGACAGTTCACACATTTTGGAGTCTGCTAGTGTAGGATGTGTACTGCAATGTCATAAAGATAGAAAAGTTTGGACTTACCAGCCCCTTGTAGTATGGAAATTTCTGCACCGACCTGCACCTCTGACAAAGACTCTCCCTGGCAACATTGTTTCCAATACAGCTGGGCGGATATCTTCCGGGAACCACAGGAGGGCTCATCTGGGAACTGCTGGGGTGATGTCATCTCTGGAAATGGAACCTTAGAAGAGGAACAAAAAGGAAAACAGCTGATCTGACGTCATCCAATTACCAGGCACTGATCAGGATACAGCTGTGCTGGTGTCCTCTCTGGATCTGAAGTCATCTGGTGGGCCAGTCGATGGATTCTGGAAAGGCCAGTACACTGTAGAACTGATGAATGTGGGGTACCTGAGTCCTGGATGTTCATACTGGTGGATCAATAAAGGCACTTCACAGTCTGGTGTGGCACTACTGACTACCACTGCTCGGCTTTCCATTTAGTAGGCACGGGCACATTTGCTGGGAGGTCCTTGCACTGAGGCCAATAGTACTGGGGGTCAGGAGCTTGAATTATTACCCCGTCTGGGCGCACATAATTCACACAGTGGGAGATTTCACGTCCCTCTCCGTCCACTTTTCGCACTCTGTCTATAAACAGTGTCCTGCCTCTCTTCCACTGGGTATACTTCTCGTGAAACAGTCTGTTCTTTACATGCTTGTTGGCCTCAGGATGCACACTTTTCATTGCTTCGTCCCAGATCCAGGATTTCCTGCTGTTCTCAATCTCCTCCCAGACTTTCCGAGGAAAGGTAGGAAAGGTCATACCATAGATCTCATTTGCCTTTCTACAAACCAGTCTCTCCTCTTTACTTGCTTTGGTCAACCTGAGACTGCTGGTCTGGCTTGGGGGTGGCCAGTCCTAGTTCTGCCAGCTTCGCATCCTTAATGAAATTAAAAACGGATCCCTGACTTCTTCCTCTTGCAAAGCCAGGGCAGTGGCATTACCACTTTCTTCCATGCATTCCTCCGAGGCAAGATCTTGAGGCTGTGTACCCATTCCTTTTTCACAAGGCCACAAAGGTTCCCCCTCATCTTCCTCTTCACTGAGGATCTGAGCCCAGGAGTGAGCAGTCGTTCTCACTCCTGAGACTATCCACTCATCACTAGGTGCAGAGGTCGATGCCTCCCACTCAAAGGCCTCCCCCATCTCATCTTCTCCTAAGAAACTTGGGCTAGGCCCCCCTCCTCCAGGGGTCTACTGATGCTTTATCCGAACTTTCCTTCTTGGAGCCAGCATCTAAAACTTCAACTTCTTGTTCTGTCTCTAACTCTGCACCCTCTAGCTTTGTGCCACACTTCCCCGAGGGGCCTTCCTCCACAGGCTCCACCTGGTGCTGTGTGCTGCCAACTGCAGATTCCAGAACCTTTGTCCATGTGGGAGCCAACCGAATTTGAGGCGCTTTATACAAGCCATATTTGTCTAGGCATCCAGCACCGTGACGAATCATGAAGACGTCCCTTCCAGCTCTTAAACATATTTGACATACATGCACTGGATATCCAGGAATCGCAACATGAGGAGGCAGTTGTCCTCCATAGCACCACTTTTCAATATCCCTCAGTCTATTCACTGCTGCTGTTACTGCAACCCGGGCATGATCTGGATAGCGAGCTGGTTCTGAGACCATAACTGCAGAAAAACAAACAAAAGCTCACTGTAACTGAAAGTCCCACTTTACTGAACACTCACTTTAGTTTTAAAAAGGCTCCTCTGCTGCTGTGTTTACTTTACTACCCCACCCTGTAATGGCGGCGGCAGCACTCCTGTGCATCAACATTCAGAAATTGGGTCAAGTCACTGCGCACCCGATTTACACAAACTACTGATAACTTTTGCTCATACTGCACAAACTTTGCACTGTTCTTGTTTTAAACACATTTACTTGATTTTCCACAGACTTTTTACATGCTGGAAACATTTATTTGACTTACAGTCCCTTAAAGCTTCAGGTTTTTAAGCACAGGATTGCCTGAAAAACTAGTGCTGCACATTTGGCTACACCTCACAGTCTGTCTCTCTCTCTCTCTCTGGCTTTAAACTTTAAACTGATGCTGAACTCATTACTATGCACACAGACAATGGCTTAACAGACTTGCACTTGCTGGCAGGACTTGACACAGTCATTACTTACAAAGCGACTACACTGCTGCATACACATTTATATGGCATTTGGCAGAAAATCACTGTTTGAGCAGTTTTCGTGTTGTTACTTACTGTTATCAGTAGCAGTTTGCTGTGATGGTGAAGAACGGCCTGCAGCCAGTTCTTGGAGGCCTCAGAACAGAAACGGGCAGGCAGTCCTGCCGATCGTCTTCTCGACCACCAAACTTGTAATTCCGTCTATCGATTAGTGGGTTGAGCCTGATTTTGAACAAGATAGTCTATTTTTAGAAGGTTTACAGCGATTTTAACACTCCGCGAGTACACTCACTCCACTCACACTCCCTCTCAAATGCTGGAGCAGTCACTGTACAGCTGGCTGAGGGGCGGGACTGATTGCAGCCTGACCAATCACACAACGCCATGCAACTGAGCCTCTTCTTCCTCGTGAGTGCTCTTCTCCTCATGGCGATCGTCGAGCAGGCAAATTTAAACTACAGAATGCAACTTTTTTTTGTTTTAACTGACTCCACGGTGGGAGCCCATTTCAGCCATTTAACATAGCCATTACACACCTGCAAGTCTCTCAATTCATTCAAAAGCATTTCCAATGTCCAGGGCACAATTTTCCTGTTGCTACCCCTAGTCTTCCACACTTTTCTTTACCACAGTTCATTTTAAAAGCATTTCCAATGTCCAGGGCACAATTTTCCTGTTGTTACCCTTAATCTTCCACACTTTTCTTTACCACAGTTCATTTTAAAAGCATTTCCAATGTCCAGGGCAAAATTTTCCTGTTGCTACCCCTAGTCTTCCACACTTTTGTTTACCACAGTTCATTTTAAAAGCAGGCAAAATGCTGTAAACAATTTGATGCAGGACAAGGGCACACTCTTTGGCTTTACTGCTCCTTGGTAAACAGTTGCCAATTTAAAAAGCAGCATAAGATCCACAGCACACAGCAACACACTAGTTAACTTGCTTCAGCTTTTTGGGCTACCCTTTGCCAGACAGCCAAAACGCTAGCCCCTTGTCCAAGCACCTTCCTTCCCAGAATAAAATCCAAAGCGGAGCCTTCATTTTTGTAACCCCCTCACCCCTGTCTTTTTTAGCAAAATGACAGGTGGCATGCTGTTGAAGCTGACAGCAGTATCTGGTGGGGACTCGGTTCAGGGAGGATGAGGTTACTCGGCACAGGGGACCTAGGTTTGGCTACTCTGCACAGGGGCACCCAAAAAAATCTGAACACAGGAAACAATAACTGTAATGTCCAGAACCAGGAATGGGATTCTACAGTGTGGCTTTTATTCACATCCAAGCTGAACAAACAAAGCATAGACAGACCCCCACGGGGCTACATTCCTGGTAATGCAGATTAGAGACAACAGAACACTTCATCACTATTTCCAGCCCTCTGGCTCTGAACCCACCAGACACACAGCCCGGACTTGCACGCAGCTTTGTGTACACAGCCCGACTTGTACACTACTTGGGTTTTTCCCACTGGCCCAGCTCCCCTGGCGGCCACTTGATCCGTGGTCCATTTTGGGAAATAAACTAGTTATCCTGTTGTGGCTCCCCAAACCACACTAGAGCCTTCGACTCCTAGAGGGAATTTTCCTTCCAATCCCACGTCTGGGTACTTCCCTCATCACTGGCCAAGTGCCTGAGGCAAAGTAGAAATCCACAAAGCAAATCTGTAGAGGTGGACCTGGTCACTAAAGATGGGGGGGTCTCCCACCTCCAGCTCCCACAATCCATACCTGGCCATTTCTCTGGAAACTAAACCATTCCTTTACTGAAAGCTTACAATGTAGATTACTGGGTAGATGTATGTCACATCTCCTCTACATATCTTGAATTTCCCAATAAGCACTGGACTTGAACCTACTTTTACTTCTTTGGCTAAGCCTATTACTCTAGGCCTCCCACTATTTCAGTAGTCCAATCCCCACATGTCACACAAGTCCCAGGGTGAAAAACATAGGCCGTTTCAGGAAGAGCAGACACTCACCCTCCGGTTGCAGGTGCCCCACAGGCGATTCACAAATCTTCTTGTTCTCCCAAAAAAACTCTGGAACAAATAGGCAGCTTCTCCCTTACTAGCAGAACCGGGGGTTGCCCCAGGAATTTGCAGGAAACCCTTTCCTGCCCCCATCCTCGGAGGGAAGGGGCACTGAGACCCAAAACAGTGGACTATACTGCTTCAATTATCTTCTGTGTCTCTCTTTTGGTGGAGACACACACCCTTTTTAACAAAAAGTAGTCCTTTGTCAGGGCTGAGGCTCCCAGAGCCTAACCAGAGCTGCTGTGCTGCTTCCTCAGCAAGCTCCAAACACCAACTGACTACAGACTACTGTTCAAACCTCCCAACATTCTATTCCAACTCCCTTGCTGCAGATTCCATTGTGGCTCATACAGCTGCGATAGTTCTATTGGTGATGTCATCCCTCAGTCTCAGTTGAGACTGAGAACAGAGTGAGACAGTGTGAAAGACATTTAACTGGAGTGTCACAAGCTGCATTCCCTGCCTACCACTAGGTCTTACTGGGATTCTAGTAACCCTGGGTAACAAGGGGGTTACAAGCAGAAGGATCAGGGCCTACAGATTTCATTCTCTTTTTCCCAGGTTCTGGGTCCACCACTTTGGCAAACACTACCTTTTCTTGAGCGCTGCCATCATTGCATGTTTCTAAACCCTTCACATCATCCAAAATCTCATTCAAGGCTTGTTGCACATCCAATTCACTTGAAGCTGTATGAATCAGAGGTCACCATTCCGGGTTGATTGGGGGTAGGGGCTCAGTCCAATCTGGGTCAGGAAGCCACTGGCCGCTATTAGTCTTAGTCCATCCAGCCTCCTTCAAGGCTTTTTCAGGAGATCAGGCATGAATGGGATCAGTAGAGATTGGTTGCATTGCAAACGCTCGTGAAATAGTGGCCACAGTAGCCAAGGGTTGCTGTTTCCTTGTGCCATCCCTTTTCCTCCCTTTTTTCTCTGTTCATGCCTAAAAGGCTCCTTATTTTCCACATTCCTATTAGCCATAAGAAGCACAGCTCGTTTAATTTTGTCTTCCTGAGCTTTATGAAGCCCTTGGTGCCTGGCAGAAAAAGAAAAAACTGTGGCACTCTCATGTGAAGTGAATTTGTTAACATATTTCATGGGCCCAGTGCAAGACTCACTGTCTTCACTGTGTGCAGTCCGGGACCCCCCCGTACCTTTTCCGGGTTTCACCTCTATCCCTGGGATCATGGCCTCTTCAGTTCTAGAACCACCTTCAGTATTATTCCCAACATCAATGCCTTCACTTATTGTGAGGCTTGGACCGCATACATTCGGCTTTTGGCAGTTGCTTGGAGTGATTGTACTGCCAGCCGCATGGCTTACAACAGTGGTTCCTACAAGAATATTAGAAGGGTGTACCTGCAATGAAACTGATTGTTTCAGCTCCTCATTTACAGCTCCCACAGCTGCATCACTAATTCCAGAGATAGAATGGCCATACCCAGTGTCAGGCGTGGTCTTTGCCTGTAGTTTTGCAATTTCTGCGTGCACCAGCGCTTTATTCTGGGATGACTTCGTTCCTTTTCTTCCAAATCAAACAGCATTTTCTTTTGCAGCTCAAAGACATTACCCTTCGTATGTGCAGGTAACTCATATTCCTCTACAGTAATTACAGTAAGATCCTCGGAAGACACGAACACATCTTCACCTCTTTCTCCATCGAAACCTTCCACCATAATCGGCGGCATAATTTCTACTCCTTGGTCCAAGAACTTTGGGGATAACACTTGATCTTCTGTCTCTACCATGTCTATACTGTCCAGTCCTTTACCTGAACTGGCCATCCAAGCAAGGGACAAGGGTTCCCCCTACAGGTCAGTATGGGAATTTCTCCAGTGTCCTGACCAAATTTCCCCCATTCACTGGAAATATCACCAATAACTTAATCTTGCTCAATTTCATATGGTTGCCATATGTATCCCCCCCCCCCCGAGACAAGGTTGAAAATAGGCAGAATTGTCTAGCCCTCCTTTCCTGATCAAGAAAAACTAAATACATAAATAAACATGTGTGTGTCTTAGTTTGAGCCTGTGTTTTGCAGTTACTTTCTCTGTCATTGTGTTTGTAATAAGAAAAAACATGGTATGGTAACATACTGTGGGCTTTGCTGTCCAGAGGCAAAAAGCATTCACCACAAGCAGCAAACAGTTAAACCGCTTTTAGCAGTGAGGACAAAAAAAGCACTTGTCTTATGATCTGCTCCATTGAATAGAACCAGACTGGCTGAAAAAAAAATCATACATCCCAAATAGTGTTATGAAGCTACTACATGTAACAGTAATTACAGTTGTCTTGGTGAAATACAGCACCTGCCATTTTTACACAATTACTGTCCAAATGAGGCTTTTTATCACTTGAAGGGACGATAATTGATATAATGGTGCAAAACACAGGAATATTGATAATAAGATGATATGTGTGATGGCTGGCACATTAACCACATTGTATAGGAAAGAACATGAAATAGGCACTGAGGATTACCTACAGTAAATCTTAATTTCTGAGTCATTACAGCTCTGTTCTCAGGTGCTTGGGCTTCGAAAGAAATGCTTTTAGGTGTACCCCCCACCTCCAGATCAGGGATTTACCTGGAGGTGCCTCCATTATGATTCACTGCTTTCATTATCCTGGTGTCTCTTGATCCTTATGCCCAGCCCCAAGGACTGCAGTACAGTGCTAGGGAGCCCTGGGAGGCCCACAGACTTCTGACTCCCTGCCAAAGGATTGCTTGTACCTCTATCGCACCATTTTTGGATTGCTTTAACTGCTGTTGGGAACTCCTGTAAAGCAATTAGTATAAACATTTTTACTTTACTCTGGCATCCAATGGCACCTCCTTCCTCACCCCATCTGGTAAACAGTAGTTAAAAAAAAAAAATGCCATGCTTCCCATTGCTCTAGTGGCCAGTGTTACCCTTTTCTTCACCCATCCCATACAAAGCAGTTGAACTGGGGCTCCAGGCTTCCTCCCTTCCTTGGTTTTCTTTGCCGCTACATGGATTTGATGCTCTGCCCTGAGTTCCATTCCTGGTCTCTGTTGCAGCTCCACCACAGGTTTGCCTGGTCTCCTGCCCCAGTGGCTTCTGTGCCATGCTGCTTGGTACTCAGTTGGATTTTCCCTTCATGCACTGTGGTGCTCTACTTCCTGCCTGTTGCAACTCTGCCACTGTTTGCCCTTGCCAGCTTGCTGCTATGGGGATTGCTGCATGTTGTGCCACCCGCCCCTCACCTTGCAGCCTGTTTTTTTTTCTTGGACTGTGCCGGAGGCCTATCCTGCTTGAGTCTCTAAGGAGGGCATGTTCTGCCTGTTCACACTACATCATGTTGCTCATTGTGGCAAGGTGCTTGCTGGGCTGGTTCTTCCTTATGCTCCCTGCCTGCCTCCAAAATTCTCCCAGCTGTGGTTCTGGCCAGGCTCTGCTTCTTTCTCATTTGAGTCTTCAATTCACGTGCACCCTGCCTACCTCCTTTAAGGGCTCAGTACACTTTTACCTAGAGCTTTGCACTGCTTCTTGCTGCCATGGTCTCCACAGCTGGCTTCTTCCGAGTGTTCCATCAGTCCTGCACCTGCTGCTCCCTTACTACTCACTAGCCTGCCATGCAGCTGTCCAGTCTTCTTCTAGGTGCTCACTTTTACCCTTCCGATCTTACCACCGCTACCATTCCTGCTCTGCCTACTACTGCAATCAACAATAGGCACACACAGCAATGTCATATAGGCATACACATCTCCAACAACCAGGCATATACCCACTCTCTGCCCCTCAAGGCCTCAGTATGTTTTCACCCTTTATGACTTCATACTGCAAATAACTGTTATCCCAAAGGGAGTGGCTTCTTATACCCACAAACTTTCACAAAGGAGGGTTTTGTGCTGCCAGCTCTGAAGCAGCTGTTTACAATTTTCTCTTTTTCCTTCGGGTGTTGCTTACCCCATCATTCCTTAGCATATAGTCTCTATGCTCACAGAGGATAGCCTTTATCTTCTCTGTGGGCAGAAGTCCTTTAGGCCCAGAGGAGAAGCTCATATACTTCTTAGTCTAATGCAGCACATTACAGGTCACACACTTCATGGTTTGGGTAATAGTACAGTATCTTACTTGACTGGAGGGAAACCATGATCTGGAAGGACAGGACAGGGAGAAAAGGAGGGATCATTTTATATGTGAAGAAAGGTATAAAGGCCACAGAGTTACAGGGTCATCAGGGGGATTGAAGCCACTCCCTGACCACCCTCCTGGAACTCCAGCCCAGATACACTGCAGAGGACTCTGGCATCTGAACGGTGTGCCTTGTGTGCAAAGGCGGCACCTACAGCCAACAACTCGGCTGCCGCCCGACATTGAAGCCACTCCCTGACCGCTCCCCTCCTGGAACTCCAGCCTGGATGTACTGCAGAGTAGGTACCGCTACCAGAGCTTGTTGCTCCGGCTCCCATGTGATTGGTGAAGCGCTTGGCTGGTTGAACTGTAATTGGTCGACAAGACAAACCCGAGCCATCTGATTGGAGCACCTTTTTGGCTGGGACTGTAATGCAGTTTTGGCTCCTTTCTGCTCCGCTAGAACAGGGTGTTCTATTAACTACTTTTATATGTAATAAGGGAAGCCAGTCTGATACTTCATTTTTAAATGTAGACTAAAGTACCACCAGTGATTTTCTTTGAAAATTATTTACCTAGACTACTGATTGTATTACTAGCTAGCGATTGTGTGGGTAGCTGTTTCAGTACACTGCATTTTGAAACACTAGATAGATCTCTCCTGACTGTTTCTCCTCACGCTTGTTTTCTTTCATTTTAAAAACTACCGCTGTCTCACTTTCTCTCTCTGTCTCTCAATGCCCAACCCTCCCCCTAACTCATACACGGTGTAAATAATTCTCCATTCTATCTCAGAGCTGTGACCTCACCTTTCATCCTATCTGCCACCCTCTCCCCTCCAATCTTGCTGTTTTCAACTCCTTTGTTTTGTAGCTCACACCCCCTGCTGGTGGTCTGCCACCAGACTCCTGCCCCCCTCGAACACGTACTTAACCTCCCTCTCTCTTGCTTACCCAGGGACCCCGGCACCTGAATGGTGCTTGTATGCAAAGGCAGAACCTACAGCCAGCAACTCAGCTGCCGCCCGACATTGAGGCCACTCCCTGACCGCCCTCCTGGAACTCCAGCCCGGACACAGTGCAGAGTAGATACCGCTACCAGAGTCTGTTGCTCCGGCTTCTGTGTGATTGGTGAAGTGCTTGGCTGGTCAAACCATGACTGGTTGACAAGACAAACCCGAACCATCCAACTGGAGCGCCTTTTTGGCTGGGACTGTACCGTGGTTTTGGCGCATTTCTGCACCGTAAATCAGCTCCGCTAGAACAGGGGGTTCTGTTAACTGCTGTTATATTTTCACCTGCCCCCCCTTCCAAGCCTACTTTAAATATATCACTTGCTCCTCCCCTATCGCTCATCTCTTTTGCCATTGGCCTATCTTCCAAAGTATTCCTGACAGAGCTGTTGTGCACAGATTTCTGACTCAGTGACCAATTCCCCACTTGTCCTCAGGTAACAACACATACTGCTCCATCCTTCTATGTGCATTAGCCACTTATCCCTTGTTTAATTTTAATCCTACAAACAGGCTACTTCTTCCACCCTCTTTTTCACTTTCGACTCCCCACAGTTTCTTATTTCAAGTGGTTCATCTGGCAAAGTAAATATTACCCCCCCCCTCTAGACACAGCTTTACCCTACAATATCAGGTCCTTTGCTCACAATGAGAGAATTTTTGCCCCTGCTGCTATTCTTGGTCCCTTTAGTGGGCATATGCCCTACTACTCTAGGTCCTGAAAAGGAACCTTCATCTGCGCTTGCAGTACTTCAGATGAAACCATCACAAGTTCTAGGAATGACCACAGGCTGTGATACACACCTACGCAATCATCAAGTAATATCAATGTTGCTGGAGACTAAAAACTGCTACTACCCAGTAGCAACCATACTGTATGGCTACACAGGCCATATTAGCTAAATTGCACTAGTACAACAAAGAACCAAGCACCCTGCTACCAGCAGTAAACCTCGGGTGCCTATAAGTTGCAAGCTCATACTGTTTCTTCTGATCCTATATGGTAATGTTCACCCCAACCCGGGACCACCCACACGCAATCGACGGCACAGAAGAGTGCACCATAAGGCTGAAACCACCCCCATGCAGCCCCTGCCCAAAGGGGAGCTGAGAATACTATCACTTAATATAAACACCTAAGTTACCCCTGCTCCAAGCATGGGTTGAACTGCAAAAGCCAGACTTCATTGCCCTCATTGAGATATGGCTCTCACCCAAAATCGCAGATTCATCCCTAGACCTTGAAGGCTTCAACTCCTTCCAACAAGACAGGCTCACCAAACAGGGTGGTGGTTGCCTAGACTATGTCAGAAATGACATAAAAGTGCAGATTATGAACAGCAGTCTACACACTAGTGAGGTGCAGATCCTCAACCTCAAACTTACCATTGGGCAACAAAACAAAATACTGCTGCTAACAACTGTCTACATACCCCCTGGGAAGCAGACTAAAGGGCTTAGGCTCTTTGAGGAAAACATGCAGCTCCTGGGAAAAGAGTGGGAGCAGGTAATTGTGGGGGATTTCAACATTAACTGGCACTCAAACAAGGAAGATGAAGCCAGGGACCTAATAACTGACCTATATCTTACCCAGATGGTCACCTCTCCCACTAGACACAACTACAAAATGGGCACCAGTACACTCATTGACTGGCCACTGTGCTCCAACCCAGATCACACATCAGATGTCAAGGTTCTGCCTGATAGCTTCAGCGACCACTCGCCAGTCATGTGCACCTGGGCAAATAAGTTCACAAAGTGCCTGCCTTTGGTCACTACCAATCGTGTACTGAGACCTGGACTACTAAATGACTTTAAACTCCATTTATCACTGATTGACTGGTCACTAGATCGAGCAACTGATGGTAACATCGCTTTTCAGTTCTTCCAGAAGTCATTTATTCGAGCGTCCGACATCTTTTCCCCCCCCAAAAAACAAAAAAGCCAAAGCAGCCCACACCCCCTGGTTAAATACCACACTCATTGATCACTTGCGTAATAGAAACAACCTGCAGCACAAAGCTAAGGACACCTGAAAGCCACAAGCTGTATCAGCTTACGAAGCTGCAAGAAACTCCTGCACCTGTCTCATTCACTCAGCTAAAGCTAGCTATTTCAAGGACCTCCTACCCAAAAACTGGGGGTTCCCCAAAGGGTTCTGGAACACACTAAAATCCCTTACTGGTAGGACCACAAGGGCTCCACCTGACCTAATTACCACGAGCCGAGGGTCTCTCCAAGAACCACGACTGATTGCCAATGAGTTTAATACATCTTTCACTGATCAATCAGGGGTGCTTCCAAGTGAGTTCCTAAAGCCTGTAAATAATCAATCTCAAGGCAACACATCACCTCCCTCAGAGAGGGAAGGGCTGCCATTATTCTACTTTAGACAAGTCACTATCTCTGAAGCCATCAAACAAGTAAAGAGAGTACTCAGAAAGACCAGAATGGGGAGTGATCTGATAGATATGAAGCTAGTTGCCATTACGCTTGATGTTATAGCAGACCCCATCACCAAGGTTTTCAATACCTCATTAAGATCAGGTGTAATCCCAGACACCTGGAAATCCTCCCTGGTTACTCCAGTCTTTAAATCAGGGGATAAAACACTCACTGCTAATTATAGGCCAATATCCATCCTCCCTCCCCTCTCCAAAGCCCTTTAGAAAATAGTCTCAGAACAACTCACTGACTTCCTTGACTGTCACCAACTACTCTGCAGCAATCAGCATGGCTTCCACAAAAGGCACTCAACCATGACCGCACTGGTGAATTACACCACCCAGCTTTACAATGCCTTTGACCAAGGGATAACAGTGGGGTCAGTATTCATTTGCCTTACCAAAGCATTTGACTCAGTTAATCACCAGCTACTACTAAACACACTGTTTTCCATGGGACTGGCCCCTGAAAATGTCTTCTGATTTCGTAGCTACCTGATGCAAAGAACTCAACGAGTCAGAATAGGCGACACACTCTCTGACCCTAAGGTAGTGGCCCTTGGTGTACCGCAAGGGTCCATACTTGGTCTGCTCCTTTTCAGCCTATTCATAAACCGCCTCCCCGAAGCCTGCCCTGCTAATAACATTTTATATGCAGATGATGCCGTCATATTGGTGCAAGGAAGGGACCACTTGACCATTGAAGAAGGTCTACTCGAGAGTTTCCTCAAATTTGAAACCTGGTTCTGTCAACACAAAATGCTACTAAACCATAAAAAAAACAAAAGCATGCTCTTCTCAATCCCTATAGCTAAACATGGACCAACTTCTTGACATGTCTTCCACTATCACTAATGTATCTATCAATAAATTGCAACAACATGATGTAGTGCTATATACTCCTGCTGTGTGGTTGTACTTGAAACTAGCAAGACCTGTACCTCATGTGCCATTTTAATGCTCTCCATGATGCAGACCATGCTTTCTTTGCCACTGTTTATTCTTAATTGTTGTACTGTACTTATTGTATTTTTGTTCTTAATTATTGTGCTATTTGTATTTGTGCTGTACTTGTCTTTGCTCTGTTTGTCCCTGACTTGGAACCTTTGAAAATTAGTCTTTGACTCAAAGGTATTAATGCTAATCTAAATAAATAAATAAAAATAAATAAGGGCTGGAGGTATTATGGGTCAGCTTTAAAACAGGGTCTGAGGCCTTTATCCACATGGGGATGATGTACAGACAAGCAACCTGGGGGGAGGAGTTAGACAAAGTTTGGGGGGAGGCCATTGGCAGAATGGCAAGCAAAAAGGAGGTATTGATTATAAGGGACTTTAATCTGTTGGATTTGACTGGATCATTCTGTCCCCAGCTACAGCAAGAAGCAGGGCCATCCTCGACTCCCTACAGGGGGCATTTCTCAGGCAACTGGTTATAGAACTCACTAGAGACAAGGCAGTGCTGAACCTCATATTTACAAACAGGCACAGCATTACAGATGTTGCAATGGGCAGTACCCTGGGTGCAAGTGGTCACTGTATTATGTGGTTTGGCATATGGGCATATGGGTTGGGCAAGAGAAAAAACACACTAAGATGAGAGTCCTGGACTTCAAGAAAGCAAATTTGAAAGAAATGGGAGACAGTCTCAGTAACTACCTTGAAGAAAGGGAGGTTGGAAAGGAGTGGAGACCCAATGGAAAAATATTAAGGAGAGAATAGTGAAGGCAATGGCTTGCTATTTGAAGGAATTAAGCAAGGGTAGGAGGAGGAAGAGGCTACTATGGTTTTCAAAGGAGGTGGCTATGGCTGTGAGGGAGAAAAGAACAACTTTTGGGACATACAAGGAGGCCCAAATGGAGGGGGACAGGGAGGTATATCTGGAAAAACAAATGGAAGCAGTAAGGACGGTTAGGGCAGCAAAGGCACAAAGGAAAGGATTGCCATGGAGGCCAAAAAAGGGGATAAGACTTTCTTCAGGTATGTGAGTGAAAAGAGGACAGCAAGTGGTGGGATAGCGAGAATCGGGTGTGGTGGGGGGTGGACAGGGCAGAAAATCAGGAAAAGCAACACTTTTAAATGAGTACTTCTCATCTTCACAGTTGGGGGGCAAACATGTATCAGCAGGCACTGGGGGGGGGATGCCCACAAGTCAATTTTTGGAGGAAAGAGTCTGAAAGGTATTGGAAGCCCAAAAAGAGGACAGGGTGATGGGACTGGATAGGATTCACCCATGGGTTCTAAAAGAACTGAGTACAGTGCTATCTGCCCCTCATGCAACACTATTCAACACCTCACTGGAGACTGGGGCAGTTCGAGAAGACTGGAGGAGGGCCAATGTGGTCCCTCTGCACAAGTGTGGCAGCAGGGAGAAGGTTAGCAATTACAGACCAGTCTGTCTCACATCAGTGGTGGGGAAATTACTGGAGATCCTGCTAAAGGAGAGGCTGATGAAGTACCTGGAGGCAAATGGGCTGCAGGACCATTGGCAGCACAGTTTTATGGGGGGAGGTTGTGACAAACAAATCTAACAGATTTCTTTGACTGGCTGAGTAGGGAGGTGGATCAGTGGAGCACAGTGGATGTGGGCAATCTGGACTTAAGTAAAGCCTTCAGTATTGAGCCACGTTGCAGACTAATAAAGAAACTAAGCAGTCTGGGCATTGGGGATAAATTTGTAAGCTGAGTATTAAATTGACTGAAGGATAGGAGGCAGAGGGTGGTAGTAAATGACAGACACTCAGGGGATGGGAGTGAGACTAGTGGGCTGCCACAGTGACCATTCTCTTCAATGTCTTCATAACTGACATTGCTGAGGAACTGGTGGGGAAGGTGTGTCTTTTTGCAGACAACACAGAAAGGGGTAGACTGAATGCAAAGGGATCTGGGGGAAATTATAGGAGTGGTCAAGGGTGTGATAGCTGGGTTTCAATGCCAAAAAGTGCAACGTCAAGTAGCTGGAGTGGGGGAACCCTGGAGCTGTGTATAAGATGGGGGGATGTACTGACAGTCATCAAGCAAGAAAGGAACCTCAGGCTACTCATATCTGAAGATCTCAAGGTGGCAGGGCACTGTGACAAGGCAGAGGCAAAGCTACTGGAATTATGGGATGCATAGATACAGAGATTTTCAACAGGAGAAGGTGGGAGGTGTTGCCACTGTATCGCTCACTAGTGAGACCTCACCTGGAATACTGTGTCCAGTTCTGGAGGTCACACATCTGCAAGGGCATTAACAGGGTGGAGGTGGCCCAGAGGAGGGCTACCAAAATAGTGTGGGGGTTGCATGGGATGCCATACAAGGACAGGTTGTGGGATCTCAGAATGTATTCCCTGGAAGAGAGGAGAGCAAGAAGGGACATGATTGAGACCTAGAAGTACCTGCTTACCTTTGGCTTCACACTTTTAGGCATCTTCTGCAAGGTACCTTTAGCCAAAAGATTTTCTCTCCTGTGGCACCTGTAGAGATGAACCTTCTGCAGGAAGGTTCTATGTCTCTGGTGCCCCCAAAGGGTGGTAGATTCTCAGGAAAAGAGAGCATGAAATGCCACAGAGACTGCAGTGCAATCACATTACTAGCAGTACTGAGCTACAACAGTGTGCAGCAACCTTACCATATCAGTTGCAGAAGCACTGCTATGTTGCAAAAATATCCACCACAACAATCCATGTTGTCCACAGAACCAGTGAATTGCAGGATGACTGGTTGGAGTTGCCAACACATTTTTTACTTGCTTTGTGCAAAATAAAAATCACTATTTGCAGAATTTTTGACTGAGACATCACTAGCTGAGGAATGTGGTCCACACTGACACTGGAATAGCAGGGTGAAGCCTGAGGTTCAGTTGGACAGTGGGCAACACACAGCACCCACCCCCATCAAGCACTGTGTAATAGCACATGCACTCAAGTGTCTTTTGAACATCTGTTTCTTTGTTTCCATCATCCTCCTCTCCTTCTTCAGTGGCTCATCTCTCTCCTTTTGGGCTTCTTCTCTAAGTTACCTTTAGCCAATAACTTGCCATCTTGCAGCACCTTTGAGGGGGGGAACCTCAAGAGAGTTCTAGTGCCTCCTGTACATCAAAAGAGTCATACTTTCTTGGAAACAGACAGCGGGAAATGCCACAGAGACATCAATCCAATCATGTTACTAACACTATCAATCTTCTACAGCTTTTAGCAACCCCATATATTCAGTTGCACGAGCATTGCTACATTGCACAAGCATCCATCACAACAATCTAAGCAATAAACTATCCTTGTAAATGTATACTTGCCGCCCACTGGTGCTACTGGACATCTCTATTTATTTAATATTTATTAAATGTTTGAGTTTACAAGATAGATGGACCTAGAAAAAAGTCTCATTTGTAGAATATCTGGAGCCCGATATTGGAAAAGGGGCAAAGCGGAGCACAAAGACTTGCGCTGCACTTGCCCATTGCCCATGACCCCAAGGGTGCTATATTCAGTCAGATAATGCAACATCACTATTCGACTGAATATAGGGGTATGTTGGCACAGCACTAAGTCAAGTAGTGCTGCCCTGACATAGATCTGGGAAGTGCAGGGAAACAGTGCCCCAGACCCAATAACACCAGGAGCCGTCGGCGCAATAGTCAGCTGGCATCATACAAATTAGCCCATTGGGCAAGAAAGGTACTAAGGGATCATATGCATGCTCATTATGAGCTCATTTGCATTAGAAGTGGCGACAGGTTGGTGCCCCTCCCATGACCGGCCCACCCACCACATTTGCCTTTCACCATAACAGTGTAAATGTAACTCCCCCCACACACACACACAGGTGGGGCTTACCTTAATTTGCCCCTTGGGCACCTGCTTGTTTTTCCCACTGCCTGCCAGATCACCAGTGCTTAACTACCACATCCCCAGGGTTCTACTGTGCCTCTTGAGTCTCTGTCCAGCCCCACAACATGGTTTATCTTGCAAAAGTGGCTGGATGAGTGAAGTCATGGGACCACCGAGCTGCCGCACCTCAAATGTGCAGGCAGCGGTCCACGCATATGCATTAGCACATTTTGGTTTTCTTGTTGCAATTCCAGCAAAATGCAAGCCTCTTCGGTGCTCCCGACCCCCAAAATCATCTAGTCAGGGGTTGGAGACATGAAGGAGGCAGATGAAGAGCGGCAACATTGTTTATTTTAAAAGCACCAAAAAGTGCTTAAGAAGCCTTATAAATATTACTGAGAGGGCTAATAATAATGACAGCCTGCCTATAGCTAAACGGATGAGCCTTATGAATATTAATGAGGCAGAATTAATATTAATGAATGCCTGCCTAGTGCCTTGGGGGACAGTAAAATGGCACTAGCAACAGGCAAACAAAAGTGTGCAGAAAAATAATTCTGCTGCCAAAGGAGAGAGCTGAGAGGTTGCTACAGATCTATGGGACAGATGTTTATAAAAATAATATTCTTTGTCTGCACAGAGACTTAAAGCTGGGACTTCTGTATGAACTGTTAGGACTGTTTACTTAAGCAGCGATACTGTTTACCTTTGCCCTCTAAGCAGCCAATTAGGAGTCTAGGTGCCCCAAATTGAAAGAATTGACTGCTGGGAGTGGGTGTGAACCATATTTTAGGCCCCCAAAATGATTGCCAATCAATCATCAAAGGGAGTTAATGTTTAATAATTTTACTGACAGACAGCTGTTTTCATCCAATCAGAGGCTGCCATTTCTACACTGAAACCCCAGTGATGGTTACAGCTTGGGGCAGTCTGGTTTGGTCTCTCAGAGAGACGGTAGGGCTCAGACTGTGTTGAGAGGAGTTTGGAAGTCGGCCCAAGGCTTCCACAGCCAAAGACTTGGAGATCTGCCTGTGTCCAGCCCCTGGAAGCCCCAGAGTGAGAGCATTTTCTGCTAACGCCTGCATCATCCTCAGAAAGTCATCAGCTTGGAGAAAGTGTTGAATTGTCTGCAAGGAGTTAACATTTTCCCAAATTGGACTGAAGTTGAAGCCATCAGTGGAAAGAAGCCTGCAGATTCTCCTGCACCAGGGAGCCAGAGCATATTGTGAAATCCTGCTGTTTGGAACCTGGGGCTCTCAGCTAAAAGACTGTGTGCTATTCCGCCTGAAGCCACCCAGAGTTGTATGCAGAAGTGCTTGTGCTCAGCAAGGTAAGGGACCAGCCAGCCTTTACCAAGTTGGGTAGATTGGGATGCAGGGAGCCACAGGCACATGCCTGAGTGCTTGGGCACTCTTTACCTATCTGGGGGAGTAGGACCATAGGGTCACGCCTTGGGTCTGAGCTCTTTGTGGACTAGGAAACCCTGTGCAGGGCTCCTGTTCTCCAGTGGAGAAGGTATCCAGCTGCCAGATGCTGCAGGCAAGGCAGAAAGCGACAAGCTGCCAGATCCTGTAAGCCAGCCAGGAGGCATCAAGCTGCTAGACACCTCTACTTCATCCAGCAAGCCTAGAGCAGCCAATGTTGTTACTCAAGGCCACAGCTCTTTGGCCTATTGTTTCAGATGCTGAAATCTGGGACTTCAGAACTGTGAGTATAACAGAGCCTGCCTTGAGTAAAGGAGTTGAGTTCAAACTTTGCATCAAGTTACAGTTTATTCAATAGTTTATTTTAAGGGCCCAATGCTGGCCAGCCTGCAGCAATGATCGCCTGCACCTTAATCTGGGTACCCAGTTAGACTGTAGGGACACTGGTACCAGTGGGGAGGTGGGCAAAAGTAAATGTGTTTCTGCCATTGTTGTGGGTGGGCAATGTTGGTATTGTTTATGGATTTTGCCAGTTATTCCAGCATTATAATTACCTTTTTCCTTGTTTTCCTATTCCCCTTTCCCTATAATAAAAGCTTTACTATTGTTGCTGTTAAAATTGTCTGAGAGCATATTCTTAGCTACAGTCATTAATAGCATGTGTTTTATAATGCTGCGGTTCAAAGTGGTAATCTGTGTGTGGGGTGACTCAAAGGGTGGATAGGTACAGCATCCCAGAGGATTGAACTATGCAGATATCTGGCCTATTATAGTTTACTCTGGGTGGATGCACCATGCTATTTATTTATCTCTTTGGGAAAGTAACCCTGGTCGTCATCAGAACAGAACCCAGTCCTCTTTACCTGTATTGTAGTCATCAGGTAGGGGTAGTAGCCTGCTGGTACATGTCACCCGGGTTACATAAGGATTCTGTGGTGTCCTGTGGTCCCTCTGCTCTCTGATCACCAGCCCCATTAGACAGAGACTAGCACAATCTCCTTCTCACCATGTGCAGTCCCTTTACAGTACAGATGATGCACGCTTCCTGTCAATCTATATGGTGGCTGGCTGAGGTGGTGAGAGGAGGGCTGTGCTGGTTGCTGTATTGGATCTGCAGCAACAGTGACACCAGTAAGGGGGGTGGAATGGTACTTAGCTTGGTGCCGGTGGTACGAGGGGGCACTAGATGCCAGAGACCAGGTCTGCTCATATGGGGACAGGGATCAGTGGGTGGAGGGTGCCACTAGACACCAGGGAATATTACAAGTTACAGGGACAGTGCTTGGAGATTGGGGGTGCCACTAGATGCTATGCAATATTTACTTTAATATGGACTGGGAACTGGAGGGGGAAAACTAGATACCAGGGACAGCTCTCTGCCTAATGAGACTAGGGACCAGAGGGCGGGGGGGGGGACCACTGGACACCAGGAAATATGTTACATTTACTGGTGCTGGCAATTGAAAGGCTAGCAGGACCACTGTACACCAGAGAGCAGGTGTGCTTCCTCAGCTGCCAATGTGGTTGCTGGCTGTAGTGGCTCTGCCAGCCACAAGGTTGCCCAGACTAAGTCATACTTCTTCTCGACAGTAATTGCACAGCACAAGGTGGCCTGTGCTATTCTTTTTGCACAGCGCTATTGTGCTGAGTATTGCACAGCACCTGAATTCATGTACCCACCCCTTCCTTTGCCCACTGCATACATTATTTTTTAGTATGTGCACTGACCCTTTTAGTGAGCCCAACTGCCTCCTTTGAATATTGTGCTCTGGCATAACCCCAGGACAAGAAGAGTGCAATCATTTTATCCACCAGGCAAAGTTTTGAATATCTGGCCCCTGCTGTTAATAACTATTAGGACAAATATAATAGATATTAGAATTAATACAATAAAATACAATCAGTGAAAACAATTACATACAGATACTGAGAAAATAATTTGTCATCAAAGATTCAAAGGCTGTAAATGTAGAACCCGCAACCTTGTGATCTTCCAACCCAGTGGCAAGCATACAACTTGTAGAGCCACTGATACTGCTGACAGTGATTTTAGCACAGCTGGGTAGTTTTAGATTAAGTAAGAATTTAAAGTTCCATTCCTTGTACAGGCTTCCACCAAGCTGGGTTGACAACTTCGGTGTTGAAATTTCTGACAGCGACAGGTGAAATGTCGACAGGTGAAAATTTACCTGTCAGACATTCTTTTTTTTTTTTCTTTTGTGGGGGCTTTGCCCCCTTCACCCCTTCAATTTTTAAAAAACAAACTCCAAGTCGGAGTTGACTCAGAAGTGGGTGAAACACTGGCGAAACAGCAACATTTTGACTTCAGGTCCATAACAGCGGCAATTTCTAATTTGTTTGAAGTTGTCCCTGTAATGGTCTTGGATGTCGAAATTTCGCTGTTTCACCAGTATACCCTTGTACAGTAATTGTTGCAGTGGATTCTGAGAGATGTCATTGGTGTTTTTTAAGCCTAGGAATTCAGATTTTGGTAATCATTTTGGACTATTGTTCCTGGTCCTTCCATCTGGGCCCTGTAGCTAGCTATTCACTAAGATACATGTCTTCTCTGGGTTTCTGGTGCAGCTGCTATATGTTTGGGATTGGGTCTGGAGATGGAGCCATTGGGTCTGTGTAAGGTATGGAAGCATGGGACTGCTCTTTTTATGGCTGTGGGCAGAGCCTACAGCCATTTTGCTACCTGTAGCTTGAAAAATGAAGTTTCGTGGAACACATTTTCTGGACTTTTCAATGTATCTTTCCACATCTACAAATCACTATAACAACTAAAATAAAAAAAAAATGGTTTTCTGTTTAGAATGGTGGAGGCATAATTTGAAGCTGCTTACTGTATCCGAAGGCCATTAGGAATTTAAAACAGCTTGTTAAATATTGGTTGGTTATTAAACTGAAGATTTATTTACCCCCTTTGAAATGCAACAGCTTGCACATTTAAATGATTAGCATTTAAACATTTTTTCCTGCTAACTTCAGTTGGGAATGCCAGCTGTGGATTCACCAGTGTATGCAGTCATGTGTATGTCCCTGGCAAACTGAAAAGGGAATTTACATACCTCCAATGCATGCCTTGCCAATAGTACATCTTCCTGCTGTCATACACCACTGCAAGCCTACACTCTCCCCTGTTTCCCTGTGTAACATGCCACCCTCTGGACTGCTGAAGTATCCCAGGTGCCATGGAGTGCAGTATCCTGTAATGCCATTTACAGTGTATGCTTCAGGCTATAGAAAGTTCATCCGCAGTTCCCCAATTGTACAAACGAATGGGAAGACAGCTGTAACATGCCTGTTTTATGATTTGTGTGAGTGAGTACAGCATTGGCCATCACCCACACTGAACAGTGCAATGGCGATCCTGAGAGACTGTCTGCCAGATGCACAGCCGGCAGAGGGAGGAGAGGTTCATTCTGAGTATGTCAGAATGATTAGCCACACCTAGTCAGTCGCTTATGGAGGAGAAGAGGTCCACTCATGTT
Organism: Neoceratodus forsteri; assembly: GCA_016271365.2. NCBI lineage: Eukaryota > Metazoa > Chordata > Ceratodontiformes > Ceratodontidae > Neoceratodus > Neoceratodus forsteri. The sequence goes on from JADMNL010000023.1 coordinate 481,703,326, forward strand.
GGTTAAGCAAGAAGCCCCCTTTTGATAGCGCAGTGCTAGAAAATGTGCGGTAAAAAGATTATTCTGCTCTTGCATTGACGCCCTGTTTTATTTGTGCTTTGACTCCTTTTCTTTGGAGCTCCGTATTGTCCCCTTCTCCCTTTTTTCTCTCCCTCAGAAAAAACGCTGTATCAACATGTATGATGGAGTTCATATTTCTGGTCAGGAGTAAGTAAGAATTTTGCTCTGGGGCTGTTTTGAGTGTTTTTTCCTTCTTTCCTGGGTATACGTTATGTTAAATAAATTACTGGCATTTATGTCCCGGTTGAGAGTAAGCAAGTAAAGGTTTTGGGGCTGCTCGATAAAGTTTTCTTTTTTGCTTTTTTATTTTCTTCCCGGAAACACCATGTGTGTTGAGTAAACTGTTGCCATTTTTATTCTGGTTAGGAGCTGGTAACTCGGAGCAGCACCCCCTTGGTCACTGCCTGTTTCTATGGCCCCAGGTCCATCACAGTTGGTTTAATCTTCAGGGAGAGAGGACTGTGTGTTATGTCGGGACTATTTCAGAAGGTCTTTAATATCACCCGAAGTTCAGGAGGAAACATTGAAGAAGTGAAAATAATGGTGAACAGACCACAACATAAAGAAGAGAAAGGGGTTGAAAAGGAGAAAACCGAACTGACGGAACGGAGTTTGGCACTGCCATGTATAGGTAACCCCTTCATCTGCGAAAACCAGGTGAAGGAGTTTTTTGTGTTTGGTTTAAAGGATAAAAAACAGGACTTATCAAACAAGGAGACTGAATTGATGAAAACAGAAGGCCTTGAAACATTGCAAGGGAACAGGAATAGTAAAAGAAAAACCCCTAGTTTATCAGGAGTATCCCCAGAAGAGAATAGACCCCAGAAGGGAGAAAGAGTACAGTGTGTAAAGAAGAGAGGAAAGAGGGGTAAAAACAAGTGAAATAATATTGAAGAAGCTGAGTGCTGGGGGTGTGGTCTAGCCACCAAGGAAGATGGCAGCATAGCTCACTAGCTCCATCCAGACCTCAGCCCATCCGTGCTTGGATACTGTGATCCCATGGAGCTCCTACTCTAAAATATCTATTTGATGCATGGGTAATACCCTTTTAGCTGGGCGGCATGTTCTTTCAGAGGATTACAGAATATTTACCAAGCTTTGGTAGTGCCAAGCAAGCTTCCACAAGCTGCTCATTCCTCTCGCTCAGCTGCTCAAGGCTTAAGCCCTGCTCTACTACTCATTAGTAAGCCACCCTCTCTTCCTCAGTGCTCACTAAATACACCAGCTAAATCTAGGCAAAGACCTAGAAGTGGTCCTCAACACTCACCTTCTAAATTTCCTGCAGCACCTCTTGCAAAGATTTCTAGGGAGGATCTCTCTTCAATGCCTGACCATTTTAACAGTGACTCCCTTGATATGGATACATGACAACCAAATGACTGAGCCGACATGCCAGAGACATTGTTGGTGGAACTGGTGGGCATTCTCTCCCCTATATGACCTGGTCTCATCAGCTATGCAGCGGTGGTGGTGAAGAAGCCTATGGAACCTGGATGTACCCCTTTGGGCTCCCCCGAACCGGTCGAAGGCCAAACCATTGGATCTTGACTCTCTTTTTTCTAGTTTTCTCTTGCTATGTGGTTTGTCACTGTTGGGTAGTGGGGCAACGACTTTGATCAAAATGTTTTAGTCCCTTCTATACATTATGGTTCTACCTCCAATAACAACCATGGTAGTGGGAAATCAGCCTATCCTATCAATGGATCATTGGGTTACCTTTTATTAGGGTGGGTCTAGGGGTGAATGCTCTTTACTGGGCAGACCTGGCCACTAACCAAGTGGGGACCTAATCCCCCCCCGGATGTGTGCCAAATAGATGGGTATGGACAATCTCCATGACGGTTAGTCCCATTACCACTGCATGGGTAGGAATACCCCCCCCTCCCAATCTGTTCCATGTAAGGGCTTCCAAGCCCTGCTTACCAGTCCTGCTCTTGGTCCTCTGTGCTTATGCCACCCTCCCAGTCTAACACTAGGGGGTGATATCATGCTATTGATTAGTAATCAGCAAGTGGGTATGCCTACCACCCCTCTTCTCGCCCACACCCCTCCCTTCCTCCCTCCCTCTACCCTTTTATCCCCCCCATGGGTCAGGCAGTTTGACCAATGTCTAAGGCGGGTCCAGGATGAGTTTGTTTGATAACTCTCCCATTTACTACCCCCCCAAGTTGAGTGCTGAAGTTAGCACAGCTGTAGGGGATACTTACCTTTGTGTGCATTACCCTCGTGTGCATTGACCTTCAGTCTCACAGTGTTGCTATTGTAATGTCTTTCATTCGGCACTTGTTTGTTAATCTAGGGCTTACTACCCATTTTTAGTTATCTTTGACATATCACTAGTCTGTTTGTTTTTCTCTCTTAGAACTACTGCTACAGCCTTGTGAATAGCTAAAGATTAGTAGTCATTACATAACAAGCAATGCTTATATCTCCTTCCGAATTAGGGCTGATGCTGACAGTCCTCTTCTTCCTAAGGTACCTAGTGACCCCGGCTCCGAATTTCTCATCTTCTGACTATCTATTTGAACAATTTGTAAGTACCTCCCTTTATCTTTTGTGTGAGAATATGCCTACAGTCCCCTCTAGGCCCCAGGAATATCACCTGATATCCTGGAATGTAAAAGGACTTAACCACCCGGTCAAGCACACAAAAGTCCTGCAGCATTTGAAATCACTATGGGTGGATATTGCACTTCTCCAAGAAACTCATCTGATGGCTAAATGAACCACTTGGCTTAAGAAAATGTGGGTGGGTGGAGTTCTAGCCTGCCCTTCCACTACCAAATCAAAGGGTGTGGCCATCCTTATCCAACGTGCCTCTACTTGGGTAATTAAGGAGGTCAAAAAAGATGCCCAAGGTTGGTGGCTGGTGGTGAAACTATATTCTCTTACAAGCACTGTTTTACTGGGGAATATATATGCCCCCAATAGGGAGCATGTTGACTTTTTCCCGGCCCTAAGTCAAGCACTGGCAGATTTGCAGCTGGAAGGGCCAGTGCTCCCTGTTATACTCATTGGAGATTTTAATATGGTAGGAGACATATTTCTGGACAAATCTCAGCCTACTCCACATGCTAACCCTAAGGCCAGACAATCCCTATAGGACATGATAGAAGAGTGGGCCCTCACTGATATCTGGCAAAGGGACCATCCCACTGGTAGGGACTTCTCCTTCTATTCAGCACCACATAATTCCCACAGTCACATAGATTTTTGGCTGGCTAATAAGCCGGCAGCCAGATGTCTTTCCGATGCAAAGATCAGCTCGATATTAATATCAGACCACGCCACTGTCTCGCTTAGGTTTCCCCCTCATGATCTTCACCCACATGGAACACACTGGCTCTGTAACCCCCTTTTATTCAAAGACCCTGACTTCTGCCCCATATCACACAGGTGGCCAAAGATTATTTTTCTTTGAATACTGACTGTGGAGTATCTCCTGGTACGGTGTGGGAGGCATTCAAGGCAGTACTACGGGGACACATCATAGCATTCCCAGTGGCTAGGGGCTGGAAGCGTAAGGCAACCCTCAGCTAACTTCAAGTACAGCTGAAGGTCCTAGAGCACCGTTTTAAATCTGTCACCAATACTACCCCAGATAATTCCCTACGCTGACAAATAGTCAGTCTCAAGTATCAAATCAATGCTGTATTACACCAAAAGGCAGAATGGCACCTTTTGAGACAGAAACAAGCCTTTTGGGCAAGTGGGGAGCACAAAGGGAAGCTCCTCGTATTTCGCCTTTGCAAGCAACAAGAAGCCACACGGATACATGCTCTCCATACCTCATCAGGTACCATAGCAACTAACCCCACGTTAATTAACAGCACTATGCAACAATTCTACTATACACTCTACCAGTCCCAGTCTTCCAGCACAGCTCAGCAACTGCAGACTCACCTAGCTAAATTTTGTCAGCAGACTCCCATACCTACATTCTCTGTGGAACAGGTTACACTTCTAGAGTCTCCAATCTCTTGTGGAGAACTCCAACTGGCGCTCTCCCAAATGGCCTGGGGGAAAGCTTCTGGCCCAGATGGTATGACAGTGGAGCTATACCAGGCTCTGGGCTCTGACATCATCCAGCCTCTACAGCTTGCCCTTCAAGCGGCTCACTCTGACGGAGTTTTTGCCCCCACTATGAAAAAGGCAATTATCTCTCTTCTGCCCAAAAACTCATCTGACCCCCCAGACTGTGCTAATTTTCTGCCAATATCCCTTCTCTCTGTAGATACAAAAATACTAGCCAAGGAGCTGACCTCTAGATTAATGCCCCTTCTCCCCTCCATTATGCACCCATCCCAAACAAGCTTTATGTGAGGCAAAGCAGGCGTAGACAACACTAGGCTCCTCCTCAACCTAAAATGGTTTGCTGCCAAATCCTCCCTTCCATTAGCAGCTCTGGTGATTGATTTCTCAAAAGCCTTTGATTCCATTGAGTGGGGGTATCTTCATGAAGCCCTCTCTAGGTATGGCTTTGGTACCTATTTCATGCAATGGATACGCACGCTTTACAATGCGCCTACTGCACACATTCTCACTAATAGCGAGATATCCCTTCCTTTTGAACTGCAACGTGGCACCAGACAAGGCTGGCCATTATCCCCTTTGCTTTTTCTGGTAGTGCTTGACCCTCTGATCAGGACCCTGGTGGCCTCCCCACAAATCCAAGGTATACTAGTTGCTGACCATCCTAATTTAGTGGCGACATATGCAGACGACCTTTTGTTAACCCTAACAAACCCCTAACAAACTCTCCCAGTAGTACTGCAGCTTCTAGATGAATTTGGGGTACTGTCTGGGCTATGCATCAATCACAAAAAAAAAAACACTCTGGTTCCACTTAACCACCACTGCTCCAATGCCTGCATTCAGGGTACTGATTTGACCTGGGCAGATAATGGGTTCAGTTACCTTGGAATTTGCATACCGATGAACTGGATGTCTCTCAAAACCACCAATTTTTCTCCACTAGTGACACAACTGAAAATAGAAATAGAAAGGTGGCAGAAGATACAACTCTTCCTGCCAGGATGAGTAGCAGCCATCCGTACGCTGATGCTCCCTTGTGTCATGTACTTTCTTAATAACTTCTCTGTCGCTCTATCACCCAAGCTCTTTAATACTTTAGAAAAAATAATGGCCAACTTCCTTTGGGACTCTAAGACACCAAGGTGGAGCAGGCATAAGATGAGGCACACTGGTCGCAGGGTGTCCTGGGTGTCCCCTGGTTTGCTGGATATCACATGTCCTGCATAGCAGCACAGGTGACTAAAATGGTTTGTCCCTACTACAGTAGATCCTCTGCTTTGGGTCCAGTTGGAATCTAACTTGGCAGGAGATATACCCCTCTATGCACTCCTTACCCCAGCTGTAGGACTGTCACACTCCCTACCTCCAATAGTGTCCCATACAGCTCACTCTTGGAAGCTTCTTAAGAAAAAATCATGCCCCCCAAGTGAAGCCCTGGACACCCCCCATACAGTATGCTCCATTATGGTGTAATAGCCTTGTTAAAATGGATGGGGTCCCCATATACTGGCCTTCAAGGCACAAGAATACATAGAGTGCAAGATATTTCTTACCTTCAGGCACGTACCCTCTGCTCCCTTTTGGTCAGCTACAGAGGCAATTCTCACTACCACATAAGGACTTCTGGAGATACTTACAAATTAGAAATGCATTACAGCCCCTTCTTCCCATGCACTGGGAAATCACTCAGTGATCCTAGCTGGATCACTTACACCAGCTCCCTACCAATTGGGGGGTCATTGGTCGATTCTACACTTCCTGGAGAGACTCACAACCCAATGCAACCCTAGCTTGTAAAAGGAAATTGGAGTCATACATTGGTGCACCTATTTCCTAAGACCAATGGCATTCATATCTTAGAGGTACACATTACACATATGGGGACACTACCAGTCACTTCTTGCAGCTTAAAACACTGCTGCTGTGACACCGCACCCCGGCAGCTCTCTTAACACGTGGTTTGTTTAGCCACAGTAAATGCTGGCATTGTGCACAACCAGAGGTGCACAACCTCCATATACTTTGGTTCTACCCTAACCTGGCCCCATATTGGAGAATGGTAGCTTCTGATATCTCATTAATACTTAATCATCATATAGCCCTGTTTGACCCCAGACTCTGTATGGGAGACACTACCACTCTGGGACAGCTAGACAAACCTCATAGAGACTGGAGCATGATAGCTATCTTGGAAGCCAAACGCTTTCTCCTTAGATATTGGTGCCAGACAACCATCCCCACTCGCTCTGCTTGGCATGCGGTGCTGACCAAATGCTCCATCTTTGAGAGACTCTCCCATCTCCAGAAGGGCAATATGTGCCTCTACTATAACAGATGGGAACCATATCTCAACTCACCCTTTTGCAAACCCCCAGCACCACCTTCCAACCCCTCCCCCCCGCTGACTGGGTTGTCCTGCCACTTTCACATTGGGACTTTGGACTAGTGCTGCCCTAACATAGAATTTGGAACCCAGATAAAAGCATCGGCTTTCAATGTTCATACTTCCTTGTACCTATTGAGAATACCTTTATAGTTAACTTTAATCTCCTAGATTAGATGCATCATGACAGTTTTGTAATGCATCATAGGTATGGGACAGTTTATACACCTAATGATATTTAGCTATTGATGATGTACTATTTGTACTTGTACTACTTGCAACTATATTCCTGTCTCTAGGTGGCTGGCTGTACAGCTCACCATTTGTTGTATTAAATATAAAAAAAACACTCAATAAAATATTATAAGATAAAAAAAAAAAAGAAGCTGAGTGCTCTGTCCCCCTTATGACCCCGATAAAGGAATACATTGCTTCACCCACTTGTACTTATGAGATATTCTCCTTAAAAAAATTAAAACCTGGGTAAAATGAAGAAATCAAAACAAGGGGAAGGGGTGATTTTAGGAGAAGGGGAGATACTGGTTGTATTACAATAGGGCATTTGGAAAAGCACCCACAAGGTGGTGATTCACTGGAGGGGGAAAAAATTTTGCCAGGATTAATAATGAAAGAAACAGGAAAATTGGTTGGGGGAAGGGACAGAGGAGAGTATGCAGGAGGAACTTTTGAAGGAAATGCGGCAGGGGTTTGGAACTTTGAACGTAGCAGTATCATCACTTACGAGCAAACTTGCAGAGACAGTGGAAAAATTGGATTCTTTGGTTATTAGGTCTACAGAATGTGAAAACAGAGTCAGCAATATAGAGGATACCTTGCCAAAAATGAACTCTATAATTGAAAGTAGTAAAAACGAGTTGGAAGAATTGAAAAAACATCGAGGACCTGGAGTCCAGGCCCAGAAGAGTAAACTTAAAGGTGGGTAATTTACCTGGAGGAATTGAAGGAAATGATGCTTACAAAGGTTTTGGGACTTCCTTATCCAGAGAAAAAAATTGAAGTTGACAGAACTTATAGAGCATTTGGTAAAAAAAAGATATACAGAGGAGACCACGTTTTACGTATGTAAAAGCATTGCATTATCAGAATAAAGACAGAATCCTTACAAAAGCTAGAATGGAAAAGGGTTTATATCATAATGGATTAAAGCTGCAAGTTTATCAAGATATTTCATTGGGGATTTTGACTAAAAGAAAAATGTTTGATGAGTTTGTGATAAGCTCAGAAAAGAAGAAATTCATTTTCTTATTATGTACCCAGCTAAACAGAGAGTTCACATGGATGGTAGAACTTTTTATTTTAATTCACCACATGATGTGGAAATGACTTTGATGAAACACCAAACATCTTCAAGACAGGCTACAGATTCTGACTTTGGGGGGTATTGAAATCTGAGGGGGGAGGTTGGGAAGAAGAGGGTTTTTTTCTTCCTCCCAGCCCCCCTCCTTTGCCCTCCCTTTCTGGTGTCTTGAGAGGAAAAGCAGAATTGTCTGAGGGTGGTTATGATGGAGAGGATGGGTGGAAGGAGTTAGAGGTTTTAAGGGAGGGCTAAGTAGGTGAAATATTAGTGGACTAATTCTCACTCCAAGTTAACAATCAACTTTGCACCTCATAGAGGTTAGGCAATCTCTAAATGGGAGGGGGGGAACCAAGCTCTGATGCTATGCATGGGAAAAGGATATTTAGGTAGGGAAGTAAAATGAAAAAAAAGAAAAAAAGGAAAAAATATGGATAAAGCAACAAGAAGAAAATACTCAAGAAAAGCTTGGGTGCCAGGGTTGTGAAACCTAGAGGATTATTATAAACATTTGGGATATTAGTGCTTTGACAGAATGTCTTGGAATTATACAAACACATTTTTTTTCTTTTATATTTATGGAAAGGCTGAGATTTTTGACTAGGAATTTGAATGGGCATAAGGACAGAGTGAAATCGAGAAAAACAGTTAAAATAGTGAAAAGAAAAAAATGAATTGTCTTTTTTTACAAGAGGTACATTTTAATGAAAGGGATGTGAGATATTTTGATAATCTGATGGGGCAAAGGGCTTTTGTGTCTAATTTTACAGACACTGCTAGGGATACAACTGTCTTTCTGTGGGTCATCTTGGAGCTACAGTTGAGAATTATAAAGTGGATGGGGAGGGGAGATATGTGATTGAAGAAATTGAGCTGCAGGGAGGGAAGATGACTTTAGCTTCCATTTATGGACCTAATCAAGATGACCCAGGATTTTTTTTCAAATTTTTATCTGTAATTATCTCAATTTGCATCACCTAGGATAGTTAGAAGAGATTTTAATCTTACCTTATTCAGGTTTGGACAGAAACCCTCCAGCTATGGAGAGGGAGAAAACAGGCTTTAGAAATAGTAAAACAAGCACATAAAGATTTAACCTTGATGGACCCATTTAAGGAGCATTATCCAGGTTTAAGTAAGTACTCATATTATTCAAAAACATTTGTCTTTTTCAAGACTAGATTATTTCTTTGTTAGCATAGAGTTACAAAAAGAAATAAAATATATAGTGTATGAGCTGATTAGGGTCTCAGGTCATGCCCCAGTAATAATGGAAATAGAAAAAGTAAGTAGGGGCAGTAGGTCTTGTAGAGCCCAGTCTTGGACGATGGATAATTTAGTCTGGATGCTTCCAAACTTTAGGGAAAAATTACAAAATGTCATCCAATCATATTGGAAACAGAATTTAGGACAAGGAATAAGTATTAATGTTTTATGGGATGCATTAAAGGCATATTTGAAGGCTGGTTGACCTCTCAGACAGTTATGGGAAAAAGTCTGTAAGAAAAGGAAATAATAGAATTAGAGAGAGAATTGGCAATAGTTGAAAATGAGTATTTATATCAAACAAGCATTTGTCAATGCCAAATGTTTGCTTGCTGGCATTGGCATTGGTAGTGTAGGAGTTGCAGAACTGCATTATAGGAATGGCAGTGACGTATTGAACTGAAGCCAACCCCATCACCACCCTGCAAATAGTGACAGGCATTTGGGTGTGCCTTTGGGTTGTCAGGCATAATGAACATACCATTTCACCACACCCTAACCTGCAGACACCAACAAGTGTCACGGTGTGCCTTGGGGTCTTTGGCCCTTATGCACACCCCATTCCATCAGGAAATATGGTGAGATGGGTGCAGTATAGGAGAATGGGGTGAACTTTGGGGCTGAAGAGTCCAAGGCACACCTCAATGCCTGTCACTGGCTGCAGGGTGTGGGTGGGGGTGGAATGGCAGGAGTATTACAGACGACAATCTCAAGTCACACCCCTGATGCCTACCAGTCTCTACAGGGTGGGGTATTATGGTCCCAGGCATTCTTTGGTATTTTCCCTCCAAATTTTAAACAAGGGTTTTTTGTGACCCCCACCTCATGAACAGTGGCAATATCAGCTTGTTAGTGGAAAGCACAGCGACTACACCATTTGGCACCACTGGAATGGTATGAGCATTGCAGGCAACAATCCCAAGTCACAGCACTGATGCCTGTCATTCTCTACAGGGTGGGGTGTTATGGTCGGAAACCCTAATGCCTCAGGCATTCATTGGTATTTTCACTCCAAATTTTCAACATGGCTTTTTTGTGACCCCCACCTCAAGAACAGTGGCAATATCAGTTTGTTAGCCAAAAGCTGCTTTTGCACAGCCACTACGGCATTTGTCACCACAGGTGCAAAAACACATTCTGAACAGGATGTGAAAAATGACAGTTGTACTGTTCATGGGGAGGTGTAAAAAATGGCAATGTTGAAAATCTGCAGTGAAAATATTTAAAAAACTGGTGAAGTCACGAGCATGAGTAGAAACTGTGCAATGCACACCTGTAATGTAATTAGTTTGGGGATTTTTTTACAGCAGATTGTCAACACAGGCTTTTTGGAATCTCCGATCATGAACAGTGTTACTGTGATTTTCTTTATCTGTCCCGAACAATGATTTCCCACAGTGACCACGCATTTCTGTGCTGAAAGTGTGAAAACACATTTCGGCCATGTGAAAAATGACAGCTGTACTGTTCATAAGGAAGTGTAGAAAAATGCCACTGGTGAAAATCTAGACTGAAAATATTACAAATTCAAGAACTTATGAGGGTGCATGGAAACTGCGAAATGCTCACTCGTAACACAGTCATTTCATGGACTTTTGTCACCAAATTTTCTACATAGCAATTTTAAGACCTCTGCTCATGACCAGTGTCACTGTGATTTTCTTAATCTGTCCCAAACATTGCTTTCACACACTGACTGCACCATTGTATGCTACATGCACGGAAACACATGTTGGGTGAGATGTGAAAAATGACAGCTGTACTGCACATAAGGAGGTGTGGTAAAACGGCAATGTTGAAAATCCAGAGTGCAAATATAAAAAATTTGCAAACTTACGAGCGTGCATAGGAACTGTGCAATGCACGCTTGTAAAACAGTCATTTTTATGAATTGTTTCACCAAATTTGCAACATAGGCTTTTTGAGAGACCACTTTATGAACACTGGCACTGTTGTTTCCGTAATCAGTCCCAAAATGTGATTTTGTGCAGTGACCGTGAAATCACCCTTTGGGCCCAGTTAACACCATGACAGTTCAAGAATTCATGAGGAGGGTTCCCAAAAACCCCATGTTGAAAATTTGGTGCCAAAATTCCAAAAACTGCCTGAGATATGCATCAAAGTTGAAAAAACCCTATTTATTACATTATACAGCTTACCGGCATTTCCTCAGTTCGTGGTTGGCTTTGAAGAGTGCAGACATGCTCCCGGTCCACTGAAGATCATCGCGCCAGACTCTGGAGGTAAGTATGGGGTGAGGTGGGGGTGTGGGGAGGCAGAGTGTGCAGAGGAAGGGCACAGGAGGGCAGGGAGACCGCCGAGGGAACTTTTTTTGTTTACAGGTTTGGTTTTTTTTTTGGAAGACGATGCGGAACATTTGCCATGCTGGGGTGGGCACCCAGCATGGTAGCTGGAAGGCTGTTTGGGGGGCCCTGTTGCCAATGGAGGATTGGGCACCCCTGTCAGTCATAACAATTTTTGCCACGCTGGGGTGGGGTCCCAGCGTGGCACCTGGAAAGCTTTTTTTAGAGGGGATGCATGAAGCTGATGGGGTATTTGGCACCCCCGTTGGCCATGCAGTGTGTGAGTTGGGGGGAGGAGCACATGAGCATGCAATATGCATGCTTGCATGCATATGTGTGTGTTGGGGGAGTGCTGCTCACTGAAGTGGAGCTCTCACTTTCAACTGTATGGCACTGCATTTTGGATGATCGCACTATGTTTCTTGCACATGCGTGCAAGCAAACATAAAAATGAAATAAACGGAACTTAAATGTGGGTTAATTAGAGACAAAGTAGAACAAAAATTGCAGGAGAAAGTGGAGAGAGAGTTGAATAAAGCTAGAGCAAAATATTATTACTATGGGGAATTACCAAATAAGGTTTTAGCTTATCAGATTCAAGCAGATAGGAATAAAAATATAATTCAGATTATATCTAGGGAAGATGGGACATCTACTCAAGAAACAATAGAGATACTAAAAGTATTTTCCTAGTACTATGAGAAATTATATACTCCGGAAGTTTTACCAGACGTGGGGGAAATTCAGGAGTATATACAGCTTTGCAGCATCAGAAAGTTGTAGAACCAGATTTAGATGATTTAAATAAAGAATTTACAGTTGGAGAAAAAACAGAAGTAATAAGAAATCTCCTAAATAACAAAACCCCTGGTCCTGACGGTCTAATATCTGAACTATATAAAAATCAGACAGAAGTTTGGGTGCCACACTTAGTGAAGCGTTTTAATAGTTTCCTAACATCGGAGGCCTTGCCAGATTCCTTTAAGGAGGTACAAATAGTGCTGTTATTAAAAAAAGATAAACCAGAAAATATATGTGGTTCTTATAAACCCATTTCGTTACTGAATAGTGATTATAAAATATTTGCTAAAGCTCTGGCAGAGAGATTATCTAAAGTAGTTCCAAAGTCGATACACCAGGACCAGGTTGGTTTTGTTTTGGGGAGATGACTTTGGCATAATACAAGGAAGGCAAATTAATGTTATTGAGGCTTTTAGGGGAAAGGACACTGCACTCCTCTCATTAGATGCCGAAAAGGCATTCGACAGGGTGCAGTGGCCCTTTTGGTGGAAGTATTGAATGGATATAGGATAAAGTGTAATTTCCAAACATGGATTAAAATGATATATAGTCGACCAAGGGCTAGGGTAAAGGTGAATAATGCTCTCTCTACATATTTCCAGCTGGCTAGAGGGACAAGGCAGGGTTGCCCTCTTTCTCCCTCCTTATTTGTTCCGTTCTTAGAACCCTTGGCTATTAATTTGAGATTATATACTGAGGAATTTGGATTCCAGACTTCAAGGGGATTGATCTTGACAATGCTTTATGCAGATTATATGGTTTTAGCTTTAAAAAAAATGTAAGTAACCTATTCAGAAGTTTGTGAAATATTGGAACAATGTGGAAAGGTTTCAGGTTACAAAGTGAATTGGGGGAAATCTGAAATGCTTTACTTGGGATCGATTGATATAATTGAAAGTCAGAAATTGAAAGATATACAAAAAGATAAAATAAAATATTTGGGGTGGTGTTGGCAGTGGAAGCAGATAGGATTCTTCAATTAAATTATGATCCACTTATAAATTAAATAAGATTAGATTTGAGAAAGTGGCAGTCTTTACCTTTAGTGTTAATAGGTAGAATTAGTATATTGAAAATGAACATTCTTTCTAAGCTGCTTTTTCTATTTCAATCTATTTCCTTAAGCTTACCAAGAAATTTTTGTCAGAATTTAGAACATATGGTGAGGAACTTTATTTGACAGGAGAAACCTCCAAGAATAACATTAAGAAAGTTGTATCAAAATAAACCGGAAGCAGGTTTAGCATGTCCAAACTTTAAACTATATTATTTAGCTGCAAAATAGTTTGTTATTGGATTTATGGTTCTCAGAATTACTTGCAGGCAGGTATGGGGTGGAAATGGAAAGGGTAGCTGGGTTAGATTTTAAAAGTGTTCTGTTATCTACAAAAATGGACATGTCTACAACTAAAACAACAGTAGAAGCATGGGAATTAGCTTAAAAGATTATGAAGAAGGAGAAAGGCATTTCTGGGTTAGTATCCATATATAATAATAAAGATTTCAAACCAGCTCAGATAGACAGAACTTTTAAGGATTGGTATTTTCAAAACAAAATATTAAGGAAATAATGGATTTCTATATTAGGAATGATAGTATGTCCTTTACTCAGTTCCAAAATAAATATGGTATAGGAAGTAATCAATTTCGGCAGTATAATCAAGTTAAGAACTTCATTTTTAAAAACAATGGTCATTCTTTTGTTCTCTGAGATGATCCCAATGAGAGTTTTTTTTTTTAAATGGATTCAAATAAACATTTGATTTCCAAGATATACCAGGCATTTTTACAGATAATTCCTAATCAGACAGATACAACTAGACAGGCATGGGAAAGAGATTTGCTTTTGGAAATCTCAGAAATGGAGTGGGCAGAATATAACAATATAGAAGATATTCAGATTCGAAAAAGGCTTTTGCAAATTTACTTTAATATAGTTCATAAAACTTAGCTTGCACCCACCAGATTACATAAAATAGATAATGTCATTTCACAATTCTGTCAAAGATATCAGAAAGAAAAGGGTTTGTTACCCCATATGTTGTTTATGTATGAGAAACTTATACCATTTTGGAAATATATATTGTCTTTATTAGGGAGACCATTGGGTTTGTTGTTCCCCTTTGATCCTGGGATTGCAATATTTGACTATAAAATTGATTTGAGTCAGATTAGGGATCCACAAGGAACACAAGAACCCCTTTGGAATACAGGTATATTAATGGTTGGCAAGGTAATACTCCAAAATTGGAAACAGGTGTAAGTTCCTTCTAAGAAAGAATGGAGGTACAAAATGCTGGAGGTTGCTAGGCTAGACCATGCTGTGTGTATATTTGAAAAGGAGATAGAGACGCACAATTTAATATGGTCTCCCTTTAAGCAAAATTTGTTTGATTTGGTACAAAGTTAAAATTTGGCTTGGAAAGATAGTATGGTGGTGATGTTGCATGACGTCTTCTTGAAAAACTTAAATAAGATTGAAGCACCCACGCTCTGAGTCATACCATAAAAAACAAACAAAAAAAACCCAAAAAGGAGCAGTGCAATGGCATCGGGATGATGGATCCGCATGCCAGTGCCTGAGGAGTATGACCACTGGGAGTTATCACCCACACACAGCTCGTGCCTTCCTATAACACATTCCAGCATCCTACTGCAAGTGCTCTGCCAGCCATCGATAGAGTGGTATGATCCCATTACAGAGCCATTCAACACAATGGGGTGGGCTGGGGCCAGGGAGGGGGTATCTGTGCACTGTAGAGGGGGAGCGGGGGCCACTACACTATAGACATGGACTGCAGGTATATTCAGGTGCAATTAGGGATGGCATTGGGGTCCCTACAATATGTAACTGATAGAGCCTGGACTTCCGTATGATCGGGGCTAGTGGAATGGGTGGGGGGTGCCACTATACCACCACAGACTTCAGGACTTGTCCCACATGGAAATGATCAGGGTCAGGGCTTGGGGGTGAGAGCTGCTCCAGCACATTCATCCCCATACCAACATGCAAATGGGCTGGTAATGAGCATGCATAAGGCTCCTTTGCACCATGCATGCTCAATTAGTTCATTTGTGTTCCTGGGCTGAATATCACCCATGGGGGCTGTGGTGCATACCAGTATGTGCCATGCATTCCCCTTGGAAGGTACTCAGTCAGGACCACTCTTGATGTACCTGACTTGGCAGCTGCCTGCACTGCAACTTTCTTACAGGGTCACATTTTCAACAGGTATGATGAAGCGCAGTGTCACAGGTTTACTACATGACAAAAGGGATTAACTCCCTTTGAAACTGCATTGTTTGCTGCAGTAATTCTACTGCAGAATTTTGCAGTGCTGTGCTTCATCTTGATGGGCTTCACTGTATGCACATCCTCTACTGGTGGCACATTCTCTTTGAATATTGTATCAGTGCCACCCGGTACACCCTCTTTGTGCAACACATCTTTCTGCTCATGCATCGATTCGGCACTTAATATACTGTATACCCCAGATGTAAAATATTGTTTTTAGTGCATTCTGATTTTACACAATGCAGCATAATATTGTGTAGATGTAGAGCCCCACTTAAAATAAGATGCCATTTCTTCTGTGAACTATCCAGGCTAAATATATAGCAATTGGCAGGCATATTCCAGGAAAACACATTGTAAAAATGTGTAAAAGGAAGACCACATTGAAACTGCTTCTCCACAGATCTGCATTGTGCAATTCATTAGAAATAATGGGTAAAAGCATCCCAAACACTTTTCACAGCGACATCGTCTCTGACCAGAATTTGTTTTTATAGAGGTTTGTCTCCCAGGCCAGACTCTGTTACCCTCTTCTGGAATTTGCAACCAACCAGCTCCATTTGCCTGTTACCTCACCGCTGTCATCTTCCCTGTCTATCCCTATCTGAACACACAGAAGCTGGACATGCTAAAGCACAGTCTCTCCAGCAAGCCAAAAGGAACAGAAACACTCACAAAAAGAACAAAAAGGTGGGGCAGGCAATGGCTCCAAAAGTAGACAGATTTATCAACAAGCATTTGTCAATGCCTAATGTTTGCTTGCTGGTATTGGCACTGGTACTGCATGAGTTAGAGAGATGCATAATAGTAATGGCAGTGAAGTATTGAACTAACGCCAACCCCCAACCCCACCCCCACCCTGCAGAGACTGACAGGCATTGGGGTGTGCCTTTGGGTCATCAGCCATGATGCTTATGCCATTCCACCTCACCCCACCCTGCAGATACTGACAGGTGCCACAATGTGCCGTTGGGTCTTTGGCCCTTACGCTCACGCCATTCCATAAGGAAATAAGCTGAGATGGGTGCAGAATGGGGTGAATGTTAGGGCCAAAGACCCCAAGGCACACCTCAATGCCTGTCAGTGGCTGCAGGGTTGGGAGTGGGAGTAGGGGTGGGATGGCGTGAGCATTATGGCCAATGACCCCAAGCCACACCCCCAATGCCTGTCAGTCTGTACAGGGTGGGGCATTACGGTTGGAAACCCTAATGCCTAGGGCGTTTGTTGGTATTTTCACTCCAAATTTTCAACATGGGCTTTTTGAGACCCCACCTCATGAACAGAGGCACTATCATTTTGTAACTCAATCCCAAAAGGTCATTTGGCACAGCAAATGCACCATTCGGCACAACAGGTGACAAAAGACATTTTGGGCAGGATATAAAAAAAATTATAACTGTGCTTTTCATGAGGAGGTGTGAAAAAATGGCAATGCTGAAAATCTGGGATGAAAATATGAGAAAGTGGAGAAGTTACGAGCATGCGTAGATATTGCATAGTGCATGCTCATAATGTAGTCATTTTTTGGAATTTTTTCACCAAATTTTCAACATGGCCTTTTTGGGACCTCCCCTCATGAACAGTGGCACTGTAATTTCATTCATCTGTCCCAAAAGTTGATTTCACACAGCGAGTGCGCCATTCTGCGTCACAGGTGCAAAAACACATTTCACGCAGGATGCAAAAAATGGCAACTGTACTGTTCATATGGAGGTGTGAAAAATGGCAATGTTGGAAATTTGAAGTGAAAATATTAAAAATTGGCAAAGTTATGAGCGTGCATACGAACTGAGCAACAAACTTGACCAGGTCTGTGCCTGGGTACTGCATGCCAAGCCTGATGTAGCAATGCTCTCTGAAACCTAACATACCGGGATACAACTTGATCAGGTGTGACAGGTTGACCAGAGATGGTGGTGTTGCTATACATATTAAAAATAAATCCCTAACCACCGATATTGTCCACACATCAATGCCTAACGAATTTGAATGTCTTGCCTTCAAAATTACCCTCTTGCCTGGTATAGCCTTATTGGTAGCTGCATGCTATAGACCTCCTGCAGCGGGCCCTGTGTATACTGACCCATATTCACTCTCTTCTGGAAAAAGTGAACATGGAATGCATTGTCATGGGTGACCTTAATCTTAATTGGAATGATGCCAGCGCAAACAAGCTTAAGGACTTCTGAGATGAGCATGGGATCACTCAGATTATCTTTGACGTTACATGACCTAACAAGAAAAATCCCAACCGAAGTTCACTTCTGGACCTTATACTTGTTAACAAGCCACATGATATCTCTCATGCAGGGGTCTTCCACAATGATCTGAGTGATCACTGCACAGTCGCCTGCATTAGGTGCTCCCCACACCTCCCCTCCACCTCTACTTTCAAGCTTAAGCGCAACCTAAAATACTTCAGTCTCCCAGTCTTCCTGACAGATCTTGGGAACATAAAGTGGCAGGATTTCTACCTTGCATCCTCTGTGTCGGAAGCAGTCTGTATCTTCCAGGATCTGCTAGTCAACGTTATCAACCAACATGCACCCTTAAGGAAAATCAAATCCAGGAAACGTGCACCTGATTGGTTTAGCCCACTACTTAAGAGGGCCTTATGGCATAGAGACACCCTTTGGAAAAGGGCAAGGAAGTCACAGTCTGACATAGACTGGCTCTCCTTCTAGGTAGCAAGAAATGCCTGCACCAAACTGGTAAGGTTGGAAAAACAACAGTTCTTCCAGTCAGCACTGGAGGCAAACAATAACTGTTCCACCAATTTTTGGCAGATACTGAGAGAGACTGAGGGACATTCCCTTGCCACCCCACTACCAGCTAAAATTGCGGCAAATAACACCTCCTACACAGACAGGTCCGAGATCCTCGATCTGCTCAATAACCACTTCGCCACTGCAGGCCTTGCATTTGACACATCACTTGTTAGTAAACTGAGCACCACAAGCACCACCAGCATAGCTACTAGACCAGCCATAGCCCCCCCCCACCCCACTGACCACCCCCTCTTCAAGTTCCAGTCAGTCTCCTACAAACAGGTGGAGGACTTGTTCCTCTCACTGGTTACCAAATAGAGCGCTGGTGCCAATTCGCTTGAGCCCTTCTTCTTAAAAGCAGGTTTTAATTATCTGGCAGCTCCAATTGCCCATCTCTTTAACAGCTCATTATCCCAAGTGGAATTGCTGCCTAGTTGGAAAACCACACACATTATCCCCCTGTTCAAGTCAGGAGACCCCACTGGTTTGAACAACTATAGGCCTATTTTGTTGCTTCCTGTTTTATCCAAGATACTTGAAATAATTGTAAACTCTCAATTAAGGGAGTACTTGGTTTGTGAGAAAATCCTCAATCCAGTCCAATTAGGTTTCAGACCTAAGCACAGTATCATGTCTGCTCTTGCCAAAGTGTCAAATGACTGGCTAAAAGCCCTGGACAGTAAACAGCATATCTATAAACTCTTCCTTGACCTCAGCAAAGCATTTGATACGGTTGATCATTCCATACTTCTTGATTTCCTGAGTAGCATCAGTCTAACCTCTGCTGCAGTAAAGTGGTTCCGCTGCTACCTCACAAATTGTAAACAGCAAATTAAAGCCCAAGGGGAATTCTGCCCACTAAAATTACTGCCCCGAGGCATTCCGCAATGTTCCATTTTGGGACCTATCCTCTTCATCCTTCACATCGATCACATTGACTCTGGCCTGGTTGCTGGAAACGTTCATCTCTTTGCAGATGACACAGTCCTCTACATGACCAACCCCTCCTTGGACATTGCGTACAGGGAGCTACGGCAGGATTTTATCATCCTCCAGCACAACCTGCTGAATCTAAAGCTCTTGTTAAATGCAAAAAAAAAAAGCTATGATTATCTCTCCATCCCACAATATGGGGATACCTGTGACCTCACAGATTATTACCCTCCTTAATGAACGACTAGAGCTAGCAGATAAATTTAAATATCTGGGAGTCTGGTTGGATAATAAACTCACCTTCGGTGTACATCTAAGTGAGTTAACAAAAAAGATAAGGCAGTGCCTTGGTATTTTCTACTGCATGACGCCTACTCACCCTGGAAGGTAGAAAGTGGCTGGTTCGAGCAACCTTTCTTCCCCTGATTGACTACGCTGACTTCCAATACAGCCATTGCCCCCAGTATGCACTCCAAAAGCTGGATACACTCTAGCATCGTACATTGAGGTTTGTTCTTGACTTGCTCTTGCAGACTCATCACTGCTCATTGTACCAAACATTAGACTGGCTGTTCCTCTCCATGAGGAGGCAAATAAATGCCCTCATGTGGCTATTCTGGGCTTTGTTCAGCAAACTACCACCCTATATGTGTGACCTGTTTGGATGTTCAGAGGGTGCCTATGGACTAAGGAACCACTCTTAGTCTTTTGTCCTCCATAAGCTATCACGAACAAGGACATGTCTTGGCTCAACTGCCATTAGCTCCTTTTTACCAGCTCTTTGGAATAGCATGCAAAAATTACTTGAAATCTCCCTGCTGCCCAACCATTTTATATTTAGGGGGCTGCTCTACAGAGGACTGAAAACTGCATGTGATTGTTTCAGGTAAAGCCTTACCCCAGTTAACTGAGTCCCTTAACCTCTGTAATCCTGGGCCACCTATTTCCTGTGTTGGCCAGCATCCCTTTAGGGCAACCACCTCCCCCCTCTCATCAATTAGCTTCACAGGAGGCCTCATTCTATTAGGCTGCCCTATTTTCCCCTCTCTACTATGTGTCTGATACCCTTTCTTCCCACTGCCCTTCTCTATGTCCCGCCTTCCTCTCCTCATTTATACTCTATAAGCTACGACCTGTATATGCTGCACTTTAAATGCCTTTATTTGCACTTGCTTTACATGCCTGATTCATCCAAATACTGATTTTGTATATTGTAACTGCCTGTACTGATGTCTACTTTTGTATGAAGTGTTGTCTACTGTAAGCAAAAGTGTCCTCTGTGTCTAGGACCATCTTGAAAATGAGCTTGCTCAATGATGTAACTGCCTGGTTAAATAAAGTTTGATTGATTGATTGACTGATTGATTGATTGATGCTCATAACACAGTCATTTTTTTGGATTTAATTTACCAAACTTGCAACATGGGCTTTTTGAGACCCCTCCTCATGAACAGTGGCACTGTCATTTCGTTAATTGATCCCAAAAGGTGGCTCCATGCAGCAACTGTGTAATCACCTTTCAGGACTGAGAAACAAAAGGACAGTACCAGTCTTTATGAGGTGGGGTCCCAAGAACCCCATTTTGAAAATTTGGGACCAAAAGTTGCAAACATGGCTGCGATATTAACCTAAGTTAAACCCCCCAACCCCATTGATTGCAATTATTGGGCTTATTGTGATTTTCTTCAGTTTGCAGTTGGCTTTTGAAGAGTGCAGATGTGTTTCTGGTTCACAGAAGATCGCAGCACTGGATATCCTGAGGTAAGTATGGGTGAGAGAGGATGCAGGGAAGTGGGGTGAACAGAGGGAGGGTTGGGATGGGGGAGGGGCAGTGAGAATGATGAGGGACCATTTTCTTTTTCTGTAGGTTTAAAAAAATAAAAGACCTCAAGTGACAGTTTTCTTTTTTACAGGTGAAATACTATGAAAAATAAATTGCAGCATACTGGGGTGGGCTCCCAGTGTGCCAGACTAGTAGAGATGGGGGGATCAATGCCAACCCAGGGACTGGGCACCCCAAGGTCAGCTGAAAAAAAGGGAGTGTGAGGGGAGCATCCCTGTGTCGGAAAAAGATAATTAGTTTGGCACACTGGGGTGGACTCCTGTGTGCCACAATAGTGGGGTGTCGACACAGGATTGGGGCACCCAGTATCGGCTTTGGTGGGAGTGTGTGGTGGGTGGCAGGAGCTGCCAGTTATGCAAAGCTGCGGCAAGGTTCTTTTATTGATTTCACTGGGAAAGGCACACTGAGCAAACAAGTTGCTCATAAGTCCAGTCATGCACAATACTGTGCACTGGAATGTGCACGGCTGGAATGTGCCTGGTTGCTGGGTGAGGGGGGGAAGAGATCTGCCTATTTAATGACAAAACTGTCCGTGACTGGAGTGGCAGATTTCTTTCAAGTCCGGCGTGCGCTCTGAAAATCCCATCATTGGCAACTTCCCTCTTGATTGGTGGCCAAGGGATGCTCCTCTGAAATCGTTCGCTGGATTGGCCAAACACTGGCACACGTCTGCAATGCTGTACTTACCTCAAAATGTTTCTTGTGCACTGCATGCACAAGCAAACATAAAAATATCGCAGGAGTCACAATTGCTGGTGTTTATCAATATTTATTTAGAGCCTTCATCCCCACTGACGAAGCCCCAGAGCGAGGTGAAGTGCCAGGTCTTTAGATATGATCAATATTTTGGACTGAATAAATATTGACGGATACCAGCAACTCTGGTTCTGACTTCATTTTTGATAAATCCACATACTTTTGGAGCCCTTGCCTGCATCACCTTTTGTGTTTTTCTTCCCTCCATGACGGGGATCTTTGGGGGGCTACCTTCCTCCAGCAGTTCAGTAAAGAACTAGAGGCAGATAATGGGCTGTATGAGGTGAGAGTTGAGTGTAACAGACTGCCGTTGTGCTGATGGAGGCTTTGGCTTTAAGCCCTGAGTGTTCCTTCCCTCCTTCCACTCAGTGTACCCACTCCCCATTGATGGTCTCCATGGAGAACATGTTAAAGACCCCCAGTCTTTCCTCTTAGCTTCCATCCTTCATACCCTGAACATTTTGGTGGCTCTGTATTGCACCCTTTCAACTGCCTCAATGACCTTTTTGTATTGGGGAGCCCAAACCTGTATGCAGTTCTTCAGATGAGGCCTGACCAAGGCCTTGTAAAATGGCAGTATTACTTCCATTGCTCTACCAGTCACCCCTTTTGGTGCTCCCCACCATTCTTGTAGCCTTCTGGATAGTAGCAACACATTGTTTGCTACACTTTGATCATTTGTCTATTATTGTGTACCATGTGCCTTTTTTCAATTTCTTCAAGAGCACTGGCACCTCCCCCACACACACTGATCCAGTTGTCAGGGGCACAGTCCTAGTCCCACTGCAAGCAATCTTAATGCAGTGCAGAGCTACAGTAAGTGTTCCACATGCTACTTGCTATGACCTTCCCTACCTACATAGCCCACCTCATATGACAAGTATACAGTTCAGTGAGCAAGTTGAAGAAGGCTCATAATATTGAAGTGATAAGTCAAGAAAGAAACACAGAGCACAGGAGACAAGAAAACATTGTGGAAGAGAGGAACTGCTGTATGCATCTATGTAAGCATTGTACTAGGTGGGAATATAGCCATCCCTCAAAAAGACTTAGAGCCCTATGCATTGTGTTGACATTCAGTATCTAAGTGGCATGTGCAGTGGTACCCAGTTTCAGGTTCCATCATGACTAAAGATATATTTTTTTTTCCCCTTCTCTTTATCCACCATACTGCCTGTTGACCCTGACCCTTCAGGCCATCCAAGGAGTCATCCTCCTGCCACTTGCTCACCAGGACCTAACTCCTGATCCCCCATGTAGCTTCAGTTCCCCCCCCCTGAGTGGAGATGAGGTGGGGTTCTACACCCCCGTAATCCTTCATTTTGTCGAGCAGGAGAGGTGGCCGGGTGAGCAAGGGCACATCAGAGGCATGCTTCAAGAAGCCCATCATCCCAGAACTAGCAGGTGTTTTTCCATTTTCTCACCAATGCAGTGAGAGCCCCTGACATCAAGGCACTACATGCCGATGTCCACTGCACATCTTAGCCACTCATCCTCTCCACATGGGGCTTGTGATCCCTCGAGCCTCCGCCCAAGGTCACACAAGTGTGTTGTGGGCAACAGACACCCCACCCCACCCCCCTGGAGATGGTGAGCTGTCATGGGATGCTCAAGCCATTCCCCCCCCCCGGACGGCCCTCCAGAAACCTGAGTTCACTCCCCAACCCGGGTTGCTGACGTCACAAGTGGAAATCCAACTGCTGCGCCGATGGGCCGGCCCTATGACTAAAAATATTCTGATACTACTGTCATGATGTCCTCAGTCACAACTAGTTGAAATACCTGGTGTCACTATTTTTAAAGGCTATAAATACACATCGCTGTCTGCAGAGTTGTAAAAGAGTCAGCTGGTCAGGGTCACCCGATTGCTCAGTGGAAGTGCTCCATGCTTCCATGTTGGCGACCTAGGTTTGGATGCAAGCCCGAGTCTGCTGGGATCACATGGCCAGGCTGGGGAGTGCTCTTGAGGGGACAGCAAGCCAGCTGGGGAGGGTGACAGGCAGGATCTGGTACAGCAGTAGCCCCTTGCGGTGAGCCTGGGAGCTTGCTCCCTTGCAAGGGGTGGCATCAGTCTTTGGTGCAGCTTTTGTCAAGGTCAACAGAGACTGCACCTGCTGTCATGGGATTGTGGGAGGGATGAGGGAGGAAAAAGCACACAAAAACCCTAATATACCTCAGCCATTATGAATGACAGTTCCTCTTAGTCCTCAGGCCCTGCACCATGTAGATCCCCACCAGTCATGATGGTGGGGAGGACTGAAGAGAGGGCTGGACATTGGTGGAAGGGACCTGATGAGAAGAAGCAGGTGGCAGCTGAAGGCCAGAAAGTAATATCTAGATAAACAAGCATTTGTCAATGCCAAATGTTGTCTCGCTGGCATTGGCATTGGTAGTGCTGGAGTTAGAGGTGCATAATAGTAGTGGTAGTGAAGTATTGAACTGACGCCAACCTCACCCCCACCCTGAAGAGACACATTTTCAGCATAGGCATTTTGGGACCTCCCCTCATGAACAGTGGCACTGTGATTTTGTTACTCTGTCCCAAAAGTTGATTTCCCACAGTGACCACGCCATTCTGTGTCACAGGTGCAAAAACACATTTTGGGCAGGATGTGAAAAATGACAGCTGTACTGTTTATAAGGAGGTGTGAAAAAATGTAAGTGTGGAAAATCGGGCATGAAAATATTGCAAATTTGCAAAGTTACAAGGGTGCGTGGAAACTGCGCAACACATACTTGTAACACAGTCATTTTATGGACTTTCATCACCAAATTTTCAACATACACATTTTAGGACCCCTGCTTATGAACGGTGTCACTGTCATTTTCTCAAACTGTCCTGAAAACTGATTTCGCACAGCAACCGCGCTATTCTGCACCAGAAGTGCAAAAACACATTTTGGCCAGGATATGTAAAATGACAGCTGCACTGTTTATAACGAGGTGTGGAAAAATGCCAATGTTGAAAATCTGGAGTGAAAATATTACAAATTCATGAAGTTAAGAGTGTGCGTTGAAACTGCGCAATGCACGCTCACAAAACACTCATTTTTTTATTTTGTTCACCAAATTTTCAGCATAGGCTTTTTGAGAGCCCGCCTCATGAACAGTGGCACTGTCATTTCATTAATCAGTCCTGGAAGGTGATTCCGTGCAGTGACCGCGAAATCACCTTTCCGGACTGAATAACGCAATGACAGTGACTGAATTCATGAAGAGGGGCCCCAAAAACCCCATGTTGAAAATTTGGTGCAAAAATTCCAAAAATGCCCGCAACATGCACCAAAGTTGAAAAAAACCCTATTTAGAAACATAGACTTGACGGCAGAGAACGACCGCTTGGCCTACCTAGTCTGATCATTTTCCTACCTATAGGATAAGCTGCAGATCCTAGTTAACCAATAGCCTATTTCTTTCTACCCCCCACAAGAATTGCCTTATGTCTGTCCCATGCATTCTTGAATTCTCCCACAGTTTTAGACCCCACAACCTCCTCAGGAAGACTGTTCCATGCGTCCACCCTCTCTGTGAAAAAATACTTCCTTGCTTTGCCGCTGAGCCGTCCCCCCCATCTTCAAATTGTGTCCCCTTGTTCTTGCGTATCTCTTTTTGTGAAAGATACTACCCTCTTGGACTTTGTTGATTCCACTGAGGTACTTAAAAGTTTCTATCATGTCCCCTTTCACCCTCCTTTCCTCAAGAGTATACATATTAAGCTCCTTTAGTCTCTCCTCGTATGGCTTCTCTTGCAGACCCTGCACCATTTTAATTGCCCTCCTCTGGGACTGCCTCCATCCTGTCTATGTCCTCGCAGAGATGGGGTCTCCAGAACTGGATGCAGTAGTCCAGATGGGGTCTCACCAACTGTTTGTACAGAGGGATAACGACTTCCTGTTTTCTGCAGGCGCTGCTTCTCCCTATACATCCCAGTATCCCCCCAGCCCTCCCTACTGCCTTCTCAGTTGTCACCAGAGCCCTGAGATACTATTATGTTTAATTTGTGGTCTATAAATGTCTTCAGAACCCTTCAATCCCAGTACAGCTTTCTAGGTAGACTTTTGGTGTATTTTATATGTTTTAGCTTTTTTGTTCTGCCATCTGCAAGTACCTACTCCAGACTGTTGAATATCTGTGGTGTTTTACATTTTAGTATATGAGACAGCAATGATTATAACTGGTGAGCAGGGGTGGTACAACAATTGTGTTTCAAGCTTACCATGATACTTTTTACTGATGATGCCTATCTCCATGTTTGTACATCACAATAACTGTATATGATGATTTGGGATAATGTATGAAAAGTCAGTTTTTCAGTCTACTGCTCTGTTTTCCCCAAAAAAATTCAGGAACGAGGGTCTCTCCCCCAAAATCCAAACAAGACGCCATACTATGGCAATAATATTAGAACCCTGATCATTTTTTCCAAGTTTTTCATGCAATGATCATTTTCACATTATGACACTCCTATTGGGGAGTTCCTAAGTCGGAACCATCAGATAAGAAACTACTTAGAAACTCAGTAAGTACAAGCAAGGCCACTGATTCTGGGTTTTACTGGAAAATCCAGTAAAATTCCAGAATTTGGACTGCCTGTCCACTGGTAAAAAAACAATGAATGTCATGGAATTTGGCATTTAATACCAAATCGGTAAATCTATAGAACCTGTAGTTTTATTTTTTTTTGTACTTACTGTACTATTTTCAGTTTGATTCATGTCATGCTGTGTATATTAAGCCTTCTTGTATTCTAAAACTAGTCATAACCCATGAACCAAGTATGGCAGAATACATAAACGCCCCCTTGGATATAACACACTACAAAGTCAAATACCCTCATTGGTCCAGCCCCCTCCCCGGCCTGGTCTCCTCCACTGCCACTATCTGGGCTTGCACTACCACCCGACAGGACATTAGCCACGTGGAAGACCATGTCATGGTCTCCTTGTCTCCAGGCACCTCCCTCACATTGGTACTCGGGGTGAGGGGTGATTACAACTGTATGCAAATGTAAATGAAATTCCTGATAGATTGTAATAGTTGTTTACTCTCGTTCTGTATCACGTAGACTTGGTTAAAACTTAATAAAAATGAAATTAACAAAAAAAGCCTTATTTTATTCTGATCATTTATGTGCATGCCAATGAATTACAGTAGAACCCAGCAAAATCTGGAAATTAGACTAACAATCACCAGGGCAATTCACAGAATTTCAAGTCCTGAAAACAGAATTTCATTATTTTAATCACCCTAGATAGGTGGTTTTGATTATAAGGGCTGCAGATGACTGTGGTTTACTAGGCAATAAACTTTAACAATTTATATTGTTATTTCAATACTTAGCCCAAACCATTCAGAACCTAGAAACAAATCTATCTGTAAACTGGTTGTCATTCTCTGGGCCAATGTCTTATTAGCCCAACATTATGTGATGGTAACCAGCTAAATCAAGACTGACCTGAAGGACCACTAATTGTCATGTTGGAAAACTTGTGTATGGGAATGGATAGCCTAGCATATACACAGGTATTTCCTGGACTGAAAGGCTACCAGTTCATCGCTTGTAACATAACTGGTGAAACTATTCAACGTTCACTGCATGGGGCTAAAATTGGCACCGGCCTTTTGGACAAATAATGTTAGGTTTTCTGTGAGGCCAGTAAAATTTACTTTTAACTAGCCCAGCTGGCTAAACTGAAGGAGGTAACATTTCAATAAGGACACCTGGTGGCACAGTGGAATGTTTGCTGGGCCGGTGGATTTCCCAGCCAGTCGCCCAGCTGGCTAGTGACTGCACAACTTAATTTCAAGCACTACATTGCAAAACTTGACCCACGGAATATGAAACTACCAAATATGACTACAACTTAATTAACAAAAAAAAAACACTTTCTACTGCAACATAAACTCTGAAGCTAAATAAGTCTGAAACACAAGTATCACTAGAAGCACTCTCCAAGAAAAAAAAACACAAACTCTGCATGATACTATTCATTTTATTTGCTCTAGAAACAACTGTTACTATTGTTTCTTGCAAGACTGGCCCACCGCATGAATAATAGCCTGCAGAATCAGAGTTGCAAATCAGTCTGAATTTAATCAAACCCAGAACTGCTAGTCTTTACTAGCAACATATGTATTGCTGTTAGAATCCACTTGATCACTATACTTTCAAAGACTGATTTGCTCAACACACACCAACCAAGTGAGATTGCACTTTGTATATTTCATCCAAACATTTGGTTTAACAAACAAAAACACAATAGAAATCGAATTAATAGAAAAGAATGGACCTACATGCATGCCACATACTCCTGAATATGTAATTTCAGACTCAGCCCATGCCCGGGCAGCCTAAACTCCCCCCACAAACAACAAATAAATAAACTCCCACTTTAGCTCAGATGAGAAGGCACTCTCACTCACTCGCTCACCTTTAGATCCTGGTCCTTCCCCTGCCTCATCATTTAACAAGAGCAAAAGTCAAAGCAGAATAAAAATATCCCATGTAGGTTGTGTCATTTACCATGAAAGCTGAAGGGGCGAGCCTCCCTTTCTTGTTTATGCCATTATACAGCTTACCGGCATTTCTTCAGTTCGCAGTCGGCTTTGAAGAGTGCAGATATGTTCCCAGTCCACCAAAGATCGTTGCACCAGACTCCGGAGGTAAGTATGAGGTGTGGGGGGGGGTGGGGAGGCAGGGTGTGCAGAGGGTGGGTGCAGGTTGAGGGAGGGAGCAGGACAGACCATGAGGGACATTTTTTTCTTTTACAAGTTTAAAAAAAAGACATTGTGGGATGGTTTTTATTTTACAGGGGCATTTGGCATGCTGGGATGGGCTCCCAGCGTGCCACCTGAGTGTTTTTGGGGGGCTAGCCAGTGGGGGATTGGGCACCCCCACTGGCACATACTGAAGGGGGGGCTAGAGATGAAGGGGATTGGGCACCCCCCTCGTCACACAACAAATTGGGTGGGGCTTTATGCTGATGGGGAGTGGGCTCCCCCATTGGCATATGCACTGGGTCAGGGCATGCCGACAGGGGGATTGGACACCCCCAAAGTTGGCATTGTGGCAGGTGGTGGTGGCAGTCACTGCTGCCATGTTTGCTACAATGCTTCACCAGGAAAGGCACGTCGTGAGGTGCCACTGCATGACGAGCTTGGCTCTCATTGCAGTGGACCTTTCCTTAGAAGTGCTCACCATATTATGTATTCCTGGTGTGACGCCTGCATACTGGCTGATTGGGGAATGAGGGTCTCACCTACTGATGCTTGTCCTGCATTCACCCAACAGTGACCGCATCTCCAAATCTGCTACTAGTGCAATATGTTGGCCGAGCAAGCTTAAGCCAACATAAAAAGAGACAGCAGGTGGGTTTGTAAAGAAACAATTGACTAGTTGTGTTTTATGTATCTTTTTTCAATTTCTTTAAGAGCACTGCCACCTCTTTGTTACCCTCCCACCAATCCATTGGTCAGGGGTCCCAGTCATAGTTCCGGTGCCACAGTGTTAATGCAGCTGAATGCTCCCATGTGTTACCTGCTATGATCTTCATGGTATCCATAGTCCAACTTAGATGATGAGTGTGCAGTTCAGTGAACAAGCTGAAGAAGGCTCATAATCTTGATGTAACATATCAAGAATGAAGCACAGAGCACTGGAGACAAGAAAACATTGTGGGAGGGAGGAACTGTTGTGTGTATGTATTAAAACATTGCATTAGTTAGGAACAAAGGCCTCCTCCAAGAGACTTAGAGCCATATGCATTTTCCTAACATGTCATATGTACGTGGTGTGTACAGTGGTGCCCAGCATCAGGTTCTGTCATGACTTAAAAATATCCTGATGCTACTGCCGTGATGTCCTCATCTTAACTAGTTGTAATACTTGGTGTCACTATTTTTAAATGCTATGAACACACATCACTGTCTGCAGAGTTGTTAAAGAGTCAGTGGGTGACATTGTATGGAAACAATGCTGCAAATGTGTATGCCTTGACAAGCCACTTAGCCTGAGGTCTCTAGTAGTCAGCTGGCAAACTGCAAGAAAACAGGCAAGTGTAAAGTGATGACTTTGACTACTATCAATGGTTCTTCACTCACGATATTGCCCACCATTGCCAGATATGAGGGAACCTGACACGGGGCACCACTGTACTTATCCCTACAATGATTTGCAACAAAAGATCCACAGGGCCACTGTGGCATTATCAACCCAGTCAATTTTGTAAAGCCTCTCTGAGCTATTCCTGCTCCTCCCATAGAGCTTTATGGCACATCATTACAGGGGTATTCAGTTGGGAGGGCTATGATCTGTGGCATTTACAATGCCACTTCCATGTTGCAAGCAGCACCTAGGGGACGTGTACCATACTGTGAGGGGAAGGGAGCTCTGTAGTAATGGCTATGTACTTCTGCGTCATGGCATATTCTTGTGTTAAGAGTGTCCTTACCATCAGCTGTCAATCTATGCCCAGCCCTCCTCCATGCCATGGTTGGCAATGAGGAATAGGTCAGTGATAGAGAGGATTTGTTTTGGAATAATAATGTACTTTTAGTAAAGGGATTCAGCCTTCCTGAGTGCAGGCTGTCATATCTCATGATTCTCCATTGCTGTGGAGCAGAGGATGTACTTTGTAGCCAGACTATGATCCCAGTCAGAACTTCAATGGACATCAAAAGCTTTCCACTGGTCCACCTTGTCCACCTTTACCCTCATCATGGAGCTCCACACATGCATACATGATGGTTATGAACAGAGACTGCCACCAGCTTGTTACATGCATGGAATGGCTTCCACTGTGCAAAGTTAATTGGCCAGCATTGCTTGAGGTTCCAGCAATGAATATGGCTTTAAATATACCGTGGTAGGAAAGTCCTCAGTTTGAGTCATGAAGTTCTGCATAACTATATAAGCCATGAGAAGAGTCCACCTAATCTCTCTTGGTTTTGTCCTTCTAGTACAGTTGTCAGCAGCACAATGCTCTGTCACCTGTGTAGAAAAAGTACATTGGTAATGTAACGTGGGTTTTCAACAGAGCTCTCAGCAGTTTCTTTTGTGAAGCCACTTTTTTTATCATGTGTAAAATTGGAAACGTATTATTAGGGCCTACCTGCAGAACATAACAGGAAGAAACATAGCCAATTTGTCAAACACTTTTACATACTGATTTGATGTTGTGGGTGCTAAACAAAAGTCTCTGACATTCTTTTCATGGTTGTACAATATAGCAGATACTTTAAAACTATAAATCAGACTGACATATAACAGCAGTGAACGAACCATTGCTCACTGAGCGTAATTAAACCACGCTTTTGAGTAAGAGAAGACAGTTACATAAACATGCTGTTTTCTTCCCTTTGAAAATCCATTATAAACTGTATCATTTTTTGAAAGATAGGAATGCAGGTCTTCTCTTGTCTACTTACTCCTAGTGGGGAATCACTTAGGTCAAGAACAGAGATTGAAATAGAGCTCCCTAGAACTATAAACAGGAAATTAACATTGGTTAAAGAATACCAACAACCAAGTAAGAAGGATGATGACTAAATGTCCTCCTCAACAGAGCTCAGCATACTTTAAATGGCCCTGGTGAGATTTTGGCAAAACACAGATTTTTGCAGTTGCAATTAACACAAGAATATGCCATGACACAGAAGTGTCAGTGGCTCAGTAGATAGCACACTCACCTCTGAGGCTAGGAGATCAGTTGGCTCTAGGTTCAGTTCCCACATCTAGCGCTTGGGTTAATATCCCAGTACTGACAATGTAGTGCAGCATGAGAGGGGTGCTGCACTTCTGAGGTGCTGTCTTTCGGATGAAATGTTAAACTGATGTCCCATCTGCCTGGATTGGTGGTAGTTCAGGTGGATGTTAAAGATCCCATGGCACTTATTGAAAAGAGTAGGGGAAGTTTTTATTATAATAACATCAAAAATATAAAGAATACAAAAATAATAACAAGTCACACAAAAACATAATACATATCAGGAAAATAAAGAGTTATCAGTCAAAGCTCAACAATCAATATTACATACAACATATACATAACCCTTCACCCACACATATCCAAATTAAAGAAAACCCCTCTTTCCTCCCCCTTTAAAAAAAAAACAAACGTTAAAAGCATACTTTTTGAGCCATTTTTTTCCAGGACTTGCAGGATTTTGTTCTTCAAATCACAGATTTGCATGGGGAGGGGTGAGAAAGCAGGGAGGCACGAGTTCCACAATTAGTACTCTTGTCTTCAGCTTTGTGAATTTCTGCAAACTCTACCTTCTGATTTCCTTGTTCAGATTTAATGGAACTTGCAAAGGTTAACCCTACAAATGACAACCAATCTTACTTCTTAACAATCAGCTGGAACATACTTTATTCTTATTACTTCCTGTTCTCCCGTTGTCTTGAAAATACATTTACTTCTTGGGAAAAATGTGTTTGCTGGTTCATGGTAGGCTAAGACTCAGGAAATGCCCAAGTCCAAGGGCTTTATTACCTTAGGAGCTTTCACAGTCACACAGCATGATGTTTAACAGGCAGGCAAAAAAAAATGCTGTGCTGGCTCCATGTTCCACGCTGCAGATCAAATGATTAGGTTGGCGAGATCACGTGATGGGTCTGGCTTGCTAGCTGCTAATCCTTGAGCTACTGCTTTTTCCCTTCGTAAATCCGTCTCAGTCAACTTTTATTGGGTCAGCTTTGGAGTATCTGCCTATTTGATACTGTTCCTGCCTACTTGGGAGGACCATCCAGCCGTTTTTCTGGTATCTCAGCTGGCTAAATTTACCGCGATGGAAGCAGAAATGAAAACGGCCCTACCCAGGCATGCACCCCCGGTCACGCCTGACAAGCAGGCCAAGAAAGTTAAATCACATCAACAGTCTTCTGCTAAAGAATTGAGTGCTCTTTCAGCTCCAGTACCTCTGTCAGTGGAACGATTCCTGCAAGAACTGCAGCCGTTTAAAGAAACGCTACAAGACATAGCTACAGACCTTAAAAATATGCGCAATGAGATGGCTGATCTTAAAATGCAAACCGCAGACGCTGAAGCATGCATTCACTCTCTGGAAGCCTGGTGAGACAAGATGGATCCTGAAAAAATCAAGCTTAAACAACAAATAGTAAAACTGGAACTTAAAACAGCGGATTTAGAGGGCCATAACAGAAGAAACAACATCCTAATTTTTGGGCTCCCAGAAGGGGATTGTTTTTGCTCAAAAGCTTCTAAATAAGATTGCAGGCCCCTCTCCACATAACCCCACTTACTTAATCGAAAGAGCACATAGGTCTCTATGCCTGAAACCAGAGGAGTCTGCTCCCCCCGGCCTGATGATTATCCGACTGCTCAACTATCTGGAAAAACAGCACATTCTCTCCAAAACCAGAGAATTGCACACCATTCAATGGGAAGACAAGCGACTGCGTATCACCCAGGACCTGCTGTTAGAAACCCATCAAAAGAGAGCTGCCTTCCACCCCACAGTCAGTAAGCTGATCGCGGCCAGTATTAACTTTCGTATGACCTACCTAGCTCATCTACAAGTGCTGGTAGATGGATCATGGCTCTCCTTTGAGTCCGCTGCTCAAGCTCAGGCAGAATTGGAAAAGAAGCTTCCCTCACTGTTTAAATCCCCATGATCTGATTTATTTTGCTGGAAGCCCTGAGTTTTACTGCCCAATGATTTAAGTAGCCTACTTTGGATGTGGCCTGTCTGTATGGGACCTGCAGGACGAGAAGTGGCCTCTGTCTTCAGTCTGGTGATAATGAATCTTAGATGGCATGACCCGCGGCCTGTGGATTTAGGGAACTTGCGCTTGCTATATTATTGATCCTGAGGACCATATTTCTCCAACTTGCTGTTTCCCTATGGACTGTTTTCTGAGCGGCGTGAGTCCACTAATGTTATTGTTCCCCCGGGAAATACTTACCTCCCTGTCGGGTCATATGGGAATATCAGTTAGACTCAGGACACTCTTAAAAAACTATTTTCCTTTTTCCTCTCTCTCTCTTTTTTTAATTTTTAACTCCTGATATACTGGCTAATAAGGTCTGTGCTATAACTAGGGGGCATTTAGTCAGTTCTCTCATTTCTCTTACTCTATGACTCTATGCTCCTCTTTTCAACTTCAAGACACTTTTGTCTCTTCCTACACTAGAGTCTCCTGCTTACAGCTCTATTATCTCTCTAGATATACCTCACAACTCTCTATCTTTTTTTTTAACCTGACCTCAATTCAGAGCTGCTGCAAGGCATCACCTGTGATATTATGCTGGTAACAGGTCGGTTGTTATAATTTCTATACAGATGGCTCTTTCTACAATTGCATCTTCTTTAATTTTTATGATATTGTTGCTATCCACTGCTTGGATTTTTGGAAGGGCAGTGATGGGGGTGGAAGGAATGTATCAATCTAGGGACGGCCAGCCTCATGTACTGGTTATGGGAGGGGGTACCCTAGCTACCTTCTGGTATATGCCTATAGTCCTTATTACTTTTTCTCTCATATTGTGGGCTTTATGGTTGTATTTTCCTGTTGCAAATTCATGTTTATCACATTGCTATATATACGGATTATTCAATGTCCACTATATATGTTTAAGTGTGTTTACAGGGGGTGGTTTCTTTAGGGTACATGGGAGATCTCTACCCATTACTTATATTATATTAATATGTAATTTGTACTGACTCTAATTATGTTAGGCAAAACTTTGTTATACACTGACGCTGTGTTGAAATCTGCACTTATCATGCTCATGGTCTCATTTTCCTGGGGGTCCATGACAAGTACTTTTATTTGTCACTTACACTTACAAGATATACTATCATGCATCATGTATATATGTATATGTTTAATTTGGGGCTCTTTTTTAACTTGCAGTTATACCTAATTTCAGGATTTTGTCTCTCATTATCTGTTCTTTAATACACCAGTACACTTGGAATGTAAGTTGTAAACTTTTCTTACATGTATTAGAGAGAATGCTATACCAGGGTTTTTTTTTTATCACTAGAATGCTTTCTTAGCATACCGAGACATTTTAAAATTCATGTGAGAAGAACTTTCTGGTTGTTGAGAATTCTTGATAACCTTTGCCCTTTTCAGGCTCCTCAGTTAAAAGCATACTGGTGTTAATTTGCTTCACTGACATAATCTTCTGTTATGTTTTAAATGTATATGTTAAACCAATGAGAATTATTTCTGTTTTTTTCAACATAATCTGGTGTTAATAGTATGGGATTTTCAAAATAACTGCCATAAAGCTTCTGAAGGAGGACCGGGTAGGTTCGAAAGCTAGAGCACTTTGTTCTTTTCTGTAACATCCATGTTGGTCCAATAAAAGGTATCAAATCACTTGTTTCTGGATCTGTTGAGAAAAATATATAATTTAGACAAGGTTTGCAGTTGTCAGAAAAATAATCAACAGTCACGTGACATGTTTCAACCAATGAGGTTACAGGATTTTCATAACATGTTATGTTATCAATAACCCATGACGGGGTATAGGGTTATAGGCATTTAGTCCATGCCTTGGGTGCATTGTGTGGCACGAGGCCACAGGCTGAGTGTCCTTGCAGCTCCTGAGGCATGGATTAAATGTCTATAACCCCATACCCTGGAGTGGGCTATTGCACTTATAACATGGGTTATGTGCAAAACATGGGAGAAAGTCACAGAAAATTTTATTCCGCTGGGTTTGTTGGCACCTACCCTCTGGAATTCTCTGCCACATCAGCTTAGGGAGTGTGGGGCGGTGGGGTGTTTTAAGTGGCTCTTAAGATTTTCTTGTGGGGGAAAGCGTATTCTGTATTGTCCTGACTTTATTGTATGCTGATTTTATTTTGATTGTACGGCACTTTGAAACATGAAAGGTGCTATAACAAATACATTTTATTATTATTATTATTATTATTATATTATTTAAATAGCAAGAAATGTACTGTATCCTGCAGCCTTGCAAAATAATCCCTAACAAATAGTGTATATTTCATTGCTGTTATGCACATAGAAATAGAAACATAGAAGTTGATGGCAGACAAGGACCATAATGCCCATCCAGTCTGCCCATGTCTTTTTCTACCTTATGAATGTGCCATCGGCCTTTGCTCTTTCAATGGTCTAGCTATTCAGACTCATCTGTAGTGCTCCCTTATGCCTATCCCATGCCTGTTTAAAGTCCTGCACTGTATTCATATCCATCACTTCCTGAGGTAGGCCATTCCATGCACCCACCACCCTTTCTGTGAAAAAGAACTTCCTCACATTACCCCTTAATCGGACTCCCTCTACTCTCATGCTGCGTCCTCTTGTCCTGCTATTTTTCTTATATTGAAACATGTTAGACTCTTTCACCTTGTTAATGCCCTTAAGGTGTTTGAATGTTTCAATCATATCACCTCTCTCCCTCCTTTGCTCTAGGGAATACATATTGAACTCCGTTAATCTGTCCTCATATGTTTTCTGATGTAGTCCCTTCATCATTTTGGTTGCCCTTCTCTGGACTGCCTCAATTTGGTTAATGTCCTTGTGAAGGTGTGGCCTCCAGTACTGCACGCAGTACTCCAGGTGGGGCCTAACCAGTGTCTTGTAATGAGGGATTATTACCTTCCTCTTACGACTTGTGATACCCCTACTAATACACCTCAACATCCCCCTAGCTTTACCTACTGCTTCAGTAATCTGCTTGGATGATTTCAGGTTATCTGTGATGATAATAATGCCCAAGTCTCTTTCTTCTGTCACAGATACAGCACCAACATGATTTGTGTAATTTTGTGTGCATAATATTGTCTGCTACACTTCCTACATCAGTTAGTATAGGCCTCATACCCCCACACCCAGAGCTCCACATACAGCTTGAAGATGAAAGGGAGCTGTCAGGATTGTACATTTCCATCACAGAGACACACAGACACAGATCTCAGCTGCCGATGACGGAGAAGCACACAATACAGCTGCTGAACAAATGCAGAGACACCAACAATTCTCACACTTGGTATGCCTCTTACAATGACAATTTCACAGGACAATGCTCACTTACAACAGCCTCTCACTCTCTGTCTCTCCCACTGCAGTGTGTGTGTGTGTATGTGTGTGTGTGTGTATCTCTCTCCCCACACAGATAAGCAATAGGTGACTGGGGGTGAGCACTCCCTCTCGCACCACACACTCACAGCAGGACCACTAACAGATTGTTTTTCATGTCAGCAGCTATGATCATGTTCACCTGTCCTGCCTCTCACTCTCTGTCTGTTGACCCACTGTCACTATCTGCTGTTGGTGCTCTTTCTCTCTCTGCCTATAGATGATGGAGTTGAATTTGTTACTGTTTTGTAACACATTTCTGGTGGATGTTGGAAGAGGGTATCAAGTTGAGGAAGGTAGCCCTGAAGCTCATCGATATCTCCCAGTTCTATCCATTGTCAAAACCTGCTCATGCCGCTTATAAGTCTATGGTGACTGTGGCATGTGGGTATCAACTTGGGGAAATTGCTGTCTCCCAACAGACAGAAAGACAATGAGGAAATCCTGATCTTGCTGTCACTGTGTCTGTGTCCCTCACTGAACAATGAGGCCAGGGGTGGTGGTGGTGGTGGGAGGGAATGCAGCAAGGAGCTCAGGTGGCTGTCTCTCTCTCTCCCCTGTCTCTGTCTGGTGTGGGTGGTTGGGGGGCGCCACAATGACCTTCAACTCATTTTTTCCCTCCCCCGTCCCTCTGGCACTGCTGTTCACTGTTTCACTGTCCTGCTGTCTCCCCTGCCATCTCCCTTGCACACAATATGCACGATGTATGGGCAGAATGTTTTACTTTTCATGGGCATTTTTACCCTTTACATGGGTACAGCAGTGACAGGCGACCACCCGCTTGTTCGATGTCTGTTCCAATCTGCAAGAAATCACAGCACTGAATCTCTCTCTTGCTTAGGTATATTTTAAATGGCTGCTTGTCACTGCTGAATTTTCCCCACACGTAACGAGTCCTGCTCTGCCCAGGGATCCTGCTATGGATTAAATAGTGAATTTAGACCAAGGTCAGGTGATGCTGTTTGGCTAACAAGCTTTTTCCCTTTTGTGAACCCATGTTATAAAAACTGATATATAAAAAACAATATTGACACAAAAACATATACTTCTAGGGATGTGGATATGTTGTTCTATCAACACTATCTGGCATTGTGCTAACCCCTTTAAATCTTGCAGGAAAGTCTTCAGTGTAACCCTCAGCTCCACCCCATGGTGCCAGATCTTAATTTCCAATTGAAGAAGCAGGTTCCCTCCTTACAGCTCCCGTGTTGAGTAGGCCCTGGCACTCAAATCATGCTGCACTCCTATCAAGCTGCTCCTATTGTCAATTATGTACTTTCTATACGTTGTATTATTGTTAATTGGTGTATCTTCTTTTCCTCACATGTTTTATTATTTCATGTAATATGCTGTTCCACCTTTGTGTTACCTTGTATGTATTCCACATGTTGTGCTCTCCCGGGTCGTTCCTGAAAATAGGCATAATACTTGTCTAGTGTACTTACCCAATAAACAAAAGCTAAATAAATAAATAATAAATAATAAACAAATCTTTGGATTTACTTCCAAAACTTAAACTCATTAGAGTTTTCTCTTCAACCTGATCTTCAATCGTGACTGCAATGAAGGACCAATCCTTGAACGGATTTCACCAGTGCCCCTGTGGTCAGAAGATGTTGCATACTGACCCCCACGCCACATACGTGTACTGCCTGTGCCACAAGAACAATTCCCAGGCTTGTGATATTTGCTGGTCATTTCATGTGTTGGTCATTAAGGATTGCCTTGCCCACCTAAAGTTGGATTGGCCAGAGAAATGTCATCCACCGGTTAAATCCAAGATGCTCATTGGGTAGTCTCTGTGGCTGTGAGGTCCACCCAGCAGTTGAAGCAACTCAAGACCTTTGAGGAGGAGGCAACTCAGGCTACCGCACTGTCCTCTTCTGCATTGGCTTTTGTTCTGCTCAGGTTGGGCTCCACTTATTCGGGCTCCTTCAAGGAGCTGTGCCAGTGTCTCCTGACTAAGGGAGAGAGCCCTTCAGGTTCACACAGATTCTGCTCCTGCAAGAAGTAGTCAATGAGATAAAAGGAGAAAACTCACTGTCGACATTCTTGGGACTGGGAACATTCTCTGCCTCAGGAATCTCAAGTTTTGTCTACAGTTGAAACCATGGCCTTGGCCACTGGCTTCATGGAGTCTTCATCTGGCCAGCTGGTTGAGATGCTGGCCGACAATGTGGCTATTTTTCTTCCTGACTGTTAGTTAAGATTAATTCATTAATCTTGTCCTTTGTCAAGTCAAATCCCCTCGCAGCATCTTTCATGCTACAAACTGTAAAACGCTCTTCTTGAGCGAGACCATCTACACCATGTAACAGGGGAGGTATGATATTATATTTCATACTGTCATGAACCTATATCATTTGTGCTTGAATACTGGCTATAACAGCCCTATTCCAAACTGACATAAGAGAACCAAATAGTCCAGAGGCTATACCTGCTTCTGTTCTAAAATGCTTGGTG
Organism: Neoceratodus forsteri; assembly: GCA_016271365.2. NCBI lineage: Eukaryota > Metazoa > Chordata > Ceratodontiformes > Ceratodontidae > Neoceratodus > Neoceratodus forsteri. The sequence goes on from JADMNL010000023.1 coordinate 481,742,629, forward strand.
CATTTGGGTTTCTTGCTTTTGTTATCAGTATTAACAGGTTTAGGGTTTGAAAATCCTCTATGTGGAGTACTATCAGCCCCAGTACAGGGGTCATTATTTCATACCTGGTATGCTGCCAAGGTGTCCAATAACATAATTTGAAAGAAATGAGTAATGTTTGTTGTGGAACATATGCCAAATTCTTCTAAATTCCAATGGGTAAGATTCAAAATCACTGGAATGTGCATGAACTGCACATTATTAATGAGGGCACCCGTCTGGGAAGTGCCAGCTAGACCAGTGGGTAGGCCAGGGTTCTGTTTTGGGCACTCAATATCAGGTGTTTCAAATTCCAGGGCATCATAGGATAAAACCTTAAGGACAATGGACTTTGTTGCCATATAATTCTGAATGCAATATTCCTGTTGATCAACAAGTTGTAAACAAGAGTCCAGATCAATCCTAGCTGTTAGGTTGTATACTCCAGAATTTGTGGGGTGCATCTTTTGTATAGATAAGGTACCATCAGGGTAAATTGTGACATTAGGCCAGCCTTGGAAAGTGTCTTTGTTAAGGTGGCCGACTGGAATTAGATTTTTATTATGAACTGCATACTATGCAATTTCAAGACTGAAGAGACAGAGAACAGAGAACAGACAGAACACCAAGAGGAAGGAGCTACTGGTATAACTAAAACTTCTCTACTGGGACTAAGAACTAGAAATCTTGTACTGGGACCTTCAATTTAGGGTAAGAAAATAGTTAGTGTGTTTGTCAGAGGTAATTGAAGTAAATTGTTTTCTGTTATCTGTGTTATCTGTGTACGTATCTAGGTGCTTGTCACAGGTGTCAGAAGGGAATTGTTATCTGTGAAATTAACTAAGTGTAGAAAAATTTGCAAAGTAGGTGGAGTGGCTCAGCTAGAAGGAGCCAGGTTAAAACCAGATTTAAGCACTGCCCTAGATAGCGTCTGCCAGAGAACAGACAGAACACCAGGAGGAAGGAGCTACTGGTATAACTAAAACTTCTCTACTGGGACTACTACTGCCCTCCTTCCCTCCCCTCCACCCCCACTCTAAACCAGTTCTACTTTTATATGCACAGGATTTAACTGACAACAGGAACTTCCTGTTTGGGAGCAGGAAGTGAGTGATCACAGAGCCACCAAAGACTCACCATCCTAGAAGGGCAAGAGTAGCTCTCCATCCCCCCTAGCTGCTGGAGGTCTGACTCTGAGCAAGTAAGGAGCCTGCTGAGAAATATAGGAACTTCTTGTCTTAGAACAGGAAGTTCAGGAACTAAAAGGGCACAGAGGCAGTAAGTAAGCAGGGGAAGAAAAAAAAAGAAAATAAACAGAGGAAAGAGTAAGTATTCCAAACTACAGTTAGGGGGCAAGAAAAAAAGACATGATGGGAGTGGTGCAGTGCAGTGCAGTGGCAGTGGAGCAGCAGTCTTCCGGAAGACGTTCTGGAGGATGCAGTGTTGTCCCATCTGCAGGCACCTCTCTGGGCTGAGGGAGGAGGTTGCTTATCTCCAGGCTGAGTTGGCCAGAATTTGTTGGTCCTCATCTCCCACCCAGGGACCACCAGAATCACTGCCATTGCCTCAGAAGTTGCCAAGAAAGAGGACCGGTTGGACCACAGTGAGCTCAGGAAGGGTAAGGGTGGTGGAACAGAGGTGCATCCCTCCAGTTGTACCTCTCCACAGTTTCTATGTCATTCTGGAAAACTGTGGTTCCTCTATGGAGGTACCCACAGTGGAGACCAAGGAGGATGCTGGAAACCTCCACAAAGGAGACCCAAAGGAGGGTGGCATGGGACCCCACAGGGGAAGGAAACAACTCCTGGTGGGAGACTCAGAAAGAACTGGAAGGGGACAGGATCATTTGTGTTCCAGGACAGTAGCTGCTGCTGTTGTTTTCACAGGGTTCTTGTGGATTTTACTTGGTAGGTTAGTTCTTTTCCTTCTTACTTCTAAGGGGCTAGCAGGGTATTGTTTTGGGAGCTGCTGGATGTTTGAAAACTGATTTGGTGGCTGTAAAGTGGGGCTCATTTTGTGGATGTTTCACTGTGTAACAGGCTGCACTGGTAGAGGCCTATTTCTTCTGATTTAAAACCTATTTGGTGGGATTTGCTTGGGCCTGGTTCTTTGGCTGCTGAGCTTGGAGGGAGACACAGGGCTGATACACTCTCTCGAGTCAGGTGTTCGCCCAAGACCCGCCTCCCCACCCCAGAAGTCTGCGAATTTATAGGGGAACACCTGCCCTGCAATTGAGGAAAAGGCTGCAGGTGCAGCCCATGTAGTTCTAGCCACTGGGGTTGGATTTAAAGGCTGGAGAGAGCAGCTTAGGAGTTATTCATTTCCTTATAAGTTTAATGTGTTGTACTGCACCTAGTAACAGGGTTACTGGTGTACAGGACTGTCTCTAAGATTAGTGGGTGACCTGATTAGGCAGTAGGGTGTATCTTGGACTAGAAACTGGTGGTTCACCCAGGAAACCTATTTGGAAGGGGATGGAACCACACGTCATTAGGGCCGCATCTTCGGAGGGTGGTGGGGTCAGGGTGTGGAGCAGCCATGATACTGGACTGGGCTTGGAAGTTCAGTGGTTGCCCAGTGTGCACCAGCACAGCTTAGGGAGGAGGTTATGGGGATTAGGAGGAAAGCTGGGGAAGGGGTATGGTTGTGGGAAGGGGGCTGGGAATCTCCCACGGGCTTGCACCAAGCACTGGGGGTGGGGGGCAGGGAAAGGAGTGCAGAGAATACCAGGGTCACATAGGACCCTGGCAGAGGGGGTCCAAAAGGACACTACCAAGGAAGCAGGCAGTAACTGGGGACCCTCACAAAGGAGGGACGGAGGGACAACTATCTCAGGGAAGTAGGCAGATGGCCAGGGCTGGACAGAAGGAAGCAAGGCGGGAGGTGGATCAGACCTTACCATCAATAACTGCTTCAATTCTCTTCTTCTGCTCGAGGATGAGGGGTGATGTAGCTACGACAGGGTGGTTAGAGATGGAAAGGGAGTGGGAGGCAGGAGGCAGGGCCAGATGCAGGAAGAACAGGGGGACCTGGAATGCAGGAGAATGGGGAAGCAGTGAATCAGAGCAGGAGGGCAGGGGAAGAGGGAGAAAGCACAAGGAGAAGGACCAGTTGGGAGGAAAGGTAAAGGAGAAGGACCAGAGGTACAAGGAGGATTCAGTAAAGGGAGCTGAGGGTTTAGGCCAGGGGAGTACGATGAGCAAGGAGGAACTAAATGGAGACAGGGAGGAAGGGAGGATGAGCCAGGCTAGTTTAGCAGATGGGAGAGAAGGACCAGTTGCAAGCAGTGAGGGAGGAATTAGCAAGGTACAGAAGGATACTCAGGAGGAGGAGAGGCATAGGATTGGAGGGGAGGGGGTGGTCATGGTAAATAAGGAGGTGGCATGTGGCACCCAGATAGGGGAGGAACAAGAGCCGGGTGGGTGGAGGGCCAGTAGAAAGGATGAGGGACATGGAAGGGGAGAATGGAGGAAAAGGAGGGTCAGAGTGCTCCTGCTGGGGATTCTAGGATCAGGGTATCAAATGGGATAGGGAGGGAGAAATCTGGCCAGTTAGAACAAGATGCTTCCCTTGACTAACAGTGCACAGGGCTAAGCACGAGGTATATCAGCTGAGCAAGGATCAGGAGGTTCCCAGACATACTGGTCCACCTGGGTACAAATGACATTGATGGAAATAGCGAGCTAGAGATACAGGCAAGATTCAGGAGCTCGCCAGGGTCTGTCATGACATAGGATGCACAGTTTCCTCTCAGAAATCCTGCCAGTGCCAAGGGCTAGTGAGAACATAAAGGAAGATTAGGGAGATAAATCGGTGGCCCAGGGGTGGTGTGAGGCCAGGGGGTATGGGTTGATGGGGATTGGGGAGACCTGGGAGGAATGAGCTGTATGCTAGAGATAGACTACATCTCAATTTGAGGAGGGAATCTTAAGTTGAAAATAGAGGGGTTCATTGGTGAAAAGTGGGTTTAAACTTGTGAAGGGGTGGGATGGAGAAAAGGCTGTCAAGGGGTGCAGATAAAGGAGGGACTTTGTCTCACCCTGGGGACCAGGAGGATTGCAGAAAAGGCCGACTGGCAAGTGCAGACCAGGGAAAACAGAATCCTGGGAACACAAGCAGGGAAATGGAACTATAGGGAAAGGGTGGAAGGTAGTCTCGTAAATGCCAGGAGCTTGGGCACAAAATGCCTGAGCTCCAGGTAATGCTAACTGAGGGAGCAGTGGATGTGGCGGCAGTCACTGAGACTTGGGCCACTGCAGGACATGACTGGGACCTGAACCTGGAGGGTTACACTATGTTCAGGGAAGGACAGGGGAGGGAAGGGAGGAGGGCAATGATAGTCAAAACTGCATTGGCATAGGGGGAGTAGAGGAGGCAGAGGGAACCGTGGAGGCACTTTGGTACCTGATAACAAGGGGGCAAGAGAGAAAATCGGAGTGGTGTATAGACCCCTGCCTCTGGCGGAGGAGCTGGAGGACAGTCTGGTGGCAGATGTTGGGAGGCACTGCAGACTGGGCAGAGGAACGTGGTGGTGTTGGGGGACTTGAACATGCCAGGAACAGATTGGGAGACTATGACATCCTCTCGTGACCAGGGAACAGAGGTTGTTGGATGTCTTTCAAGACGCTGCCTCAACTCAGCAGGTGAGGGAACCGACCAGGGAGGCATGGGTACTGGATGTGGTCCTGGCAGACAGTGACCAGATTGGGGGCCTGGAGGTAAGGGACCCATTGGCGGGAGTGACCATGCTACGGTCTGGTTCTGCCTGGACCTAGGAGGGGTGAGAGGCTGCACAAAGACGGAAGTAACCCACTTCAGGGGGTGGATTTTAAGAAATGGGAAGGATCCTTAAGGAGCATTTGGATGGGACTGGGTCAGACATGGACTCTGATAGTAGGTGGAAATCATCAGGAGAGGGGTGCAGGATGCTACCAGCACCTGTGCAAGAGTAAGACAAAATGCGGTGAGGGCTCAAAAACCCTGTTGGTGGACCAGGAGGTCCAGGAGGTAGTGCGAGGAAAGCAGCCTATAAGGCAATTCAAGTGCTCAAGGAGTGAAAGGTTCGAGGGGAGTGTTTAACTGATGGCTAGAAGGACCACTAGAGTTGTGAGAGGTGCTAAGGCAAGGAAGAAGCAGAACCTGGCCAGGGAATTAGGAGAGGTAACAAGGGGTTCTTTAGATACATTGGGGAAAAACAAAGGGTGAAGGGGCAGATTAGCAGGATTAAATCAGGGGAGAGATGGGCACAAGACCCGGGGGAGCAGGCTGAGGTACTAAATGAGTACTTCACCTCAATTTTCACCAAGGAAAATGGGTGTGCTGCATCATACATGGGAGGAGACAGAGATGCTGAGGAGGGGGGGACCCTTACCGATCGGCGGGTCTGGGGAGAGGGGGAGGCATCACTGGCAGGTGGGGGGAGGGCTAAGCAGGGAGAAGAGGTACCGGAAGTGGAAATCACAGCAGAGAGAGTGAGGGAAGCCCTCAGCTCCCTTAAGATGGAGAAAGCACTGGGGCCGGATAAATTACATCCCAGAGTGCTGAAGGAACTTGCGGATGTCCTGGCGAAACCCCTGGCGGAGCTTTTCACCATCTCTCTGAGGACAGGGTGGGTGCCCCAAGACTGGAAGGTGGCGCATATAGTGCCTATCCACAAGGGGGATCAAGGGAGGTGGTAGGAATCCCAGGCCTGTCAGCCTGACATCGGTGGTGGGCAAGGTGATGGAGGGCATTGTCAAGGAGAGGCTAGGGGGACCTGGATAAGTCAGGGTGCCTGGGACGATAGACAGCATGGATTCATCCCGGAAATCGTGTCAGACAAACCTGGTGGAGTTCTATGACTGGGTGACAAGTGCCTTGGACCTGGGAGACCAGTGGACGTCCTCTTTCTAGACTTCAGCAAGGCATTCGACTCTGTTCCTCACGTGGGCCTGTTGGATAAGCTGGGAGAAATGGGGTGGGGACCAGATGATCAGATGGATAGGCAATTGGCTCCAGGACCAGACCCAGAGGGTCGTTGGTGGGATAGTCTCATCCCCAAGGAGGGTCATTAGTAGGGTCCCACAGGATCAGTCCTTGGGCCCCTTCTGTTCAATGCCTATGTATCTGACATAAGGACAGGAATCAGGAGTGAGATGAGTCTCTTTGCTGATGACTCAAACTGGGGGCGGTGGTGGATGGGGAGGAGGGGAGGGTGGCCCTACAGGGGGACCTGGAGGCTCTGGAAAGATGGTCTAGAAAGTGGAAGCTGAGGTTCAATGCAGGGAAATGCAAGGTGCTCCACCTGGGGGCCAGAAACCCAGGCCAAGTGTACACCCTGGGGAATGCTACAAGTCTCGATGGCTGAGAGGGACCTGGGGGTGGTGGTGGATGTCAAGATGAACAACTCTGAGACTTGTAGGAGGGCAGCAGCCAAGGCCAACAGGATGCTGGGATGCATCGCTAGGGGGATCACCTCCAGAAGGAGGGAAGTGATACTCCCTCTGTATAACTGCTTGGTGAGGCCGCACCTTGAGTACTGCATGCAGTTTTGGAGGCCACACTTAAAGAGGGACATTAACCTCCTGGAGAGGGTCCAGAGTAGGGCAACCAAAATGATTTGGGGCTTGGGGGACAGGACCTATGAGGAGAGGCTCGAAGAGCTAAATATGTACACATTGGAAGAGAGAAGGGACCGGGGGGACATGATAGAGGTCTTCAGGTACATGAAGAGGGTAAATAGGGGAGGAACAGTCAGGGCACTTCGAAGGAAGGAGGAGGGGGCCACTAGAGGGCATGGGTGGAAGCTGGAGTGGGGAAGATTCAGGGGAGAAAGGAGGAGGTGCTACTTCACTGAGAGGGTGGTGGAGCCATGGAATGCACTGCCTAGGGGGCTGGTGGAGACAGAGACAGTGGAGGGGTTCAAGAGGGAATGGGGCAGGTACAGGGGAAGGGTTCTGGAAGCAAAATCCAATGCAGCAAGAATATCCGGAACTGGGAAGGGAGAAGCCAGAGAAGGTGAGGGGGACAGCAAGGTCAGCACCCAGGGTGGGGGCTGACCAAACGAGCAGACACGAAAGACCATTAGGCCTATTCTGCTGGCATTTTAGTATGTTAGACTCCATTGTTAGGAAGGTAGAACTGGGGAGGAAGGGGAGAGGGAGTTAAGGTGCCTGCCTGGCGCCATGGCTTGGAGGAACAGGGAGCGAATCCTCAGGATCACAGGAGCAGCTGCACAGGGGAGGGAGCTGGATGTCAGTGTCCACCTAGGGACAAATGACCTGGCTAAGAAAGGGATCAGAGCAGTGCAAGAATCATTTGTGGAGATGGGGAGGGGCGTTAGACAAATAGCACACATGGTAACCTTCTCAGAGGTGCTGTCTGTCTATGGCATGGATGGGGCTAGGGTGCTCCATACCATGGGATTCAATATGTGGTTGAAAAACTGGTGCAGAGCTCTGGGATTTGGCTTCATTGGGGACTGGGGGTCCACCTGGATGGATGCAGTCCTACACTGGAGTGATGGTCTGCATCTGTCCAGGAGGGGAACCAGGATCCTAGGTGATAGGTTTAAATACTTCATTGGCAAGCATTTAAACTAGCCAAGGTGGGAGGCACTGGAAAGGAGCAGGGAAATCCTAGCCTCCCCCAAAAAGTCAGGGTACTAAGTGAGGTAGACTCCAACATAGAGATGTCAATAGGGAGAAGTACTGGGGTAAATGGAGAAAGTGACAAATGCAACAAGGACAGGGATAGGGCAAAAAGGGGTAAGGCCTTCAAGAAATGGAGGGTAATGAGTACCAACACCCGTAGTCTGGGCAACAAGCTCCCTGAACTAGTGGCCTTGATGGAAGAGGGATGCCTGGATATCATAGCAGTCACAGAAACATGGTACACAGAGAACCATGACTGGGATGTTAACATACCAGGGTACACAACCTACAGGAGAGACAGGGAGGGCAGAAGAAGGGGGGTAGCTCTCTATGTAAGGGAAGGGATAAAAGCAACTGAACAAAAGAGTAAACAGGGAGGAGAGGAGGCACTGTGGGTCACCTTAGAGACTGGAAATGGCACCACAGTCTGTACAGGGATTGTATACAGACCCCTATGCCAGGGGGAAGGAATGGACAAGGGTATGATAGAAGGCATTCTTAGGATGGCAGAGAAAGGGGATATATTGTTGATGGGGGACCTTAATATGCCAGATGTTAACTGGAGAACCTTTGCTGCAGCCACATCCAAAAGAAGGGCCATTCTTGATGCCCTTCAGGTGGCATGCCTCAGACAGCTAGTTTTGGAACCTACTCGTGAGGGAGCAATCTTAGACCTCATACTCTCAAATGGGGACAGTGAGAGGATCTCAGATCTAGAAGTGGGTAGCCATTTGGGAACAAGTGACCACCAAACAGTCTGGTTCACAATAAACTCAGCTACAGAGTCAAGCCATACAAAAGTGAGGGTTCTGGACTTCAGGAGGGCTGACTTTGGCAAGATGGGAGAGTGCCTTAGAAAAGCACTAGCAAACAGGCTAGAAGGAGGGGTGGAGCAACAATGGGGAAATATCAAAACTGCCATCACAGAGGCAACAAGCCTTTCTGTCAAGTAAATAAACAAATCAAAATGAAAGAAAAAGCCACTATGGTTCTCAAAAGAAGTGGCAGTGAAGGTTAGGGAGAAAAAGACAGTATTTAGGAAGTGTAAGGAAACACAGAAGGGGCCTGATGGAATTCACCCCAGAATTCTAAAAGAATTAAGAGGGGAACTAGTGAAACCACTGACTACTCTTTTTAATAAATCATGGGAGGATGGTGTGGTACCTGAGGACTGGAGGAAGGCGGATGTGAGTCCCCTTCACAAAAGTGGGATCAAGACAGAGGCAGGAAACTACAGACCTGTCAGTTTGACCTCTGTGGTAGGGAAAGTGATGGAGTCACTTCTGAAGGAAAGAATTGTTGAGTACCTTGAGGCCAGTGGGGCACGGGACCCAAGGCAGCATGGGTTCACAGCGGGAAGGTCATGTCAGACGAATCTAATAGATTTCTTTGACTGGGTGACCAAAGTAGTAGACCAGGGAGGGGCTGTGGACATGGCCTACCTAGGCTTTAGCAAGGCATTTGACAGAGTCCCACACAAAAGATTAATAGTCAAATTAACCAGCCTGGGAGTGGGTCCCTGGGTGGTAGCCTGGAAAGCACTGGCTGGACAAGAGGACACAGAAGGTAATTGTAAATGGAGTCCACCAGAAGAAAGAGGGGTTACTAGTGGGCACCTAGGGTTCAGTACTGGGTCCAGTCCTTTTAATGTCTTTATAAGTGACATTGCAGAGGACTGAAGGAAAAGTATGCCTCTTGCAGATGACACAAAGATCTGCAACAGGGTTGATACACAAGGAGGCATGGAAAGGATGAGAAGGGACTTGGCAAGGTTGGAGGAATGGTCAGAAGTATGGCAGCTTGGATTTAATGCAAAGAAGTGCAAAGTAATACACCTGGGAAACAAAAACCCAGGGGAAGATTACACAATAAGGGGGTAGTAACAACAACAAAAATGGAAAGGGACCTGGGGGTAATCATATCAGATGACCTTAAGGTTGTCAAGCAATGTGAGAAGGCGGTAAGGAGTGCTGGAGGGATACTGGGATGTATAGGGAGAGGCATCACCAGCAGAAAACAGGAAGTTGTTATCCCCCTGTACAGACAGTTGGTGAGACCCCATCTGGAGTACTGCATCCAGTTCTGGAGACTCCATCTCCACAAGGACATAGACAGAATGGAGGCAGTTCAGAGGAGTGCAATTAAAATGGTGCAGTCTGCAAGAGAAGCCATACGAGGAGAGGCTAAAGGAGATTAATATGTATACCCTTGAGGAAACAAGGGGGGGGGGGCATGATAGAAACGTTTAAGTACCTCAGTGGAATCAACAAAGTCCAAGAGAGTAGCATCTTTCAGAAAAAGAGATGTGCAAGAACAAGGGGACACAATTTGAAGATAGAGGGGGGACAGCTCAGGGGCTATGTGAGGAAGTATTTTTTTCACAGAGAGGGTGCTGGACGCATGAAACAGCCTTCCTGAGGAGGTTGTGGGGTCTAAAACTGTGGCAGAATTCAAGAATGCATGGGACAGACATAAGGCAATTTTTGTGGGGAGTAGGAAGAAATAGGCTGTTGGTCAAATAGGATCTGCAGCTTATCCTCTAGGTAGGAAATGGGCAGACTAGGTGGGCCAAGCGGTCCTTATCTGCTGTCAAAAGTCTATGTTTCTATGTTTCTATGAATTGATCCAAAGCAATGATCATAACATGCAGTTGGGCCTCACTACCTCCTGGACGTTGACCATGTCTTCAGGGACTTCAATATGCACCCCATGGATAACTTAGATCCCTGGGCTTGTGAGGTATTCTGCCTCAACCAGCTTTTAGGTTTGGAGGTCATTGGTTTCTTTATCTGCATTATGTGTACAATTTAGGCTTGTAAAAGACCAATATTTCTAAAAGAAAACTAAGCTAAAAGCAGGCATCTTTCTCTGGAACCTAAAAGGAAAAGAGAAAAGAGAAAATAAAACATAGTTTGTTCAGTACTATTCTGCTCATTTGGGTGGGGAAAAGTAATTTAATTTCCTTTAAACAGTTTTATTTGATTGACATGTAGCCATTTATCAATGAGTCTCTAATTGTGAGGTATTCTAACTTAGTAGACTGCTGGCCTGAGTTTGTTTACAATGGGATAGGGCTCCCCCATTTCTTAACAAATGGATGTGCAGTTAATGGAAATCTGAGTACCATTACCTGGTCCCCAACTTGCCAGTCTACAGGATGTACAGTTTTGTCAAATTGGATTTTGGCCTGTAGCTGGGCGTTGCCCATGAGTTGTGTAGCAAACAAGTGTATCTTTTGTATATCTTGTTTGAGTTGTTTGACATATTTTTCCACTGACACCCTAGCAGCAGTGGGGGCACCAAGGTCCAGAAGTAAGTGTTCTGGGAGTCTCATGGACTGTCCGGTCATGACTTCAAATGGGGTACACTGTGTACTTGCAGAGGGTGTCCCTCTTATTGCCATACAGAGCAACAGCAATAATGAATCCCATTCTTTGGGGTTTTCCTGAACAAATTTGGATAACATAACTCTGATCTGCCTGTTAGCTCATTCCACCTGTCCTGATGACTGTGGGTGGTAAGAGATATGAAACTTTTTTTTTGCCCCTAACACATCCAGAGTTTCCCATTACTTCAGCTATAAAGCTGGCTCTCTTATCAGAATTTACCTTTAGAGGCAAACCCCACCTGGTAAACAGCTGGTTTATCAAAACCTTTGCAGTTGCTTTAGCTGTGTTGCTGTTAGTTGGGATAGCCTCAACCCATTTGGAGAATAGGTCGGTGATCACTAGGGCAAACTTATTGTTGTTCTTAGTGGTTGGTATAGGCCAATGTAGTCACTCTGGATATTGTTCCAGGGCCTGAAGCCTCTGGGGTAGCAATTTAGCATTTTTCCTAGCTGGTATAGGATTCTTCTGTGTACAGATCAAACAGTTATTGATGTAATATTTTGCATCATTTCTCATGTGTGGCCACCAGACAGAGGATTTCAGTCTGTCTAGGGTTTTATCGACTCCCTGGCATCCACCAGTTGGAGTATCGTGTACTTGGTAGATAAAATCTGTCCTCAGGTGTTCAGGAACTACCCATACTTTTCAGGAGTTTTATGGCAGTGATACCAAATAAGTACGTCATCACTGGATAGGTAGAAGTCATTTTTCACTTTCTTATAGGGGCTTATTTCTGGACGTTTTTCCTCAGTTCCTTTATCAAGGAACCTAAACACTGCCTTTAAGTGAGGATTTTTCTTTGTGTGGACACTAGGTCCATGGGTTCAAAAGAAGCTATGTCCTTGAAAAATGGCAGCAACACATAGTACAGCTGGGACAAAGAGAGTTTTCATTTCCCATATGTCTCTCTTTGAGAACCATCTTTGCCAGTGAATCGACATGGTTGTTGAAAGGAGCATAAGGTTCACTTTTGCAGTGCGCTTTGACCTTATGTATGTATAATTTGTATTTAAACTGTTTGGTTAGTGTTGTGATGTACACAAACACGTCTCTGTATTTCACAGGGATACCATCAGAGGATTAGAAATGTGTTTTTTCCCAAAAGGGTAGAAATTCAGGCAGGAAGGAGCAGACCCATTTCCTGCCTGCAAGCAGCATTCTCAGATTTCAGCACATATAATTCATGTAAAGCAGCATCAAAACCTGTAAAAATTGTTGCAACTAATAACTCTTTAGGATTTACTTTTCTGGTACCATTTTTTAATTCACTATAGTGATCAAAAATAGCCCTGATGGGATCATCTTTGTTTTTTTGCCACAATGGCAAATTCCTTAAACTCACCATGGGCAGTGAGGTATTGTGAGGCTTCCAGCCTCAACTCAGGGCTGATTGATTCAGATATGGCAATATTTAAATTATAACCCTTAGCTAGCTGTGGATCAAGATGTACGTTCCGCACCACAGATCTTGAGAGCACACAGGCAGTTCTTGGCTAATGTGGGCTCCTAAATACAGAAACATAGAAGTTGATGGCAGATAAGAATCACAAAGCCCATCCAGTCTGCCCATTTCTTTTTCTACCTTATGAATGTGCCATCGACCTTTGCTCTGTCAATGTCCTTGCTATTAGTGCTTATGTGTATTGCTCCCTTATGCCTATCCCATGCCTGTTTGAAGCCCTACACTGTATTCATATCCACCACTCCCTGAGGTAGGCCATTTCATGCATCCACCATCCTTTCTGTGAAAAAGAACTTCCTCACATTATCCCTTAATCGGCCTCCCACTAATCTCATGCTGTCCTTTTGTCCTGCTATTTTTCTTATATTGAAACATGTTGGACTATTTCACCTTGTTAATGCCCTTAAGGTGTTTCAATGTTTCGATCATATCACCTCTCTCCCTCCTTTGCTCTAGGGTATACATATTGAGCTCCATTAATCTGTCCTCATATGTTTTCTGATGCAGTTCCTGCACCATTTTGGTTGCCTTTCTCTGGACTGCCTCAATTTGGTTAATGTCCTTGTGAAGGAGTGGCCTCCCGTACTGCACACAGTACTTCAGATAGGGACCTAACCAGTGTCTTGTAAAGAGGCATTATTACCGCCCTCTTAATACTTGTGATACCTCTTCTAATACACCCCATCATCCCCCTACCCCGTATAACTGTTTTAGTGGTCTGCTTGGATGATTTCAGGTCATCTGTGAAGATAATGCCCAAGTCTCTTTCTTCCCTTGTGACTACCAGCAACCCTCCTCCCAGCCTATAGGTGGCTTCATGGTTTCTCTTCCCTATGTGCATGATCTTGCACTTCTTTGCATTAAATCCCAGTTACCACTTTCTGACCATTTTGCCACTTTATCCAGATTTCTTCTCATTCTGCCCACCCCATCTGGATCATCTACTCTGTTGCAGATCTTGGTGTCATCTGCAAACAGACAAACCTTACCCTCCAGTCCATCTGCAATGTTACTGATAAAGATATTGAAGAGGACTGGCCTCAGGACTGATCCCTGAGGTACCCCACGTGTGACTTGTATCTCTTCTGACTGTATACCATTTACCACCACTTTGTGTTTTCTGCCCATCAACCGGTTTGCCACTCAGTTGACCAACTTCTGACCCACCCGAGCCTATTTAGCTTATTAATCAATCTTCTATGTGGAACAGTATTGAAAGTTTTGCTGAAGTCAAGGTAGGCAACATCAACTGCCCCCCCCACTTGGTCCACAACTCTGGTTACCTAGTCAAAGAAATCTATAAGATTAATTTGACAGGACCTTCCTGTTGTAAACCCATGCTGTCTTGGATTATGTGCTCCTATGGATTCCAGGTGATGCACTATCCTTTCCATAAGGAGTGCCTCCATAATCTTGCCCACTACTGAGGTAAGACTGACTTGTCTGTAGTTCCCTGCCTCCTCCCTGCTACCACTCTTGAGGAGCAGGATCTCATGAGCCCTTCTCCAGTCTTCTGGAACCCCTCCTGTGCTCAGAGACTCACTAAACAGTTCTGATAATTTCTCTGATAGTTCCACCCTTAGCTCCTTTAATATCCTGGGATGTATGCCATCAGGTCCCATTGCCTTGTTCACCCTGAGCTTATTGAGGTCTTGTAGGACCCTTTCTTTTGTGAAGGGACTAGTGCACACCTACCTCCCCTCTGTGTCCATGGTGCTGAACTGTGGGCCCTGCCCTACCTTCTCTTCAGTAAATACTGAGCAGAAGTATCTACTTAAGATACATGCTTTTACATGGTCCTCCTCCTCACATACCCCTTATCTCCTTTGATCTTAGCAATACCCCTCTGGACTTTCTCCTTTCACTAATGTATCTATAGAAAGTCTTGTCACCTTCTTTTACTGTTTGTGCTAGTGTTTCCTTGGTTTGGGGCTTTGCCTGCCTTACTGCCTTCCCTGCTTCCCTTAGGGAAGTTTGGTATGCCTCCCTATCTTCATCCTATTGCGTTCCCTTATATTTCTTGAAGGCCAGCCTTTTGGCTCTGACCTTTTCTGCTACTGTTTTTGAACCAAAGTGGTTTCCTCCTTCTTTGCACTTCCTTTCTCTCTAACACAATGGGATGTTGCTCCAAGTATTGCATCCTTAATGCTTGCCCTCTTTGCCTGTACCCCCTCAACTGTGTTTCTTTTTGCCAGGTCTAACTTAACTCTGTTGGCCATCTAATCAAAGTCAGCTCCTCAGAAGTCCCATATTTTGCCTTGGAATGGGATGATTTTGTTGTAGTGGCCAAACTGAACCACACCATGTGATGGTCACTGGCCCCCAGGTGACCTTCTACCTGGAGATCTGTGATCCTTTCCTGTTAGTCAGTACTAGATCTAGGATAGCCCTGTCTCTTGATGGTTGTTGTACCAGTTGTTTGATGCCCTCCCCCTGCAGGGAATCCACTATGTGTCTAGTTCTGGCAGATGTTCCTGCTGGTATTGATCAATCTGTATCTGGCATGTTGAAGTGTCCCATTATTAGAACCTCCCCTTTAGCTGTCATGTTTTGTATATCTTCTAACAGTAATGTGTCTATGTCCTCCCCCTAGTCTGGAGTATAACCCACTAGGATTCAAACCCACAAATGAAAGCAGTCTATCTGTCTGTTTGGCTCCCTTTACAGCCATTTCCACAGATAGGGAAAAAAATGGCTCACTACACAGGGTTAAATATCTGCTAGGTCTGTTTGTCTGTGTTCTTTGCACTGGGGAAACAAAGCAGACTGAAGAGATTTATACAGAAGACTCTCTCAGCTGCTTGTCACTGGGGATTTCTTACCCAATGTGTTAATTTTCAAAGGAAATTACTCTGACATTTACCACGATCACCATGAATGTCACCCAGAAACCAGCCCTGGGGTAATAAATCAGATTCTTGTATGTCTTGTGTCAGCCAAAAAAACAACCACACAAGCTGAAGTAATAATGATAATTAATTATACTCACACCAAGCATGTGACAGAGAAATTCACAAGGTAGTTGGGTTCGCATCAGTCTCAGAAGAATGTAAAGTTCTCAAGCAAGAGCTGACTTACACAAGGTTATATATTACGGATAATATCATGGCAACAGATATAAAGGACATAGTGTATTGACTCTATATTATAAACAAGGTTTTACAACACATTCTCCACTGGATAATTACTTAGGAGACAGAATTATGAATAAGTGTAATATGAGACAAAGAATATGCTCCTGTCAGCATGAAGCTTAGACAAAGAATATGCTGACAGGACCAAACTACACCTGGCATGTTCTTGCCTAAGTGCAAGACAAAACAAAGGATTTCTCTCTGTCAGCTTCAAGCTTAGACAAAGAGAAGTGCTTACAGGTCACTGCTACATATGATTGTATAAGAATATACAGTACAAGTATATAAAAGTGTACAGTAATCACTGATGAGCCCTCTGAGTCATCTTATCAGTAGTTAGATTATATATGGAAAATATATAAAAGACAAACATAATCTAGGTAAATTCATTATAGTGAAGTATAATGAACAATGCATGATGTAATCCTATGAAGATGTAAACATTAGCATATATTAGCAGCAAAGCACATTCCTGGCACCCATGCTTAAATGATGGGTGCCTAAATCTACTTGTCTGCACAGGGGTTGTATACAGACACCCCTGTCTCAGGGGAGAAAATGGTCAGAAAAATGATAGAAGCCATCCTTAGGATGGCAGAGAAAGGGGATATATTGCTGATGGGGGACCTGAATATGCCAGATGTTAACTGAAGCACCTTTTCTGCAGCCACATCCAAGAGCAGGGCCATTCTTGATGCCAACCAGGGGGCATGCCTCAGACAGCTAGTGTTGGAATCCACTCAGGAGGGAGCAATCTTAGACCTGGTGCTCTCAAAAGGGGACAGAGAGAGGATCTCAGATCTAGAAGTGGGTAGCCATCTGGGAACAAGTGACCACCAAACAGTGTGGTTCATGATAAGCTCAGCTGTAGAGTCCAGCCATACAAAAGTAAATGTACTGGACTTCAGGAGGACTGCTTTTGTCAAAATGGGAGAGTGCCTCAGAAAAGCACTAGCAAACAGGCAAGAAGCAGGGGTGAAGCAACAATGGGGAAACATCAAAACTGCCATCACAGAGGCAACAAGCATTTGAAGGAAGCAAATAAACAAATCAAATGAAAGAAACAAAACACTATGGTTCTCAAAAGAGGTGGGTGGAAGGTTAGGAGAAAATATAGCATTCAAGAAGTATAAGGAAACACAGAAGGATCAAGACAGAAAACTATACCAGTTAAGGCAAAAGGAAGTGGGGAAGGCAGTCAGAATAGCAAAGCCCAGACTGAGGAAAAGATAGCCAACTTGGTTAAGAAGGGGAATAAAACTTTTTATAGGTACATTAGGGAGTGAAGAAAGGCAAAGGAGGGATACAGAGGCTGAGTAAAGAGAAGGAAGGGTGGTGAGAGAGGGACAGTGAAAAGCAGGATACTGAATGAATACGTCTGCTCAGTATTCACAAAGGAAGAGGAGGAGAGGTACCTAATTCTGTCAATAGAAACACTCTGGATAGGGGGTCGATATCAACTTTCACAGAAGAAAGGGTTCTGAAAGGATTCCTAAAACTAAAGGTGGACAAAGCAATGTAGCCTAAAGGGATTCACCCTATAATTCTAAAAGAACTAAGGGAAAACTAGTAACACCACTAACTACCCTTTTAACAAATCATGGGAGGATGGTGTGGTACCTAGGATTGGAGGAGGGAGAATGTTATTCCCCTTCACAAAAGTGGGAGCAAGACAGAGTCAGGAAACTACAGACCTGTCAGTTTGACCTCAGTCGTAGGAAAAATGATGGAATCACTTCTGAAGGAAAGAATTGTTGAGTACCTAGAGACCAGTAGGGCACAGGACCCAAGGCAGCATGAATTCACATTGGGAAGGTCATGTTAGATGAATCTAATTGATTTCTTTGACTGGGTGACCAAAGTAGAAGACCAGGGAGGGGCTGTGGACATGGTTTACCTAGACTTAGCAAGTCATTTGACACAGTCCCACACAAAATATTAATAAACAAATTAGCCAGCCTGGGAGTGGGTCCCGGGGTCGTAGCCTGGGTAAAACATTGGCTGCATAACAGGATACAAAAGGTAATAGTAAACGGAGTCCACAGTGAAGAAAGGGGGGTTACTAGTGGGATACCGCAGGGTTCAGTACTGGAACCGGTCCTTTTCAATGTCTTTATAAGTGATATTGCAGAGGGATTGGAAGGAAAAGTATGCCACTTTGCAGATGACACAAAGATCTGCAACAGGGTTGATACGCAGGGTGGGGTGGAAAGGATGAGAAGGGACATGGCAAGGCTAGAGAAATGGTCAAATGTATGGCAGCTTAGATTCAATGCAAAGAAGTGCAAAGTAATGCATCTGGGAAACAAAAACCCCAAGGGAAGAGTACACAATGGGGGGTCACATACTGAGAACAACAAAATGGAAAGAGACCTGGGGTAGTTATTTTAGGTGACCTAAACATGGGCAAGCAATGGAGAAGGCAGAAAGGAGGGCTGGAGGATACCGGGATGCATAGGGAAAGGCATCACAAGTAGAAAAGAGGAAGTTATTATCCCTCTGTACAGACAGTTGGTGAGACCCCATCTGAAGTACCCCATCTGAAAGACATAGACAGGATGGAGCCTGTGCAGAGGAGGGCAACCAAAATGGTGCAGAGTCTGCACCAGAAGACATATGAAAAGAGACTAAAGGAGCTTAATGTGTATACCCTTGAGGAAAGCAGGGAGAGGGATGACATGACAGAAACTTTCAAGTACTCAAGGAATAAAGAAAGTCTAAGAGGTTAGACAACTTCTCAGAAAAGAGAAGTGCAACAACAAGGGGCACAATTTGAAGTTAGAGGGGTGGCTCAGAGGTAATGTGAGAAGTATTTTTTCATGGAGAGGGTTGTGGATGCATGGAACAGCCTTCCTGAGGAGGTTGTGGAGTCAAAACAGTGGGGGAATTCAAGAATATATGGGACAAACATAAGGCAATTTTAGTGTGGGGCAGGAGGAAGTAGGCTGTTGGTTAACTAGGACCTGCAGCTTATCCATTAGGTAGGGAAATGGGCAGACTAGGTGGGAAAAGCAGTCCTTATCTGTCATCAAATTCTATGTTTCTATGTTCATGCAAAATAGCAGTGTCACAGTATAATAGACCAGGAATATAGTGTAAGGTGTATGTGGGACAATATGGGGCATAACCCAGGTGCAACAGTGAGGCTTTGGTGCAAGTTGCATCGATCCTACAAAGACCTCATGTGGCAACAGTTGATGTTGTCTGGGCCAAAGCCAACTCTGGTTCCCTCACCAGCCATCACTTGGCTGTCACCCAACAGGCTGACACCAAAGCCCTCAGTGGTGCCAGTCGACACCAATCCTCCACCAGCGGAGCTGGTACAGACCACCTTGGTTCAGCCAAAGCTGTCCTTTCCACTGATTCTGATGGAGTTTCTGCCAAACAGCCATTAACCAGGGCTCTGACGAAGGAGTCTCAGCTGGCTCAGGGGCTTCCCCATTGGCTGTCAGTCACTCTTATACCTGACCGCCCACAGCAGGTCTGCATTGACTCGGGTGGCAGGCTGCTTTATGCAGACTCCTCGGGGTCCGAGGATTCCTCACTGCACTCCATTCCAGTTGACATGGAGTTGGTGTGGGACCTCTTGAAGGAGGAAGGACCCATGGCCTTCATGGGCAACCTCTGTCTCATCTCATAGTCTATGGGGATGAAGTTGGAGCCCATGCATAAGCGGGCCTGCTATCCCCTTACTGAGATTCTGGATAAAGGAGACTCCCAGATGGAGAATTTCCAAGTGGTCAAGGCCATTGTCAGCCCTGCCCTGGAGCTCTGGCAGTGTCCCAACTTCTGCCCTATACCCTCGGTGCAGATGGCCCGAAAATATGCGGTGCCCATTGGTACCCTCTCTGGGTTCACAGAGCACCCTTTGGCTGAAGAGTTGGTGGATGACTACATGTTTCAGTGCTCAGGCAATACTGGAGACATTGACAGACTGCCAGATAAGGAGTTCAAGATAATGAACCACTCAACCAAAAAGGTCCATGTTGCCTCCTCGCTCAGCCTCTGCTAGGCAAGCTCTGCCATCATTGATGGCACACTTCTCCCATGCCCTGTTGGGATCTCTGGTTGAGGAGATTCTTTATCTTCCGGTAGACTTCCAGGCTACGGTCAAGCAGGTCCAGGATCAGGGTCAGTCTGTGGCTAAACAGCAACTTCAGATGACTCTGAACATCGGAAATTCCTGTGTCCGCTCAGTGGCGGCCACAGTTGCCATGTGCTGTAGGGCTTGGCTGAGGATCTTGACTTCACAGCAGACTTTCAGCACAAGCTGGCAGATGTTCTGTTCCTGGGTACAGACCTGTTCAGGCCCGTGTGGAGGGTCACCTCCAATGTATTGAGAAGTCCAGTGCCGCTTGGACTCTGTGATATCCATGCAGAAGGATCCCAAGGCTCCAGGCAACAGAAGTACAAGCACTTTTGGTCCTCCACACCTGCTGCAAAACCAGTCCACCACCAGCAGGGCCAGCAGGCTCAGTTGTGGTGACCTAGGTCCAAGTCTGTGGCCTCAGCAGTCTGTAAGCCCGGAGGGAAGGAATCAGGTGGCTCCTCAGCCAGATCCTCCTCCTCCTCCAAGCCTGCTCGGTGACGGGATTGGGGTGCCACCCTAATGCTCATCACACTTCCCCTGAGTCCTGCTGTGGGGAGCCAGATCCACCACTTTCTTTCTGACTGGTCCTGTGTGACCATGGACAAATGGGTTCTGGAAGTGATCGGCCAGGATCTGCCTCTAGAATTCAAGCAGCACCTTTCCAGCTGAGCCCGCACCCCATGGGATGACTTGGTATTTGCAGACAGTCGGCTTTCCAAGATGACATAGCCCAGCTCCTCCACAAGGAGGTCATGGTCAGAGTAGCGGATCCTCTGGAACACCCAGGGTTTGTTTCCTGGTACTTCCTGGTGCCAAAGTGGACGGGGGGGCTGGTGCCCCATTCTAGAACTGCATGATCTGAACAAATTCCTCAGGTCCTGCACTTTCAGGATGCTAACTCTGTCCAAGATCACACCATCTCTTGAGCAAGACATGTGGTTTTGCTCTCTGGATCTTCAGGATGTGTTCTTTCACGTCCCAATCTGTCTATCTCACCAAAGGTTCCTCTGCTTCTGAGCCTAGAGAACCCTTTGTGAGTTCCAGGCCATGCCATTCGGCCTCTCCTCAGCCTCCAGGGTCTTCACTAAATGCATAGCAGCGGTGGCAACTTACCTGAGGCACTGAGGGGTGTACCCCTACCTGGATGACTAGCTGATAGCAGGTCCTTCCAGACAGGAGGTGGAGCAGTCCAGGGACCTGGCCCTCCTGGCCTGCATCAACCTTGGACTCCAAGTCAACAAGACCAAGTCAGAACTCATGCCTTTGATGTGGGCTTGACTTCTCAGCCCACATCAATGCCATCCATGCCAAACTCCACTCCAAACTCTGAGCCCTGTACCACAATAAGGAATTCCTCTATCCTCTGGTCTCCCAGATGTTAGTCATCAAAATAGTTCTTCTGGTCTCCCACTATGATGATGTGGTCTATGGCATTGCCCCGTCCACCTCTTTGGCCAGATGGGACACCCTCTGCAACTCTTTCTACCACTTTACTAACTCTCCCTCTCACACCCACCATTGCTCCCTCTATTCCTGCCCATCCATCCTCCTGCTCCCCACATGTTGCCAGTTTCATTGTGCCTCCCTCACCTCTAACTACTGATTTGGGTCCCTTCCCTCCTATTTATCCCTTCCTCATCTCTTCAATTCACCCCTCCTCCTACTCCTTGCACTTCAGGGACCTGTGCATTTTCTCCCTTCCTCACCCACATGCCTCAACTGGAAAATCTGCTTTCTCATATTGTCCACCCACCTTACTCTGGAATCATTTACCATCCTCCATCTGTCTCTCTTCCTCCCTTCCTTACATTATACATCAACTAAAACTTTTCCCCTCCTCCATTCTGTTCCTGCCTACCCTCTTCCTAAATCCTTCTTTACCTCTCTTGACTGCAAGCATGAGTACTGGCCCTACATCCCATCATCTGGTTTGAATTTTCCTTATTTTGTACAAGTGTTTTGACTCAGCACACTACTTACTAGACATCCTATTTGCAGTTTTTATGGCTGTTTGGTGACGTCACCATGCTGACATATTGCCATGACTAGGAGAGATAGAAAGGAGTGTGGAAGCATGATCGGATATCAAGATGCTCTCCATTCACTGACTGCTTGGGCTGGACATGAATCACAACTCTCCACCTCACCTCTGCAGTGCTATTTCTTGCTGTTCAATTGTATCCCCCTTCAACACCCCACCATTGCAGTAGCCATGCTATTTCATTGCTGCTGATTTGAACTCCTGAGCCTATGAATGGTCACTGTCGGGTTTTAACTTTTTAGTGTGTGTGTGTACTTTACTTCTGTCTACTAGCATTTTGCATTCTTTGGTTTTCTATCAGTGTTTTTCATGTGTGTGTGTCTGCAAGTCCTGTCTAATTTTATGTTAAACCTTTCAGGACTGATCTAACAGGGGCATTCTATTCGTTCTTTTCATGTAAAGGTAGCTGCTAAGAGATTGTGAGGTAGGCTGTATGCATTGAATCTAGCTCCTTGTACATATCTGAATATATGAGATTTCTGTTAATTTATACCTCCTTTATATTCAGATAATCCCTTTTCAGCTTTTCTAAGATGAGGACCTTATGTTTAAGAACCTCCATTTCTGCTGTGCCATGCTGCTGGTCAATGAAAGCATACCCCCCTCATTATTAACATTCCCAAACTGACCATGGAAGTCAATAAGGAACAAAACAGAAGTGTCTATAATCAAAGACCTAGTAAAACAATTAATTTTGTGAGATTTGTTTTTCAGTTCCTTTCTTTGCCTTGTGATATGAAGCTCAATTGCTTCTTGTGTGTATGGCAACTTCCTGGAGTGGGTGGTAGGGTGATCCCTGTGTTACTGCATATAGCAGGACTGAGTTGAGAGACAGAAAGAGAAAGGGGGGGGGTGGGGAAGACAGCTAGAATTTTGCAGTTGATATGGTTAACCAATTCTTAACTTTACAAAACAGAGCACATGCCAGTTTGCAAGTGATTTCCCAAAAATGAATACTGTGGTAAAAAAAACCAAACAAAAGACAAGACAAGGTCACCAATTGTAAGGTGCAGCCTTGGCTGTATCATTAGTGTGTAGACAATGTATGGATTATTAAAAAAATGCAAAAATAAATATATACAATCCCATAATGTACTGTAGATAACTCAACACTGATGTACAGTTGCATGCCATCATAATGCAGTATTACCTATCATATAGTATCATATGTTACTGCTCACTGTTTTGGGGAGCTTTAAATATTAATGAAGGAAGAAAACTGAATTTATTCAGAGGAAGGCAACAAGCAAGGGTCTGGAACATAAGATATACATGGAATGTTTGAAATTCCTCAGACTAAATACTCTGCACAACAGGCATATTGGAGGACTGTGTTGATGATGTACAAAATCATTAACAAGGAGAATGAAAATTAAATTTTAGAATGGAACAAAAATTAAGGGGACATGAAAAACAAATTAAGCCAATCAATTTTAAAACAAGCAAATGTAATATTTATTACACACAAAGGACAGTAGACATTTGGAATAATCTGCCTTCTGAAGTGGCAAGTATGAATTTCTGTGAGTATAATAATAGACAGGACAAATTTCTTGTGAGAGAAGGGTTTTAGGATTATTATAACTAAACAAAGGACAGCACATATGGTATGCCTTCTACTGTCTCTAAAATTCAAAGTGAAACACAGTGAGTCATGGTGTCACCACTCTAGGGGGAGTATATTGATTCACACATGTTCCCTTTGATTTTTTTCTCACTTGCTCAATGCATAAAGTATATTATTGCCCATTTGATTATCGTGTCTGTGTGGCATAGTACAACATTCATTATGTGTGCCACACCGTTTACTTTATGGACATTGCACATATTAATAATTTTACACAGTATCCATTTGAATCACATAACCTGTCATACACACAAATATAAAAACTGATGGCAGATAATGACCACTGGGCCCATCTACTCTGCCCATTTTTAATTCTGATCACTTTTGCTGCTGACTACTTGATCCACAGCACTGTCCCTTCCACTCCCTTCCTTCCTCTTAGGATTTCCCTGTGCCTATTGCATGAATTTTTGAAACTACTCCTGCTTTGCCCCTACTGCCTCTAATAGAAGGCTGTTCCAGGAATCCACCACCGTTTCTGTGAAGAAGTGTTGCCTCACATCTCTCCTGAATCTACCCTTTTCCAGCTTCATATCATAATCCCTTGTTCTAGAGCACCATTTTTTCTGAAATGTATCTCCCTCCTGTACCTTATTAAATGGTTTCTATCAAATATCCACTCTTCCTACTTTCCTCCAGGGTATACATATTAAACTCTTTTAGTTTCTCCTAATAGGGCTTCTGATGCAGACCTTGCACCATTTTGACAGCTGTCCTCCAGACCACCTCCACTCTGCCTATCTCTTTCCAGAAATGTGGTCTCCAGAACTAGACAGTGTTCTCAAGTGGGGTACTATGCATTTACTTATACAAGAGCAACACCGCCTCCCTCTTCCTGCTGGTGATATCCCTACCTATGTACCCCAGCATCTCACTAGCCCTCTTGACTGCCTTGTCACATTGCCTGGCCACCCTTAGGTCATCCAATATCTTTACCCCAGATCTCTTTCTTGCTTGGTCACTGTCAGTATCGCCCCCATATTGTACTCTGCCCCAGGTTTCTGGGGACCAAATGCATTACTTTGTACTTTTTGGCACTAAAAACTAGTTGCTTGATTACCCAGTCAAAGAAATCTATCAGATTTCTCTGGCATGACCTTCTTCCCCATGTCTGTCGAATAGGTCTGTCAGAGGTGTAGCTAGTACCTCCTTGAGGTCCCTCAGCACCTTTGGATGCACCCCCTCCAGCCCTATAGTGTTGTCCACCTTCAGATTACTGAGTTTTTTCTGGGCTCTGTCCTCAGAAAAAGGACTACTGTTCATTTTCTTCAACTCAAAGCCTTTTGTGCATTTCTGTGTTCCCTTTCCTTCACCTTGTACTCTGAACATTGTGCAGAAGTATTTTTTAAGATGTCTGCTGTTTCTTGGTCCCCCTCCATACAGTCCCTCCCCTTTAACCATACAATCCCTCCCTTTGTCTTCCATTTCTCACTAATATACCCCCAAAATATCTTGTCCCCTTTGATACTGTCTGAGCTATTCTTTCCTCACTTTATGCCTTTGCATTCCTTACTGCTTTCCCTGCTCTGTTTTCCCCGATAACCTTCCATATCCTCCTCCCTCTGGGTCTCCTTATACCTTCTGAAATGTACTCTTTCAGTCTTTACCTTTTCTGCCACCTCTTTCAAGAACCATAGTGGTCTCATCTTCCTTTTGCTTCTGCTTACTTGCTTGACACTGAGATATGTTGCCTTCACTTTGTCTTCATTTACTTTGACTCACTTTTTGACAATGGTAGTCTGATTGTCCATCCTCCCCCTGTCGCGTACATGTGCCAATACATTGGTCTTGGGTTTTACCCACCTAATTCCCTCTCTCAAACCTCTCTCCCTCTCCCCCATGTCAGCCCTCCCTCACCTAGGCCTTCTTTCAATCAAATTCACTCATACCATGATCCACTCTCCTCCCTTCCCCTTACTGGTGCTATCCACCCACTGGGCTAACTAGCCAGCTCCTAGCACGCCACCCTTTTCTTTGGATACCTTAACCTGCCATCTTTCTTCCATACCCTCTACTGCCTCCGCTACCTGATAAAGCCTACTTTCCGCACCTTGCAGCCTGTTCTTGCTTAGACCTACTTGTCTCACCATAAATGAACCTTTCCTGTAATCATTTAAATATTATGTAAATGCAATGTGTACTAAGTTTATTGCCTCTTCACTATGCAATGCAATGTAAAACAATGTTATATCATTCTCTATTAAGTGTTGTGCTCTCTGAATGTATAGGCACCCACTTTTACTGATGTGGAGCCTTTTAAAAAGGGCACATTGCTCAAAGGTTATTTATGAATAAATAAATCAAATAAATCAAATCACATCAAAATTTTCCTCCACCCCCCCCAGGCATCTCCCCCTGTGAGGTCATTCTTGAGGCATTCAACAATCTTTGTACCCTCAGTTCTTCTGATGACCAGGACACTCCCCCTTGTGTGGTTGGAGACTGTACCTGTTCATAAGCTGAACTATACTGTACAATGATCACTGGTCCCCAGATGGCTTCCAACCTTGATATGTGCAATACTGTCCCTGTTAGTAAGAACCAGGTCCAGTATTGCCCAATCATGAGCAGGTTCACTGACTACTTGCCTGAAGAATGCCCCTTGCAGGGAGTCCAGGATATCCCTGCTCCTAGCTGATGCTGTAGCTGAAAGGCTCCAAATGACATCAAGCAGATTGAAGTCTTCCACCAATCAGCCTGTTCTTCCCTATAAATGGAGGATTATATTAGTATACCTCAATTACAGCCCTTTCTGGGGAAACCTTATTGAAGTTCCAGAGTTTGGGTGCTTGTAATATTTTGGTAGATTAAACCAGACTTCCTCAAATAGTCAAACTTGCAATAAAGTCTACCTTGTGACATACGGTACCTGAGAATATCTCTGCTGCCCCAGAGAAACACTCCTTGTGGTCCCATTTTAAAATTGCTGCTGCCACTGCATGTTTGGAGCTTATTCTTCCATACAATCCTAAAAGGTCTGTTCTATGTGAGCGCGGTCTCTGAACTGAGTAGCTCTATAGTGGGATAGTGGCCTCTTGTGGCCTAGTTTTATAACATACAATCTGTCAATCATTTTTAGGAAGTAATGTGTTTAGTAAGGTACTCCAAATAGGGATTATTTTTATACCCATGGAATTCCTGTGGTTATTGTTCTACATTTCTGATATGTTTAGCCTGTCTAAACTTATATTGTTAGGATTTAGAACATATTTTAAAAGTTTGACAATGCTAGGTCACCTGACTCAGGTATGCAGGTATATCAGCACTACCTGAGCTGGTAACAGACAGATAGGGTCAGTTTCTTCCAATCAGCAGTGAGAGAGGTTCTATGCTATAGAATTGATTTGCTTTTGCTGTTTTTTTGATTGTTTTAATTTTGTGTGTCATATTGCTTTATGGTGCAAGCTATATGTTTATGAAGTAATAAACATCCCACTAAGACAAACATTGGGTTGCACCTGAATTATTGCATCTGTGTCCATCTGAAGATCCCACACCGTTACAGAGGGACTGGCCATTCTCACACAGCTTCCAGCTTTTCTGGGTCAGGCAGCACACTAGTGGCAGACATGATGTGGCCCAGGTAGTTCACTTGAGATTGTAGAAGATGGCATTTGAAGGGTTTTTTACTTTCAGACCGTACTGAGTTAGTCGAACAAAGACTTCATATAGGTGCAGCAGATGGTCTTGGTGTTTCTTGGAATATATAATAATGTCATCCAGGTACAACATTAGAATGTCAAAGTTTCGGCTTCCCAAGCTGTGTTCCACTAGTCTTTGAAAAGTACCTGGGGCATTGCATAGGCCAAAGGGCATGTGGGTGAATTCAAACAGGCCCATGGGTGTTATGAAGGTGGTTTTCTCTTGATCCTATGGAACCATGGGCACTTGCCAATAACCACTTGTGAAGTCAAGAGTGGAGAATATTGTGGCAGACTGTAGGGCTGTAAGAGAGTCCTCAATTCTGGGTAAAGGGTAGGCATCTTTGTGGGTGACATTGTTCAGTTTTCAGTACTCTACACAGAACCAAAGCTTCCCATCTTTCTTTTTGATTAGGACAATGGGAGCAGTCCTCGGACTGCGACTGTCCTCAATGACTTTGGCTTCTTTAATTTCTTGAATTATCTCTTTCCCAGGCTGGTACATGGCCGGGGGAATTGGTCTGAATCTTTCTCTTATCGGTGGGTGCTGATTGGTATGGATGTGGTGCTGCACCTCTCAGGCTAACCCAAAATCTAGTGAATGTTGACTGAAAGCCTCTTGATTCTTTACTACTACTTGGATGACATCTGCCCTCTGTCATTCTGTAGTCTTGGGGGTACCCAGGTTGATCTCCCATGTCCATGCTGGTACACAGGGGTCACAATGGTTTTCAGTCTCTTCCACCCCAATGGCTAGTGTTCTTTGGTCCTTCTGGATCTGGTCTTCCAGTTCCAAAATGTCTTGGAGAGACACGATGTGTAACTGGGCAACCAGCTGATTGCGATGGAGTTGCATGTCATGGTTCCCGTAATTGATGATCCGAACAGGAATCCTTTCCTTCATGACCGTAGCAACACTTCTGGCCACCAATATGGGTTCTTCCTTCTCATTAGGGTAGGGTTCAACCAGGGCATCATAGTCCTGACCATGACAACCCACCTTGGCCTTGCACCACAAGGTGGTCTCCGTTCTTGGTTTCAGAGTAATAGGTTGGGTGTCAGACACTCAGACCTTTCCAATCTCACCAGTTGCACTTGCAAAGCATTGGTGGCACTGAAGAAGATGAATTGTCAGCTGCAACACTCATTTTTCTACACAAGGAGACCTTTTTGCTTGGATCTGCAGGATCTGCACCAAATCCTCAAAGCAGTGCTGGAGAAAGTTCATTCCCAGAAAGAGTGGTGGCAAGTTGTTGCTCTCTGTATCACTGATAATTATTCCTTGACAGTCTTGTACATTCTTTCCCAGATGGATGCTCGTTTTCAGATACCCTAGGTATGGAACCTCGGCTCCACTGCTGGCGATCAAAGTAATCCAAGACTTTGGAGGTGGCTGAAGGTCTACCATTGTCCAATGCTGCCAAAAATATCACCCCTGCATGGTCGTAACCTGGGACCCTGTATCTAACAATGCCATTTACTTTGACTGGAATTGTCGGACTACTGCCAATGAAACAGGATTGCTCCATTACTGTGAGTGGACCTGGTTGACCACTCTTCGAGGATTGGCGGCCATCTCCGAAGACTTCCTGCTTAACATCACTGCATGTTCTGAAGACTGCTGGCATCGCCTCTCGACATGGCGGCTAATACCACATCTTTGGCAAATTGGTCTGCCTTAACTGCCAAACGTGTCAGTCGGATGCCTTCCTTCTCCCCTTCTGGGGCAGGACTGAGGGTCATCAAACCTCCTTCCTTGTTCATTCTGAATCCAGGGTGTGTCTCTCCTCCAATCTTCCTTGAGTCCTTTTACCTCCTGACAGATCTCTGTCATTTTCCACATCAGAGTAGCTATCTGCTCCACTAAGTCTGAATTCAGGCTGAGGTTGGTTGCAGTGGAATGGACCCATCTGACTGCACAAGGGTCGGGAGTCTGGGAGATAACCCGGATACCCACCCATCAGTTCTTGACCGTATGCCCTTTCTTCACTGGACAATCCCTCACTCAGTGGACACCTGCACCATGGGTCTTCTTGTACCAATCCTTCCATTGGATGCCCTGGCCATGCTGCACCTAGAGGCATTGCCATTTGAGGGTAGGTCACTATGTCTTCTCCCACTTGACCTGGTCCCAGAACCTTGATAACTTTCTCTTTAAAGTCCAAGAAATCTGCCTCAGGATCTTGGAGCTGTAGCATATGAGGCTCCCTCCTCAGGGCTTCACTTCGCCCTTACACAAATTTTCTGTTAAGGCGTGGTCTGGATCCATAATCTCCTGGCATCCTCTCTCAATTGCCCTCAATAGTGCCCGAAGACTCAGTGCATACTCTTGGAAAGTCTCTTGAGGCCTCTGGGTACATGAGAAGAATTTCATCTTTAAACTGGATACTATGCAAGTGTCAAATATCTGTTGCAATCTTTGCAGAATCTGGTCGCCATGGTCTTTGCACCTGCAGGCAAGACTGAAGCTTCTCTGTGGGCAGCACCTTTAAGTTGTCCAATGAGTATGTCTACTTTCTGCCTTTCAGAATTTGGTATAACAGAAACATGGCTTGCATCTTAGAGAGGAACTCGCCCAAATTACTAATCCCACTTACATACTAAGGTTCATACTAAGGTGTGAAGTGAGCAAGAAAGCTTTACAGCTCATAAAAGTTTACATACTAACCAAGTTTTAATAATAGGCCAATTGTTTGCCAGATAATAAGTAATTATCCAGTCTAGCCTTGAATTGTTCTTTATCCTTACTTATAATAATGTACAATGGCAACTTGTTCCAAGGTTTAATCACTCCCAAAGTAAATAAATATTTCCTCCTGATATAGTTAAAGGATTTACATGTCAATTGGAGCAGATGGCCTCTAATATTGTAAGATGAATCCTTAAAATTCAGTCCCAAATCTACCATTAACACAGGGTCTTGAACTATATCATAAAGAAATAATAAATCGCTACGTAACCTACGAGTTTCTAAAGAAAACAAACCAGGATCACATAATCTAGTAACATAAGAAAGATGATTCATATCCTTAAGATGTTTAGTGAATTTACGCTGAACTCTTTCTAATTGATGTATGTTAGTTTTCTTATAAGGACACCAAAGCTGTGACACATATTCAAGGTGAGGCCTAACATATGCTTTGAACAAAGGCATTAAAACCTTAGGATCTCTTGTAGCAATATTATGCTTGATTGACCAGACAACCTTAATTGCTTTATTTACAGATTCATTAATATGGTGGGAGAAGACCGTATCATTTGAAACTGTAATGCCCAGATCTCTTTCATCAGCAGTATTACTAAGTGCATATTGTCCCGATGTATATATTTTTAAGGGATTGGTATTACCTAAGCCCATAACTTTACACTTGGAATTATTTAACTTCATACCCCATGCATTTACCCATTTAAAAAATGTTATTTAAATCCTGCTGTATGATATCAGAATCAGTTTCACTGGTACATGGACCACCAATCTTAATATTGTCTCCATATTTAATAGTTAATGAAAAGCAATTCAGATTAAATCAGAGATGAAAGCCTGAAATAAGCATGGTCCAAATACAGCCCTGTGGACTCCACTAGTGACACAACTAATATCTGAAAACTACCATTAATATTCACCCTTTGAGTGTGATTAGACAACCAATTTTTAATCCATAATAACATACTGATTAATTTTTAATTTCTGCAATTTTACTAAAGCCCAATGTGGCATAGCATCAAATGCTTTGCTGAAATCCATGACATCACAAGGAGTACGGTTATCAACTAATGAACTTATGTTTTCATAAAAACTCAACAAGTTAGATAGGCAACCTCTTTCCTTTCTGAAACCGTGCTGTTCAGAGTCCGCATTGTTCAATATTGGAGTTAGTACATCCCTAATTAAACTCTCAAAAATCCTACAAATAGGTGGCATAAGACTAATTGGGATGTAATTTAAACAATCTGATTTAAACCTTTTTATATACAGTGATAACATTTGCAATTTTCCATTATTTTGGAACAAAACCTTCACTCAAACAGGATTCAAAAACAGTTTAAAGGAAACATTAGACATGCAGACAGTAGAAACAATAAATGACACAAAATATGATCTGGCCCCATTCTAGTATTCCTTTTTGTAATTTTATTTTATTTTCAGTATCAGTTGGCTTGAAACATATAAGTTCTGAACCTTTATCTATTACACAAGGCACAGGATTTTCTGATGATATATAATGTTTACAAAATTCCTTATTAAATAAATCAGCCATTTCCTTAGGATTTTGACTAGTTTGATTGTTCACTTGTATGGGACCCACCTTGCACATTGTTTTTTTTAAAGAATTTCTTGTGAATTTTGGAAGCCAAGGCACTCCAAAGTAGTATGGCATTGTCAGGGGTGAGGGAGGTATGTTCTCTTATTCTTCCATCCCTGTCTCTATGGATTCATTACCTATGGATGCGTTATCCCCTCTAGATAATCCACTACTACAATCCAGTACTGCTTGCATCTTACTTTAGAAGCTCAGGCTTTGGACTCCTTAAAATGTATCCTGCCGACTACACCCCAAAATGTTTTTCTCTTGTGGTGAACAAAGTGCTGACCCCGAAGTTCGCCTATCTCAGCCACACCACTAGCGTCGCCTCAAGCAGGTGGATTGGTGAGAAATGCTGTGGTTGAATGGGGTTGGGTGGATGGAAGCACCAGTAGGGGAGGAAGGAGATACTCTATAAGTTTGATGCCTGATGGGCTTTATTCATACCGCAGAGAAAGGTAGACATGGTCACAAGGGAAGAGGGAACAAACCACACAAGACCAGTAAACAATGTTATATACTGTCACTAAGAGGTGCACCTTGGCCTAATAACACTATTTATTACATTCTATGCTAGGCTTTCTATAAACAATCTAGTAAACAATTCAAACATCTATTACTTTATAATGAGATGCGACAATCACTGCAGTGAGCAATAGGTACCAGTGTAGACCCCAAAGGGTTGGGTGGTGTAACCACTTTCTAAGAGTTTATAATGTTAAAGGAAGTCCAAACTTTTCCTGCCGTCTTTGTGTGCACAGCGGAAGAATGGAATAGCAATGGGGTAAAAGGGAGAACGGGGTTTCCTGCTTGGTGCCAAGCTACACTTGTGTGAAAACCTAAGAGAGGTTGGACGGGATATGAGAGATTTTTAAACAGACCCTGATTCTTCAGCCAACCCACTCTCTAAGGTTGCCAGAATACTTTAGTACAAGATGCTGAACTCATCCCTGGCACAAACCCTCAACCAGGGCTGCCAAGGATAAAGGAACAAAGACTTGGCAATGAATCCACTTGAAAGGATTGCCAAGGGTGAAGATCCATTGCAATTTCCCTGCCACAAACCCTTGACCAGGGCTGCCAAGGAAGTAGAAACAAAGGCTGGTTGAAGTTCCCAGCACAAACCCTTGATCAGGGCTGCCAAAGATGAAGGAACAAGTGCTTGATGTTGACTCCACTTGCAAGGATTGCCAAGGATGAAGATCTGCTGCAGTTTCCCAGCACAAACCCTCAACCAGAGCTGCCAAGGATGAAGAAATTTTGAAGCTTCTTTGGTCAAAGATCCACAGGAGGACCACCAAGATCAAGCTGAATCCCAGATGACAACACACAGGTGCAAACAGGGCAGAACAAGCAGGAAGAGTAGGATGCAGGGTGAAGATCAGAGCCCTGCACTGTCAAAACCAGAAAAACAACAAACCAGAGGTGTGGACACACACTGGCCATGTTGGACTCGACTTTCGGTGAACAGCTGAGAGTGACAGGCGAGGCTTCTTTCAGGATGTTCCACTTCCAGGTTGACTAACCCATAAGGAAACCAGGAGCTGGCGGTCGTGGAGTCACACAGAGTACGTTGAATTTGACCAATGGTGGATGATAGGGAAGAGTGTTGCTGAGAAGTTCTTTGCTGAATGAAGACTGCTTCAGTGAAGAATCAGCTGTGGACAACCCAACCAGAGGTGTTGTGGCAGAAGACTGAGTCCATATACTTTGCATTGAGAACACAGGTAATTACACTTTGCACTGCACCATGGTATTTGTTGGTTGCTGAGGCAATTATTCATTACAGGGGCAATTTGCCTGGAGCAGGGCAAATTGCTGAAATCAGGCAATTGCCTGGGTAGGTACAAATTCCTGGAATCGGGTCAATTGTTCACAGTAGGGGCAAATAACCACAATCCTAGCATGATACAGTCTTGGTACTTTGCAATCAACACATTTCAGATGCAAAGCAATACACGGTTTCATCAGCTGACAGTCATTAGATGGCAGTTGTGTACTAAACACCCCTTTTCCTTTCCCTCCATGCTTGTGGGTCCCCTTTGCACCAGGATCTGGCTACTTCTCTGGAAACTTTTGGGTGAATGCCCTTCCCACTCTGGGTTTTCTCCTTTGCCCTAGTAATGGCTGGGTCCCGTTTATCCACTGTGGGCCTACTGTTGCCTACTGATGTCCCTTTAATATTTGGGGCCATTGTTGCCCCTTTCCACATTTGGGCCTAGCATTGCCCTCCTTATTACCAAGGGTCCCTTCTTCACAGGGCCTATCATTGCCCCTACAGTTCTGGGCCTAGCTGCCCCTAGTAAGACCTAGGGCCTGGTGTTGCCCCTTTTAATTACACTGAGACTTGCTCTCACTGGGCCCCTTTTAAATTACACTGGGATGTGCTCTTTAAATGTCTTTGGGTCTGTCCAAGGCCGTAGTGCCAATCACTTCCCTTGCCCCATCTCAGCACCGCCCTCTATGAATATTCAACATTTCCCTAAGGGCCTTTAGTCTGGGCCCCTCCCTGTGGACGTTACTCACCCAGATTATTCAAATTAAAGAGGGCCTGTTGCCTGATTTTCCTATAGCGCCATGCCGCTAATCAAAAAAAAAACTTTCAGTTTAATTCAGGTGGACAGCACTCTTCTCTTGTGCTGCCACTAACTCATCACCCCGGCCCGGGATGAAGATAGCTGCTTCAGGAGGTGGGAGGTGCTGCAGAAAGAAGGAAGACTGTGAGAGGAGAACAGGCAATGTGACGGATGGCAGGGGGTCTCTGAAGGGCCGATGGCTTCTTCATGGATGAGATGCAGTTCTTTTTTTTTCCCCTTCTTTTTGCCCCTGCAGCTGGCTGCTGTACATCAGCCTAGTCATGGCGCCCCCTGAGCTTCCACCTCTGAGTGCCCCCTTGCATTTTTGACCCCCAGTGCCCCAGGCTTACCCCCAGAGAGCGGGGATGCAACACTGGAGTGCCGCATGACTGGTAACTGCCTGGGGGAGAGTGGGGGTCCTGGAGGCTAATTGAAGCTGGGGGCAGGCTTCACTAGTGTGGCTAGCTGCAAGGAGTTTTTTTCCTTGCTTGGCAGGGGTGGGGATGTGCAATGACGTCCAGCATCCGCCTCACCCCTCAGATGTTGGTGCCGGTAGCTGCGCGAATCCCCCAGCTTCCACTAGGGGTCCTTCAAGTGCCGAGCGTGACCCACACCCTCCCCCTGGAGAAGAAGAGCAGTCCGTAAGATGCTCCATACAACTCCCCCCGGCTGGCCCTCCAGTGATCCGGGCTCGTTCCCAAACCCGGGCCGCTGGCATCGCAAGCAGAAATCCAACCACTGCGCCGGTGGGCCAGACTTGAGATGTGGTTCTTATCTGCCACTGATAAGAGACCAAATACTTGGACAGCAGAAAAAAAACAAATGGAGCAGTTACAACCCTCACTGGAGCATCAGGGAATCGGAGGAGTCTTTTCTTCTTTTCTTTCCAAGGGGCGACCACTGGACTCAACTGCAGGACAAATGGGGTGCACACTAAAGCAGCAGTCTTCTGTCTTTGCTGGCCAGAGGAGAGATATCACCATAGAGTCGACCAGACTGGCTTCAACACCACAGTAAGCCCAGGGTCCCCATTGCACTCTTTAGGTCCTCTCACCTCCACAGAAATGGCAGCTTCCTCACTCAAAAGGCATTTGGGGTTCTTATTCTAGAACCCCAAGCCCATGACCAAACCAACGGCTACATTTTCAAATGGGCACCACACGCCAGCCAGAGACAGCAGTCCCAGCGTGTGGGTGCCCACTCACATGCTGCCTGCTCCAGGAAGGGAGGGTGATAAAATGGAGCAGAACAGGCAGCCAAAAGGAAATTTAAAACAAAAACCTTTATTTTGTTTTCTAACGTGCCTGCCTGGCTATAGTTGAGGGGAGGGAAAATGCTATACAGAGGCCCCTATTTATTGCCCCATAAGCCCACACCATCAATGGGGCACCCCATGGCACCCTACAAATAACTTAAACCCCCATTTCTGTAGTGCCCCCATCCTTTGGGGCATTACACTTGATCATAAGGTGGGGTCATAAAAAGACTATGTTGAAAATTTGGGGTCCAAATGTCACTAAGAACAAAATTATGAAGAAAGGTTGAATTTTCCAATGTTTATTTACAACTTTTTGTTTGTTTTTGAGATTTTGGCACAAGATGTTCAACATAGCCCTACGATACCCACCATATGAAAATAACAGTGTAATTTTCAAATCCCCAAAATATATTTTTGCAGTCGCTCTGTGAAATCACCATTCAGATGGGATTTAAAAACATCCACCAATCCTGGTCATAAAGTGGGGTCCAAAAATTACTGTTTTGAAAATTTGGTGATTAAAATGTCAAAAAACAACAAAGTTATGAAGAAACAGTGAAGATATAAAGATGTTATTTATTCTGTTTGCCATTTTATCAGTTCTAGGGCTCCCATATTCAAAAAGTTAGCACAGCAGTAACCAGGTAGTGCCATGCTAAATGTGTATAAAGCAGACTGATGGTGCAGGGACCATATTCAGATGCCCCGGTGAGCTATGGTGACCAGACAGCATGACACACACAATATACCACAGCACCCATGCAAATGAGGGATCCAGCATGCATGCTGGATACAGAAGAATAGTCAGCAGTGTTGGCAGTGCTAAACAACCTGTGTCACTGTACTGTTTAATGCTGAGGAAAACCTGCCCTTATTCCCATACACAGTCACCCCCATCACCTGTCCTGTAGCTGTCTTGCATATTCTTGGTGGTCTAGTGTTCCCCCACATAATGGAATCTGACCCCTCCTGACCTACGTGCTAAGGACACTCTTCCCTGCATCACCCTCACCCTATCACCCAAGCTCAACTATGGCACTAGTGATGTCAACCAGCACAGTCCTCCACTCAACTCATCACATCACCCAGCCACCATCTGACTGTCAGTGAGCAAACATGAGTACTACAGAAACAGTTGCACCCTCACTCACCCCAGTCACCTAAGCCAAACTATGGCAATAGTGATGGTGACTGGCACAATTAACTCTTCATACAGGCAGTACAAACAAAATCCTTCCTCTGAGTGTCTCTCTCAAATCTGAATGTGACATGGTTGGGTAAGATCATGTCCCATGTTTTACACAGAGAGAGTTAAAAGCAAGGATCTGTCCTGTCCTCTTCTATTTCTGACACTTCTCTGTCTTTGCCTATCTGATTTTCTTGGGGCACTTAGGAATTTGCCACTGATGAAAGGTCACATGCTTTCCCCTCCTTCCTTCCTTCCTTCCTTCCTTCCTTCCTTCTTCTTCCTTCCTTCCTTCCTTCCTTCCTTCCTTCCTTCCTTTCTTCCTTTCTCTCTTTCTTTCTTTCTTTCTTTCTTTCCTTTGCTCCTCTGTGGTTTTAAAAAATATGTGAAACTGGGATCTCTTGGTTTGGAAAAATATGTAATAATATTGTTGAAATATTGCAGACAGCTATTTGAGTTTATTAGAAAAGATAGCAAGCTGGAACACAGGGTTGACATTGAGAGACCTTTTGACATCCACAAGCTTATTAACAGAACTATCAACAGGAGACATCTCAGACAGAATATTCTAGTCTGTTGCAACTGGGTATACTGGATGTATAAGTCACAGGAAATAAATTTACAAAGTTGTGTTACATTTTGTGAAAAGAGGATGCAAAGTTAAATTTCAGAAAAAGAGATCTTATAGAGAGAGAGCAATGTTTTGTTTTCAGGTTTTAGTTTAGAGATTCACTCAGATGAGGGACTTTTTGAGCTGCCTGTACTGAGTCATCCTG
Organism: Neoceratodus forsteri; assembly: GCA_016271365.2. NCBI lineage: Eukaryota > Metazoa > Chordata > Ceratodontiformes > Ceratodontidae > Neoceratodus > Neoceratodus forsteri. The sequence continues at coordinate 481,779,762 of JADMNL010000023.1, forward strand.
TTCAATATTATTTTTTATTTTATTCTTTATTGTTAATAATAAAACAGTACTTGTGAATTGTTTTAACTATTCCTGGCTTGCCTATGCTTCCTGACCTTTGCTCTATGACAGCTGGTGTCTGCAGAAGTGTGATTTATGCCATGCATATTCTAAGCAAGGAGTTTTGTATGTGGGTAATGGATCCTGCAACAGTAAGTCCAGGAGTGACTACCAGGAGAATGGCAAACTAGAGGCAGAAAAAAAAGTCCAAACTGAAACTGTACAGCCAGCACTAAGGGTGAAAGAAAAAGAAGAGGCAAGGATAGAACCTGAAAACGTGTGCCTTCTTCAAATGGTGATCTATGCAACAGAGAGAGACTGAGAAACAAAGAGATAAAGAGATTCAATGTCTAGAAGTGAAGAAAATATATGCAGAATCTAGAGGCACAGAGGAAAGAAGAGATGCAGCAACAGGAGCAGCAATGGCTGGTTGCCTTGTGAGCTATCAAAGTTAGAGGATACAGAAGAGGTGCAGCAGATCAACAAAGCACAAACAACTTAAAAACATTAAACTTATAAATTTGTGTCCTTTGGATGCTATTGAGACATACCTGACAACTTTTAAAAGAGTTGCCAGAGCCTGCCAATGGCCAAAGCAGCTATGGGCAATCAGGCTGGTACCTGATTTGACAGGCAAAGCCCAACTTGCTTCCAACAATATGGACTCTGCATAGTCAGACAACTATGACCTTGCAAAAAGAAAAATCCTTAAAACATATGTCATCTGAGGAGAAACCTAGAGGCAGAGATTTTGGTCTCTGAAGTACCACTCAGTCAACAATCTTTTAGAAGTCTTCACCTGATTCAGAGGACCCCTCATTAAATGGCTCTGACCAGAGGGCAAAACGGTCCCAGAGATCATATACATAATTGTAATGGAGCAATTCCTCAACATCCTTTCTATAGATGTGCAGCTTTGGATAAAAGAACACTGACCAGAAAATGTGGAAAAAGACAGCTTCTTTGGCTGAGGACTATCAGATGGCCAGACGGACCCCGCAGCAGCAACGTAACAGTACAGGAATGGTAAGACCATCTTTTTCCTACTTTAACTCCAGATCAGATAAGAACTATGGTGGGGGTAACAAATCTGCAGCCAAAGACTTTATTTGCTATAACTGTAATAAGCCAGGCCATACTGCAAGAAACTGCCATAAAAATAAAAAGGGTAAAAATGGAGCAAATTTGGCTTTAGCAAATTTCAGCAATATTTAACAGACATCAAGGTGTGAGATAAGACTGTGAAAGGACTTACCGATTCAGGAAGCAGACAGACTGTGGTGCATGCTGAAGTCCTGGGAATAAACTGCACAAAAGGACAAGGTACTGGGGTAATTTGCATCCAAGGGGACACTCGTTACTATCCCACCACCAAGTGACTCTGAGCATTCATGGGTGTTGCACCAAATGAAAGTGGGGTAGTACCAAAGTTACATGAACCTGTGATTATTAGAAATTACTTTCAATGGTTTACTGCATTAATCACAGAGGAAGTAAACCCTGCAGCTTCAGCAGCTGCGATGATAAGAGCACTGGCAATGAAAATCTCAGATTGTGGAAACTCTTTTACTTTTGGTGGCTTTGATGCAAACTTGTTTGAGCCGAGCTCCAAGATCAGGAAGTCCAAGAAAGAATGAAGATGCCTAAAAAAACAGGGGCAACAAAAGACTGATGGGCCTAGGGGTTTGACACATGAAAATTCTGAAACTAAACTGGCACTCACCACCTCATTTACGAAGGACACCACAAGCTCCCGCATTGACTAAAATACTTTATTTGTAGCAGGGAGCACTTGCCCCACATGATGCATTTCAGACTTAATGGTTCTTTATCAAAGGCTTTGATAAAGGACCATTAAGTCCAGAACATGTCAGGCAGGCAAGTGCTCATTGCTACAAATAAAGTATTTTAATCAATACAGAAACCAAACTGATAACTGACTGTGATTTTGTTTCTAAGCAAGCCAACAATGTCTTTCTCAAGGTTAGTTTAAACAGTTGGGGGGGGTGAAACAAAAAGAGGGTGAACCAATGTTTAAAAAAATGTAATGGGCTTCTGTACAGAGTTTGTGTGAATCCCAGACACAGGAACAGACAGAACAATTGATCATACTAAAGAAGTATAGAAATGAGTTGCAATATATACCACATGAGAGTACTATGGCTGGTCACTCAGAAATGGATTGCACCCTTTCTAGATTACTGTACAGATTTTACTGACCTGAGATTCATGAGGGTGTTGTTACCTATTGTAGTTCTTGTGCAGTATGTCAGAAAGTAGCCCCAGTAACTAAACAAACTCTGGTCAAAGCCTATATGGCTGCACCAAGCATTTCCAAACACCGCCAAAAAATGCCATACAGTAAGATGGTGGCAATGATGAAACTGCACATTTGCAATGCTTGCGCATGCCCAATCTGCTTTGGCGCTGCCATCTTCTGCATGGTGTTTGTAATTTCTGTTGTTGCAGAAGACAAAAAGTGCCCCGAAGTGGATGTGTTTATGCAGCCGGCAGCGAAGTGCTGCATAAACAAACCAGTAATGTGCCACAGCACTGTGGAGGCTTACACGGACTACTGGTCTGGTCAGGTGCTTCCACAGTGCTCCTAAGTACTTATGTTGCCATAATGACTGTGGAGCTCTACCCATGCAGCCATAAAAGACATGGTGCCCATGGTGCCCCACCCTTGATAGATGTGCCTTCAAGAAATTGCAATGGATGTGGTTGGTCCTGTAGACAAAAGAAAAAGGGCATCCAATTTATTTTGGTAGCATGTGACTATGCCACTTGATACCCAGAGGCAGTCACAATGAGTACTGTCATAGACCCAAAAGTGGCAGTAGAGTTTTTCAAAATTTTCAACAGGGTGGGCATACCTAAAGAGATTATTACTGATCAGGGTAGTAATTTTGCTGCTGCATTGCTGAAGGAGCCATACTACTAGGTATCACTGCCATAAGAACCTCACCTTATCACCTTCAGGCAGATGATCTTGTTGAGGAATTTAATCAAACCCTAAAATACAAGTTAAAAAGGTTTGTGAAAAGTGAAGGAAAGATTAGGACCAATACTTACATTACCTCATTTTTCTAACAGAGAAGTGTGGCAAGCATAAACAGGTTTTTCACTCTTTAAAATGCAGTATGGTAAACAACCTAGAGGGCCACTAGATGTAATGAAAGAAACATGGGAAGGTAAAGCCTTTCAGAAAAAAATCTATTACATCTTATACTGCATGTATGCACTGAGAAAGAATTTGGCATCATATATTATTCTTGTTGCTGTTGTGACATGATACCAAGAGGGACCACTACACTACAGAAATGTGTTTTTACTTATAGGGTTGGCGATTGGAGACCAGGGAAGGGAAGGGCCACTGTACCTCTGCCAACCAATAGGGCTGTTCAGATTACCACCAGGTTTTGGTGGGTGGTAATTTATCCATGCAAGGGCCTTTGTAAAAGGCTCTTGCATGGAGCAAACACTTTGTGAATTGCACTGCAGGGATATGCCAGTCCCCTCCCCCTCATTTGCATTGTGGCCCCCTCCCAACTTTGCCCAGGCACAAACACAGTTTGGGGGACCAAACTGGGCTCTGTAAATACTAACTCTGGGCAAAACCCAGTTTGCCTTGAGTAAACTGGATTTGTGCCCGGGAAAAGTTTTATTAATCTGGCCTAAAATGTTTAAAGAGATGACTTACATGTCCTTTAAAATAATGTTTTGGAAACCTTTTTTTTAAAGAAGAAGAGGAAAAAAAACAGGTTCACCCTAAAGAGGGAGTATATGACAGGGTTGGTAAGACCCTGTCCCATTAATTATGCTGAGAGAGTTAAAAGCAAGGATTTTCTCTGTCTTCTCCTATTTCTGCCACTTCTCTGTCTTTGCCTGTCTGATTGCATAATCAGTTTTTCTTGGGAGCTTAGGAATTGGCAACTCTGAAGATCCCATCCCCCATTATCTTCCTTCTTTCATTGCTGTTCCTGTTTTTCTTACTTTCTTTCCCTTGCTTTTGTGTGGTTTGAAAAATATGTGAAGCTGTTTATGTGAAACTGGGATCCCTTGATTTGTAAATATGTGTAATAATACAATAGAAATATTACAGACAGCTATTTGAGTTTATTAGAAAATATAGCAGGCTGTAACACAGTTGACCTTGAGAAACCTTTTGACCTGCACAAGCTTGTTAAAAGAACTGTCAACAGGAAACATCTCCAGACAGAATATTCTAGTCTGTTGCACCTGTGGAGCCTGGACGTATAAATTACAGGAAAGAAATTTACAAAGTTTTGTTACATTTTGTAACAAGCATTTGTCAATGCTGAAAGTTTGCTTGCTGGAATTAGCATTGGAGATGCTGGAGTTAGACAGATGCAGAGTAGGAATGGCAGTGAAGTATTGAACTTCACGCCAACTCCACCTCCACCCTGCAGAGATGGACAGGCATTGGGCTATGCATTTGGGTTGTCACTCATAACGTTCATGCCATTTCACCTCACCCTATCCTGCAGACACTAAGAAGTGTTGAGGTGTTCCTTGGGGTGTTCGGCTTTACAGCCACCCCACTCCATAAGGACATACACTGAAATGGGTGCAATATAGAATAGAGTGAACTCTGGGGCTGAAGAGTCCAAGGCACAGCTCGATGCCTGTCACTGGCTGCAGGGTGGGGTTAGAATGGCATGAGCATTATGGTTCGGCAATCGAAAGGCACACCCCTGATGCCTGTCAGTCTGTAGAGAGTGGGACGTTATGGTTAGAAACTGTAATGCCCTGGGCATTTGCTGGTATTTGCAGTACAAACTTTCAACATGGCCATTTTGTGGCCCTCACCTCATGAAAGCATTTGGGACCTCTTGTCATGAACAGTGGCAATGTGATTTTGTCAATGTGTCCCGAAATTTGAGTTTCCATAGCGACCGTTCCATTGCGCGCCAGATGTTTTAAAGTACAGATTGGGCAGGATGCGAAGAATGACAGCTGTACCATTCATAGGAAGGTGTGAAGAGATGGCAATGTTGAAAATCTGTAGTGAAAATGTTAAAAATGATCAAACTTCCCAGCATATGTAGAAACTGTGCAATGCATGCGCATAACACAGTCATTTAGTGGAATTATTTCACCAAATTTTCAACCTAAGCATTTTGTGACCTCTGCTCATGAACACTGTTGCTATGATTTTTTTAATCTGTCCTGAACATTGATTTCCCACAGCAACCACGGTATTCTCCACCAGATCTGTAAATGCATATTTCAGGCAGGATGTGAAAAATGACAGCTGTACGGTTCCTAAGGAGGTCTGAAAAAATGCCAATGGTGCATCTCACCCCTTTCAGTATAGCATCCTCCAGGATGAGTACCCCACCCCTACCCCTTTCCCTTCTAATGCCCCTTCCACCACCCCAGTATTTTTCTTCCTTGCCCCTTACCTCCACCAGCTGCACCCTCTGTGACTTCTGTATCTGTACCTCCAACTTCCACCTCACCCCTTTTCTCTGCCTTATTCCTCCCATCCCCCTTGAACCCCTTCCCAACCAGACTAGTTCCTACTAGGCTTCCCATGTCAACCTCCCCTTCTGATTTCCAACCCCTCTCCTATCCCTGCTGCTGTCAATTTAGAGCCCTCATTCCCTTCTACCCCAATAGTGATGCCCCTCCCATCCTTCCCCTTCCTGTAGCCTTCTCTCCCCCAGTCACCACCCCTTCTTCCTTACTAGCCCCCTTCTACCCTTTCATCCTCGCTATCTCTTCTCCTACCTGTTGCCATCCTTCTCATGCCCCGCTTGTCCTCCCACCCTTCAGTATGTTCCTGCTCCCCCTCTCTCTCCCATAGCAGAGGTTCGGATCTATTCCTAGGCAATATCTCTCACATCTCTCCCCTATCAGTTCTCCCTCCTACTTGTTCCCTCTGTGTCACCCTGGTCCCTCCTACCCACCCATCTGATTTCTCCCTGGTACTCCTTGTGGTCTTTCCTCCCATCAGGAGGCCCCCTCACCTGGGCACCCCTCCCTTCTCCTGTCTTTTCTGTTAGTGCCTCTGATACTGGGGTCTGTTTCACTCCTTAGTTGTTCTTCCTCCATCCCCCTTTGCCATCTCCTATCCCCCCCAGCCAGGATGCCTACCATACTCATCTGCCCTGCCACTTAGACTCCTCCCTAAACTCCACAGTTTCTCCCTCAAACTAGCCAGTCATCTACAGACCATACACCTCCCCATCCTCCAAGCCCAGTTCAGGATCATGACGGACCCACACCCTGTACACCCCACCACCCTTCCAAAGATGCCCACCCTATTGCTATGTGGCACCTGCCCCATTTGGGCCCCCATGTTATGTTACGGGCTCTTACTTCCAGGTTCTGTACCCTACTACAACTGTTAGGCCCCTATTTACTCAAATTCCTGTTCCCCTCCCACTAGTCCTCTACTGCCCATTGCTGACCGGGTTAATTCAGTCTCAGATCTCATCCATTAGATACTGTACTGCTGCAGCAATCCTAAAGCCTCCTTGTCCATTTCTCATCCCTCAACTACCATACTATTTGTTCTCAGTTCTCATATAGTTTCACTCAGCCCAGTTAGAAATCCTATTGCACTCCAAGTATTACACAGCTCAGTTAGAGAAATAAACAGAACAAATAAATATGTATTATTACAGCAATCATAACAGTATAGCTCTGTACTTAGCTCAGTTAGAGAAATAAACAGAAAAACTAAATCTGTATTATTACAGCAATCCTAAAAGTATTCAATCATTGCTTTGTCTTCACTCCAGAGACCCTGCTGTAATATAGGACCACAGAGGACCCTGGGCGGGGGGATGGGCAACTCTAAAGTCCCGGCAGAGCTCCATTGAGCTCGCTCACTCCCCCCTCTCACTCGCTCATTCTATTTCTCCCAGCACTGCAGGCTGCTCTTTTGTACTGGGCTCCTGCCTGCATTGGTGCCTTTTCTGCCCAGAAAGAAATCTGCAGCTGTCCTGACAGAGCTCTGTTGAGGTCACTCACTTCCCCTCTCTCACTCATTCATACTGTTTCTCCCGGTGCTACAGGCTGCCCTTTTGTATTGGACTCCTGCCTCCGTTGGTGCCTTTTTCTGTCCACAAAGAAATCTGCAGCAGTCCCAACAGAGCTCCATTAAGCTCGCTCACTCCCTCTCTTTCACTTGCTCGTTCTGTTTCTCCCGCCGCTGCAGGCTTCCCTTTTGTACTGGGCCCCTGCCTGCATTAATATCTTTTTCTGCCCACAAAGAAATCCACAGCAGTTCCGAGAGAGCTCCATTGAGCTCCCTCACTCCCCCTTCCTCACTTGCTCGTTCTGTTTCTCCTGGTGTTGCAGGCTGCCCTTTTGTACTGGGCTCCTGCCTGCATTGGCATATTTTTCTGCCTACAAAGAAATCTGCAGCAGTCCTGACAGAGCTCCATTGAGCTCGCTCACTCCCCCTTCCTCACTCACTCGTTCTGTTTCTCCTGGTGCTGCAGGCTGCCCTTTTGTACTGGACTCCTGCCTGCGTTGGTGCCTTTTTCTGCCCAGAAAGAAATCCACAGCAGTCTCAACAGAGCTCAGTTGAGCTTGCTCACTCTCCCCTCTCACTCGCTCAAACTTAATCTGTCCCAAACACTGATTTCCCAAAGCGACTGTGCTGTTTTGTGCTGGAAGTGTGAAAACACATTTTGGCCAAGATGTGAAAAATGACAGCTGTACTGTTCATAAGGAGGTGTGGAAAATGGCAATGATGAAAATTTGGAGTGAAAATATTACAGATTCACGAAGTTACACGCGTGCGTGGAAACTGTGCAACGCACACTCGTAAAACAGACATTTTTTGGATTTTTTCACCAAATTTGCAACATAGCTTTTTGAGAGTCCATCTCATGAACAGTGACACTGTCCTTTTATTAATCAATCCCAAAAGGTTATTCCATGCAGTGACCATGAAATCATCTTTCGGGACTGAATAATGCCATGACAGTGGTTGAATTCATGAGGAGGGGTCCCAATAACCCCATGTTGAAAATTTGGTGCAAAATTCCCAAATGCCTGAGATATGCACCAAAGTTGAAAAAACTATTTATGCCATTATACAGCTTACCAGCATTTCTTCAGTTGGCGGTCGGCTTTGAAGAGTGCAGCGTGTTCCCAGTCCTCTGAAGATCAACCTGCTGGGCTCCAGAGGTAAGTATGGTGTGAGGGTGTGTGGGGAGGCAGGGTGCACAGAGGGTGGGTGCAGGTTGGGGGAGGGACCTCCGAATGCAACGAGGGACTGTTTTCTGTTTTACAGGGTTTTAAAAAAAAAGAAAATATTGTGGGACAGTTTTCCTTTTTACAGGGACATCCAACATGCCACCTGAGCGTTTTGGGAGGGCTGTAGCTGACGGGGGGTTGGGCACCCCATCAGCACATACAGCGGGGAAGAACCAAAGGGGATTGGTACCTTCCCCTCAGCACACAATTCATTGGGGGGGCATTATATTGATGGGGAGTGGGCTCCCTCATTGGCAAATTCAACTGGGAAGGGGGCACTGAAGCCGATGGTTATTGGGCATCCCATTGGCAAAGAAAGACAGGGGGTGCATGATGCCGAGGGAGAGTGGGCACCCCCTCGGCATACAACAGAAACTTTGGGGTGGAGACATTATGTCTACAGTGACTGGGTTCCCCGTCGGCAAACTGGGTCAGGGGCATGCAAGTTACCGCCCTGCAATGACAGGTTGCTCCCTCATTGCAGCGGAATGGCTGACACTGCAATGGCAAGGTGGCCCCTGATTGCAGCGGCGAAAATGTTTCAAGGTCATGGTACGCTGGCTGTACTAGTGTCAGCAGCAGCATGCCACCACTTTGGGGAAAGCGGGCCAAGCCTCAAAAGACGGGGGGGCATTGACAACAGTGCCACACTTCCACAACCTGCTTCTGCAGCAAGCTGCCACATATGTTTTTAGCATTAAGCAAAGCAAACATAAAAATAGGATGCAAAGTTAAACTCCAGAAAGAGATTATATAAAGAGAGCAATGGTTTGTTTTCCAGGTTTTAGATCTAGAGATTCACTCAGATGAATCACTTTTGTTTTAGTTGCCTCTATTAAGAAGTATCCTGTATAAAATGTTTTGATTTTATTTTGTTATTGATAATAAACCACTACTTGTGAATTTTATAACTGCTACTGATTTTCCCATGCTTCTAACCCCAGTAATGCTCAGAATATTCCTAACTTTATGCAGTAAGCCTGGAGGGTTGGATTGCCCAGAGAGATAGAACACATGCAAATGATAGAAAATTTTGCAAATGAGCATCTTTCAAACACTGCCTTTACTAACTGCCTGTGTTCTAAACCTCTTCAGATTTTTCTCTCCACCTGAAAAGTCGGGTCGCTCGGAATTTAGTTTGTCCACTTCTCCTGCATGAAGAAAACTACAAACAATCTACTATAAGTATATTTTTGCTTTCAATTACTGCCTCTGCTTATTGTTTAGTGATATTTACCTAGTTTATGTTTAAATTTGTTTGTTTTTCCGGTTCCTCTTGGTTCGGTATAACCATGGGGGAACCGGGTTAGTTCCTATTAAAATCGGGGTTCTCTGATTAAAGAACCACCTTAGTTTTACAGTAAAACTTGTTTTATTTTACTGTTTATAAACGATACTACTCAGTTACCAGAACCGCTGACCCGGTTCTAGACCTCTACATCGGTTCGGTTTCTCCGGTTCCTTTTTGGTTCCAGAACCGACCATTTATAAAAAATACATATCTTTTTTCTTTAGCGGTTGTTTTTTTTTTTCTATTTAAAACATTATGTCTGAGAAATCCAAGAAGCGAACCAGTGAACCCGGTTTCAAAAATTGTCCCCAGTGTGGGGAAGTGTTTGCTAAAGTAGACAAACACACTGTGTGTGTCATATGTTTAGCTTTTGATCATCTTAAGGAGGAATGTGAGGTTTGTAAGACATTCCCAGACAAAACCTTAGAAAAACACCTTGAAAGGCTGAAGAAAAAGTCTGCTAAGGGTCCCTTTGGCTCTGACCAGCTGATACCCCAGGAATCTGTGGTGGAACCCACACCTATCTCTGTGCTTGCCCCTGACACATGCAAAAAGGGCACAAAACGCTCAAATGAACCGGCTGACTCCCCGATTCCTTCAAAGAAAAGTAAAAAGCTTAAGCACACAGAACCCCCTACTGTTAAACTGGGGACTTCTGTGCCTGCTATGCCTGCACCAGTGGCCCAAGAGATTGCTCAGGCCTTCAAAATGATACAATCACTACAGGCAATAGTCCCTCCTCAGCAGCCTCCTGCCCTTTCTCAGGGTTCCCAGGCTGGCAGTACTGTGTATCCTACCCCTCAGGAAGGAGGGAATCATTTTGATGATGATGAATATAGTAATGATGAGGGACCAATCGAACCAGAAGTATCCCCTGATCAGGACTTTGGTTCGCCTCCAAGGGTGACTGAGGATTTTCCATCTCATTTTACTTTTATCAGGAGTATGGCAGATCCTCCTGACATCTCCACCACTGAACAAGTTGAGGATGAAGATGAGGTAGAGTATTTGGAGATGATGGGACTGACACCCACCAAAGCTCAACTCCTACCGGTGTATAAATTCTTAAAGAAGGATGCCTTAAAGATTCTTTAGACACCAAACTCCACACCTCCCATAGATAGGAGGATGGATAAAAAAATATCAATTGGAGAGGGAGGGAGCAGATTTTCTCTTCTCCCATCCAGATCATCAGGGGTTAATTCAGCAAGCTGCTTGCGAGAAGGCCAAGGTCCCACTGTACTCACATCCTCCAGACGAGGACTCCAGAAAAATTGACAGCATGGCCAAAAAAGGGTACCTGTCAGCCTCTCTGGCTATGCATCAGGCTACCTTTCAAGCTTATGCTGCCCAGTACCAGTAGTCACTGTGGCAGTCAGTCCTGGCTATGTCCCAGAAAGCACCCTCTCCCTTGTCGGATGACCTGGCTGAAACTGCCAGGTTTGGGTCAGAGGCAACCAAGTATCAGTTCCAGATGGCTGCTGACACCAATGACGCTGCAGCCAGATGGATGTCAAATATGGTGGCACAGAGGAGGTTTGCATGGCTCAGGGCCACAAACCTCACTCAAGATACCCAGTCTAAGGCCTTGGATTTTCCTCTAGAGGGAAACACTCTCTTTGGGGAGTCCACTGTGGCATATATGAAGAAGGTGGATGAGTACAAGGCCACATACAGAAGCAACTCTGCTAAGGAGAGAGCTTCACCAACTACCAGGCCTTATGGAAGGGGAGGCCAGGGCAGGTCTTTTTATACCAGGCCCTTCGTCCAGCCAGTGGCCATACCCCAATACCAGCAGTATCCACAACAGGGATACTCCAGGAACAGGGGAAGGAGGAGCTCGAGGTGAGGATCCCAAACTCAGCCTCAGCCACTGTCAAAACAGACCCCCTGAACCACAGGCCGCTTCCTCCCTACTGGTGAGAGGCAGACTATCTCACTTCCTGCCTGCCTGGTTAAGAATCACCACAGACAAGTGGGTTCTGGAGGTAGAGGGTCAAGGTCTGTCCCTGGAATTCAATCCCTTCCTCCACAGAAAATCAGAGTTTTCAGCTCCCCCTCACTAGCAGAAAAAACACTGCTAGAATCAGAGGTTCAAAACCTGCTACAGCTGATGGCAGTAGAACCAGTTCCAAAATCCCTGAGGGAAGGGTTTTTATTCCAGGTATTTTCTAACTACAAAGAAAAGTGGGGAGTGACAGCCTATTCTAGATCTCAGACCTTTAAACAAGCACCTAAAGAAAATAAAGTTCAAAATGGTAACACTAGCTGTGATTTTGCCAATGCTCCAAAAGGGAGATTGGCTAGCATCACTGGACCTAAAGGATGCCTATTTCCACATCCCCATAAGGGAATCTTACCGGAGATATCTCAGATTCAGACTCCCTTGAGGTCACTACCAGTTTTCAACCCTGCCTTTTGGCTTTTCTTCGGCCCTAAGGGCATTCAAAAGTGCCTAGCTGCTGTAGTAGCACATCTTCAGAGACAAGGTATCACTATCTTCCATTATCTGGGCAACTAGTTAGTGGTGGAAAAATCCCCACTGAAGGTACAGTAGGATTTAAAGGTCACTCAGGACCTCCTAGAATCCCTGGGATTCTAATAAATCACAAAAAGTCTGCTTTCACCCCGACACAGGTGTTGCAGTTCATAGGGCAGAAATAAATTCCTTACAGGCCAGAGCCTATTTTCATCTGGAGAGAGTGAAAAACCTTCAGTCAGTGTCAAATTCCTTCAGCTTGCACAAAGACAGTTTCTCCAGCTACTGGGCCACATGGCTGCTGCCCCAGGCACAGTGCAGGGTTCCATATTTCACATGAGGGACATCCAGTTCCACCTCAGGTCTCACTGGTGCCAGAAAAAATACCCTTTTTCAAAGCTCATTCCAGTAACAAGTGCACTGTTACAGGCCCTCTTGTGGTGGAAAGAGGAATCAAATTTAAGAAAAGGAATCCCCCTTCAAAAGGAGAATTCTTCAATGGTTCTCACAACAGATGCATCCCTATTGGGCTGGGGTACCCATCTAGGGCAGCACACCACTCAGGGTACCTGGTCAGCTGCAAAGTCCCTTCAGCACATAAACTTATTGGAACTCAGAGCAGTTCTGCTAGCTCTGTGAGCTTTTTCTCCCCTAAGGCAGATCTGGCTTGCATTACTGAGACCTGGTTGGATGGGAATGCTGCCCCTTTTTTAGAGGTGGCTGTTCCCACCGGGTACTCAGTTGTACATCACCTGAGATTGGACCACGGGGGGGGGTTGCAGTCTGTTTCAAGACCAAATTGGGCCTAACTGGTGCACCAGTTAAGGAGGCCATGTCATTTGAGTGTACCATGGTAGCAGGTGTGTGGTGCAGGATAGCTGTCATTTATCATCCACCAGAGGATGAGAAGCTGTTCCTGCAGGAAATAGAAGACTTCACTGTTGACATGGCTTTGGAGTTACCCAGACTGATGGTTCTGGGTGACTTCAGTGCCTGGGTCAACGACAAATCCTCACTTTTTGGTCAACATTTCCTCCAGGTGATGACATCTCTGGTTTCACACAGGTTGTTGCCTCAGCTACCCATAAGGGTGGTCACTCTCTTGATTTGGTTTTCCTCCTGGGGCTCGAGGCCACTGACTTAGTGGTGGAACCAGTCGGTTGGTCCGACTACTACACAGTTGGTTCAATTTTTCAGCCCCCGTAAGTCTGCCCCTGTGGAGTTGTCAGGTACCGCCCTTTGCGGGATGTGGTCCCAGAAGACCTGATAGATGTAATTGACCTCTCGTCATTGGATGAGACTAGCACAGATCCTGAGCAGTTGGTTGCGACCTATAATGGGGCCGTATCTTCAGCCCTCGATCTGATTGCTCCTATCTGAGTTCATCCCCTCCCATGTCACCCTGGGGCCCCTTGGTTTGATGTGGCTCTCAGGGAGTTGCGGAGATTGAGGCATAGGTTAGAGCGTCATTGGAGGAAGACTGCCTCTGATGCCAACCACCTTATTTTGTTAGAACATTACAAATTCTACCAAACAGAAATTTCCCATAAGAAGGCAGAATTCCTGTCCAGAGAAATAGGTGTCTCACGGAACTGACCAGCTCAACTCTTCAGAACTGTTGACAAACTGTGCAACCCAGCCTGTCAGCAGTTCTGTCGAGTTTTTTCACAGAATGATTGTGATGAGATCGCTTGCTTCTTTGCGAATAAGGTGGCTGACATCAGGCAGGAGGGCCACCAACTTCACTCTAAGGGAGTTGCTGTTGATTGGTGCTTTGCTGCAGTGCCTGAAATTTCCTGGAGTACCTTTGACCTGCCGGATTTCGTAGATATTATACAGTTTGTCCGGGAGATGCATCCCACATGCTGTAGTCTAAACCCAGGCCCTACTTCCCTGATTTTGGGTTATAGTGATATTATCAGCTCAGTCTTAGCTTGGATTGTCCGGTGCTCTTTGGATTCGGGTGAGTTCCCTAGTTCCCTGAAGGAGGGTGGTGACCCCCCTTCTGAAGAAAGCTTCTTTAGACCAGGATAACCTAGCAGACCACAGGCCCATCATTAACCTCCCTTTTGTGGGGAAGGTTATTGAGAAAGTCGTGGCTGCTCAACTGGATAACCATTTAACCATCCATAATTTATACAAACCTCTCCCATCAGGATTTCATAAAGAGGCATAGTACTGAGAATGCTGTGGTTTGGGTTCTCAATGATCTCCTGATGATGAGAGATTGGAGACACCATTCTATCTTGGTTCTCTTTGATTTATCATCAGCTTCTGATACTGTGGATCATGGGATTCTGCTTGAATGCCTAAGGTTTGTCTGTGGGCTGTCTGTTACAGTCCTCAGATGGTTTTAATCTTTCCTTTCTGGTAGAATGCAGAGTTGTCTCAGGCTTATGTTCTTCTGGGGCTTTCTCTCTGCCTTGCGGGGTACCACAGGGCTCGGTGCTATCTCCTATGTTATTCGCAGTATATATGCTGCCCCTCAGAAACATTGTAAGACAGTATGGGCTGATGTTTCATTGCTATGCTGATGACACCCAGCTCTACCTGTCTTTTGCTCCTGACCAGGTTAGTGCTATCTCAGTACTGAACAGCTGCCTCATAGAAATCCAAGATTGGATGAATACCAGCGGTCTAAAGTTGAACCCAGGAAAGACTGAGGTTTTGGTGGTGGACCCGGGTTGTAGGGCAGAGGAGTTGAGGACAGGGCTCCTTCTGGTTTAGTCCTGGGGGAGGCCCAGATCCTCACCTCTGAATGGGTACGTAACCTAGGGGTGGTGCTTGATGATGGCCTGTCCCTTCATCACCAGGTTTCAGCTGTTATCAAGCTGGCCTTTTACCATCTTAGGAACATCACTAGGATTAGGCACCTTGTTCTGCCCAATGACCTACCTATCTTGGTCCATGCCTTTGTGACATAGTGCCTTGATTACTGCAACACCCTTTACCTAGGGCTTCCTGGGGTTGATATCCACCATTTGCAGCTAGTGCAGAGCGTGGCAGCACATTTATTGACAGGGTCTTCTAGAAGATCTCATATCATCCCTGTGTTGCGCGATCTACACTGGCTACCTATTCAGTGGTGGATCACCTTCAAGGTAGGTCTTTTGACTTACAAAGCCCTACACAGTTTGGGTCCTGACTACTTCAAAAGAGCTCCGGGTTCCTTATAATGCTCTGCAACAGCTCCGCTCGGCTGACGAGGGGTTGCTGGAGATTCCAAAGGTCAATTTAAAGTCATCTGGTGCACGGGCCTTTGAATTTGCGGCACCAACCCTCTGGAACTCTCTGTCCCATCAGCTTCATGAGTGCAGGAAGTGGCACTTAAGACTTTTTTATGGGGAAAGCATTCATGGTATTTGTTTGATTTTAATGTGTACTTACTATGTTCGGTCTTATTTGTGCTGTACAGTGCTTTGGAATGTCGAAAGGCTATAACAAATACATTTTATTATTATTATATTATTAATACAGGGCAAGGTGGTACAGATCAGAACAGACTATACCACCGCAATGTATTACATAAACATGCAGGGAGGCACCAGGTCGGACCTCCTTTGTACAGAAGCAATTCATATCTGCACTCTAGCTTACTCTCTGGGAATGTCCTTACAGGCAATTTACTTGCCAGGAAAGGACAACATCCTAGCAAATGCTTTGAGCCAAATCAATCAAGCCCATCAAGAATGGACCCTAAACAGACAGGTGGTACAGGCTGTTTTCCGAAGGTGGGGCACTCCACAGGTAGACTTGTTCACTTCCTACCAGAACCAACACCTGCCACAGTATTGTTGCAGACCACCAGACAGGGGCACACTTCCTCTGGATGCGCTAACCCTGGATTGGTCAGGGAGGTTCCTGTATGCTTTTCCTCCCTTTCCTCTAGTTCACAGGGTACTGCTCAGGCTCAGATCCCATGCAGCATCACTGATCTTGATAGCTCCGGATTGGCCAAGGCACCCATGGTACTCTCTTCTGCTCTCCATGTCTATCACAAAACCGATACATCTCCCTTGGAGGCACAATCTACTGACTTCCAGTCAGGGCACTCTGTTGTACCCAAATCTTTAGTCTCTCAACCTCAAGGCCTGGCTCTTGAGGACATAGAATATGCAAAATTTAACCTTTCTCAATCTGTCCTAAACATTTGAAAGTTATAGAAAACCTTCTACTAGGAAAACCTATCTCTAAATGGAAGGGTTTTCTTTTTAATCTCCTAGCAGATCCTTAATATCAGGACAGGCTGAACTTCCAGTTGTCCTGGATTATTGCCCTCATTTGCATTCCTCTGGTTTATAACCCAGTTCTCTGAAGGTTCATTTGGCAGTTATCTCTGCTTACCTCTCTGCTGGTGCAAGGGTAACCATAGCTTTGGATCCTATTTTTAAAAGATTCTTTAAGAGTCTAATACATTTACATCCACCCCATAGAGCACCAGTGCTAACTTGGGATTTGAATGTGTGTATAGCTAAACTCATGGGCCTCCCTTTGAGCCCATGGCCACAGCTCATCTAAAATATGTTACTTGGAAAACAGTCTTCCTTGTAGCTATGACTTCTGCAAGAAGGATCAGTGAGCTTCAGGCTCTCTGCATAGATCAGGACTATATCTCCTTTCATAGGGATAAAGTAGTCCTTAGAACAAACAGAAAATTTCTCCCCAAGGTAGTCTCAGACTTCCACTTAAACCAGTCCATCACTCTTCCTGTCTTCTTCACTGGCCACTCTACTTCTGGTGAAAGAAGAACCCACAGTTTAGATGTGAAAAGGACTCTCAGTTACTACATGACAGCCACAAAAAGCCATAGACAGGACAGAAAGCAACTGTTCCTGACCTATGGGGATGTGGGAAAAGGTAGTCCAACCTTGAAAAGGTCCATTTCTCGATGGATAGTCCAATGTATCCAGTTCTGCTATACAAAGGCTGGTAAGGAGCCCCCATCAGGTTTGAGGGCTCATTCCACAAGAGAGACAGCTGCTACCTTAGCAGCTGCCAAGGATGCTCCATTTTACAATGGCAGGAAAAAATCCTGGACTCTGATTGGTCAGTCTTAAGTGGACCATGATGTTATCCCAGTACAACATCACTGGCTCTAGTCTCAGCCTCACTGTGAACCTGTAGTTGAGCTTGAGCTAGATATGCTTTGGCTTGATTGTTTCATTTTCTTTAAAAACAAAAATATTTTTCCACACAAAAACATCTTTAAAATGATTTTTTTTATTCTGTATAAGAAAGAGCCATTGTATAATAGCAATAATGCCCTCCAGGGTGTGTGTCGTTTGGGATAATGTCATGCCTCACTTGTTGGATGCACTCGGCCTGTGGCCTTGTGCCCAATCTCCTGAGGCATGACATTATCCCAGCATGACACATACCCTGTCAGACATTATTGCTTAATTTCTGGACATTTGTAAAGCAGCTACCTGGAAAACACTATACACCTTTACAAAGCATTACAATCTGGATATTTTATCTAGGGGGTGATGCTAGGTTTGGCACAGCAGTCCTGCAAAGTCTGTTTCCAAAATAAGTTCTGTGCCCACCTCCAGTGATACTGCTTGGTAGACTTCATAAAGTTAGGAATATTGTGAGCATTGCTGGGGTTAGAAGAAAAAATTACTTACTATAGTAATCTTCTTTCTTACCAGCGGTGTTCAGATATTCATAACTTCCCTCCCAACCGCTCCTTCAAGAACTTCAGCCTGTGCACTCCGCATGCTGGTACCACCCTTATTATCATACACCCTTGGAGTGTTCCTTACCCTACACCTGTTAATAGTTTGGGTAGATCAGTTTCATTGTGTTCAACCATTTTTGGGTGTTTTTCTCTGGCATTTTGTTCTAATCTTGTTGAACTGTTTCTCCAGTTGGAGTTTTTATTTTTACAAATTTATATTATTGGGAAAATCTCAATTTTAATAATAAAATTATAGTACTATATCATTCTGGGCCTACTTTCCAGGCTCCATTTATAAAATCTGAAGAGGTGTAGAACACAGACAGTTAGTAGAGGCAGTGTTTGAAAGATGCTCATGTGCAAAGTGTTCCATCATTAGCATGTGTTCTATCTCTCCAGGCAGTCCAACCCTCCAGGCTTATTGCATAAAGTTATGAATATCTGAGCATCACTGGGAAGAAAGAAGCTTACTATGGTAAGTATTTTTTTCTTCTTGACCTTTGCCTCTATGACACTGAAAAAAAACATTGCTCTATTTATATAAAACATCTTTTGCTGGCAGTTTGTACTCTGCCTCTTCTTCTTGTCAATAACCATCTCCTGTTTTTCCCATAATGTACCAGAACATTGTCAGTTCAATTCCTGAGGCTAGCCAGAAGAGCAAATCTAGTCTTTAAAGAGCAGTTGACGCCTTTGGGAAAACTTTGGAAAAAGAACAGTTATGCAAAAACTTACCAAAACAGCAGATCTTCAAGGGGATCTCAGTCATCCGGTCACACTGTACGAACTTCACCATCAGTGAAGGGGAATCCACACAGAAGATTTTCAGCAGTACAACTGGGGCCGCCCATGCGGTCAATGTATATGGATGTCGCCAACCCTATAAAGGCATGAGTGGCCCCACTCTCTCCTATGTTCTTTCCCCTGGAGATAAAAGGAGCATAGCCCTAGCCATGGGGGACAGAGGAGAGAGACCGAGAAGTGCCCTGACATATGTGAAAGGCTGGATATACCAGACAGCCAGTCCCTAGAGAAGAGCCTAATAAGGGGGATTGTGGGAGGAGGCAGAACCTGATGACTGAGATGTCCTCGAAGATCTGTTACAGTAATTTCTTATGTAACTGTTTTATCTTCATCAGGGTTATCTCAGTCATCAGGTCACAACATGGAATAAGTCCCAAGCAGTTACAGGTACAAACAGACAGTCTGGAAGGAGGGCTCACCATAACCTTAAGACAGGAGGACCTGCAGCACAGACATGCCAAAACCAGCACTTGCTCTGGAGGCAATGTCCAGACTATAGTGCTTGACAAAGACATGGACAGTACTCTAGGTGGCAGCCGCACAAATGCCCTTGGATAAGACCCCTCAGAAACAAGCCACAGAGGTAGCCATGTCTCTGGTGAAATGAGCTTTGATAGCACCAGGCAATTATTTGCCGTACTTGTTGTAGCAGAACACAATGCAATTTGCCAAACATTTCAATAAACATTGCTTAGAAACTGAAGCACCCTCTTTACCTGGGGTGAAAGAAACAAATAACTGCTTCCACTTTCAACTAACCTTGGTCCAAAGCAAGTAGTACTTCAGAGCTCAGCGCACATCTAACATATGGAGCAGTGCTTCCCCTGGGTTGGCATGCTCAGGAAAATAAACAGAAAGGTGGATAGACTATAATAGTGTAAACTCTGAGACCACCTTATGGAGAAACTTAGGATCTGTTCGCAAAGACACCCTGTCTTTGTGAAAAATCAAATAAGGGTCCTCGCACAAGGGGGCTGGAAGCGCTAAAATTCTTCAAGCACAAGTAATGGCAACCAAGAATAATACTTTACAAGACAGAAAGTATAGGTCGGAAGTTGCAATTGGCTCAAACAGAGACAGAGTCAACTTTTTCAAAATAAAATTCAAATTCCAAGAAGGGACAGGAGAATGGATTGGAAGTTTCAGATACAGGATGCCCCAGAAACAGATAGGGGAGATATCCAGCTGAGCAATCATGCTGTCACCCTCGGGCTCATGAAATGCAGAAATAGCCAAAAGGCACACCTTGACGGAGGAGTACTGGAGACCTGAGTTAGACAGAAAGATCAGCTAGTCCAGAACATGGTTCACAGGGCAGGTGAAAGGATCCAGATTATGTTTGGCAGCCCAGATGGCAAACTGCTTCCACTTTATGGCATATGTGGCTCTCATGGCAGGCTTCCGGGCAGCCACAAGGATGTAAGCCACCCTGTTCGAGACCCTGAACCTGACAATGGATATGTCCTCAGGAGCCAAGCATGCAGAGGGAGGGACCAGAGGTTGGGATGGACCAGGACCCCTAAGCCTGGGTCAGAAGGTTCCTGCAAAGGGGGAGTGGAACCAGATATTCCTCTGCCAGCTGTTGTAGCAAGGGGAACCGTATCTGCCAAGGTCAGAATGGAGCTACCAAAATCAGGCTTGCCCCATCCATCTGCACTTTGATAAGCACCCTCTGAATTAGAAGAAAAGGAGGGAAGGCATAAATGAATCTTCTGCTCCAGGAAAGTGACAACATGTCTCACCAGAAAACTCCAGGCCCAGTATATAGTGATCTGAAATTGGGCAGTTTTGTGCTGATAAGGGATGCAAAAAGTTCCAACTCTGGGCAACCCCATCTGTTGAACAAGTCTTCTGCAATGGATGAGAGGAGCTCTCATTTGTGCATGCTGAACTAAGTCTGGCTGAGACTGTCACCCAGAGTGTTTAACATGTCAAGTATTTGGACTGCCAAGAATGTCAGGCTGTGATCCAGTGCCCAGTACCACATTCTCATGACCTTCCTGCACAGGGGGTACAAATGAGTCCCCTCCTGTTTGCTGATGTTTAGACTATGCTCAGATTGTCTGACTGCACAAGCAGCTGACCTACGGCAAGATGTTCCTGAAAGGCCTGCATGGCATAGAGTACCATCCTCATTTCCAGGACAATGATATGTAGGTAGGCTTCCAATTGGGACCAAGAGCCCTGGGTCTGAAAGGGAGCCAGGTGCGTTCCCCAGCCCAGGCCAAAGGCATCCATGTTAAGGATCTGCTGTAGGGTGGAGATCTGGAATTGGATGCCTTGAAGCAGACTCAAGGGATTCATCCACCACTGCAGTACCCTGCAGACTGCAGAAGAGGACAGAACTGGGTGATCCATCTCATCCATGCACTGGTCCCACTGTACCTGGAGGGCCCACTGGAAAATGCACATATGGAGTCTGGCTAGTGGAACAGTAGATATGGCAGCTGCCATCAGGAACAATTATCTCAGATACACCTGGCAGAATATAGCAACTTTGGGCAACTTCCTGATCCTGGGTCATAAGGCACTTGACCTAGTTTGAGGCAGGAAGGCCTTCCCCTGTGCTGAGTCCAGAACTGCCCCTATATATTGCAGCTTTTGGGATGGTACTAGAACTGACTTGAGCAGATTGACTGTGATGCACAGGGAGTGAAAGAGCTGGAGAGTTCACTCTAGAGTCAGCAATAGCTGTTCCCTGGACGGGGCCTTCAGAAGCCAATTGTCCAGGGGAAAACATATAGTCCTTCCCTTCTGAGAACTGCTGCTACCACTGCTAGACATTTGGTAAAGACTCATGCTGCAGAAGACCAGCCAAATGGCAGCACCTTGAACTGATAGTACTCGCCCTAGAAGGCAAACCAGAAAAACTTCTAGTGAGGAGGAAAGACTGATATGCACAGGTAAGCATCCTGCATGCCCAGAGAACAGAGCCAATCCCCTGTTTTGAGAAGGGGCATCAGGCCTGGCAAAGTTGCCATCTGGAACGTTTTGTACTGGATATACAGATTGAGGTCCTTTAGGTCTAGAATGGGCCTCAGATTGACGGTCTTTTTGGGTAGCAATAAAACCTGGACAAGAACTCCTTGTTTCTCTGGCAACTAGGAAAGGGCTTGATAGCCTGCTTGTGTAGAAGGAACTGGATCTCCTCCCAGAGAACAGACAGGTGAGTCAGGGGGTAACTGGAGGGTGGAGGTGTGGTATCTAGAGGTTGCTAGATGAGCTCCAAGATGTGTCCCTTTCTATATGATCTTCAGAATCCAAGTGTCTCTAGTCATGTTTCTTCCTTGATTGAGATGGAGGGAGTACCAGCCTCTGACCACTGCTTCCTGGTCCAGGACTAGAGAAGGGGGTCCAGCAAGTGGTCAAATGGAGGAAAAGCCAGCCACTGGGTCTGGTCCAACACTCCTGGGCCACTTGGCAGCAGCTCCCTTGTTGGAGTGGACAGGCAAGGAAGCTGGGGCTCTGAATTTCCCTTGGGGCTGGGAGGCCATACCAGGCCTATTGGGTGCTTTGCAAAAGTGAGGGAGCCCTCTACCTCTCAGTTGGGTATGGTAGAGGGAATGGACAGACTTGAGGGCCCTGCCCAAGGCCTGAGATCATTAATGATATCCTGGACATTAGGACCAAACAACTTAGTGCCATTAAAAGGGGCATTGAGTACTTTTTGCTGAACATCGGCAGTGAATCCAGGTACTCTTAGGCAGGAGTGCCTACATAGGCATATGCCCGTGGTGGCCACCTTGGCAATGGTGTCAGCCATATCATAGAGGGCCCTGAGGAGGTGCTTGCTAACATCCTCAGCTGCCTGGAGGCATTGAAGCAGCTACTGCTTTTGTGTGCCATCTGGGAGGGCCTGTGCCATGGCCTTGCTCTTTTTCTAATTGGCATTTTGGTATTTTACCATACCAGCCAGGTAGTTTGCAATCCTCAAACCCAGAGTGGAGAAGGCATACACTCTCTTGTCCCAGAGGCCGACTCTGTAAGGCTGTTTATCTGGGGGAAGGGAACTAAAGTGTTTATGCACCTTAGACCTGTCATGAGCTGCCTTGATGACCACTGAGTCTCTTTCAGGCTGGGCAGCACAGCAGAGGAGCCCTGAGGAGGGCAAGATAGAGTTTATCTGTGCTGCCAGACATAGTTGGCACCATGTCTGGTCTGTGCCAGGCTGCTAAGGATACATTCCTCAGAGCAACAAGGATTAGAGGAATGATTTTTGGGGGAGATTCGGGGATCTCCAGGAAGTCCACCAAGTCCTTTCTGGTGGCATCCTCTTCCTCAGTGTGGAAGCCCACAGCTAAGGACAGCTGCTTCATCACATTGAAAAATGTGGGATCCTCAGGAGTAGGTCTAAGAGCATGCTTCACTGAGTCCTCACTGACAGAGGAGGCAATAGATCTGTCAGAAACCAGTACTTCTTCCTCTTCTTTCTCTACATCATCAGGAAGAATGAGGTCTGGGTGGTGCACCTCCTCCTCGATGTCAACCTCTTCTAAATCTGTGTCTGGCATTGGATGTGCCAATGATGGCCAACAGGGAGCTTCCCAGGGCTGATGAGTAGGTGTTGACAATGAAGCTGTCATCAATGGTGTCGGTGAAGGGGGCTGAAAGGTGCCCAGCTGCTACACAATCACATTAGTGAATCTGATAAGGACTTTGTTCAAGTCGCCGGTGGTCATCAACCGGGGGGGGGTCAATAGCACAGATGTCAATGACCCACCTGCTGAATAATGAGAACTTGTCAAGCCTGTAGTCCTGGAGGGAGGTGGGGTAGATTTTGATGGAAGAGTCATCAATGATGATCCTATCATCATTGAACAAGGGTCAAATGACCTGGAGGTTGATGGGCAGTCCCCCTGAGAATCGAGGGGAGGTGCTGTCAGTATGGGTCTAGTGGGCACAGAGACCTGGACAATAGTTTTCCTCATTGGCGCAACTGCAACTCATGAGGATCCCCCTGAAGAAGGAGAAGAGACTGTCTGGGAGTGAAATCGATGTGGGGGGGAGAGGTCACAATCTCAGTCTTTTTTGTGACTTTTCCCTGAGGATTTGTCTTAGGCCTTGGAGGCCTAGGAGCTTGATGATCCAGTTGGAGACTGAGAGGCTGGGACCCAGGAGGGCACCTGCCTGGAACTGGCTACCTGTTGATCCAACAATTTGGAAATTTGTGGTACTCAACCTCAGAAAATAATTTACATATAGATATTTAAATACCTCATATATAGGGGATACATGATGGGCAGGGTGGGATATGGAAATATTCTCACTCCTGCAGAGTGAGCTCATATATTACACACAGTACCAGAGGCATGGTGAAATACACAGCTCATGAGGCAGGAGTAGAATATTTTCCATATGCCATGATCTACAGATCATGTGTGCAATTATACACAGGTGAGAGCTGCAAGAACATTTTTCTGAGTCTGTGTGTTTCCTGCTCATTCTGTGTGCTGTCAGTGTGTGTGTGTGTGTGTGTGTGTGTGTTCTGAATGGACTGGGACTCCAAACAACAGGTGAGTGTGTTTGCAAAGCTAACTGAGTGAGTCAGAGGCTCAGTGAGAAAGACAAACTGCTGCAGGTAGCACTGAGAAACATAACCTGCCTTGTAAAAGACTTTCATTTAGAATTCAGGTTGTTTTGAAGGTGAGATCAGCACAGTAATGGGCTAGCAATGTTAGAAACACAATGGGACATAGGTGAGAGTCTTTTGCAAAGCTAATTGAGTAAGTTGCAGCTTCAGTGAGAAAGAAAAACTTTTTCTGAAGCAGTTTCCTTTAGAATGCAAGCTGCAATGCATTAATCCTCACTCTGGTGACATCAGCAGAGTATGGATAAATGTCAATATCCTCACTCTGCTGATGTCATCAAGATTTAACCTCTCTGCAGTGGAAATAACACAGGTTATCCTACTGAGAAAGCTCTCACCCTCGTGGTATAAATTTAAATATCTATATGTAAAATTACAAGAGTTTTTTGTGAAAATTAATGATACAGTACAACAAAAAAAATGTATTATTTATTTATGGAATTGTGTATTAAAGCAAGCAGCTCAGAATAATCTGACGAAGGGACACGAAGGTCCTGAAATGTAATAAGAAGTTAAATTACAAGTGCGCTTATATAAAAAGATTTATGGATTGATGAGAATAAAAAACTTGAAGAATATTTTCCTGAATTGTTTTCTTGGGGTTGAGTACCACAAATTTCCAAATTGTCTGAATACCAATCTGCAGTGGTTTACTCCCCTTCCGCTCTCCTTTTTAAACTCTCTTAATTAAAAAAAAAAAGAATAAAAGGGAACCGTGGGATCAAGTACTCTTTTGTAGATTACTTGTTGATCCAGCTTTTTTGCTTCACCTGAGTGTTGTTTGGTTAAACTTCTGCCAGAGCTCACAGTCAGAAACTTCATGTTCAGGCCCAAGACAAGAGGGAATGTTCATCTGTGGAGGCAATCTTCTTTCTGCAGTGGCAGCGATGGAAGAGAGAGGTAGAAGGATTAACTCTCAACAGAAACAAGTTGGAGGAATCTCTTCAAAAAAGCAGTTCAGAAAAATATTGAAGAAAAAGCCATAGGAAAAAAAATGGTACAAATACTGCGTTGGAGCTTCCATGGAGACCCATGTGAGCGAGTCGATGGCAGGAAAGAACTTTGGAAGGAGCAAGGCCACTCATGCCTTTATAGGGTTGGTGATGCCGTCGGATGTTGACAGCATCAGTGGCCCCAGTTGTACTGCTGAAAATCTTCTGTGTGGATTCCCGTCACCAACGGTGAAGTCCCTACACTGTGACCTGATGACTGAGATAACCCCAATGAAGATCACAATATTTTAATACAGTTCAGCATGTATGTAATACATCTTCAATTGACTTCTCCTCTTTATTATTTATTGCTTAAAAATTCCAACAAAACAAGATCTTTATCCCTCAGAGTTCATCTGCCTCTATAGCTTATTCCCTACTTGAAATTATAATGCTTTGTTGTGACATCACAGTCTGTTGCCATGAGAAAAACTGTGATGTCACAAGTAGAGCATTATGACATCAGATTGGGAAGAAGCAGTAGGAACTGATAAACCCTCATGAAACAACTATCCTGTTTTCATATATATAACCTCAGTAATAAATAATGGAACTAAGATACAGTATACAGAGCTAATGAGAAATATAAAGCAGCTTTGTATACAAATATTGTTTTCCAAAGTTATTCTTGAGGTGTCAGTGGCTCTTTAAAAGGTGCAACAAAATACAACACTCTGTCCCAGAGATGGTTTCCTGCTCACAATTCTGTTAACATGCTTGTGGAGGTCAAAACGCATCTGAAGGTTAACTCCCTGTATTACAGATTGTTATTGAAACCCAAATAGCTTTCTACAATCATTTCGACAATATCAGTATATTCATTTGCAAACCAGGGGATCGGATCCTGATTTCACATAAAGATTCATATATTTTATTAAACCACAGAGAAGCAAAAGGAGAAAGAAAGAATAGAAGCAGGAAATGAAGGAGAGGAGATAACAGGGAAATTGTGGGAGCACTGGAGTGGCCAATTCCTAGGTGCCAGAAGAATGTGATTGCTCCATCAGACAAACGAAAGACAGACACAAGGCAGAATAGGAGAGGATAAAAAAGAACCTTGCTTTTTAACTGTCACTGCATAACAAAATGGACAGGGTCTTATCTAATCTGTCACATAACCCCTCTAAGCAGGAACCTTTTTCTTTCTTTAAAAAACAGGTTTCCAAAACTTTCTATTGTTTCTCTTTTAACATTATCTTAAAGAACTTAGGAGTTCTTTGTATATGCAGCATGCTCTTTTCCCATAAAACCTTTTACAGCAAACAATTCAGTTAATCACACACTTTTTTTAACTTTCTCAATTCCTGAACCATATCTTGACAGAAAATTAGCATTGGCATTCTTTATTTTTTTGATTTGTGCATTACTCTAAATTTAAATGGCTGTAGTGCCAGGTACCACAGTGTGATTCTGGGATTTGTATCCTTTATTTAATTAAGCCAACAGAAAGAATTTTGATCCATTATAAATACAAATTCAGCTCATCGCAGATAAAACTTTTTTAATTTATTTTACTTTTTGTCCCAGCCAATGTCAGGACATCTGCCCTGGTCATTGTCCCTGCCATCCCCTGCTCCCAAATGAGCCGTGCTCCTCCATGCCCCCTGGCTAACCCACAGGGCAGGGCCACAGCACCGGCCAAGATCTCACGAACGACGGTTCAGGTCGGGGGAGCTGGCCTGGAAGCATATGGAGAGGCAGTGAGGAGGGCATCATGGAGGCACTGACTGGGGATTTTATGTCCCCGAAAAGATGTTTTTCCTTGGGATGGGGACGTGCATCTTCCCCACCCCCCTGGACATCCAGACACTGGTTGTGGCTTATGCCCTGGCCTCCACCAGGGGGTCTGTAATGCACTGGATGTTCGTCCCCCTTCCCCCTGGAGGACAGCAGTCCAAGGGATGCTCCATCCATCTCCCCCATGGCCAGCCCTCTGGCAACCAGGTCTGTTCCTGAACCCGGGTCGCCGGCATCAAAAGCGGAAATCCAACCACTGCGCTGATGGGCCGGGGCTGTAGCAGATAAAACTTAAGGGACTTCCTTGCCCATTTCACAGCAAGGCATTCTTTTTCAATAATGCCATTTCCTACTGATATATAGAACAAAATGTTCCTTCCCATCTATATTCTGAATCAGGACTGCAAATAGGCCTACCTCTGATGCATCTATCTGTAACAGAAATCATTTCTCAAAGTCTGGACTTCTTGAAACAGGGGCTGAATTTAATGCTGCCTTGATGGCCCGAAAAGCCTCATCACACTCTGGGGACCATATTACATTATTTGGGTACCCTTTGTTTGTGATTTCAGTTAGAGGAGTAGCTAATTGGGCAATATTGGGAACAAATCTCCAGTAATAACCAGCCAGACCCAAAAATGACCAGACACGTTTCATTGTTTTAGGAACAGGACTGTTAGCTACAGCTTCTATTGTGGAAATTTCTGGCTTTACTTCTCCTTTTCCCAAAGTATAACTCACATATCTGGTTTCCTGCATGTTTAATGCACATGTGGTAGGAGTAATGGTCAGATCTACATTTTTGACAGAGTGGATAACTACTTATAGATGTTCCAGGTGGCTTTTCCAGTCTAGATTGTACACCACAATATCATCCAGGTAAGCAGCACAATAACCAGTATGCAGGACTAGAATTACATCCATGTACAACTGGAACATAACAAGTGATCCATGTAACCAAAACAGCAAGGTGGTGAACTGATAGAATCCAATTGGAGTAGAAAAGACAGTTTTGCCTCTGGATTCTTTAGCTGGGGGAATTTGTCAGCAACCCTTGGTGAGATCAAGTGTACTAATATACTTAACACATCACAATCTGTCCACCAAATCATCTATCTTGGGTATAGGATAGCTGTCAAATAAGGACACATGATTAAGTTTCCTAAAATCAAGGCAGATTCTTATATTCCCTTCCTTTTTATTTACAACCATAATTGGTGATGACCAAGCACTTAACAAATCTTCAATGATACCAGACTCTTTCATTATTTATATTTTGTTAACCACATCTGCTCTTAACTGCTCTGGTAATGTGTATGTTTTTTGTCAGATAGGGTGACAATTCTCAGTCACTATTATGTGCTTGACCCCTTTTACTCAGCCTGGCACTGTGGTAAAAGTACTTAAAAATGTTACCAGGTTACGAATTTCTGGGGTTTGTTCTGTGGTTAAGGAAACATTCACGTTTAGAGCATCTGAAGTTACAGGTTGTTCCAGTCTGTCATAAGCTATTTCAATATCTTGTTTAGCAGTTTCTGGTAATACTATCAAGCCGATCTTTGATGTTTTTTCAATTAATTTTTTCAAGAGGTTAGTATGGTATAACTTAGTAGGATTTCCCCTATCTGGGGTCTCAGTCTCATAGTTAACTGTAGCAGTACGTCTAACCACTTTATGAGGCCCTTGCTGCTTCATTAACAGTTTGTTTTCTGTAGTGGCGAACAGAAACAAGAAATTTTCACCTGACTCAAAAACTTTTTCTTTTACCCCATGGTCATAATACACCTTCTGCTGTTTTGGGGCTTGTTCCTGATTACTGTGGGCAACTGCCACATATTTTGACAGTTTCTTTCTCAGTGCTCACATTTAAGATATAATAGACTCTGAGTGGGGTTATCGTCCCATGTTTGTTTCATTACATCTAGTGACTTCTCTGTAAGAAAAAAGCAGATAAGTATTGTTCCCAATCTTTCCCTTCACCTTTTACAAACCTATTTAACATGCATTTTAGGATTTGATTAAAATGTATTACAAGGCTGTCTGTCTGAGGGAGTTAAGGGGAGGTTCTTATTGTAGTGATACCTAGCAGCTGGTATAGCTTTTTCAAAAATACAACACCAAATTACTGCCCTGATCAGTAATAATCTCTTTAGGTATGCCCACCCTGCTGAAAATGTTGTCAAGCTCTGCTGCCACTCTTGGGGCTGTGACAATCTGCATTGAAACTGTCTCCGGGTATCAAGTAGTACAGTCACGTGTTACCACAATGAACTGATTACCATTTTTAGTTTTGTCTAAGAGGTCAACCACATCCATTGTAAGTCTCTCAAAAGGCACATCTATCAAGGGTAGGGACACCTTGTCTTTTCTGGTCACTGGGGCTACTTTCTGATATTCAGCACAAGATGTGCAATAGGTAGTAACATCCTCATGAATCCTAGGCCAGTAGAATCTGTACAACAATCTGGCATGGGTGAAGTCCCTCCCCAAGTGACCAGCCATAAGACTATCATGTGCTGTCTGTAACAACCCAGTTCTATACTTCTGTGGTATGACCAATTGTTCTGTCTGTTCCTGCATCTGAGGATTAATACAAACTCTATACAGTAGCCCATTAAAATGTTTAGACATTGGTTCACCTTATTTTTGCTTCAACCCCAGCTGCTTAAAATAACCTTGGAGAGAAAGATCATTAGTTTGCTTGGAAACAATATCACAATCAGTTATCAGTCTAGTTTCAGTACTTTCATATATCAATCCCGTATGTCCATCAGTCTTTTGTTACCACTGTTGTTTCAGGCATCTTCTTTCTTTCCCGGACTTCCGGATCTTGGAGCTGGGCTCAAACAAGTCTGAATCAAAGTCACCAAAGGGAAAAGAGTCCCCAACATCTGAGATTTTTATTGTCTGTGATTAACTTAGCAAACCCTGGAAAGTAATTTTCAGTAATTACAGGTAAGAGTAACTTTGGTTCTACCCCCACTTTCATTTGGTGTGACACCACATTAATATTCAGAGTCACTTAGGGGGTAGGATAGTATTGTGTGTCTCAGTGGATGCAGATGACCCCAGTATGTGGCCCTTTTACACAATCTGTTCCCAGAACTTCAATGTGCACCAGGGTCTGTCAGTTTCTGAATCTGCAAGTCCCTTAACAGTCTTATCTCTCACCTTGACATCTGTTAAATACTTGCCCCAATCTGCTAAAGTCAAATTTACTTCAGAGTTACCCTTCATATTTTATAGCTGTTTCCTACAATATGGCCTGTTTTATTACAGTTATAGAAAATAAAGTCTTTGGTGCAGATTTGTTATCCCCAACAGAGTGCTTATCTGATCAGGAGTTAAACTGGGAAAAGAGGGTCTTACCATTTGCTGGCTGTTACTTTACTGCTGTATTTTCTGTCTGGTCATCTGATAGTCCTCAGCAAAAGAAATGGCCTTTTCCTCACTTTCTGGTCAGCGTTCTTTTGCCTAAAGTTGCATGTCTATATGAAGGATGTTGATTAATTGCTCCATTGCAAATATGTCAATGATCTGTAGGACTGTTTTGCACTCTGGTTGGAACCATTTAATGAGGAGTTCTCCGAGTCGGGTGAAGGCATCTGGAGGACTGTCAACAGAGTGGTACTTCAGGGACTGGAATCTCTTCCTGTAGGTCTCTCCTGAGATGTCATACCTTTAAGGATTTATCTTTTCACAAGGTCATAGTTGTCTGTGCTGTGTCCATACTGCTGTACGCAAGTTGGGCTTATCCTGTCAGATAAGGTACCAGACTGATTGCCAATGAGTGCACAGTGTATACTGTACTCTGTTATTCAGAGTTCAGTCAGCAGCCGGTCATGGTGGTGGAAGGAGGGTTGTGTCAGTCAACAGCTGGGTTTCAGGATAAAGGGAGCAGGGTGGGAGGTCACTGTCTGCAAGATGGTGTGACAGGGTGCATCCCTGCCACTGTAGCAGAACTCCTTGAGTATTTTAGGTTGCAGCCTTTCTCTATATATATTCTTACCTAAAAAAGCTATGCCTTTCTTTCCATCTGGAGGCAGGTCACTTCCAGACAACCCTCCGTGCTTCTCTTTAACTTTCTTTTCTCTTCCATTGGTCCATATGTATGGAGGTCAACTTCAAGTGACCTTAAGTTCTCAGACAGAAGGAGCTAATATAATAATAGCCATAGCTCTACAGAATGGCTGGCTATTGTAGCTAGAATGTACAATATGTCTTGTATACAATAGAACACCCTAATAAAGGGTTATGGTGGCTATTTTTGTGTAGGTAGAGAAGGACCTACATGAATAGCCTATGTTGTAATATTTATCACCAAAGTGGCAAACCCTTCCTTTTTATTTTCTGTAACCCTGTTGCCACTATGGAAATGATAGAACCTGTACTGAATGCTGCAGTTTATCTATTGGATGCATTATGCTGCTGTTAAACTGTAGTTGCATAGGTAGAAATTAGAAGAAATCCTGTTAGTAGTTATGCCATATTAGGTTCCAGAACCTAATTGTAAGAAGCAGCGATCACCCTTTACTTAGCAAAGCAATTTACTTAGCTGCACCAGAGATAAACAAAAAGGGTGCAGAGTGAGTATTAGGCATGCTGTCTGAGACAGAGAGAGAGCACTATACAGCAATGGATAGAAGCCTATGAGGCAGAAAATGAATGTTACAGCCATCGGCTTGACAGTTCAACTGAAAGTACATTGCCTTCCCCCAAATGTCCTGAAACACATGGCTAGCATTGTGCTACATGAGCAAGATAGGCGGGTGTCATTCTGAATGGACGGGTGATGGCCTCCGTTGCACTCAGTCGATCGAAATGGAGTCGGGTTCAGATCCCTGAATCCGGAGTGGCAGAGATGGGTGCCTCGTGGCATCCAGTGTGGTAATGAAAACAATTCCAGAGAAGCCAACAGGAGCCCCTGGGAGAGTTCTCTTTTCTTTGTAAAGAGCAGGGTGCCCTGGCATGGGTTCACCCCAAGAGAGGGGCCAGAACCCTGGAAAGCACTGCGGTTCTGACAGCATCAGGTGAGCTCTCACTGGCCCTTGAAAATCTGGGGTAGAAAGTGTAAGTCTCGTGCCAGACTGTACCCATATCCGCAGCAGGTCTTCAAGGTGAACAGCCGCTGGCATGAACAGCAGTTGAACATGGGTCAGTCGGTCCTAAGAGACAGGGTCAGTGTCT
This sequence comes from Neoceratodus forsteri, assembly GCA_016271365.2. Lineage (NCBI taxonomy): Eukaryota > Metazoa > Chordata > Ceratodontiformes > Ceratodontidae > Neoceratodus > Neoceratodus forsteri. Next base: position 481,811,799 of record JADMNL010000023.1, read on the forward strand.
TCTGACTGAGTGTAGGTGAAGGACTAGGAGAGTCCTGTGCTGCGTTAAGGAGAAAATTGTGAAAAGTATTTACAAGTCCTTTCTTTTGAATTATTTTGATCATTTTATTTTTACTTTATATGGTGCACAGCTGTTGTTGTTTATGATTACAAAATAAACATCCCGCTTAGAAAAAGTGGGTTGCACCAAAAACTTGTGTTTGTGTCCATCTGCATTTCCCACACCTTTACAAGTGGCAACAAGGGTGGGAAGTTCACTAGACCACCAGGAACATGGGACACTGTAGTTTTATTCCAAGGAAGTGAGGTTGGGGGAGGTACATTGGACACCAATATGGTTTATTTATTGGGCAGGTGTTTGGGTGGGGGAAGAGACAACTCGACTACCAGGGAAGAATATATTTTATTAGAATGGCAACTGGAGACTGGGGAGGAGGGGACCACTAGACTGCCAGGGAAAGATATTTTTTAATGCCAGGATGGCGAGCAGAGAATGGGGAGGGGGACCACTAGACTACCAGAGAAGGATTTCTTTTAATGTCAGGACAGTGATCAGAGACTGGGAAGGGAGAAGGGACCACTAGACTGCCAGGGAAGAATTTCTTTTAATGTTGGGACCGTGATCAGAGAACAGGGAGGAAGGAGGGACCACTAGACTACTAGTGAGGATTTTGACTCAATTCTGTATTGTGGAAGCACAAATCTCCCTCACCGTCCATGTAAATGGGCCCATAATGGGCATGCAGATGGCCAGGTAGCACCTTGCAAGGCCAATGGTCTCCTTTTCATGGCTGTTTTTGTGGATCACAAATAGCACACCAGCACTATTTATTGCGGGCCATTTACAGGCATGCAGGTCGGGGCAGTGCTAGTGGGGTTAGAGGTAACAGTATTGGGGTTACTGCTGCCTCTCCCTAGCCCTATTCACAGTTATACAGCATTATGCTATCCATCTGTGAATGGCATTTTTTTTTTACCACCTAGGCAATTTCAAAGGGCAACACAAACTTTTACGCTGTACTTTGCAAGTTTTTGTGAATCTAGCACCTGATCTTAAACAGGTGCAACAAAATAGAGCAGTCTGTCCCAGAGATGGTCCCAAAGATGATTTCTTTTTGTCAATTCTGTTAACAAGGTTAAGGAGTTCACAATACATCTGAAGGTCAACCCCCGTATTACAGATTGTTACCCTACCACTCATATGAAAGCCACAAGTCAAGAGGTAAGTTTTAACCTACTTTCACCAGATTCTGCAGCTGTGTTAAGTCAGGATCAGAATGCTGCAATATTTTCAAAAATAGAATGGGTTCCAAAAGTACAATAATTTTTACTTTAGCCTTTGACACAGATTGTGATCTGATATTAAATACTGCTAGAAAAATTGGTGCCTTACACTTTAAAGTTACCTGTCACCCTAGGGTGCTAAAAGTACTGGCGGTGATCCTGGCAGGACCACTAGCTGACCTGTTCAGTACCTCCCTGGACACAGGATGTGTACCAGAAGACTGGAGGATGGCCCATGTGGTGCCCATTCACAAAAGTGGCTCTAGGGATGAGCCAAGGAACTACAGACCAGTGAGCCTCACATCGATTGTGGGGAAGTTCCTGAAGGAGAGGCTGGTGGCATTTTGGAGGGCAATGGACTCCAGGATGTTCAGCAACATAGGTTTGTCTCAGAAAGATTGTGCCAGACAAACCTAGTTGAGTACTATGACTGGGTGACCAGGGAACTGGACAAAAGCCATGCAGTTGATGTCCTGTATTTGGATTTCAGCAAGGCCTTTGATTCAGTGTTGCATGGGAGGCTGGAGGAAAGCTGAAAGATACTGGGGTGGGAACAAAAATGGTCAAATGGATCACCAATTGGCTGAAGGGAAGGCAGCAGAGGGTGGTAGTGTGGGGAGCTCTCATCACCAAGGGATGTGATAAGTGGAGTGCCACAGGGATCGGTACTGGGACCAGTGCTGTTTGGGATATTCAAAGCAGATATTTCACACAGAATCCAGAGTAAGATCAGTCTGTTCACAGATGATACTAAAATGGGAGCTGTGATAGATGATGTAGATGGGTGGAAAGGGCTGCAGGATGACCTGATCAGTCTACAGGAATGGTCAGAAACATGGCAGCTGGGGTTCAACACCAAGAAGTGCAATGTACTGCACTCTGAAACTAGGAACATGGGGAGGAGCTATCAGCTTGGAGGGGTTTAGTTGGAAAGCACCGGGGAGGAGAAATATCTCGGGGTGATTATAACGGGGAATATGAACAACTCAGCACAGTGCAGGAAGGTGGCAGCAAAAGCCAACAAGATGCTGGGGTGTATAGCAAGAAGTATCTCTTCCAGGAATAGGGAGGTGATCCTTCTCCTGTACAAGTCACTGGTCAGACCGCACCTGGAATACTGTGTGCAGTACTGGTGCCCATTCCTGAAGAAAGACATCAGATTATTAGAAGGGGTACAGTGCAGGGTGACAAAGATGATCCAGGGTCTGGAGGGTATATCCTACGAGCACTGGCTGGGTGAGCTGAACATGTATTCACTGGAGCAGAGGAGGGATAGGGTGATATGATTGAAACTTTTAAATACTTAAAGTGAATTAACAAAACTGACACAGAGAGGATCCTCCAGATTAGAAGTGGGAGAGACATGAGAGGGCAAAATTTGAGATTAGTTGGGGGGGAGATTCAGGAGGGAAATCGGGAGACACTTTTTCATGAACAGGTGGTGGATAAGTGGAATGCCCTGCCTGAGGAGGTGGTAGCCTGTAGTACAGTGGGGGGGGTTAAAATGGAGTATGACAGAGTGAGGGGAGGGATAATTAAGATGAGTGGGCAGGTAGGGTGGGGCAGCTGTAAGCTGGGGGGCTAGCTGCACAATCGAGCAGACTCAACAGACCATTAGGCCTGTTTCTGCTGGCATTTTCAAATGTTCATATATCTTTCCTGACATTGCTCCAGAAACACTTCAACGCTGCAAACAATTTCTGAAATACAAAGATGACTTTACTGATATTGGAGCAAACTTTAAAATTCTTTATCCTGCCAAATGTTGGTTAACATGTGGTGAAGACAGATGTCTGTTTTTAGAAACCGAGCAACTTAAGGCTTATATTATGATAAAAAAATGTAAAACTTCTGAAAAGAATCAACAAGAGGAATTAGATTTGGAAGAAGAGATGCCTTCCTTAGAAGATGCAAATAACTGATGTAAAACTTTTGCTTTATGATATATGAAAATTAAAAAATGTTTTATTAGAATATAAATATTTTATAGTATATGGTTGCCTCTTATTGTGCTCTGAAATCAGAGGCTCTCACAAAGTTGTTGTAGGGCAGTTCAAAGGTTAAAAAAAGCTGTTGTACTATCGTTCTGACGTCACATCGATAGTACAACAGCTTTTAGCCTTTACCTGACACCAGATTGGCTGACACAGTGGGATGTCCCAGAAAAGCAGCGTAAACATAGCGATAGGATTTAGCGAGATCCAGCAACGGACCCTCCGGAGCGAGTGAGCGGCAGTGGCACCACCGATTTTTTTGGAAGTCGGGACATGAATAGCCACACACATCTCCATGCGGCAATTAGTTTTGTCCCCAAAATTTTAAAGTAAACGTTGCAGCCACAGTTGAGGGCAGTTGGAGAGTGAGCGAGCGGCACCATAGGGAGTGGAAGCAGCATGCAAGCGAACGGGAGTGAGAGCAGTAGCAAACAGCGAGGTAAAGGATCTCGAAGACATAAAATCACACAAAGAACCATATACTAACCAAAACAGTGGATGGGAGACCATCCACAACAAAGGCTGTATTTCATCTTGGGAGGTGATGACATCAAAGATATCAACCCCTCGATGGAAATACAGCCTTGTTGTGGATGGTCTCCCATCCACTATTCTATACGTTTCACCAACTGTGAGTTCAGCTACAGAGAATATCAGTTCTTAAATGGTACAGTATATATACTGTAAGCTTGTGACACATACCCACCTGGTCTTAGTTTTCTTTTTTTTATTTTATACTATACAGCTTTCAGTTCCTATTAAGCTGAATTTACACTATAATAAGATAAAATGTTGATTATTACAGGAACTCAGACTGTTTCACTTGATCTCCCCCTCAGCTTTTGGAACCTCTCTAGGGAACTTTACTTTTCTGTTTTTCATATCTTACATCTATTTATTTACTATACTGTAATTAGTATAATTACTGTGAATGTAAACTCTAAGAATGTCTTATAAATATTTCTGATACAAAAATGGGATGCATTTGTCAGATGTAAGATGTGGATGTATAATACATAAATATATAAACAAACAAAAAAAAAGGACTGTGCAACCCACTCACCAGGATGTACCTGGAAACAAATTATCATAGCTTAGCATGCCTTCCCTGGTCAAAAATACAACAGATAAATCAATAAATACAAAAATAAAACAAAAAAAATGAGAGAGCTGCGAGCTTGCCATAGGAATTGGTGGCCCAGGAGAAGAAGAGGAGCCACGCCACACCAGTGACTGCTCGGCGGCACAGCAGTTAAGCCAATAGGAAGAGAGGAGAGGGCTCCTGGAGGAGCCAATCATCTGCAGGCATGCCAGTTTCAAGGGAGCAGCTGGTTAAAAGAGTGAGCCCAGTCACCTCTCGCACCATGCTTGGTTTTTCCTCCCACCCACCGGCCCAACACCACCTCCCTATTAAATACAAATTAACCATGCCTTGAGGAGAGTCTGACCAATAAGGGGAATGCAGAAGGCAGAGAGAAGGGAGGAGAAGTAGGAGTCCATCATGGGCAAGAAAGGTGACTGCAGGGTGTGGAAGCAAGGTACTGTGGCTCTGGTAATATGTACTTTTATTGGTCCCTATGCACTATTCGGTGGGGTATGTGGAAAACGCACATACCCTGCCCACATAGCTGTGCACCCATTGACAGGTATACACATGCCAGTATGCACAACTGGCACCCACCTGTCTGTGGCTCCTCCCCCTGGCATGCAGGTGTGCAGTGGAGTGTTTGGTGGACCAGGCATGCATCTCATGGGATGCCCAGACCCAGGCCACAAGTGGATCCCTTGTGCCTGCAGGGCATGGATCTCAGTCAATGACGTGCTGAGCACTGGTGGCACAGGGGCAGTGGAAGCCCATTCAGTCTCCCCCAGTTCACCCCATGACCCCCATCAACTGGAGTGGCATGTCATGGTGGTCTGGAGTACCCAACATATTCACTGCAACTTGCGGCGGCATCCTGAGGGGGAAACATAACCTGTACGGCTTGGGTTTGATTGGAGTATGGTGTGCCCCCTGCACCCAGTATTCCGCACCTTTGTGAATGGCACCAAGTGCGGGCATACCCATGCCCCTGGTGTGCTGCTACCCCCGCAGCCAGGGGATTTGTGCATCCCAGTCATGTGCTCCCTCTTGTGAATGCCGAGCAGGGTCCGTGGGACCCCATTATGCAGCATTTGGACTTAGCTATGCCAACGTGCCCAGGTTACGTGGTGTGTTAGCATAGTGCACAGGGCTGGAAGTCAACAAAACAAGACTCTGAGGGGGCTGGCAAAGGACTCTGAGCAACTGGTAAATGAACTGGGACTCTGATTCAAACTGTTTTTAAGAAGCTGTGGAGTTGATTTAAACAAGCAGTACTGTACCAGCGACTCGGATTCAAACTGTTTTAATTAACAAGGGAGTGATTTAAACAAGCAGTATTGTACCAGTGTGTGTGTGTGTGTGGAGGGAACTTGTATTATCTCTTGTGCTGTTTAAATTATCACATTGCAAATGTTTGTAGTAGGCTGTTTAGAATAGTTAGAAGTGTGGAATATACAGTGCTGCTAAAAACTCCCGGAATAAGCTTCTTTTGGGGAGGAATGACTTAATGCAGAAAGAGGGCTGTTCACAATGGCACAGGGTCAAAATTGTACATGACAGAATGTCATGCGGCGAAGCGCACTGCATGCTTCACTAGTATCTTTACTTCTGTGGGGGGCTCTGCCCCCACATCCACCATTACAGGGGCTGTGCCCCTGACCCTCCCAACAAGGATTCTAACTCCGGGGGGGTCCAACACGGAGAGCACACAGGTCCGGGATTCGGCATAATGTCATGCGCTATTATGCGTACGACATTATGACCCAGTATGGTTCACAACTGCATGCAATTCTGGGATTGTAGAAGGACTTATTGCAGAAGGGGACTGTTCACAACTGTACATAAATCTGAGATTGGGAAAACTGTTTTGGTTTAACTAATTAATGTGGAAAGTTGGCTAAGTAGGCAAGAGGGTCAGAAAGTAAAGTGTATGTGCAGCAGAATAGTCATCATAAAGGCCATACAAATATAACATAAGGGTATTAAGAGAGTGAGATGATTACATGGTGAAGGATTGGAATACAGCTTGTTTTATGAAGGTTTTATTTCTACCTGATTACATGGAGCAAGAGAGGCACGGGGGGAGGGAGGGGGAATGGATCAGCGGGAGGGACTGCGGAAGCTGGTGGAGGGGGCAGAGTACAAGGGCACATCAGGAAGAGGGTCAGTGGCAGCACAAGGGAAGGGAGAGCCGGTGGAGAGAGGGGGGCAGGGGACATGGAGGAGGAAGGATTGTGGGGTGCTACAACTGTGAAGCAGCCATATTCATGAGCACTCTGTGGTGGCTGGAGGAGTGCCCAGTTTGTCAATGGCTAGGGAGGCTGGAAGCTGAGCTATCATGGCTAAAAAGGGAAGGGAACTGGAAAGGAGACATGCAGAAGGTATATGGATAAGGGATGAAAGGCAAGATGATGGAGAGCACAGGAGGTGGTGCGAGCAGGCCACACTGGGGGGAGGTGTCAGGACAGGAGTTAGGGGAACAAAGGACACAAGAGCCAACTTAGGAGAACATAGATACATAACAGGGACCAGCTGAGGCCATGGAGACTTGGGGCCGGATGGGGGGGACAGGGAGGAAGGAGTCCAAGACCAGGAGTTGAGGAAAGATATGTCTGGCAAGAAGTAAGGAATAGGGGAAAGGAGCCTCAAGGAAGGCCAGGTATCTTAGCAGTAGGGGGCAGGAAGCCACAAGATGGGAATGGTATTACAGCATCCAACAGGTACACTCCTCTAGCAGGCAAACTTGGGGAGGGAGTGCTAAAAGTTCCAGGGGGAGCAACAGGCATGGCCTAGGAAAAGGGCATAAACAGAAGGGAAGAGAGAGGGGAGGATGGTGGCAATGCAGGAAGGGGTAGAACTGAGTTTCCAGGAGGAGGAGAGAGGAAGCATGAAGGAGGATAAGGGATCTGGGGAAGCTGAAGGGAAGCAAGGAGGTAACTGAGAGGCTCAAGATAGTAATTGTCAAGAGGACAAAATAGAAGAGGTGAGTGAGAAGGTTACCAGCTCACAGAGGAAACAAGAGGGTGCACTGGCAGCTGTAGGACAAGGGGGATAGTGACAAATGTTAGGGAGGCAAGGAGGAATAGTGTAGCAGGTAACACTGGTGGGGAGTGTAAGGTGGAGCAACTCAGGGGGAGCTGCAACTCAGGGAGGCTGGAGCTCAGGGTGGGGAGGGAATCAAAGGAGTTGAAGAGAAATGGGAGGTAAAAGGGATGCCTAGAACTAGGAATAAAGAAAAGGTAATAAATAATAAGCAAAATGGGGGCAGGGTCCTCCTTATTTGGGACTCAATTTTAAGAGGTGTTAAATGGGGGTGGGGTAGTGCGGTTTGGGTGGAGTGCTTGCCAGGTATGACAGCATCAGAGGTAATTCATCATATTCTGTCATGGGGAAAGCAACAGGATGAGAAAAAACACCTGATTTTCTACCTGGAGACAAATGACTTGGATGGGCAAAGCCTGTTGGAAGTCCAGGTGAAATTAACAGCGCTTGCTAGGTTTTGTAGCAGACTGTGTTTCTGATCTATAGCTTTTTCAGAGGTGTTGCCTGTGCCCAAAGTGAGCATTGAAAGGAAGCAAAAGATCAGGGGAGTTCAACAGATGGCTAGGGGGATGGTGCAGGCAGTGGGAGTATGGGTTAGTGGGGGACTGGGGGACACATGGAATGACAAAAGCCTATATTTCCAGGACAGGCTGCACCTAAACAGGGATGGAAAGGCAGTCCTGAGAATCAAACTGAAAGAATTCATTGAGCAAACATGTGGTATAAACTGAATCGGGGGGGAGAGAGAAAATGACTTACCATATGATGTAGCAGAAGACAGGAGTGTTGGGGGGGCAGTGAAGGAATGTTAAACAAAAGCATGCTTAGGGGTATGGGGGATGGGAAGGGAAATTGGTGGAAGGGGCTTTCTGCAAATGCCAGAAGCCTGGGAAATAAGATGGTAGATTTAGAAGCATTAATGGAGGGGGAGAGATTAGATATTGTAGCCGTAACTGAGACCTGGTGTTACAAGCACCATGGCTAGGAAGTGAGGGTCCCGGGATACAGATTATTTAGGAGGGATAGGATTGGTAGGAAGTGGGGAGCAGTAGCACTATACATAAGGGAGGGGAATCCAGGTCACGGAAGGAATGGAAGAGCAGGGAAAAGTGGAAATCATATGGGTTATGCTGGCGAGGAAGGCTGAGGCAGCACTAAGACTAAGGGTGGTATACAGACCTCCTACACAGAGCGAGGAAACAGACACACAGATGATGCAGGTGGTTCAAAGAATGGCCCGGAAGGGGGAGATTCTGCTGGTGGGGGACCTAAATCTCCCAGATATAGACTGGGACATCCCATCAGCAAGGCCGACTAGGAGTGGGGAGATTCTGGGTCGCTACAGGGTGCCTTCCTGCAGCAGCTGGTCAGGGAGCCCATAAGGGAGAGAAACATACCTGACATGGTCCTAACAGAGATAATGTGGAGGGAGTGGGGGTAGGGGCCAACCTGGGAGAAAGTGACCACAGCACAGTGGACTTAAAGATCAGAGCTGGGTAAAAGGCTAAACAAACCACCATGAAGGTCCTAGACTTCAGTGGGGCAGATTTTCCCAGGATAAGGGAGGTATTCTGAGAGGAAGTGGGGGGTGAGAGGGGATGGAGGAAGGGCCGAGGAACTTTGGAAAAAGATCAAGGGGGGGCCTTAAAGCTACAGAGGAATGTGTAAGGAGGGTGACGGAGAACAAAAGAAGGAGGAGACCACTGTGGTTCAGTAGGGAAGTGAGGGAGGCAATTGGGGTAAAGAAAAGGGCTTTCAGAGAATACATGAGGATGCAGGGGTGGGAGGATGGGGAAACTTACAAAGAGAAGCAGAGGGTGGCAGGACAGAGGATTAGGAGGGCTAAAGCAGAAACAGAGAAGAGAATTGCTAGGGAGGCCCAATGAGGGGGCCAAAGCATTTTTTTGGTACATAGGAGAAAGGAGCATATTAGTTAGTTAGTTAGTTAGTTAAAATGTTATTTTTTGACAGGATAAAACTTTAGGCCAGAATATCTATTTAACAAAGTTGTCCTGTATAGAAATAAAAAGTTCTAACAAATCACATAAAAAAAATCAAGATATAAACAATAAAGACATGATGAATGCCATATAAAAATATGACAGACAAATAATAATGGTCTAACAAACTACACACAGTCACAAGCATCTACACAGAGCATGTTTAAGGCAGACTTAAATCTGTGAATGTTAGGCAGATTTTCAGAGAGGGTGGATTTGATTCCAGATTTTAGCAACATTAAACTGAAAAGACATAGTTCCATATTTGGTCTTTATTTTGGGGAACCTAACACCATGATAAACAGTATCTCTCAATTGATACAAGTGAAAATTCCTTTTTTTAAGGCAGGGCATAGTAAGGATTAAGGGGGGAGGGGGAACTACAGGTGGAAGGAGATTTCGAGAGAGCTGAGGTGCTGAATGGATATTTCAGCTTGGTTTTTACAGTGGAGGGGGAAGGAAGGGGACTAGTGCTGAGTGATAAGGGAAAGGGGGGAGGATCCTAGGTGAGGGAGGAATTAGGCAAGCTGAGGGTGAACAAGGCCATGGACCCAGATGGCCTACACCCTAGCGTGCTTAGGAAATTAAGGGGGGTACTAGCGGAACCATTAATGAGGCTATTTAACTTATTCCTCGATATGGGGTGGGTACTGGAGGACTGGAAAAAGGCAGAGGTGGTGCCAATTCATAAAGGAGGCAGCAGGGAGGAGGCAAGCAATTATCGCCCGGTCGGTCTCACATCGGTGGTGGGCAAAGTAATGGAGACAATATTGAAACAAAGAGTGGTCAGCTATCTGGAAGAGAAGGGGCTGCAAGACATTTGGCAGCATGGCTTCACTCAGGGTTGGTCATGTCAGACAAACCTAATCTAATTCACTGAAGAGGTGACAATGGTGGTAGATCAGGGTGGGGCAGTGGGCATGGCCTGCCTGGACTTTGGGAAGGTCTTTGACACGATGCCCCACAAAAGACTGGTCAGTAAGTTGGGGAGACTGGGGGTGAGGCAGAAAATAACAAGATGAGTGGAGAGCTGGCTGAGAGGTAGAAGCCAAAGGGTGGTGGTCAATGGGGTGCACTCTGGGGAGACAAAGGTTACAAGAGGGGTCCCCCAGGGGTTGGTGTTGGGGGCCCATTCTGTTTAACATCTATGTCAGCAACATAGCAGAGGGGCTTCAGGGGAAGGTCTGCCTTTTCACGGATTATATGAAACTCAGCAACAGGGTGGACACCCCAGGGTGGGGAGAGGTGGAGGCAATGAAGAAGGATCTAAAATTATTGGAAGGTGGTCAGAAACATGGCAGTTAAAGTTCAATGCCAGTAAATGAACAGTGATGCACTTGGGGAGGAGAAATCCAAATACCACGTACACACTGGGGTGGGGGAGTAGAATAATGCCTGCAACCAAGCAGGAGAAGGATCTAGGAGTTATAATCACTAATCACTGATGACCTTAGAGTAGGGACCCAGTGCAGCAAGGCAGTGGGCAAAGCTAACAGGATGCTTGCATGCATAGGGATGGAGATAACCAGCAGGAGGGAGGTGCTGATGCCACTCTACAGCTCCATGGTTAGGCCACACCTGGAGTATGGGGTTCAGTTCTGGAGGTTCCATCTATGAAAAGACAGATGGCATATAAAGGGTGCAGAGAAGGGCCACAAAAATGGTACAAGGGCTAAGTGGGAAGTCATATGAGGAGAAATTGAAGGAGCTGGACTTGTATTCTCTGGAGACAAGAAGGAAGAGAGGGGTCATGATCAAAACATTCAAGTATGTGAAATGGATCAATAAAGTGGGAGAGAACTTGTTTGCAGGAAGGAAGATACAAGAACTAGGGGCATGGATTAAGATTGTAGGGGATGGTTTAGTGGAAATGTTAGGAAATATTACTTCACAGATAGAGTGGTTGAGCCCTGGAACAGATTGCCAGAGGAGGTGGGGAGGGCCAGTACAGTGGAGTGTTTCAAGAAGGCCTGGGACAAGCACAAGGGATTGTCAAGGGGAGGAAGTGGGGGATCTTGGATAGGGGACAAATAGATGAGGGGGAATGGGCAGACTTGAGGTGCCACGATGGTCCTTTTCTGCCTCATATGTCTATGAATCTATGAAGTTATCTGCAATCATTTTAACAATATCAGTATGTAGATTTGCAAACCAAGTGATCCCTGTGTCACATAAAGATTCACATATTTTTTAACCGCAGAGAAGCAAGGTGAGAAACAAAAAATAGAAACAGCAAATGAAGGAGGGAAGATAACAGGAGGGAAATTATGGGACCATGGAAGTGGCCAGTAACTAGGTGCCACAAGAAAAATGTGATTGTGCAATCGGACAGGCTAGAGACAGACAAAAGGCAGAATAGGAGAGGCAAACAAGATCCTTGCTTTTTAACCCTCTCTGCATTACAAATGAGAAAGGGTCATACTCAGCCCTGCCACACCAGTTGCATATTGTGACTCTGAGCAACTCACTTAACTTCCCTGTTCTCCCAAGTTGCACCTGGAATTCAGCCATGGTTCAGTAAGACTTTCCTGGCCAAAGATAAATAAAACCAATTTTAATTGTTGGGATGATTAGAATGATGAGTGAATAACATAATAGTGCCATCACCCTTTTTCTGAAACATTTGTTGAATTAATTGTGTGGATTTCATGACTGTGGTTGTGATGTGTACATGGAAACTAGCACTGTCTCAGTAAGCTATTCTTAGACAAAAATAGTATAAAATAAGTAAAAAGTGTCATTTCTGGGAGCCTTAATGACTGCCTTGACTCCCCTGCATTGCTCATCTTACTGAAATAGCTGGCCCAACCCTCAGAAATGCTCACCAGCTAGAATACCCATTACAATCTAGAAGCCGAGTGAAGCTTCTTGGCACATCTGCATGTGCAGAGGACCAGGAAAAGCAATGGAGTACATCATCGTACAGGATACGCAGCATCTGAGCATTTCACTGCATACATGACTATGGATGTGTGCCCCATCCACACCTAACCAGATCAGCACATGCCTGTACGGCGTACTGATATGGGGTGGGATGGTGGGGAGACAGCCATGCACCCCATCTTCTAAAGAATATCCGTTGTGTAGATGGCTGGCGTCGGGGGAATATATTTCACTATTATATGGTCTGTAGTAGCACTTAGAAGCCTCTGCTGCCTTCCATTTGACCACCCATGGGGCATCATTCAGAAGGTGGACTGCTGGCACCCTGCCCTCTGAGTTGCTTGGGAGGGCTGGGGCCTTACTGGAACCCCTGATTTTCTGTCAGTCTCACCAGGGGGGATCAGTCCTTGTACCTTCCGTGGGTAAGGATCCACCAGTGGACATGCAAAGGTATCAGCCTGGATGCCTGCAGTGCATAAAGTGTGCAGAAAAAAAACTACTGGGTCTCTAAGGATCATAATTATAAAGAGATACACAGACTACTACTGTAGCAATCCTATTTTTCCTTCATAGTGTGGAATTTGCCTTGTCAATTTTATGCAGTTTTTCAATATGTAGTCAAAACCCAGGCACAAAACATGGAACTGAGGGACAAAGGAAGGAACCAAGGGTCATACTGCCCGTCAGAAGTATTGGTAAGGGGAAACGAACATAGGGTACATTTTGAGACCCTCTTCAAAATGTTTTTGCCGGGTGTCAGACCCCGTGATTCCCCCTTTAAGTCCCGGATGGCTGTGGTTTGGACCGTTTTACCCCTGTGCCGATAAGCAGATTGCACCAAGGGTCCGCAGATGGCAGGGTTGTGGATGTGGATGCTGGTAAGCGCGACTGTTCCAGCAGCTGCCGGGCTGGGCAACGCACCGTAGTGAAAAAACAGGTCGAGTCTATGTGGGTTGAGTTGCCTTAAAGATCGGGCTCTAAGTCCCACTCTTGATTCTGTGTCCCATTTTAGTTTATTTCATTTTGCAACAACCGATTAGGCTCTGACCACAGTTTGTTCTTCTTCTTCCTCATTGGGTTGCCCACCTTTCAAGAACGGCTCGCTACCTAGAGGTTTTTCAGCCACCTTCATGCGTGCCTGACTTACTTTATGGACACATCCTCTACAGCGAGAGCCAATGAGCTATGCGTGGGCGGGGATTGCACGAAAACTGAAAATAATTGGAACAACGCGGGGAAAGGATTGCAACAGATTACATCAACTGCAACATAGGTGACAGCATACCGTCATCATCACATCATCCAAATTACCAGCGATTCGGTGTGTGGGAGAAAACTGTAAATGAGAATTAGTGCTGCAAAACAGGACCCCGGCCTACACTAGGAGGGAGAAAAGGTAAAAATCGAGACAGAATACTGAAGTGTAACTTTTTAAATAATTAGATGGATGGGATGGATTTTTTTTTTTTGGCGGGGAGTACCTTAAATAATTGTATACGTAGCCAAAATGCCAGTCACCCTATACTAATGTAGGAGACTTGAGCTGTTTTCATCGCTTGTGCATTTTTAAGGTGCTTATTTTGCCATGTGTAATTGTAGATTATTCTTGGTTAACTTAATACCACACATAAACGACGCGTCGGTAAAAGTGGCGAGCAGATAGAAAAAAAACATTGGGTCACTGTGGAATATCTTGCTTTTTGTAGTTTGTAAAATATCGCTCGATTTGACAACTCGATGGGTGAATAAATGCAATTGATGATACAGAGATCTCCGGGAATTGGGAAAACTAACTGAAACTGGTATCAGTCATGATGTGTGCTGTAGGATCCGTCCATGATCTACGTTTAATTTGAGCTGGGCACAAACGAAGAGTTGTTTTGTCTCGTTACTGTTATTGATATGTTTTGTTTGCTTAAAATAACTTGGCAGGATCAGCGGAAAGAGTAGCAGATTTGCTGCTAGCACCACTCTTCGGCCATGCCGCTGGGCAAGTCAGGGCATGTATGATGCTGTTGGGCTAGTGCATACATACTGTAGAACAGACAGGGATGGATATAAGTTCTTCCTCCTTCCACTGAAAACAGTGCAGCTGTTCTTAGTTTTGAAACTTAGAAAATGAATATGAGATCCCGTGGAGGAAGGGGGGTAAATGTACGGCGTACTTCTACTTTTAATAGCTGAAACAAGTGAGCCAAGAGATGAGAGAGGCGGTGATGTGGGTGGTGCGAAAAAGAGTGTGGTTTGGCTTGGGAACTCTTGAACTGCGGTCCAGTGCTGAATCAGGAGCGCGCGTGTGTATGTGTTTGTGGGTGGGGGTTAAGAAGAGGAAACTAGGTGTTTGTCCCTTTGCTTTGAAGTTAGCACCGACTTCCTTATTCTACTCAGCCATCACAGTTGTTCACTTTTTAGAGGGGCTTTGTTTAAAAGAGGGATCCCATAGCTCTAAAAGCTCTTATAGTGTAATACCAGCACTGTTCCTATCCCAGCTGGTCCCTATTTTGAAAAGATTATTTTCCATGAGATAGCGCATAAGGAGATATGGTCTTTGAACATACAGTAGATCCCCAGGGCCCAATTCACAGTCACAATGATGGAGTAGCATGATATTGGTATGCAAAAAAGTTTCTGAGTAACTTCTTACTGAGATGCTTCTGCACACTTGTCTTTGTTGACCACAGCTTGCTCCACAACAAAGGATTAATAAGGAGGCAGCATATCTTGCTAATTAAAGCACAGAATTGTCAACCAAGAGATTATAGGTTCAAGTCCCACTACAGCTACATAGTCACTCTGTGACCTTGAGAAAGTCACTTGACCTTCCTTTGCTTAACACCAGGCCTGAAAGGCAGTTCACATCATCCTTCTACACAAGAACCGTGATTTCTGAATCCCAGTAACTAAAGCCCTTCTTCTTTCTCCTTACTCTTGTCAGGTAGGAGGGTGGGTCATGGATCGGGGGCGTACTTAGAATGTGCATGAGATGAGACCTAAGGAGAAAAAATTCCCTCGATAGACAGTTAGATGATGGCTAGCACTGGCTCGCGCAGGTCCTGCATGAACAAGACTCCCCACCAAATGTGTTGTTCTTGGAAGGGTGAAAATGTCCATGATGCCTGCAGTTTGAAAGCCCTGCTTTGGGGCAAACCATGGGGGGCAATGTAGGTTAGGCATGATGAGGCTAAAGTAGGGCCACTGATTTTATTTTAAAGAAAACACCGGTAAAAATGGAATTTATCATTTTGCACCAGTGTTTTAGGTAAACACCTCCATTTTGAAACACGGGTTTGTTAAAACATACTGATTTGCTCTTAGTTTGGGGGCAAAGAGAGAGAGAGAGAGAACAAATTGTAAAACTTTTTCCCAACTAGCATTAGCCACTGTTAAAAACCAAAAAAATCATTGGATCTACAGTAAAGTCTCTGGAGGCAGTTTGAAGGCTGGAAGGACCATAAGGTCCCTAAATAGACTAAATAAAGTAATAGCGATAGATGGATGGCTAGATAGATATGTAGATATGTATCCCCACTCCGGTACCGTCCTGGAGAGGGCTACTGCCCCTGTCCCTGCCGGCTGGACCAAAGGCAAGGGGCTTGGGTTCCCATAAGCTGACCTACAAGGGTCCATTCCCAAAAGTTACAATAAAAATGGCGGTGCCTCCACCCAGAGTACATACAAGTGGGTCGTCTTATCTGCAGTACACCCCCCCTGGGATGTCATACCAACCAACCTCCCCAACAGTTACCCCAACATGGACTTACCAGGATTCGAACCTTCCCACATTCAGTTATAACGTTTCATCCAATGAACAGGCTCACTAAAAATAGGCTCTGGATCCATTTTTTGCTTCAAAACAATAACTTTATTAATTATTTACAGGGGAGGGTTTAGGAATGAGGTACGTGGAATAGAGATCAAGTAAACATTTCAATTTGCATTTCCCAAATCACATTTCCCTTTTTCAATTCCAATCCCATGTTTCAATCTATGCAGCTATCATCTCCATCTAACTGGCTAACTGCTGCAAGTGCCGAAACCCAGACCCGCAGGTCCCAGTCATTTCCCCAAAGTCCTTCACTGGGTACCCATATTCTAGTTGCAGGCCTCAGGTGCAGCTGGTAGCCAGTGTTGGTGTGCTTACTTGAATGAAGTAAGTTAAATTTTTACATCCTTCTCTTCCATTTAGCACTAAACCTTCACTTTTTCCCTCTAGTCCTTAGCGCTACCTCTTGCCCTAGTGGGCCAACATATTTATAGTCCCCAGGCATAGGGCAATTCCTGCAATTTACTCATGGTTCTGCAGATTCAGTCCTCGGATGGCACAGTTCACTTCAGTCCTAGGGATGGATGGCAGCACAGCAGGACCAGGCACAATGCTTGATCAGGGGGCACAGAGGCTGCAGCTAGCTCTCCCTTTTTCTTGCTAGCAGATCTTGCAGCTTGTCCCCTTCAGCCCATTACAGGCCCTGTTGCAGGGCACATGCACAAGCCCTGCCAACTACAGAGGACCCAAACCAGGGAGGTGGCCCCATGGCGTGGCTCCCTCCAATCAGAGTGCCTTATCACTTGGGTACAAGACCCGTGATCCCCTGCAGTGGCAGACCCCACTTGATGGGGTTAGAGCAGTTTCCCCTGACCCTGGGTGTCAGCAGAAACCTTCAGCATGTTCTCTTCTGCTTCTCTTTCTTTCTCTCTCTCTACCATGGTGTGTAGCCACAGCAATCTCTCTCTCTTTTTGCTGTATCTCAGGAGCAGACATCAGAAAAAATATGAGGACAGATTAAAGGAGCTCAATATGTATACCCTAGAGCAAAGGAGGGAGAGAGGTGATATCGAAACATTCAAACACCTTAAGGGCATTAACAAAGTGAAAGAGTCTAACATGTTTCAATATAAGAAAAATAGCAGGACAAGAGGACACAGCATGAGATTAGAGGAGGCCGATTAGAGAATGTGAGGAAGTTCTTTTTCATAGAAAGGGTGGTGGATGCATGGAACGGCCTTCCCTCAGGAAGTGGTGGATATGAATACAGTGCAGGGCTTCAGACAGGCATGGATAGGCATAAGGGAGCAATACAGATGAGTATGAATAGATGAGGACATTGACAGGGCAAGGCGGATGGCACATTTATAAGGTAGAAGAAGAAATGGGCAGACTGGATGGCCCTTGCAGTCCTTATTCTGTCAACTTCTATGTTTCTATCCAGTGTAAAAGACAGGTACAGCTGAGCTTGATCCTCATAGCATAGACACATAGAAACATAGATTTTGTCAGCAGAAAAGGACCTTTAAGCCCATCCAGTCTGCCCCTGTCCCTATATATTCCATCACCACTGACTATTGTTGGTCATAGATGTCAATCCTACCCCTGTTCCTACCTAATATGCTCCTCTGCTTAGCCAATCCATGCTTGAAGCTCCCCAGTCTTTTCCCCACTACCTTCTCTGGCAGGCTGTTCCAGTCATCCATGACCTTTTCCATGAAGAAGTATTTCCACATATCTCTCCTAAACTTTCCGCCCTTAACCTCATTGTATGCCTTCTAGTTCTACTGCCTTCCTGCCTCTGAAATAGACCCTCTGTCTGCACCTTGTTCACTCCTATGGGGTACTTGTACGTTTCAATCTTGCCCCTTCTTGCTCTTCTGCCTTACAGAGAGTATATGTTGAGTTCCTGTAGTGCAAACTCATACCATACTGTCTAATGACCCATCCCAAAGGTATCGTGTATACTGCAAATAACATAGGGGACAGTATTCAGTATCACCAAAAACAGCTATTGTGATAAAAAAACTTTATTCAAGCCACATGGCTTAAAGTGTATAGTGTTTTAGATGTATACATTTTCACGTGTTTCACAGATCTCAATGCATTTAAAAATGAGAACAGTTTTGTTATTATTCATGCTTGAGAAAGCACAGGAACAGATGACAAATTGTTGAGTCTGTATCATGTCCGATGTGTGATGGCTAACTTTTAGTCATGTGACTTGAATAAAATATTTTTTATCATGGTAGCTGTTTTTGTTAATATTCACACAGAGTCTTGAGTGCAAGGTTTCTTAGACTGTGACATGAGATATGAATTTACCTGTGCACCAGCTCTTGATCGGCCTTCAGCTGCTTTTTGCTTTCAAGGAAAGAATCCAACAGCTGACAAAAGCAGGGCATGATGAGAAAGATCCCATTTGACCTGATGAGATATGTCAGACAGGAATGACTCAAACCATTTCAAGGCTATCCCAGTGTGTCCCCTATATTCTTCCAGACAATCTGTCAAAACCCAGTGATCCACTGTATCGAGTGTTGATGCAAGATTGAGGAGAATAACAATAGAGCACTCCCTCCATCCCTCGCCAGAAGCAAGTAATTTAACAGCATGTGAGCAGGGCCTCCACACAGTGCCTAGACCCAACACCAGACTGGAATGGTTTGTAGTTTTCAAATTTCTGTAGGTGAGCCATGAGCTGCACTGCCGCTACCTTCTCAGTAACCTTTCCTAAACAACAAAGAGTTGAGACTAGTCCATAGTCTGCGGCAGGTCCCAGTCCAGAGATGGTTTCATTAGAAGGGGCCTGCCACAGCTCTTTTTAGAGCCTCAGAAAAATACCCCTCTGAAAGGGAACACCAGATATACTGGCAGTAATTGAGCCCCAGGGTTCCCAGTAGTCCATCAACAGCTATGTAGGCTCTGGGTAAGTTAGGAAAAATGCAGCACGATCCAGAGATCACCCTGATGGCCTCTTATTCCATAACTGGTTGAAACTCACTCCAAAGTACCAGAGGGCCTTTGCCCATCTCAGTCCTCACTCTACCAGCCCCTGCCATACCACCAGAGAGTTTTCTGCTCTAAATAAAGGACACTCAGTCCAGGTAGGGTTGACACAGCTACTGTTACCTAGCTGTGTCAGCATCCATCCAGACTGTAGACAGAGGGAACAATCATTCAGTCTACCATGAGAAGGAGCTGAGATGGTTGATTCTACCTGAAGCAATCACCTATGACAGGAGCACTGACTTTCTCAACATGACCACCCTCTGCTACTTCTTATAGTGGATTTTGGAGCCATCCTGTTCCCTCTTCCAGAAATGCTCCAACTTCTGCCCTGTTGCCTTTAACTGTTTCAACTCATCATTGTATTGTGGCAATCTGTGATAGGAAGTCAGTGGGTGGACATAAACTAGAATGAGGGAATCCAGGGCAGCTGAAATGGTCAAATTACAGCTGTCTACAGCTGTTACTACGCCCTCTTCACACACTAAAAATATACCTGAAATGTCCAATACCGCCTTGAACTTATCTGGTTTTAAGATTACATTTGGCCAATATCAAACCCTCTCCACAGGGGGTGAAGGCATTGAGGGAGGCATGGCATGGTGAGCCAGTGAACTAAACGGAGCAAACTTGACATCCTAAATGTTCAGCACCAGAGAGAAAATGAGGTCCACAGTGTGGCTGAGTTCATAGGTAACAGAGGTAACTGCCTGTGTTAGTCCCAGTAAATTAATTTACTGGTGGAACTACTGACAAACTACAATTTCCATCATCCACCCACTCATTGAAGTTCCTCAGTACTTGAGGTGTCCAATGCTAGGGTGACAATGAAATCTGGAAAGTCCTGCAGGAACTCATTACTCCACCCAGAGGTCAGTATACCAGGAAAATCCTACAACTTACACCTGCATCCCCTTTTGCGACCACACATTCAAACAACCTTGTTGCATTCAGTATGCACACCATGAGTACAGTATAAGGAATGCCCCAGTATTTACGGTATTCAGGAATGACTATCCATTATTTACACACCCTTACTACTCATTAGAAACATTTATGAGTAACCGGCATGCCAGCATGGCAGTAGTGCTACTGCTGTGGTGCCAAAAGCATGGGTTTGGAAGCAAACTTAAGGCACTGAAGGGTCACCAGGGGAGAGGAGGACTGCGCATCTGTGGGACTGCTCTTTTCCTCCTGGGGTGGACCCTTGCATGCTGCTGACTCCTACTGGAGGCTGAGTGCATGGAGGCATGGCCGCCATCAACGCATGTCGTGTGGAAGCACACAGTGTGCATCCTGATAGCATTGCATGTCTGTGCAGCCAGGGGAGTTAGCAGAACACTTTCTCAACAGGCAGGATGACACCGGTCACCTGCAGGCCCCACACCTGCTCTGTTAAGTGCACTAAATCCTGTTCAGTGGTAGGGGTAGGAAACCCTGCCGGGAAGGGGGTAGGTCCTGAGGGAAGACATGGACAAGTCAGTCCTGGAGGAAGTGGGGATGATGGGGCTGTGATGACCAGCAGAAGGGGGACGGTCAGACAGGGGCAGAAAAAAAAAGAAACATGAGTGTTTCTTAAAATGGTGATTAAATTAAACTATCGCACATCTTATATGGAGCACTGCTTGTACCTCTTCACTGGCTAGTGGTGGTCAGATACTGCTCTGCAGGATCCAAGCACCTTCTGATGGATAGCTATGCTATCCATCCACTGGACCTGACCTTATCTGACTGAGCCTGCATGTCGGATCCTGGGTCTTATTTTGGGGATCTGAGGTTGGATGGGGTTGGATATCTTGATCCAAGAGTCAGATCTTTGTATACAGTAGTCGATCCCTGTTCCAGCCGCTGGATCTAGCAGATTGATCCTATACCTCCATATGGATCCATTCTTGGGATCTGAGGAGACTGGACGGTTGGTATCTGATCCTGGTGGATACTATCCAAGCACCACTGCTGCGGATTCATTTCCTGTTCCCCAGTGTCCTTATAGTGTGGAGCCTGGAACAGGGCAGAGTACTCCAAATAAGACCTTACCGGTGCCTTGTCCAGTGGTGTTATCAGCTCCCTTATAACAGAATAGAACAGACTAGAATACATTGGAATAATGCAGGATGTGGTCCATAGTACTTTTCAAACACAGATTATCTAATAGGGCTTTTAAGTCAACAGGTTAGATAAGTGCAGCATTTGGATACAGGCAAATATGACAGCCAACATGGGTTCAACATCCCACACATGACCTTGGAGCATTATAGAACTAGCTTCTTTTGAAAGAGGTATTGTATACCAGAACACTAGAACGGGCCTCGGTTGAGCATTTTTACGGTAAAATTGCACCTTCAACAGTGGTACAGCTCCCCACCGTACATGTTCTATTGTGCCAGCCTTGATTCTGAGTCTAAGTCTGGGTGTGGGACTAGAACCCATGACCTTCTGGACAAGGTACTGAGAATGGGTACAACATGAGAAATACTGTAAACAAATGAATGTTGTAGAAATTCATTAAGAAATGCTGGCAAATCTGGATACTTATTTTTAAAATATTTACATTATCAACAACAAGAAACTTAGATTTCATTTTATATCAGTAGTACTTTATTGGTTTTAATAATTATACCTTTGAATCGCTCATAATAAGCACAGTGCGTATCAAAACTTCCTCCATTGGCGACACTGTGGTCTAATGGTTGCAGAACTGGCTTGGAAACCAGGATGTCACAAGCTGAAACCTTGCTAGTGCCAAATTCCCACTGTGTGACTTTCAAAAAGACTTTTAACCTCCCAGTGCTCTAGTCCAGGGACCTGCAAAGATTAAAGAGGTGGTCCAAAGTCTGGCCGTTAAAATTCAACACCAAACAGTGCAAGATGATGCACATAGGGAACACTCATTCACATCCCTCCACCATATCCTCACTACTCACTCTTGCAGTTGGCCCTTGTACTGGGCCTTTGGCTGTGCCCGCCAGCCTCCAGTCTCTGCTACCAATTTCCCTGCACTTACATTAGTGTAGCTTCCCCTACACCCTCCCTAAATTACAACCATTACTCCCTCCCAGAACTCTGTACTGGTTTTTGCACACTGCTAATTGTTCTCCTTGAGCACTTTATTGCATTGTAGTGTATTTACTTGCACTGTATCATTGCCTTTGCACAATTGTTAATTGTTTTGTGACTTATTTTCCTATCATTTGTATTTCCGTATTGTTCGTATTGTACTTCTGTACTTCATTGTTCTGCTCCAGTTCTCCTCTCCCTGCTCCTCCCAGGACACATCTGGAAACAAGCAGCTACCAGCTCAGTATATCTTTCCTTTATTTGTCCTGTCTTACGGTATATGCACTGATATTTACAGATTGTAGATCTGTATTGGGTAGCTACAAACATATCTGTCCTTTATTCAGTTTTTTATTTTGTTTATTTTACAATTTATTTACCAAGAACAGCCCCACTGAGATGTAGCATCTCATTTCCAGTGGGGTCTTGTTCTTTACCCATTACAGCATAGACGTTCTGTTGTTGAACTCTGTTGTAGGAACATAATTGACTTAAAGGAGCCACACATGCAGACACTGCTTAATTTATTGAATTGACAGTATTAGACATCCTACATACTTAATGGAACATTTTTCAGCCATTGATCATTTGGTGTTTCATTTTGAAGTAGCTCACCATTTGCATGTCTGATCCTCACCTTTTAATGACATGATGCCTGTTGCCTGGTAGTCACTTGTATTAAATTGCTTCCTTTTTTATTTCAGGGACAGCAAGGTAGATCCTATGAGGATCGGCTTAAGGTCCTGAGCATTTACTCACTGGAGACCAGAGGAGAGAGAGGAGGTATGATACAGATCTTCAAGTTTCTGAGATGCATGACCTAGGTAGATTATGGGGAAATATTCAGCAGGGCTGGTGAATCAAGAACAAGGGGGCATGAGTAGAAGTTGACATGGGGAGATGGAGGAGGGATGTGAGAAAGTTTTATTTTACAGAGAGTAGCTGAGCTATAGAACAGCCTACCAACAGAGGTGGTGGGTGCAAGAACCATTAATGGTTTCAAACATGACTGAAACTGAGGTCAAAGGCTTACTATTTACACAAGGAGAAAGCAGCAAGACGAGGCAAGTGGGGTGAGGGCAGTAACCTCAACTAGACATTAGGTCCTGAGGTAGGATAAAATAAAACAGGGCTGTCCGGATGAGCCAATGGTCTGTTTCTGCTAACATTTTCTATGTTTCTGTGCTGTAATGGGTAAAAAACAGGACCCCACTGGAAATGAGATGTTGTATCTCATCTGGGCTATTCTTAGTAAATAAACTGTGAAATAAAAAAAAAAAAACCTGAATAAATAACAGATATGTCTGTAGCTACCAAATACAGATCTAAAATCTAAAAATATCAATGCATATAAGGCATGACAAACAAATAAATTCTGTAAAGGTAGACAGTAAAGTGAGTATTAAGCAGCCCATCTCCCACACTCAACCAAGAATACGAGCATGTATTAACACTAAAAGCATGTAAAAGTGAGGCTGGCACTTCCGCTTAAGGCAGCTTGGCCACGTGTCATGCTGGCAACCCGGGTTCATTACAAGCCAAGGTTGCCAGAGAGCCAAGAGAAGGGAATGTGTGAGTGTTCTGGTTGATGATCACCTCCTCAGCAATGGATGGTTGTCAGTGACCTGCTGCACGGGTGTCCTGTAATGACCCTAGGGGGCCCAGGCATGACACTGCACAACAAAAAGGTCCCTCCTAGGGGGATTCTATAAATGCTGTGATAGATTTACTGCTTGTGTTGCCAGTGGATCAGGTTTGGAAAACAGCTGGAGATCTTGGGGGTTGGCAGAAGGGAGGAGGATCGAGAGTTCCAGAGGATGCTTTCCTCCTCGGTGGGGGAGGGCAGCAGTCTCTACTGTTATACCGCCAGATGGGCAACTGCAGGTGATGGTGCAGATGGAGATGTTAATGGACTGGAGCACCCAGCCATGCACAGTGTGCTACATGGATCCTTGCTGCCTAAATCCTAAGGGAGTGGGAGAAACACATGGTGGAAAACCTGGAGAATGACAGAAGAATACTACAGTCTCAGGCCCTGCTGAACCCAACTGTGCACCAGCCAGCCAAACTCCATGGCCTGCAGGGAGTGGAGACTGCTGCCACCCTCCCAGTGGAATCCAGCATGACATGAAACAGCTCCCTTTGGACCCCCTGGTGACTGGGTGAGTGATGGAGAAGGGAATATATGGGATTGGGAGGTAGCCCTCACAGAAGCCAGCATGGTTGTGGGGGATAAAGAATCTACTTAGAAAGAAAAAGGGAGAGAAGACAAGCGGCAGAACTCAGCACATGCCTGTTGCTTACATGTTAGAAACACACTGTGCTGCCATCCCAGGGGAGGAAATAAAATTAGAGGCAAAAATGCCTGTGCCTTGCATAATGAAGCCTTATGACCTCAGGCCACCATTCACCAACTAAGCTGTCCACTGGATTCAGTCTCTGGTGGGGGTCTTTCCATCCCCCAGTGGCCCCACCATGAGGCGTAATCCATGAGAGGCTGGATGTACGTCTCGGAGAAGGTGGAGACAGGACTGGGAGAGTTAGGCTAAAGGGGCATCAGATGCTGGTTGAGGTAAATATTAAGTGAAGTAGAAGTGAGGTATCTTCTTTATGCTATGTGATCCTTTTCCAGGTTCAATGGATAAAGTATGTGAGTGAAGAAGAGCAGACATGCCGCAGAACTGGGCTGTAGTCATTGCTGTTTTCTGGTCCCTGTCTGAGGTAGGTCCCACATCATCAAACACGTAATTCTGAACCCTGTTATTAGGTCATCCTTACTGGTGTCTGTGGTGACACCTATTAGCATTAAAGACTTAGTACAGTACACTCCTTAAAATTCCCACTCATTTTTATATTTGCTTGCACGCATGCACAAAGCGCACATATTGGCACTGTAGTGTAGTGGACTATGTAAGTGTTTACTGTATAAGTCAATGTATGTAGAAACACAGAAGGCTTGCCTCTTAAAAGCCAGTGCCGAGAAGGCTGATAATCCTGTTCAGCTGGCTGAAGGTAATAAACTTCTTGTAGCTCAAAAGATAAAGCTCCTCCAATCACTCTGGTTTTCTGCCCATTAGCCAGCTAGAAGACATCATCAGGCTTTGAAGATAAACATCAAACCTCAGAGAGAGTGTGTGTGTGTGTGTGTGTGTGTGTGTGTCCCATTTACAGACAGAAGCACATATTTGAAAGCACTAAACAGAGTTGGGAAAAACAGCATTTAAAATGCTGATATAAAAGCTTAAAATATTTTAAAAACTTGTCAATAGTGAACAGAAAACACCAGCAATAGTTGACTTAAATTACATATTATTTATGCTGATATCATTGATGAATGTGAGAGTTAGACACAATTCAGTTTATAGTTCATATAAGCATCAGTGGTTAAACTGTGAGCTGCATCTCGAGCAGACGCCATAGACCATAAGGCCTAATTTGCTGGCAAGTTTGTAAGTTTGTATTTTTTGCAGTCTTTTTTTCATATGGACTTTATCCTCCTATCCCTCCCCATATGCCATCTTCTGCTGTCAAACTCCAGCCCCTTGATCCCACCTATAGGACTTAACATTGAAACACAGAAACATAGAATTTGATGGCAGATAAGGAACGCTTGGCCCACCTAGTCTGCCCATTTCCCTATCTAACGGATAAGCTGAAGATCCTAGTTAACCAACAGCCTACTTCCTCCTACCACCCACTAGAATTGCCTTATGTCTGTCCCACGCATTCTTGAATTCCCCCCACTGTTTTTGTCTCTACGACCTCCTCAGGAAGGCCATTCCATGCATCTACTACCTTGTCTGTGAAGAAGTCCCCCAATCTTCAAATTGTGCCCCCTTGTTCTTGCACATCGTTTTTTTTCTGAAAGATGCTACCCTCTTGGACTTTGTTGAGTCCCTTGAGGTATTTGAAAGTTTCAATCATGTCCCCCCGTTCCCTTCTTTCCTCGAGGCTATACATCTTAAGCTCCTTTAGTTCTTCTTCACATGTCTTCTGGTGCAGACCCTGCACCATTTTGGTTGCCCTCCTTTGGACAGCTTCCACCTTGTCTATGTCTTTGCGGAGATGGGGTCTCCAGAACTATACAAAGTACTCCAGATGTGGTCTTACCAACTGTCTGTACAGAGGGCCAATAACTTCCTGTTTTCTACTGGTGATGCCTCTCCCTATACATCCCAATAGCCCCCCAGCCCTCCTTACTGCCTTCTCACATTGCTGGCCCACCTTTAGGTCATCTGATATGACTACCCTCAGATCCCTTTCCATTTTTGTCATTGTCAGTATCTCACCACCCATTGTGTACTCTTCCCCTAGGTTTTTGTTTCCCAGTTGCATTACTTTGCACTTCTTTGCGATGAATCTAAGGTGCCATACATTTAACCATTCCTCCAATCTTGCCAAGTCCCTTTTAATCCTTTCCTTCCCACCTTGTCTATCAACCCTGTTGCAGATCTTTACCCCAACTACTTCTCACCTCGTTGTGTAAGTGGGTGCCATGGAAGGTGGTGGTGCAGTGTCTTGAGGGTTGCAGAATCATCCTGACAACATGGATTCAACTTCTTTTCTACCCATTACTCCCACTGAGTCATAGCCAGTGGTGTGCAGTGGCACAAATGTAGACTATGAAAATGTTGCATGCTTTCAACACTTGCCTCTTTCAATTCTGGTGACCAATGCTGTGCCCCTATCCTTCACTGGTGGAAGCCAAGCAGCAGGACACACTGTCCCCCACCACAAAAAAAGGAGATCTGTCATTGGATGCTAAATCTACCTTCTCCCCATCCAGCTCCAGAGTGACCTTCTGTACATTCCAGAACCTGGGTCACTGGTGTGGCAGGAGGTGAGGCATCCAGCACCTCAGCCCTTCACATCACTGGCCTGGCAACAAGTTTACTATTGCTCAGATTTCCTTACACAATACTGTTCATGGCCCTGAGGTGGGCTAAACCTGCAACCCACTCTTTTACGATTCAGCAACAACTGTCCAGATGTTGCTGTAAATAACATTACATGTATGAAGACCCCCATATAAGCCATATATTAAACATAATAAAGTACTGCCACTGCTACTATAATAAGAGCAGTGGTGGTAGCGACATCACTAAATGGGTGTAAAACACATGACTCTCTGCGGCTGTATGGGAACCCGCGTTCTTCCGTGTTCAGATGAAAAGTTTGGCATTTTATTACAAAAAACACGCTGGATTAAAAATTAAGCTCACTACAGCCCTAGACTTCCGCAGCAGCATTTTAAGGTATGTGGGAATCGGAGCGGGCTGCAGTATTTCTTTACCAGTCACCTTTAAGAAAATCACAGTGACACTGTTCATGAGTGGTAGTCCCACAATGCTTGTATTGAAAATCTGCTGTAAAAATTCCCAAACTAATTACATTACTAGTGTGCTTTGCACACTTTCTATGCACATTCATGCCTTCACCAGTTTTTTTTTATACTTTCACTCCAGATTTTCAACATTGCCATTTTTGTACACCTCCTCATGAACAGTACAGCTGTCATTTTTCACATCCTGTTTGAAATGTGTTTTCGCACATGGTACCAAATGGTGCAGTCACTGTGCAAAATCACCTTTCAGTTAACCAACTGATAGTGTCACTGTTCATGTGGTGGGGTCACAAAAAGCCCAAGTTGAAAACTTGGAGTAAAAATACCAAGAAACGCCCAGAGTGTTGGGGTTTTTGACCATAACGCCCTACCCTGTAGGGACTAACAGGCATCAGGGGTGTGACATGGGATTGCTGACAGTAATGCTCATGCCATTCCACCCCCACCCCCACTCTGCAGCCAGTGACGGGCATCGAGGTGCACCTTGGACCCTTTGGCCTCAGAGTTCACCCCATTCTCCTATACTGCTCCCATTTCAGCTTGTTTCATTATGGAATGAGGTGAATGTAAAGCCCAAACACCCCAAGGCACACCTCGACACTTGTTAGTGTCTGCAGGGTAGGGTGAGGTGAAATATCATGACCGTCATGGGCAATGACCCAAAGTCACACCACAATGCCTGTCCATTTCTGTGGGGTGGAGGTGGAATTGGCATCAGCTCAGTACTTCACTGCCATTCCTATACCGCACCTGTCTAACTTCTGCACTTCCACTGCTAATGCCAGTAAGAAAACATTCAGCATTGACAAATGCTTGTTTGATTTCCTATGCAGAAGATTTTCTCTCTAGCAGTACTGGCATGTGATGATGAGCTTTTTGACGTGAGGTGGTGTCTAGCAGAATCTGTCAGATAGTGGTACAGTGCTATTATCTAAACATTATCTACACCACAGGGGTAGTTGTTAGAGCATTGTCTTGCATAATGGGCTAACATGATGGCAGTGACTGGCATAGCAATACCATGGATTGCCATAACATTCTGTACTGCATTCCAGCCCTTTAGGTGTGATGTGTAGACTACAACCTCAAGACTAGCATATCTGTGCTTCTTTACACCTTTTCAGCATTGTGACCTTACTGATTGGGACATAAAGCCTGCTCATGATATGCTACACATCTTCTGCCAGAGATGTATCTAGTGATATCCCAGTGAGGGAGGTTCCAGTGCTGACCAGTTCTATAGGAAGACAAACTGTGCTACGTTTGTCTGATTCTAGACAGGGTACTGTTTTGCATATAACATCAAATGCAATCTGGTATGACACCATCCAGAACCTGCTCCCCCCAGCTAACCATCACTAGCCAGGATGGCTCACCTTTAAATGGGGTTGTATCATTTAAGTACTGTATCTTGGAGTCACCCTTGACCGAACCTGCCTTGAATCTCATCTTACATGTGTCAAACGTCACCAAAGCTGTCCACTCAAAACCTGGGCTCGCCTACAAGATCAGACATAACCTCACCAAAGCTGCCAGACTGGCAGTTGCTGAGGGAGTCCTCCTGCCAAACCTTGCTCATGGGCTAGTAGCATGGCTGGAGACCGATAAAGATTTAATGAACAAATGGAGCATCTGTTACAATAACATCTGTCGATTTGTCCTATCTATGCCCAAGATAATGCACCACTGCTCAGTTTACTCCAATCTTGATGGCATTCCTGTTCATCATTTCAGAGATGCATCCCTTGCTGCCTCATTTATATGATCTCAAACTCCAGTGTACCAGCTACTTTGGCCAGCATGTTCAAATCTGCTACTTCTGCCTACCCTCTGAGATCAAACGACGTGTTCTTCTTGGCTGTACCAAAATGCGTATCAAAAATGGAAGAAAGTGTTTTCTCAACATCCACTCCCAAACTTTGGAACTCTCTCCCTCTAGAACTAAGGCACTCTCCATCGCACATGGTCTTCAAGAAGGAACTCCATAAGTTCCTTAAGTGCAATGATAAATGCTTACGTAGCTGATTCTGTCCTGCCCTTACGTAACTTGCTCTTACCTCACTTCACATGACAAAGTGTTTCAAACCTGTACTGCTGCTATGTACTTTATTGCAACTGTTGTTCTGCCTGCTTTGGGCCTGGTTGTATCCTCCCAGTTTCTCATTCTTGTTTTGTTGTTTTCCTCTGGGCTCTGTTTGCAGTATCTTGGTTTAACCCCTATAACTGGCTGTACTGCTGTACCACAGTTAAATGCGCTGTTCTGTAGTGTATTACCATAGAACTGCTTCACCTTGGTTAAATGCTCTGTCTCTTAATATTTTGTGATGTCACGTATTTATATATCAGCCTCAAATGCTCTGCTCTGAAATGTACTGTCACCATATGACTTCTGTCCCCATGTCTGTAGCCCTCCCAGGTTGTGCCTGAACATAGGCAAGTCTATTGTCTAGAGCACCTACCCAAATAAACAAAATTAAATAAATAAATAATAGGTACAAGGAAGAAGAAAAAATGTTTCAGAATTAAAACAGAAGAACAAGCTACTTAAAAAAAATAGCATTTTCTGTTTGCAAATTTTGGTGGCTGTAACTCTTTTATAGGTCATACTGTCTCTGCTCCTGGCCCCTTACAAGCAGAGCAATGCCATTACCAGTGTTATGAAGTGAGGCACCATGAACTGCTCCTTTAGGGGGCAAACATTGTAAAGAATGATGCCTTTTGACTGATATTTTGAGACTGAAGGTGGCATAATGGTGTATTACCTGTGCTTGTAATGGATTCTTTACTTTTTACCGAATGGTACCCTGGAGACTGCACAGATAGGCTGCAGTTCCAGAAGAGCCTCCCAATCACTTATATAAGCATGTCTCAGGTCACGCAGAGTAACAACATGGTATAATATAAAACTTGAAATTTTCACTGTCGAATAATTTTTGCTATTTTCACAGAAGCCTAATTTGCAGTTAATCTTTTTATTAGAAATAAAGAACATGTTCTATATTACCACACAATAATACCATGCGGACATGAATATAATACACAATATAACATGACATCTTACACAATCCACATTTTGATTCAATACAGAATTGGGTTTAAATTGGTATAATTATGATTATATATATGTATATATATACTGTAAGTCATGATATGTAGTGGCATTCATTGCCATTGATTCTTATTTCTGCACAGTATGTAAAATAAACACAGTACTATACTAAATAACAATATATCATATCTATATTGCAGGGAGATAAACAAAAGGGTGTATTTGTTTATCAAGTCTAGGGTTACAAATACCTTTGAGTCTTGGCTCTTTTACAAAGGTTCCATGTCAGAGAAATACAAATTATGGGGAACATCAAGACAGACATTACAACAATGTGGACTTTGCAAACAGAGTACAGATTAATACAATTCAAGGGTAGCATTGTAACAAGCTAGCCAGCAGCATTTGTCAGAGAAAATAGACAACAATAAGAAGTGCCAGAGTCATAGGTAGAGGGAAGAGGGAAGGGGGGAGAAGGAATGTAGGAAGGGTGGGGAGAGGGTGAAAAGTGCAGCATTGGGTATACCAAGATGTGAGGGTAGAATCCAGTGAGGAGGGGAGGTGGGGACAACTAGAGCAGAAAGGGAAGTGGAGAAACAAGGTTAAGTTGGGCAGTCACAGGAGCTGTTGGTAGTGAGATAGTCCTGGAGCCTAGTTTTAAACATACCAATTGTTGGGGCAGAGGAGATGGTTGGGCTGAGGCCATTGAACCAAAGTGGCACTCGATAAGCAAAAGAGCATTGTCCCTGTGATGTGTGACAGTGGGGGACTTTCAGTAGCTGTAGCGTGGATCTCCTAAGGCACCATTTGTTAATTCGGTGTTGTAATAGAGTTGAGACACTCTATATAAAATATTTGTAGGATCCATCTAAAGGAGAAATCTACAGGTATTTCCTAATCCTCCAGATTCTAGAAAATTAAAATAATCCTGCCAGCACAGTTTAAATTTGTTTAGTCGGTCTAAAGTCAAATAAGATATACCTTCCAGGGATGCAATTTGAGTTAGGTTATTAAAAATATCTGTAAATGTAGGTATTATCTGTGACTTCCAATTAAAGTCAGACGTTTGACCTGCATAAATAATATTTGTAGCCATCTATGCTGGTATCTAGCCAATTTAATATTTTTGTCAGTAATCCCAAGAATAA
Organism: Neoceratodus forsteri; assembly: GCA_016271365.2. Taxonomy (NCBI): domain Eukaryota; kingdom Metazoa; phylum Chordata; order Ceratodontiformes; family Ceratodontidae; genus Neoceratodus; species Neoceratodus forsteri. The sequence continues at coordinate 481,843,455 of JADMNL010000023.1, forward strand.
AGTACTTGGGGTCAAATGGTAAGGAGCATTTTACAATATTAGAAGCTAAATAATGGACTGAATGCCATAATATAGATATGGAATTGCAAAGCCACAAAATGTGGAATAAATTACTATTAGATGAGTGACATCTCCAGCATAAGTCATTTGATGTAACTCCCATTTTGTAAAGTAAGGCTGGTGTTCTGTTCCACAAGTGAAGAATTTTATATTGAATAAGTGCACTACGAACATCTCTCAATGTTTATGGTAAATGGTCCAGCATTAGCTCCATTGAGATTCAGTTATATTTTCTTGCAATGCTAAGCTCCACCTAGTTTTGGCTGAAAGTGATTGATTTGGTAAATTATCCCTGATCATTTTATAAATTTTACTAACTAGCCCAGATGAGGTATTCACCCATAAGGTGATATTTAGGTTGGTACAAGTTATTCTATGTTTATTCTGTAATATAGGAGCTAATGCAGCTCAAATTTGTAGATATTTCCAGAAATCCTTTTTATTTACATCCCAAATGATTTGTGAAAGAATTCAAAATATTATTGTTTTTGATTAAGCTATCATCCAAAAATAATATATTTTTATGTTTCCATGAGTTGCAAAACAATGGTTGGCCATCTAAGGTCATACATCGGTTTCCCCATTTGGGAGAGTAAAATGTAGGAACTGGATCAGTTTTTAACCATCTATGTAATTTAAGCCAGTAATAAATTGATGGAGCAATTGTACGATTTTTTTTTTTAAATTTTGTGGCAAAGAATTGAAAATAAAATTGGTGTGAATGTTTCCCGCTATCAAGGAGGCTTCCATATTGAGCCATAAAGGAGATTCATTATTAGGTTTAGTAAACCATTTTGTGGTTTGTGAGGCACAAAATACCCATAGATAGGCCAAGAACCGGGAAGAGTAAACCCACCCTGGGACCAATGGGGTACATAGCTTATTTCTACTAAATTTTGGGATATGACCTTCCCACATAAAATTCCTTATCAATTTATCAATTCGAGAAATAAAAATAGTGGGCAAAATTAACGGTATACTAGAAAAAAGATACAATATCTTGGAAGTAATAGACATTTTAATTGCATTGATTTTACTAATTAACGTTAGGTTAAGATTTTTCCACCTTTCAAGTGTTTGTTTTAATTTCTGAGCAGATAGTAAGAATTGCCTCCCATATTTTTTCAGTGTCCATCAAAATTTTAATTCCTAAGTATGAAATGCTCTGGGATACCCAACCAAAGCCAAGGACATTATTCATGTAGGGTTTACAAAATGTGTTGAGTGGTAATATTTCAGTTTTTTTGTAATTAATTGCAAGACCAGAGAGTTCCACAAATGTATTTAGTAATTGTATAAGTGGGTGTGCAGCTAATTCTAAATCTTCTAGTAAGATTAACATATTATCAGCATAAGATAAGAATGTATATTGTGTATTGCCAATCGATATACCTCTGATTTTTGTCAGATTGGCAGAGAGCAGCTGCCAAAGGTTCTAGGGCTAAAATGAAAAGAGATGGGGATAAGGGACATCCTTGTTTAGTGCCTCTATTTAATTTAAAAGATTGAGATAGAGTAGAATTAGTAAGGACCCTTGCTGTGGGGGTGGTATATAGTAATTTTATATATGAACAAAAACGATCACTAATGCCAAGGCGAGATAGAACTAAATAAAGAAAATTCCAATTCAGAGAATCAAAAGCCTTTTCAAAGTCGATGGCAATAGCAACTGCAGGGAATTTTAGTAATTTAACTTTATACATGAGATTGAATAAAGAACGGAGATGATCTGAACCCATCCTACCTTTGACAAAACCTGTTTGAGATTTATTAACCAATTGGGGAATGAAGGGTTTAAGACGACTAGCTAATAGACTTGTGAAAATGTTGCCATGTACATTAAGTAATGATATGGGATGATAGAGGGAAGAGTAACATCTTTATCCTTCTTGGGGATCACTGTAATGATTGCATCCGTTAAGGTTGGAGGTAGTTTTTCTAAAGTTATGTATTCATGAAATACCTTGCACAATAAAGGGCAAAGTAAATCAGCCATACTTTTATAAAACTCCACTGAGAAACCATTGCTGCTAGGGGCACGTCCAGTTTTAAGGGAAGAAAGTGCATGGTGAACTTCTTCTATTGTAATTGGTTTATCTAAAGAATTTATTGCATCATGTGAAAGTTGGGGGAGCGCTAATTTATCCAGAAAGTTGTCAATCTGCAAATTTGCTGCAGAGGTAGTGGATGTATATAACTTTTTATAGAATGGAGACATGATCTTATTAATGCTGGGGTTATCAGTGCATATTTGCCCAGTAGTGTTTTTTATGCCTGAGATGTATTGCTCCGACTGTTTTACTCTAAGTCTATAGGTCAATAGCTTACTCCCTTTTTCACCACCACCCCCCTAAATACTTATGTTTAATTCTAAGTAATGCGATTTCGGTTTTCTGGGAGATTAAATCATTAATTTGCAAACGAAGTCTGAGGATTTCATGATGTAAAGGGGATTTAGGGTCAGGGTGTGGGATAGCTGAATATTGCAATTCTTTAATTTTAAGTAAGTTCTCAAGATCTTGTAAAGTTGTTTTACTCTCTTTCTTTTCCTATGTACAGAAAAACTAATGATTTTGCCATGAAGAGTGGCTTTGAGCGCCTGCCAAGTGGTGCCCATAGACGTATCCTCTGGGTTATTGAATAAAATAAAATCCTGAGTTTGTGTTTTTAACCAAGGAATAAATTCTGGGTCTTTAAGTAACAGTGGGTCTAATCACCAGGAAGGTGATTTCAAAGGGGGGTAATTCCATAACAAGTGAAGTTTAACTGGAGCATAATCTGAAATAAGAAGGGGTAGAATATTACAGTCTATAATATTAGCTGTGGTAGTGGGAGAGGTTAACCAATAGTCAATTCTACTATATGACTGATGAGTAGGGGAATAAAATGTATACTCTTTATCTCTAGGGTGAAAAAGTCTCCATATATCCACTAATCCCAGATCTTTCATTAATAATGAAAGTGCAGCAATGCTCCTCGGGTGGGCATCTAATGAAGCATTGCTTCTGTCAAGATATGACTCTAAGATTAAAGTCACCACCAATTAAAATTGGGGTGTTTAAATTTAAAGAGGTTAATTGTTGGGCCAGATTGTGAAAAAATGTGGGTGTATCTGAATTTGGGGCATAAATGTTAACAAGGGTTAATGGTTCAGTTATAGACTCAAAGGTAACAATCAGCCATCAGGGTCTTTCTTTATATTTAGTACTTTCCATTTTAAACATTTATGAATTAAGATTGCAACCCCACATTTCTTGGTTGTAGCAGAAGCGGCATAAATTTGACCAACCCAGACATTTTTAGTCTATCGTTATCCGCCTCTAATAGTTTGGTTTCTTGTAAAAGGCAATTTCTTTTTTTTCTTTTGAGATGATTTAAATCCTGTTTACGTTTGCTTGGTGCATTGACATCCTTGACATTCCATGTATATAGTATTAGATCAGACATTTGAGATGATATTTAACTAATATAATAATCGGTAATGGTGTCCATGTCTGGACTTCAATGCACCAAGCAAAAGAGAGGCAGACACGATAGATCAAAAATACATGACCGATGATTGTAATCCGGTTTGGGGCAGGAGTATTAACTACTAGAATATACAAGGGAATCTGGAAAATGCCTTTGTACCATTTGTTGTAAATCTCCCTAACTATTATAACAACAATAACTAACAACAAACTTATTAACAAGAACACTATAATGGTCATTTAAGATGAGCAGAGGAGTATCGGTCGGTTTATGTATAGCACTAAACCAAGACCATTGCTATGCTGTCTAGGACGTGTAGTGAAATATAAGGAGAGCATAAAATCTGAAACTCCTTAACTACTTCTAAAGGTTGAAACTGTCCGTATAAACTAATGAATTAACAATAATGAGAAACAGTTCCCATAAACAACAAACAACTAGCATCATTTGTGTTAGATAGTTAAATAATGATTTAAATTCTGAACCACAGCTGAAAGAGGGGAGAAGAGAGGAAAAAAAAACATTTTCATAATTTGAATCTGATAAATGTCTTATCCTTCAATGAAATAATTTATAATAATATGAAAATTAAGTATAAAGTAGGCTATTAACATGTGGATTAAGCTAAAAGAAATAGTAATCCAAAAACAATAAAGTAACAAATGGTTAAATTTCACCATTACAATAGAAAATATACCCGTTTTGCCTCTATCTTTCAGCAATTCTTAAGGTATCTTAAACCGCTAAAAAACATAATGATTATGTACCAGTTCTATAAAAGAGGGACATTCGTAAGAAATAAGCATTGTGTATGCAACTAGTTCAATTTAGAGAAATAATAAATAATATTATGAAATTAGGTAAATACTGCCAGACTTCGAGCAAGCTGAGAGAGATGTTATAAGCTATTATAAGGATTGATTGCATCTCAGTTGTTCGAAAATTGCTCATAGCATTCCAGTATCAATCCAACTGCAAATATCAGATCCCTCTTAGGGTAAATCATTTTCATTTTGACACAAGATTACTTGCATATTATTTACCTTGCCTGGTTTACTTAGGCAGAGCATATAGTAGGAACTGTCAGGCAGTAAACTAATGAGACCTACATTAAATGGTTAACGAGGACCATATTTACTGGTGAGCGTGCCGCATAAGAGCTCAAGTTTCAAACTGTATGTTTACAACTTATAATCCACTAATCTGAGTTAATGGGATAGCATATTAGATAGGAACCTATTAGCATCCGTGAAAATATTCAAATTTACTAATGCCATATTCTGCTAAATACAAGCAAGAGATGACAAAAAGCCTGATTAGGTTGTCCTCTTTACGGTAACTGTATCTGATTTGTTCTTCCATCTGCTACGGCGTTTTTCCTTTGGCGGTTCCAGAGATTTTTGTGGCAAGCTCGTTACCACTTCTGTTCACAAAACATCAGCAGATTCTTTCTCAGCTTCAGGGACACTCCGCAGTGCCTTTATAATAACTGAGTCTCCGTTATTGACAGATCCTTGTTGAGTGACCTGAATATCCTGCAGAAGCTCAAATTTGTTACTTAAGGGTATGGGTGATGAAATTGTAGCACTGGTATGAGGCTCAACATTTCTTACGTTTGTTGATTTCTGCATGCAGCATTGAACTTTTCAGTTAATGGATTTAAATGAATTTTTCTAGCAATCGGGCAGATTGTCTCATGTTTAAATCTGAGAGGCTCTGAGATGGTGGTGTTTAAGTCAGCAGGCTCCAAGCAGTCTGAGCACTGGAGTCAGGGCTATCATTAGTTTTGCTAGAGTGGCTTAGAGATGCACCCCGAGTATCTGATGTGCTTATCAGGGGTAACTCAAATCTGCTCAGGAAAGACATCAGTGATTCTGGGGTGTTATAATCTTTATGGGAGCGGCCGCTGAAAACTCGCATTGTTGCAGGGTAATGCATTGAGAATCGCAGTCCCAATTGGTGCATCAGTTTTCGAGCCGGTGTAAAGGCTTTCCTTTTATTTAAAATCTCCTTTGAAAAGTCTCGATAAATGTATACTTGGTGATCTTGCCAGGTAAGGTGCCCAATTTCTCTGGCTTTCTGTAAAATAAGTTCACTGTGTGCAAAATGCAGAAATTTGGCCACAATTGGTCTGGGTCTGTAGTCTGGAGGAGGTTTAGGGCCTAATAAATGATGTGAACGCTCGATAGTTAGGTTATGGTGAGCAGGAAGATTCAGCATGATTGGTAAGACATGCAGTAAGAAAGCAGTAGTGTCTTTTGATTCAGAATTCTCAGGAAATCCAAAGAATTGCAAGTTATTCCTTCGACTTTGGTTTTCAATATCTTAAATTTTGTATTGAAGCTCTTTGATAGTACGGTCTTGCTCCTGATAATAGTTTTAGGTCTTGTGTAGATGTCTCATTCTGCCTAGTTTTGAGCTCTGTATTGGCAATTTGAAAGTCTATATTCTTTAATGTGATGGTATTATGCTGTGTTGTGATTTTTAGATCACTTATATCTGTAATTAATTTCTGAAACATGGTTTCAATTTTATCCAGGGAAGCCATTTTTTCTGCATTTTCAGCCATGATTTAGAGCCTAAAGTTTGTGCTTCCAGTAGAGGTCTGTTAGAGTATAGCCCAGTATAGGTGAAATATAATAAAATATACCTTGATAAAGTGTGTATTGTGATCCAGAGCACTTGATTTTCTTGTTTGTCTTGCAGAATTCACTTAGATGGCTGAAGATGATACCAGATTGTTTATTGAATATCAGAGCTCAGGATTCAGATCTCCATATTGGTTCAGAGTCAGGCCCCCCCCCCGAACCCTAATTTGTGTGAAAAAAATTTGAGCTAACTAGTGCTGTTAGCACTTACAGATGCAGAGCTCAGGGGATAGGGAGTTCTGATTTTAACTGAATGCTTTCCAGAGGAGCCTACAGTACTTGTTGCCACCACACCAGGAAGGAGGACCTTCACTTGCAAGCAGGAGTCCAGTTAATTATTTCTGAGTGGAAGTCAAAATACTTCTAAGGTTCCAAATAAAAGTCAGAATATCAGAAAGCAGTTTTGGAAATCAATATTCTAAGAGAGACTAGTTTCTGAAGTCGGTATACAAAGATACAAAGAAGTATAGAAAGAACTGGAAGGGACAGGATCAGTTGTGTTCCAGGACAGTAGCTGCTGCTGTTGTTTTCTAGGGTTCTTGTGGATTTTACTTGGTAGGTTAGTTCTTTTCTTTCTTACTTCTAAGGGGCTAGCAGGGTATTGTTTTGGGGCTGCTGGATGTTTGTAAACTGATTTGGTGGCTATAAGTGGGCTCATTTTGTGGATGTTTCACTGTGTAACAGGCTGTGCTGGTAGAGGCCTATTTCTTCTGATTTAAAACCTTTTTGGTGGGATTTGCTTGGGCCTGGTTCTTTGGCTGCTGGGCTTGGAGGGGAGACACAGGGCTGATACACTCTCTCTCTCTCTCTCGAGTCAGGTGTCTGCCCAGGACCCTCCCTCCCCACCCTCCCTCCCCAGAAGTCTGCGAATTTATAGGGGAACACCTGCCCTGCAATTGGAGGAAAAGGCTGCAGGTGCAGCTCATGTAGTTCTAGCCACTGGGGGTTGGATTTAAAGGCTGGGAGAGGAGCTTAGGGAGTTGTTCATTTCCCTTATAAGTTTAATGTGTTGTACTGCACCTAGTAACAGGGTTACTGGTGTACAGTGGGACTGTCTCTAAGATTAGTGGGTGACCTGATTAGGCAGTAGGGGTATCTTGGACTAGGGGGGAACCTGGTGGCTCATCCAAGGAAACCTATTTGGAAGGGGATGGAACCACACATCATTAGGGCCGGCATCTTTGGGAGGGTGGTGGGGTGCACAGGGTGTGGAGCAGCCATGATACTGGACTGGGCTTGGAAGTTTGGTGGTTGCCCAGGATGCTACCAGCTAGCACAGCTTAGGGAGGAGGTTGCGGGGATTAGGAGAAAGCTGGGGGAAGGGGGGTGGTATGGTTGGGGAAGGGGTCTGAGAATCTCCCACAGGGTTGCACCAAGCACTGGGATGGGGCATAGGAAAGGTGCAGGAGGAGAATACTCAGGGTCACATAGGGACCCTGGCAGAGGGGGTCCAAAGGACACTACCAAGGAAGCAGGCAGGTAACTGGGGACCCTCACAAAGGGGGGACGGAGGGACAACATTCTCAGGGAAGTAGGCAGATGGCTAGGGCTGGACAGAAGGAAGCAAGGCGGGGAGGTGGATCAGACCTTACACTCAGTAACTGCTTAAATTCTCTTCTTCTGCTCAAGGATGAGGGGGGTGATGTAGCCACGACAGAGGTGGTTAGAGACGGAAAGGGAGTGGGAGTGTGAGGCAGGAGGCAGGGGCCAGATAGCAGGAAGAACAGGGGGGGACCTGGAATGCAGGAGAATGGGGGGAGCTGTGAATCAGAGCAGGAGGGGCAGGGGGAAGAGGGAGGAAAGTGCAAGGAGAAGGACCAGTTGGGAGGAAAGGTAAAGGAGAAGGACCAGAAGTACAAGGAGGATTCAGTAAAGGGAGCTGAGGGTTTAGGCCAGGGGAGCACGACGACCAAGGAGGAACTAAATGGAGACAGGAAGGAAGGGAGGATGAGCCAGGCTAGTTTAGCAGATGGGGAGAAGGACCAGTTGTGAGCAGTGAGGGGGAATTAGCAAGGTACTGAAGGATACTCAGAGGAGGAGAGGCATAGGACTGAGGAGGGGTGGCCATGGTAAATATGGAGGGGGTGGCATGTGGCACCCAGATAGGGGGAGGAACAAGGAGCCAGCTGGGTGGAGGGGCCTGTAGAAAGGATGAGGGACATGGAAGGGGGATGGAGGAAAAGGAGTGGTCAGAGTGCTCCTGCTGGGGGATTCTAGGATCAGGGGTATCAAATGGGATAGGTAGGGAGAAGCCTGGCCAGTTAGAACAAGATGCTTCCTTGGACTAACGGTGCACAGGGCTAAGCACGAGGTATATCAGCTGGCAAAGGATTGTGGGGGTTCCCCAGACGTACTGGTCCACCTGGGTACAAATGACATTGAGGGAAATAGCGAGCTAGAGATACAGGCAAGATTCAGGGAGTTCGCCAGGGTCTGTCATGACATAGGATGCACAGTTTCCTTCTCAGAAATCCTGCCAGTGCCAAGGGCTAGTGGGGAACACAAAGGAAAATTGGGAGAAAAACCAGTGGCTCAGGGAGTGGTGTGAGGCCAGAGGGTATGGGTTGATGGGGATTGGGGAGACCTGGGAGGATAAGGAGCTGTATGCTAGAGATAGACTACATCTCAATTTGGAGGAGGGAATCCAAGTTGAAAATAGAGGTTCATTGGTAAAAATGGGGTTTAAACTTGTGAAGGGGTGGGATGGGAGAAAAGGCTGTCAAGGGGGTGCCGATAAAGGAGAGACTCTGTCTCCACCCCCCTGGGGACCAGGAGGATTGCAGGAAAAGGCCAACTGGCAAAGTGCAAACCAGGGGAAAACAGAATCCCCATGGGAACACGAGCAGGGGAAATGGAACTGTAGGGAAAGGGTGGAAGGTAGTCCTGCTAAATGCCAGGAGCTTGGGCAGTAAAATGCCTGAGCTCCAGGTGATGCTAACTGAGGGAGCAGTGGATGTGGCAGCGGTCACTGAGACTTGGGCCACTGCAAGACGTGACTGGGACCTGAACCTGGAGGGTTACACTATGTTCAGGAAGGAAAGGGGAAGGGAAGGGGAGGAGGGGTAGCAATGATAGTCAAAAACTGCATTGGCATAGGGGGAGTAGAGGAGGCAGAGGGAACCGTGGAGGCGATTTGGGTCACCTTGATAACGGGGCAAGAGAGTAAAAATAGAGTGGTGTATAGACCCCTGCTCTGGCGGAGGAGCTGGAGGACAGTCTGGTGGCAGATGTTGGGAGACACTGCAGACTGGGCAGAGGAGAGTGGTGGTGTTGGGGACTTAAACATGCCAGGAACAGACTGGGAGACTATGACATCCTCTGTGACCAGGAACAGAGGTTGTTGGATGTCTTTCAAGACGTGTTCCTAACTCAGCAGGTGAGGGAACCGCCCAGGGAGGCATGGGTACTGGATGTGGTCCTGGCAGACAATGACCAGATTGGGGGCCTGGAGGTAAGGGACCCATTGGCGGGGAGTGACCATGCCATGGTCTGATTCTGCCTGGACCTAGGAGGGGTAGAAGGCTGCACAAAGACGGAAGTAATCGACTTAAGGGGCGGATTTTAAGGAAATGGGAAGGATCCTTAAGGAGCATTTGGATGGGATTAGAGAACTTGACGCTGATAGTAGGTGGGAAATCATCAGGAGGGGTGCAGGATGCTACCAGCACCTGTGCAAGAGTAAGACGAAAATGCGGTGGGCCCAAAAACCCTGTTGGTGGACCAGGGAGGTCCAGGAGGTGGTGCGGTGAAAGAAGCAGCCTATAAGCAATTCAAGTGCTCAAGGAGTGAAAGGGATCGAGGGGAGTACGAGCTGATGGCTAGAAGGGCCACTAGAGTGGTGAGGGCGGCTAAGGCAAGGAAGGAGCAGAATCTGGCCAGGGAAATTAGGAGAGGGAACAAGGGGTTCTTTAGATACATTGGGGAAAGATGAAGGGTGAAGGGGCAGATTAGCAGGATTAAATCAGGGGAGAGATGGGCACAAGACCCGGGGGAGCAGGCTGAGGTACTAAATGAGTAATTCACCTCAGTTTTCACCAGGGAAAATGGGGGTGCTGCATCATACATGGGAGGAGACAGAGATACTGAGGAGGGCCCTTTCAGATGAGCAGGTCTGGGGAGAGGGAGGCATCACTGGCAGGTGGGGGAGGCTAAGCAGGAGAAGAGGTACGGAAGTGGAAATCACAGCAGAGAGAGTGAGGAAGCCCTCAGCTCCCTTAAGATGGAGAAAGCACCGGGGCCGGATAAATTACATCCCAGAGTGCTGAAGGAACTTGCAGATGTCCTGGTGAAACCCCTGGCAGAGCTTTTCACCATCTCTCTGAGGACAGGGTGGGTGCCCCAAGACTGGAAGATGGTGCATATAGTGCCTATCCACAAGGGGGGATCAAGGGAGGTGGCAGGGAACTACAGGCCTGTCAGCCTGACATCGGTGGTGGGCAAGGTGATGGAGGGTATTGTCAAGGAGAGGCTAGGGGGGACCTGGATAAGTCAGGGTGCCTGGATGATAGACAGCATGGATTCATCCTGGGGAAATCGTGTCAGACAAACCCGGTGGAGTTCTATGACTGGGTGACAAGTGCCTTGGACCTGGGTAGACCAGTGGATGTCCTCTTTCTAGACTTCAGCAAGGCATTTGACTCTGTTCCTCATGTGGGCCTGTTGGATAAGCTGGGAGAAATGGGGTTGGGAAACCAGATGATCAGATGGATAGGCAATTGGCTCCAGGACCGGACCCAGAGGGTCGTAGTTGGTGGGATTGTCTCATCCCCAAGGAGGGTCATTAGTGGGGTCCCACAGGGATCAGTCCTTGGGCCCCTTCTGTTCAACGCCTACGTATCTGACATAAGGACAGGAATCAGGAGTGAGATGAGTCTCTTTGCAGATGACTCGAAACTGGGGGCGGTGGTGGATGGGGAGGAGGGGAGGGTGGCCCTACAGGGGGACCTGGAGGCTCTGGAAAGATGGTCTAGAAAGTGGAAGCTGAGGTTCAATGCAGGGAAATGCAAGGTACTCCACCTGGGGCCAGAAACCCAGGCCAAGTGTACACCTGGGGGAAATGCTACAAGTCCTCGACGGCTGAGAGGGACCTGGGGTGGTGGTGGATGTCAAGATGAACAACTCTGAGACTTGTAGGAGGGCAGCAGCCAAGGCCAACAGGATGCTGGGATGCATCGCTAGGGGATCACCACCAGAAGGAGGAAGTGATACTCCTCTGTATAACTGCTTGGTGAGGCCGCACCTTGAGTACTGCGTGCAGTTTGGAGGCCACACTTAAAGAGGGACATTAACCTCCTGGAGAGGGTCCAGAGGAGGGTAACCAAAATGATTTGGGGCTTGGGGGACAGGACGTATGAGGAGAGGCTTGAAGAGCTAAATATGTACACATTGGAAGAGAGAAGGAACCGGGGGGACATCATAGAGGTCTTCAGGTACATGAAGAGGGTAAATAGAGGAGGAACAGTCAGGGTGCTTTGAAGGAAGGAGGAAGGGGCCACTAGAGGGCATGGGTGGAAGCTGGAGGGGGAAAGATTCAGGGGAGAAAGGAGGAGGTGCTACTTCACTGAGAGGGTGGTGGAGCCATGGAATGCACTGCCTAGGGGGCTGGTGGAGGCAGAAACAGTGGAGGGGTTCAAGAGGGGGTGGGACAGGTACAGGGGAAGGGTTCTGGAAGCAAAATCCAATGCCGCAAGAATATCCGGAACTGGGAAGGGAGAAGCCAGAGAAGGCGAGGGGGACAAAGGTCAGCACCCAGGGTGGGGGCTGACCAAACGAGCAGACACGAAAGACCATTAGGCCTATTCTGCTGGCATTTTAGTATGTTAGTAAGATAGAAACGTATACATGGTGATGACAGAAAATGACTCTTCAGCTTATCCAGTCTGCCCAACTGTACCCAACATTTGACTGATGGCCCTATCGCCCATCCACCGGTTTTTTCAATCTGCGTCCTTATCATTTACTGATCTCACCAGATCACTGTGCCTGTCCAATCCCAGATTATTTATTTATTTATTGAAATGTTTCACCAGGAAGGCACACTGAGCGACAAGTTGCTCATCTCCAGCTGCGACCTGGGGGGAAGGTGTACAATAGAAATGAGACATTAAACATTCAAGTTACAAGATCAACATTAACATAAGGCAGGTGTTACAAACAGTGTTACAACAGCATTGCACATAATAGGTAGAATGAGTGGACAATAATAAGTGCTGGCTTAGTAAGTAAACAAGTGCTTACATGAAGGAAAAGGGGGAAAGGTGAGTTGGGGGAGTGAGAAGAGTCATCTCCCTGGAGACCCCTTCAGAATGTGAGGAACCCTGCAAGGGGACTGGGGGGACCAGAGAGAATGGGATAAGGCAGTGTCCCAGAGACCCCTTCAGGATGTGGGGAACCCTGCAGGAGGCTGTGGGGCTAGATAGAAGGGGATAAGGCTGTAGGATTTACAGGAGAAGAGAGAGAAGGAAGAGGTGTGCCTTAATGCTAGGAGGGAAATAGGACCTAACCCCAGAGAGGACTTTTCAGGATGCAGGGTACCCTACAAGGGGGTTGGGGAAGGTCAGTAGATAGAGTTTAAGAGAGTAATAGGAGACAGAGAGTGGGAGAATTAGCACCTTTGGAGAGGAAGGGGCCTATTCAATAGTTCATCAGGATGCATTGGACCTTGCTAGTAGTCATGGAAAGCCAAGATAGTGGCTAGATAGAATAGGGCAGATATGCTTAGGTTCAGTTGGACCCCTTCAAGATGCTGAGAACCCTGCAAGGGGACTGCAGTGGCCAAGGAGAAAGGTAGATGGGAGGGGGAAGGAGAGGAGACAAGACTAAGTGCAGTAGTACCCCCAGGATGCTGAGAACCCTGCAAAGGGGACTACAAAGACTAGGGAGAAAGGTAGTTGGGGAGGGGAAGGAGAGGAGACAAGCCTAGGCCTAGTAGGACCCCTTCAGGATGCTGAGAACCCTGCAAGAGGACTACGAAGGCTAGGGAGAAAAGATAGAATGGGCTAGGGGAAGAAGAGGAGACTTGCCTAGGTGCAGTAGGGCCACTTCAGAATGCTGAGAACCCTGCAAGAAGACTGCAAAGGTTCGAGGAACAGGTAGATGGGGGAGAGGGAAGGAGAGGAGACAAGGCTAGATGCAGTAGGACCCCTTCAGGATGCTAAGAACCCTGCAAGAGGACTGCAAGTCTAGGGAGATAGGAGGGATGGTAGGGGAAGGGAGTAGATGAGAGATACAAGCACCTGGGGGGTAGGAAAGAGACCCATGGAGAGCATTTGAGGTCCCTTACATTCTGTGAGAGATCAAGGGAGACCAGTAAGGGGGAGCAGTTTGGGGGAAGGGTAGGAGAGCTAGAAATTTTGGGTTGGGGTGCACAGGGTAAAATAAAGGTGATGGTGGCAGGATAGGGTTTGTCCAGGGCTTAAAGGAGGGAATTAAGGAGAGACATGGTAGGAGCAGCTAGGTGCAAGGTAATTATTGAGGGCAAAGCTGATGGGATAGGAAGAGGATGAGTACCAGATTTGAGGGGGGGGAATTCCAGATTTTTGGGAGGCGGTGAGAGTAACCAGATTGGCCAATTTTGGGTATATCTGTGGGGGACTACCAGGGTGCGAGAGTCAGTAGATCCAAGGGAATGGGAGGATGGGGGGTGTTATAAAGGAGGAGATGCGGTAGGAAGGGAGTTCACCAAACCAGTGCTTGGAGGTGAATTTAGCACAGTGGGAGAGTCACCTGTTTGTAAGAGAGAGGAAGGATAGGGCACGATAAAGAGTGCAGTAGTGGGTTTGGGGGGGCAGCCAGGGCAAAGTGGCAGAAGGAATTGAAGAGGGTGTCCAGTCTGGCCAGGAGGACTTAGGGGCAGCACCATAGGCTATGTCACAGTAGTCAAAAATGGGCAGTGTCATCTTCTGAACAAGTTCACACCTAGCTGTAGGAGGGATGCAACTACGGTTCCTGAACAGGGCACCAAGCTTGGGGCACAGTTTTTTTCTGGATGGCGTCAATATGTCCAGAGAAGTTTAGGTGTTGGTCCAGCCAAACACCTAAGTACCTGAAGGTGGATGTGTCCTCAAATAAAGTCCCATCACGGGTGTGGAAAGTGGGTAGGGAGGGAGGCCTAGAGAGTCTCTGCCTTGTGCCAAAGGTCATGGAAACAGTCTTTCTTAGTGTTGAGGAAAAGCTGATGGTTAGCAAACCAGAGCTGAACTTTGTCGAAGTCTTGCTGTAAGCTGTCCATAACCTCAGCAGGACAGGAACCAGATGCATACAAGACTGTATCATCAGCATACATGCGTATAGCGGAGGAGGGGGAGCAAACAGAGGGAAGGTTGTTTAAGAAGATGGAGAATAGGAGGGGCCCTAATACAGAGCCCTGAGGGACACCAGTGCCAGTGGGGAGGGGAGTGGATGTGGAATCAAGATCTTAAATGACTGGGTTCTGTTCTACCAATAAGGTATATCTTGAACCAGTTTGTGGCAGAGGGAGATAGGCCAGCTGCCAGGAGTGAGTCAAGGAGAAGGGAGTTAGAGATGATGTTGAAGGCCTTGGACAGGTAGACAAAAATAGCAGAGGTAATTTGGCAATTGTCCATCCCGGTTAGGATGGAGTCTGTGAGCCGTAGGAGAGAGGTGGTGGTTGAGTGTTTTTTCCTGCAACCAGACTGGAAAGGGGTGAAAAAGGATGTGTTAGATGGAAAAGAGATGAGTTGGGAGAGGACAATGTGTTCTTGAAGTTTGGCATGGGTAGGGAGTAGAGAAATGGGGTGTTAGTTGCCAGGGGATGAGGGGTCACCCCTTTGGGTAGAGGGAGGACCACTGCATGTTTCCATGAATTGAATCCCTCCACTGTGACCATTTCTCTCTGAAAAATAAACCATTTTCAGTTTCAGTACAGTACCTGCAAAATTGGATGGCGGATGTCTCCTAACTTTAATTTTTCCTTTGGCAGTGTAGTGGCTGGAGCTTCTTTATAATCTAATACTGAAAGGGATAGACAGGGTGGGCTAGACACAGCTGTTTGAGGTGATAGGCTCAAGTGGAATTTGAGGCCATGCACCAAGACTTCAAGGAGGTGGCCAGGAGACGGGGAAGCACCAGAAAGAATTACTTCACAGAGTGGCTGGTTACACAGAATAGCCTGCTCAGTGAGGTAGTGGAAGCCAGCACCATGCAGGCTTTCAACACAAGATTATACAGATTCCTAGGGGGAGAACAGCACTGGGGATTACACAGCACGAATCGGGGTAACACTCCAGTAGTTAAGGCTGAATGTCTGTCAGCACTCAGAGTACAGTCACTTTCATGTGGCTGGAAGGGTGGATAAAAGGGACCAGAAGTCCTGTCTAGCACCACAATACCATTCATGAAGAGGCAGCATCTCAGTTCATGGACCCGTTACTGATAGAGGGCCATTATCTAGTGTTATCCTTATTTTCTCAGTTTTTAATTTAAATAGAAAGGATTGGATAAGTATCACCAGCCTTAAGCACCTTCCATTCCTGGGACCACTGGGGGCCTTTTATCTATAGGGATTTCCTGCAGCCACTGGGGCCCATTGTCTATAGGTGCCTATGGCCTGAGATAACAGATCTCATCTGTCATTGAAATTTGAATGCATTGCGATTTATTTCACACATTGTGCCCTGCTGAAACAATGAAGGACATCACTAGATTGGACAGAAATCTCCAAAGCGGCACCAAAAACCCGTAAGGTAACTCTGCAAGCTTCAACCTGAACCGTCTGAGGCAGAGAGCAGAATGGTTACGTTGTCCCCTCAGCCATTAGCCTTGCTGGGGGCCCCAAGGCTTTCACTGTGGGTTGGACAGCAAGTATCGGCTCTATTGTGGTCACATAGCCGATGTATGGATAAAGTCCAGTAAACTCATTCAGAGTGTTCTAAATGGGCATAGCACTGGGGTTTTGATATTATGCCTGGTTTAGATTATGAGTCTTGACTACAGTACACTGAGAAGTCCCAAACAGGACAAAACACATGTCTGTACTTTATCATTCTCAGCCTACAGTGGATCAGATGTACAAGCTTGTTTAAAAAGCAGTGTCTGTTCTGGCAAAGCCTTGTCAGCCTTTCACAAAGATTTGCCTACCCATAGTGCCTTGGTCTCAGAATGAGGATTGAGAGTATGTATACGGTTTGACAAGATAAAGAAAAAAGAAATTTAGATATTTCCTCTCTCCTAACAATCTATTATACATCCTATATAAACCGCTTTCCATGCAAACTGCCTCTCTGGGTATGCTCACTTCCACTGTTTTAAATGGACATGCCATATTTTATCTAATTCACATTATAGTTTATACACCGATTGTAACACGTCCTTTATTAGGTTATATTGCTTCCACACATGCAGTTCTAGATACTGGTTATCTTAATAGAGCTACCTTTATTGCTCTGACCAAACTCTTTTTGATTTAGTAAATCCCAGTTTCTTACTAACACAGCTGTGTAGTACTGATTTGGCAGAAGGCATGCTTTCTTGGTTTTTGGACTGTTTACTGGATAGAGACCACAGGGTAAGCTGGGTTACATTGTTGTTTCTTCTCTGAATCATTTGCTTATAGGAGTTCTCTAAGGCTCAACTTTGGGGCCCTTGTTGTGTAGCATTTTTATTAATGACTTGCCTAATGTCTGCAAGTAATCTAAATATAGAATAAAGTATGGGGTGGTGTGGGTAACAAGAAGTTTACACACTGCTGAGGGGTTAGATGCTACATAAACCATGAGGGCAAAGGTTGAGGGGTTTGTAAAAGCATCTAACCCTGAGTGTGTGTGTAAACTTTGGCCCAGATATTCAAACTGCACTCAAAAGTAGCGCAACAGCAGGAGCAAGCACAAACCAGTTGCGCAAATGCGCAACAGGTGCGATATTCAAACATGGAGCAGAGCAAATTGTGCAAGCAACCAATGTCTGAATATCGCACATACTGCGCCATCGTGCAACCAAGAAGGAGAAGCTGAGCCAAAATGTTGCGCTATGGAGCAACCAGGGAAGCTCAGCTGAGCATTCCAGAGCTGCCATAGCGCAAGCACAGCCCCCCCCAGAGCAATGGAACTGCACATCCAGGGAGGCAGGCTGGGGCCCACCGCCAGCCATGCCACACATGGGCACAGGAACACACTGCAGAACCCACACCACACCTGCACACCCCAAGCACAGCATCACTGGGGGTGGGACGGATGATCCACGTGCCCATGGGGACAAGCCAACAAAGCATAGCAGAGCCATGACACCCCAGCACAACCACTGGCAGGCGGAGAGTGCCACACACAGGGGTTGACAACCACAGTGCACATCAGCCCCGACGCACAGCACACCCTGCACTGTGACCCCAAGACACCACCCATGTGTAGTGACTGGCACTGCAGGAAACCATGCAGTCCCCCAGCACTCCGCCAGCTCCATGCAACACAGAAGCCTACAAGCCAGACACACCCTGTGCACCCAGCAGTGGTGGCAGCAGATGGCAAGACCAACCGAAAGTCACTGCCATGCTGGAGATACCTCCCCATGCACACACACACACACACACACACACACACACACCAGGACCATACCAGCCCAGATGGCATGTACACACCTGCAACTGAGCACCTATAGCCAGCTGCAAATCAGAGACCGACACAGTATTCATATATCAAAATAGGAATGTATATTGAACATATTATAACAACAACAATAGAAACTATTCACAAGGGGGACGGGTACAAGGAAGGGGTGTTCAAGGGAGGGATTAAAAACTTGGAGAGGGAAGGCAGGGGTGGTAGGGATGGGAGTAGTGGGAAAGGTAATGTGGCTGTAGGCCCAGCGGCTCCTGGTCCCCCTGCTGGCGCACCATCCTGTGCCACCCCTGCTGACATCCATGTCGCCGAGGGCTTGCAGGATCTCCCTGGTTCTCAATGCTGACTCTGTGTGAGGCGCTGACATCACCGCCAACCTCCTGAGAACCTCAAGGCCTAGGAAAATGGGAACACAGTCAATGGCTGTGACTGACCACAACCCTGAACACCACCCAACCTGCAAGCCATATAGCCCAATGTCCCACACCTGTGATGGCATACACCCACCCACAGTGAACATGCACATGGCCATCACAAACAGGTGGCACCAGCTATGCACACCACCGCCCACACACACTGCCCACGTCAATCACAGTACAAACTAGGCTGGCAAGTGACGTGGCAACGTGGTGCGATGCCAGTTACACAGCTATGTGCCCAGTGCATGCCTGGACCACCAGTGATGCATACACAGACGTGCTGTGATACTGCACAGTGATGCATGTCACCTGTGTCGTGCCTACATACATGGATACATAGACAGTGTCAGCAGATAAGGGCCTATGGCCCACCCAGTCTGCCCATTTGAGCTTGTAAGTTCACTCTGTTTTCCTATAAGTCTGTTGCCCTTACCCCTGACCTCCAGAAGTCCTTTATGTCTATCCCGTGCATTCTTAAATCCCGTGACCAAGTCAGCCCCCACCACTTCCTCTGGCAGGGTGTTCCACTTGTCCACCACCCGTTCTGTGAAGAAATTCTTTCTCATGTTTCCTCTGAATCGTCCCCTCCAACTTCATCCCATGCCCTCTAGTCCTGGAACATCTTTACGCTTAAAAATAGTGTTTTCCTGCACTCTGTTCCCCCCTGTAAGATACTTGTATGTCCCCATCATATCCCCTTCTCCCTCCTCTCCTCCATGGAGTACATGTTCAGTTCCTTCAACCTGTCGTCATAGGACTTGTGATGCAATCCATGCACCATCTGTGTTGCCCTCCTCTGAACCCTCTCTACCCAGTCCATGTCCATACATAGGTATGGTCTCCAGAACTGTACACTGTACTCCAGGTGGGGCCTCACCAGTGTCTTGTATAGTGGAAGTATGACCTCCCCTTTCCTGCATGGTTGTGTTGTGCATGGCTGGTGGTCTTGCCCCCCACCCCAGCATGCAATAGCATCCATAAGCAATGATACTCACACTCCTCCGAAGCTGGCTCTGCCTGCTGCTGCTCTGCTGCTGCTGCTGCTGGGGCACAACACCCCGCACGGGGCCTGGCACGCCCATGTCACCGCCGCCCTGCGTCCCTCAGATTCCGGCCTGTGGGAGACATAGGTTGAGACAAACATCAGTGTGACTCAAAAGCAGAGTGCCCCCTGCCCCAGTGAGAGTGCCTGCCCACACAGCCATAACCATTCATCGCACAGCTGCACACACTGACACAGCCAACCGTGTCCGAGCCGGCACCTATGCACAGCCACCCAAGCACACACACACCCCTACAGAAAATATAGGTGCATAGATGGTACACTCACCTGGCCTAGGCACTACGCCCCACCTGGCACGCGACCACAGCCGCGACAAAAGTCCTGGCTCCCTCCGGCAGAGGTCACTGTACCGGTGCCGGCACTGCTCAGCAGACCGGCCCCATCCAGTGATCTCCACCAGGTCATTGGCCACTTGCTGCCACAGCTGAGTCCTGGCACTGGTGAGGGGCGTGTCACCATACAGGCCATCATAGTGTGGCTCAACTAGGGCCACCAGGTTGGCCACTTCAATCTGGCTCCAGGACACCGCCCTCCTCCTAGCCATGGTACCAACTTTACAGCAGGCAATATGGTGCCCCGCTGCGCGCCCGTAACCCACGTGGAGTTGTTGCGCAATAGACCACCACAGGCTCCAATCGTGCTGTTCAAACAGCGCCATCACTTCACATGGCGCTGTCACCAGACAGCTCAATAGGGACGTACACATGGCATGCCAACAGCGCCAGGGGTCAGAGGTCATACACAAGGTCACGGCACTGACGCGAGGCTACGCACAGTGCCATCGGATGTATAGGCATCCTGCGCGACTGCCAAGCTGCGCACCAGTGCCACAGTGGACTATTGCGCAGTAGTGCCACAGTGCCATATAGTGCCCAGTGCTGTAGCGCCACTGGCACAATGGTGGCCATGGCCTGAATCGCCTGTCGCGCTCAGCAGGTCTGCAGCACAATAGACGCATGCGTAAGCTGTCTGGGCATGCGCAATGCAGTGTGGCACATGGCCACAAACCTGCGCCATTGGCTCAGCCGGACCTTCCGTATTGCGCAAAGCGCAACTACGCGATATTCAGCCGACATATGCAAATCATGCGATCAGCCATTCAAAGGCGCAGTGGCGTGATTAGCATGTCATTAAAGTTGCGCCACACCTCATTTGCATGTGTTGCACTATAAAAATGCGACAGTGGGTTGTGCTGGCCAGATTTGGTTACTGCAGGTGAGAGGTGAGTTACATGCTGTGTGATGCTCAGGACAATGCTCATGGGCGGAGGATGATAAAGGCTGAGGGGCTGAGCATGAAAGGGCACTAGAAAGGGACAAGGCACCCTTTCTATCAGTATCTGCCATGCGGAGAGGAAGCGTGGGGCTTCCGCCCCGGACCGGCAGCTATGCTCATGGGGAAATGCTGTCGACTGCACAGTGACAGGTGTCCACTTCCACCCATACAGATCACCATGACTGACCAGAGCCAAGCTGAGGGTGTGGGACGGTGGGATGGGAGGAGGCCGAACTTCACTGCGGCAGAGACGGAGGCCCTCTTCCAGGCCTACCTGGAGGATGAGCCACTAGTGAGTGGACGGAGGGCACCCCTCAGGAACGCAGCTGCATGGGAGGGGTAGCTCGGGCCATCAATCTGCATGGAAGCCACCAGCGCCCGCAGGAATGCAAGAAGAAGATGGGGACTGACCACAGGAGGCTGAAGAGAGGTGGCAGCCTTCAGGGCGGGCAGTGCTGGCACTGGTGGGGGCCCACCAGTGGTGTTGCAGCTGACCCCTACAGAGGAGACACTGGTCACGGCCATGCAGCCGAGTGCCATTGCGGGCGTACCAGGTGGAGGATTCCAGACAGGTGGAAGCCCATCACTGCACGGTATGACATGGTGGTGTTGGGGGGGGCTGTTGTTCACATGCACTCACATGTACTCTATTTCTGTTACAGATCCTGTCCGTCTTCAGGAGATGGTGGTGGTGGTGGGTCCAGACAGTGATGCAGACCTGCTGGACGTGGAGGAGGGACCATCCACCTCCGCCACCAGCCTGCAGGCACTGCAGCAGCATGCACGCTGGGCCAACAACTCCGGTGTCAGTGATACGGGTGCAGGGGGTGCACAGCCTGTGTCACAGCAGTCTGGCATGCAGGTATGCCAGCATGCTGTGCCTATGGCAGTGGCACGCACCTGCACCAATGATGATAGCAGGCCTGCAATGGGCAGTGATAGGTGTGTGTCCCATGACGGACACATGGCAGGCCAGCACGTGCCCCTGGGCCTTCCTGGTTCACACCTGTGTACCAACATGCTGGCACAGTCCCAGGCTGTGCCTGTCAGCACCGGTGGGGCAGCACTGGTGGCTGTGCACGTGTCTGGCACTGTTGTCAGCGCGGTGGAACAGGTGGACCTGGGGGCTCAGCAGTTGGAGGCGGCAGCAGCAGTCGCACACCAAGTCTGGGGTACAGTGTCAAGCAGTGGCACATGTCCACCGCCGCTGATCCGCCCATACCTGGTCTGGCAGAACAGCCCCACCCTCAAGGGTGCTGTGCACCGGACCATCCACACCCTGGGGTCACGATGCCATTGGGGCACAGTACCCATTGGACGCGCACACCCGCCTGCTGCAGGACTCGGTACAGCTGCAGGGGTGGGTTGCAAGGTCTGTGGAGGCACTGTCTGTGTCCGTGGAGCGGCATAGCAGGGAGTGTGCTCGGGACTGAGCCGAGCTGGTCCTTATGCGGATGGATGTGACCGCTGCCATTGACAGGCTGACCCAGGCAGTGGTCTCTATCGCGGATGCATTGGCCACACTGTCAGGTGCCCCTGTACCACACACCCCACACAGTGCGCTCTCCACTCCCCATTCCCGGCGTCGTGCGACACCAGGCCTGTCGACACCGGGTTCTGCTGTGGGCATCCGGAGCACCCCTGGTGCAAGTTTGTTTGGCAGGATGCAGACCCCTGTGCGGGCAAGGTCGCGTTCGTGCAGTGGGACCCCTTGTGGTGCACCAGCGCCACCCGATTTGGCCCCTGCTCAGCCTGCCAGTGCTGCTGGGCCACGGCGGGGCCGCCCACGCATCCGTGGTGGCCGTGGGACAGTGCTACCTGACTGAGCTGTCTCCCAGTGCAGGCCCTGTCTGGTGCTGCCCTGTGTGCAATGTGTGTCTTGGGCAGTGCACTGCTGGGTGCTCTGCTCACCACGCTGACACACGGACCACCTGCACACTCTCCCAACTGCTGTCCACAGGTGTGTGTGCATGATGATGCCTGCATTGCACTGTACACCAAGGTGCAAGGGTGCCCAGGTCCTGACACGCGTACGTGGACAGTCCAAGTGGTGGGGGTGGTTGGTGGTGCTGTGTGTTGGCAATGTCGTTTCTGCAGTGCTGTGCTGCTGCCCATGTACGCTGCCTGTGTGTGTGTGTGTCCATATGAGTGCTCACCCCTCTCTGATGGTGTGTTGGTATGCCTGGAACCTTCAACTCCCCTGACCTTCATGCACAGTGTGTTCCCCTGTGTGCCTGTGGTTTGCGCATGGACAGTGTTGCCTGCACATGTCCCCTTGACTTACCTGTGTTGGGTGTAGTGCTCTTCTGCAATGGTGTCCCGGTGCAGCTGGGCCTGCCGGGTCAGTCGGGGGTCCCTCCGTCCTAGGGGGGGCTGCTCATCACCAACATCACCGGCGCCACTGGCGTCCCCATCGCTGTCCCCCTCTTGGATCTGTATGGCTATCCCATGGTCTTTGGCCATGTTTTGCAGGATGCAACAGGCCAGGAATATCCCACAGGCCTTTTGGGGGCTGTACTGTAGGGCTCCGCCGGAGGTGTCTAGGCATCAGAAGCATGCCTTGAGCATCCCAAACACCCACTCTATGATGTTACGTGTTGCGGCATGTGCCTCATTGAAGCATTGCTGCGCTGGGGTCGTGGGGTGCCAGTACGGTGTGAGCAGCCAGGGACGGAGTGGGTATCCGCAGTCACCTGTGTGGAGATAGTGGAGATCAGTGTCATGTCAGGTCCATATTGCCCATATCCTTGTGTGCCACTACCATGGCACCTGTTCATTCCACCCTTGCCCAGAGTTTGCATTCCATACATGTGTACTCACCCACTAGATGACCCGTGGGGATGTCCCCACTCTCGAATCGATGGCACAGTGCAGACTGGTGCCATATGAAGGCATCATGTGCTCCACCAGGGTGTGTGGCACAGACATTGATATCATGGTGGCATCACACACCACCTGGCAGTTGACACTGGAAAACCCCTTCGGTTCGATATGCCTGGCCATTGGGGCCAGGTGGCGTCTGAATGGCCACATGGGTGCAGTCTATGGCCCCTAGCATGCCAGGCATACGTGCTACCCTGTGGAACTCCTGCATGTTTGTTTATGCGCTCTGCGCGGTGCTGGGGAAATGGATGTACTCCGCAGCATGAGGCAGCAGTGTGCTTAGAATTGGGTGAGGATGCGTGGCGTGGCCAACTGTGTAATGCCTGTGGTGTCCCCTGTTGGCCTCTGGAAGGTGCCCGTGGTGAGCAGACACATGCAGGCTGTCACCTTGGTCTCCACGGACAGAGCATGACTCCGTCGTGGGGCCTGCATCACATCACTGCACAGCTCTCAGAGCCGTCTCAGTATTGCCCTGTTCAGGTGGTACCGGCCCACAATCTCGACGTCTGTGTACAGCTCGAAGCTGATGCGGGCACGATACCGCCTGTCGGGGGCATACCGCCGACAGGCCCCTCCGCGGCCACGTCCCCCTGCAGCATGGTGTCTCACCCCCCTCATTACAGCTTCCATGTGGAAGCTGGCACTGTCCATCTCCCTGGCTTCTGCCCCCCCAGCTGCTGTTCCTGTGTTACCCCCGCTGCCCCCACTACTGCTTCCACTGCACCGGGCACGCCCCACTGGCCTCTCTGTCCTCCTGGACCCACTGTCCCTCTCTGCCCTTCCAGCTCCTGTCTCTCTCTGTCTCTCTCCCCCAGTTTGCGGCCTGCTAGGGTTCTTGCGCCGCTTCCTTGAGCCTTTTTTTTGGCTCAATTCCGCTACCGCGCAACTTCCGGCTGACACTCTTATGACATGCAGTGTTCGATTATCGCATTGCGCACTTTATGCATGGACCCGCCCCGCCGGTTGCGCATGCCTTCATTTCCATTGCGCTGTTGCTCAGCATGTTTTGGTGGCACAACTGGCCCCTTCTGAATATCGCAGAAATGGCGATTTTTTGAGTTATGATAACCCTGTTGCATGGCGAACCTCTTTTGAATATTCAGCTTTTGAGTTTACACACACTACCCCATATTTTATTTTATGTAATTGCTGGGTTTCCCTTTTTCACCACAGCAATTAAATAAAAAAGATGTTCCTGTGCGCTGTGGTCCAGTTAAGTTCAGCGCATAGTCCGCAGTCGCTTTTATTTAGTTATGTATGTATTTAAACTTTTTTATTAATTTTATTTCTGTCTGGAGCCGAAGTTTTACTTTTTTAATGTAAAGTTTCTTGCGTTTGTTTGTGCCACTCACTTACTGCCAAGTCTGAGTGGTGGTTCTGTCAGAGGAGGAAATATGAAGTGGCCAGTGGTCCGGGAAGAAGAACTTTGGTGGGTGCCTGCGCAAAGCGAGGGAAACCGTGCGTGTGTTTGCCGTAATAAACACTCCTTTATTATGGCAAAGTATGACACAGTTTCCCTGTAAGAAAAAGGGGAAGCCAGTTATTATAATTTTATGTGTAGATGATGCTGTTTTGTTTTCAAGTAGTAAACTTTTACCTGATTTGGCCTATAATTTTCAGTCTGACCAATCATTTGAAAACATGGTTAGTACATAATAATCTTTTCATCAATATAAAAAAGACTGAATCTGTTGTATTCACTAATAATAGGAGGCGGAACATGTTGAGACACAGGGTATTAGGTTCCTTGGATAATAAATGAGTTGAGGATGCAAGGGTATGCAAATCCTATTGCCCCCTGTCCAGGGCAAGTAAATTTCCTTGAAGGGGAAGTACAAAAAGAGAGCAAATATCATTATAATTACTGGCCACAATTTTTTTAACACGGGCACAGCGAGTTATAATTTGCCGTTATAACTACCTCGGCTAGTTATAACGGCAAACACGCTCTACTCTGCTCTAGAGCACAGCTCGAGACATAAGGAAGTAAACGACTTGCAGTCTCACTGCCGCGTCTCTGTCAGATCTACCGCTCTGGAAACAAACAAATAATCGGACCACTTTTAAAAAAAACGGATGTAAAATAGCGACAGCAACAGCACAAGATTCTTAAGAAATGGAGACAAGATTTTAAATCGTAGACTCCCCATAACAGAACAATTTACAGTAGAGCATAATCTAAATACCAAAGAAAAACAGACAGTGACCTCCGTCTCAATTTTTTTAGCAATAATCTATTGAATTTGCAAATAAATGAATAAGGCAGTTGAAGAAACACGTTTTTTAAAATAATTAAAAACTGCAATGTTGTACAACCACCACAAATAAATTCTTCATTATACCACAACTGCCTTATTCATTTATTTGCAAATTCAATAGATATGCTAAATGTGACCACAATTATAAAAATAAAGTAATAAGCACGTGGTTATTTGGAAATTTTACACACACTCGGTGTGGGATGCTCTAGATAACCGGGCTTCTCGCCCGGGGTTTATGGGGCATCCCACACCGCGGGTGTGTGTAAAATTCTCATAATAATCACCTGCCTATACATTATTCTCTATGTAATGAATAGGGGC
Source organism: Neoceratodus forsteri (assembly GCA_016271365.2). Lineage (NCBI taxonomy): Eukaryota > Metazoa > Chordata > Ceratodontiformes > Ceratodontidae > Neoceratodus > Neoceratodus forsteri. The sequence goes on from JADMNL010000023.1 coordinate 481,869,426, forward strand.
AAGTGAAAATTCAGCTACAGTCATCATAGCTGAGTAAGTCCTAAAAGTTTTGATTTGAACACCCCTATGAGATGTTGCTTTCTTTCTTTAGGTATGTTCTTGGAACCGACATGTCCTTTGCAGACCATATGGATGGGAGTTACTACGAAAGACTGAAACTCCAAATACCGACTGTCAGGATCCCGAGACTGACTGCCTGAAACTCGGAATCCCGCCACTCGGTAATTGTCTGCGGCAGAGGTTTGTTTTGTATTTCAGAAGGGGGGGCTTTGCCCCCCCACTCCTCCAATACAGGGGACTTCGCCCCTCACACCTCCCCCCCTACTTAATATAACAAACTTCGCTGTGGGCAAATACCGAGTGTCAGGATTTCGAGTTTCGGGATATCAGTCTTGGGATCCTGACACTCAGTATTTGGAGTTTCAGTCTTTCGTAGGGATACCTATGAATGCAGTGATTAAATTGGGTAGTCCTTAATGTACCAAAGGTAGTCTTAGTGAAGACGTAAAGATATCGACCATTGATAGAGTATGGCCTTTTAGTGTACATGGCTATGATGGACAGTGCCATCCAGAGTAAGGATATTACATAACAATACAGGTCACTGTGCCCTGGAAGCTCATATTAGAAGTCACCAATGATGTTTTTACAATGCACTTCAGTGAATCTCTTTGGACAATAGTTTAAAATATTAGTAAGGCTTAACTGTGTGGAAAATAGCTTTTGGTACCATTCTTCTTGTTTTGGCCTGTGTGATTTCTTTGGGAGTCAATAATTTTAGCTTAAGATCCATTTCTGAGAAGCATTTTAATTATATCCTCTTGGGAGGACATCTTTAGGGCAGCAAATCTTTTCTTACCAAATTGTAAAAATCTGGAATTCTCTTCCTTTTTATTTCCAGAATTGTAAATCTTTATTTTATTTTAAGAAATGTGTATAATTGTACCTTTTTAATTATGTTAAAGCAGGAGTCTTTGTAAGTAACCATATAGTTTATTTCAGCAATATTGTTCGTCTGGCAAAAAATATCAAGATACCCATTTTTCTTTTAATTTTCTTTCATTCCTGAACCAAAATACAGGATTTTGAAGTTTTAAGTTTCAACTTCTGTGCCATGCCTGTCATAAAGAAATTAAATATCTTGGTACAGTGGTGTGCTGTTTACCATCAGAAACATGTGCAGGGTTCAAAACTGGCACCTGCTCACGAGCCAAATACTGATAGATTATGTATTGGGTTAGTTAGATTTTCTTTTAAAGAGCCCCTGATGGGACTGGGATAACTTCGAAACAAAGTAAGATTTAGACTCACTTTTCTTCACATTTCATATATTTTTGTAATTCATTCCCATTTTCTTTCTTACTGAGACCAATTGCATGAAAACAAAGGTCATTCTCCACTAGACTTTATTGACTCTGCCTTCTTGTTTGATGCTATCGACTTGTCTACGAATGGTATTAGCACATGGTCAGTATCGCGTAGCAGATAGCGACTTCTGTGGTATTAGAAAATGATAGTGCTATGTATTACAGCACTATATGGGTATTACCTTCTGTTTCTGGTGTTCACTGTAAGTCTGCTGATTTTCACCCTGTCAGAGTGGTGTCAGCATGGCTTAGAGTGATAGCCTGCAAGTAGCTTTGGCACACTGGACCATGGTTTGAGTCTTCCCTCATCTCACCTTGATTTTTTGTCTTCTCTTTTTTTGTAAAAATGTTAGTTTTATTCTGGTACATATTTAAGAGTGGTGTTGGAGTCAATGTCAACTCCAAGGTCGAAACTGTTCAGGTATAGAAACCTGCTCTTTTCTTCGAATTATGTATGATCTTGGAATTGATTATATTTAGATAGGGAGGTTCGAGGGTGTACCACGCTGATAATACATTCGCTGAGTTGTCATAGATCCCTTGTTTATACCTGACATCATAATTCTCTGTTTATGACATTATAATCATCTCCACAGCAACAGATTGTGATTTCATAAACAGAATTGTGATGTGAGCTGTAGACAAGCAGACAGCTAAAAGGGCAGAGATACAGTGCTCATGCAGATACCCTTAGTATTAGGGCAATTAGGGTGTGAATTATAGAAAAAAATGAACCATAAGCTGCACTGTGCCTAAATATTACATTTCTTTAAAGCGGTGTCAGGAGCTTTTTAACTATAGCCTTGCGGGTTGTACTGGAGACAGTAACATTTCAATAAGTACACCAGTTGGGTGAGTATTTACATTCAACAAGTAACCTTGGTAGAAGATATTTTCAAAAATTTCTAGTAGTGGCCATCTTTAATGATGTGAATCATTAATAACAACATTAGCTGTAAAAGCTTTTTGTCAGTATCTGAGAACTAAAAATACACAGAATTAATCAAAGCATGTCAGAAACATATTTTTACTAAAAAACTGTACAATGTAATTTTTTTGCCAACAAATAGTGCTGCTTTAAATGTTCTTGGAATATTGATTTTCATGTTATGTATGTATGTATGTGTTAAGATTTTGTAAATATGGTGTATCAGGTCACCTTTGAAGACCGGCATTATGCTTATGGGCTTATTCGGCCACACATCAATAAATAACATTTCGACTCGCTAGCTGATAAGTAAATACAGTACGACTGGAAAAATTACTTAGTTTCTTCACCTGTGTCTACTTGCCGCCTAGCACCACAGTAATTTTTGCAGGCTCTGGAGCTGTCATATAATGAGTCGAATTGTAAGCCTTTTTTCACACGTGCACACACATATGTTGAAATTGTCAGCTGGAAGTAGATACTAGGTTTATGTGCATGAAGACAGGTTTCTTAATCCCGCAACAAACATGGGATTGTGATGCCATTCCATGATGAGTCTTAAATGTTTATTATTGTTATAGGAATTGTTTATTTGTACATGTACACAAAAGTGGGGACAAGGCCCTTCATGGAAATTATAGGCCTATATCCATACTACCCCCCCTTCTAAAGCCATTGACCGTCTGGTATCTGACCAGCTAATGGAATATCTGGGCAAGTACAACATGCTTTGTAAACGACAGCATGACTTCAGAAAAGGCCACAGCACCACATCTGCCCTCCTTGAATTCACAGGAGCAATTCACAACTCCCTGGACAATAATTACCTTACTGGTTCGGTCTTCATAGACCTGACCAAGGCTTTTGACAATGTCCATCATCGAATACTCCTCACAGAACTGCTAAAAGTTGGGATCTCCCCTGAGTCTACAATTTGGTTTAAGAGCTACCTGGAAAACCGTTCCAAAAGAGTGAAAATTGCTGATGTCCTCTCAGATGCTAGACCAGTACGCTCAGGAGTCCCCCAGGGATCCATTCTCGGGCCACTCCTCTTCAGCCTGTTTTTGAACAATCTTCCACAGTCCTGTCTGGAACAAATCCTACTCTATGCTGACGATGCTGTCATTCACACCACCCAGCAGGGCCCCCACCTACTCCAAAACAAGCTTCAGAAGGGTTTCACCTCCATTGAAACATGGGTTAGTAGTCAAAAGCTCAGTCTTTTTATATTGATGAAAAGATTATTATGTATTAACCGTGTTTTCAAATGGTTGGTCAGACTGAAAATTATAGGCCAAATCAGGTAAAAGTTTACTACTTGAAAACAAAACAGCATCATCTACACATAAAATTATAATAACTGGCTTCCCCTTTTTCTTATAGGGAAACTGTGTCATACTTTGCCATAATAAAGGAGTGTTTATTACGGCAAACACACGCATGGTTTCCCTCGCTTTGCGCAGGCGCCCACCAAAGTTCTTCTTCCCGGACCACTGGCCACCTCATATTTCCTCCTCAGACAGAACCACCACTCAGACTCGGCGGTAAGTGAGTGGCACAAACAAACGCAAGAAACTTTACATTAAAAAAGTAAAACTTCAGCTCCAGACAGAAATAAAATTAATAAAAAAGTTTAAATACATACATAACTAAATAAAAGCGACTGCAGACTATGTGCTGAACTTAACTGGACCACAGCGCACAGGAACATCTTTTTTATTTAATTGCTGTGGTGAAAAAAGGAAACCCAGCAATTACATAAAATAAAATATGGGGTAGTGTGTGTAAACTCAAAGGCCCAGATATTCAAAAGGGTTGCGCCATGCAACAAGGTTGCGCATAACAACTCAAAATGAGCCATACCGCGACATTCAGAAGGCCAGTTGCGCCACTCAAAACATGCTGAGCAACAGCGCCAATGGAAATGAAGGCATGCACAACGAAGAAGCGGGTCCATGCATAAAGTGCGCAATGCGATAATCGAACACTGCATGTCATAAGAGTGTCAACCGGAAGTTGCGCGGTAGCGGAATTAGAGCAAAATAAAAAGGCTCAAGGAAGCGGCACAAGAACCCTAGCAGGCCACAAACTGGGGAGAGACAGAGAGAGAGAGAGAGAGACAGGAGCTGGAAGGGCAGAGAGAGAGGACAGTGGGTCAGGAGGACAGAGAGGCCAGTGGGGGTGCCCGGTGCAGTGGAAGCAGTAGTGGGGCAGCGGGGGTAACACAGGAACAGCAGCCAGGGGCAGAAGCCAGGGAGATGGACAGTGCCAGCTTCCACATGGAAGCTGTAATGAGGGGTGAGACACCATGCTGCAGGGGGCGTGGCGCGGAGGGGCCCGTCGTGGTATGCCCCGACAGGCGGTGTCGTGCCCGCATCAGCCGAGCTGTACACAGGCGTCGAGATTGTGGGCGGTACCACCTGAACAGGGCAATACTGAGACGGCTCTGCGAGCTGTGCAGTGATGTGATGCAGGCACCCTCACGGCAGTCACGCTCTGTCTGTGGAGACCAAGGTGACAGCCTGCATGTGCCTGCTCGCCACGGGCACCTTCCAGAGGCCAACAGGGGACACCACAGGCATTACACAGTGGGCACGTCACGCATCCTCACCCAATTCCTCAGCACACTGCTGCCTCATGCTGCGAGTACATCCATTTCCCCAGCACCTGACAGGCGTGCAACAAACATGCAGGAGTTCCACAGGGTAGCGCATATGCCTGGCATGCTGGGGCCATAGACTGAACCCATGTGGCCATTCACCGCCACCTGGCCCCACGGCCAGGCATGTCGAGAACGAAGGGGTTTTCCAGTGTCAACTGCCAGATAGTGTGTGATGCCACTGGGCGCATTATCAATGTCTGTGCCACACACCCTGGCGGAGCACATGATGCCTTCATATGGCACCAGTCTGCACTGTGCCATCGATTCGAGAGTGGGGACATCCCCACGGGTCATCTAGTGGGTGAGTACACATGTATGGAATGCAAACTCTGGGCAAGGGTGGGAATGACACAGGTGCCGTGGTAGTGGCACACAAGGATATGGGCAATATGCTTCAATGAGGCACATGCCGCAACACATAACATCATAGAGCGGGTGTTTGGGATGCTCAAGGCATGCTTCTGATGCCTAGACACCTCCGGCGGAGCCCTACAGTACAGCCCCCAAAAGGCCTGTGGGATATTCCTGGCCTGTTGCATCCTGCACAACATGGCCAAAGACCATGGGATAGCCATACAGGTCCAAGAGGGGGACAGCGATGGGGACGCCAGTGGCGCCGGTGATGTTGGTGATGAGCAGCCCCCCCTAGGACGGAGGGACCCCCGACTGACCCGGCAGGCCCAGCTGCACTGGGACACCATTGCAGAAGAGCACTACGCCCAACACAGGTAAGTCAAGGGGACATGTGCAGGCAACACTGTCCATGCGCAAACCACAGGCACACAGGGGAACACACCGTGCATGAAGGTCAGGGGAGTTGAAGGTTCCAGGCATACCAACACACCATCAGAGAGGGGTGAGCACTCATATGGACACACACACACACCAGGCAGCGTACATGGGCAGCAGCACAGCACTGCGGAAACGACATTGCCAACACACAGCACCACCAACCACACCCACCACCTGGACTGTCCACGTACGTGTGTCAGGACCTGGGCACCCTTGCACCTTGGTGTACAGTGCAATGCAGGCATCATCATGCACACGCACCTGTGGACAGCAGTTGGGAGAGTGTGCAGGTGGTCCGTGTGTCAGCGTGGTGAGCAGAGCACCCAGCAGTGCACTGCCCACCATGGCACACATTGCACACAGGGCAGCACCAGACAGGGCCTGCACTGGGAGAAGGCTCAGTCAGGTAGCACTGTCCCATGGCCACCATGAACGTGACCTTGCCCACACAGGGGTCTGCATCCTGCCAAACAAACTTGCACCAGGGGTGCTCGGGATGCCCACAGCAGAACCCAGCGTCGACAGGCCTGGTGTCACACGACGCCGGGAACGGGGAGTGGAGAGCGCACTGTGTGGGGTGTGTGGTACAGGGGCACCTGACAGTGTGGCCAATGCGTCTGTGACAGAGACCACTGCCTGGGTCAGCCTGTCAATGGCAGCGGTCACATCCGTCCGCAAAGGACCAGCTCGGCTCGGTCCCGAGCACACTCCCTGCTATGCCGCTCCACGGACACAGACAGTGCCTCCACGGACCTTGCAACCCACCCCTGCAGCTGTACCGGTCCTGCAGCAGGCGGTGTGCACGTCAATGGGTACTGTGCCCCAATGGCATCGTGACCCCCAGGGTGTGGGCGGTCCTGGTGCAGCACCCCTTGAGGTGGGCGCTGTCTGTCAGGACCAGGTATGGGCGGATCAAGGGCGGTGGACATGTGCCACTGCTTGACACTGTACCCCAGACCTGGTGTCGACTGCTGCTGCCGCCCCTCCAACTGCTGAGCCCCCAGGTCCACCTGTTCCACCTCCGTGCTGACAACAGTGCCAGACACCTGCACAGCCACCGGTGCTGCCCCACCAGTGCTGACAGGCACAGCCTGGGACTGTGCCAGCATGCTGGTACACAGGTGTGAACCAGGAAGGCCCAGGGGCACATGCTGGCCTGCCATGTGTCCGTCATGGGACACACACCTATCACTGCCCATTGCAGGCCTGCTATCATCATTGGTGCAGGTGCGTGCCACTGCCATAGGCACAGCATGCTGGCATACCTGCATGCCAGACTGCTGTGACACAGGCTGTGCACCCCCTGCACCCGTATCACTGACACTGGAGTTGTTGGCCCAGCATGCATGCTGCTGCAGTGCCTGAAGGCTGGTGGCGGAGGTGGATGGTCCCTCCTCCACGTCCAGCAGGTCTGCATCACTGTCTGGACCCACCACCACCACCATCTCCTGAAGACGACCAGGATCTGTAACAGAAAGAGAGTACATGTGAGTGCATGTGAACAACAGCCCCCCAACACCACCATGTCATACCATGCAGTGATGGGCTTCCATCTGTCTGGAATCCTCCACCTGGTACGCCCACAATGGCACTCAGCTGCATGGCCGTGACCAGTGTCTCCTCTGTAGGGGTCAGCTGCAACACCACTGGTGGGCCCCCACCAGTGCCAGCAGTGCGCCCTGAAGGCTGCCACTCTTCTTCAGCCTCCTGCAGTCAGTCCCCATCTTCTTCTTGCATTCTCTGCGGGCGCTGGTGGCTTCCATGCAGATTGACGGCCCGAGCTACCCCCTCCCATGCAGCTGCACGTTCCTGAGGGGTGCCCCTCCGTCCACTCACTAGTGGCTCATCCTCCAGGTAGACCTGGAAGAGGGCCTCCATCTCTGCCGCGGTGAAGTTCGGCCTCCTCCTACACCCGCCGTCCACACCCTCAGCTTGGCTCTGGTCAGTCATGGTGATCTGTATGGGTGGAAGTGGACACCTGTCACTGTGCAGTCGACAGCATTTCCCCATGAGCATAGCTGCCGCCCGGGGTGGTAGCCCTCATTTCCTCTCGCATGGCAGATACTGATAGAAACGGTGCCTTTGTCCCTTTCTATGCCCTTTTCATGCTCAGCCCCAGCCTTTATCATCCTCCGCCCATGAGCATTGTCCTGAGCATCACACAGCATGTAACTCACCTCTCACCTGCAGTAAGCAAATCTGGCCAGCACAACCCACTGTCGCATTTTTATAGCGCAACACATGCAAATGAGGTGTGGCGCAACTTTAATGACATGCTAATCGCGCCACTACGCCTTTGAATGGCTGATCGCATGATTTGCATATGTCGGCTGAATATCGCGTATTTGCGCTTTGCAATACGGAAGGTCCGGCTGAGCCAATGGCGCAGGTTTGTGGCCGTGTGCCACCTGCATTGCGCATGCCCAGACAGCTTACGCAGTGTGTCTATCATGAGTGCAGACCTGCTGAGCGCGATAAGCGATTCAGGCCATGCCATACCACCATTGTGCCAGTGGCGCTACAGCACTGGGCACTATATGGCGCTGTGGCACTACTGCGCAATAGTCCACTGTGGCACTGGTGCGCAGCTTGGCAGTCACGCAGGATGCCTATACGTCCGATGGCACTGTGCGTAGCCTTGCATCATTGCCGTGACCTTGTGTATGCCCTCTGACCCCTGGCACTGTTGGCATGCCATGTGTACGTCCCTATTGCGCTGTCTGGTGACAGCGCCATGTGAAGTGACGGCGCTGTTCGAACAGCGCGATTGGAGCCTGTGGTGGTCTATTGCGCAACAACTCCACGTGGGGTTACAGCGCAGCGGGGCACCATATTGCCTGCTGTAAAGTTGGCACCATGGCTAGGAGGAGGGCGGTGTCCTGGAGCCAGATTGAAGTGGCCAACCCGGTGGCCCTAGTTGAGCCACACTATGATGGCCTGTATGGTGACGCGCCCCTCACCAGTGCCAGGACTCAGCTGTGGCAGCAAGTGGCCACTTACCTGGTGGAGATCACTGGATGGGGCTGGTCTGCTGAGCAGTGCCGGCACTGGTACAGTGACCTCCGCCGGAGGGAGCCAGGACTTTTGTCGCGGCTGCGGTCGCGTGCCAGGCGGGCGTAGTGCCTAGGCCAGGTGAGTGTACCATCTATGCACTATATTCTCTGTAGGGGTGTGTGTGTGCTTGGGTGGCTGTGCATAGGTGCCGGCTCGGACCACGGTTGGCTGTGTCAGTGTGTGCAGCTGTGCGATGGATGGTTATGGCTGTGTGGGCAAGCACTCTCACTGGGGCAGGGGCACTCTGCTTTGAGTCACACTGTGTTGTCTCGACAATGTCTCCCACAGGCCGGAATCAGGGCGCAGGGCGGCGGTGACATGGGCGTGCCAGGGGCCCGGTGCGGGGTGTTGTGCCCCAGCAGCAGCAGCAGCAGCACAAGCAGTGGCAGAGCCAGCTTCTGGAGGAGTGTGAGTATCATTACTTCATGGATGCTGTTGCATGCTGGGGTGGGGGCAAGACCACCAGCCATGCACAACACAACCATGCAGGAAAGGGAGGTCATACTTCACTATACAAGACACTGGTGAGGCCCCATCTGGGTACAGTGTACAGTTCTGGAGACCATACCTATGTATGGACATGGACTGGGTAGAGAGGGGTTCAGAGGAGGGCAACACGGATGGTGCATGGATTGCATCACAAGTCCTATGACAACAGGTTGAAGGAACTGAACATGTACTCCCTGGAGGAGAGGAGGAGGGGGATATGATGGGGACATACAAGTATCTTACAGGGGGTAACAGAGTGCAGGAAAACACTATTTTTAAGCGTAAAGATGTTCCAGGACTAGGGGCATGGGATGAAGTTGAAGGGGACGATTCAGAGGAAACATGAGAAGAATTTCTTCACAGAACGGTGGTGGACAAATTGGAACACCTGCCAGAGGAAGTGGTGGGGCTGACTTGGTCATAGGTTTAGAATGCAGGATAGACATAAAGGACTTTTGGAGGTCAGGGTAAGGGCAGCAGACTTATAGGAAAACAGAGTGAACTACAAGCTCAAATGGGCAGACTGGGTGGGCCATAGGCCCTTATCTGCATGACACTGTCTATGTATCCATGTATGTAGAGCACGACACAGGTGACATGCATCACTGTGCAGTATCACAGCACGTCTGTATGCGTCACTGGTGGTCAGGCATGCACTGGGCACATAGCTGTGTAACTGGCATCGCACCACGTTGCCCGTCACTTGCCAGCCTAGTTTGTACTGTGATTGAGCGTGGGCAGTGTGTGGGCGGTGGTGTGCATAGCTGGTGCCACCTGTTTGTGATGGCCATGTGCATGTTCACTTGTGGGTGGGTGTATGCCATCACAGGTGTGGGACATTGGGCTATATGACTCAGGTTGGGTGGTGTTCAGGGTTGTGGTCAGTCACAGCCATTGACTGTGTTCCCATTTTCCTGGGCCTTGAGGTTCTCAGGAGGTTGGCGGCGTGATGTCAGGCGCCTCACACAAGTCAGCATTGAGAACCAGGAGATCCTGCAAACCATCCGGCGACATGGATGTCAGCAGGGGTGGCACAGGATGTGATTCGCCAGCAGGAGGACCAGAGCCGGCTGGGCCTAGCCGACATTACCCTTCCACTACTCCCATCCCTACCACTCCTGCCTCTCTCCAAGTTTTTAATCCCTCCCTTGAACACCCCTTCCTTGTACCCGTCCCCCCCCTTGTGAATAGTTTCTATTGTTGTTATAATATGTTCAATATACATTCCTATTTTGTTATATGAATACTGTGTCGGTCTCTGATTTGCAGCTGGCTATGGGTGCTCAGTTGCAGGTGTGTACATGCCATCTGGGCTGGTATGGTCCTGGGTATGTGTGTGTATGTGTGTGTGCATGTGTGTGCATAGGGAGGTATCTCCAGCATGGCAGTGACTTTCGGTTGGTCTTGCCATCTGCCACCCACTGCTGGGTGCACAGGGTGTGTCTGGCTTGTAGGCTTCTGTGTTGCATGGGCTGGCGAGTGCTGGGGGACTGCATGGTTTCCTGCAGTGCCAGTCACTACACATGGGTGGTGTCTTGGGGTCACAGTGCAGGGTGTGTGTGCGTCGAGGCTGATGTGCACTGTGGTTGTCAACCCTGTGTGTGGCACTCTCCGCCTGCCAGTGGTTGTGCTGGGGTGTCATGGCTCTGCTATGCTTTGTTGGCTTGTCCCCAAGGGCACGTGGATCATCCGTCCCACCCCAGTGATGCTGTGCTTGGGTGTGCAGGTGTGGTGTGGGTTCTGCAGTGTGTTCCTGTGCCCATGTGTGGCATGGCTGGCGGTGGGCCCCAGCCTGCCTCCCTGGATGTGCAGTTCCATTGCTCTGGGGGCTGTGCTTGCGCTATAGCAGCTCTGGAATGCTCAGCTGAGCTTCCTGGTTGCTCCATAGCACAACATTTTAGCTCAGCTTCTCCTTCCTGGTTGTGCGATGGCGCGGTATGTGCGATATTCAGACATTGGTTGCTTGCACAATTTGCTCTGCTCCATGTTTGAATGGCACCTGTTCGCATCTTTGCGAACTGGTTTGTGCTTGCTCCTGCTGTTGCGCTACTTTTTGAGCGCAGTTTGAATATCTGGGCCAACGTTTACACACACACCTCAGGGTTAGATGCTTTATCAAACCCCTCAACCTTTGCCCTCATGGTTTATGTAGCATCTAACCCCTCAGCAGTGTGTAAACTTCTTGTTACCCACACCACCCCATACTTTATTCTATATTTAGATTACTTGCAGACATTAGGCAAGTCATTAATAAAATGCTACACAACAAGGGCCCCAAAGTTGAGCCTTAGAGAACTCCTATAAGCAAATGATTCGAGAAGAAACAACAATGTACCCAGCTTATCCTGTGGTCTCTATCCAGTAAACAGTCCAAAAACCAAGAAAGCATGCCTTCTGCCAAATCAGTACTACACAGCTGTGTTAGTAAAACTGGGATTTACTAAATCAAAGAGTTTGGTCAGAGCAATAAAGGTAGCTCTATTAAGATAACCAGTATCTAGAACTGCATGTGGAAGCAATATAACCTAATAAAGGGCGTGTTACAATCGGTGTATAAACTATAATGTGAATTAGATAAAATATGGCATGTCCATTTAAAACAGTGAAGTGAGCATACCCAGAGAGACAGTTTGCATGGAGCGGTTTATATAGGATGTATAATAGATTGTTAGGAGAGGAAATATCTAAATTTCTTTTTTCTTTATCTTGTCAAACCGTATACATACTCTCAATCCTCATTCTGAGACCAAGGCACTATGGGTAGGCAAATCTTTGTGAAAGGCTGACAAGGCTTTGCCAGAACAGACACTGCTTTTTAAACAAGCTTGTACATCTGATCCACTGTAGGCTGAGAATGATAAAGTATAGACATGTGTTTTGTCCTGTTTGGGACTTCTCAGTGTACTGTAGTCAAGACTCATAATCTAAACCAGGCATAATATCAAAACCCCAGTGCTATGCCCATTTAGAACACTCTGAATGAGTTTACTGGACTTTATCCATACATCGGCTATGTGACCACAATAGAGCCGATACTTGCTGTCCTAACCACGTGAAAGCCTTGGGGCCCCCAGCAAGGCTAATGGCTGGGGGGACAACATAACCATTCTGCTCTCTGCCTCAGACGGTTCAGGTTGATGCTTGCAGAGTTACCTTACGGGTTTTTGGTGCCGCTTTGGAGATTTCTGTCCAATCTAGTGATGTCCTTCATTGTTTCAGCAGGGCACAATGTGTGAAATAAATTGCAACGCATTCAAATTTCAATGACAGATGAGATCTGTTATCTCAGGCCATAGGCACCTATAGACAATGGGCCCCAGTGGCTGCAGGAAATCCCTATAGATAAAAGGCCCCCAGTGGTCCCAGGAATGGAAGGTGCTTAAGGCTGGTGATACTTATCCAATCCTTTCTATTTAAATTAAAAGCTGAAAAAATAAGGATAACACTAGATAATGGCCTCTATCAATATCGGGTCCATGAACTGAGATGCTGCCTCTTCATGAATGGTATTGTGGTGCTAGACAGGACTTCTGGTCCCTTTATCCACCCTTCCAGCCACATGAAAGTGACTGTACTCTGAGTGCTGACAGACATTCAGCCTTAACTACTGGAGTGTTACCCCGATTCGTGCTGTGTAATCCCCAGTGCTGTTCTCCCCCTAGGAATCTGTATAATCTTGTGTTGAAAGCCTGCATGGTGCTGGCTTCCACTACCTCACTGAGCAGGCTATTCTGTGTAACCAGCCACTCTGTGAAGTAATTCTTTCTGGTGCTTCCCGTCTCCTGGCCACCTCCTTGAAGTCTTGGTGCATGGCCTCAAATTCCACTTGAGCCTATCACCTCAAACAGCTGTGTCTAGCCCACCCTGTCTATCCCTTTCAGTATTAGATTATAAAGAAGCTCCAGCCACTGCAATGCCAAAGGAAAAATTAAAGTTAGGAGACATCCGCCATCCAATTTTGCAGGTACTGTACTGAAACTGAAAATGGTTTATTTTTCAGAGAGAAATGGTCTACAGTGGAGGATTCAATTCATGGAAACATGCAGTGGTCCTCCCTCTACCAAAGGGTGACCCCTCATCCCTGCAACCTAACACCCCATTTCTCTACTCCCTACCCATGCCAAACTTCAAGAACACATTGTCCTCTCCCAACTCATCTCTTTCCATCTAACACATCCTTTTCACCCCTTTCCAGTCTGGTTGCAGGAAAAAACACTCCAACCACCACATCTCTCCTCGGCTCACAGACTCCATCCTAACGGGATGGACAATTGTCAAATTACCTCTGCTATTTTGTCTACCTGTCCAAGGCCTTCAACATCATCTCTAACTCCTTCTCCTTGACTCACTCCTGGCAGCTGGCCTATCTCCCTCTGCCACAAACTGGTTCAAGATATACCTTATTGGTAGAACAGAACCCAGTCATTTGAAGATCTTGATTCACATCCACCCCTCCCACTGGCACTGTGTCCCCCAGGCTCTGTATTAAGCCCTCCTATTCTCCATCTTCTTAAACAACCTTCCCTCTGTTTGCTCCCCCTCCTCCGCTATACGCATGTATGCTGATGATACAGTCTTGTATGCATCTGGTTCCTGTCCTGCTGAGGTTATGGACAGCTTACAGCAAGACTTCAACAAAGTTCAGCTCTGGTTTGCTAACCATCAGCTTTTCCTCAACACAAAGAAAGACTGTTTCCATGACCTTTGGCACAAGGCAGAGACTCTCTAGGCCTCCCTCCCTACCCACTTTCCACACCCGTGATGGGACTTTATTTGAGGACACATCCACCTTCAGGTACTTAGGTGTTTGGCTGGACCAACACCTAAACTTCTCTGGACATATTGACGCCATCCAGAAAAACTGTACCCCAAGCTTGGTGCCCTGTTCAGGAACCGTAGTTGCATCCCTCCTACAGCTAGGTGTGAACTTGTTCGAAGATGACACTGCCCATTTTTGACTACTGTGACATAGCCTATGGTGCTGCCCTAAGTCCTCCTGGCCAGACTGGACACCCTCTTCAATTCCTTCTGCCACTTTGCCTGGCTGCCCCCAAACCCACTACTGCACTCTTTATCGTGCCCTATCCTTCCTCTCTCTTACAAACAGGTGACTCTCCCACTGTGCTAAATTCACCTCAAGCACTGGTTTGGTGAACTCCTTCCTACGCATCTCCTCCTTTATAACACCCCCATCCTCCCATTCCCTTGGATCTGCTGACTCTCGCACCCTGGTAGTCCCCACAGATATACCCAAAATTGGCCAATCTGGTTACTCTCACCCTCCCAAAAATCTGGAATTCCCCCCTCAAATCTGGTACTCATCCTCTTCCTATTCCATCAGCTTTGCCCTCAATAATTACCTTGCACCTAGCTGCTCCTACCATGTCTCTCCTTAATTCCCTCCTTTAAGCCCTGGACAAACCCTATCCTGCCACCATCACCTTTATTTTACCCTGTGCCCCCAACCCAAAATTTCTAGCTCTCCTACCCTTCCCCCAAACTGCTCCCCCTTACTGGTCTCCCTTGATCTCTCACAGAATGTAAGGGACCTCAAATGCTCTCCATGGGTCTCTTTCCTACCCCCCAGGTGCTTGTATCTCTCATCTACTCCCTTCCCCTACCATCCCTCCTATCTCCCTAGACTTGCAGTCCTCTTGCAGGGTTCTTAGCATCCTGAAGGGGTCCTACTGCATCTAGCCTTGTCTCCTCTCCTTCCCTCTCCCCCATCTACCTGTTCCTCGAACCTTTGCAGTCTTCTTGCAGGGTTCTCAGCATTCTGAAGTGGCCCTACTGCACCTAGGCAAGTCTCCTCTTCTTCCCCTAGCCCATTCTATCTTTTCTCCCTAGCCTTCGTAGTCCTCTTGCAGGGTTCTCAGCATCCTGAGGGGTCCTACCAGAGCCTAGGGCTTGTCTCTCTCCTTCCCTCCCCAACTACCTTTCTCCCTAGTCTTTGTAGTCCCCTTTGCAGGGTTCTCAGCATCCTGGGGGTACTACTGCACTTAGTCTTGTCTCCTCTCCTTCCCCTCCCATCTACCTTTCTCCTTGGCCATTGCAGTCCCCTTGCAGGGTTCTCAGCATCTTGAAGGGGTCCAACTGAACCTAAGCATATCTCCCCTATTCTATCTAGCCACTATCTTGGCTTTCCATGACTACTAGCAAGGTCCAATGCATCCTGATGAACTATTGAATAGGCCCCTTCCTCTCCAAAGGTGCTAATTCTCCCACTCTCTGTCTCCTATTACTCTCTTAAACTCTATCTACTGACCTTCCCCAACCCCCTTGTAGGGTACCCTGCATCCTGAAAAGTCCTCTCTGGGGTTAGGTCCTATTTCCCCTCCTAGCATTAAGGCACACCTCTTCCTTCTCTCTCTTCTCCCTCTGTAAATCCCTACAGCCTTATCCCCTTTCTATCTAGCCCCACAGCCTCCCTGCAGGGTTCCCCACATCCTGAAGGGGTCTCTCTGGGACACTGCCTTATCCCATTCTCTCTGGTCCCCCCAGTCCCCTTGCAGGGTTCCTCACATTCTGAAGGGGTCTCCAGGGAGATGACTCTTCTCACTCCCCCAACTCACCTTTCCCCCTTTTCCTTCATGTAAGCACTTGTTTACTTACTAAGCCAGCACTTATTATTGTCCACTCATTCTACCTATTATGTGCAATGCTGTTGTAACACTGTTTGTACACCTGCCTTATGTTAATGTTGATCTTGTAACTTGAATGTTTAATGTCTCATTTCTATTGTACACCTTCCCCCAGGTAGCAGCTGGAGATGAGCAACTTGTCGCTCAGTGTGCCTTCCCGGTGAAACATTTCAATAAATAAATAAATAATCTGGGATTGGACAGGCACAGTGATCTGGTGAGATCAGAAAATGATAAGGACGCAGATTGAAAAACGGTGGATGGGCGATAGGGCCATCAGTCAAATGTTGGGTACAGTTGGGCAGACTGGATAAGCTGAAGAGTCATTTTCTGTCATCACCATGTATACGTTTCTATCTTAGTAACATACTAAAATGCCAGCAGAATAGGCCTAACGGTCTTTCGTGTCTGCTCGTTTGGTCAGCCCCCACCCTGGGTGCTGACCTTACTGTCCCCCTCGCCTTCTCTGGCTTCTCCCTTCCCAGTTCCGGATATTCTTGCTGCATTGGATTTTGCTTCCAGAACCCTTCCCTGTACCTGTCCACCCTCTTGAACCCCTCCACTGTTTCTGCCTCCACCAGCCCCTAGGCAGTGCATTCCATGGCTCCACCACCCTCTCAGTGAAGTAGCACCTCCTCCTTTCTCCCCTGAATCTTTCCCCCTCCAGCTTCCACCCATGCCCTCTAGTGGCCCCTTCCTCCTTCCTTCAAAGCACCCTGACTGTTCCTCCTCTATTTACCCTCTTCATGTACCTGAAGACCTCTATGATGTCCCCCCGGTTCCTTCTCTCTTCCAATGTGTACATATTTAGCTCTTCAAGCCTCTCCTCATAGGTCCTGTCCCCAAGCCCCAAATCATTTTGGTTCCCTCCTCTGGACCCTCTCCAGGAGGTTAATGTCCCTCTTTAAGTGTGGCCTCCAAAACTGCACGCAGTACTCAAGGTGCGGCCTCACCAAGCAGTTATACAGAGGGAGTATCACTTCCCTCCTTCTGGTGGTGATCCCCCTAGCGATGCATCCCAGCATCCTGTTGGCCTTGGCTGCTGCCCTCCTACAAGTCTCAGAGTTGTTCATCTTGACATCCACCACCACCCCCAGGTCCCTCTCAGCCGTCGAGACTTGTAGCATTTCCCCCACAGGGTGTACACTTGGCCTGGGTTTCTGGCCCCAGGTGGAGTACCTTGCATTCCCTGCATTGAACCTCAGCTTCCACTTTCTAGACCATCTTTCCAGAGCCTCCAGGTCCCCTGTGGGGCCACCTCCCTCCTCCCCATCCACCACCGCCCCAGTTTGAGTCATCTGCAAAGAGACTCATCTCCTCCTGATTCCTGTCCTTATGTCAGATCGTGGGGTTGAACAGAAGGGCCCAGGACTGATCCTGTGGGACCCCACTAATGACCCTCCTTGGGGATGAGACAATCCCACCAACTCGACCCTCTGGGTCCGGTCCTGGAGCCAATGCCTATCCATCTGATCATCTGGTTTCCCACCCCATTTCTCCCAGCTTATCCAACAGGCCCACATGAGGAACAGAGTCAAATGCCTTGCTGAAGTCTAGAAAGAGGACATCCACTGGTCTACCCAGGTCCAAGGCACTTGTCACCCAGTCACAGAACTCCACGGGTTTGTCTGACACGATTTCCCAGGATGAATCCATGCTGTCTATCATCCAGGCACCCTGACTATCCAGGTCCCCCTAGCCTCCTTGACAATGCCCTCCATCACCTTGCCCACCACCGATGTCAGGCTGACAGGCCTGTAGTTCCCTGCCACCTCCCTTGATCCCCTTGTGGATAGGCACTATATGCACCATCTTCCAGTCTTGGGGCACCCACCCTGTCCTCAGAGAGATGGTGAAAAGCTCTGCCAGGGGTTTCGCCAGGACATCTGCAAGTTCCTTCAGCACTCTGGGATGTAATTTATCCGGCCCCGGTGCTTTCTCCATCTTAAGGGAGCTGAGGGCTTCCCTCACTCTCTCTGCTGTGATTTCCACTTCCGGTACCTCTTCTCCCTGCTTAGCCCTCCCCCCACCTGCCAGTGATGCCTCCCCCTCTCCCCAGACCTGCCGATCGGTAAGGTCCCCCTCCTCAGTATCTCTGTCTCCTCCCATGTATGATGCAGCACCCCCATTTTCCCTGGTGAAAACTGAGGTGAATTACTCATTTAGTACCTCAGCCTGCTCCCCAGGGTCTTGTGCCCATCTCTCCCCTGATTTAATCCTGCTAATCTGCCCCTTCACCCTTCATCTTTCCCCAATGTATCTAAAGAACCCCTTGTTCCCTCTCCTAATTTCCCTGGCCAGGTTCTGCTCCTTCCTTGCCTTAGCCGCCCTCACCACTCTAGTGGCCCTTCTAGCCATCAGCTCGTACTCCCCTCGATCTCTTTCACTCCTTGAGCACTTGAATTGCTTATAGGCTGCTTTCTTTCCCCGCACCACCTCCTGGACCTCCCTGGTCCACCAACAGGGTTTTTGGGCCCTACCGCATTTTCGTCTTACTCTTGCACAGGTGCTGGTAGCATCCTGCACCCCTCTCCTGATGATTTCCCACCTACTATCAGCGCAAGTTGACCCAATCCCATCCAAATGCTCCTTAAGGATCCTTCCCATTTCCTTAAAATCCGCCCCTTAAGTCGATTACTTCCGTCTTTGTGCAGCCTTCTACCCCTCCTAGGTCCAGGCAGAACCAGACCATGGCATGGTCACTCCCCAATGGGTCCCTTACCTCCAGGCCCCCAATCTGGTCATTGTCTGCCAGGACCACATCCAGTACCCATGCCTCCCTGGTCGGTTCCCTCACCTGCTGAGTTAGGAACACGTCTTGAAAGACATCCAACAACCTCTGTTCCCTGGTCACAGAGGATGTCATAGTCTCCCAGTCTGTTCCTGGCATGTTTAAGTCCCCAACACCACCACCGTTCCTCTGCCCAGTCTGCAGTGTCTCCTAACATCTGCCACCAGACTGTCCTCCAGCTCCTCCGCCAGGGGGGTCTATCACCACTCCTATTTTTACTCTCTTGCCCCCGTTATCAAGGTGACCCAAATCGCCTCCACGGTTCCCTCTGCCTCCTCTACTCCCCCTATGCCAATGCAGTTTTTGACTATCATTGCTACCCCTCCTCCCCTTCCCTCCCCCTTTCCTTCCTGAACATAGTGTAACCCTCCAGGTTCAGGTCCCAGTCACGTCTTGCAGTGGCCCAAGTCTCAGTGACCGCTGCCACATCCACTGCTCCCTCAGTTAGCATCACCTGGAGCTCAGGCATTTTACTGCCCAAGCTCCTGGCATTTAGCAGGACTACCTTCCACCCTTTCCCTACAGTTCCATTTCCCCTGCTCGTGTTCCCATGGGATTCTGTTTTCCCTGGTTGCACTTTGCCAGTTGGCCTTTTCCTGCAATCCTCCTGGTCCCCAGGGGTGGAGACAAGTCTCTCCTTTATCGGCACCCCTTGACAGCCTTTTCTCCCATCCCACCCCTTCACAAGTTTAAACCCCACTTTTTACCAATGAACCCTCTATTTTCAACTTAAGGATTCCCTCCTCCAAATTGAGATGTAGTCTATCTCAGCATACAGCTCCTTATCCTCCCAGGTCTCCCCCCAATCCCCCATCAACCCATACCCTCTGGCCTCACACCACTCCCTGAGCCACTGGTTTTCTCCCTAATTTTCCTTTTGTGTTCCCCACTAGCCCTTGGCACTGGCAGGATTTCTGAGAAGGAAACTGTGCATCCTATGTCATGACAGACCCTGGCGAACTCCCTGAATCTTGCCTGTATCTCTAGCTCGCTATTTCCCTCAATGTCATTTGTACCCAGGTGGACCAGTACATCTGGGGAACCCCCACAATCCTTTGCCAGCTGATATACCTCGTGCTTAGCCCTGTGCACCGTTAGTCCAGGGAAGCATCTTGTTCTAACTGGCCAGGCTTCTCCCTCCCTATCCCATTTGATACCTCTGATCCTAGAATCCCCCAGCAGGAGCACTCTGACCACTCCTTTTCCTCCATCCCCCCTTCCATGTCCCTCATCCTTTCTACAGGCCCCTCCACCCAGCTGGCTCCTTGTTCCTCCCCCTATCTGGGTGCCACATGCCACCCCCTCCATATTTACCATGGCCACCCCTTCCCCTCCAGTCCTATGCCTCTCCTCCTCCTGAGTATCCTTCAGTACCTTGCTAATTCCCCCCTCACTGCTCGCAACTGGTCCTTCTCCCCCATCTGCTAAACTAGCCTGGCTCATCCTCCCTTCCTTCCTGTCTCCATTTAGTTCCTCCTTGCTCGTCGTGCTCCCCTGGCCTAAACCCTCAGCTCCCTTTACTGAATCCTCCTTGTACTTCTGGTCCTTCTCCTTTACCTTTCCTCCCAACTGGTCCTTCTCCTTGCACTTTCCTCCCTCTTCCCCCTGCCCCTCCTGCTCTGATTCACTGCTCCCCCCATTCTCCTGCATTCCAGGTCCCCCCCTGTTCTTCCTGCTATCTGGCCCCTGCCTCCTGCCTCCCACTCCCACTCCCTTTCCATCTCTAACCACCTCTGTCGTGGCTACATCACCCCCCTCATCCTTGAGCAGAAGAAGAGAATTTAAGCAGTTACTGAGTGTAAGGTCTGATCCACCTCCCCGCCTTGCTTCCTTCTGTCCAGCCCTAGCCATCTGCCTACTTCCCTGAGAATGTTGTCCCTCCGTCCCCCCTTTGTGAGGGTCCCCAGTTACCTGCCTGCTTCCTTGGTAGTGTCCTTTTAGACCCCCTCTGCCAGGGTCCCTATGTGACCCCTGAGTATTCTCCTGCACTCCTTTCCCTATGCCCCCATCTCCAGTGCTTGGTGCAACCCTGTGAAGATTCCCAGACCCCTTCCCCAACCATACCACCCCCCTTCCCCAGCTTTCTCCTAATCCCCACAACCTCCTCCCTAAGCTGTGCTAGCTGGTAGCATCCTGGGCAACCACTGAACTTCCAAGCCCAGTCCAGTATCATGGCTGCTCCACACCTTGTGCACCCCACCACCCTCCCAAAGATGCCGGCCCTAATGATGTGTGGTTCCATCCCCTTTTAAATAGGTTTCCTTGGGTGAGCCACCAGGTTCCCCCTAGTCAAGATACCCCTACTGCTAATCAGGTCACCCACTAATCTTAGAGACAGTCCCACTGTACACCAGTAACCCTGTTACTAGGTGCAGTACAACACATTAAACTTATAAGGGAAATGAACAACTCCCTAAGCTCCTCTCTCCAGCCTTTAAATCCAACCCCAGTGGCTAGAACTACATGAGCTGCACCTGCAGCCTTTTCCTCCAACTGCAGGGCAGGTGTTCCCCATAAATTCGCAGACTTCTGGGAGGGAGGGTGGGGAGGAGGGTCCTGGGCAGACACCTGACTCGAGAGAGAGAGAGAGAGTGTATCAGCCCTGTGTCTCCCCTCCAAGCCCAGCAGCCAAAGAACCAGGCCCAAGCAAATCCCACCAAAAAGGTTTTAAATCAGAAGAAATAGGCCTCTACCAGCACAGCCTGTTACACAGTGAAACATCCACAAAATGAGCCCCACTTATAGCCACCAAATCAGTTTACAAACATCCAGCAGCCCCCAAAACAATACCCTGCTAGCCCCTTAGAAGTAAGAAAGAAAAGAACTAACCTACCAAGTAAAATCCACAAGAACCCTGTGAAAACAACAGCAGCAGCTACTGTCCTGGAACACAACTGATCCTGTCCCCTTCCAGTTCTTTCTATACTTCTTTGTATCTTTGTATACCGACTTCCAGAAACTAGTCTCTCTTAGAATATTGATTTCCAAAAACTGCTTTCTGATATTCTGACTTTTATTTGGAACCTTAGAAGTATTTTGACTTCCACTCAGAAATAATTAACTGGACTCCTGCTTGCAAGTGAAGGTCCTCCTTCCTGGTGTGGTGGCAACAAGTACTGTAGGCTCCTCTGGAAAGCATTCAGTTAAAATCAGAACTCCCTATCCCCTGAGCTCTGCATCTGTAAGTGCTAACAGCACTAGTTAGCTCAAATTTTTTTCACACAAATTAGGGTTCGGGGGGGGGCCTGACTCTGAACCAATATGGAGGTCTGAATCCTGAGCTCTGATATTCAATAAACAATCTGGCATCATTTTCAGCCATCTAAGTGAATTCTGCAAGACAAACAAGAAAATCAAGTGCTCTGGATCACAATACACACTTTATCAAGGTATATTTTATTATATTTCACCTATACTGGGCTATACTCTAACAGACCTCTACTGGAAGCACAAACTTTAGGCTCTAAATCATGGCTGAAAATGCAGAAAAAATGGCTTCCCTGGATAAAATTGAAACCATGTTTCAGAAATTAATTACAGATATAAGTGATCTAAAAATCACAACACAGCATAATACCACCACATTAAAGAATATAGACTTTCAAATTGCCAATACAGAGCTCAAAACTAGGCAGAATGAGACATCTACACAAGACCTAAAAACTATTATCAGGGAGCAAGACCGTACTATCAAAGAGCTTCAATACAAAATTTAAGATATTGAAAACCAAAGTCGAAGGAATAACTTGCAATTCTTTGGATTTCCTGAGAATTCTGAATCAAAAGACACTACTGCTTTCTTACTGCATGTCTTACCAATCATGCTGAATCTTCCTGCTCACCATAACCTAACTATCGAGCGTTCACATCATTCGTTAGGCCCTAAACCTCCTCCAGACTACAGACCCAGACCAATTGTGGCCAAATTTCTGAATTTTGCACACAGTGAACTTATTTTACAGAAAGCCAGAGAAATTGGGCACCTTACCTGGCAAGATCACCAAGTATACATTTATCGAGACTTTTCAAGGAGATTTTAAATAAAGGAAAGCCTTTACCGCTCAAAACTGATGCACCAATTGGGACTCGATTCTCAATGCATTACCCTGCAACAATGCGAGTTTTCAGCGGCAGCTCCCATAAAGATTATAACACCCCAGAATCACTGATGTCTTTCCTGAGCAGATTTGAGTTACCCCTGATAAGCACATCAGATACTCGGGGTGCATCTCTAAGCCACTCTAGCAAAACTAATGATAGCCCTGACTCCAGTGCTCAGACTGCTTCGGAGCCTGCTGACTTAAACACCACCATCTCAGAGCCTCTCACAGTTTTAAACATGAGACAATCTGCCCGATTGCTAGAAAAAAATTCATTTAAATCCATTAACTGAAAAGTTCAATGCTGCATGCAGAAATCAACAAACGTAAGAAATGTTGAGCCTCATACCAGTGCTACAATTTCATCACCCATACCCTTAAGTAACAAATTTGAGCTTCTGCAGGATATTCAGGTCACTCAACAAGGATCTGTCAATAACGGAGACTCAGTTATTATAGAGGCACTGCGGAGTGTCCCTGAAGCTGAGAAAGAATCTGCTGATGTTTTGTGAACAGAAGTGGTAACGAGCTTGCCACAAAAATCTCTGGAACCGCAAAGGAAAACAGTAGCAGATGGAAGAACAAATCAGATACAGTTACCGTAAAGAGGACAACCTAATCAGGCTTTTGTCATCTCTTGCTTGTATTTAGCAGAATATGGCATTAGTAAATTTGAATATTTTCACGGATGCTAATAGGTTCTATCTAATATGCTATCCCATTAACTCAGATTAGTGGATTATAAGTTGTAAACATACAGTTTGAAACTTGAGCTCTTATGCGGCACGCTCACCAGTAAATATGGTCCTCGTTAACCATTTAATGTAGGTCTCATTAGTTTACTGCCTGACAGTTCCTACTATATGCTCTGCCTAAGTAAACCAGGCAAGGTAAATAATATGCAAGTAATCTTGTGTCAAAATGAAAATGATTTACCCTAAGAGGGAATCTGATATTTGCAGTTGGATTGATACTGGGAATGCTGCGCAGGCAATTTTCGAACAACTGAGATGCAATCAATCCTTATAATAGCTTATAACATCTCTCTCAGCTTGCTCGAAGTCTGGCAGTATTTATCTAATTTCATAATATTATTTATTATTTCTCTAAATTGAACTAGTTGCATACACAATGCTTATTTCTTACGAATGTCCCTCTTTTATAGAACTGGTACATAATCATTATGTTTTTTAGCGTTTAAGATACCTTAAGAATTGCTGAAAGATAGAGGCAAACGGGTATATTTTCTATTGTAATGGTGAAATTTAACCATTTGTTACTTTATTGTTTTTGGATTACTATTTCTTTTAGCTTAATCCACATGTTAATAGCCTACTTTATACTTAATTTTCATATTATTATAAATTATTTCATTGAAGGATAAGACATTTATCAGATTCAAATTATGAAAATGTTTTTTTTTCCTCTCTTCTCCCCTCTTTCAGCTGTGGTTCAGAATTTAAATCATTATTTAACTATCTAACACAAATGATGCTAGTTGTTTGTTGTTTATGGGAACAACTGTTTCTCATTATTAATTCATTAGTTTATACAGACAGTTTCAACCTTTAGAAGTAGTTAAGGAGTTTCAGATTTTATGCTCTCCTTATATTTCACTACACGTCCTAGACAGCATAGCAATGGTCTTGGTTTAGTGCTATACATAAACCGACCGATACTCCTCTGCTCATCTTAAATGACCATTATAGTGTTCTTGTTAATAAGTTTGTTGTTAGTTATTGTTGTTATAATAGTTAGGGAGATTTACAACAAATGGTACAAAGGCATTTTCCAGATTCCCTTGTATATTCTAGTAGTTAATACTCCTGCCCCAAACCGGATTACAATCATCGGTCATGTATTTTTGATCTATAGTGTCTGCCTCTCTTTTGCTTGGTGCATTGAAGTCCAGACATGGACACCATTACCGATTATTATATTAGTTAAATATCATCTCAAATGTCTGATCTAATACTATATACATGGAATGTCAAGGATGTCAATGCACCAAGCAAACGTAAACAGGATTTAAATCATCTCAAAAGAAAAAAATCCAAATTGCCTTTTTACAAGAAACCAAACTATTAGAGGCGGATAACGATAGACTAAAAAATGTCTGGGTTGGTCAAATTTATGCCGCTTCTGCTACAACCAAGAAATGTGGGGTTGCAATCTTAATTCATAAATGTTTAAAATGGAAAGTACTAAATATAAAGAAAGACCCTGATGGCTGATTGTTACCTTTGAGTCTATAACTGAACCATTAACCCTTGTTAACATTTATGCCCCAAATTCAGATACACCCACATTTTTTCACAATCTGGCCCAACAATTAACCTCTTTAAATTTAAACACCCCAATTTTAATTGGTGGTGACTTTAATCTTAGAGTCATATCTTGACAGAAGCAATGCTTCATTAGATGCCCACCCGAGGAGCATTGCTGCACTTTCATTATTAATGAAAGATCTGGGATTAGTGGATATATGGAGACTTTTTCACCCTAGAGATAAAGAGTATACATTTTATTCCCCTACTCATCAGTCATATAGTAGAATTGACTATTGGTTAACCTCTCCCACTACCACAGCTAATATTATAGACTGTAATATTCTACCCCTTCTTATTTCAGATTATGCTCCAGTTAAACTTCACTTGTTATGGAATTACCCCTTTGAAATCACCTTCCTGGTGATTAGACCCACTGTTACTTAAAGACCCAGAATTTATTCCTTGGTTAAAACACAAACTCAGGATTTTATTTTATTCAATAACCCAGAGGATACGTCTATGGGCACCACTTGGCAGGCTCAAAGCCACTCTTCATGGCAAAATCATTAGTTTTTCTGTACATAGGAAAAGAAAGAGAGTAAAACAACTTTACAAGATCTTGAGAACTTACTTAAAATTAAAGAATTGCAATATTCAGCTATCCCACACCTGACCCTAAATCCCTTTACATCATGAAATCCTCAGACTTCGTTTGCAAATTAATGATTTAATCTCCCAGAAAACCGAAATCGCATTACTTAGAATTAAACATAAGTATTTAGGGGTGGTGGTGGTGAAAAAGGAGTAAGCTATTGACCTATAGACTTAGAGTAAAACAGTCGAACAATACATCTCAGGCATAAAAACACTACTGGGCAAATATGCCTGATAACCCCAGCATTAATAAGATCATGTCTCCATTCTATAAAAGTTATATACATCCACTACCTCTGCAGCAAATTTGCAGATTGACAACTTTCTGGATAAATTAGCGCTCCCCAACTTTCATGATGCAATAAATTCTTTAGATAAACCAATTACAATAGAAGAAGTTCACCATGCACTTTCTTCCCTAAAACTGGACGTGCCCCTAGTGGCAATGGTTTCTCAGTGAGTTTTATAAAAGTATGGCTGATTTACTTTTGCCCTTTATTGTGCAAGGTATTTCATGAATACATAACTTTAGAAAAAACTACCTCCAACTTAGGATGCAATCATTACAGTGATCCCCAAGAAGGATAAAGATGTTACTCTTCCTCTATAATCCCATATCATTACTTAATGTACATGGCAACATTTTACAAGTCTATTAGCTAGTAAGTCTTAAACCCTTCATTCCCCAATTGGTTAATAAATCTCAAACAGGTTTTGTCAAAGGTAGGATGGGTTCAGATCATCTCCGTTCTTTATTCAATCTCATGTATAAAGTTAAATTACTAAAATCCCCTGCAGTTGCTATTGCCATCGACTTTGAAAAGGCTTTTGATTCTCTGAATTGGAATTTTCTTTATTTAGTTCTATCTCGCCTTGGCATTAGTGATCGTTTTTGTTCATATATAAAATTACTATATACCACCCCCACAGCAAGGGTCCTTACTAATTCTACTCTATCTCAATCTTTTAAATTAAATAGAGGCACTAAACAAGGATGTCCCTTATCCCCATCTCTTTTCATTTTAGCCCTAGAACCTTTGGCAGCTGCTCTCTGCCAATCTGACAAAAATCAGAGGTATATCGATTGGCAATACACAATATACATTCTTATCTTATGCTGATAATATGTTAATCTTACTAGAAGATTTAGAATTAGCTGCACACCCACTTATACAATTACTAAATACATTTGCAGAACTCTCTGGTCTTGCAATTAATTACAAAAAAACTGAAATATTACCACTCAACACATTTTGTAAACCCTACATGAATAATGTCCTTGGCTTTGGTTGGGTATCCCAGAGCATTTCATACTTAGGAATTAAAATTTTGATGGACACTGAAAAAATATGGGAGGCAAATCTTACTATCTGCTCAGAAATTAAAACAAACACTTGAAAGGTGGAAAAATCTTAACCTAACGTTAATTAGTAAAATCAATGCAATTAAAATGTCTATTACTTCCAAGATATTGTATCTTTTTTCTAATATACCGTTAATTTTGCCCACTATTTTATTTCTCGAATTGATAAATTGATAAGAATTTTATGTGGAAGGTCATATCCCAAAATTTAGTAGAAATAAGCTACGTACCCCATTGGTCCCAGGGTGGGTTTACTCTTCCCCGGTTCTTGGCCTATCTATGGGTATTTTGTGCCTCACAAACCACAAAATGGTTTACTAAACCTAATAATGAATCTCCTTTATGGCTCAATATGGAAGCCTCCTTGATACCGGGGAAACATTCCCACCAATTTTATTTTCAATTCTTTGCCACAAAAATTTAAAATAAAAACATCGTACGATTGCTCCATCAATTTATTACTGGCTTAAATTACATAGATGGTTAAAAACTGATCCAGTTCCTACATTTTACTCTCCCATATGGGGAAACCGATGTATAACCTTAGATGGCCAACCATTGTTTTGCAACTCATGGAAACATAAAAATATATTATTTTTGGATGATATCTTAATCAAAAACAATAATATTTTGAATTCTTTCACAAATCATTTGGGATATAAATAAAAAGGATTTCTGGAAATATCTACAAATTTGAGCTGCATTAGCTCCTATATTACAGCATAAACATAGAATAACTTATACCAACCTAAATATCACCTTATGGGTGAATACCTCATCTGGGCTAGTTAGTAAAATTTATAAAATGATCAGGGATAATTTACCAAATCAATCACTTTCAGCCAAAACTAGGTGGAGCTTAGCATTGCAAGAAAATATAACTGAATCTCAATGGAGCTAATGCTGGACCATTTACCATAACACATTGAGAGATGTTCATAGTGCACTTATTCAATATAAAATTCTTCACTTGTGGAACAGAACACCAGCCTTACTTTACAAAATGGGAGTTACATCAAATGACTTATGCTGGAGATGTCACTCATCTAATAGTAATTTATTCCACATTTTGTGGCTTTGCAATTCCATATCTATATTATGGCATTCAGTCCATTATTTAGCTTCTGATATTGTAAAATGCTCCTTAACATTTGACCCCAAGTACTTTATTCTTGGGATTACTGACAAAAGTATTAAATTGGCTAGATACCAGCATAGATGGCTACAAATATTATTTATGCAGGTCAAACGTCTGACTTTAATTGGAAGTCACAGATAATACCTACATTTACAGATATTTTTAATAACCTAACTCAAATTGCATCCCTGGAAGGTATATCTTATTTGACTTTAGACCGACTAAACAAATTTAAACTGTGCTGGCAGGATTATTTTAATTTTCTAGAATCTGGAGGATTAGGAAATACCTGTAGATTTCTCCTTTAGATGGATCCTACAAATATTTTATAGAATAGAGTGTCTCAACTCTATTACAACACCGAATTAACAAATGGTGCCTTAGGAGATCCACGCTACAGCTACTGAAAGTCCCCCCACTGTCACACATCACAGGGACAATGCTCTTTTGCTTATCGAGTGCCACTTTGGTTCAATGGCCTCAGCCCAACCATCTCCTCTGCCCCAACAATTGGTATGTTTAAAACTAGGCTCCGGGACTATCTCACTACCAACAGCTCCTGTGACTGCCCAACTTAACCTTGTTTCTCCACTTCCCTTTCTGCTCTAGTTGTCCCCACCTCCCCTCCTCACTGGATTCTACCCTCACATCTTGGTATACCCAATGCTGCACTTTTCACCCTCTCCCCACCCTTCCTACATTCCTTCTCCCCCCTCCCCTCTTCCCTCTACCTATGACTCTGGCACTTCTTATCTGTTGTCTATTTTCTCTGACAAATGCTGCTGGCTAGCTTGTTACAATGCTACCCTTGAATTGTATTAATCTGTACTCTGTTTGCAAAGTCCACATTGTTGTAATGTCTGTCTTGATGTTCCCCATAATTTGTATTTCTCTGACATGGAACCTTTGTAAAAGAGCCAAGACTCAAAGGTATTTGTAACCCTAGACTTGATAAACAAATACACCCTTTTGTTTATCTCCCTGCAATATAGATATGATATATTGTTATTTAGTATAGTACTGTGTTTATTTTACATACTGTGCAGAAATAAGAATCAATGGCAATGAATGCCACTACATATCATGACTTACAGTATATATATACATATATATAATCATAATTATACCAATTTAAACCCAATTCTGTATTGAATCAAAATGTGGATTGTGTAAGATGTCATGTTATATTGTGTATTATATTCATGTCCATGGTATTATTGTGTGGTAATATAGAAATGTTCTTTATTTCTAATAAAAGATTAACTGCAAATTAGGCTTCTGTGAAAATAGCAAAATTATTCGACAGTGAAAATTTCAAGTTTTATATTATACCATGTTGTTACCTTGCGTGACCTGAGACATGCTTATATAAGTGATTGGGAGGCTCTTCTGGAACTGCAGCCTATCTGTGCAGTCTCCAGGGTACCATTCGGTAAAAAGTAAAGAATCCATTACAAGCACAGGTAATACACCATTATGCCACCTTCAGTCTCAAAATATCAGTCAAAAGGCATCATTCTTTACAATGTTTGCCCCCTAAAGGAACGGTTCATGGTGCTCTCACTTCATAACACTGGTAATGGCATTGCTCTGCTTGTAAGGGGCCAGGAGCAGAGACAGTATGACCTATAAAAGAGTTACAGCCACCAAAATTTGCAAACAGAAAATGCTATTTTTTTTTAAGTAGCTTGTTCTTCTGTTTTAATTCTGAAACATTTTTTCTTCTTCCTTGTACCTATTATTTATTTATTTAATTTTTGTTTATTTGGGTAGGTGCTCTAGACAATAGACTTGCCTATGTTCAGGCACAACCTGGGAGGGCTACAGACATGGGGACAGAAGTCATATGGTGACAGTACATTTCAGAGCAGAGCATTTGAGGCT
Organism: Neoceratodus forsteri; assembly: GCA_016271365.2. NCBI lineage: Eukaryota > Metazoa > Chordata > Ceratodontiformes > Ceratodontidae > Neoceratodus > Neoceratodus forsteri. The sequence goes on from JADMNL010000023.1 coordinate 481,899,559, forward strand.
GATATATAAATACGTGACATCACAAAATATTAAGAGACAGAGCATTTAACCAAGGTGAAGCAGTTCTATGGTAATACACTACAGAACAGCGCATTTAACTGTGGTACAGCAGTACAGCCAGTTATAGGGGTTAAACCAAGATACTGCAAACAGAGCCCAGAGGAAAACAACAAAACAAGAATGAGAAACTGGGAGGATACAACCAGGCCCAAAGCAGGTAGAACAACAGTTGCAATAAAGTACATAGCAGCAGTACAGGTTTGAAACACTTTGTCATGTGGAGTGAGGTAAGAGCAAGTTACGTGAGGGCAGGACAGAATCAGCTATGTAAGCATTTATCATTGCACTTAAGGAACTTATGGAGTTCCTTCTTGAAGACTATGTGCGATGGAGAGTGCCTTAGCTCTAGAGGGAGAGAGTTCCAAAGTTTGGGAGTGGATGTTGAGAAAACACTTTCTTCCATTTTTGATACGCATTTTGGTACAGCCAAGAAGAACACGTCGTTTGATCTCAGAGGGTAGGCAGAAGTAGCAGATTTGAAAATGCTGGCCAAAGTAGCTGGTACACTGGAGTTTGAGATCATATAAATGAGGCAGCAAGGGATGCATCTCTGAAATGATGAACAGGAATGCCATCAAGATTGGAGTAAACTGAGCAGTGGTGCATTATCTTGGGTATAGATAGGACAAATCGACAGATGTTATTGTAACAGATGCTCCATTTGTTCATTAAATCTTTATCGGTCTCCAGCCATGCTACTAGTCCATGAGCAAGGTTTGGCAGGAGGACTCCCTCAGCAACTGCCAGTCTGGCAGCTTTGGTGAGGTTATGTCTGATCTTGTAGGCGAGCCCAGGTTTTGAGTGGACAGCTTTGGTGACGTTTGACACATGTAAGATGAGATTCAAGGCAGGTTCAGTCAAGGGTGACTCCAAGATACAGTACTTAAATGATACAACCCCATTTAAAGGTGAGCCATCCTGGCTAGTGATGGTTAGCTGGGAGGAGCAGGTTCTGGATGGTGTCATACCAGATTGCATTTGATGTTATATGCAAAACAGTACCCTGTCTAGAATCAGACAAACGTAGCACAGTTTGTCTTCCTATAGAACTGGTCAGCACTGGGACCTCCCTCACTGGGATATCACTAGAGACATCTCTGGCAGAAGATGTGTAGCATATCATGAGCAGGCTTTATGTCCCAATCAGTAAGGTCACAATGCTGAAAAGGTGTAAAGAAGCACAGATATGCTAGTCTTGAGGTTGTAGTCTACACATCACACCTAAAGGGCTGGAATGCAGTACAGAATGTTATGGCAATCCATGGTATTGCTATGCCAGTCACTGCCATCATGTTAGCCCATTATGCAAGACAATGCTCTAACAACTACCCCTTGGTGTAGATAATGTTTAGATAATAGCACTGTACCACTATCTGACAGATTCTGCTAGACACCACCTCACGTCAAAAGCTCATCATCACATGCCAGTACTGCAGTACTGCTAGAGAGAAAATCTTCTGCATAAATCAAACAACAAGCATTTGTCAATGCTGAATGTTTTCTTACTGGCATTAGCAGTGGAAGTGCAGAAGTTAGATAGGTGCGGTATAGGAATGGCAGTGAAGTACTGAGCTGATGCCAATTCCACCCCACCCACAGAAATGGACAGGCATTGTGGTGTGACTTTGGATCATTGTCCATGACGGTCATGATATTTCACCTCACCCTACCCTGCAGACACTAACAAGTGTCGAGGTGTGCCTTGGGGTGTTTGGGCTTTACATTCACCTCATTCCATAATGAAACAAGCTGAAATGGGAGCAGTATAGGAGAATGGGGTGAACTCTGAGGCCAAAGGGTCCAAGGCGCACCTCGATGCCTGTCACTGGCTGCAGAGTGGGGGTGGGGGTGGAATGGCATGAGCATTACTGTCGACAATCCCATGTCACACCCCTGACGCCTGTTAGTCCCTACAGGGTAGGGCGTTATGGTCAAAAACCCCAACGCTCTGGGCGTTTCTTGGTATTTTTACTCCAAGTTTTCAACATGGGCTTTTTGTGACCCCACCACATGAACAGTGACACTATCAGTTGGTTAACTGAAAGGTGATTTTGCACAGTGACTGCACCATTTGGTACCACAGGTGCAAAAACACATTTCAAACAGGATGTGAAAAATGACAGCTGTACTGTTCATGAGGAGGTGTAAAAAAATGGCAATGTTGAAAATCTGGAGTGAAAATATAAAAAAAAAAACTGGTGAAGGCATGAATGTGTATAGAAACTGTGCAACGCACACCAGTAATGTAATTAGTTTGGGAATCTTTACAGCAGATTTTCAATACAAGCATTTTGGGACTACCGCTCATGAACAGTGTCACTGTGATTTTCTTAAAGGTGACCGGTAAAGAAATACTGCAGCCTACTCCCATTCCCACATACCTTAAAATGCTGCTGCTGCGAAGTCTAGGGCTGTAGTGAGCTTAATTTTAATCAGCGTGTTTTGTAATAAAATGCAAAATTTTTGGCGAACACGGAAGAAGCAACGGGTTCCCATACAGCGCGCAGAGAGTCATGGGTTTTACCCATTCAGTGGATGTCGCTACCACCACTGCTCTTATTATAGTAGCAGTGGCAGTACTTATTATGTTTAATATATGGCTTATATGGGGGTCTTCATACATGTAATGTTATTTACAGCAACACCTGGACAGTTGTTGCTGAATCGTAAAAGAGTGGGTTGCAGGTTTAGCCCACCTCAGGGCCATGAACAGTATTGTGTAAGGAAATCTGAGCAATAGTAAACTTGTTGCCGGGCCAGTGATGTGAAGGGCTGAGGTGCTGGATGCCTCACCTCCTGCCACACCAGTGACCCAGGTTCTGGAATGTACAGAAGGTCACTCTGGAACTGGATGGGGAGAAGGTAGATTTAGCATCCAATGACAGATTTCCTTTTTTGTGGTGGGGGACAGTGTGTCCTGCTGTTGCTTCCACCAGTGAAGGATAGGGGCACAGCATTGGTCACCAGAATTGAAAGAGGCAAGTGTTGAAAGCATGCAACATTTTCATAGTCTACATTTGTGCCACTGCACACCACTGGCTATGACTCAGTGGGAGTAATGGGTAGAAAAGAAGTTGAATCCATGTTGTCAGGATGATTCTGCAACCCTCAAGACACTGCACCACCACCTTCCATGGCACCCACTACACAACGAGGTGAGAAGTAGTTGGGGTAAGATCTGCAACAGGGTTGATAGACAAGGTGGGAAGGAAAGGATGAAAAGGGACTTGGCAAGATTGGAGGAATGGTTAAATGTATGGCACCTTAGATTCATCGCAAAGAAGTGCAAAGTAATGCAACTGGGAAACAAAAACCCAGGGGAAGAGTACACAATGGGTGGTGAGATACTGACAATGACAAAAATGGAAAGGGATCTGGGGGTAGTCATATCAGATGACCTAAAGGTGGGCCAGCAATGTGAGAAGGCAGTAAGGAGGGCTGGGGGGCTATTGGGATGTATAGGGAGAGGCATCACCGGTAGAAAACAGGAAGTTATTGGCCCTCTGTACAGACAGTTGGTAAGACCACATCTGGAGTACTTTGTATAGTTCTGGAGACCCCATCTCCACAAAGACATAGACAAGGTGGAAGCTGTCCAAAGGAGGGCAACCAAAATGGTGCAGGGTCTGCACCAGAAGACATGTGAAGAAGGACTAAAGGAGCTTAAGATGTATAGCCTCAAGGAAGGAAGGGAGAGGGGGGATATGATAGAAACTTTCAAATACCTCAAGGGACTCAACAAAGTCCAAGAGGGTAGCATCTTTCAGAGAAAAACGATGTGCAAGAACAAGGGGGCACAATCTGAAGATGGGGGGACTTCTTCACAGAGAGGGTAGTAGATGCATGGAATGGCCTTCCTGAGGAGGTCGTAGAGACAAAAACAGTGGGGGGAATTCAAGAATGCGTGGGACAGACATAAGGCAATTCTAGTGGGTGGTAGGAGGAAGTAGGCTGTTGGTTAACTAGGATCTTCAGCTTATCTGTTAGATAGGGAAATGGGCAGACTAGGTGGGCCAAGCATTCCTTATCTGCCATCAAATTCTATATTTCTGTGTTTCTATGTTAAGTCCTATAGGTGGGATCAAGGGGCTGGGGTTTGACAGCAGAAGATGGCAGATGGGGAGGGACAGGAGGATAAAGTCCATATGAAAAAAAGACTGCAAAAAATACAAACTTACAAACTTGCCAGCAAATTAGGCCTTATGGTCTATGGCGTCTGCTCGAGATGCAGCTCACAGTTTAACCACTGATGCTTATATGAACTATAAACTGAATTGTGTCTAACTCTCACATTCATCAATGATATCAGCATAAATAATATGTAATTTAAGTCAACTATTGCTGGTGTTTTCTGTTCATTATTGACAAGTTTTAAAATATTTTAAGCTTTTATATCGGCATTTTAAATGCTGTTTTCCCAACTCTGTTTAGTGCTTTCAAATATGTGCTTTCTGTCTGTAAATGGGACACACACACACACACACACACACACACTCTCTCTGAGGTTTGATGTTTATCTTCAAAGCCTGATGATGTCTTCTAGCTGGCTAATGGGCAGAAAACCAAGTGACTGGAGGAGCTTTATCTTTTGAGCTACAAGAAGTTTATTACCTTCAGCCAGCTGAACAGGATTATCAGCCTTCTCGGCACTGGCTTTTAAGAGGCAAGCCTGTGTTTCTACATACATTGACTTATACAGTAAACACTTACATAGTCCACTACACTACAGTGCCAATATGTGCTTTGTGCATGCTGTCACAAATATAAAATGAGGGAATTTTAGGAGTGTACTGTACTAAGTCTTTAATGCTAATAGGTGTCTACAGACACCAGTAAGGATGACCTAATAACAGGGTTCAGAATTACGTGTTTGATGATGTGGGACCTACCTCAGACAGGGACCAAAAACAGCAATGACTACAGCCCAGTTCTGCAGCATGTCTGCTCTTCTTCACTCACATACTTTATCCATTGAACCTGGAAAAGGATCACATAGCATAAAGAAGATACCTCACTTCTACTTCACTTAATAGTTACCTCAACCAGCATCTGATGCCCTTTCCTAACTCTCCCAGCCCTGTCTCCACCTTCTCCGGGCGTACATCCAGCCTCTCATGGATTCACGCCTCATGGTGAGACCCACTGGGGATGGAAAGACCCCCACCAGAGACTGAATCCAGAGGACAGCTTAGTTGGTGAATGGTGGCCTGAGGTCATAAGGCTTCATTATGCAAAGCACAGGCATTTTGCCTCTAATTTTATTTCCTCCCCTGGGATGGCAGCACAGTGTGTTTCTAACATGTAAGCAACAGGCATGTGCTGAGTTCTGCCCTTGTCTTCTCCTTTTCTTTCTAAGTAGATTCTTTATCCCCCACAACCATGCTGGCTTCTGTGAGGGCTACCTCCCAATCCCATATATTCCCTTCTCCATCACTCACCCAGTCACCAGGGGGTCCAAAGGGAGCTGTTTCATGTCATGCTGGATTCCACTGGGAGGGTGGCAGCAGTCTCCACTCCCTGCAGGCCATGGAGTTTGGCTGGCTGGTGCACAGTTGGGTTCAGCAGGGCCTGAGACTGTAGTATTCTTCTGTCATTCTCCAGGTTTTCCACCATGTGTTTCTCCCATTCCCTTAGGATTTAGGCAGCAAAGATCCATGTAGCACACTGTGCATGGCTGGGTGCTCCAGTCCATTAACATCTCCATCTGCACCATCACCTGCAGTTGCCCATCTGGCGGTATAACAGTAGAGACTGCTGCCCTCCCCCACCGAGGAGGAAAGCATCCTCTGGAACTCTCGATCCTCCTCCCTTCTGCCAACCCCCAACATCTCCAGCTGTTTTCCAAACCTGATCCACTGGCAACACAAGCAGTAAATCTATCACAGCATTTATAGGATCCCCCTAGGAGGGACCTTTTTGTTGTGCAGTGTAATGCCTGGGCCCCCTAGGGTCATTACAGGACACCCGTGCAGCAGGTCACTGACAACCATCCATTGCTGAGGAGGTGATCATCAACCAGAACACTCACACATCCCCTTCTCTTGGCTCTCTGGCAACCTTGGCTTGTAATGAACCCGGGTTGCCAGCATGCCACGTGGCCGTGCTACCTTAAACGGAAGTGCCAGCCTCACTTTTACATGCTTTTAGTGTTAATACATGCTCTTATTCTTGGTTGAGTATGGGAGATGGGCTGCTTAATACTCAATTTACTGTCTACCTTTACAGAATTTATTTGTTTGTCATGCCTTATATGCATTGATATTTTTAGATTTTAGATCTGTATTTGGTAGCTACAGACATATCTGTTATTTATTCAGGTTTTTTTTTTATTATTTCACAGTTTATTTACTAAGAATAGCCCAGATGAGATACAACATCTCATTTCCAGTGGGGTCCTGTTTTTTACCCATTACAGCACAGAAACATAGAAAATGTTAGCAGAAACAGACCATTGGCTCATCCGGACAGCCCTGTTTTACTTTATCCTACCTCAGGACCTAATGTCTAGTTGAGGTTACTGCCCTCACCCCACTTGCCTCATCTTGCTGCTTTCTTCTTGTGTAAATAGAAAGCCTTTGACCTCAGTTTCAGTCATGTTTGAAACCATTAATGGTTCTTGCACCCACCACCTCTGTGGTAGGCTGTTCTATAGCTCAGCTACTCTCTGTAAAATAAACTTTCACATCCCTCCTCCATCTCCCCATGTCAACTTCTACTCATGCCCCCTTGTTCTTGATTCACCAGCCCTGCTGAATATTTCCCCATAATCTACCTAGGTCATGCATCTCAGAAACTTGAAGATCTGTATCATACCTCCTCTCTCTCCTCTGGTCTCCAGTGAGTAAATGCTCAGGACCTTAAGCCGATCCTCATAGGATCTACCTTGCTGTCCCTGAAATAAAAAAGGAAGCAATTTAATACAAGTGACTACCAGGCAACAGGCATCATGTCATTAAAAGGTGAGGGATCAGACATGCAAATGGTGAGCTACTTCAAAATGAAACACCAAATGATCAATGGCTGAAAAATGTTCCATTAAGTATGTAGGATGTCTAATACTGTCAATTCAATAAATTAAGCAGTGTCTGCATGTGTGGCTCCTTTAAGTCAATTATGTTCCTACAACAGAGTTCAACAACAGAACGTCTATGCTGTAATGGGTAAAGAACAAGACCCCACTGGAAAAGAGATGCTACATCTCAGCGGGGTTGTTCTTGGTAAATAAATTGTAAAATAAAAAACTGAATAAAGGACAGATATGTTTGTAGCTACCCAATACAGATCTACAATCTGTAAATATCAGTGCATATATCGTAAGACAGGACAAATAAAGGAAAGATATACTGAGCTGGTAGCTGCTTGTTTCCAGATGTGTCCTGGGAGGAGCAGGGAGAGGAGAACTGGAGCAGAACAATGAAGTACAGAAGTACAATACGAACAATACGGAAATACAAATGATAGGAAAATAAGTCACAAAACAATTAACAATTGTGCAAAGGCAATGATACAGTGCAAGTAAATACACTACAATGCAATAAAGTGCTCAAGGAGAACAATTAGCAGTGTGCAAAAACCAGTACAGAGTTCTGGGAGGAGTAATGGTTGTAATTTAGGGAGGGTGTAGGGAAGCTACACTAATGTAAGTGCAGGGAAATTGGGAGCAGAGACTGGAGGTGGCGGGCACAGCCAAAGGCCCAGTACAAGGGCCAACTGCAAGAGTGAGTAGTGAGGATATGGTGGAGGGACGTGAATGAGTGTTCCCAATGTGCATCATCTTGCACTGTTTGGTGTTGAATTTTAACGGCCAGACTTTGGACCACCTCTTTAATCTTTGCAGGTCCCTGGACTGGAGCACTGGGAGGTTAAAAGTCTTTTTGAAAGTCACACAGTGGGAATTTGGCACTAGCAAGGTTTCAGCTTGTGACATCCTGGTTTCCAAGCCAGTTCTGCAACCATTAGACCACAGTGTCGCCAATGGAGGAAGTTTTGATACGCACTGTGCTTATTATGAGCGATTCAAAGGTATAATTATTAAAACCAATAAAGTACTACTGATATAAAATGAAATCTAAATTTCTTGTTGTTGATAATGTAAATATTTTAAAAATAAGTATCCAGATTTGCCAGCATTTCTTAATGAATTTCTACAACATTCATTTGTTTACAGTATTTCTCACGTTGTACCCATTCTCAGTACCTTGTCCAGAAGGTCATGGGTTCTAGTCCCACACCCAGACTTAGACTCAGAATCAAGGCTGGCACAATAGAACATGTACGGTGGGGAGCTGTACCACTGTTGAAGGTGCAATTTTACCAAAAAAAATGCTAAACCGAGGCCCATTCTAGTGTTCTGGTATACAATACCTCTTTCAAAAGAAGATAGTTCTATAATGCTCCAAGGTCATGTGTGGGATGTTGAACCCATGTTGGCTGTCATATTTGCCTGTATCCAAATGCTGCACTTATCTAACCTGTTGGCTTAAAAGCCCTATTAGATAATCTGTGTTTGAAAGGTACTATGGACCACATCCTGCATTATTCCAATGTATTCTAGTCTGTTCTATTCTGTTATAAGGGAGCTGATAACACCACTGGACAAGGTACCGGTAAGGTCTTATTTGGAGTACTCTGCCCTGTTCCAGGCTCCACACTATAAGGACACTGGGGAACAGGAAATGTATCCGCAGCAGTGGTGCTTGGATAGTATCCACCAGGATCAGATACCAACCATCCAGTCTCCTCAGATCCCAAGAATGGATCCATATGGAGGTATAGGATCAATCTGCTAGATCCAGTGGCTGGAACAGGGATCGACTACTGAATACAAAGATCTGACTCTTGGATCAAGATATCCAACCCCATCCAACCTCAGATCCCCAAAATAAGACACGGGATCCGACATGCAGGCTCAGTCATATAAGGTCAGGTCCAGTGGATGGATAGCATAGCTATCCATCAGAAGGTGCTTGGATCCTGCAGAGCAGTATCTGACCACCACTAGCCAGTGAAGAGGTACAAGCAGTGCTCCATATAAGATGTGCGATAGTTTAATTTAATCACCATTTTAAGAAACACTCATGTTTCTTTTTTTTTCTGCCCCTGTCTGACCGTCCCCCTTCTGCTGGTCATCACAGCCCCATCATCCCCACTTCCTCCAGGACTGACTTGTCCATGTCTTCCCTCAGGACCTACCCCTTCCCCGGCAGGGTTTCCCTACCCCTACCACTGAACAGGATTTAGTGCACTTAACAGAGCAGGTGTGGGGCCTGCAGGTGACCGGTGTCATCCTGCCTGTCGAGAAAGTGTTCTGCTAACTCCCCTGGCTGCACAGACATGCAATGCTATCAGGATGCACACTGTGTGCTTCCACACGACATGCGTTGATGGCGGCCATGCCTCCATGCACTCAGCCTCCAGTAGGAGTCAGCAGCATGCAAGAGTCCACCCCAGGAGGAAAAGAGCAGTCCCACAGATGCGCAGTCCTCATCTCCCCTGCTGACCCTTCAATACCTTAAGTTTGCTTCCAAACCCATGCTTTTGGCACCACAGCAGTAGCACTACTGCCATGCTGGCATGCCGGTTACTCATAAATGTTTCTAATGAGTAGTAAGGGTGTGTAAATAATGGATAGTCATTCCTGAATACCGCAAATACTGGGGCATTCCTTATACTGTACTCATGGTGTGCATACTGAATGCAACAAGGTTGTTTGAATGTGTGTTCGCAAAAGGGGATGCAGGTGTAAGTTGTAGAATTTTCCTGGTATACTGACCTCTGGGTGGAGTAATGAGTTCCTGCAGGACTTTCCAGATTTCATTGTCACCCTAGCATTGGACACCTCAAGTACTGAGGAACTTCAATGAGTGGGTGGATGATGGAAATTTGTAGTTTGCTCAGTAGTTCCACCAGTAAAATAATTTACTGGGACTAACACAGGCAGTTACCTCTGTTACCTATGAACTCAGCCACACTGTGGACCTCATTTTCTCTCTGGTGCTGAACATTTAGGATGTCAAGTTTGCTCCGTTTAGTTCACTGGCTCACCATGCCATGCCTCCCTCAATGCCTTCACCCCCTATGGAGAGGGTTTGATATTGGCCAAATGTAATCTTAAAACCAGATAAGTTCAAGGCGGTATTGGACATTTCAGGTATATTTTTAGTGTGTGAAGAGGGCGCAGTAACAGCTGTAGACAGCTGTAATTTGACCATTTCAGCTGCCCTGGATTCCCTCATTCTAGTTTATGTCCACCCACTGACTTCCTATCACAGATTGCCACAATACAATGATGAGTTGAAACAGTTAAAGGCAACAGGGCAGAAGTTGGAGCATTTCTGGAAGAGGTGAACAGGATGGCTCCGAAAATCCACTATAAGAAGTAGCAGAGGGTGGTCATGTTGAGAAAGTCAGAGCTCCTGTCATAGGTGATTGCTTCAGGTAAGAATCAACCATCTCAGCTCCTTCTCATGGTAGACTGAATGATTGTTCCCTCTGTCTACAGTCTGGATGGATGCTGACACAGCTAGGTAACAGTAGCTGTGTCAACCCTACCTGGACTGAGTGTCCTTTATTTAGAGCAGAAAACTCTCTGGTGGTATGGCAGGGGCTGGTAGAGTGAGGACTGAGATGGGCAAGGCCCTCTGGTACTTTGGAGTGAGTTTCAACCAGTTATGGAATAAGAGGCCATCAGGGTGATCTCTGGATCGTGCTGCATTTTTCCTAACTTACCCAGAGCCTACATAGCTGTTGATGGACTACTGGGAACCCTGGGGCTCAATTACTGCCAGTATATCTGGTGTTCCCTTTCAGAGGGGTATTTTTCTGAGGTTCTAAAAAGAGCTGTGGCAGGCCCCTTCTAATGAAACCATCTCTGGACTGGGACCTGCCGGCAGACTATGGACTAGTCTCAACTCTTCGTTGTTTAGGAAAGGTTACTGAGAAGGTAGCGGCAGTGCAGCTCATGGCTCACCTACAGAAATTTGAAAACTACAAACCATTCCAGTCTGGTGTTGGGTCTAGGCACTGTGTGGAGGCCCTGCTCACATGCTGTTAAATTACTTGCTTCTGGCGAGGGATGGAGGGAGTGCTCTATTGTTATTCTCCTCAATCTTGCATCAGCACTCGATACAGTGGATCACTGGGTTTTGACAGATTGTCTGGAAGAATATAGGGGACACACTGGGATAGCCTTGAAATGGTTTGAGTCATTCCTGTCTGACATATCTCATCAGGTCAAATGGGATCTTTCTCATCATGCCCTGCTTTTGTCAGCTGTTGGATTCTTTCCTTGAAAGCAAAAAGCAGCTGAAGGCCGATCAAGAGCTGGTGCACAGGTAAATTCATATCTCATGTCACAGTCTAAGAAACCTTGCACTCAAGACTCTGTGTGAGGTAATATTAACAAAAACAGCTACCATGATAAAAAAATATTTTATTCAAGTCACATGACTAAAAGTTAGCCATCACACATCGGACATGATACAGACTCAACAATTTGTCATCTGTTCCTGTGCTTTCTCAAGCATGAATAATAACAAAACTGTTCTCATTTTTAAATGCATTGAGATCTGTGAAACACGTGAAAATGTATACATCTAAAACACTATACACTTTAAGCCATGTGGCTTGAATAACATTTTTTTATCACAATAGCTGTTTTTGGTGATACTGAATACTGTCCCCCATGTTATTTGCAGTTTACATGATACCTTTGGGATGGGTCATTAGACAGTATGGTATGAGTTTGCACTACAGGAACTCAACATATACTCTCTGGAAGGCAGAAGAGCAAGAAGGGGCAAGACTGAAACTTACAAGTACCCCATAGGAGTGAACAAGGTGCAGGCAGAGGGTCTATTTCAGAGTCAGGAAGGCAGTAGAACTAGAAGGCATACAATGAGGTTAAGGGCGGAAAGTTTAGGAGAGATATGTGGAAATACTTCTTCATGGAAAAGGTCATGGATGACTGGAACAGCCTGCCAGAGAAGGTAGTGGGGGAAAAGACAAGGGAGCTTCAAGCATGGATTGGCTAAGCAGAGGAGCATATTAGGTAAAGGAACAGGGGGTAGGGATTGACATCTATGACCAACAATAGTCAGTGGTGATGGAATATATAGGGACAGGGGGCAGACTGGATGGGCTTAAAGGTCCTTTTCTGCTGACAAAATCTATGTTTCTATGTGTCTATGCTATGAGGATCAAGCTCAGCTGTACCTGTCTTTTACACTGGATAGAAACATAGAAGTTGACAGCAGATAAGGACTGCAAGGGCCATCCAGTCTGCCCATTTCTTCTTCTACCTTATAAATGTGCCATCGGCCTTTGCCCTGTCAATGTCCTATCTATTCATACTCATCTGTATTGCTCCCTTATGCCTATCCCATGCCTGTCTGAAGCCCTGCACTGTATTCATATCCACCACTTCCTGAGGAAGGCCGTTCCATGCATCCACCACCCTTTCTATGAAAAAGAACTTCCTCACATTACCCCTTAATCGGCCTCCCTCTAATCTCATGCTGTGTCCTCTTGTCCTGCTATTTTTCTTATATTGAAACATGTTAGACTCTTTCACTTTGTTAATGCCCTTAAGGTGTTTGAATGTTTCGATATCACCTCTCTCCCTCCTTTGCTCTAGGGTATACATATTGAGCTCCTTTAATCTGTCCTCATATTTTCTGATGTCTGCTCCTGAGATACAGCAAAAAGAGAGAGAGATTGTTGTGGCTACACACCATGGCAGAGAGATGACAGAAAGAAAGAGAAGCAGAAGAGAACATGCTGAAGGTTTCTGCTGACACCCAGGGTCAGGGGGGAAACTTGCTAACCCCCATCAAGTGGGGTCTGCCACTGCAGGGGATCACGGGTCTTGTACCCAAGTGATAAGGCACTCTGATTGGAGGGAGCCACGCCATGGGGCCACCTCCCTGGTTTGGGTCCTCTGTAGTTGGCAGGGCTTGTGCATGTGCCCTGCAACAGGGCCTGTAATGGGCTGAAGGGGACAAGCTGCAAGATCTGCTAGCAAGAAAAAGGGAGAGCTAGCTGCAGCCTCTGTGCCCCCTGATCAAACATTGTGCCTGGTCCTGCTGTGCTGCCATCCATCCCTAGGACTGAAGTGAACTGTGCCATCCGAGGACTGAATCTGCAGAACCATGAGTAAATTGCAGGAATTGCCCTATGCCTGGGGACTATAAATATGTTGGCCCACTAGGGCAAGAGGTAGCGCTAAGGACTAGAGGAAAAAGTGAAGGTTTAGTGCTAAATGGAAGAGAGGATGTAAAAATTTAAGTTACTTCATTCAAAAGCACACCAACACTGGCTACCAGCTGCACCTGAGGCCTGCAACTAGAATATGGGTACCCAGTGAAGGACTTTGGGAAATGACTGGGACCTGTGGGTCTGGTTTCGGCACCTGCAGCAGTTAGCCAGTTAGATGGAGATGATAGCTGCATAGATTGAAACATGGGATTGGAATTGAAAAAGGGAAATGTGATTTGGGAAATGCAAATTGAAATGTTTACTTGATCTCTGTTCCACGTACCTCATTCCTAAACCCTCCCCTGTAAATAATTAATAAAGTTATTGTTTTGAAGCAAAAAATGGATCTAGAGCCTATTTTTAGTGAGCCTGTTCATTGGATGAAATGTTATAACTGAATGTGGGAAGGTTCGAATCCTGGTAAGTCCATGTTGGGGTAACTGTTGGGGAGGTTGGTTGGTATGACATCCCAGGGGGGGTGTACTGCAGATAAGACGACCCACTTGTATGTACTCTGGGTGGAGGCACCGCCATTTTTATTGTAACTTTTGGGAATGGACCCTTGTAGGTCAGCTTATGGGAACCCAAGCCCCTTGCCTTTGGTCCAGCCAGCAGGGACAGGGGCAGTAGCCCTCTCCAGGACGGCACCAGAGTGGGGATACATATCTACATATCTATCTATCTATCTAGCCATCCATCTATCGCTATTACTTTATTTAGTCTATTTAGGGACCTTATGGTCCTTCCAGCCTTCAAACTGCCTCCAGAGACTTTACTGTAGATCCAATGATTTTTTTTGTTTTTAACAGTGGCTAATTTTAGTTGGGAAAAAGTTTTACAATTTGTTCTCTCTCTCTCTCTTTGCCCCCAAACTAAGAGCAAATCAGTATGTTTTAACAAACCCGTGTTTCAAAATGGAGGTGTTTACCTAAAACACTGGTGCAAAATGATAAATTCCATTTTTTACCGGTGTTTTCTTTAAAAATGGAAAATCAGTGGCCCTACTTTAGCCTCATCATGCCTAACCTACCATGCCCCCCATGGTTTGCCCCAAAGCAGGGCTTTCAAACTGCAGGCATCATGGACATTTTCACCCTTCCAAGAACAACACATTTGGTGGGGAGTCTTGTTCATGCAGGACCTGCGCGAGCCAGTGCTAGCCATCATCTAACTGTCTATCGAGGAATTTTTTTCTCCTAGGTCTCATCTCATGCACATTCTAAGTACGCCCCGATCCATGACCCACCCTCCTACCTGACAAGAGTAAGGAGAAAGAAGAAGGCTTTAGTTACTGGGATTCAGAAATCACGGTTCTTGTGTAGAAGGATGATGTGAACTGCCTTTCAGGCCTGGTGTTAAGCAAAGGAAGGTCAAGTGACTTTCTCAAGGTCACAGAGTGACTATGTAGCTGTAGTGGGACTTGAACCTATAATCTCTTGGTTGACAATTCTGTGCTTTAATTAGCAAGATATGCTGCCTCCTTATTAATCCTTTGTTGTGGAGCAAGCTGTGGTCAACAAAGACAAGTGTGCAGAAGCATCTCAGTAAGAAGTTACTCAGAAACTTTTTTGCATACCAATATCATGCTACTCCATCATTGTGACTGTGAATTGGGCCCTGGGGATCTACTGTATGTTCAAAGATCATATCTCCTTATGCACTATCTCATGGAAAATAATCTTCTCAAAATAGGGACCAGCTGGGATAGGAACAGTGCTGGTATTACACTATAAGAGCTTTTAGAGCTATGGGATCCCTCTTTTAAACAAAGCCCCTCTAAAAAGTGAACAACTGTGATGGCTGAGTACAATAAGGAAGTCGGTGCTAACTTCAAAGCAAAGGGGACAAACACCTAGTTTCCTCTTCTTAACCCCCACCCACCCGCCCAAACACATACACACGCGCGCTCCTGATTCAGCACTGGACCGCAGTTCAAAGTTCCCAAGCCAAACCACACTCTTTTCTCGCACCACCACATCACCGCCTCTCATCTCTTGGCTCACGTCTGTTTCAGCTATTAAAAGTAGAAGTACGCCGTACATTTACCCCCCTTCCCTCCACGGGATCTCATATTCATTTTCTAAGTTTCCAAAACTAAGAACAGCTGCACTGTTTTCGGTGGAAGGGAGGAAGAAAACTTATATCCATCCCTGTCTGTTCTACAGTATGTATGCACTAGCCCAACAGCATCATACATGCCCCGACTTGCCCAGCGGCACATGGCAGAAGAGTGGTGCTAGCAGCAAATCTGCTACTCTTTCCGCTGATCCTGCCAAGTTATTTTAAGCAAACAAAACATATCAATAACAGTAACGAGACACATAACAACTCTTCGTTTGTGCCCAGCTCAAATTAAACGTAGATCATGGACGGATCCTACAGCACACATCATAACTGATACCAGTTTCAGTTAGTTTTCCCAATTCCCGGAGATCTCTGTATCATCAATTGCATTTATTCACCCATCGAGTTGTCAAATCGAGCGATATTTTACAAACTACAAAAAGCAAGATATTCCACAGTGACCCAATGTTTTTTTTCTATCTGCTCGCCACTTTTACCGACGCGTCGTTTATGTGTGGTATTAAGTTAACCAAGAATAATCTACAATTACACATGGCAAAATAAGCACCTTAAAAATGCACAAGCGATGAAAACAGCTCAAGTCTCCTACATTAGTATAGGGTGACTGGCATTTTGGCTACGTATACAATTATTTAAGGTACTACCCCCGCCCACCCGCCAAAAAAAAAAAATCCATCCCATCCATCTAATTATTTAAAAAGTTACACTTCAGTATTCTGTCTCGATTTTTACCTTTTCTCCCTCCTAGTGTAGGCCGGGGTCCTGTTTTGCAGCACTAATTCTCATTTACAGTTTTCTCCCACACACCGAATCGCTGGTAATTTGGATGATGTGATGATGACGGTATGCTGTCACCTATGTTGCAGTTGATGTAATCTGTTGCAATCCCCTTGCAATCCTTTCCCCGCGTTGTTCCAATTATTTTCAGTTTTCGTGCAATCCCCGCCCACGCATAGCTCATTGGCTCTCGCTGTCGAGGATGTGTCCATAAAGTAAGTCAGGCACGCATGAAGGTGGCTGAAAAACCTCTAGGTAGCGAGCCGCGCTTGAAAGGTGGGCAACCCAATGAGGAAGAAGAACAAACTGTGGTCAGAGCCTAATCGGTTGTTGCAAAATGAAATAAACTAAAATGGGACACAGAATCAAGAGTGGGACTTAGAGCCCGATCTTTAAGGCAACTCAACCCACATAGACTCGACCTGTTTTTCACTACGGTGCGTTGCCCAGCCCGGCAGCTGCTGGAACAGTCGCGCTTCCAGCATCCACATCCACAACCCTGCCATCTGCGGACACTTGGTGCAATCTGCTTATCGGCACAGGGTTAAAACGGTCCAAACCACAGCCATCCAGGACTTAAAGGGGGAATCACCGGGTCTGACACCCGGCAAAAACATTTTGAAGAGGGTCTCATAGCAGGGCCCGTACCCCATGTTCGTTTCCCCTTACCATTACTTCTGGCGGGCAGTATGACCATTGGTTCCTTCCTTTGTCCCTCAGTTCCATGTTTTGTGCCTGGGTTTTGACTACATATTGAAAAACTGCATAAAATTGACAAGGCAAATTCCACACTATGAAGGAAAAATAGAATTGCCACAGTAGCAGTCTGTGTATCTCTTTATAATTATGATCCTTAGAGACCCAGTAGTTTTTTTTTTGCACACTTTATGCACTGCAGGCATCCAGGCTGATACCTTTGCATGTCCACTGGTGGATCCCTTCCCACGGAAGGTACAAGGACTGATCCCCCCTGGTGAGAGTGACAGAAAATCAGGGGTTCCAGTAAGGCCAGAGCCCTCCCAAGCAACTCAGAGGGCAGGGTGCCAGCAGTCCACCTTCTGAATGATGCCCCATGGGTGGTCAAATGGAGGGCAGCAGAGGCTTCTAAGTGCTACTACAGACCATATAATAGTGAAATATATTCCCTCCGCCGCCAGCCATCTACACAACGGATATTCTTTAGAAGATGGGGTGCATGGCTGTCTCCCCACCATCCCACCCCATATCAGTACCCGTACAGGCATGTGCTGATCTGGTTAGGTGTGGATGGGGCACACATCCATAGTCATGTATGCAGTGAAATGCTCAGATGCTGCGTATCCTGTACGATGATGTACTCCATTGCTTTTCCTGGTCCTCTGCACATGCAGATGTGCCAAGAAGCTTCTGCGACTCGGCTTCTAGATTGTAATGGGTATTCTAGCTGGTGAGCATTTCTGAGGGTTGGGCCAGCTATTTCAGTAAGATGAGCAATGCAGGGGAGTCAAGGCAGTCATTAAGGCTCCCAGAAATGACACTTTTTACTTATTTTATACTATTTTTGTCTAAGAATAGCATACTGAGACAGTGCTAGTTTCCATGTACACATCACAACCGCAGTCATGAAATCCACACAATTAATTCAACAAATGTTTCAGAAAAAGGGTGATGGCACTATTATGTTATTCACTCATCATTCTAATCATCCCAACAATTAAAATTGGTTTTATTTATCTTTGGCCAGGAAAGTCTTACTGAACCAATGGCTGAATTCCAGGTGCAACTTGGGAGAACAGGGAAGTTAAGTGAGTTGCTCAGAGTCACAATATGCAACTGGTGTGGCAGGGCTGAGTATGACCCTTTCTCATTTGTAATGCAGAGAGGGTTAAAAAGCAAGGATCTTGTTTGCCTCTCCTATTCTGCCTTTTGTCTGTCTCTAGCCTGTCCGATTGCACAATCACATTTTTCTTGTGGCACCTAGTTACTGGCCACTTCCATGGTCCCTCAATTTCCCTCCTGTTATCTTCCCTCCTTCATTTGCTGTTTCTATTTTTTGTTTCTCACCTTGCTTCTCTGCGGTTAAAAAATATGTGAATCTTTATGTGACACAGGGATCACTTGGTTTGCAAATCTACATACTGATATTGTTAAAATGATTGCAGATAACTTCATAGATTCATAGACATATGAGGCAGAAAAAGGACCATCGTGGCACTCAAGTCTGCCCATTCCCTCATCTATTTGTCCCCTATCCAAGATCCCCCCACTTCCTCCCCTTGACAATCCCTTGTGCTTGTCCCAGGCCTTCTTGAAACACTCCACTGTACTGGCCCTCCCCACCTCCTCTGGCAATCTGTTCCAGGGCTCAACCACTCTATCTGTGAAGTAATATTTCCTAACATTTCCACTAAACCATCCCCCTACAATCTTAATCCATGCCCCCTAGTTCTTGTATCTTCCTTCCCTGCAAACAAGTTCTCTCCCACTTTATTGATCCATTTCACATACTTGAATGTTTTGATCATGACCCCTCTCTTCCTCTTGTCTCCAGAGAATACAAGTCCAGCTCCTTCAATTTCTCCTCATATGACTTCCCACTTAGCCCTTGTACCATTTTTGTGGCCCTTCTCTGCACCCTTTATATGCCATCTGTCTTTTCATAGATGGAACCTCCAGAACTGAACCCCATACTCCAGGTGTGGCCTAACCATGGAGCTGTAGAGTGGCATCAGCACCTCCTCCTGCTGGTTATCCCCATCCCTATGCATGCAAGCATCCTGTTAGCTTTGCCCACTGCCTTGCTGCACTGGGTCCCCACTCTAAGGTCATCAGTGATTAGTGATTATAACTCCTAGATCCTTCTCCTGCTTGGTTGCAGGCATTATTCTACTCCCCCACCCCAGTGTGTACGTGGTATTTGATTTCTCCTCCCCAAGTGCATCACTGTTCATTTACTGGCATTGAACTTTAACTGCCATGTTTCTGACCACCTTCCAATAATTTTAGATCCTTCTTCATTGCCTCCACCTCTCCCCACCCTGGGGTGTCCACCCTGTTGCTGAGTTTCATATAATCCATGAAAAGGCAGACCTTCCCCTGAAGCCCCTCTGCTATGTTGCTGACATAGATGTTAAACAGAATGGGCTCCCAACACTAACCCCTGGGGGACCCCTCTTGTAACCTTTGTCTCCCCAGAGTGCACCCCATTGACCACCACCCTTTGGCTTCTACCTCTCAGCCAGCTCTCCACTCATCTTGTTATTTTCTGCCTCACCCCCAGTCTCCCCAACTTACTGACCAGTCTTTTGTGGGGCATCGTGTCAAAGACCTTCCCAAAGTCCAGGCAGGCCATGCCCACTGCCCCACCCTGATCTACCACCATTGTCACCTCTTCAGTGAATTAGATTAGGTTTGTCTGACATGACCAACCCTGAGTGAAGCCATGCTGCCAAATGTCTTGCAGCCCCTTCTCTTCCAGATAGCTGACCACTCTTTGTTTCAATATTGTCTCCATTACTTTGCCCACCACCGATGTGAGACCGACCGGGCGATAATTGCTTGCCTCCTCCCTGCTGCCTCCTTTATGAATTGGCACCACCTCTGCCTTTTTCCAGTCCTCCAGTACCCACCCCATATCGAGGAATAAGTTAAATAGCCTCATTAATGGTTCCGTCAGTACCCCCCTTAATTTCCTAAGCACGCTAGGGTGTAGGCCATCTGGGTCCATGGCCTTGTTCACCCTCAGCTTGCCTAATTCCTCCCTCACCTAGGATCCTCCCCTTTCCTTATCACTCCAGCACTAGTCCTTCCTTCCCCTCCACTGTAAAAACCAAGCTGAAATATCCATTCAGCACCTCAGCTCTCTCGAAATCTCCTTCCACCTGTAGTTCCCCTTCCCCCCTTAATCCTTACTATGCCCTGCCTTAAAAAAAGGAATTTTCACTTGTATCAATTGAGAGATACTGTTTATCATGGTGTTAGGTTCCCCAAAATAAAGACCAAATATGGAACTATGTCTTTTCAGTTTAATGTTGCTAAAATCTGGAATCAAATCCCACCCTCTCTGAGAAATCTGCCTAACATTCACAGATTTAAGTCTGCCTTAAACATGCTCTGTGTAGATGCTTGTGACTGTGTGTAGTTTGTTAGACCATTATTATTTGTCTGTCATATTTTTATATGGCATTCATCATGTCTTTATTGTTTATATCTTGATTTTTTTTATGTGATTTGTTAGAACTTTTTATTTCTATACAGGACAACTTTGTTAAATAGATATTCTGGCCTAAAGTTTTATCCTGTCAAAAAATAACATTTTAACTAACTAACTAACTAACTAATATGCTCCTTTCTCCTATGTACCAAAAAAATGCTTTGGCCCCCTCATTGGGCCTCCCTAGCAATTCTCTTCTCTGTTTCTGCTTTAGCCCTCCTAATCCTCTGTCCTGCCACCCTCTGCTTCTCTTTGTAAGTTTCCCCATCCTCCCACCCCTGCATCCTCTTGTATTCTCTGAAAGCCCTTTTCTTTACCCCAATTGCCTCCCTCACTTCCCTACTGAACCACAGTGGTCTCCTCCTTCTTTTGTTCTCCGTCACCCTCCTTACACATTCCTCTGTAGCTTTAAGCCCCCCTTGATCTTTTTCCAAAGTTCCTCGGCCCTTCCTCCATCCCCTCACCCCCACTTCCTCTCAGAATACCTCCCTTATCCTGGGAAAATCTGCCCCACTGAAGTCTAGGACCTTCATGGTGATTTGTTTAGCCTCAACCAGTTCTGATCTTTAAGTCCACTGTGCTGTGGTCACTTTCTCCCAGGTTGGCCCCTACCTCCACTCCCTCCACATTATCTCTGTTAGGACCATGTCAGGTATGTTTCTATCCCTTATGGGCTCCCTGACCAGCTGCTGCAGGAAGGCACCCTGTAGCGACCCAGAATCTCCCCACTCCTAGTCGGCCTTGCTGATGTGATGTCCCAGTCTATATCTGGGAGATTTAGGTCCCCCACCAGCAGAATCTCCCCCTTCCGGGCCATTCTTTGAACCACCTGCATCATCTGTGTGTCTGTTTCCTCGCTCTGTGTAGGAGGTCTGTATACCACCCTTAGTCTTAGTGCTGCCTCAGCCTTCCTCGCTAGCATAACCCATATGATTTCCACTTTTCCCTGTTCTTCCATTCCTTCCGTGACCTGGATTCCTCCCTTATGTATAGTGCTACTGCCCCCACTTCCCACCAATCCTATCCCTCCTAAATAATCTGTATCCCGGACCTCACTTCTAGCCATGGTGCTTGTAACACCAGGTCTCAATTCTGTACAATATCTAATCTCTCCCCTCCATTAATGCTTCCTAAATCTACCATCTTATTTCCCAGGCTTCTGGCATTTGCAAGCCCTTCCTGATTCTCCTTCCCATCCCCAACCCTAAGCATGCTTTGTTTAACATTCCTTCACTCCCCCCAACACTCCTGTCTTCTGGTACATCATATGGTGAGTCATTTTCCTCTCCCCGATTCAGTTTATACCACATGTTTGCTCAATGAATTCTTTCAGTTTGATTCTCAGGACTGCCTTTCCATCCTGTTTAGGTGCAGCCTGTCCTGGAAATATAGGCTTTGTCATTCCATGTGTCCCCCAGTCCCCCACTAACCCATACTCACTGCCTGCACCATCCCCTAGCCATCTGTTGAACTCCTGATCTTTTGCTTCCTTTCAATGCTCACTTTGGGCACAGGCAACACCTCTGAAAAAGCTATAGATCAGAAACACAGTCTGCTCTGAAAACCTAGCAAGCGCTGTTAATTTCACCTGGACTTCCAACAGGCTTTGCCCATCCAAGTCATTTGTCTCCAGGTAGAAAATCAGGTGTTTTTTCTCATCCTGTTGCTTTCCCCATGACAGAATATGATGAATTACCTCTGATGCTGTCATACCTGGCAAGCACTCCACCCAAACCGCACTACCCCACCCCCATTTAACACCTCTTAAAATTGAGTCCCAAATAAGGAGGACCCTGCCCCCATTTTGCTTATTATTTATTACCTTTTCTTTATTCCTAGTTCTAGGCATCCCTTTTACCTCCCATTTCTCTTCAACTCCTTTGATTCCCTCCCCACCCTGAGCTCCAGCCTCCCTGAGTTGCAGCTCCCCCTGAGTTGCTCCACCTTACACTCCCCACCAGTGTTACCTGCTACACTACTCCTCCTTGCCTCCCTAACATTTGTCACTATCCCCTTGTCCTACAGCTGCCAGTGCACCCTCTTGTTTCCTCTGTGAGCTGGTAACCTTCTCATTCACCTCTTCTATTTGCCCTCTTGACAATTACTATCTTGAGCCTCTCCGTTACCTCCTTGCTTCCCTTCAGCTTCCCCAGATCCTTATCCTCCTTCATGCTTCCTCTCTCCTCCTCCTGGAAACTCAGTTCTACCCCTTCCTGCATTGCCACCATCCTCCCCTCTCTCTTCCCTTCTGTTTATGCCCTTTTCCTAGGCCATGCCTGTTGCTCCCTCTGGAACTTTTAGCACTCCCTCCCCAAGTTTGCCTGCTAGAGGAGTGTACCTGTTGGATGCTGTAATACCATTCCCATCTTGTGGCTTCCTGCCCCCTACTGCTAAGATACCTGGCCTTCCTTGAGGCTCCTTTCCCCTATTCCTTACTTCTTGCCAGACATATCTTTCCTCAACTCCTGGTCTTGGACTCCTTCCTCCCTGTCCCCCCATCCGGCCCCAAGTCTCCATGGCCTCAGCTGGTCCCTGTTATGTATCTATGTTCTCCTAAGTTGGCTCTTGTGTCCTTTGTTCCCCTAACTCCTGTCCTGACACCTCCCCCCAGTGTGGCCTGCTCGCACCACCTCCTGTGCTCTCCATCATCTTGCCTTTCATCCCTTATCCATATACCTTCTGCATGTCTCCTTTCCAGTTCCCTTCCCTTTTTAGCCATGATAGCTCAGCTTCCAGCCTCCCTAGCCATTGACAAACTGGGCACTCCTCCAGCCACCACAGAGTGCTCATGAATATGGCTGCTTCACAGTTGTAGCACCCCACAATCCTTCCTCCTCCATGTCCCCTGCCCCCCTCTCTCCACCGGCTCTCCCTTCCCTTGTGCTGCCACTGACCCTCTTCCTGATGTGCCCTTGTACTCTGCCCCCTCCACCAGCTTCCGCAGTCCCTCCCGCTGATCCATTCTCCCTCCCTCCCCCCGTGCCTCTCTTGCTCCATGTAATCATGTAGAAATAAAACCTTCATAAAACAAGCTGTATTCCAATCCTTCACCATGTAATCATCTCACTCTCTTAATACCCTTATGTTATATTTGTATGGCCTTTATGATGACTATTCTGCTGCACATACACTTTACTTTCTGACCCTCTTGCCTACTTAGCCAACTTTCCACATTAATTAGTTAAACCAAAACAGTTTTCCCAATCCCAGATTTATGTACAGTTGTGAACAGTCCCCTTCTGCAATAAGTCCTTCTACAATCCCAGAATTGCATTCAGTTGTGAACCATACTGGGTCATAATGTCGTACGCATAATAGCGCATGACATTATGCCGAATCCCGGACCTGTGTGCTCTCCGTGTTGGACCCCCCCGGAGTTAGAATCCTTGTTGGGAGGGTCAAGGGGGGCACAGCCCCCTGTAATGGCGGATGTGGGGGCAGAGCCCCCCACAGAAGTAAAGATACTAGTGAAGCATGCAATGCGCTTCTGCCGCATGACATTCTGTCATGCGCAATTTTGACCCTGTGCCATTGTGAACAGCCCTCTTTCTGCATTAAGTCATTCCTCCCCAAAAGAAGCTTATTCTGGGAGTTTTTAGCCGCACTGTCCATTCCACACTTCTAACTATTCTAAACAGCCTACTACAAACATTTGCAATGTGATAATTTAAACAGCACAAGAGATAATACAAGTTCCCCACACACACACACACACACACACACACACACTGGTACAATACTGCTTGTTTAAATCACTCCCTTGTTAATTAAAACAGTTTGAATCAGAGTCGCTGGTACAGTACTGCTTGTTTAAATCAACTCCACAGCTTCTTAAAAACAGTTTGAATCAGAGTCCCAGTTCATTTACCAGTTGCTCAGAGTCCTTTTCCAGCCCCCTCAGAGTCTTGTTTTGTTGACTTCCAGCCCTGTGCACTATGCTAACACACCACGTAACCTGGGCACGTTGGCATAGCTAAGTCCAAATGCTGCATAATGGGGTCCCACGGACCCTGCTCGGCATTCACAAGAGGGAGCACATGACTGGGATGCACAAATCCCCTGGCTGCGGGGGTAGCAGCACACCAGGGGCATGGGTATGCCCGCACTTGGTGCCATTCACAAAGGTGCGGAATACTGGGTGCAGGGGGCACACCATACGCCAATCAAACCCAAGCCGTACAGGTTATGTGCCCCCCTCAGGATTCCGCCGCAAGTTGCAGTGAGTATGTTGGGTACTCCAGACCACCGTGACATGCCACTTCAGTTGATGGGGGTCATGGGGTGAACTGGGGGAGACTGAATGGGCTACCACTGCCCCTGTGCCACCGGTGCTCAGCATGTCATTGGCTGAGATCCGTGGCCTGCAGGCACAAGGGATCCACTTGTGGACTGGGTCCGGGCATCCCATGAGATGCATGCCTGGTCCACCAAACATTCCACTGCACACCTGCATGCCAGGGGGAGGAGCCACAGACAGGTGGGTGCCAGTTGTGCATACTGGCATGTGTATACCTGTCAATGGGTGTACAGCTATGCGGGCAGGGTATGTGCGTTTTCCACATACCCCACCGAATAGTGCATAGGGACCAATAAAAATACATATTACCAGAGCCACAGTACCTTGCTTCCACACCCTGCAGTCACCTTTCTTGCCCATGATGGACTCCTACTTCTCCTCCCTTCTCGCTGCCTTCTGCATTCCCCTTATTGGTCAGACTCTCCTCAAGGCATGGTTAATTTGTATTTAATAGGGAGGTGGTGTTGGGCCGGTGGGTGGGAGGAAAAACCAAGCATGGTGCGAGAGGTGACTGGGCTCGCTCTTTTAACCAGCTGCTCCCTTGAAACTGGCATGCCTGCAGATGATTGGCTCCTCCAGGAGCCCTCTCCTCTCTTCCAATTGGCTTGACTGCTGTGCCGCCAAGCAGTCACTGGTGTGGCGTGGCTCCTCTTCTTCTCCTTGGCTCCTTGGGTACTTTCTCCCCAATTCCTGGAAGCTGCCGTTGTGGCCTCCAACCCTCCACAGTGCAGCTATGGCCGCCGATCCACAATGTGGCTTTGGCCACCAATTCTTTCTGTGCCACGGATGTGGCAAGCTCGCAGCTCTCTCATTTTTTTTGTTTTATTTTTGTATTTATTGATTTATCTGTTGTATTTTTGACCAGAGAAGGCATGCTAAGCTATGATAACTTGTTTCCAGGTACATCCTGGTGAGTGGGTTGCACAGTCCTTTTTTTTTGTTTGTTTATATATTTATGTATTATACATCCACATCTTACATCTGACAAATGCATCCCATTTTTGTATCAGAAATATTTATAAGACATTCTTAGAGTTTACATTCACAGTAATTATACTAATTACAGTATAGTAAATAAATAGATGTAAGATATGAAAAACAGAAAAGTAAAGTTCCCTAGAGAGGTTCCAAAAGCTGAGGGGGAGATCAAGTGAAACAGTCTGAGTTCCTGTAATAATCAACATTTTATCTTATTATAGTGTAAATTCAGCTTAATAGGACCTGAAAGCTGTATAGTATAAAATAAAAAAAGAAAACTAAGACCAGGTGGGTATGTGTCACAAGCTTACAGTATATATACTGTACCATTTAAGAACTGATATTCTCTGTAGCTGAACTCACAGTTGGTGAAACGTATAGAATAGTGGATGGGAGACCATCCACAACAAGGCTGTATTTCCATCGAGGGGTTGATATCTTTGATGTCATCACCTCCCAAGATGAAATACAGCCTTTGTTGTGGATGGTCTCCCATCCACTGTTTAATATAGTATATGGTTCTTTGTGTGATTTTATGTCTTGAGATCCTTTACCTCGCTGTTTCTACTGCTCTCACTCCCTCTCGCTTGCGTGCTGCTTCCACTCCCTGTGGTGCCGCTTGCTCACTCTCCAACTGCCCTCAACTGTGGCCGCAACGTTTACTTTAAAATTTTGGGGACAAAACTAATTGCCACATGGAGATGTGTGTGGCTATTCAAGTCCCGACTTCCAAAAAAATCGGTGGTGCAGCTGCCGCTCGCTCGCTCCGGAGGGTCTGTTGCTGGATCTCGCTAAATCCTATCGCTATGTTTACACTGCTTTTCTGGGACATCCCACTGTGTCAGCCAATCTGGTGGCAGGTAAAGGCTAAAAACTGTTGTACTATCGATGTGACATCAGAACGATAGTACAACAGCTTTTTTTACCTTTGAACTGCCCTACAACAACTTTGTGAGAGCCTCTGATTTCAGAGCACAATAAGAGGCAACCATATACTATAAAATATTTATATTCTAATAAAACATTTTTTTAATTTTCATATATCATAAAGCAAAAGTTTTACATCAGTTATTTGCATCTCCTAAGGAAGGCATCTCTTCTTCCAAATCTAATTCCTCTTGATTCTTTTCAGAAGTTTTACATTTTTTTATCATAATATAAGCCTTAAGTTGCTCGGTTTCTAAAAACAGACATCTGTCTTCACCACATGTTAACCAACATTTGGCAGGATAAAGAATTTTAAAGTTTGCTCCAATATCAGTAAAGTCATCTTTGTATTTCAGAAATTGTTTGCAGCGTTGAAGTGTTT
This sequence comes from Neoceratodus forsteri, assembly GCA_016271365.2. Lineage (NCBI taxonomy): Eukaryota > Metazoa > Chordata > Ceratodontiformes > Ceratodontidae > Neoceratodus > Neoceratodus forsteri. The sequence continues at coordinate 481,926,511 of JADMNL010000023.1, forward strand.
CTGGAGCAATGTCAGGAAAGATATATGAACATTTGAAAATGCCAGCAGAAACAGGCCTAATGGTCTGTTGAGTCTGCTCAATTGTGCAGCTAGCGCCCCCCAATTTACAGCTGCCCCACCCTACCTCCCCACTCCTCTTAATTATCCCTCCCCTCACTCTGTCATACTCCATTTTAACACCTCCCCCACTGTACTACAGGCTACCACCTCCTCAGGCAGGGCATTCCACTTAGCCACCACCTGTTCATGAAAAAGTGTCTCCCGATTTCCCTCCTGAATCTCCCCCCCAACTAATCTCAAATTTTGCCCTCTCATGTCTCTCCCACTTCTAATCTGGAGGATCCTCTCTGTGTCAGTTTTGTTAATTCACTTTAAGTATTTAAAAGTTTCAATCATATCCCCCTATCCCTCCTCTGCTCCACTGAATACATGTTCAGCTCACCCAGCCTGTGCTCGTAGGACATACCCTCCAGACCCTGGATCATCTTTGTCACCCTGCACTGTACCCCTTCTAATAATCTGATGTCTTTCTTCAGGAATGGGCACCAGTACTGCACACAGTATTCCAGGTGCGGTCTGACCAGTGACCTGTACAGGAGAAGGATCACCTCCATATTCCTGGAAGAGATACTTCTTGCTATACACCCCAGCATCTTGTTGGCTTTTGCTGCCACCTTCCTGCACTGTGCTGAGTTGTTCATATTCCCCGTTATAATCACCCCGAGATATTTCTCCTCCCCAGTGCTTTCCAACTAAACCCCTCTGAGCTGATAGCTCCTCCTCATGTTCCTAGTTTCAGAGTGCAGTACATTGCACTTCTTGGTGTTGAATCCCAGCTGCCACGTTTCTGACCATTCCTGTAGTCTGATCAGGTCATCCTGCAGCCCTTTCCACCCATCTACATCATCTATCACAGTTCCCATTTTAGTATCATCTGTGAACAGACTGATCTTACTCTGGATTCTGTGTGAAATATCTGCTTTGAATATCCCAAACAGCACCGGTCCCAGTACCGATCCCTGTGGCACTCCACTTATCACATCCCTTGGTGATGAGAGCACCCCACACTACCACCCTCTGCTGCCTTCCCTTCAGCCAATTGGTGCTCCATTTGACCATTTTTGTTCCCACCCCAGTAACTTTCAGCTTCCTTCCAGCCTCCCATGCAACACTGAATCAAAGGCCTTGCTGAAATCCAAATACAGGACATCAACTGCATGGCTCTTGTCCAGTTCCCTGGTCACCCAGTCATAGTACTCAACTAGGTTTGTCTGGTACAATCTTTCTGAGACAAACCTATGTTGCTGAACATCCTGGAGTCCATTGCCCTCCAAAATGCCACCAGCCTCTCCTTCAGGAACTTCCCCACAATCGATGTGAGGCTCACTGGTCTGTAGTTCCTTGGCTCATCCCTAGGGCCACTTTTGTGAATGGGCACCACATGGGCCATCCTCCAGTCTTCTGGTACACATCCTGTGTCCAGGGAGGTACTGAACAGGTCAGCTAGTGGTTCTGCCAGGATCACCGCCAGTACTTTTAGCACCCTAGGGTGACAGGTAACTTTAAAGTGTAAGGCATCAATTTTTCTAGCAGTATTTAATATCACATCACAATCTGTGTCAAAGGCTAAAGTAAAAATTATTGTACTTTTGGAACCCATTCTATTTTTGAAAATATTGGCAGCATTCTGATCCTGACTTAACACAGCTGCAGAATCTGGTGAAAGTAGGTTAAAACTTACCTCTTGACTTGTGGCTTTCATATGAGTAGTAGGGTAACAATCTGTAATACGGGGGTTGACCTTCAGATGTATTGTGAACTCCTTAACCTTGTTAATAGAATTGTCAAAAAGAAATCATCTTTGGGACCATCTCTGGGACAGACTGCTCTATTTTGTTGCACCTGTTTAAGATCAGGTGCTAGATTCTCAAAAACTTGCAGAGCACAGCGTAAAAGTTTGTGTTGCCCTTTGCAATTGCCTAGGTGGTAAAAAAAAATGCCATTCACAGATGGATAGCATAATGCTGTATAACTGTGAATAGGGCTAGGGAGAAGCAGCAGTAACCCCAATACTGTTACCTCTAACCCCACTAGCACTGCCCCGACCTGCATGCCTGTAAATGGCCCTGCAATAAATAGTGCTGGTGTGCTATTTGTGATCCACAAAAACAGCCATGAAAAGGAGACCATTGGGCTTGCAAGGTGCTACCTGGCCATCTGCATGCCCATTATGGGCCCATTTACATGGATGGTGAGGGAGATTTGTGCCTCCACAATACAGAATGACATTCCCCTATTGAGTCAAAATCCTCACTAGTAGTCTAGTGGTCCCTCCTTCCTCCCTGTTCTCTGATCACGGTCCCAACATTAAAAGAAATTCTTCCCTGGCAGTCTAGTGGTCCCTTCTCCCTTCCCAGTCTCTGATCACTGTCCTGACATTAAAAGAAATCCTTCACTGGTAGTCTAGTGGTCCCCTTCCCCATTCTCTGATCGCCATCCTGGCATTGAAAGATATCTTTCCCTGGCAGTCTAGTGGTCCCCTCCTCCCCAGTCTCCAGTTGCCATTCTAATAAAATATATTCTTCCCTGGTAGTCCAGTTGTCTCTTCCCCCACCCAAACACCTGCCCAATAAATAAACCATATTGGTGTCCAGTGTACCTCCCCCAACCTCACTTCCTTGGAATAAAACTACAGTGTCCCATGTTCCTGGTGGTCTAGTGAACTTCCCACCCTTGTTGCCACTTGTAAAGGTGTGGGAAATACAGATGGACACAAACACAAGTTTTTGGTGCAACCCACTTTTTCTAAGCGGGATGTTTATTTTGTAATCATAAACAACAACAGCTGTGCACCATATAAAGTAAAAATAAAATGATCAAAATAATTCAAAAGAAAGAACTTCTAAATACTTTTCACAATTTTCTACTTAACGCAGCACAGAACTCTCCTAGTCCTTCACCTACACTCAGTCAGAAGACACTGACCCTGTCTCTTAGGACCGACTGACCCATGTTCAACTGCTGTTCATGCCAGAGGCTGTTCACCTTGAAGACCTGCTGTGGATATGGGTACAGTCTGGCACGAGACTTACACTTTCTCCCCCAGATTTTCAAGGGCCAGTGAGAGCTCACCTGACGCTGTCAGAATGGCAGTGCTTTCCAGGGTTCTGGCCCCTCTCTTGGAGCAAACCCATGCCAGGGCACCCTGCTCTTTACAAAGAAAAGAGAACTCTCCCAGGGGCTCCTGTTGGCTTCTCTGGAATTGTTTTCATTACCACACTGGATGCCATGAGGCACCCATCTCTGCCACTCTGGATTCAGGGATCTGAACCCGACTCCATTTCGATCGACTGAGTGCAACGGAGGCCATCACCCATCCATTCAGAATGACACTCGCCTATCTTGCTCATGTAGCACAATGCTAGCCATGTGTTTCAGGACATTTGGGGGAAGACAATGTACTTTCAGTTGAACTGTCAAGCCGACGGCTGTAACATTCATTTTCTGCCTCGTAGGCTTCTATCCATTGCTGTATAGCACTCTCTCTCTCTCAGACAGCATGCCTAATACTCACTCTGCACCCTTTTTGTTTATCTCTGGTGTAGCTAAGTAAATTGCTTTGATAAGTAAAGGGTGATTGCTGCTTCTTACATTTAGGTTCTGGAACCTAATATGGCATAACTACAACAGGATTTCTTCTAATTTCTACCTATGCAACTACAGTTTAACAGCAGCATAATGCATCCAATAGATAAACTGCAGCATTCAGTACAGGTTCTAACATTTCCATAGTGGCAACAGGGTTACAGAAAATAAAAAGGGAAAGGGGTTTGCCGCTTTGTGATAAATATTACAACATAGGCTATTCATGTAGGTCCTTCTCTACCTACACACAAAATAGCCACCATAACCCTTTATTAGGGTGTTCTATTGTATACAAGACATATTGTACATTCTAGCTACAATAGCCAGCCATTCTGTAGAGCTATGGCTATTATTATATTAGCTCCTTCTGTCTGAGAACTCAAGGTCACTTGAAGTTGACCTCCATACATATGGACCAATGGAAGAGAAAAGAAAGTTAAAGAGAAGCACGGAGGGTTGTCTGGAAGTGACCTGCCTCCAGATGGAAAGAAAGGCATAGCTTTTTTAGGTAAGAATATATATAGAGAAAGGCTGCAACCTAAAATACTGAAGGGGTTCTGCTACAGTGGCAGGGATGCACCCTGTCACACCACCTTGCAGACAGTGACCTCCCACCCTGCTCCCTTTATCCTGAAACCCAGCTGTTGACTGACACAACCCTCCTTCCACCACCATGGCCGGCCGCTGACTGAACTCTGAATAACAGAGTACAGTATACACTGTGCACTCATTGGCAATCAGTCTGGTACCTTATCTGACAGGATAAGCCCAACCTATGCAAGCAGTATGGACACAGCACAGACAACTATGACCTTGTGAAAAGATAAATCCTTAAAGGTATGACATCTCAGGAGAGACCTACAGGAAGAGATTCCAGTCCCTGAAGTACCACTCTGTTGACAGTCCTCCAGATGCCTTCACCCGACTCGGAGAACTCCTCATTAAATGGTTCCAACCAGAGTGCAAAACAGACCTACAGATCATTGACATATTTGCAATGGAGCAATTAATCCACATCCTTCATATAGACATGCAACTTTAGGTAAAAGAACACTGACCAGAAAGTGAGGAAAAGGCCATTTCTTTTGCTGAGGACTATCAGATGACCAGACAGAAAATACAGCAGTAAAGTAACAGCCAACAAATGGTAAGACCCTCTTTTTCCCAGTTTAACTCCTGATCAGATAAGCACTCTGTTGGGGGATAACAAATCTGCACCCAAAGACTTTATTTTCTATAACTGTAATAAAACAGGCCATATTGTAGGAAACAGCTATAGAAATATGAAGGGTAACTCTGAAGTAAATTTGACTTTAGCAGATTGGGGCAAGTATTTAACAGATGTCAAGGTGAGAGATAAGACTGTTAAGGGACTTGCAGATTCAGAAACTGACAGACCCTGGTGCACATTGAAGTTCTGGGAACAGATTATGTAAAAGGGCCACATACTGGGGTCATCTGCATCCACTGAGACACACAATACTATCCTACCCCCTAAGTGACTCTGAATATTAATGTGGTGTCACACCAAATGAAAGTGGGGGTAGAACCAAAGTTACTCTTACCTGTAATTACTGAAAATTACTTTCCAGGGTTTGCTAAGTTAATCACAGACAATAAAAATCTCAGATGTTAGGGACTCTTTTCCCTTTGGTGACTTTGATTCAGACTTGTTTTAGCCCAGCTCCAAGATCCGGAAGTCCGGGAAAGAAAGAAGATGCCTGAAACAACAGTGGTAACAAAAGACTGATGGACATAAGGGATTGATATATGAAAGTACTGAAACTAGACTGATAACTGATTGTGATATTGTTTCCAAGCAAACTAATGATCTTTCTCTCCAAGGTTATTTTAAGCAGCTGGGGTTGAAGCAAAAATAAGGTGAACCAATGTCTAAACATTTTAATGGGCTACTGTATAGAGTTTGTATTAATCCTCAGATGCAGGAACAGACAGAACAATTGGTCATACCACAGAAGTATAGAACTGAGTTGTTACAGACAGCACATGATAGTCTTATGGCTGGTCACTTGGGGAGGGACTGCACCCATGCCAGATTGTTGTACAGATTTTACTGGCCTAGGATTCATGAGGATGTTACTACCTATTGCACATCTTGTGCTGAATATCAGAAAGTAGCCCCAGTGACCAAAAGAGACAAGGTGTCCCTACCCTTGATAGATGTGCCTTTTGAGAGACTTGCAATGGATGTGGTTGACCTCTTAGACAAAACTAAAAATGGTAATCAGTTCATTATGGTAACACGTGACTGTACTACTTGATACCCGGAGACAGTTTCAATGCAGATTGTCACAGCCCCAAGAGTGGCAGCAGAGCTTGCCAACATTTTCAGCAGGGTGGGCATACCTAAAGAGATTATTACTGATCAGGGCAGTAATTTGGTGTTGTATTTTTGAAAAAGCTATACCAGCTGCTAGGTATCACTACAATAAGAACCTCCCCTTAACTCCCTCAGACAGACAGCCTTGTAATACATTTTAATCAAATCCTAAAATGCATGTTAAATAGGTTTGTAAAAGGTGAAGGGAAAGATTGGGAACAATACTTATCTGCTTTTTTCTTACAGAGAAGTCACTAGATGTAATGAAACAAACATGGGAAGATAACCCCGCTCAAAGTCTATTATATCTTAAATGTGAGCACTGAGAAAGAAACTGTCAAAATATGTGGCAGTTGCCCACAGTAATCAGGAATAAGCCCCAAAACAGCAGAAGGTGTATTATGACCATGGGGTAAAAGAAAAAGTTTTTGAGTCAGGTGAAAATTTCTTGTTTCTGTTCGCCACTACAGAAAACAAACTGTTAATGAAGCAGCAAGGGCCTCATAAAGTGGTTAGACGTACTGCTACAGTTAACTATGAGACTGAGACCCCAGATAGGGGAAATCCTACTAAGATATACCATACTAACCTCTTGAAAAAATTAATTGAAAAAACATCAAAGATTGGCTTGCTAGTATTACCAGAAACTGCTAAACAAGATATTGAAATAGCTTATGACAGACTGGAACAACCTGTAACTTCAGATGCTCTAAACGTGAATGTTTCCTTAACCACAGAACAAACCCCAGAAATTCATAATCTGGTAACATTTTAAAGTACTTTTACCACAGTGCCAGGCTGAGTAAAAGGGGTCAAGCACATAATAGTGACTGAGAATTTTCACCCTATCTGACAAAAAACATACACATTACCAGAGCAGTTAAGAGCAGATGTGGTTAACAAAATATAAATAATGAAAGAGTCTGGTATCATTGAAGATTTGTTAAGTGCTTGGTCATCACCGATTATGGTTGTAAGTAAAAAGGAAGGGAATATAAGAATCTGCCTTGATTTTAGGAAACTTAATCATGTGTCCTTATTTGACAGCTATCCTATACCCAAGATAGATGATTTGGTGGACAGATTGGGACGTGTTAAGTATATTAGTACACTTGATCTCACCAAGGGTTGCTGACAAATTCCCCCAGCTAAAGAATCCAGAGGCAAAACTGTCTTTTCTACTCCAATTGGATTCTATCAGTTCACCACCTTGCTGTTTTGGTTACATGGCTCACTTGTTACGTTCCAGTGGTACATGGATGTAATTCTAGTCCTGCATACTGGTTATTATGCTGCTTACCTGGATGATATTGTGGTGTACAATCCAGAATGGAAAAGCCACCTGGAACATCTATAAGTAGTTATCCACTCTGTCAAAAACATAGATCTGACCATTACTCCTACCACATGTGCATTAAGCATGCAGGAAACCAGGTATGTGAGTTATACTTTGGGAAAAGGAGAAGTAAAGCCAGAAATTTCCACAATAGAAGCTGTAGTTAACAGTCCTGTTCCTAAAACAATGAAACGTGTCTGGTCATTTTTGGGTCTGGCTGGTTATTACTGGAGATTTGTTCCCAATATTGCCCAATTAGCTACTCCTCTAACTGAAATCACAAACAAAGGGTACCCAAATAATGTGATATGGTCCCCAGAGTGTGATGAGGCTTTTCGGGCCATCAAGGCAGCATTAAATTCAGCCCCTGTTTCAAGAGTCAGACTTTAGAAATGATTTCTGTTACAGATAGATGCATCAGAGGTAGCCTATTTGCAGTCCTGATTCAAAATATAGATGGGAAGGAACATTTTGTTCTATATATCAGTAGGAAATGGCATTATTGAAAAAGAATGCCTTGCTGTGAAATGGGCAAGGAAGTCCCTTAAGTTTTATCTGCTACAGCCCCGGCCCATCGGCGCAGTGGTTGGATTTCCGCTTTTGAGGCCGGTGACCCAGGTTTGGGAACAGACCTGGTTGCCAGAGGGCTGGCCATGGGGGAGGTGGATGGAGCATCCCTCGGACTGCTGTCCTCCGGGGGGGGATGAACATCCGGTGCATTACAGACCCCCTGGTGGAGGCCAGGGCATAAGCTACAACCAGTGTCTGGATGTCCGGGGGGTGGGGCGGATGCACGTCCCCGTCCCAAGGAAAAACATCTTTTTGGGGACATAAAATCCCCAGTCAGTGCCTTCATGATGCCCTCCTCACTGCCTCTCCATATGCTTCCAGGCCAGCTCCCCCTACCTGAACCGTCATTCACGAGACCTTGGCCGGTGCTGTGGCCCTGCCCTGTGGGTTAGCCAGGGGGCATGGAGGAGCTCGGCTCATTTGGGAGCAGGGGGTGGCAGGGACAATGACCAGGGCAGATGTCCTGACATTGGCTGGGACAAAAAGTAAAATAAATTAAAAAAAAGTTTTATCTCCGATGAGCTGAATTTGTATTTATAATGGATCAAAATTCTTTCTGTTGGCTTAATTAAATAAAGGATACAAATCCCAGAATCACACTGTGGTACCTGGCACTACAGCCATTTAAATTTAGAGTAATGCACAAATCAAAAAAATAAAGAATGCTAATGCTAATGTTCTGTCAAGATATGGTTCAGGAATTGAGAAAGTTAAAAAAAGTATGTGATTAACTGAATTGTTTGCTGTAAAAGGTGTTATGGAAAGGGCATGCTGCATATACAAAGAACTCCTAAGTTCTTTAAGATAATGTTAAAAGAGAAACAATAGAAAGTTTTGGAAACCTGTTTTTTAAAGAAAGAAAAAGGTTCCTGCTTAGAGGGGTTATGTGACAGATTGGATAAGACCCTGTCCATTTTGCTATGCAGTGACAGTTAAAAAGCAAGGTTCTTTTTTATCCTCTCCTATTCTGCCTTGTGTCTGTCTTTTGTTTGTCTGATGGTGCAATCACATTCTTCTGGCACCTAGGAATTGGCCACTCCAGTGCTCCCACAATTTCCCTGTTATCTCCCCTCCTTCATTTCCTGCTTCTATTCTTTCTTTCTCCTTTTGCTTCTCTGTGGTTTAATAAAATATGTGAATCTTTATGTGAAATCAGGATCCGATCCCCTGGTTTGCAAATGAATATACTGATATTATCGAAATGATTGTAGAAAGCTATTTGGGTTTCAATAACAATCTGTAATACAGGGAGTTAACCTTCAGATGCGTTTTGACCTCCACAAGCATGTTAACAGAATTGTGAGCAGGAAACCATCTCTGGGACAGAGTGTTGTATTTTGTTGCACCTTTTAAAGAGCCACTGACACCTCAAGAATAACTTTGGAAAACAATATTTGTATACAAAGCTGCTTTATATTTCTCATTAGCTCTGTATACTGTATCTTAGTTCCATTATTTATTACTGAGGTTATATACATGAAAACAGGATAGTTGTTTCATGAGGGTTTATCAGTTCCTACTGCTTCTTCCCAATCTGATGTCATAATGCTCTACTTGTGACATCACAGTTTTTCTCATGGCAACAGACTGTGATGTCACAACAAAGCATTATAATTTCAAGTAGGGAATAAGCTATAGAGGCAGATGAACTCTGAGGGATAAAGATCTTGTTTTGTTGGAATTTTTAAGCAATAAATAATAAAGAGGAGAAGTCAATTGAAGATGTATTACATACATGCTGAACTGTATTAAAATATTGTGATCTTCATTGGGGTTATCTCAGTCATCAGATCACAGTGTAGGGACTTCACCGTTGGTGACGGGAATCCACACAGAAGATTTTCAGCAGTACAACTGGGGCCACTGATGCTGTCAACATCCGTCGGCATCAGCAACCCTATAAAGGCATGAGTGGCCTTGCTCCTTCCAAAGTTCTTTCCTGCCATCGACTCGCTCACATGGGTCTCCATGGAAGCTCCAACGCAGTATTTGTACCATTTTTTTTCCTACGGCTTTTTCTTCAATATTTTTCTGAACTGCTTTTTTGAAGAGATTCCTCCAACTTGTTTCTGTTGAGAGTTAATCCTTGTACCTCTCTCTTCCATCGCTGCCACTGCAGAAAGAAGATTGCCTCCACAGATGAACATTCCCTCTTGTCTTGGGCCTGAACATGAAGTTTCTGACTGTGAGCTCTGGCAGAAGTTTAACCAAACAACACTCAGGTGAAGCAAAAAAGCTCTTAAAAATGTCCTGATGGATCAACAGGTAATCTACAAAAGAGTGCTTGATCCCACGGTTCCCTTTTATTCTTTTTTTTTTTTAATTAAGAGAGTTTAAAAAGGAGAGCGGGAGGGGAGTAAACCACTGCAGATTGGTATTCAGACAATTTGGAAATTTGTGGTACTCAACTCCAAGAAAACAATTCAGGAAAATATTCTTCAAGTTTTTTATTCTCATCAATCCATAAATCTTTTTATATAAGCGCACTTGTAATTTAACTTCTTATTACATTTCAGGACCTTCGTGTCCCTTCGTCAGATTATTCTGAGCTGCTTGCTTTAATACACAATTCCATAAATAAATAATACATTTTTTTTGTTGTACTATATCATTCATTTTCAAAAAAAAACTCTCTTGTAATTTTACATATAGATATTTAAATTTATACCACGAGGGTGAGAGCTTTCTCAGTAGGATAACCTGTGTTATTTACACTGCAGTGAGGTTAAATCTTGATGAGATCAGCAGAGTGAGGATATTGACATTTATCCATACTCTGCTGATGTCACCAGAGTGAGGATAAATGCATTGCAGCTTGCATTCTAAAGGAAACTGCTTCAGAAAAAGTTTTTCTTTCTCACTGAAGCTGCAACTTACTCAATTAGCTTTGCAAAAGACTCTCACCCATGTCCCATTGTGTTTCTAACATTGCTAGCCCATTACTGTGCTGATCTCAGCTTCAAAACAACCTGAATTCTAAATGAAAGTCTTTTACAAAGCAGGTTATGTTTCTCAGTGCTACCTGCAGCAGTTTGTCTTTCTCACTGAGCCTCTGACTCACTCAGTTAGCTTTGCAAAACACACTCACCTGTGTTTCTGAGTCCCAGTCCATTCAGAACACACACACACACACACACACACACACACACACACACACACACACACACAGAATGAGCAGGAAACACACAGACTCAGAAAAAATGTTCCTGCAGCTCTCACACCTGTGGTATAAATTGCACACATGATCTGTAGATCATGGCATATGGAAAATATTCTCACTCCTGCCTCATGAGCTGTGTATTTTCACTCATGCCTTCGGTACTCATGAGAATATATGGCTCACTCTGCAGGAGTGAGAATATTTTCCATATCCCACTCCTGCCCATCATGTATCCCCTATATAGTGAGGTATTTAAATATCTATATGTAAAATTATTTTCTTGAGGTTGAGTACCACAAATTTCCAAATTGTTGGATCAACAGGTAGCCAGTTCCAGGCAGGTGCCCTCCTGGGTCCCAGCCTCTCAGTCTCCAACTGGATCATCAAGCTCCTAGGCCTCCAAGGCCTGAGACAAATCCTCAGGGAAAAGTCACAAAAAAGACTGAGATTGCGACCGCTCCCCCCCGCATCGATTTCACTCCCAGACAGTCTCTTCTCCTTCTTCAGGGGAATCCTCATGAGTTGCAGTTGCGCCAATGAGGAAAACTATTGTCCAGGTCTCTGTGCCCTCTAGACCCATACTGACAGCACCTCCCCTCGATTCTCAGGGGGACTGCCCATCAACCTCCAGGTCATTTGCCCCTTGTTCAATGATGATAGGATCATCATTGATGACTCTTCCATCAAAACCTACCCCATCTTCCTCCAGGACTACAGGCTCGACAAGTTCTCAGGATTTAGCAGGCGGGTCATTGACATCTGTGCCGTTGACCCCCCCCCGGTTGATGACCACTGTCGACTTGAACAAAGTCCTGATCAGATTCACTAATGTAATTGTGTAGCAGCTGGGCACCTTTCAGCCCCCTTCACCGACACCATTGATGACAGCTTCATTGTCAACACCTACTCATCAGTCCTGGGAAGCTCCCTGTTGGCCATCATTGGCACATCCAATGCCAGACACAGATTTAGAAGAGGTTGACATCAAGGAGAGTGCACCACCCAGAACCTCATTCTTCCTGATGATGTAGAGAAAAAGAGGAAGGTACTGGTTTCTGACAGATCTATTGCCTCCTCTGTCAGTGAGGACTCAGTGAAGCATGCTCTTAGACCTACTTCTGAGGATCCCACATTTTTCAATGTGATGAAGCAGCTGTCCTTAGCTGTGGGCTTCCACACTGAGGAAGAGGATGCCACCAGAAAGGACTTGGTGGACTTCCTGGAGATCCCCGAATCTCCCCCAAAAATCATTCCTCTAATCCTTGTTGCTCTGAGGAATGTATCCTTAGCAGCCTGGCACAGACCAGACATGGTGCCAACTATGTCTGGCAGCACAGATGAACTCTATCTTGCCCTCCCAAGGGCTCCTCTGCTGTGCTGCCCAGCCTGAAAGAGACTCAGTGGTCATCAAGGCAGCTCATGACAGGTCTAAGGTGCATAAACACTTTAGTTCCCTTCCCCCAGATAAACAGCCTTACAGAGTCGGCCTCTGGGACAAGAGAGTGTATGCCTCCTCCACTCTGGGTTTGAGGATTGCAAACTACCTGGCTGGTATGGTAAAATACCAAAATGCCAATTAGAAAAAGAGCAAGGCCATGGCACAGGCCCTCCCAGATGGCACACAAAAGCAGGAGCTGCTTCAATGCCTCCAAGCAGCTGAGGATGTTAGCAAGCACCTCCTCATGGCCCTCTATGATATGGCTGACACCATTGCCAAGGTGGCCACCACAGGCATATGCCTATGTAGGCACTCCTGCCTAAGAGTACCTGGATTCACTGCCGATGTTCAGCAAAAAGTACTCAATGCCCCTTTTAATGGCACTAAGTTGTTTGGTCCTGATGTCCAGGATATCATTAATGATCTCAGGCCTTGGGCAGGGCCCTCAAGTCTGTCCATTCCCTCTACCATACCCAACTGAGAGGTAGAGAGCTCCCTCACTTTTGCAAAGCACTCAATAGGCCTGGTATGGCCTCCCAGCCCCAAGGGAAATTCAGAGCCCCAGCTTCCTTGCGCGTCCACTCCAACAAGGGAGCTGCTGCCAAGTGGCCCAGGAGTGATGGACCAGACCCAGTGGCTGGCTTTTCCTCCATTTGACCCCTTGATGGACCCCCTCCTCTGGTCCTGGACCAGGAAGCAGTGGTCAGAGGCTGGTACTCCCTCCATCTCAATCAAGGAAGAACCATGACTAGAGACACTTGGATTCTGAAGATCATATAGAAAGGGGCACACCTTGGAGCTCATCGAGCAACCTCTAGATACCACACCTCCACCCTCCAGTTACCCCCTGACTCACCTGTCTGTTCTCCAGGAGGAGATCCAGTTCCTTCTACACAAGCAGGCTATCAAGCCCTTTCCTAGTTGCCAGAGAAACAAGGAGTTCTTGTCCAGGTTTTATTGCTACCCAAAAAGATCGTCAATCTGAGGCCCATTCTAGACCTAAAGGACCTCAATCTGTATATCCAGTACAAAACGTTCCAGATGGCAACTTTGCCAGCCTGATGCCCCTTCTCAAAACAGGGGATTGGCTCTGTTCTCTGGGCATGCAGGATGCTTACCTGTGCATATCAGTCTTTCCTCCTCATGAGAAGTTTTTCTGGTTTGCCTTCTAGGGCGAGTACTATCAGTTCAAGGTGCTGCCATTTGGCTGGTCTTCTGCAGCATGAGTCTTTACCAAATGTCTAGCAGTGGTAGCAGCAGTTCTCAGAAGGGAAGGACTGTATGTTTTCCCCTATCTGGACAACTGGCTTCTGAAGGCCCCGTCCAGGGAACAGCTATTGCTGACTCTAGAGTGAACTCTCCAGCTCTTTCACTCCCTGTGCATCACAGTCAATCTGCTCAAGTCAGTTCTAGTACCATCCCAAAAGCTGCAATATATAGGGGCAGTTCTGGACTCAGTATAGGGGAAGGCCTTCCTGCCTCAAACTAGGTCAAAGTGCCTTATGACCCAGGATCAGGAAGTTGCCCAAAGTTGCTATATTCCTGCCAGGGTGTCTCTGAGATTATTGTTCCTGATGGCAGCTGCCATATCTACTGTTCCACTAGCCAGACTCCATATGTGCATTTTCCAGTGGGCCCTCCAGGTACAGTGGGACCAGTGCATGGATGAGATGGATCACCCAGTTCTGTCCTCTTCTGCAGTCTGCAGGGTACTGCAGTGGTGGATGGACCCCTTGAGTCTGCTTCAAGGCATCCAATTCCAGATCTCCACCCTACAGCAGATCCTTAACATGGATGCCTTTGGCCTGGGCTGGGGAACGCACCTGGCTCCCTTTCAGACCCAGGGCTCTTGGTCCCAATTGGAAGCCTACCTATATGTCATTGTCCTGGAAATGAGGATGGTACTCTATGCCATGCAGGCCTTTCAGGAACATCTTGCCCTAGGTCAGCTGCTTGTGCAGTCAGACAATCTGAGCATAGTCTAAACATCAACAAACAGGCGGGGACTCATTTGTACCCCCTGTGCAGGGAGGTCATGAGAATGTGGTACTGGGCACTGGATCACAGCCTGACATTCTTGGCAGTCCAAATACTTGACATTTTAAACACTCTGGGTGACAGTCTCAGCCAGACTTAGTCTAGCATGCACAAATGAGAGCTCCTCTCATCCATTGCAGAAGACTTGTTCAACAGATGGGGTTGCCCAGAGTTGGAACTTTTTGCATCCCTTATCAGCACAAAACTGCCCAATTTCAGATCACTATATTCTGGGCTTGGAGTTTACTGGTGAGACATGTTGTCACTTTCCTGGAGCAGAAGATTCATTTATGCCTTCCCTTCTTTTCTTCTAATTCAGAGGGTGCTTATCAAAGTGCAGATGGATGGGGCAAGCCTGATTTTGGTAGCTCCATTCTGGCCTTGGCAGATACGGTTCCCCTTGCTACAACAGCTGGCAGAGGAATCTCTGGTTCCACTCCCCCTTTGCAGGAACCTTCTGACCCAGGCTTAGGGGTCCTGGTCCATCCCAACCTCTGGTCCCTCCCTCTGCATGCTTGGCTCCTGAAGACATATCCATTGTCAGGTTCAGGGTCTCGAACAGGGTGGCTTACATCCTTTTGTGGCTGCCAGGAAGCCTGCCACGAGAGCCACATATGCCATAAAGTGGAAGCAGTTTGCCATCTGGGCTGCCAAGCATAATCTGGATCCTTTCACCTGCCCGGTGAACCATGTTCTGGACTACCTGATCTTTCTGTCTAACTCAGGTCTCCAGTACTCCTCCGTCAAGGTGTGCCTTTTGGCTATTTCTGCATTTCATGAGCCCGAGGGTGACAGCATGATTGCTCAGCTGGATATCTCCCCTACCTGTTTCTGGGGCATGCTGTATCTGAAACTTCCAATCCATTCTCCTGTCCCTGCTTGGAATTTGAATTTTATTTTGAAAAAGTTGACTCTGTCTCTGTTTGAGCCAATTGCAACTTGCGACCTATACTTTCTGTCTTGGAAAGTATTATTCTTGGTTGCCGTTACTTGTGCTTGAAGAATTTTAGCACTTCCAGCCCCTTGTGTGAGGACCCTTATTTGATTTTTCACAAAGACAGGGTGTCTTTGCGAACAGATCCTAAGTTTCTCCATAAGGTGGTCTCAGAGTTTACACTATTATAGTCTATCCACCTTTCTGTTTATTTTCCTGAGCATGCCAATCCAGGGGAAGCACTGCTCCATATGTTAGATGTGCGCAGAGCTCTGAAGTACTACTTGCTTTGGACCAAGGTTAGTTGAAAGTGGAAACAGTTGTTTGTTTCTTTCACCCCAGGTAAAGAGGGTGCTTCAGTTTCTAAGCAATGTTTATTGAAATGTTTGGCAAATTGCATTGTGTTCTGCTACAACAAGTACGGCAAATAATTGCCTGGTGCTATCAAAGCTCATTCCACCAGAGACATGGCTACCTCTGTGGCTTGTTTCTGAGGGGTCTTATCCAAGGGCATTTGTGCGGCTGCCACCTAGAGTACTGTCCATGTCTTTGTCAAGCACTATAGTCTGGACATTGCCTCCAGAGCAAGTGCTGGTTTTGGCATGGCTGTGCTGCAGGTCCTCCTGTCTTAAGGTTATGGTGAGCCCTCCTCCCAGACTGTCTGTTTGTACCTGTAACTGCTTGGGACTTATTCCAATGGTGTGACCTGATGACTGAGATAACCCTGATGAAGATAAAACAGTTACATAAGAAATTACTGTAACAGATCTTCGAGGACATCTCAGTCATCAGGTCTGCCTTCCCTCCCACAATCCCCCTTATTAGGCTCTTCTCTAGGGACTGGCTGTCTGGTATATCCAGCCTTTCACATATGTCTGGGCACCTCTCGCTCTCTCTCCTCTGTCCCCCATGGCTAGGGCTATGCTCCCTTTATCTCCAGGGGAAAGAACATAGGAGGGCGTGGGGCCACTCATGCCTTTATAGGGTTGGCGATGTCCATATACATCGACCGCATGGGCGGCCCCAGTTGTACTGCTGAAAATCTGTGTGGATTCCCCTTCACTGATGGTGAAGTTCGTACAGTGTGACCTGATGATTGAGATCCCCTTGAAGATCTGCTGTTTTGGTAAGTTTTTTCATAACTTCTTTTTCCAAAGTTTTCCCAAAGGCATCAGCTGCTCTTTAAAGACTAGATTTGCTCTTCTGGCTAGCCTCAGGAATTGAACTGACAATGTTCTGGTACATTATGGGAAAAACAGGAGATGGTTATTGACAAGAAGAAGAGGCAGAATACAAACTGCCAGCAAAAGATGTTTTATATAAATAGAGCAATGTTTTTTTTCAGTGTCATAGAGGCAAAGGTCAAGAAGAAAAAAATACTTACCATAGTAATCTTCTTTCTTCCCAGTGATGCTCAGATATTCATAACTTTATGCAATAAGCCTGGAGGGTTGGACTGCCTGGAGAGATAGAACACATGCTAATGATGGAACACTTTGCATGACATCTTTCAAACACTGCCTCTACTAACTGTCTGTGTTCACACCTCTTCAGATTTTATAAATGGAGCCTGGAAAGTAGGCCCAGAATGATATAGTACTATAATTTTATTATTAAAATTGAGATTTTCCCAATAATATAAATTTGTAAAATAAAACTCCAACTGGAGAAACAGTTCAACAAGGTTAGAACAAAATGCCAGAGAAAAACACCCAAAAATGGTTGAACACAATGAAACTGAGTTACCCAAACTATTAACAGGTGTAGGGTGAAGGAACACTCAAGGTGTATGATAATAAAGTGGTGGTACCAGCATCGGAGTGCAAGGCTGAAGTTCTTGAAGGAGAGGTGGGAGGAAGTTATGAATATCTGAACACCGCTGGTAAGAAAGAAGATTACTATAGTAAGTAATTTTTTCTTCTTACCCCAGCAATGCTCAGAATATTCCTAACTTTATAAAGTCTACCAAGCAGTATCACGGGAGGTGGGCACAGAACTTATTTTGGAAACAGACTGCAGGACTGCTGTGCCAAACCTAGCATCACCCCTAGATAAAATATCCAGATTGTAATGCTTTGTAAAGGTGTACAGTGTTTTCCAGGTAGGTGCTTTACAAATGTCCAGAAATTAAGCAATAATGTCCGACAGGGTATGTGTCATGCTGGGATAATGTCATGCCTCAGGAGGTTGGGCACGAGGCCGCAGGCCGAGTGCATCCAACAACTGAGGCATGACATTATCTCAAATGACACACACCCTGGAGGGCATTATTGCTATTATACAATTGCTCTTTCTTATACAGAATAAAAAAAATCATTTTAAAGATGTTTTTGTGTGGAAAAATATTTTTGTTTTTTAAAAGAAAATGAAACAATCAAGCCAAAGCATATCTAGCTCAAGCTCAACTACAGGTTCACAGTGAGGCTGAGACTAGAGCCGTGATGTTGTACTGGGATAACATCACGGGTCCAGCACAAGACTGACCAATCAGAGTCCAGGATTTTTTCTTGCCATTGTAAAATGGAGCATCCTTGGCAGCTGCTAAGGTAGCAGCTGTCTCTCTTGTGGAATGAGCCCTCAAACCTGATGGGGGCTCCTTACCAGCCTTTGTATAGCAGAACTGGATACATTGGACTATCCATCGAGAAATGGACCTTTTCAAGGTTGGACTACCTTTTCCCACATCCCCATAGGTCAGGAAGAGTTGCTTTCTGTCCTGTCTATGGCTTTTTGTGGCTGTCATGTAGTAACTGAGAGCCCTTTTCACATCTAAACTGTGGGGTCTTCTTTCACCAGAAGTAGAGTGGTCAGTGAAGAAGACAGGAAGAGTGATGGACTGGTTTAAGTGGAAGTCTGAGACTAACTTGGGGAGAAATTTTCTGTTTGTTCTAAGGACTACTTTATCCCTATGAAAGGAGATATAGTCCTGATTTATGCAGAGAGCCTGAAGCTCACTGATCCTTCTTGCAGAAGTCATAGCTACAAGGATAACTGTTTTCCAAGTAACATATTTTAGATGAGCTGTGGCCATGGGCTCAAAGGGAGGCCCATGAGTTTAGCTATACACACATTCAAATCCCAAGTTAGCACTGGTGCCCTATGGGGTGGATGTAGATGAATTAGACCCTTAAAGAATCTTTTAAAAATAGGATCCAAAGCTATGGTTACCCTTGCACCAGCAGAGAGGTAAGCAGAGATAGCTGTCAAATGAACCTTCAGAGAACTGGGTTATAAGCCAGAGGAATGCAAATGAGGGCGATAATCCAGGACAACTGGAAGTTCAGCCTGTCCTGATATTAGTGATCTGCTAGAGCATTAAAAAGAAAACCTCTTCCATTTAGACAGATAGGTTTTCCTAGTAGAAGGTTTTCTATAACTTTCAAAATGTTTAGGACAGATTGAGAAAGGTTAAATTTTGCATATTCTATGTCCTCAAGAGCCAGGCCTTGAGGTTGAGAGACTAAAGATTTGGGTACAACAGAGTGCCCTGACTGGAAGTCAGTAGATTGTGCCTCCGAGGGAGATGTATCAGTTTTGTGACAGACATGGAGAGCAGAAGAGAGTACCATGGGTGCCTTGGCCAATCCGGAGCTATCAAGATGAGTGATGCTGCATGGGATCTGAGCCTGAGCAGTACCCTGTGAACTAGAGGAAAGGGAGGAAAAGCATACAGGAACCTCCCTGACCAATCCAGGGTTAGCGCATCCAGAGGAAGTGTGCCTCTGTCTGGTGGTCTGCAACAATACTGTGGCAGGTGTTGGTTCTGGTGGGAAGCGAACAAGTCTACCTGTGGAGTGCCCCACCTTCTGAAAACAGCCTGTACCACCTGTCTGTTTAGGGTCCATTCTTGATGGGCCTGATTGATTTAGCTCAAAGCATTTGCTAGGATGTTGTCCTTTCCTGGCAAGTAAATTGCCTGTAAGGACATTCCCAGAGAGTAAGCTAGAGTGCAGATATGAATTGCTTCTGTACAAAGGAGGTCCGACCTGGTGCCTCCCTGCTTGTTTATGTAATACATTGCGGTGGTATAGTCTGTTCTGATCTGTACCACCTTGCCCTGTATTAATAATATAATAATAATAAAATGTATTTGTTAAGCGCCTTTCGACATTCCAAAGCACTGTACAGTACAAATAAGACCGAACACAGTAAGTACACATTAAAATCAAACAAATACCATGAACGTTTTCCCCCATAAAAAAAGTCTTAAGTGCCACTTCCTGCACTCATGAAGCTGATGGGGCAGAGAGTTCCAGAGGGTTGGTGCCGCAAATCCAAAGGCCTGTGCACCAGATGACTTTAAATTGACCTTTGGAATCTCCAGCAACCCCTCTTCAGCCGAGCGGAGCTGTTGCAGAGCATTATAAGGAACCCGGAGCTCTTTTGAAGTAGTCAGGACCCAAACTGTGTAGGGCTTTGTAAGTCAAAAGACCTACCTTGAAGGTGATCCACCACTGAATAGGTAGCCAGTGTAGATCGCGCAACACAGGGATGATATGAGATCTTCTAGAAGACCCTGTCAATAAATGTGCTGCGCTCTGCACTAGCTGCAAATGGTGGATATCAACCCCAGGAAGCCCTAGGTAAAGGGGGTTGCAGTAATCAAGGCACTATGTCACAAAGGCATGGACCAAGATACGTAGGTCATTGGGCAGAACAAGGTGCCTAATCCTAGTGATGTTCCTAAGATGGTAAAAGGCCAGCTTGATAACAGCTGAAACCTGGTGATGAAGGGACAGGCCATCATCAAGCACCACCCCTAGGTTACATACCCATTCAGAGGTGAGGATCTGGGCCTCCCCCAGGACTAAACCAGAAGGAAGCCCTGTCCTCAACTCCTCTGCCCTACAACCCGGGTCCACCACCAAAACCTCAGTCTTTCCTGGGTTCAACTTTAGACCGCTGGTATTCATCCAATCTTGGATTTCAATGAGGCAGCTGTTCAGTACTGAGATAGCACTAACCTGGTCAGGAGCAAAAGACAGGTAGAGCTGGGTATCATCAGCATAGCAATGAAACATCAGCCCATACTGTCTTACAATGTCTCCGAGGGGCAGCATATATACTGCGAATAACATGGGAAATAGCACCGAGCCCTGTAGTACCCCTGCATCCCCTGCTCACCAGCCTATCTCTTCTCCTCCTCCTTCCTTTGCCTTCCACCAACCCTAGTGCCCCTATTAACCCACAGCCTCACTACTCCAGTGTTCCTACCTACCCTCCTGTCCTCCCCTCCTCCTTTACCACTGCTCCTCCCCTTCCCTCCTCCTCCACACATCCCATATGCTCCTCTCCACCTCACCCCCCTTCCAGACATTACCTTTCCTCCCCCAGCTCCCTTGCATTTCTGATCACTCAGGCCTTCTCTGCCTGTGCTGCCCTACCACCCTTGTGCCTTAACCCCTTCCTCATTCTATTGCTCCCAGCGTAAACTCTCCATCTGCCTCCCTCTGACCAGAGCACTTCTCCTCCTTCTACTCCTAACAGGAACATACATCCCAACCAGGCCCTGCCTTTCCCACCCACCACCCAGCCCACTGGTCTTCAAGTAGCCTCCATGAACATATGCAGCCTACTGAAGAAATTTGGCGTGCTACAGTGCTGGGCCTTGGCTCATCAACCAGACATCATAGCCCTGGTTGAAACCTGGCTGTCCAAATCCACCCCTGACTCATTTGTCTCCCTCCCAGGCTATACCTTATACCGGGAGGACCGAGTAGGCAAATGAGGGGAAGGCTGTGCAATCTACACCAGGGACACAATACCTGGACACGCACTTCCCACCCCTGCCCTTATAAATGGGGCCCAGGCTCTTATCCTCAAACTCACCCCAGACCCCTCTAGGAGCCCTCTCTATCTCACCACAGCCTACATTCCCCCAAAGAACCAGCACCCGGCCCTGGTATCTTTAACGGACTACCTGGCCACCCTCCACCATAAGGCAGAACAAATCCTAGTGGGGGACCTTAATGTAAATTGGCTCAGCACCTCCTCATCCGCAATCAGAGACTCATTTGCCACCCAAGATCTGACACAACTCGTCACCCAGCCCACAAGACTTAACCCTAAGAGTGGTACCAGCACCCTTCTGGATGTTATTATAACTAACCGACCCCATAATATCCAAAACATCCAGGTCCTCCCAGACTCCCCTAAGTGACCACTCCCCTATCCTATTTCATTGGGTAGTCCCCAATCCCAAACCCAAAGCCCAGACCACCCTCCACAGGTGCCTCCAACCTGGTGGGCTGAAAAAACTTAAAGCACTCCTCACTCAGATAAACTGGTCCCCCATTCAGCATGCAACCAACATTGACACTGCCCCCGCCTTCTTCACTCACACCTTCAACATGGCCTGTGATCTCTTTGCACCCTTCACCAAAATCCGGTCCAAAAAACAGAATGCACCCTGGGTTAGCCCCAGCCCTCCTACAATTACTTAGAAACCAGGATAACCTCTGGCACCTTGCCACTGAAACAGGTCGTCTGTCTGATAGGCAAGCCTACAATGCAGCCTGGAATAAATGCTCATGGGCCATCAGGAAAGCCAAGGCAGACCATTACCAGGCCTCCCTTACCTCCTCCTGGGGCTCAGCCCGGACTTTCTGGGATAATATTAAGCAACTTAATGGTAAAGCTTGCTCCCTGCCCCATCCCAGCTCACTAGAAATGGCACTACCTCCACCGAGCCTGCCACCATAGCTAACTGGTTCAACACCACTTTCACTGACCTTAGCTCAGTCCTCCTAGTAATTTCTTTGACCCTCCCCCAACCAACCTCCCCTGTCCTCCAGCACCCCAGCTTCCACCTGCGAAGATTTCCACCGGAAGCCAGACCCATCTAATCAAAGCTCTCAATGGCAACAATCCCGGCGACTCACTGGACCCCAGCATCCTCAGACTGGTGCTAGATGAAGTCCTGCCCACTCACCAGCCCTAATTAACCAGTCACTCTGCCTGGGACAATTTCCCACAGCTTGGAAAACAGCCATTATCACACCTATTCATAAAGGCGACAGGTCATTGGCCAACAACTACGGCCAATCTCCATCCTCCCCCACCAAAGCCCTGGAGAAAGTGGTGGCCATTCAAATCACTGATTATCTGTCTAAGCATAACATTTTATGCCCAGAGCAACATGGCTTCTGTGCTGGTCACAGTACCAGCACTGCCCTTATTGAATTCTCCAACTTTCAACACTCCTCCTTGGATACCAGCTCCCTAGCTGGTGCAGTGTTCATCGACCTCTCAAAGGCTTTTGACACCGTCTCCATCCACTTCTGCTGAATGCACTCTGCCACCTGGTCTCAGCTGGCCCCCTAGCATGGTGCGCTAGCTATCTTGACACTCAATCTCAGTGTGTAAAATTAATAGCACACTCTCCGATACCCGTCCCATTCTCTCTGGGGTCCCAAGGCTCCATCCTGGGCCCCTTCTCTTCTTGCTCTATCTGAACACCCCTGCCCAGTGCATGCCCTGGCAAAATTCTACTGTATGCAGATGGCTGTCCTTTTTGCCACCACACAATCCCATCTCCCTACAGGACTCCCTACAGCAGTCTTTCAACAGTGCCGAGGCTTGGTTTAAGGGCCAGACTGCGTCATCAATCTTAATAAAACCAAAGTTATGCTCTTTCCCACCCCAAAACAAAGCTAGCAACCACCCACTCTATATCCTTCAAGTACCAATCAGCCACTGGAACAAGTCTGCTCTACAAATACCTTGGGGTTACCTTGACTCAGCCCTCACATTTCACAACCACATCGCCCTAACATCCGCCACTAACCAGCGACTGCATCCTCTTCCACCATAGAACCTGCCTTCCCAAATGCTCTCCGGCTCGCTGTTACATCATCCGTTCTGTCCTTGTAGACTATGGTCTACCAGTATATAGTGCTGCCGACACCACTGCACTCAACAAAATTCATAACCCTGAATAAAGCCTGCAGATTGATTACTGGTGCCCCAGGCTCACACACCTGTCAGCTGTATGTCGAGGCTAACCTGCTTACCCTGGATGAATGGCTCTGATACCAAACCTGTCTCCTCACAAAAAAAAAACTACTCGGGCTCTCCCCCCCTGGGATAACGGCATCCATCCAAAGCCTCCCACTATTGCAACACGGTCTTCCTACAAGACCACTCTAAAGGTCCCCAGATCAAGAACCAGCCATTGCCAGAGGTCCTTCTGCTATAGAGCCCCAACCTGGTTTAACTCTCTCTCCCTGCCCCCATCACCAATGCCACCACCATCTCCAAGTTCAAAACCACCCTTCAGAACCACATCATCAGCACTCGTAACTGCTCCTGTCTCTGAACATAGCCTCCACCTCTGCTTCTCTTGACAATGCCCCCTGGGCAGCTCTCCACCTAGCCATCCCCACCACCACTTCCCTGTACACGTGCCATGTTTAACCTGGCCAGTGCCAGCTGTTTAGAGTGTTTACCAACTAGATTGCTCACTTGATACCAACTATGTAACACCTGTTATCAATTACATGTACCCTGTAACCTAATTGTATTTGTCTGACCACAGTGTGATGTGGCGCCTCTGTTGAACGCCTATTGTTTTGCAAATCTATGCTATGTAACCAAAAACACAATGTATGTCTTTATGTGACGAAGTACCTTTGGAAACGAGCCTCTGGCTCAAAGGTTGTAAACTGATTCTTAGAAATAAATAAATAAATACCCCACAAGGCAGAGAGAAAGCCCCAGAAGAACATAAGCCTGAGACAACTCTGCATTCTACCAGAAAGGAAAGATTAAAACCATCTGAGGACTGTAACAGACAGCCCACAGACAAACCTTAGGCATTCAAGCAGAATCCCATGATCCACAGTATCAGAAGCTGATGATAAATCAAAGAGAACCAAGATAGAATGGTGTCTCCAATCTCTCATCATCAGGAGATCATTGAGAACCCAAACCACAGCATTCTCAGTACTATGCCTCTTTATGAAATCCTGATGGGAGAGGTTTGTATAAATTATGGATGGTTAAATGGTTATCCAGTTGAGCAGCCACGACTTTCTCAATAACCTTCCCCACAAAAGGGAGGTTAATGATGGGCCTGTGGTCTGCTAGGTTATCCCGGTCTAAAGAAGCTTTCTTCAGAAGGGGGGTCACCACCTCCTCCTTCAGGGAACTAGGGAACTCACCCGAATCCAAAGAGCACCGGACAATCCAAACTAAGACTGAGCTGATAATATCACTATAACCCAAAATCAGGGAAGTAGGGCCTGGGTTTAGACTACAGCATGTGGGATGCATCTCCCGGACAAACTGTATAATATCTACGAAATCCGGCAGGTCAAAGGTACTCCAGGAAATTTCAGGCACTGCAGCAAAGCACCAATCAACAGCAACTCCCTTAGAGTGAAGTTGGTGGCCCTCCTGCCTGATGTCAGCCACCTTATTCGCAAAGATGCAAGCGATCTCATCACAATCATTCTGTGAAAAAACTCGACAGAACTGCTGACAGGCTGGGTTGCACAGTTTGTCAACAGTTCTGAAGAGTTGAGCTGGTCAGTTCCGTGTGACACCTATTTCTCTGGACAGGAATTCTGCCTTCTTATGGGAAATTTCTGTTTGGTAGAATTTGTAATGTTCTAACAAAATAAGGTGGTTGGCATCAGAGGCAGTCTTCCTCCAATGACGCTCTAACCTATGCCTCAATCTCCGCAACACCTGAGAGCCACATCAAACCAAGGGCCCCAGGGTGACATGGGAGGATGAACTCAGATAGGACAATCAGATCGAGGGCTGAAGATACGGCCCCATTATAGGTCGCAAACCAACTGCTCAGGATCTGTGCTAGTCTCATCCAATGACGAGGGTCAATTACATCTATCAGGTCTTCTGGGACCACATCCGAAAGGCAGTACCTGACAACTCCACAGGGCAGACTTACCGGGGGCTGAAAAATTGAACCCAACTGTGTAGTAGTCGGACCAACCGACTGGTTCCACCACTAAGTCAGTGGCCTCGAGCCCCAGGAGGAAAACCAAATCAAGAGAGTGACCACCCTTATGGGTAGCTGAGGCAACAACTGTGAAACCAGAGATGTCATCACCTGGAGAAATGTTGACCAAAAGCGGGATTTGTCGTTGACCCAGGCACTGAAGTCACCCAGAACCATCAGTCTGGGTAACTCCAAAGCCATGTCAACAGTGAAGTCTGCTATTTCCTGCCAGGAACAGCTTCTCATCCCTGGTGGATGATAAATGAGAGCTATCCTGCACCACACACTGCTACCATGGTACACTCAAATGACATGGCCTTCTTAACTGGTGACCAGTTAGGCCCAATTGGTCTTGAAACAGACTGCAACCCCCGTGGTCCAATCTCAGGTGATGTACAACTGAGTACCCGGTGGAACAGCCACCTCTAAAAAGGGCAGCATTCCCATCCAACCAGGTCTCAGTAATGCAAGCCAGATCTGCCTTAGGGGAGAAAAAGCTCACAGAGCTAGCAGAACTGCTCTGAGTTCCAATAAGTTTATGTGCTGAAGGGACTTTGCAGCTGACCAGGTACCCTGAGTGGTGTGCTGCCCTAGATGGGTACCCCAGCCCAATAGGGATGCATCTGTTGTGAGAACCATTGAAGAATTCTCCTTTTGAAGGGGGATTCCTTTTCTTAAATTTGATTCCTCTTTCCACCACAAGAGGGCCTGTAACAGTGCACTTGTTACTGGAATGAGCTTTGAAAAAGGGTATTTTTTCTGGCACCAGTGAGACCTGAGGTGGAACTGGATGTCCCTCATGTGAAATATGGAACCCTGCACTGTGCCTGTGGCAGCAGCCATGTGGCCCAGTAGCTGGAGAAACTGTCTTTGTGCAAGCTGAAGGAATTTGCCACTGACTGAAGGTTTTCACTCTCCAGATGAAAATAGGCTCTGGCCTGTAAGAATTTATTTCTGCCCTATGAACTGCAACACCTGTGTGGGGTGAAAGCAGACTTTTTGTGATTTATTAGAAATCCCAGGGATTCTAGGAGGTCCTGAGTGACCTTTAAATCCTACTGTACCTTCAGTGGGAATTTTTCCACCACTAACTAGTTGCCCAGATAACGGAAGATAGTGATACCTTGTCTCCGAAGATGTGCTACTACAGCAGCTAGGCACTTTGTGAATGCCCTTAGGGCCGAAGAAAAGCCAAAAGGCAGGGTTGAAAACTGGTAGTGACCTCAAGGGAGTCTGAATCTGAGATATCTCCGGTAAGATTCCCTTATGGGGATGTGGAAATAGGCATCCTTTAGGTCCAGTGATGCTAGCCAATCTCCCTTTTGGAGCATTGGCAAAATCACAGCTAGTGTTACCATTTTGAACTTTATTTTCTTTAGGTGCTTGTTTAAAGGTCTGAGATCTAGAATAGGCTGTCACTCCCCACTTTTCTTTGTAGTTAGAAAATACCTGGAATAAAAACCCTTCCCTCAGGATTTTGGAACTGTTCTACTGCCATCAGCTGTAGCAGTTTTGAACCTCTGATTCTAGCAGTGTTTTTTCTGCTAGTGAGGGGGAGCTGAAAACTCTGATTTTCTGTGGAGGAAGGGATTGAATTCCAGGGACAGACCTTGACCCTCTACCTCCAGAACCCACTTGTCTGTGGTGATTCTTAACCAGGCAGGCAGGAAGTGAGATAGTCTGCCTCTCACCGGTAGGGAGGAAGCGGCCTGTGGTTCAGGGGGTCTGTTTTGACAGTGGCTGAGGCTGAGTTTGGGATCCTCACCTCGAGCCCCTCCTTCTCCTGTTCCTGGAGTATCCCTGTTGTGGATACTGCTGGTATTGGGGTATGGCTACTGGCTGGATGAAGGGCCTGGTATAAAAAGACCTGCCCTGGCCTCCCCTTCCATAAGGCCTGGTAGTTGGTGAAGCTCTCTCCTTAGCAGAGTTGCTTCTGTATGTGGCCTTGTACTCATCCACCTTCTTCATATATGCCACAGTGGACTCCCCAAAGAGAGTGTTTCCCTCTAGAGGAAAATCCAAGGCCTTAGACTGGGTATCTTGAGTGAGGTTTGTGGCCCTGAGCCATGCAAACCTCCTCTGTGCCACCATATTTGACATCCATCTGGCTGCAGCGTCATTGGTGTGAGCAGCCATCTGGAATTGATACTTAGCTGCCTCTGACCCAAACCTGGCAGTTTCAGCCAGGTCATCCGACAAGGGAGAGGGCGCTTTCTGGGACATAGCCAGGACTGACTGCCACAGTGACTACTGGTACTGGGCAGCATAAGCTAAAGGTAGCCTGATGCATAGCCAGAGGCTGACAGGTACCCTTTTTGGCCATGCTGTCAATTTTTCTGGAGTCCTCGTCTGGAGGATGTGAGTACAGTGGGACCTTGGCCTTCTCGCAAGCAGCTTGCTGAATTAACCCCTGATGATCTGGATGGGAGAAGAGAAAATCTGCTCCCTCCCTCTCCAATTGATATTTTTTTATCCATCCTCCTATCTATGGGAGGTGTGGAGTTTGGTGTCTAAAGAATCTTTAAGGCATCCTTCTTTAAGAATTTATACACCGGTAGGAGTTGAGCTTTGGTGGGTGTCAGTCCCATCATCTCCAAATACTCTACCTCATCTTCATCCTCAACTTGTTCAGTGGTGGAGATGTCAAGAGGATCTGCCATACTCCTGATAAAAGTAAAATGAGATGGAAAATCCTCAGTCACCCTGGGAGGCAAACCAAAGTCCTGTTCAGGGGATACTTCTGGTTTGATTGGTCCCTCATCATTACTATATTCATCATCATCAAAATGATTCCCTCCTTCCTGAGGGGTAGGATACACAGTACTGCCAGCCTGGGAACCCTGAGAAAGGGCAGGAGGCTGCTGAGGAGGGACTATTGCCTGTAGTGATTGTATCATTTTGAAGGCCTGAGCAATCTCTTGGGCCACTGGTGCAGGCATAGCAGGCACAGAAGTCCCAGTTTAACAGTAGGGGTTCTGTGTGCTTAAGCTTTTACTTTCTTTGAAGGAATCGAGTCAGCGGTTCATTTGAGCGTTTGTGCCCTTTTGCATGTGTCAGGGGCAAGCACAGAGATAGGTGTGGGTTCCACCACAGATTCCTGGGGTATCAGCTGGTCAGAGCCAAAGGACCCTTAGCAGACTTTTTCTTCAGCCTTTCAAGGTGTTTTCTAAGGTTTTGTCTGGGAATGTCTTACAAACCTCACATTCCTCCTTAAGATGATCAAAAGCTAAACATATGACACACACAGTGTGTTTGTCTACTTAGCAAACACTTCCCACACTGGGACAATTTTTTGAAACCGGGTTCACTGGTTCGCTTCTTGGATTTCTCAGACATAATGTTTTAAATAGAAAAAAAAAACAACCGCTAAAGAAAAAAGATATGTATTTTTTATAAATGGTCGGTTCTGGAACCAAAAAGGAACCGGAGAAACCGAACCGATGTAGAGGTCTAGAACCGGGTCAGCGGTTCTGGTAACTGAGTAGTATCGTTTATAAACAGTAAAATAAAACAAGTTTTACTGTAAAACTAAGGTGGTTCTTTAATCAGAGAACCCCGATTTTAATAGGAACTAACCCGGTTCCCCCATGGTTATACCGAACCAAGAGGAACCGGAAAAACAAACAAATTTAAACATAAACTAGGTAAATATCACTAAACAATAAGCAGAGGCAGTAATTGAAAGCAAAAATATACTTATAGTAGATTGTTTGTAGTTTTCTTCATGCAGGAGAAGTGGACAAACTAAATTCCGAGCGACCCGACTTTTCAGGTGGAGAGAAAAATCTGAAGAGGTTTAGAACACAGGCAGTTAGTAAAGGCAGTGTTTGAAAGATGCTCATTTGCAAAATTTTCTATCATTTGCATGTGTTCTATCTCTCGGCAATCAACCCTCCAGGCTTACTGCATAAAGTTAGGAATATTCTGAGCATTACTGGGGTTAGAAGCATGGGAAAATCAGTAGCAGTTATAAAATTCACAAGTAGTGGTTTATTATCAATAACAAAATAAAATCAAAACATTTTATACAGGATACTTCTTAATAGAGGCAACTAAAACAAAAGTGATTCATCTGAGTGAATCTCTAGATCTAAAACCTGGAAAAACAAACCATTGCTCTCTTTATATAATCTCTTTTTCTGGGAGTTTAACTTTGCATCCTATTTTTATGTTTGCTTACGCGCATAAGCAAAAAACATGTTGCGGCAGCTTGCTGCAGAAGCAGGTTGTGGAAGTGTGGCACTGTTGTCAATGCCCCCCCGTCTTTTGAGGCTTGGCCCGCTTTCCCCAAAGTGGTGGCATGCTGCTGCTGACACTAGTACAGCCAGCGTACCATGACCTTGAAACATTTTCGCCGCTGCAATCAGGGGCCGCCTTGCCATTGCAGTGTCAGCCATTCCGCTGCAATGAGGAGCAACCTGTCATTGCAGGCAGTGACTTCCATGCCCCACCCAGTTTGCCGACGGGGAACCCAGTCACTGTAGACATAATGTCTCCACCCAAAGTTTCTGTTGTATGCCGGGTGCCTCCCCTCGGCATCATGCTACCTGTCTTTCTTTGCCAATGGGATGCCCAATAACCATCGGCTTCAGTGCCCCCTTCCCAGTTGAATTTGCCAATGAGGGAGCCCACTCGCCATCAATAAAATGCCCCCCAATGAATTGTGTGCTGAGGGGGGGTGCCAATCCCCCTTGGTTCTTCCCCGCTGTATGTGCTGATGGGGTGCCCAATCCCCCGTCAGCTACAGCCCTCCCAAAACACTCAGGTGGCATGTTGGATGTCCCTGTAAAAAGAAAAACTGTCCCACAATATTTTCTTTTTTTTTAAAACCCTGTAAAACAGAAAACGGTCCCTCGTTGCATTCGGAGGTCCCTCCCCCAACCTGCACCCACCCTCTGTGCACCCTGCCTCCCCACACACCCTCACACCATACTTACCTCTGGAGCCCAGCAGGATGATCTTCGAGAGGACTGGGAACACGTCTGCACTCTTCAAAGCCGACCGCCAACTGAAGAAATGCTGGTAAGCTGTATAATGGCATAAATAGTTTTTTTCAACTTTGGTGCATATCTCAGGCATTTTGGGGAATTTTGGCACCAAATTTTCAACATGGGGTTATTGGGACCCCTCCTCATGAATTCAACCACTGTCATGGCATTATTCAGTCCCGAAAGATGATTTCATGGTCACTGCATGGAATAACCTTTTGGGATTGATTAATAAAAGGACAGTGTCACTGTTCATGAGATGGACTCTCAAAAAGCTATGTTGCAAATTTGGTGAAAAAATCCAAAAAATGTCTGTTTTTCGAGTGTGCGTTGCACAGTTTCCACTCACGCGCGTAACCTCGTGAATCTGTAATATTTTCACTCCAAATTTTCATCATTGCCATTTTCCACACCTCCTTATGAACAGTACAGCTGTCATTTTCACATCTTGGCCAAAATGTTTTCACACTTCCAGCACAAAAACAGACAGTCTTTTGGGAAATCAGTGTTTGGGACAGATTAAGTTTGAGCGAGTGAGAGGGAGAGTGAGCAAGCTCAACTGAGCTCTGTTGAGACTGCTGTGGATTTCTTTCTGGGCAGAAAAAGGCACCAACGCAGGCAGGAGTCCAGTACAAAGGGCAGCCTGCAGCACCAGGAGAAACAGAACGAGTGAGTGAGGAAGGGGGAGTGAGCGAGCTCAATGGAGCTCTGTCAGGACTGCTGCAGATTTCTTTGTAGGCAGAAAAATATGCCAATGCAGGCAGGAGCCCAGTACAAAAGGGCAGCCTGCAACACCAGGAGAAACAGAACGAGCAAGTGAGGAAGGGGGAGTGAGGGAGCTCAATGGAGCTCTCTCGGAACTGCTGTGGATTTCTTTGTGGGCAGAAAAAGATATTAATGCAGGCAGGGGCCCAGTACAAAGGGAAGCCTGCAGCAGAGGAGAACAGAGCGAGCAAGTGAAGAGAGGTGAGGCGAGCTTAATGGAGCTCTGTTGGGACTGCCAGATTTCTTTGTGGACAGAAAAAGGCACCAACGGAGGCAGGAGTCCAATACAAAGGGCAGCCTGTAGCACGGGAGAAACAGTATGAATGGTGAGAGAGGAAGTGGTGACCTCAACAGAGCTCTGTCAGGACAGCTGCAGATTTCTTTCTGGGCAGAAAAGGCACCAATGCAGGCAGGAGCCCAGTACAAAGAGCAGCCTGCAGTGCTGGGAGAAATAGAATGAGCCAGTGAGAGGGGGGTGAGCGAGCTCAATGGAGCTCTGCGGGACTTAGAGTTGCCCATCCCCCACTGAGGGTCCTCTGTGGTCCTATATTACAGCAGGGTCTCTGGGTGAAGACAAAGCAATGATTGAATACTTTTAGGATTGCTGTAATAATACAGATTTAGTTTTTCTGTTTATTTCTCTAACTGAGCTAAGTACAGAGCTATACTGTTATGATTGCTGTAATAATACATATTTATTTGTTCTGTTTATTTCTCTAACTGAGCTGTGTAATACTTGGGTGCAATAGGATTTCTAACTGGGCTGAGTGAAACTATATGAGAACTGAGAACAAATAGTATGGTAGTTGAGGGATGAGAAATGGACAAGGAGGCTTTAGGATTGCTGCAGCAGTACAGTATCTAATGGATGAGATCTGAGACTGAATTAACCCGGTCAGCAATGGGCAGTAGAGGGACTAGTGTGGGAGGGGGAACAGGAATTTGAGTAAATAGGGGCCTAACAGTTGTAGTAGGGTACAGAACCTGGAAGTAAGAGCCCGTAACATAACATGGGGGCCAAAATGGGGCAGGTGCCACATAGCAATAGGGTGGGCATCTTTGGAAGGGTGGTGGGGTGTACAGGGTGTGGGTCCGTCATGATTCTGAACTGGGCTTGGAGGATGGGGAGGTGTATGGTCTGTAGATGACTGGCTAGTTTGAGGGAGAAACTGTGGAGTTTAGGGAGGAGTCTAAGTGGCAGGGCAGATGAGTATGGTAGGCATCCTGGCTGGGGGGGGATAGGAGATGGCAAAGGGGGATGGAGGAAGAACAACTAAGGAGTGAAACAGACCCCAGTATCAGAGGCACTAACAGAAAAGACAGGAGAAGGAAGGGGGTGCCCAAGGTGAGGGGGGCCTCCTGATGGGGGAGGAAAAGACCACAAGGAGTACCAGGGGAGAAATCAGATGGGTGTGGGTAGGGAGGGACCAGGGGTGACACAGAGGGGAACAAGTAGGAGGGGGAACTGATATGGGGAAGAGATGTAGGAGAGATATTGCCTAGGAATAGATCCGAACCTCTGCTATGGGAGAGAGAGGGGGAGCAGGAACATACTGAAGGGTGGGAGGACAAGCGGGGCATGAGAAGGATGGCAACAGGTAGGAGAAGAGATAGCGAGGATGAAAGGGTAGAAGGGGCTAGTAAGGAAGAAGGGTGGTGACTGGGGGAGAGAAGGCTACAGGAAGGGGAAGGATGGGAGGGGCATCACTATTGGGGTAGAAGGGAATGAGGGCTCTAAATTGACAGCAGCAGGGATAGGAGAGGGGTTGGAAATCAGAAGGGGAGGTTGACATGGGAAGCCTAGTAGGAACTAGTCTGGTTGGGAAGGGGTTCAAGGGGGATGGGAGGAATAAGGCAGAGAAAAGGGGTGAGGTGGAAGTTGGAGGTACAGATACAGAAGTCACAGAGGGTGCAGCTGGTGGAGGTAAGGGCCAAGGAAGAAAGAATACTGGGGTGGTGGAAGGGGCATTAGAAGGGAAAGGGGTAGGGGATGTGGGGTACTCATCCTGGAGGATGCTATACTGAAAGGGGTGAGATGCACCATTGGCATTTTTTCAGACCTCCTTAGGAACAGTACAGCTGTCATTTTTCACATCCTGCCTGAAATATGCATTTACAGATCTGGTGGAGAATACCGTGGTTGCTGTGGGAAATCAATGTTCAGGACAGATTAAAAAAATCATAGCGACAGTGTTCATGAGCAGAGGTCACAAAATGCTTAGGTTGAAAATTTGGTGAAATAATTCCACTAAATGACTGTGTTATGCACATGCATTGCACAGTTTCTACATACGCTGGGAAGTTTGATCATTTTTAACATTTTCACTACAGATTTTCAACATTGCCATCTCTTCACACCTTCCTATGAATGGTACAGCTGTCATTCTTCGCATCCTGCCCAATCTGTACTTTAAAACATCTGGCGGCAATGGAGCAGTCGCTATGGAAACTCAAATTTCGGGACACATTGACAAAATCACATTGCCACTGTTCATGACAAGAGGTCCCAAATGCTTTCATGAGTGAGGGCCACAAAATGGCCATGTTGAAAGTTTGTACTGCAAATCCCAGCAAATGCCCAGGGCATTACAGTTTCTAACCATAACGTCCCACTCTCTACAGACTGACAGGCATCAGGGGTGTGCCTTTCGATTGCCGACCATAATGCTCATGCCATTCTAACCCCACCCTGCAGCCAGTGACAGGCATCGAGCTGTGCCTTGGACTCTTCAGCCCCAGAGTTCACTCTATTCTATATTGCACCCATTTCAGTGTATGTCCTTATGGAGTGGGGTGGCTGTAAAGCCGAACACCCCAAGGAACACCTCAACACTTCTTAGTGTCTGCAGGACAGGGTGAGGTGAAATGGCATGAACGTTATGAATGACAACCCAAACGCATATCCCAATGCCTGTCCGTCTCTGCAGGGTGGAGGTGGGGTTGGCGTGAAGTTCAATACTTCACTGCCATTCCTACTCTGCATCTGTCTAACTCCAGCATCTCCAATGCTAATTCCAGCAAGCAAACTTTCAGCATTGACAAATGCTTGTTACAAAATGTAACAAAACTTTGTAAATTTCTTTCCTGTAATTTATACGTCCAGGCTCCACAGGTGCAACAGACTAGAATATTCTGTCTGGAGATGTTTCCTGTTGACAGTTCTTTTAACAAGCTTGTGCAGGTCAAAAGGTTTCTCAAGGTCAACTGTGTTACAGCCTGCTATATTTTCTAATAAACTCAAATAGCTGTCTGTAATATTTCTATTGTATTATTACACATATTTACAAATCAAGGGATCCCAGTTTCACATAAACAGCTTCACATATTTTTCAAACCACACAAAAGCAAGGGAAAGAAAGTAAGAAAAAACAGGAACAGCAATGAAAGAAGGAAGATAATGGGGGGGGATGTGGGATCTCTCAGAGTTGCCAATTCCTAAGCTCCCCAAGAAAAACTGATTATGCAATCAGACGGGCAAAGACAGAGAAGTGGCAGAAATAGGAGAAGACAGAGAAAATCCTTGCTTTTAACTCTCTCAGCATAATTAATGGGACAGGGTCTTACCCAACCCAGTCATATACTCCCCTCTTTAGGGGTGAACCTGTTTTTTTTCTTCTTCTTCTTTAAAAAATGTTTCCAAAACATTATTTTAAAGGACATGTAAGCCATCTCTTTAAACATTTTAGGCCAGATTAATAAAACTTTTCCGGGCACAAATCCAGTTTACTCAAGGCAAACTGGGTTTTGCCCAAGTTATATTACAGAGCCCAGTTTGGTCCCCAAACTGTGTTTGTGCCTGGGCAAAGTTGGGAGGGGCCACAATGCAAATGAGGGAGGGACTGGCATATCCTGCAGTGCAATTCACAAAGTGTTTGCTCCATGCAAGAGCCTTTTACAAAGGCCCTTGCATGGATAAATCACCACCAAAACCTGGTGGTAATCTGAACAGCCCTATTGGTTGGCAGAGGTACAGTGGCCCTTCCCTTCCCTGGTCTCCAATCGCCAACCCTATAAGTAAAAACACATTTCTGTAGTGTAGTGGTCCCTCTTGGTATCATGTCACAACAGCAACGAGAATAATATATGATGCCAAATTCTTTCTCAGTGCACACATGCAGTATAAGATGTAATAGATTTTTTTCTGAAAGGCTTTACCTTCCCATGTTTCTTTCATTACATCTAGTGGCCCTCTAGGTTGTTTACCATACTGCATTTTAAAGAGTGAAAAACCTGTTTATGCTTGCCACACTTCTCTGTTAGAAAAATGAGGTAATGTAAGTATTGGTCCTAATCTTTCCTTCACTTTTCACAAACCTTTTTAACTTGTATTTTAGGGTTTGATTAAATTCCTCAACAAGACCATCTGCCTGAAGGTGATAAGGTGAGGTTCTTATGGCAGTGATACCTAGTAGTATGGCTCCTTCAGCAATGCAGCAGCAAAATTACTACCCTGATCAGTAATAATCTCTTTAGGTATGCCCACCCTGTTGAAAATTTTGAAAAACTCTACTGCCACTTTTGGGGCTATGACAGTACTCATTGTGACTGCCTCTGGGTATCAAGTGGCATAGTCACATGCTACCAAAATAAATTGGATGCCCTTTTTTCTTTTGTCTACAGGACCAACCACATCCATTGCAATTTTCTCGGAAGGCACATCTATCAAGGGTGGGGCACCATGGGCACCATGTCTTTTTATGGCTGCATGGGTAGAGCTCCACAGTCATTATGGCAACATAAGTACTTAGTGGAGCACTGTGGAAGCACCTGACCAGACCAGTAGTCCGTGTGCTTCCACAGTGCTGTGGCACATTTTCACTGGTTTGTTTATGCAGCACTTCGCTGCCGGCTGCATAAACACATCCACTTCGGGGGCACTTTTTTTGTCTTCTGCAACAACAGAAATTACAAACACCATGCAGAAGATGGCAGCGCCAAAGCAGATTGCGCATGCGCAAGCATTGCAAATGTGCAGTTTCATCATTGCCACCATCTTACTGTATGGCATTTTTTGGCGGTGTTTGGAAATGCTTGGTGCAGCCATATAGGCTTTGACCAGAGTTTGTTTAGTTACTGGGGCTACTTTCTGACATACTGCACAAGAACTACAATAGGTAACAACACCCTCATGAATCTCAGGTCAGTAAAATCTGTACAGTAATCTAGAAAGGGTGCAATCCATTTCTGAGTGACCAGCCATAGTACTCTCATGTGGTATATATTGCAACTCATTTCTATACTTCTTTAGTATGATCAATTGTTCTGTCTGTTCCTGTGTCTGGGATTCACACAAACTCTGTACAGAAGCCCATTACATTTTTAAACATTGGTTCACCCTCTTTTGTTTCACCCCCAACTGTTTAAACTAACCTTGAGAAAGACATTGTTGGCTTGTAGAAACAAAATCACAGTCAGTTATCAGTTTGGTTTCTGTATTGATTAAAATACTTTATTTGTAGCAATGAGCACTTGCCTGCCTGACATGTTCTGGACTTAATGGTCCTTTATCAAAGCCTTTGATAAAGAACCATTAAGTCGAAATACATCATGTGGGGCAAGTGCTCCTGCTAAATAAAAGTATTTTAATCATCTGGAACTTAATAGTGTCCTTAAGTAAATGAGGTGGTGAGTGCCAGTTTAGTTTCAAATTTTCATGTGTCAAACCCTAGGCCCATCAGTCTTTTGTTGCCCTGTTTTTTAGGCATCTTCTTTCTTTCTTGGACTTCCTGATCTTGGGCTGGGCTCAAACAAGTTAGCATCAAAGCCACCAAAAGTAAAGAGTTTCCACAATCTGAGATTTTCATTGCCAGTGCTCTTATCATCGCAGCTGCTGAAGCTGCAGGGTTTACTCCTCTGTGATTAATGCAGTAAACCATTGAAAGTAATTTCTAATAATCACAGGTTCATGTAACTTTGGTACTACCCACTTTCATTTGGTGCAACACCCATGAATGCTCAGAGTCACTTGGGTGGTGGGATAGTATGAAGTGTCCCTTGGATGCAAATTACCCCAGTACCTTGTCCTTTTGTGCAGTTTATTCCCAGGACTTCAGCATGCACCACAGTCTTTCTGCTTCCTGAATCGGTAAGCCCTTTCACAGTCTTATCTCACACCTTGACGTCTGTTAAATATTGCTGAGATTTGCTAAAGCCAAATTTGCTCCATTTTTACCCTTTTTATTTTTATGGCAGTTTCTTGCAGTATGGCCTGGCTTATTACAGTTATAGCAAATAAAGTCTTTGGCTGCAGATTTGTTACCCCCACCATAGTTCTTATCTGATCTGGAGTTAAATTAGGAAAAAGATGGTCTTACCATTCCTGTACTGTTACGTTGCTGCTGCGGGGTCCGTCTGGCCATCTGATAGTCCTCAGCCAAAGAAGCTGTCTTTTTCCACATTTTCTGGTCAGTGTTCTTTTATCCAAAGCTGCACATCTATGAAAGGATGTTGATTGCTCCATTACAATTATGTATATGATCTCTGGGACGTTTTGCCCTCTGGTCAGAGCCATTTAATGAGGGTCCTCTGAATCAGGTGAAGACTTCTAAAAGATTGTTGACTGAGTGGTACTTCAGAGACCAAAATCTCTGCCTCTAGGTTTCTCCTCAGATGACATATGTTTTAAGATTTTCTTTTGCAAGGTCATAGTTGTCTGACTATGCAGAGTCCATATTGTTGGAAGCAAGTTGGGCTTTGCCTGTCAAATCAGGTACCAGCCTGATTGCCCATAGCTGCTTTGGCCATTGGCAGGCTCTGGCAACTCTTTTAAAAGTTGTCAGGTATGTCTCAATAGCATCCAAAGGACACAAATTTATAAGTTTAATGTTTTTTAAGTTGTTTGTGCTTTGTTGATCTGCTGCACCTCTTCTGTATCCTCTAACTTTGATAGCTCACAAGGCAACCAGCCATTGCTGCTCCTGTTGCTGCATCTCTTCTTTCCTCTGTGCCTCTAGATTCTGCATATATTTTCTTCACTTCTAGACATTGAATCTCTTTATCTCTTTGTTTCTCAGTCTCTCTCTGTTGCATAGATCACCATTTGAAGAAGGCACACGTTTTCAGGTTCTATCCTTGCCTCTTCTTTTTCTTTCACCCTTAGTGCTGGCTGTACAGTTTCAGTTTGGACTTTTTTTTCTGCCTCTAGTTTGCCATTCTCCTGGTAGTCACTCCTGGACTTACTGTTGCAGGATCCATTACCCACATACAAAACTCCTTGCTTAGAATATGCATGGCATAAATCACACTTCTGCAGACACCAGCTGTCATAGAGCAAAGGTCAGGAAGCATAGGCAAGCCAGGAATAGTTAAAACAATTCACAAGTACTGTTTTATTATTAACAATAAAGAATAAAATAAAAAATAATATTGAACAGGATGACTCAGTACAGGCAGCTCAAAAAAAGTCCCTCATCTGAGTGAATCTCTAAACTAAAACCTGGAAAACAAAAACATTGCTCTCTCTCTATAAGATCTCTTTTTCTGGAAATTTAACTTTGCATCCTCTTTTTCACAAAATGTAACACAGCTTTGTAAATTTATTTCCTGTGACTCATACATCCAGTATACCCAGGTGCAACAGACTAGAATATTATGTCTGGAGATGTCTCCTGTTGATAGTTCTGTTAATAAGCTTGTGGATGTCAAAAGGTCTCTCAATGTCAACCCTGTGTTCCAGCTTGCTATCTTTTCTAATAAACTCAAATAGCTGTCTGCAATATTTCAACAATATTATTACATATTTTTCCAAACCAAGAGATCCCAGTTTCACATATTTTTTAAAACCACAGAGGAGCAAAGGAAAGAAAGAAAAGAAAGAAAGAAAGAGAGAGAGAGGAAGGAAGGAAGGAAGGAAAGAAGGGAAGGAGGGGAAAGCATGTGACCTTTCATCAGTGGCAAATTCCTAAGTGCCCCAAGAAAATCAGATAGGCAAAGACAGAGAAGTGTCAGAAATAGAAGAGGACAGGACAGATCCTTGCTTTTAACTCTCTCTGTGTAAAACATGGGACATGATCTTACCCAACCATGTCACATTCAGATTTGAGAGAGACACTCAGAGGAAGGATTTTTGTTTGTACTGCCTGTATGAAGAGCTAATTGTGCCAGTCACCATCACTATTGCCATAGTTTGGCTTAGGTGACTGGGGTGAGTGAGGGGTGCAACTGTTTCTGTAGTACTCATGTTTGCTCACTGACAGTCAGATGGTGGCTGGGTGATGTGATGAGTTGAGTGGAGGACTGTGCTGGTTGACATCACTAGTGCCATAGTTGAGCTTGGGTGATAGGGTGAGGGGTGATGCAGGGAAGAGTGTCCTTAGCACGTAGGTCAGGAGGGGGTCAGATTCCATTATGTGGGGGAACACTAGACCACCAAGAATATGCAAGACAGCTACAGGACAGGTGATGGGGGTGACTGTGTATGGGAATAAGGGCAGGTTTTCCTCAGCATTAAACAGTACAGTGACACAGGTTGTTTAGCACTGCCAACACTGCTGACTATTCTTCTGTATCCAGCATGCATGCTGGATCCCTCATTTGCATGGGTGCTGTGGTATATTGTGTGTGTCATGCTGTCTGGTCACCATAGCTCACCGGGGGCATCTGAATATGGTCCCTGCACCATCAGTCTGCTTTATACACATTTAGCATGGCACTACCTGGTTACTGCTGTGCTAACTGTTTGAATATGGGAGCCCTAGAACTGATAAAATAGCAAACAGAATAAATAACATCTTTATATCTTCACTGTTTCTTCATAACTTTGTTGTTTTTTGACATTTTAATCACCAAATTTTCAAAACAGTAATTTTTGGACCCCACTTTATGACCAGGATTGGTGGATGTTTTTAAATCCCATCTGAATGGTGATTTCACAGAGCGACTGCAAAAATATATTTTGGGGATTTGAAAAATTACACCTGTTATTTTCATATGGTGGGGTAATGCAAGGGCTATGTTGAACATCTTGTGCCCAAATCTCAAAAAAAACAAACAAAAAAGTTGTAAATAAACATTGGAAAAATTCAACCTTTCTTCCTAATTTTGTTCTTAGTGACATTTGGACCCCAAATTTTCAACATAGTCTTTTTATGACCCCACCTTATGATCAAGTGTAATGCCCCAAAGGATGGGGGCACTACAGAAATGGGGGTTTAAGTTATTTGTAGGGTGCCATGGGGTGCCCCATTGATGGTGTGGGCTTATGGGGCAATAAATAGGGGCCCCTGTATAGCATTTTCCCTCCCCTCAACTATAGCCAGGCAGGCATGTTAGAAAACAAAATAAAGGTTTTTGTTTTAAATTTCCTTTTGGATACCTGTTCTGCTCCATTTTATCACCCTCCTTCCCTTCCTGGAGCAGGCAGCATGTGAGTGGGCACCCACACGCTGGGACTGCTGTCTCTGGCTGGCGTGTGGTGCCCATTTGAAAATGTAGCCGTTGGTTTGGTCATGGGCTTGGGGTTCTAGAATAAGAACCCCAAATGCCTTTTGAGTGAGGAAACTGCCATTTCTGTGGAGGTGAGAGGACCTAAAGAGTGCAATGGGGACCCTGGGCTTACTGTGGTGTTGAAGCCAGTCTCGTTGACTCTATGGTGATATCTCTCCTCTGGCCAGCAAAGACAGAAGACTGCTGCTTTAGTGTGCACCCCGTTTGTCCTGCAGTTGAGTCCAGTGGTCGCCCCGTGGAAAGAAAAGAAGAAAAGACTCCTCCGATTCCCTGATGCTCCAGTGAGGGTTGTAACTGCTCCATTTGTTTTTTTCTGCTGTCCAAGCATTTGGTCTCTTATCAGCGGCAGATAGGAAGCACATCTCAAGTCTGGCCCACCGGCGCAGTGGTTGGATTTCTGCTTGCGAATGAATGAGCGAATGAGCCCGGATCGCTGGAGGGCCAGCCGGGGGGAGTTGGATGGAGCATCTTACGGACTGCTCTTCTTCTCCAGGGGGAGGGTGTGGGTCACGCTCGGCACTTGAAGGACCCCTAGTGGAAGCTGGGGGATTCGCGCAGCTACCGCCACCAACATCTGAGGGGTGGGGCGGATGCCGGACATCATTGCACATCACCACCCCTGCCAAGCAAGGAAAAAAAACTCCTTGCAGCTAGCCACACTAGTGAAGCCTGCCCCCAGCTTCAATTAGCCTCCGGGACCCCCACTCTCCCCCAGGCAGTTACCAGTCATGCGGCACTCCAGTGTTGCATCCCCGCTCTCTGGGGGTAAGCCTGGGGCACTGGGGGGGCAAAAAGTGCAAGGGGGAACTCAGAGGTGGAAGCTTAGGGGGCGCCATGACTAGGCTGATGTACAGCAGCCAGCTGCAGAGGCAAAAAGAAGGGGAAAAAAAAAGAACTGCATCTCATCCATGAAGAAGCCATCGGCCCTTCGGAGACCCCCTGCCATCCGTCACATTGCCTGTTCTCCTCTCACAGTCTTCCTTCTTTCTGCAGCACCTCCCACCTCCTGAAGCAGCTATCTTCATCCCGGGCCGGGGTGATGAGTTAGTGGCAGCACAAGAGAAGAGTGCTGTCCACCTGAATTAAACTGAAAGTTTTTGATTCGCTGACATGGCTATAGGAAAATCGGGCAACAGGCCCTCTTTAATTTGAATAATCTGGGTGAGTAACGTCCACAGGAGGGCCCAGACTAAAGGCCCTTAGGGAAAATGTGTTGAATATTCATAGAGGGGCGGTGCTGAGATGGGGCAAGGGGAGTGATTGGCACTACGGCCTTGGACAGACCCAAAGATATTTAAAGAGCACATCCCAGTGTAATTTAAAAGGGGCCGAGTGAGAGCAAGTCTCAGTGTAATTTAAAGGGGCAACACCAGGCCCTAGGTCTTACTAGGGGCAGCTAGGCCCAGAACTGTAGGGGCAATGATAGGCCCTGTGAAGAAGGGGCCCTTGGTAATAAGGAGGGCAATGCTAGGCCCAAATGTGGAAAGGGGAAACAATGGCCCCAAATATTAAAGGGACATCAGTAGGCAACAGTAGGCCCACAGTGGATAAAAGGGACCCAGCCATTACTAGGGCAAAGGAGAAAACCCAGAGTGGGAAGGGCATTCACCCAAAAGTTTTCAGAGAAGTAGCCAGATCCTGGTGCAAAGGGGACCCACAAGCATGGAGGGAAAGGAAAAGGGGTGTTTAGTACACAACTGCCATCTAATGACTGTCAGCTGATGAAACCGTGTATTGCTTTGCATCTGAAATGTGTTGATTGCAAAGTACCAAGACTGTATCATGCTAGGATTGTGGTTATTTGCCCCTACTGTGAACAACTGACCCGGATTCCAGCAATTTGTACCTACTCCAGGCAAATTGCCCTGGATTTCAGCAATTTGCCCCTGCTCCAGGCAAATTGCCCCTGCAATGAAC
Source organism: Neoceratodus forsteri (assembly GCA_016271365.2). Classification (NCBI taxonomy): domain Eukaryota; kingdom Metazoa; phylum Chordata; order Ceratodontiformes; family Ceratodontidae; genus Neoceratodus; species Neoceratodus forsteri. The sequence goes on from JADMNL010000023.1 coordinate 481,969,050, forward strand.
AATTGCCTCAGCAACCAACAAATACCATGGTGCAGTGCAAAGTGTAATTACCCGTGTTCTCAATGCAAAGTATATGGACTCAGTCTTCTGCCACAACACCTCTGGTTGGGTTGTCCACAGCTGATTCTTCACTGAAGCAGTCTTCATTCAGCAAAGAACTTCTCAACAACTCTTCCCTATCATCCACCATTGGTCAAATTCAACGTACTCCTGTGTGACTCACGACCGCCAGCTCCTGGTTTCCTTATGGGTTAGTCAACCTGGAAGTGGAACATCCTGAAAGAAGCCTCGTCTGTCACTCTCAGCTGTTCACCGAAAGTCGAGTCCAACATGGCCAGTGTGTGTCCACACCTTCCGGTTTGTTGTTTTTCTGGTTTTGGACAGTGCAGGGCTCTGATCTTCACCCTGCATCCTACTCTTCCTGCTTGTTCTGCCCTGTTTGCACCGTGTTGTCTTCTGAGATTCAGCTTGATCTTGGTGGTCCTCCTGTGGATCTTTGACCAAAGAAGCTTCAAAATTTCTTCATCCTTGGCAGCTCTGGTTGAGGGTTTGTGCTGGGGAAACTGCAGCAGATCTTCATCCTTGGCAATCCTTGCAAGTGGAGTCAACACCAAGCACTTGTTCCTTCATCTTTGGCAGCCCTGATCAAGGGTTTGTGCTGGGTAACTTCAACCAGCCTTTGTTTCTACTTCCTTGGCAGCCCTGGTCAAGGGTTTGTGCCAGGGAAATTGCAATGGATCTTCACCCTTGGCAATCCTTTCAAGTGGATTCATTGCCAAGTCTTTGTTCCTTCATCCTTGGCAGCCCTGGTTGAGGGTTTGTGCCAGGGATGAGTTCAACATCTTGTACTAAAGTATTCTGGAAACCTTAGAGAGTGGGTTGGCTGAAGAATCAGGGTCTGTTTAAAAATCTCTCATATCCCGTCCAACCTCTCTTAGGTTTTCACACAAGTGTAGCTTGGCACCAAGCAGGAAACCCCGTTCTCCCTTTTACCCCATTGCTATTCCATTCTTCAGCTGTGCACACAAAGACGGCAGGAAAAGTTTGGACTTCCTTTAACATTATAAACTCTTAGAAAGTGGTTACACCACCCAACCCTTTGGGGTCTACACTGGTACCTATTGCTCACTGCAGTGATTGTCGCATCTCATTATAAAGTAATAGATGTTTGAATTGTTTACTAGATTGTTTATAGAAAGCCTAGCATAGAATGTAATAAATAGTGTTATTAGGCCAAGGTGCACCTCTTAGTGACAGTATATAACATTGTTTACTGGTCTTGTGTGGTTTGGTTCCCCTCTTCCCTTGTGACCATGTCTACCTTTCTCTGCGGTATGAATAAAGCCCATCAGGCATCAAACTTATAGAGTATCGCCCTCTTCCTCCCCCTACTGGTGCTTCCATCCACCCAACCCCATTCGAACCACAGCGTTCTCTCACCAAGCCACCTGCTTGAGGCGACGGTAGTGGTGTGGCTGAGATAGGCGAACTTTGGGGTCAGCACTTTGTTCACCACAAGAGAAAAACATTTTGGGGCGTAGTCGGCAGGATACATTTTAAGGAGTCCAAAGCCTGAGCTTCTAAAGTAAGATGCAAGCAGTACTGGATTGTAGTAGTGGATTATCTAGAGGGGATAACGCATCCATAGGTAACGAATCCATAGAGACAGGGATGGAAGACTAAGAGAACATACCTCCCTCACCCCTGACAATGCCATACTACTTTGGAGTGCCTTGGCTTCCAAAATTCACAGGAAATTCTTTAAAAAAAACAATGTGCAAGGTGGGTCCCATACAAGTGAACAATCAAACTAGTCAAAATCCCAAGGAAATGGCTGATTTATTTAATAAGGAATTTTGTAAACATTATATATCATCAGAAAATCCTGTGCCTTGTGTAATAGATAAAGGTTCAGAACTTATATGTTTCAAGCCAACTGATACTGAAAATAAAATAAAATTACAAAAAGGGAATACTAGAATGGGGCCAGATCATATTTTGTGTCATTTATTGTTTCTACTGTCTGCATGTCTAATGTTTCCTTTTAAACTGTTTTTTGAATCCTGTTTGAGTGAAGGTTTTGTTCCAAAATAATGGAAAATTGCAAATGTTATCCCTGTATATAAAAAAGGTTTAAAATCAGATTGTTCAAATTACAGCCCAATTAGTCTTACGTCACCTATTTGTAGGATTTTTGAGAGTTTAATTAGGGATGTACTAACTCCAATATTGAACAATGCGGACTCTGAACAGCACGGTTTCAGAAAGGAAAGAGGTTGCCTATCTAACTTGTTGAGTTTTTATGAAAACATAAGTTCATTAGTTGATAACCGTACTCCTTGTGATGTCATGGATTTCAGCAAAGCATTTGATGCTATGCCACATTGGGCTTTAGTAAAATTGCAGAAATTAAAATTAATCAGTATATTATTATGGATTAAAATTGGTTGTCTAATCACACTCAAAGGTGAATATTAATGGTAGTTTTCAGATATTAGTTGTGTCACTAGTGGAGTCCCACAGGGCTCGTACTTGGACCATGCTTATTTCAGGCTTTCATCTCTGATTTAACTAATTGCTTTTCATTAACTATTAAATATGGAGACAATATTAAGATTGGTGGTCCATGTACCAGTGAAACTGATTCTGATATCATACAGCAGGATTTAAATAACATTTTTAAATGGGTAAATGCATGGGGTATGAAGTTAAATAATTCAAGTGTAAAGTTATGGGCTTAGGTAATACCAATCCCTTAAAAATATATACATCGGGACAATATGCACTTAGTAATACTGCTGATGAAAGAGATCTGGGCATTACAGTTTCAAATGATACGGTCTTCTCCCACCATATTAATGAATCTGTAAATAAAGCAATTAAGGTTGTCTGGTCAATCAAGCATAATATTGCTACAAGAGATCCTAAGGTTTTAATGCCTTTGTTCAAAGCATATGTTAGGCCTCACCTTGAATATGTGTCACAGCTTTGGTGTCCTTATAAGAAAACTAACATACATCAATTAGAAAGAGTTCAGCGTAAATTCACTAAACATCTTAAGGATATGAATCATCTTTCTTATGTTACTAGATTATGTGATCCTGGTTTGTTTTCTTTAGAAACTCGTAGGTTACGTAACGATTTACAATTTCTTTATGATATAGTTCAAGACCCTGTGTTAATGGTAGATTTGGGACTGAATTTTAAGGATTCATCTTACAATATTAGAGGCCATCTGCTCCAATTGACATGTAAATCTTTAACTATATCAGGAGGAAATATTTATTTACTTTAGGAGTGATTAAACCTTGGAACAAGTTGCCATTGTACATTATTATAAGTAAGGATAAAGAACAATTCAAGGCTAGACTGGATAATTACTTATTATCTGGCAAACAATTGGCCTATTATTAAAACTTGGTTAGTATGTAAACTTTTATGAGCTGTAAAGCTTCCTTGCTCACTTCACACCTTAGTATGAACCTTAGTATGTAAGTGGGATTAGTAATTTGAGTAGTTCCTCTCTAAGATGCAAGCCATGTTTCTGTTATACCAAATTCCTGAAAGGCAGAAAGTAGACATACTCATTGGACAACTTAAAGGTGCTGCCCACAGAGAAGCTCAGTCTTGGCCTGCAGGTGCAAAGACCACGGCCGACCAGATTCTGCAAAGATTGCAACAGATATTTGACACTTGCATAGTATCCAGTTTAAAGATGAAATTCTTCTCATGTACCCAGAGGCCTCAAGAGACTTTCCAAGAGTATGCACTGAGTCTTGGGCACTATTGAGGGCAATTGAGAGGAGGATGCCAGGAGATTATGGATCCAGACCACGTCTTAACAGAAAATTTGTGTAAGGGATAGTGAAGCCCTGAGGAGGAGCCTCATATGCTACAGCTCCAAGATCCTGAGGCAGATTTCTTGGACTTTAAAGAAAGTTATCAAGGTTCTGGGACCAGGTCAAGTGGGAGAAGACATAGTGACCTACCCTCAAATGGCAATGCCTCTAGGTGCAGCATGGCCAGGGCATCCAATGGAAGGATTGGTACAAGAAGACCCATGGTGCAGGTGTCCACTGAGTGAGGGATTGTCCAGTGAAGAAAGGGCATACGGTCAAGAACCGATGGGTGGGTATCCGGGTTATCTCCCAGACTCCCGACCCTTGTGCAGTCAGATGGGTCCATTCCACTGCAACCAACCTCAGCCTGAATTCAGACTTAGTGGAGCAGATAGCTACTCTGATGTGGAAAATGACAGAGGTCTGTCAGGAGATAAAAGGACTCAAGGAAGATTGGAGGAGAGACACACCCTGGATTCAGAACGAACAAGGAAGGAGATTTGATGACCCTCAGTCCTGCCCCAGAAGGGGAGAAGGAAGGCATACGACGGACACGTTTGGCAGTTAAGGCAGACCAATTTACCAAAGATGTGATATTAGCCGCCATATCGAGAGGCGATGCCAGCAGTCTTCAGAACATGCAGTGATGTTAAGCAGGAAGTCTTCGGAGATGGCCGCCAATCCTCGAAGAGTGGTCAACCAGGTCCACTCACAGTAATGGAGCGATCCTGTTTTATTGGCAGTAGTCCGACAATTCCAGTAAAAGTAAATGGCATTGTTAGATACAGGGTCCCAGGTTACGACCATGCAGGGGTGATATTTTTGGCAGCATTGGACAATGGTAGACCTTCAGCCACCTCCAAAGTCTTGGATTACTTTGATCGCCAGCAGTGGAGCCGAGGTTCCATACCTAGGGTATCTGGAAGCGAGCATCCAGCTGGGAAAGAATGTACAAGACTGTCAAGGAATAATTATCAGTGATACGGAGAGCAACAACTTGCCACCAATCTTTCTGGGAATGAACTTTCTCCAGCATTGCTTTGAGGATTTGGTGCAGATCCTGCAGATCCAAGCAAAAAGGTCTCCTTGTGTAGAAAAATGAGTGTTGCAGCTGACAATTCATCTTCTTCAGTGCCACCAATGCTTTGCAAGTGCAACTGGTGAGATTGGAAAGGTCTGAGTGTCTGACACCCAACCTATTACTCTGAAACCAAGAACGGAGACCACCTTGTGGTGCAAGGCCAAGGTGGGTTGTCATGGTCAGGACTATGATGCCCTAGTTGAACCCTACCCTAATGAGAAGGAAGAACCCATATTGGTGGCCAGAAGTGTTGCTACGGTCATGAAGGGAAGGATTCCTGTTCGGATCATCAATTACGGGAACAATGACATGCGACTCCATCGCAATCAGCTGGTTGCCCAGTTACATATCGTGTCTCTCCAAGACATTTTGGAACTGGAAGACCAGATCCAGAAGGACCAAGGAACACTAGCCATTGGGGTGGAAGAGACTGAAAACCATTGTGACCCCTGTGTACCAGCATGGACATGGGAGATCAACCTGGGTACCCCCAAGACTACAGAATGACAGAGGGCAGATGTCATCCAAGTAGTAATAAAGAATCAAGAGGCTTTCAGTCAACATTCACTAGATTTTGGGTTAGCCTGTGAGGTGCAGCACCACATCCATACCAATCAGCACCCACCGATAAGAGAAAGATTCAGACCAATTCTCCCGGCCATGTACCAGCCTGGGAAGGAGATAATTCAAGAAATTAAAGAAGCCAAAGTCATTGAGGACAGTCGCAGTCCAAGGGCTGCTCCCATTGTCCTAATCAAAAAGAAAGATGGGAAGCTTTGGTTCTGTGTATAGTACTGAAAACTGAACAATGTCACCCACAAAGATGCCTACCCTTTACCCAGAATTGAGGACTCTCTTACAGCCCTACAGTCTGCCACAATATTCTCCACTCTTGACTTCACACGTGGGTATTGGCAAGTGCCCATGGCTCCATAGGATCAAGAGAAAACCACCTTCATAACACCATGGGCCTGTTTGAATTCACCCACATGCCCTTTGGCCTATGCAATGCCCCAGGTACTTTTCAAAGACTAGTGGAACACAGCTTGGGAAGCGAAACTTTGACATTCTAATGTTGTACCTGGATGACATTATTATATATTCCAAGAAACACCAAGACCATCTGCTGCACCTATATGAAGTCTTTGTTCGACTAACTCAGTACGGTCTGAAAGTAAAAAACCCTTCAAATGCCATCTTCTACAATCTCAAGTGAACTACCTGGGCCACATCATGTCTGCCACTAGTGTGCTGCCTGACCCAGAAAAGCTGGAAGCTGTGTGAGAATGGCCAGTCCCTGTGTAACGGTGTGGGATCTACAGATGGACACAGATGCAATAATTCAGGTGCAACCTAATGTTTGTCTTAGTGGGATGTTTATTACTTCATAAACATATAGCTTGCACCATAAAGCAATATAACACACAAAATTAAAACAATCAAAAAAACAGCAAAAGCAAATCAATTCTATAGCATAGAGCCTCTCTCACTGCTGATCGGAAGAAACTGACCCTATCTGTCTGTTACCAGCTCAGGTAGTGCTGATATACCTGCATACCTGAGTCAGGTGACCTAGCATTGTCAAACTTAAATCCTAACAATATAAGTTTAGATAGGCTAAACATATCAGAAATGTAGAACAATAACCACAGGAATTCCATGGGTGTAAAAATAATCCCTATTTGGAGTACCTTACTAAACACATTACTTCCTAAAAATGATTGACAGATTGTATGTTATAAAACTAGGCCACAAGGGGCCACAATCCCACTATAGAGCTACTCAGTTCAGAGACCGCGCTCACAGAGAATAGACCTTTTAGGATTGTATGGAAGAATAAGCTCCAGACGTGCAGTGGCAGCAGCAATTTTAAAATGGGACCACAAGGAGTGTTTCTCTGGGGCAGCAGAGATATTCTCAGGTACCGTATGTCACAAGGTAGACTTTATTGCAAGTTTGACTATTTGAGGGAGTCTGGTTTAATCTACCAAAATATTACAAGCACCCAAACTCTGGAACTTCAATAAGGTTTCCCCAGAAAGGGCTGTAATTGAGGTATACTAATATAATCCTCCATTTATAGGGAAGAACAGGCTGATTTCAGGTAATAGAGCTGAATAGCAGCAATACCACTGTTGAAATGTCAAGCCTTCAGCTGAAATTGCAAGCCGACGGCTGACACTTTCACTTTTTACCAACGTGACCCAGGGAGTAAAACAATTGTCTCTCCGGTCACGGGGGAGAGCTGTATTTGCAAGTGCTCCATTGCGTGAAGCTCCACTCCACAGCAGGCACTACCCAAAAGGCAGAAAAAAGGAAATAACTAGCGATATAACTACACGATAGTGTGCACGATCGCAAGAGATTCGCGATCATGCGAACAGTCGCACAGGGACCCAGCAGCACTGATTAACCAAACAAACTTGAGATTCGAAGCGTTGAGTCCACAAGACTTCTGATTTCTTCCTTAGGGTCAGGATTCTCCCTCTTCTATCCTACCTTAACATACCAGGGAGAAAAATTGGGGGGGGGGGCAGAATCCAATCCTACTACTCCTTCCTCCAAAATAACAAAGCATTTGTAAATCTCTAAACCTTGTCAGGATACAGCAAGGTAAACATTTTTTTATCATTCATTAAATAATAATAATAGCAATGCAGCACAGGATACAAAAAGAACAAGCGTTTGTCAATGCCGAATGTTGATTGAGTTGGTCTGTTGAGCTCGCTCACTGCCCCTGTCACTCGCTCAGTCTTTTTCTCCCGGTGCTGCAGGCTGCTCTTTTGTACTGAGCTCCTGCTTGGATTGGCAACTTTTTCTGCCCATTAAGAAATCCGCAGCTGTCCCGACAGAGCTCCGTTGAAGTGGCTCACTCCCCCGCTCTCACTCGCTCATTCTGTTTCTCCTGGCATTGCAGGCTGCCCTTTTGTACTGGGCTCCTGCCTCTGTTGGTGACTTCTTCTGCCCACAAATAAATCTGCAGCAGTCCCGACACAGGTCTGCTGAGTTTGCTCACTCCCCCTCTCTCATTCGCTCATTCCGTTTCTGCCAGCGCTGCAGGCTGGCCTTTTTGTACTGGGCTCCTGCCTGCGTTGCCGCCTTTTTCTGCCAACAAAGAAATCTGCAGCAGTCACGATAGAGCTCCATTGAGTTCACTCACTCCACCTGTTTCACTCGCTCATTGTGCTTCTCCTGGTGCTACAGGCTGCCCTTTTGTACTGCGCTCCTGATTACCTTGGCATCTTTTTCTGCCCACAGAGAAATCCTCAGCTGTCCCGGCAGAGCTCCGTTGAGGTGGCTCACTCCCCCTGTCTCACTCACTCATTCTGTTTCTCTTGGCACTGCAGACTGCCCTTTTGTACTGGGCTCCTGCCTCTGTTGCAGCCATTTTCTGCCCACAAAGAAACCTGCAGCAGTCCCAACAAAGTTCCGTTGAGCTCGCTCACTCCCCTTCTCTCACTCGCTTATTCCGATTCTGCCAGTGCTGCAGGCTGCCCTTTTCTACTGGGCTCCTGCCTGTGTTGCCGCCTTTTTCTGCCCACAAAGAAATTTGCAGCAGTTACAATAGAGCTCTGTTGAGCTCGCTTACTCCCCCCTCTCACTCACTCATTCTGGTTTTCCCGCCACTGCAGGCTGCCCTTTTGCACTGGGCCCTTGCGTGCATTGCTGCCCTTTTCTGCCCACAAACAAATCTGCAGCTGTCCCAACAGAGCTCCGTTGAGCTCACTCACTCCCCCTCCCTCACGCACTCATTCTGTCTCCTGCCACTGCAGGCTGCCCTTTTATACTGGGCTCCTGCCTGCATTGGAGGCTTTTTCTGGCCACAAAGAAATCTGAAGCAGTCCTGACACAGCTCCATTGAGCTCGCTCACTCCCCGTCGCTCACTCACTCATTCCGTTTCTGCCAGCGCTGAAAGCTGGTTTTTTGTACTGGGCTCCTGCCTGCATTGCCACCTTTTTCTGCCCACAAAGAAATCCACAGTAATCACAATAGAGCTCCATTGAGCTTGCTCACTAGCGCTCTGTCACTCACTCGTTCTGTTTCTCTTGGCGCTGCAGGCTGCACTTTTGTACTGGGCTCCTGGCTGCATTGGCACCTTTGTCTGTCCACAAAGAAATCTGCAGCTGTCTCAACAGAGCTCCATTGAGGTCACTCAGTCTCCCTGTCTCATGCACTCATTCTGTTTGTCCTGGTGCTGCAAACTGCCCTTTTCTCCGGGGCTTCTGCCTGCATTGGCGCCTTTTTCTGCCCACAAAGAAATCCACAGCAGTCCTGATAGAGCTCCGTTGAGCTCACTCAGTCCCCCGTCTCACTCACTCGTACTGTTTCTCCCACCACTGCAGGTTGGCCTTTTGTACTGGGCCCCTGCCTGCATTGATGCCTTTTTCTGCCCACAAAGAAATCCACAGCAGTCCTGACAGTGCTCCTGTGAGTTCACTCACTCCCCCTCCCTCTCTCGCTCTCTCATTCTGTTTCTCCCAGTGCTGCAGGCTGCCCTTTTGTACTGGGCTCTTGCGTTGGGGCCTTTTTCTGCCCACAAACAAATCTGCAGCAGTCCCAATGGAGCTCAGTTAAGCTCGGTCACTCATCCCTCTCACTTGCTCGATCTTAATCTGTCCCAAACATTGATTTCCCACAGCAACCGTGCTATTCTCCGGCAGGAGTGCAAAAACATATTTTAGCCAGGATGTGAAAAATGTCAGCTGTACTGTTCATAAGGAGGTGTGAAAAAATGCCACTGTTGAAAATGTGGCATGAAAATATTACAAATTTGTGAAGTTACAAGGGTGCGTGGAAACAGTTCAACACATGCTTGTAACACAGTCATGTAATGGAGTTTCATCACCAAATTTTCAACATAGGGATTCTAGGACCTCTGCTCATGAACAGTGCCACTGTAATTTTCTTAATCTGTCCCAAACACTGATTTCCCACAGCGACCGTGTTATTCTGCGCCGGAACTGTGAAAACACATTTCGGTCAGGATGTGAAAAATGACAGCTGTACTGCTCATAAGGAGGTGTGAAAAAATGCCAGTGTTGAAAATCTGGCATGACGATATTACAAATCTCAGGAGTTACAAGGGTGTGTGGAAAGTGCACAATGCACACTTGTAACACAGTCATTTGATGGGCTATCATCACCAAATTTTCAACATAGGCATTTAGGACCTCTGCTCATGAACAGTATCACTGTCATTTTCTTAATCTGTCCCGAACAGTGATTTCCCACAGCGACCGCTCTATTCTGCACCAGAAGTGCGAAAACATATTTTGGCCAGGATGGGAAAAATGACAGCTATACTGTTCATAAGTAGTGTGGGAAAATGGCAATGTTGAAAATCTGGAGTGAAAATATTACAAATTCACGAAGTTAAGAGTATGCATGCAAACTGCAAAATGCACGCTCGTAACACAGTCATTTTATGGAGTATCATCACCAAATTTTCAATATAGGCATTTTAGGACCTGTACTCATGAACAGTGTCACTGTCATTTTCCTAATCTGTCCCGAACACTAAATTTGGAAATCTGGCATGACAATTTTGCAAATTCACAATGTTACAAGCGTGTGCAGCAACTGCGCAACGCATGCTTGTAAAACAGTCATTTGTTTGATTTTTTTGTACCAAATTTGCAACATAGGCTTTTTGAGAGCCCACCACGTGAACACTGGCACTGTTGTTCCGTTACTCGGCCCTGAAAGGTGATTCTGCACAGTGACTGCAAAATCACCTTTCAGGGCAGATTAATGCCATGACAGTTCCAGAATTCATGAGGAATGGTCCCAAAAACCCCATGTTGAAAATTTGGTGCCAAAATTCCAAAAAATGACTGAGATATGCATTAATGTTGGAAAAAAATATTTCTTCCATTATATAGCTTACTGGCATTTCCTCAGTTCGCGGTCAGCTTTGAAGAGTGCAGATGTGTTCCCGGTCTACCAAAGATCATCGTGCCGAGCTCCGGAGGTAAGTATGGGGTGAGGGGGCTGTGGGGAGGCAGGGTGTGCAGTGGGAGGGCGCGGGTTGCGGGAGGGGGCAGGGAGACCACCGAGGGACAGTTTCCTTTTTTACAGGTTAAAAAAAAGACATCGTGGGACCGTTTTTTATTTTACAGGGGCACGTGGCATGCTGGGGTGGGCTCTCAGCGTGCCATCAGAGTCTTTCTATTGGGGGGCAAGCTGTAGCCGATGGGGGATTGGGCACCCTGTCAACACACAACAAAAAGGGGGTGACATTATGCTGACGGGGATTGGGCACCCTGTTGGCTGACAGTATAAGCGGGGGTTTACATAATGCCGATGGGGAGTGAGCTCCCCCGTCAGCAACATAAACATTGGGGCACTGAAGCCAGTGGGGATTGGGGCCCCTGTCGGCAAATAAACACAGTGAAGGGAGGTTAATATTGTTTGTGAACACGGTGGCAAACTGCCACCGTGTTCACAAACAATATCAGTGCATCAAGATCCTGCCCTGCAATGATGGGTCACTCCCTCATTGCAGCTAATGACTTACATTGCAATGACAAGGCAGCCCCTGATTGCAGCTGCTAAATTTTTACAAATTGGTGGCATGCTGGCTGAACTAGTGTCAGCAGCAGTGTGCCACGGTATTGGGGGATGCTGGACAAGCCTTTAAAGGCTGTAGGGGCATTGGCCACAACAGTGCCATGCCTCCACAACCTGCTTGTGGAGAAAGCTGCCGCAATATGTTTCTTGTGCATGCATGCAATCAACATAAAAAGGGAAAGGGAAATGCTGCTTGCTCAAACTTGTATAATTAATGCAGTAATTCTGTCATTCCTCTGTCAAGCTTATAAGTTCTTGTCATTGCTAGACACCTACTCAATTATGTCTATCCCAGAAAGAGTCAGCGTCTCCTTTCCTAGACCTTAATTATTAGGACCCAGAGAAATAAAGAGAAGATAAACATGATGGGGACAAGAGGGTGGAGGAGATTTTTTATGGAGGTGGCCTGCCTCCATACAGAAAAGAAAGGGATAGCCGTAGAAGAGAGAAAAATTGAGGTTGCAACCATAGGAAGAAAATAGATGGGTCCAAACCTTTAGTGGCAGGGACTGACCCTGTCACACCCTGTAACAGTGCAGGATGTCAGAAGATTCCTGGGTTTCGTTGGTTACTATCGGCAGTTTGTTAAAGATTTTTCCAAGATAGCTTTGCCACTAAATGAACTTCTCCAAGGAACAAAAGCAGGGAAGATACCCAAAAATCAACCTGTCTAGTAGGCTACAGAGCAACAAGAGGCTTTCGACAATTTAAGGCAAATTCTAACTCAAGCACCTATACTAGCATACCTCGACTACTCTAAACCATTCTGGCTATACACAGATGTGAGAAACAAAGGACTGGGTGCAGTGTTGGTGCAAGAACAAGAAGGCATCAAGCATGTGATAACATGTGCAAGTCGTGGTCTGAGAGGGTCGGGGTGGAATGATGCCAGCTACAGCTCATTCAAGTTGAAATTTCGGGCCTTGGTTTGGGCAGTCACTGAAAAATTCAGGCATTACTTAGCAGTCACTCCCTTCACCATCTTCACAGACGATAATCCGCTGGCACATCTAAACACAGCAAGGCTGGAAGTTCTGGAACAGAGATGGGGTTCAAGATTGGCTAATTACCAGTTCTCCATAAAATATCGTTCAGGCAGGTCCAATGCCAATGCATATGAACTATCTAGAGTACTAACCCAAACAGAAAGAGACTGATGATACGCTGTTGGAAAATATGGAGATGCCACCTTTCCTTTGGGTACCAACAGAGATAGTACAGGCCTGTTGTCAAACCAGTGCAATTGTGGGAACCAAGGAGGAGCAGGAACCAGAACGCCCAGACAAATTTGCAGAACAAAACAACTTATGGGTGCAGTTACAGGACCAAGACCCAGTGGTCAAACAGATAAAAACATATATGTCGACAGAACAGAGTCTGACAGCTCAAGCACATAAAAGTATGGATCCTGAAGCAGTGAAGTTGTGTAGGCAGAGAACCTACCTGATCATAAAGAATTATAGACTCATTCAATAAACCCGAGATCCGACTACCCATTGTGAGATCTCCCAGACAATTGTTCCCAGAGGAAGTACGCCAGTAGTACTTGAGGCCTATCATGATCACTCTGGACATTTTGGTCACAAAAGGACAGAGTCCATCATTCGGAAGAGATTTTATTGGATCAGGATGAGAGCTGATATCACAAAATGGGGGGATGCTAAAGTCTCGATGGCTGAGAGGGACCAGGGGGTGGTGGTGGATGTCAAGATGAACAACTCAGAGACTTGTAGGAGGGCAGCAGTAAAGGCCAACAGGATGCTGGGATGCATCACTAGGGGGATCACCTCCAGAAGGAGGGAAGTGATACTCCCTCTGTATAACTTCTTGGTGAGGCCCTTTCCGAGTACTGCGTGCAGTTTTGGAGCCACAGTTAAAGAGGGACATTAAACTCCTGGAGAGGGTCCAGAGGAGGGCAACAAAATGATTTGGGGCCTGGGGACAGGACCCATGGGGAGAGCATGAAGGCTAAATATACACATTGAGAAGAGAGAAGGGACTGGGGGACATGATGGGGTCTTCAGGTACATGAAGAGGGGTAAATAGGGAGGAACAGTCAGGGTGCTTCAAAGGAAGGAGGAGGGGCAACTAGAGGGCATGGGTGGAAGCTGGAGGGGGAAGATTTAGGGGAGAAAGGAGGAGGTGCTACTTCACTGAGAGGGGGGTGGTGGTGCCATGGAATGTGCTGCCCAGGTGGCTGGTGGAGGCAGAGACGGTGGAGGGTTCAAGAGGGGGTGGGACAGGTACAGGGGAAGGGTTCTGGAAGCAAAATCCAATGCAGCGAGAATATCCGGAACTGGGAAGGGAGAAGCCGGAGAAGGCGAGGGGGGCAGCAAGGTCAGCTCCCAAGGTGGGGGCTGACCAAATGAGCAGACGCGAAAGATCGTTAGGCCTATTCTGCTGGCATTTTAGTATGTTAGTAGTATGTAAAATGGTGTGAAGAATGCCCAGCTTATAGTTTGAAACATCCTAACAAAAGCAACCAGCGAGCTTCCCTCCGTCCCATAGTCAGCAAAGCACCTCTAGGATTAGTTGCTTTAGACCATCTCAAGTTAGAACCCAGTGCTAACGGTCAAATGTTTGTCCTGACAATAGTGGACCATTACTCCAAATTCATGGTTGTTAGTGCCGTCAAAGATCTGTCTGCCCAAATCACAGCTGAAACATTTTTGAAACTTTGTGTTCACCCATATGGATATCTAACCAAGATCTTGACCAATCAGGGATCTGCTTTTGAATCACAGCTTTTTAAAGAACTCTGTGCCCTATATGGCAGTCACAAAGTAAAAACCACCGCATATCACCCTCAGTGCAATGGACTGTGTGAAAGAACAAATCAGACAATCTTGGGAATGTTAAGAGCCCTACCTGAATACAAGCATCTGTATTGACCAGCCTTACTTCCAGAACTTGCCTACTTGTACAACAACACTGTCCACTGTTCGACTGGATATAACCCGCACTACCTGATCTTTGGTCACCATGATATACTCCCCATGGATCTAGTGCTTGAAGTCCAACTGGATGAACCACCTGTTACAGACTGAGTACAAGAACACAGTAAACGATTGCAAGAAGCTGGTCAGACTGTAAGTCAATGCATGGATCTGGTGCGACTAAAGCAAAAGATGACGTATGATGCCAAAGCCAATGTGACCCCACTGCAGATTGGAGAATGGGTATTGCTAAGAAGGACTCAGAAATGTCACAAATTAGCTATCAGATGGGAAACAGAACCTATCCTCATTGTTGAAATCCCATACTCTGACTTACCAGTGTAAAAGATTCAAAAAGAAACTGGTAGTGGCACAAAAATAGTGCATCAAAATCTTCTTAAACCTTGTACCTTCAGAGACAGTGCTTCATCAGAGACTATAAGGGACGTTACGCCAGAGGAGAGACAGGAGAACCCTAGCCACAAAATGATGGAACTGGAATCACAGACAAAATGGTGTATGGATCCCTGGGTTACGTCCTCCCATGTACACTCAGCTAATCACCTTTTAGCAGAACCAGTAGTAAATCCAGAACCTCCTGATTTACTAGAACCAGCACATAGTCCTTTAGAACCAGAGCATATTCCTATAGAGCCAGTAGTTTTTCAGCCTTGTAGGTCACAGAGATCCAATTTTGGTATCCCTCCTAGGAGATAAATACTAGAAGTCCTTCAAGTAGCACCTTCATAGAAACATAGAAACATAGACTTTGTCAGCAGATAAGGACCACTTGGTCCACCCAGTCTGCCCATTTTCCCACCTACTGGATGAGCTGCAGATCCTTGTTAACCAACAGCTTACTTCCTCTTACCCCCCACAAGAATTGCTTTATGTCTGTCCCATGCATTCTTGAATTCCCCCTCTGTTTTTGACCACAACCTCCTCAGGAAGGCCGTTCCATGCATCCACTACCCTCTCTGTGAAAAAATTCTTCCTTACATTGCCCCTGAGCCGTCCCCCCATCTTCAAATTGTGCCCCCTTGTTCTTGCACATCTCTTTTTCTGAAAGATGCTACCCTCTTGGACTTCATTGATTCCCTTGAGGTACTTAAATGCTTCTATCATGTCCCCCCTTTCCCTCCTTTCCTCGAGGGTATACATATTGAGCTCCTTTAGTCTCTCTTCTTATGGCTTGTGGTGCAGACCCTGTACCATTTTAGTTGTCCTCCTCTGGACTGCCTCCATCCTGTCTATGTCCTTGCGGAGATGAGGTCTCCAGAACTGCACGCAGTATTCCAGATGGGGTCTCACCAACTGTCTGTAAAGTGGGATAACAACTTCCTGTTTTCTACTGGTGAAGCCTCTCCCTATGCATCCCAGTATCCCCCTAGCCCTCCTTATGGCCTTCTCACATTGCTTGCCTACCTTTAGGTCATCTGATATGACTACCCCCAGGTCCCTTTCCATTTTTGTTGTTGTTAGTACCTCCACCCACATTGTGTACTCCTCCCCTGGGTTTTTGTCTTCCAGGTGCATTACTTTGTGCTTCTTTGCATTGAATCTAAGCTGCCATACTTTTGACCATTCCTCCAACCTTGTCAAGTCCCTTTTCATCCTTCCCACCCCCTCTTGTCTATCAACCCTGTTACAAATCTTTGTGTTGTCTGCAAAGAGGCATACTTTCCCTTCCAGCCCCACTGCAATGTCATCTATAAAGACATTAAAGAGGACTGGTCCCAGTACTGAACCCTGTGGTGCCCCATTAGTAACCCCCCTTTCTTTGGAGTGGACTCCATTTAGTACTATCCTTTGTGTCCTGTTGTCCAGCCAGTGTTTTACCCAAGCTACAACCCTGGGACTCACTCCAAGGCTGGCTAGCTTGTTTATTTGTCTTTTGTGTGGGACTCTGTCAAACGCCTTGCTAAAGTCGAGGTAGGCCATGTCCATAGCCCTTCCCTGCTCTACTACTTTGATCACCCAGTCAAAGAAATAAATTAGATTCATCTGACATGACCATCCCACTGTAAATCAATTCTGCCTTGGGTCCTGTGCCCCACTGGCCTCTAGGGCCTCAACAATTCTTTCCTTCAGAAGTGATTCCATCATTTTCCCTACCACTGAGGTCAAACTAACAGGTCTGTAGTTTCCTGCCTCTGTCTTGCTCCCACTTTTGTGAAGGGGAATCACATCTGCCCTCCTCCAGTCATCAGGTACCACACCATCCTCCCATGATTTATTAAAAAGGGTAGTCAGTGGTGTCACTAGTTCTCCCCTTAGTACTTTTAGAATTTGAGGATGAATCCTATCAGGCCCCATTGCTTTGTCCACCTTCAGTTTTAGGAGTTCTTTCAGGACCCTTTCTTCTGTGAATGGACTGGTATCAACCCCCTATCCAGAGTGCTTCTATTCTTTGGTTTAGGTACTTACCCCTCCTTTTCTTTTGTGAATACTGAGCAGAAGTATTCACTGCTTTTTCACTGTCACCCTCTGCCCACCCTCCCTTCCTTTTATTAAGCCTCATTATCCCTCCGTTGGTCCTTCTTCGCTCCCTAATGTGCCTATAAAAGGTTTTATCCCCCTTCTTAAGTGAGTTGGTTATCTTTTCCTTAGTTTGGGCCTTTGCTATTCTGACTGCCTTCCCGGCTTCCTTCTGTTTTAACTGGCCCAGTTCTCTGTCCTGCTCCTTCTGTGTTTCCTTATATTTCCTGAATGCTACCTTTTTCTCCTTAACCTTCCCCGCTACCTCTTTTGAGAACCATAGTGTTTTTTTCCTTCGTTTTGTTTTGTTGATTTCCTTCACACAAAGGCTTGTTGCCTCTGTGATGGCTGTTTTGATTTTTCCCCATTGTTCCTCCACCCCTCCTTCTTACCCATTTGCTAGTGCTTTTCTGAGACACTCTCCCATTTTCCCAAAGTCAGACCTCCTAAAGTCCAATACTCTTGCTTTTGTATGGCTTGACTCTAGGGCCGTGTTTATCGTGAACTACACTGCTTGGTGGTCACTTGTTCCCAAATGGCTACCAACTTCTAAATCCGAGATCCTTTCTCCATCCCCGTTTGAGAGTACCAGGTCTAAGACTGCTCCCTCCCAAGTGGGTTCCGATACTAGCTGTCTAAGGCATGCCCACTGTAGGGCATCAAGAATGACCCTGCTCTTGGATGTGGCTGCAGCAAAGGTGCTCCAGTTAACATATGGTATATTCAGGTCCCCTATCAACAATATCTCCCCTTCCTTCCTTTTATAGAGAGTCCCTAAAAGAGTAATTAGAAGACACAGTCACTTAAGCCTAGTAAATAAGGTTTTACAGTAAGTTGTAGATGTTTTAAGAGTGCTTTAGCTAAAGTAAGATTACTTAGAGATTCAGGTGAAATGTGAAAGTGTTAAGAACTGTTATAGACACCTATAGAAGTAATAGTTAAGAAATGTTTTATAGAAAGTTGAGGGAATACATAGGGACATGTATTTTTAGGTGGGCCCTACTCTGTATTGCCCCAAAGTATGGGGCACTACAGAAATGGGGGTTTAAGTTATTCTTAGGGTGCCCTAGTGTCCCCCATTGATGGTGTGGGCTTATGGGGCAGTAAATAGGAACCGCTTTGTAGCATTTTCCTTTCCCTCAACTATAGCCAGGCAGGGCATGTTAGAAAACAAAATAAAAGAAAACTTTTTGTTTTCAACTACCTTTTGGCTGCCTGCTCTGCTCCATTCTATCATTCCCCCCCCCCTTCCTGGAGCAGGCAGCATGATATTGAGTACCCACGTGCTGGGACCACTGTCCCTGGCTGCCACATGGTGCCCACTTGAAAATTTAGCCATTGGTTTGGCCACGGGCTCGGGGTTCTAGAATTAGAACCCTGAGTGCCTTTTGAATGAGGAAACTGCTTTTTCTGTGGTTGTTCAAGCTGGGCTGTGGAGGTGAGAGGACCTAAAGAATGTGATGGGGACCCTGGGCTTACCTGTAGAGTTAAAGTTGGTCCTGTCAACTCTGTGGTGGTACCTCTCTTCCAGCCAGCGAAGACAGAAAACTGCTGCTTTAGTGTGCACACTGTTTATCCTGCAGTCGAGTCTGGCAGTCGCTCCACGGAAAGAAAAGAAGAAAAAACTCCTCCGGTTCCCCAATGCTCCATTGTGGGCTATATCTGCCTCATTTTTTTTTGTGCTTTCCAAGTATTTGGTCCCTTGTCGGTGGCAGATAAGAGCCACATCTCATTGACGGAGAAGCCGTCAGCCCTTTAGAGGCCCCCTGCTATCTGTTGCACTGCCTGTTCTCCTCTTACGGTTTTCCCTCTTCCTGCAGCACCTCCTGAAGCAGCTCTCTTCACCCCGGGCTGGGGCGATGACTCGACAGTAGCACAAGGGAGGAGTACTGTCCGCCAGAATTAAACTGAACTTTTTTTTTTTTTAGCACTGTGGCGCTATCAGGGAACTGGGCAATAGGCCCTCTTTAATTTGAATAATCTGGGTTAGTAATGCCCATGGGAAGGGGCCCAGCCTGAAGGCCCGTAGAGGAAAATATGTTATATTCATGGAGGGGTGGTGCTGAGGCAGGGCAAGGGGAAGTGATTGGCACTACAGCCTTGGAAGGGGGTAATGCTAGGCCCCATAGCCTAAAAGGGGCCCAGTAAGAGCAAGTCCAAGTGTAATTTAAAGAGGCAACGCCAGGACCCAGGTCTTAATAGGGACAGCCAGGCCCGGAACTGTAGGGGCAATGATAGGTCCTGTGAAGAAGGGGCCCTTGGTAATGAGGGCAATGCCAGACCCAGATGTGGAAAGAGACAACAGCAGCCCCAAACATTAAAGGGACATCAGTAGGCAATAGTAGGCCCACAGTAGATAAAAGGGGCCCAGCCATTACTAGGGCAAAGGGGAAAACCCAGAGTGGGAAGAGCAGTCACCCAAACATTTCCAGAGGGGTAGCCAGATCCTGGTGCAAAAGGGACCCGCAAGTGTGGAGGGTCAGGAAAAGAGGTGCTTAGCTCAAAACTGCCATCTAATCACTGTCAGTTGATGAAACTGTATTGCTTAGCATCTGAAATGTTGTGTTGTTTGCAAAGTACCAAGACTGTGTTATACTGGGATTATAGTTATTTGCCCCTGCAATGAACAATTGCCCCAGATTCCAGCAATTTCCCCTGCTTCATGCAAATTGCCCCTGCAACAAACAATTGCCTCAGCAACCACCAAACACCACTGTACAGTGCAAAGTGTAATTAGCAGTGTTCTCAGTGCAGTGTATGGACTCAATCTTGGTGGAGTTGTCCACAGCTGATTCATCACCGAAGCAGTCTTCATCCAGCAAAGAACTTCACAGCAACATCATTCCCTATCATCCACCGTTGGTCAAATTTGATGTAATCCTGTATGACTCGTGACTGCCGGCTCCTGGTTTCCTTGTGGGTTGGTCAGCCTGGAAGTGGATGATCCTGAAAGAAGCCTCGTCCATCACTCCCAGCCATTTGCCAAAAACTGAGTCTGACGTGGCCAGTGTGTGTCAGCGCCCACCGGTTTGTTGTTTTTCCTGGCTCTGGACAGTGCAGGGCTCTGATCTTCACCCTGCCTCCTACTTTTCCTGCTTGTTCTTCCCTGCTTGCACCGTGTTGTCTTCTGGGATTCAACTTGATCTTGGTGGTCCTCCTGTGGATCTTTCACCAAAGAAGCTTCAACATTTCTTCATCCTTAGCAGCCAGGGTTGAGGGTTTGTGCCGGGGAAACTGCAGCAGATCTTCATCCTTGGCAATCCTTGCAAGTAGATTCAATGCCAAGCATTTGTTCCTTCATCTTTGGCAGCCCTGGTCAAGGGTTTGTGCCGGGAAACTTCAACCAGCCTTTGTTTCTACCTCATTGACAGCCCTTGTTGAGGGTTTGTACCAGGGAAATTGCAGTGGATCATCATCCTTGGCAATCCTTTCAAGTGAAGTCAATGCCAAGTCTTTGTTCCTTCATCCTTGGCAGCCCTGGTTGAGGGTTTGTGCTGGGGAAGAGTTCAGCATCTTGTGCTAAAGTATTCCAGCAACCTTAGAGAGTGGGTTGGCTGAAGAATCAGGGTCTGTTTAAAAATCTCTCACAACCCCTCCAACCTCTCCTAGGTTTTTACACAGGTGTAGCTTGGCATCAAGCAGGAAACCCCGTTCTCCCTTTTACCCCATTGCTATTCTGTTCTTCAGCTGTGCGCTCAAAGACAGCAGGAAAAGTTTGGACTTCCTTTAACGTTATAAACTCTTAGAAAGTGATTACACCACCCGACCCTTTGGGGTCTGCACTGGTACCTATTGCTCACTGCAGTGATTGTCACATCTCATTATAAAGTAATAGATGTTTGAATTGTTTACTAGATTGTTTATAGAAAACCTAGCATAGAGTGTAATAGATAGTGGCTTTAGGTCAAGGTGCACCTCTTAGTGATGACATAGAACATTGTTTACGGTTCTTGTGTAGTTTGGTTCCCCTCTTCCCTTGTGACCGTATCTACCTTTCCCTGTAGTATGAATAAAGCCTGTTGGGCACCAAGCTTATAGATGCTTCTCTTTACTGGGTGCCTCCATCCACTCAACCCCATTTGAACCACAGCGTTGTCTCGCCAGTCCACCTGCTTGAGGTGACACTGGTCGGTGCAGCTGAGATATGCGATCTTTGTGGTCAGCACTCAGTTAGTTCACCACACAAGATGGGTGGAATTTTTAAAATCCTATCCAAAAGATGATTTCACAGAGTGACTGCAAATTGAGGCCAAGAGCTGCAAAAGTCACACATTTATGAGTAAATGTAAAAAAATTAAATGTTCCTTCTTAACTTTGTTGTTTTTTGATATTTTGACCCCACATTTTCAGCATAGTTTTTGTAGGATTCCATCTTATGATCTAAAGAGGTGTAATTGTTTAAATCCTGACAAGTGATTTCATGGAGTGATTGTGAAAATGTGTTTCTGAGGGATTTGAAAAAATGACACCTGTCATGTTTGTGAAACAGAGTAACAAAAGGACTATGTTGAAAATGTGGGTCCAAAATCTACAAAAATCACAAAGTTATGAGTAAACACTAACAGATTCAATGATTCTTTATAATTTCATTGTTTTTTGACATTTCTAACCCAAATTTTCAACATAGACTTTTTATGACCCACCACTATGATCAAGATAGGTGTTATTTTTAAATCCAATCAAAGATGATTTTCTCAGCATGATTGTGAAAACATGTTTCAGAGGGGATTTGAAAAATTACATTTCCCTTTTTTATCAGATAGGGTTTAATAAAGCTATGTTGACAATCTAGGGTTAAAATGTTAAGAAATGAAAATGTTATGAGAAAAGTTCAAAACACATTAAAAAGCCATTAATTGAACTTACCTTGTTTTCTGTCTGTTTGTGGTGGGTGTTGCTAGCAGTAAGATGTGCCTGTGGACCAGATGGGTAAATGAGGGGAGTGTGGGCATGGGATGGTTGGTGCTGAGAGGAGGGATCATGTGAAGGGTGGTCAGGTTGGGGGTCTGGGGGAGCAGAACACATTAATAAATTTTGTGTTTGTTTTAGGTTAAACAAATAAAGAGAATGATGAATGACAGTTTTCTTTATTGGAGGGACCAACACTGGTGATTGGATACCCCACTGTTGGTATGTGGTTTGGCAGTACTAGGGGTGGGTACCCCAGTGTTCATGCTGTGGGTGAGTAGGTGGGTAATGTTTTCCAGAGGCCTTGGGTGGAGTGGGGTATGCTGTGCTTTCTAGAGGCAGGGTTGGTCGTCTGACCACCAGACTTTGAGGGGAGGAGTTAGTTGTGGTTTCTAGTGGCAGAGATGGGCATCCCACTACCGGACATTTTATTTGTTGAAAGCATCATCCCAGAGGCTCTGGGTGCTGTACAATTAGGTAGGAATATCAAGAAGACCAAGTTAGAAGGAGATGAAAGGGATTATAAAGAAGGGGGACTCTATGATTGGACTACCAATAAATATATAAATAATTCAGGTGCAGTACCTCCAGGAATAAGAGTGGAACAATTAATGCCAACTTCACATTCTAATAGTCAAGATATTAACACTAATCCAGACATTTTTTAAGGGGAAGAAGAAGAAGAAGAACAAATATGTGCTACCCAAAGTGTGACACCACAGTTACCACCCCAACCCCTTCCCTCCTTTGTTCCATGACGCAGTCAGCAGCAGAATCGGTGGATTCCAAGAGGAAGAGGACAAGGAGAGGGAGTTAAGAGGGGATGGAAATTGTGGAATAAATATGGGCAGACAATGGAGGGGAAGGAGAATGATGGGCAGGATGCAACAATGAATACACTGGTAAATGTATTTAATTTATCAGATTATGTGCTGTCCGATGTTGAATTGAAGGTATTAGTGAGGGGTTTGTCTTTTGTTCCTACAAAACATATAAATATTTTTAATATTATAATTGATTTACACAAATTCGATAGGAATGTAATTTTAAAATTCTTTTTCACACGACAGAAGGAAAGTCATGGTGAGGCTAGTAATGGGGATAATAATAACGAAGCAGAGAGATTGTGAGTTTAATGGGGCAAGTAGAAGTAATGTGAAAATGGAGGTTTTTAAACCACAATTTACTTTTTGCCCACCCTGTACCCCTGCATTACAGACTTATATAAAATGTTGTGAAAAAGAAATTGAAGCGTTGGGTAATAATAGAAATGAGAGATGTTTCTTTCATTTAAGTAAGTTAGAGAAAGAAGCACTTGAGAAACTCAGACAAAACAAAGATATTGCAATAAAATCAGCAGACAAGGGTGGGGCAGTGGTAGTACTTAATAGTACTAACTACGATAATGAGGTAATGAGACAATTAAATGATTCTAACTTTTATCTTAAATTACCTAGAGACCCCACTGTCCATTTAAAAAAAGAGATTGATTGTTATTTGCACAAATTAAGACAAGAGCACCTGTTACCAGGATGTGTAATTGATTATTTAAGTGTGCAAAACTCTGTAAGAGCAACCTTCTACTGTCTGTCTAAGGTACATAAAAGACCGGCGGATCCTCCCGGGAGACTGATCGTTTCTGGTAATAATTCATTAACAGAACCACTTGCGAAATTTGTAGATGCCCATATTACAGAACTGGCACAAAAAATTCCTGCATACCTAAAAGATACCGGTGAAGTGCTGCAGCTTATTTAAGATGTGGCTATTGAATAGGAAAGTTTGTTAGTTACTTTGGAAGTCGCAGCGCTGTACACGAGTATTCCGCATAAAGATGGATTACAAGTTTTAGAGCACTACCTGGATATCAGGGAGTGTTTGTATCCCAGTACTGAGGTTTTGGTACAATTGGCAGCTTTTGCACTTTTGAATAACTTTTTTTTTTTTTTATAAAAACGAATGGTTTCTGCAAACAAAAGGAACAGCAATGGGTGCGAGTTTTGCCCCAAATTTTGCCAATCTATATATGGCTAGATGAGAGGAAGAGTTAATTAGATCTGACTAAAACTCTTTTAAGCAATATATTGACCTATGGAGGTGATATATTGATGATGTGTTATTGATCTGGACAGATTCTAAAAACTACTTAAAGAGTTTTTTTGTACTTGGAAAACAGTAATTCTAATTTAAAATTTAGTATCACAGTATTAAAAGAACAAATTATTTTTTTAGATTTAACAATTCAGAAGGATGGTATGGGTGGACTCATCACGGATTTATTCTGTAAGCCAACAGATCATAATACACTGCTACTAGCTTGCAGCAACCATCTTTCACACATCATTAAAGCTATTCCAAAAGGACAATATATCCGAACAAAATGTAACTGTGGTATTGAAGCTACTTATGCCAAAAGGGCGGGTGAACTTGATGTGAGACTGAGGGAAAGAGGGTATGCTAGGAGTACCATTATGAAAGCAAGACAAGAGGTTGACAATTTAAATAGAACAGATTTAATTAAAGGAAAAAATAAAGAGCCTTCCATGAAACCAAGTGAGAGACAGACTTGCTTTGTTAGCACTCATAATGTTCAGTCCCACAATGTGGACAGTGTTATTAAAAAAACTGGCATATAGCACTACAGGATTTTGTCTTAATAGAATTTTCTGAGAATGGTCCAAGAATTGTTTTCAGAAGAGGTGTTACCTTAAAAGATACACTGGTTCACTCTGTGGAACCAATCTTGCAGGCTCCACGCATGTGGCTACCGAGGAGAGAAAGTGGGAGCCACAGATGTGGTAATTGCAAGTTCTGCAGCCATGCTAAAGATACAAGAACTTTTATACATCCCATATCTAATAGACCCTTTCCAGTAAGGGGATTTATGGCTTGTTCCACTGTTGGAGTAGTCTATTTAGTGACCTGTAGTTGTGGTTCATTTTATGTGGGAAAGACTAAAAGATGCTTAAAATTCGGATAAGTAAACATTTGAGGGCAATAGAACTCTTTGATAATAAAAATGCACTGGCAAATCACATCATGTTACAAACTGATAAGCAGTCCCATGTTTTTAAATTTCAAGGTTTAGAAAAAACAATGCTATCATGGAGGGGAGGTGATTATGATAATCTTCTCCTCAGACTCGAGCAATATTGGATTTACACGTTTAAAGGAATGGAAGGCAAGGGTCTTAATGGTAAACTCAAAATCAAGCCTTTTTTTAAATGAATATTTCACTGTGGTTTTTGGTTATAGGTTTTTTCTGTGTTTATTTTACATGTTTTTTTTTCATTGTGTTTAGGGTTATTTAGGCTGTTATTATGCATGACCTTTTCTTTGTTCATTAATAAGATTTTTTCTGTAAATTTAGGTGCCCAGGATTTCAAAAATCAGATGCACTTCAAAAGTGGAAGAAGTTCTTTATGAACCGTAAGGAGGACACTTTTTTGTTCCCTAGCAATATATGAACTATGTTAAGAAAAATGGTCTATTTGGTTGTATATAATGTCATGTGTTTTACTCCTTGTCTTTAATTATGTATGGTCCCTTTAAATTAATAGGTATTTAAGTGGTAAGGGTAATGTGCTTGTTCACCTTTGAAAATGCTCTTCTGAATGAAACATGTCAGGTGACTGAGCTTCGCCTTACCTATCTGACACACTTTGCGGGAGGGAGTGGAGGGGGCTGCTGTTTGTTTTTCATTTGTATTCATTTGTATTAACTGTGGACGTACTGTGGATTGCTGTTTGCACTGTTTGCACTGAATCTGAATTTTGGGATTTTAATGGAGCTTAATGGATGAATAAAAAGTTTATTACGTCTTGGCTCAGTGAGTGCTTATCTTCAGTTTAGGTCCTATATTTGTCTACAAGCAATATATATGCTTTGGCTTTTGGTATGGTGCCAGTCCCTACATTCCTGAATGTACTGTGTAAACTATTGATGAAATGTTGCATGACTTAGTACAAGGGGGACAGACTGTGCTCAACCCAGATATTCACCAGGTACCTCAGATCTCCTCTGATCCACCAAAACAGCAACCTGATAAGGAATCTGAACAGGCAGACTGAAGGTAACTATCCTGTTATCAACCTGCCCAGGTGGAGACCTCCTGAATCTGGTGCTCCAGAGGGGAGGCACAGAGGCACAAATTCTGTCCTAGGCCCAGTAGGCCTAGTGGCCCAGGTTTTCGCGAGGAGAGCAGGACCTGAAGCCTTGACACAGAAGACTTCTGCTACATTGCAGAATTAGAATATGCATACCTCCAGTAAATCTCACACCAAAAACTAGATTTCTGAGTTTCTTCATTTTAAAGGTATGAGCTATTTTGTAACCCTGATTTCACTACCTGCTCAAAAAAGTCTGTGTCAGTGAAGAGCTGCTGCTGATGTCATCTCAGGAACTCACAGTCCAGTACTCCCTGTCAGCAACTTTATATGACATGTTTCTCCAAAGTTGTAAATGTAACCCCCCCTACAAATGGGGGTTCCTGAAAAGTCTTCCTTGAGCTTGTCTAAATGCTCACTGCCAGGCTGGTGTCCTGCATTTTTGCAGTTTAAATGTGATTGCCAGAGAGTGCCTATATAGCCTCTGTGTACTGTCTCTTTAAGAGCTACCTGGATTGCAGTCATAATTAATCTAAAATGGAGTCTGCCTACAGGGGCTTGGTGGGGTCAAAACTTGTAGGAATTGTAGTTTTTGCATTTTGGCACCTAAAATAACCTGGAGGGGGAGCCCTTGTTGTGACTGACAGACAAATCAAGCAACTGAACCTTTTGGATCTTGGGGAAATTCCCCAAGCTGCTTGCAGCTAATTTCAGTTCTAAGTTGGCAAGTGAAGAGATAACAGCTTGAATGATTCAAGCAGCAGCCCTGGTGTAGATATGCATGGGAGAACTGTGGAAAGGCCTGAGTTTTGGCCTGCATGCTTGCCTGCTGTCCCTGAGAGGGAACTTGTGCCTTTTTTCAGACTGAATCCGAATTTGGAGAGTGAAGTAAGCCACTGAATTGTGACCAGGCTCCTACCTGAAGAAGACCGAAGATCTGCTGAATGCGATCAGCCTGTCTGTACCTCCAGCCACCTCAGAACTCCCGGATTGTGCAGAGACTCTGTAATTGCGACCGGAGAGCATTTTGCCTGGTACAGTGGAATTTCCTTACATGTGAATGTGTTGTGTGCTTATAGTGGGTTGTGATTTGGTTCCCCACTGTGGTTTGAATTGTGTTCTGCTTGCTGGAAGCTGCATTAGAATTTCCTTACGTGTAAATGTGTTGTGTGCTGCTAGTGGGTCACGATTTGGTTCCCCACTGTGGTTTGAACTGTATTCTGCTTGCTGGAAGCTGCATCCAGCCCCACGGAATGAATCCAAAATCATCTCCATTGGGCCTGAGCCTTGCCACACTGGCCCAGCCCGACTACCCGCTGCAGAGAGAAAGCCATTGATGAGAGAACTGCATGGGGATCAGCCTCCTGCTCAACACTTGAACAGGAACAACACCTCGGTGATTCGTGTGGGCTCTGCTTCTCTGGGCACTCAAGCTCAACAACCTGCACTCTCGATTTCATCCTGCCTGTGTCCAGTATTGCGTATTGTGAGTAAACATCAGGGTAGCTCCCTGCAACAAAAGCTAAATCTAAAGTGTTGTCATCTGATTGTCTGGTTGCTTTTTCTTTCACGAACTGAGCCCTCTGGCTCCGGATTACAAATAGTTTGTGTTGTGCATGTTGCTTTCTTCCATCACAGGGCCCCAACCAGCTGCAACATTCCTGGCTAGCTCATCATCTCCCTAGCTGGGTACCCAGAGGTGTGACTGTGTAGGGACTTAAAGCACATGCATAACTGTTTGATTAAGCATGCCCTTCCCTCTGGAGCAGGTCTCGTCCTACAAGTACCTGGGCATCACTTTTGACTCCGGCCTTACTTTCCACGCCCACCTTAAAGCTTTGGCATCTGCAATGAACTCCAGGATCGGTCTTCTCTACCGCCACAAAGACTGTCTCCCCGAACCCGCCTTAAAACTTGCCGTCACCTCATCAGTATTATCACTGGCTGACTACGGACTCCCTGTTTATGCAGCTGCTGACGCCTCTGCCTTATCCAAAGTCCAGACCTCCATCAACAAAGCCTGTAGGCTCCTTACCGGTGCCCACAGCAGAACCCACACCTGTCTGCTATACTCCTCCACAAAAATACTCACTCTTGAGAAAAGACTGAAATATCAAACCTGCCTACTGGCCAAAAAATTCATGTCAGGTCTCTGCCCTCCTGGGGTCTCTGGACCTTTTACAGCGGGCTGCTAGATCCCTGCCAACCCGGTGCACGCCACGCAGCTACTTTCAACGTTCCCAGAGCAAGGACCTCCCATTGCCAAAGATCTTTCCATCACCCAGCCCCGCCCTGGTTTAACTCCTTCCTGAAACCATCTCCAAGATCCCAGGCATTGGCGGCTAAAATCACCCTCCGCCAGCATATTATTGACAACCGATGCTGTAAATGTTGTAGCTGCCCTGTGCGTCCTTTCTAACCTTTTCAAGCCCCTCGCCATCCCGTCCTTTTAACTCTACATATTAGTTGTGACATGTTGTTAATTGAATAATGTATCTCCTGTTATTTTACCAATGTTAGCACCTTACACGAGTTTGCTCCAGTACAGCTTCGCTGTCTGCACTCTCCAAATGTATATTTTATGTATCTAACCTGTCTGTCATCCCTGTCCTAACCCCACTCTATTTGTCATCTCCCCTTTCTTGATGAGGTACCTTTGTAAACGAGTCTTTGACTCAAAGGTTGTAAAACTGATCTTTACAATAAATAAAAATAAATAAATAAATAAATAAATAAAAAATTAATTAATATAGCCTTTAAGCCAATCAACCTGATTACACCCCTTCCTTGGTCAAGTCCCTGAATAAATCAGATCTGACTTTTTCTGCATTTAACCTGACTGTGGTTCCAGTTTGTGTCTAGAGTACTGTACTGTTGCTATTTTCTGTGCATAACCTTGTTTTACAGGGGGTTCCCAGGGTCGAGCCAGAGGAACCAGCCCTGGTGGTAAGTGCAAACAGTGTGGGTACTTGTATGGTGTACAAGGGGTACTGTGAAAGTGATTATTGTATATTGCTCAGGCCACTAGAAGGGAAAGAGGGGGGGCTACAGTGTCCCGGAGTGCTGTGCCCAGGTTAGTTTGACCACTACCAACCCTGACCTCCTGGTGGAGGCACCTGTTGCAGAATCTAGGCCCCTTAACCTGCTACTAGTCAAGCAGGCAGGGGTAGTAGCCCGTGGGATAGTGCCACCTAGGGGTTACATCTTGGAGGCTCACCGCTGGGATTTTGTGCCTTCTAGTAGCCAAAAATGACAAATTATTGTTAAAGATTAATGGCTACCCTAGTAGAAATGGCTGTACACCAGTTGGTGGGGTGGTGTACTGGGCAGAAGATTGACCCCCAAAATGCTCTGCTTATACTGGATATTCCCCTGGGTACCAGTAAGGACACTATAGAGGAAGCACTCCCGAAAGTTGAATGTTTAAAAAACACTGTGGTGGTGGGTCGACAGGCTGATTTGATCGCCCAAACTTTCATAGGCTTGGTAAAGTGTAGTGACCTCATGGACAGCTCTACAGTGATACAGACTATTGCCTCAGAAGGGGTCCCAGCCACCTAGACAGTGATAACAAAGGACAGTAAAGACCCTCGGGAGGATGAGCTCCCACCATTATCTGAGACTTTTAAGTAGAAATTTGCTAAGTTGTTGCTGGAGGAAGGGTAAATTGTAGAGGACTTTAAGAAACTGTTCCTGCCACCTAGGAGTGTTCTTTCCCCAACACTCCCCCACTCCAGAACCTGTTACTGCCCCGCCTTCTGTGCCTGTGCCAATGCTGGCCCTAATATCTGTACCCGCCATTAGTCACGACTCCTACCGAAGGCTGAGAATCTTCTCGGGCACCCCACAGGGGGAGGATGACTGGGAGATCTGGATCGACTATGTTGCCCCCTTGGTACCTGAGTGGCAGTGTGTGGAGGCTGAGAAGTGGAAAAGAATCATAGAAAGTTTGAGGGGCCCCGCCCTTGAAGCCATTACATTTTTGAAGGCCATGAACCCTGATGCATCTTCTCAGAAGTACCTATCTGTATTGGAAGGCAATTTTGGGAGCACTGAGTCAGGGGAGACTTTGATGTGGAAATTCCAAGGTACCAAACAATGGAAGGGGGAAAAGTTTGTCTGCGTATGTTACTCGCCTAGAAAGAGCTCTGCAGAAAGCTTACCAGAAAGGTGGGGTAGCCGCTAGTGATTAGAACCGTGTGAGATTGGGGCACATACCGCAACATGCCAAGCATTCTAAACTGCAGATCATCCAGTTAAGGCTCCAGGATAGGAGAGGTAACCCACCTGATTACTGTGACTTGATAAAAGAACTCCGGGAGGTAGAAGGTGAAGAGGGAGATTGCAATTATGGGGTGAGTGCAGCCCAAGTGATCATGGCACTGGAAGACCCTTCCAAAATGGAGACCACTAAGAACGTCCCGCTGTGGGCTAAACGGTGGGGGGAGGAGTTGCTGAAGGAAGTCAGAAAAGTACAACTGGGTGCATTCAATGAGGTATCCCCTGCTGACAGAGACCCAGGCCCCTGTCAGGACGTGACTGTTTTGAAGGTAGGGGTGCACCCTCAGGCATCCTCTACTGAGGGTAACTTCTCAGCTGAGGTCAAGGAATTGACTGCCACCCTAAAAGAAATTTTGAGGCATGGTACACTACCCACAGAAGTCAGATCACAATCTCCCGTCGATGCTCCAGCATCCCCTGCTACGTTTTCCCCAAGGATGCCCCGAGAGCATGTCATTTGTCACAATTGCAGCAAGGATGGCCATGTGAAGAGGGAATGCCAGTCTCAGAAGGACTTAGAGAAAGTGGTGAACCAGCTTCAAGGAAAGCTTCAGAAAATGAGTCAGTGGTCATGGGGTACATGAAATGACCGCAGTAAAGGCTTTGGCCATCCTAACTCAAACCCTGCTGTGGCTAAATTGTCTGTCCAGGCCCCTGCTGTTGTCACTCCAGACTGGTCCAAGATATTGGGCCCTTCAGTGGAGACTAATGTGGCTGTGAATGGTAGTCCTACTTGGACTGTGCTTGACAGTGGGTCAGAAGTGACCATTGTGTTTCAGGACTGGTATGACAAACACTTATCTGATGTGCCCTTACAATCCCTGGAAGGCCTACTTGTTTGGGGGCTGAGTGACAAGTTTTATCCATATCTAGGATATGCCTGCCTCTGGTTGTCTTTTCCTGCAACTGTCACTGGCGTAGAGGAGCAAGTAGAGACACTGGCCCTAGTGTGTCCCGCCCACTGGACTGTATGATGGGTTCCCCTGTTAATTGGAAAAAATGCCCACATGTTTGGGAGACTAGCACAACTCTGCCATGAGAAACAAGGGCAGCTGACTGGATGGGCCTTAAGAATTCCAGCCTTAGTAAAAAGGGCTTATGACTGGCAACAGAGACCCGATGAAGTGGACCCAGATGAGCTAGTGGGGATAGTGTGGAAAAAGGAACCTGAATCCTTGGTATTGGCCCCCAACACCCAGTGCAAAATCCATGGAGAAGTCCACCTAAAGAGAAACGTAAAGAACAAAATATTAATGTTGGATGCACCAGGAGATGGAAAGTTGCCAGAGAGATTATTGGTCAAACCCAGCATCTTGCCTGCTCATGCCCAACGCCTATGCATGATGAGTGTACAGGCCTCCAGACCGGGGGTGGGGAACATAGACACATTACTGTTAGAACATATACAAAACATGACAGCTAAAGGGGAGGTTCTGATAATGGGAGACTTCAACATGCTAGATACAGATTGGTCAATACCAGCAGGAACATCTGCCAGGACTAGACACATGGTGGATTCCCTGCAGGGGGAGGGACTAAAACAACTGGTACAACAACCCACAAGAGACAGGGCTATCCTAAATCTAGAACTGGCTAACAGGCAAAGGATCACAGATCTCCAGGTAGAAGGTCACCTGGGGCCAGTGACCATCACATGGGATGGTTCAATTTGGCCACTATGACTAAATCATCCCATTCCAAGGCAAAAATATGGGACTTCAGAGGAGCTGACTTCGATAAGATGGCCAACAGAGTTAAGCTAGCCCTGGCAAAAAGAAATACAGGTGAGAGGTACAGGAAAAGTGGGCAAGCATTAAAGATGCAATACTTGAAGCAACATCCCATTATGTCAGAGAGAAAAGGAAGTGCAAAAGAAGAAAGAAACCACTTTGGTTCTCAAAAACAGTAGTAGAAAAGGTCAGAGCCAAAAGGCTGGCCTTCAGGAAATATAAGGAAACGCAGCAGGATGAAGATAGGGAGACATACCAAACTTCCCTAAGGGAAGCAGGGAAGGCAGTAAGGCAGGCAAAGGCCCAAACTGAGGAAACACTAGCACAATCAGTAAAAGAAGGTGACAAGACTTTCTATAGATACATCAGTGAAAGAAGACCATCCAGAGGGGGTATTGCTAAGATCAAGGGGGATAAGGGGGCATGTGAGGAGGAGGAGGGCCATGTAAAACAATCTATCCTAAATAGATACTTCTGCTCAGTATTTACTGAAGAAAAGGTAGGGCAGGTCCCACAGCTCAGCACCATGGGCACGGGGGGAGGGAGGTGTGCACTAGTCCCTTCACAAAAGAAAGGGTCCTACAACAGCTCGATAAGCTCAGGGTGGACAAGGCAATGGGACCTGATGGCATACATACCAGGGTACTAAAAGAGCTAAGGGTGGAACTAGCAGAGCCATTATCAGAACTGCTTAGTGAATATCTGAGCACAGGAGACATCCCAGAAGACTGGAGAAGGGCTCTTGTGGTCCCGCTTCACAAGAGTGGTAGCAGGGAGGAGGCAGGGAACTACAGACCAGTCAGTCTTACCTCAGTAGTGAGCAAGATTATGGAGGCACTCCTTAAGGAAAGGATAGTGCAATACCTGGAATCCATAGGAGCACAGGATCCAAGACAGCATGGGTTTACAAAAGGAAGGTCCTGTCAAACTATTCTCATAGATTTCTTTGACTGGGAAACCAGAGTGGTGGACCAAGGGGGAGCAGTTGATGTTGTCTACCTTGACTTCAGCAAAGCTTTTGATACTGTTCCACATAAAAGATTGATTAATAGGCTGGGTAGGCTTTGGGTGGGTCAGAAGTTGGTCAACTGGGTGGCAAACTGGTTGTCGGGCAGAAAACAGAGAGTGGTGGTAAATGTATACTGTCAGAAGAGATGCAAGTCACAAGTGGAGTACCTCGGGATCAGTCTTGGGGCCAGTCATCTTCAATATCTTCATCAGTGACATTGCAGATGGACTGGAGGGTAAGGTTTGTCTGTTTGCAGATAACACCAAGATCTGCAACAGAGTAGATGATCCAGATGGGGTGGTCAGAATGAGAAGAGATCTGAATAAACTAGCAAAATAGTCAGAAGAGTGGCAACTGGAGTTTAAAGCAATGAAGTGCAAGATCATGCACATGGGAAAGAGAAACCCAGAAGCCACCTATAGACTGGGAAGGGAGTTGTTGGCAGTCACAAGGGAAAAAGAGACTTGGGTGTCATAATCACCGATGACCTGAAATCATCCAAGCAGACCATTAAAGCAGTACATAAGTCTAGAGGGATGTTGGGATGTATTAGTAGGGGTATCACAAGTCAGAAGAGGGAGGTAATAATCCCTCTTTGCAAGACACTGGTTAGGCCCCATCTGGAGTACTGCATGCAGTACTGGAAGCCACACCTTCATAAGGACATTAACCAAATTGAGGCAGTCCAGAGAAGGGCAACCAAAATAGTGCAGGGACTGCATCAGAAAACATATGAGGACACATTAACGGAGCTCAATATGTATACCCTACAGCAAAGGAGGGAGAGAGGTGATATGATCGAAACATTCAAACACCTTAAGGGCATTAACGAGGTGAAAGAGTTGAACATATTTCAATATAAGAAAAATAGCAGGACAAGAGGACACAGCATGACATTAGAGGGAGGCTGATTAAGGGGTAATTTGAGGAAGTTCTTTTTCACAGAAAAGGTGGTGGATGCATGGAACACCCTACCTCAGAAAGTGGTGGATATGAATGGAGTGCAGGGCTTCAAACAGGCATGGAATAGACATAAGGGAGCAATACAGATGAGTATGAATAGATAGGCCATTGACAGAGCAAGGCCGATGGCAGATTCATAAGGCAGAAAAAGAAATGGGCAGACTGGATGGGCCTTGCGGTCCTTATCTGCCATCAACTTCTATGTTTCTATGTTTCTATGAGTGATGGTCCAGATACAGAATGTGTCAGATCAGGAGATTCGGGTGAACAGAGGGTGCACCCTAACTACAGTACACTGTGCCGACACTGGCGTATTGCCCAGGAACAAGTGCTCTGGTGAGAAGGAGAAAGTGACCCTGAATTTATTTGACTTTGGTGACTCCCCATTGCCAGCTGAATGGAAGGCTAGAATTAGAAAGAAACTCACTCAGAGGGACCAAGTGTTTTCATTAAAAGAATGGGACATGAGGTGTGTCCAGGGTGCAGAGCATCACATATGCCTGCATGATGACTGGCCATTTCAAGAGAGATCCCGACGTCTCACCCCAGCAGACATAGATGATGTGAAGAGACACCTGCAGGAAATACTTGCTGCTGGTGTGATACAGGAATCAAGGAGCCCATATGCCTCTCCAATTGTGGTTGTGCATAAGAAGAATGAGTCAGTAAGGATGTGTGTTGATTATTGAACCCTGAACCGGCGGACCATCCCCGATCAATACACCATGCCCCGTATACAAGATGCCCTGGATTGTTTGAATGGAAGCAAATGGTTTTCGGTATTGGATCTTTGCAGCGGATACTACCAGATCCAAAAGGCCCCAGAGGACAGTGAGATACCAGCCTTCATCTGTCCTTTGGGGTTCTATGAATTTCTGAGAATGTCACAGGGGATTTAGGTGCCCCAGCCACCTTTCAGCGACTGATGGAATGTGCGGTGGGAGATATGAACTTGCTGGAATGTCTAGTGTACCTAGACGATGTCATTGTGTTTGGGCACACATTAGAGGAGCATGAGACCCACCTGTTTAAAGTCCTAGGCTGATAGGAAGACTTCGGCCTCAAGCTGTTCATTGACAAGTGCCAGTTTTTTCAAACCTCCGTGAAATATGTGGGGCACATAGTATCTGAAGAAGGGATAGAGACTGATCCCAGTAAGGCTGAATCACTGACTACATGGCCCCAGCCCCATAATTTGAAAGAACTACAATGTTTCCTGGGGTTCTGTGGCTACTACTGTGGGTTCATAAAAGACTATTCAAAGGTGATTCACCCACTCTTGAATCTTACCCAGGGTTACCCTCCTACCAACCATAAATATAAAAAAGGGTCCGTCAAAGAACCAGAGAAAGTGTACTTCCACACAGGTGTACTTTTTGGGCGCCCCGCTGGATACCCGAATGTGAAGCAGCCTTTCACGAAGTCATATACCAGCTCACCCATGCCCCCATCCTCACCTATGTTGTCCGCACCATGCCCTATGTGCTGCATATGGATTCCAGTCTGCAGGGTCTAGGAGCTGTGCTGTATCAAGCCCATGAGGATGGTTTGAAACCAGTGGCCTTCACCAGTAGGAGCTTGACCGTGTCGGAGCGAAACTACCCTGTGCACAAGATGGAGTCCCTTGCACTAAAATGGGCCATCGTCGACTCGTTTCATGAATACCTCTATGGGGCAAAGATATTGGTGAAGACTGACAATAACTCGTTAACCTATGTACAGACTTCAGCTAAGTTAGACGCCACTGGGCACTGGTGGCTTTCCACCTTTATCAACCTATAATTATGCTGTTGAATACAGGCCAGGACTGAACCATATTGATGCTGATGCCTTGTCATGAAGACCAGTTTCCAAGAGTGATTGGGTCAGGTTGCCTGAACCTGACATCCGAGCTTGTGCCAAAAATTTGACCGAGATGAACAGATGTCTGCGGACACAGTGGACTGTTTAGTAGATTGCTTGAGCCCTCCTGATACCTGCTTACCGGCTACCTATTGCCACTTTTCTGCTCTAGATATTAGTGCACTACCTCAATTTGACAACGACATCATTCAGTGGGGTCAATTCCAAGATTCTATGATTCAGCCTGCACTTCATACCCTGCGTGTGGGGAAAGATGTGTCTAAGTTGTGTTCCCTGACTTGCAAACTGCTCTATTGTTTAAAGAAGGCCCCAGGTTGAAGCTACTCAATTAGTTGTAGTACAGAGAGACAGTGGATCAAGGCGATCAAGTAGACAAGCAGCAATTGGTCCTGCCCACGGCCTTTAAAGATTTGGTACTGAGGTCCCTCCACAATCACGTGGGGCACCTTGGTATTGATAGAACTCTCGACTTGGTACGATCTCAGTTCTACTGGCCCAAGATGGGGGCCGATGTTGAGCACCATGTAAAGACCTGCAGTCATTGCCTACAAAGGAAAGCCCTGCCTCAGAGAGCTGCCTCCCTTGTCAATATTACTACCAGTACCCCATGGAACTGGTCTGCATAGACTTTTTGTGTTTATAACCTGATCAGCGGAATATTGGCAATGTGTTAGTGGTTATGGATCATTTCACATGGTATGAGCAAGATTTTCCAACTAAAGATCAAAAGACCTCTACCGTGGCCAAGGTGCTAGTGGAAAATTTCTTCATCCACTAGGGTGCCCCTCAGCGGATCCACTCTGACCAAGGCAGAGATTTTGAAAGTCATCTAATCAAGGAAATGCTTTCTCTATGGGTGGTGCGGAAGTCAAGAACCACCCCTTATCACCCACAGGGGGACCCTCAATCACAACATTTTAATCGCACCCTTCTAGACATGCTGGGCACCTTCCATCCCAAAGACAAGCCTAAGTGGAGCCAGAGTAGATTAGCACCTTGGTCCATGCATACAATTGCACAAAAAATGATGCTACTGGGTTCTCCCCCTACCACCTCATGTTCGGGAGGAGACTGCCCATTGATGTCTGCTTTGGGGTCTCTCAAGATGGAGTCCGAGCCAAAAATTACCTACAGTATGCAGAGAAACTGAGAGCTTAATTGAACCATGCCTATCAACTGGCCCAGACAATGGCCGCCAAAAGAAATCTCGCCAACAAAGAGAGGCATGATAAAAAAGTAAAGGTTCAATAACTTCGGCCTGGAGACCGTGTGTTGTTATGCAATTTGGGACTGCATGGAAAACACAAAATTGCTGATAGGTGACACCATCTTCCCCATGTAGTAGTTGGAAAGTTGAATGATTTACCAGTGTACAAGGTGCGCCCAGACAATAACTCCAAAGCTGTCAAGACCATGCACCGTAACCACTTGCTATCTATCGGCCAAGTCATAATTGAGGCTGAACCATCAGAAATTGATTCCTCTGGGCCAGTGACTCATGCTGCTGCAAAAAAGAGACAGAGTCAACCTACCCCAGTAGTTACAGATTTAACGTTTCCCCGGCAAAAGGCCCAGACTGATAGTGATTGTCAGTCCACCTCTGATGAAAGTGAGTGTGACAATGCCTATTACCCCTCCTATGAATTGAGTCAGCTGTTTCAAGGTAATCCTATGACTAATTGTGGGGATGAAGCTGGGCCTTCTGGACTGCATAACCCCCAACTTTGTCCTTAGAGCTAATGCTCCCTGAAAGTGAAGTGCAAAGTAGTACGTCTGAGGTTGCGGACTCTCTGTGTTTTGTGGAACTGTGTGAATTGCCCAAAGAGGGGGCTGATGGTCTGAGTCTCTCTGGTGACACACCAGAACTTGAAGAACAATGTGAGAGTATTGACAGCCCCCCTTCAGTGCCGCAAAGCCTAAGTGTGCCAGAGCCTGCTCAAAATGAGCAACCTGGGTCTCCATCAGAAGATAATGAGCAAAGTGTTGTGGAAACAGAGCCTACAGAGCAACGAGCTGACAGTGCTCCAAGTTTGGACATGCCCATCCATGCAGAGGCACCCCTCATAAGTGATGAAAGCTCCAAAGTTAGTGCTGAACGTACAGAGACTGTGGCTGCTTCTCCCAGAAAGATTGGTTGAGCTGTCAAGCCAGTGCTACACTTTAGTTATGATTCCCTTGGGAGGCCAGTGGATTTGCCTCTCAATGTGGTTCACAAAGGTATTTATGTTTTGCCAAGCTCACTGCCCAAATTGAGCTTGACGGCCAACTCCAGGTTACTTGTTCTTCCCTCTCACCATGGTGCCCCTGCCCCATCTAGCCACAAGTTAGCTGATAGGGAAGGGCCCCCTCTTACATTGTTTAATGTACAAGAAATTATTAAATGAATCAGTATTACTTGTATGAAACATGCATAAGTATTATCAATATGGATGTAGTAATGTGAAGTATATATTGAAAGGTATAGTAATGTAACAAGCTAATGATATATATGTCTTGTTTATATTGCATTTTTGATATTGTGATGGTACAGACTTGACGAGGACGCCAAGTTTTCTCCAGGCAGGGAAGGGTGTAACCCCCCTATAAATGGGGGTTCCTGAAAAGTCTTCCTTAAGCTTGTCTAAATGCTCACTGCCAGGCTGGTGTCCTGCGTTTTTGCAGTTTAAATGTGATTGCCAGAGAGTGCCTATATAGCCTCTGTGTACTGTCTCTTTAAGAGTTGCCTGGATTGCAGTCATAATTAATCTAATATGGAGACTGCCTACAGGGGCTTGGTGGGGTCAAAACTTGTAGGAATTGTATTTTTTGCATTTTGGTGCCTAAAATAACCTGGAGGGTGAGCCCTTGTTGTGGCTGACAGGTCAGCCAACCGAACCTTTTGGATCTTGGGGAAATTCCCCAAGCTGCTTGCAGCTAGTTTCAGTTCTAAGTTGGCAAGTGAAGAGATAACAGCTTGAATGATTCAAGCAGCAGCCTTGGCATAGATTTGCAAGGGAGAACTGTAGAAAGGCCTGAGTTTTGAACTGCATGCCTGCTGTCCCTGAGAGGGAACTTGTGCCTTTTTTCAGACTGAATCCGAACTTGGAGAGCGAAGTGTGTGGTGTACAGGGGGTACTATGAAAGTGATTATCGTATATTGCTCAGGCCACTAGAAGGGAAAGAGGGGGATTACAGTGTCCCGGAGGGTTGTGCCCAGGTTAGTTTGACCACTACCAACCTTGACCTCCGGGTGGAGGCACCCTTTGCAGAACCTAGACCCCTTAACCTGCTACTAGCCAAGCAGGCAGGGGTAGTAGCCCATGGGATAGTGCCACCTAGGGGTTACATAAAGATCACGTGCAATGAGTTTCACAAGTAAATCAGGCAGCACCATTCAATAAACATTGCTTTAAAATCTATATGTGTTTCAGGTTTTGTAACAAAGCTGACAAGCCTTGTTACAAAACCTGAAGTACATGTAGTTTTTAAAACATTGTTTATTGAACGGTGCTGGTTGTTTTACTTGAGAAAATCATTGCACGTGATCTTTAGAAGTTTGGAGACACAGGTCCTATAAGCTTGCTGACAGGGAATACTAGACTGTGAGTTCCAGAGATGACATCATCATCAGCTCTTCACTGACACAGGCTTTTTTGAGCAGGTAGTGAAATCAGGGTTACAAAATAGCTCATACCTTTAAAATGAAGAAACTCAGAAATCTAGTTTTTGGTGTGAGATTTACTGGGGGTATGCTTATTCTAATTCTGCAATGTAGCAGAAGTGGTGTCAGTTGCTCTTTAACCGAAGTTTGTGCTGTCTAGTTTCCCTACTCTGTTCCTTCCAATCCAAGTCAGTGCATTCTCATAAATCCTCCTCCTTGTGTGCCTTATAAATAAGCATAGGTCTCCACTTCTCCTCTAAGTCTTCTATGCTGAAAAGAGTGCATATTAAGCTCAATCTTTGTTCATATGTTATCAGTTATAGCTGAAACCCATCTAGTGACTCTCCTTTGCATGCCCACCAGAAGTCTAATACTGTACTACTTGTAGAATGCAGTGACCATAAGTGACTACAGTACTCAAGATGAGGTCTAACCAGCATACTGTACAATGACATGATAACCTCCTTGTCTCTACTCCTTATACTATGACTAATACATTCTAGTACTTTATTCCTCTTTTTGGCAGCTTCTCTACAGTGTTGTGTGAATGTTACTTTATTTATTTGTATACTGAGTTCTTTTTCTTATTCAATCTCTTGCAGTTCTTTACCATTTAGGAAGTACTTAGCCCTTTTATTCCTAGGTCCAAAATGCATCGCCTTACATTTCTCTACATTAAATGAGAGTTTATTCAGTTCTGCCCATTTTTCCAACTGGGTGACTTCTTGCAGGAATTGTTTTAATGAAGTATTGTTTTCCACAATTGCTCCTTAGAATCATCAGCAGATTTACATAACCAAGCATGTGATGAGCACTGCATAGATGATACTGTACATATACCAGTATATTAAACAATGTGGGTTCCAGTACTGATCCCTTTGACACCCCACTAGTCACAAGACCCTACTCAGAAGATTGCCCCCCCAATGCAGACTCTCTGTTTCCTATCCTCTAACCATGATGTAATCCAAGTATGTTTTTAATTTTATATCGACCAGTTTATTTATTGATCAAGAACTAATCATTTCCAGAGGGCAGTAGTAAGTCTATCAGGAAATCAGCTGCCAAAGCTAATGCTCAGCAGGCCAATCAGGAACCCCTGGTTGAGGAATATACCAATAGCAAACGGACTGATACCAGACAGAACCCTCCCCAGCCAGGTCCTTCAAATGTTCCTCCAGCTGCTGGAGATACATATTTACAATGTACAGTACCTGCTGAATAATATTGTCATTACAGATCATTATAATATATACAGTAGAAATGCCATAGCCTAAGTGTAAAGCAACAAAATGTCCATATGTAAGTGATGGTTAAGTGATGGGTGCCCAAAAGGGTTGGTGCCATCAGGAAATTAACAGTTGCCAAAATAGCTTTATGTATGGGTAGTTGAAAATAAGTGTTCCAATGTTTCAAAATGGGCACTATAATAATATTTAGGGTAGAAATATTCAAGCATACTCTTGTGTTTAAATTTTCCTTTACATTAAGATTGTCATGGCAGCAGTGCCAAGTGATACATAAGGTACTGAAGAGCCACCTCCGAAGATAAATTGGTAGTATCTGAAAACAAAACAGCATTGAAGAAGTCCACACGCTGTCCAGTTTGCTAGAAAGTCTTCCTGTCCATGTTCCATATAGGGTCCCAAAGAGTATAGAGCAGGGGAGTTTTTATTAATGAAAATCTCAGTAAAAAACAAC
Organism: Neoceratodus forsteri; assembly: GCA_016271365.2. Taxonomy (NCBI): domain Eukaryota; kingdom Metazoa; phylum Chordata; order Ceratodontiformes; family Ceratodontidae; genus Neoceratodus; species Neoceratodus forsteri. The sequence goes on from JADMNL010000023.1 coordinate 482,010,156, forward strand.
ATTATGTACAAAATATAAAGAAATCAAAAACAGTACATCTGTACATAAGGGGAAAAAAACAAAATGAATATATTAAAAGAAAGGAAAACTCTATTGTGTAACAAAGATACACATATTAGAAGAGTTAATCAAGTATAACATAGAGGATAATGCATGGTCTTTGGTTAATAACTACACTGTAAACACTTCAAGAGGTTGCCATGACATCATTGAGAGCACAGCTTGAGAGGTTTACAGATGTCATGGCAACCTTGGGAAGTGTTTTCAGTGCAGTTGTTAACCAAAGACCATATATTATATTTTATAGTGTTTAGTTAACCAAAGGCCATACATTATATTTTGTAGTGTATGGGCTACAAAGATTGTGTAATCATGGATTGAATTACTTTACTTTATGGAACATTGATTGTTGTAAGTATTTCATTTTGTTATACCATTGATATGACATACTCAAGAAGGGTTATCAACAGAGTGATGTCATAATAAGGTTGTAATCTGCTTGATTGCAGTTAATAATAAGGGCTCCCCATACATTATATCTGAATTATATACAGTATACTGATAATAAGCAACAGAAAGAAGAAAAAGAGAATAATGGGATCAGAGGCCAATTCCTTTTGACTTGGAGCTAACCCAGTGTTTTAGCCAGCTAAACTTCCAAGGGAAAACATTCATTTTTATTAAATTTATTCTGCCCCATAGAGAGAGAGAGAGTAGAGCCCACCTACGAAGGTCAAGATCTACTTTACGTACTAACGCATCAATATTTAACTGTCTGAACCACATAGTGCTCCTTGCTAAAAGAAGCCCAAAGTATTTAATATAATCAGACTTCCAGGTGAGTCCAAACACAGTAATATCCTGCTTACAGACCCTATGATTAAGAGGAAAAACTACCATCTTTCCTACATTAAGTTTATAATTTGAAACCTTACTGAAATCATCTATAAGCTTTAAGATGGCAGGAATAGATGTGAGTGGATGAGATATCTGTAACAATAAGTCATCTGCATAGGCCGCCACTTTAACCATCTGTTCTCCGAGAGAGTTACCCGATATACCCTGGGCTCCTGATAACCTTCTGACAAGCAGCTCTAAATAAATATTAAAGAGAAGAGGAGATAAGGGACACCCCTGTCTAGTCCCAACGTATAGTCTAAAGGGGTTAGAAATAACCCCATTACATGAGATTCTGGCAGAGGGGAACTTATATGAAGAACTCACCCAATTCCGGAATTCCCTAGGAAAACCGAAGGCTTCCATCATAACAAATAGGTACTCTCAGTGGACTCTGTCCAATGCCTTCTCGGCATCCAACAAGATCAAGACCATTGGATGAGGAGCATCCTTGGATGCCAAGAAGACATGGGACAGGGTCCTCAGATGGTCAACTGATGATCTCCCTTTCATGAAACCAACCTGTTCAGCCCCGATAAGAGAATGAAGTACTGCCTTCACACGGTAGGCTAATAATTTTGCCAGGATTTTAATATCTTGTTTAAGTAGGGATATCGGCCTGTAGCTTGCCACCTGATCCGGCGGTCTGTCCAGCTTGGGCAACAGAACTATTAAGGCCTCAAAAAGAGAGGGTTCAGACACTTTACCCGAGAGAATAGCCTGGAAAAGCGGCAGCAGGATGGGAATAAGCTGTTTTGAGAAAACTTTATAGAAATTGGAAGTAAACCCGTCAGGGCCCGGAGAGTTGTCGGATGGGAGAGATTTAATTACTCTTTTGAATTCGCCCTCAGAGATGGGAGACTCCAGAATTATTTGCTGGGATTGTGTAAGGGTTGGCAATTGTAAATCACTCAGATATTCATAAAGACTTTCCTTAGATGGGGAATTAACTATAGGACCATATAAATCCCAGAAGTACTTTGTAAACTCCTCCGCTATCTCTGGGGGTGAGACCCTAAGAGAATTATCACTAAGAGAGTGGATAGCAGGAATGAGTCTGGTGGATTCTAGCTGCTTAATACATAGTGCTAGCATTTTACCCGCCTTCTCACCTTGATCAGTACATACCGCATTTGTTTTCAAAATTGCATATTCGCCTTGTTCCGTTAACATTGCTAAGTAGGCTTCTCTCAGTTTCATTAAATCTTGTTTGAATGCCTCAGAGGAAGAAGGAGAAAGAACCGTCTCCATACTCCTAATTTGGGAGAGAAGATTAGAAATCCAAGATGCCCTCTCCCTCTTCCTTTTTGATGTTAAACCAATTATAATCCCTCTTAGATATGCCTTTCAGGCACCCCATATCATGTCCTGCTTCCCCATAGAGTTAGAATTAAAAGCAATAAACTGCTCTATTTGGGATGCTAGGTATTGAACCATCTTCAGCTCTTTCAGGATTTGGTTATTCAGCTTCCATCTGCCCCCTTTATTTGGCAACGAGGCCAAGGTTATTAGGCAGGTGACCACAGAGTGATCTGAAGAGGTTCCTGAAACAATGCTAGAACATATAACTCCTGGTAACAGGCTTTGGGAGATGAGGATATAATCAATCCTAGAGGAGGTTGCCAGAGAAACAAAAGTGTATTCCCTTACATTGGGATGCAATACACGCCAGATATCACAAAGACCAATGAAGTCCATCAGGTCCCTAAAAACTCTTTGTGCTGGGGAAAGACCTTGATGGGATTGACCCGACCTGTCAAGGGCCTGATCAAAAACGAGATTGAAGTCACCCCTATGACCATGGGAGTGTCCAAAAAGGGAGTTAGGACTTAAATTATCTGGGCAAAAAAGCTAGGGGAATCTGCACTGGGGCTGTAAATAGCATCCAGGAAAATGTCCAAGGTATGCAATCTACCTTTTACAAACAGGAATCTGCCTGAAGGGTCAGATACAACTTGAAGAGGTTTGAACGGAACTGACCTGTGCAGGAGGATCATGACCCCTCTACTATGGGTCATTCCTTCCACTGCAAACATCTGCCCAATTTGTTGCTGTCTCATCTTTTCAGCCTCCCCCATGAGCAAATGCGTCTCTTGCAAAAACACAATTTCTGCCTTTAAATGGCTTATGTGCTTCAGTATTTTATACTGCTTTGTCTTGTGCCTCACCCCCTTAACATTCCAACTAATAACTTGAATGTTTCTAGCCATTATTCATATTGCCAGCTCGGGATCCTCTAAAACATACATATATATGCATACTCCATCTATAGTGCTCCAAACATAATATGCGCTGGGTTGTTCTACTCTCCCCTCAATTCTGCCCCCATTCAATTCATTCCCCCAACCACCCCCCCATAATCCCTCCACCCAAAACACCCCATAGACCCTAACCCCTCCTCCCACCCCTCCCATACTCTACATGGTTCATGATGTCCAGCAGACTGAAAAGTTCCTCTCCCCCCCAACCACCCCGCCCTCACAAAGCAGAAAGCAGGAACAAAATTGCCCCTCAATACTCAGAACATTTCAATACAGTAGCTTATTCTCAGCATTAACATCCTGACAATACCCCTAGATGATCCCAGTGGGTTGGCTATACCAGCCCTTTAGAAAAAACAGTTCTCCCTATAGTGATCCCATGAGCCATAGAACCTCACGGCCCACAGAGCGTGAGGGCTAAAACCCAAAGGTATTATATGTGAAGATTAATCTCAGATGCCCTCTTGCGTGTAGCCAATATCAGTGCTTAAAGACTGAGAGCAGACAGTCTATGGCTACCCGCCATGAAATAGGGGAGAACTGAAAGGCCCAAAGTCGCTGTCCAGGGCATATATTAAATCAGAACCAGTGGCCATCTCAATGAGAAGGAGAAGATTTTTTTTTTAAAAAGGGGGAGAGAAAAAGGAAAAAAACGGGAGTCCTCCAGAGACAATACTTGGACAAGGTTATAGTGAGGGAGCAAACCAAAGCCCAGTGAGAGCGAGCAAAACCCTGGCATTTTTGTCTATCATTAAATGCGGGATCTCTCTTAATATACAGATTATCCTTGTTCATTGCCCATTAATAGCAGGGAACATGAGAAGGAGTGAAGTCTGAGAACAATAAAAAAGGTATAGGCCACGTTAACAAGGCCAGGGAGAGACCACAAATGCCAGAAAGGTCTCATAATAAAATCTGAAAAAGAAAAGCATTGCCCCCCATTGCCATGAGATTGGGTCAATGCTCCTAAGAAACAGAGGCACCAAGACTAGCAAAATGGGATTTAGCATAAGAACCATGGCCCCGTTCATATGCTCATTACATGAAGCCGAGAAAACACAAATGAGCATGCTAACACCTAGCATGAGAATCACAATTGAGACAGAAATAAACCGAAATGAGAAATAATTGTCCACAATGTATCAAAAAGTCCTGAAGATGAAAACCAGATTGGGAATAGAATGTCTATGTTGCATCAGAAGGAGGACCCCACTCGAGAACTGTAATGGAGAGATAAACAACCAGGTATATAGTATATCCGTGGTCTGCCCACAAAAGCATTGCAGCCAGATATGATTTACTGCAGATAAACAGCTCCACCAGATGGAAATTCAGCATGTCTTCCTACACCAGATCCTCTCTCATATAGGCTTGAATAGATCAGGGAGCGCTTCTTTGAGCCCAGCAGATGCCGTCTCCACCTCTTCATAGGTCACCCACGAGCCATTTATACAAACTTGAAGCCTTGCAGGAAAACCCACACGGAACTTGATTCCCGTGGCGATCAGCTTGAGGACCACTTTATGTACGTAGCTCTTTTCTGGCATACAGATAAGGGCAAATCTTGTGCCACCCTCAGCTTTTTACCTTCCCATTGTAAATCTTGCACCTCTTTAACCTTGTATAGGAAGTGATGTCACTCCTGACAATTCAGAAAACGAAATATGAATGCCCTAGGAGGGGCTTCAACTGAGGAAGGGGGGTGTAGTGCCCAGTGAGCTCTTTCTATGATGTAGCTAGCACCGAAAGGAGAAGGGCCTGCCACCTTTTCCACAAACTTTTTGGTAAACTTGACGGGATCCGAGCCCTCTTCACCCTCTGGCAAGCCAATTATTACTGCATTATTACGGTGGCTACACCCCTCCAAATCTTCAACCTTTTTCTCCATTTTCACTAGCCTTTGCTTCAGGGCCACCAACTCCAGATCAGCTTTATCTTGCTTCTTTTCAACCGATCGTATACATACTTCGTTGTCAGTAGTTTTCTTAGAAAGCTCCTCCAGGGTACTAGAAATGCTTTTAATTTCCCCTGCCATGTTCTGCATTTCGGCCTTAAAAGGCTGAAACTCCTCTAGAAACCTCGAGAGGGTAAGAAGGTCACTATCAGGACACTCAACAGTAGCAGGCAGCGAGTGTTGTGAGGGGGAGGCCCTGGCTTCCTTAGAGGCCTTCTCAGGTGTAGTAGGAGGCGTGTACTTTGGAGAGATTTTCGGCGTCTCCTCATCCATCAATACCCCACAAACAGAACCGGAGTGTTCAGAAAGGCTGTAAATTAAAAGTCTTCTGTAAAAATTACTGAAAAGCAGGATTTTGAAGGGAATATAACAGGTGGTAGGTCGGAGCGGGTAGAGAGGCGTCTTACCCAGCGCACCGCATCAAGTGACTCCTCGGTCGAAGACTTCTGCTAAGTGTTTCAAATGGTCTCCATGGTTCTTCAGGTAAATAATGATGTCATCCAAATACAAAAGCAGTATTTCAAAGTTACGGCTTCCCAAACAATGTTCTATCAGATGCTGGAAAGTTCCTGATGTATTGCACAGTGTGAAAGGCATACGAGTGAATTAAAATAATCCCATTGGGGTAATGAAAGCTGTTTTCTCCACATCTGAAGGTGTGATTGGTACTTGCCAGTAGCCACTGGTCAAATCCAAAGTAGAGAACACGGCTGCGGATTGTAATGCAGTAAAAGAGTCTTCTTTCCGAAGCAAGGGGTATGCATACTTATGGGATATGTTATTAAGTTTCCTGTAGTCCACACAGAAACAGATTTTTCCATCCTTCTTTTTCATTAGTACTACTGGGGCAGCCCAAGAACTATGGCTTTCTCGAATTACATCTGCTTCTTTCATCTCTCTCAACATGTCTTTGATTGGTTGGTACATAGCAGGTGGCAGAGGATGAAATCTCTCATGAATGGGTGAGTGATTATTCGTGGGAATGTAGTGTTGAACTCCTTTAGCTAGTCTGAAATCCAAATGATGCTTACTAAATGCTTGATGGTGCTGCATAATTACTCATTGGACATCTTCTCATTGGGTGTCTGTAGTGTGAGTCATACCAATGTCAAGTTCTCTTAGCCATTTGGATAATTCTTTGTCTTTTGAATCTGGCTGGGATCTTCTGGATGCTGACTGGTTGGAGGTTGTAGTGTGAACTTGATTTTCTGGCTCTACAACATCCTGGATACTGACGGTATGTAGTTTGGCAATAGGCTGGTTCTTGTAAACTTGTACGGCATGATTTCCATAATTAAAGACTCTGATAGGGATCCATTCTTTACTAACTGTAGCAATGCTGTGAGCAGCAATGATAGGCTTTTCCTTGGCATCAGGATATGGTTCCACTAGTGCATTGTAGTCCTGTCCTCTAGGTCCTACTTTTGCTTTACATCATAATGTGGTTTCAGTGCCTGGACTCTGAGTTATGGGATGAGAGTCTGTAACTCTGACTTTTCCAATTTCTCCATCTGGGTTGGCAAAACATTGGTGGTATTGGATCAGCTGAAATGGTCTGCTGTAGTACCTGCTTGTCTGCAATAGGTACTTCTTTAGCATGTTGCTGTAAGATGTGGACTAACTCTTCAAAACAATGCTGCAGCACTTTCATTCCAAGAATGAGCGGAGGTAATTCGCTGCTATTGGAGTCGCTCACTATGATGCCTTGCTGGGTCTGGACACAATTGCCTAACTGGATATCTGCTTCGACGTATCCTAAGTATGGGACTTCTGTACCATTGCTGGCTATTAATCGGATCCAAGATCGTTGTGGAGGTTGCAATTCCTTAGGGTCCCAATATCGGTGGAAATATCTCTTCTGTAATGTGGTTACTTGTAAGCCTGTATCCAAGAGTGCAAGTAGGTCTTGTTCATTGACTTTTACTGTCACAGTGGGGCATTTTCCTATGAAAAGGAATTTGTCCTCCCTTGAGGCTGGACCTGGTCCATTGCTCTCTGAAAATCAGTCCGCATTCCCAGGGATTCGCTGTTTAATGCCATGGTGGTTGTAGTCATTTGTCTGCATCGTCTCTCTATATGTCTAGTTATTCCACATCGTCAACAAATGGATTTATCACAGCTGTCAAAATGATTAGTCAGGCATTGCCCTTCTGCTCTCCTCGGGGGGACATCATCTCTTTAGGTCCTTGGTTTCTATCTGGTTGCTCTCCATCAAGTCTAGATTTCCAGTCACTTTTGAGGTCACATACCTCCTGACATACCTCCGTAACTTTCTGGTCAGAGCAGCCATTTGTTCTGTTCAATCAGTACTGGGTCCTGGACTAGGTCTGTGAAATTGTGTCTGCACCTGAGCCATCTGTATGTATGTCTTTTCAGTGTTTGAGTATCCTTCTGCATGCAATTCTGGCATCCAATGGCTTTCTGGGCTCCATCTTCTAGTGGAGTAGTCTGACCATGTTTCTCCAAGAAACATCATCTGCTGTGGGCACACAGCGGCCTCTCCTCCTGCTCGACGGGCCAAAAATTCATATTGCCTTATCTTTAAAATCTAAAAAGAGAGCATCGAGATCTTGAAGGTGAAGCGTTCATAGCTCTCTCCTGAGAGCGTCACTAAGGACTCCATCAATTAATTTTTCTTTAGGAGTCTTATCCGGTCTCACACTTCTCTGGCGTCTATCCTCTCTATAGCTCGGAGAGCTTCTTGTAGACTCAGGGCATACTCCCTTAATGTTTCTCTTGGTCTCTGTGTTCTTGAAAAGAACTTAATTTTCAATTCAGACACGGTTCTGGTATCAAACGTTTCTCTTAATCGATTAAAAATTTGATCTGCAGTGGCTTTTTCTCTTTCTGGCCATGATTGCTATTCTAATTGGGCAGCTCCTTTCAACTGTCCTAATAAAATTTCTACTTGTTGATGATCAGGTACTTGATAAAGTCAAAACATAGAGTGTATTTTCCCTTTAAATTCTCCTAAACTACCGGAGTCTTCACCACCTGGCACTCCTGTATAGCTAGGAAGCCATGGCGCACCAAAATAATATGACATGGTCAAAGGGGAAGGTTGTACTCATCTCGATCCTTCTCCTCTTCCTCCATCCATCTCTTTATCCATCTCTCAATCCATCTCATCACTAATTCTGGATCCTGACAGCATCTGCATCTGTACTCTATTCTTTACTTGCTCTTTACCCTTCTCTGTATCCGTACTCTGCTCTTCCTCTGGCTTTGGTCTCTTTGGAGGACTTGCTCTATACCCTGCTCTGTATATGTACTCTATTCTTCATCTGGCTTTGGTCTCTTTGGAGGACTTGCTCTATACCCTGCTCACTATGCCAATATTTTTTTAGGTGTGGTGCCCGAAGATGGTAAGAAGGATGTTAACATGTGCTGGGTTTCCACAACAATAAAAAGGGGTAATAAAGCAGCTGTGTTGATGACACCAGTAACTTGCACAGAAATTACTAACACAGGTCCAAAAAGGGGTAGATGTTGGCACGGACAAGAGAGGTGAGAGTCCAGAAATAGCTTCCAAATACTTCACAGGGTTTTATTTATACCAAACCAAGGGAAAACACAGTCATGGGGGACACTTACACTTATTTTCACTCTCCTATATGAGGTGGATTCTAAATAAATGGCTGTAACAGCTCCACTTTATGAGTGGTCTACACTCTATAATCAAGCAAATCACTATATAATCCTTTCAGTACTATCCTGAGGTACACCTCTACCAAGGGCCTATTACCTGGAGTACTCCACTTTAAGGAACTCTATAGCATAATACTGTAAATTCTACTTCAGTCATAAGAGACAGTTCATGCACAGATAAGCTTTCTCTGTCATCGGGAAGAAATTGGATTGCAGGATAAAATACAAGGGGAACACTTGGCTGACTGGGCTAACAACAAAGAGACTGCAGAGAGGATTTTGTACAGGCCATGAGTCTCTCGGCCACACCCCACCTCTCTAGGGTTGCCAGACTTGTTAAGAACAAAGGACAATCTCTTGGCTCAGAACCCCACTGAGGGCATTCGTCGAAATTGAGACACATCAAACCCAGCCACAGCCCTCTTCCAGACTGCCGGGGTAAGATGAAGTAGAAGAAGATGCTGACCAACCGGCCCAAAGTCTTCTTCTGGATTTGCCAGGACACAAGAAAAAAGAAGAAAGTGCTGACCAACCAGCCCAAATTACTCTTCTGGACTGCCGGGACATGAAGAAGAAGAAAGTGCTGACCAACTGGCCAAAGTCCTCTTCTGGACTGCCGAGACATGACGAAGATTCTGAAGTCTGTGAATCAGAAGCACCAATGGGGTTCTGAGCACCAAGTCTGGATGAGCCAAGGACAATGTAAAATAAGAAACAGGATTGGGGGCTAGCCCGGTGGCACTGAGAGTTGAGGCACTGGACGCCACACCTTGTGCAACGGCGGTGACCTGGGTTCGGGAACGAGCCAGGGCCATCGGGGGTCGGCAGGGGAGAGAGAGGATTGAGCATCCATAGGGCTGCTCTCCTGTCTCGGGGTGGGATCAAGGGGTATCCTGGTGCAGCAGCGGCCCCCAGTGGAGACCAGCAGCACTGCTTTGCACTTGGGCTCATAGAGAGTATGGGGTGACGTTGGGCGGCTGCTCTCCTGACGTGGGTGGGAGCATCCACGCAAAGGGCTGAGCAGCATTGCACATCCCACATCAAGGGGATGTAACTTGAACATAGGAAAAACCCAGCGCCGAGGATCAGGCAATGGCACCTGTCCTCCATGCCCTTCGTCGGGCTTCCCTGACAGACCTCCGATTTTGGGTGCCTACTCCTCATCCAGTGTCAGAGCCTGCCTTGAAAGAGCACCCCAAGTAGGAAAGGGGGTGATCCACCCCAGACAGGGTTAGCCGGGGGTGCCGACAATGGTGAGGAGAGAGAGAGAGAGAGAGGAGATATGGTTCAGGGGGCTCAGGTTGGCAGGACAATGGATGGGATGCCTGAGAGAGGACCTCGGGGTTGTGACGGGAATGAAACAAAGTAAAAAAATAAGAAACAGGACAATGATGCAAAACAGAGGCAGAATATCTGGATAGCACTGATATGGATGGCAAAACAAGAAACGGACAGTGCCTTTGTAACAGGCCAGGCCGTACTTTGGGGAAACTTTGAAGAGTGGAAAACAATAAACAGGATGTTGCAAATGACTGCGTGACAGTTCCTTGAAGATCCCTGCTAGCTGCTTCAAGATGCACTGAGACAACTTTGGAGTACAATGAAGAAGATTGATCTGGATACCAGTGGTGAATAGGTTCTGGAAAACTCTGAAAGACTGATTCAAACACCTTGCAACTTGGAAAGCTGGCAACTTAGCAATACTTTCTGGCACATTCACTACTTGTAGCAATAATTGCATGCAAAATAAAGTCTCAGTTCTTGTTGCAGTGGTCTCTTATTTGGTCTTAATGTTCAAATTACAGTAAATATACAGGCAATTCACTTTTCTGATAGAACCCTAGCACTGGTGGACCTAAGAGGTGTACTCTGACTAAATCAGGTTCTTCCTGTTACTGCAACTCTGTATGGCTAGATAAACTCCTTAAACATCTGGAGTCACTAATGCTGCTGGGCTCCTATAACACCTGGGGAATCTAAATGGCTAGCAGTGGGCCTAACTTGCCCCTTAAAATGCAAGAGCAAGTGGCGGTGGTCCTAACTTGCCCCTTTTTTAAGAAATGGTGGGCCTGACTTGCTCCTTTACACAGTGGTGGGCCTAATTTTCCCCTTTAAGAACTGGTGGGCCTGACTTCCTCCTGTGGGTCCTGAACTACCCTTGCTCCTTTAAGTACACATGTGGGCCTATATTGCCCCTTTAAGAACTGGGCTTTGCTTTGTTTGGGCCCCTTTAACATCACTGGGCCTTTTCTGGGTGAACCCCTTTCAAATAAACATTTGGGCCTCTCTGGACAGCTGTGCTCCTTTAACATTCTGTGCTTTTCTGTAATGCTGTACCCTTTTAAGATACTGGGTTGCCTGTCTGCGCCCCTCTAAAACCACTGGGCCTCTTTTTTTTTAAATACTGGGCCACCCTTTGGCTCTGTACCTACAAATACACTCTAGGCTTTTCTGCATTAAACCCTTATAAATTGCTGGGCTTCCCTGGAATCAGCCCCTTCACATATGTGCCTCTCTGAAATCAGCCCCTTCATATACACTGGGCCTCGCACTCTGACAGGGCCCCTTTAAATTGCTGAGCTGGCTTGGGCTAAACTGTCACTCTTCACTGCCCAATCACTCCTCCTTAATAAATATTCATGCCCTTCCTGAGGCTTCCCTTTTGCCATCCCCTCCCCTGTGGGCGTCGCTATGCCCTGAAGGCTGAAATATTTAAACTAAGGGCCTCTGACCCGCCCCTTCATGGTGCTCAGCTGTTTCTTTCTTTGTGCCTGGCGCAAACTGCAGTAAATAAATAAATACACTCTTCTTGTACTTTCTGAGTGGTCAGCACACTACAGTGTGCTGCCACCAACTAACCACACCACTGGAAGGCAGGGAATGAAGACAGGAGGCGGGAGGTGTGGTCTGGAGGGAGAGGAAGTTCCAGGCAGGCACAGGATGACTGGGGACCTCATGGAGGTCCTAAGACAGCATATCATGATGTGGCAGCATGATCGCTACCACCGGGGAACCGAATACTTGATTTTTAAATTAAAAATAATAAAATGGGGTACCAAGTCCTCCCAGGGACACAATTGGATGTTTCTGGGCTTTATCAGTGGCTCGAGACAGCACTGCAGACTGGACACTTCACTCAGGTACCTTTTCTTCAGTGATTGGAGGCAGGAGGCACCCAGCAAAGCCCTCAAGGACAGCGTCAGCCCACCTGGCAAGCTCTTCATGTGGTGCCCCGAAGGTGGTAAGAAGGATGTTAATGTGTGCTGGGTTTCCACATCAGTAAAAAAGGGGTAATAAAGTAACTGTGTCAATTACACCAGTAACTTGCAGAGAAATTACTAAAACAGATCCAAAAAGGGGTGGATGTTTTTTATTTTATTTTTTTTATTTTATTAAACTCTAGGATTACAAATACCTTTGAGCAGGAACTGCTCATTTACAAAGGTTCCACGTCAAAGGATGTAGGGTAACATACATACAAAGCTCAACAATGGTTACAGTCTTAAAAACACAAAGATGTCTAAGCATTTATTATACAGCCAAAAATGGAGAGACAACATAAGTCAGCTTCAGACAAGTTTCAGGGTGAACAGCATATAGTTAGTATAGGGTAGGAGGGAGTCAGGAAGAAGTAGGCGGCTAAAGGCCATTGTCGGTGGGAGAGGTGGGTGGCAAAAGTACGAGGTGGATGGGCTGGAGGGACCCATATCTGAAAGTTCCATTAGAGAGGAAGGGTGGGAGGCAGTGTGGCTTGGGGGGTAAGGGTGAGAGGGGAAACTGGTGCTAAAAAGTGGAGCTCTAAAGGAGGTTACAGGTTACCCGACTAGGGTAAAATGAGGACATAGTTACTTAGAAGAGGCAGTCACACTGAGTGGTAGAGGTGAGGAGTAGTTGGAGTTGCCTTTAAAGGGACCCAAGTGCCTCAGCTGTAAGTGTTTTTGTTAAGGGTATTGTACCACTGAGAATCCTGTGCATGAATGACCTCTGACCCATTGTGGTCTGGCATCTGGGGACCTGGAAGGTTTTATATAGAGCACTGCATGTAGCTGGGTACTGCTCTGGCAGTAAGGAGCTTGCTACCCTGATGGCATGAGCCGAGAAGAACTTTTTGGTTAATAAGCAGGTCTGGTATTGTATTCTAGTAAGGAGTGGTAGCCATCTGGCCTGGCGTACAGGTCACAGGTGTGTGTTAGGTGGATGGCACCCATTAGAAGCCTACAGGCCTTGTTGAGTGTCTTTGATATCCTCCGGAGGGCAGTAGGGGAAGCAGAGCCATAGATGACTAGACCGTAGTCGACGATGGAGGTGACAGAGCTGTAGATGGCCAGTCTAAGGGCATCAGTGGTCATGCAGTGTTTGTGCTTGTATAGCAGACCAATCCATATGTTGGCGGCCTTAGCTACATTTGCAATGTGCCGCATGTAAGAAGGGAACTGTCCAAGGTGATGCCAAGATATTAAGCTCAGGAACATGTTCAAGTGAAGTCCCCACATGGTTCTTGATGGTGAGGGACAGAGGTTTATACTTGTTCCATGCATTGCAGAATGTCATGACCTTAGTTTTGCTGTAGCTCAGGACGAGTTTATGTGAGCTAAACCACTCTTCATGACTGAAATCACACTGCAATTGACTCTCAAGTTATTTAGAGTCTTGGTTGCTAGTAAACAGTACTGCATCATCCTCATAGAATAATATTCTCTGTTGGCAGATGCTAGGGAGACTGTTCAGGAAAAGAGAAAAGAGTAATGGCCCCAGTATAGACCCCTGCGGGACACCTGAGGACGACTGTTTTTTCATCAGAGGTGACTCCAGCAATCCTAACACATTGGACCCTTCCCTTGCAGTAGCTAGCAAACCAGAGCAGTGCATCCTTGGAGAGCCCGAGAGTGGTCAGTTGCCTGAGTAGGAGTGGGTTGTTAACAGTATCAAAGGCCTTTGTCAGGTCAATGAATACTGCCCCCCCTCGAACAGATTCCTTGGTTATGGGTGTCATGGATGAATCTGGTAAATTTCAACAGTGCCATGGTGGTACTATGCCCTTTTCAGAAGCCATGCTGTTCTGGGCACTGGATTTCATATTTGTCCAGGAACTCGACAAGCTGGTACGAGATTATTCATTCCAGAGCTTTAGATAAGGGAGAGAGGGTAGAGATGGGCTTGTAGTTAGTGTGCAGTGACTTGTCTCCACTTTTGTGTACAGGTGTGATAGTCACCTGTTTCCAGAGTGATGGGCATTGACCCAATGTTAGGGAAAGGTTGAAGATCTTTGTCAGGGGTTCAGCGATTTCATCTAGGACTAGTACAAGCAACTTTGGGTCGAGTGAGTCACCACTGTAGCCAGTTTTGCGGATGGCCTTGCATGTATAGGTTCTGGCTAAGTGCATTGGGATCTCTTTGAAGAAGAACTGCAGAGCTGTGTGTGCTTGGGACGCAGTGTCAAAGGGGGAATTGGTGGTGGGGGCATTGAAAAAATCAGGTGGAAAGACACTTTCAAGACTGGAGAACGCATTGTTAAATGTATTGGAGATGGTACCTAGGTCTAGCTTAGGTGTTCAATCAATGTTGAGCATGGTGGGTGGTGCCTTAGTATCCTTGACTGTGTGGTCCTTCAAGTTATTCCAACATTTTCCCATCACCCTGGAGTTGGAAAGTGCCTCCTAAAATATTTGCTTTAGCCTTTGTATAGCTCGGGTACAGCCATTTCTTGCAGATTTGTATTTTTGAATGTCCCCATTCTTTTGTGGCTCAAGCACAGTGCCAGAGTGTGTCTTTGTTTGAGCCATGCTACAAGCTCGAGTTTATCCATGGGTTAGACCTGCCTTTAACCTTCATCTTTTTAAGTGGTGCATGGATATCACAGGCCGCCAGTTAAGCGGCTGATGAACAGTTCAAGGCTTTGTTTGTATCATTGAATGAGACAATTATCAACCAATCCAACCTGCTTAGATGTGATTTTAGCAGCTGAAGGTGCCCTACTTGAGTACCCTGTGTGTATTATTTTAGGAGGGGTTTGGTGAATTTGTTAGCCAAAAGCAGATAACAGGTGAGTGGTCACTTAAAGAATCAGGAGTACAGTCACCTTAGAGACTATTTTGGGGTGGTTTGACAGTATCCAATCAAGTAGATGTAGGTCCCCATCCTATAGTTGCACCTATTGGGGTGGGGTAAGCTGTGGAAGTGTTGTGCCGTGGACAGCATCCTTGTAGGTGCAGGCCTCGGGTGAAAGCCAGTTTATGTTAAAATCACCCAAATTATGGTCTCCAGATTATGGTGTAATCCATGGAGGTTCCATGATGCTGTTGAAACCACTGACCTGGTCCTTTGGGGGTATGACAGAGGCTATAGTAAGATTTTTATTATGGGCCCTAGGAGATTTTGATGGCGAGGACCTGAGATTGAGATCCCGGGTTACAAAATGGGATGACATATCTCATGAGGGTATCTCTCAGGTAGATGGCACAGCCACCACCCTGTTTGAAATCCTGTCCTGTCTGAAGATAGAGTATCCAGAAATTGAGACTAGCAGTGTCAGGGATCTTGGGTTTAGCCAAGTTTCAACAACAGAGGATGCTGGTCACCAGCCAGAGGCGAGTTCAGAAACAGATTCCTAATACTTCACAGAGTTTTATTTATACAAACCAAGGGAAACATGGTCACGGGAACACTTACACTTATTTTCACTCTCCTATACGAGGAGGACTCTAAATAAATGGCTGTAACAGCTCCACTTTAGAGTGGTCTACATCTATAATCAGCAAATCACTATATAATACTTTCAATACTACCCTGAAGTGCACCTCTACCTAGGGCTTATTACCTGGAGTACTCCACTTTAAAGAACTCTATAGCATAATACTGTAAAACTCTATTTCAGTCATAAGAGGCAGTTCATGCATGGATAAGCTTTCTCTTGTCGGGAAGAA
The DNA here is from genome assembly GCA_016271365.2 of Neoceratodus forsteri. Lineage (NCBI taxonomy): Eukaryota > Metazoa > Chordata > Ceratodontiformes > Ceratodontidae > Neoceratodus > Neoceratodus forsteri. The sequence continues at coordinate 482,025,839 of JADMNL010000023.1, forward strand.
ATTGGGTTTGTAGCAAAATAGCAAGAGGAACACTTGGCTGACTGGGCTAACAACTAAGGGACTGCAGAGAGGATTTTGTACAGGCCATGAGTCTCTCACACCACCACCTCTCTAGGGTTGGGACTTGTTAAGAGCAAAGCATCAATTCTCTCAGCTCAGAACCCACTGAGGGCTGCCAGAAAGGAGACACACCAACCTGGCAGTAGCTCTCTTCCGGACTGCCTGGGTAAGACGAAGAAGAAGATGCTGACCAACCGACCCAAAGTCCTCTTCGGACTTGCCAGGACAGGAATAAGAGGAAAGTGCAGACCAACCAGCCCAAAGTCCTCTTCTGGACTGCCAGGACATGAGAAGAAGAAGAAAGTGCTGACTGACTGCCCAAAGTCCTCTTCTGTACTGCTGGGACATAAGGAGGAAGAAGAAAAGTGCTGACCAACATTCTCAAGTCCTCATCTGGACTGCCGGGAGATGAAGAAGAAGAGAAAGTGCTGGACCAACTGGCCTAAAGTCTCTCTCTGGAGTGCCAGGACATGAGGAAGAAGAAGAAACTGACCAATCTAGATCCTCGTTCTGGACTGCTGGAACACAACAAGATTCTGAAGAAAATCTGTAATTGGAAGCACCAATGGGGTTCTGGGCACCAAGGCGGAACAAGCCAAGGACTATGTAAAATAAGAAACAGGACAATGATGCAAAACACTATGACAGAGTATCTGGATAGCACTTGATACGGATGACAAAACAAGAAAACGGATGGTACCTTTGTGCCAGGCCAGGCTGTACTGGGAACTTTGAAGGCGAAAACAATAAACAGGACATTGCAAACACTGTGACATGGTTCTTTGAAGATCTGCTGCTGGCTGTGAAGAATCACTGGAGATGACTTGTGGAGTGCTTTGAAGAAGATTGATCCTGGAGACCAGTGGGGAACAGATTCTGGAAAGCTCTGGAAAACTGATTCAAACACCTTGCAACGTGGAAAGCTGGCAACAAAGCAATACATGCTGGCACATTTACTGCTTGTAGCAATAGTTGCATGTAAAATAAAGCCCTTTTCTTCCTAAGTATTGGTTCAGGAGACTGCACTCTCTCATCTCTGATTTTTTATGGAATGGGAAAGCTGTCAGATGGGCTTATCTCAAGCTCACTTACCAGAAGGACTTGGGAGGCTTATGGTTGCCCGATTTTTTCCTCTAGTATTGTGCTATATATTGTAGCAAGATCTTCCAGTGGAACTCAGATAGTGAGGGGTCGGTGGACCTCTACATTCCCCAGTGGGTCCTCCTGGAGAGATCCCTATGTACGCTGCAAGGGATAGGACTGTGGTGCCTAATTTTCCTTAAAACCTCAGAGCTCCCACTAACTCCACGAAATTCCCCACTTTGATGGTCTCTGTAGGCTTGGCACCAGCTTAGCGTTCACTGGAACCTCTCCCTTTATAAAGACTTGTCTCAGCCCCTTGTTAATAATCCATATTTCAAGATTGCCAATCGCCCCATACCTGCGAACCCTTGCCCGGCATTGTGTACTGTTCCAGTTTTGTCTCTGATTGTGGAGGGCAAAATGTGCTCTACAAAGGACCTGCAAGCAAATTTTCAGTTCCTGCCCACCATTTCTTTAAACATCTACAATTGCAAAGGCATGACTTCCTCTTTCTTCATTTACCCTTAGGAGATTGCGCCAACTCAGTTCTTTGGGACGAATGGAAGCTGCCTCTCAGCGCATCCTATCTTGAAGTATTATGGTCTGCTCCGGTCTGAATCTGTAATTAACCAAGGGAGTTTGCTTCATTAGAAGCATGAACTTGATCTTTCTTTGGATGACCAGGAGTGGCAGACAGTATGGATTGACTTGTATAAATACCATTAAGCAGGATGGGTTACAATTTCTCCAGTTCAGGGTTTTGCATAACATGTATTTCACTCCCTCTCAGCTAGCAAGGATGGGCAAGTCTGATTCACCACTCTGTATTAGATGCGGAAATTCAGTGGGCACCCTGGAGCATATTCTTCGGGACTCCGCTTTGGGGACTCCCTTTTGGCAAACTATCAGATGAGCCCTAGACCCTATGTTATGTCTAGACTCTTTTTTTACACCACAGGTATGCCTAGTTGGTTCGTTCCCTACCAACACGCTAGGGTGTCACAAAGCTCACATGTCCTTGATCTCAGTCATAGCCAAACTGGTTATCACCCACCACTGGCTTGACCAGTCCCTCCATCCCTTAGGGAATGGCTTGCGGAGATTCCTCCAGGCCTTGGAGCGCAAAGTATATTGCTTCTAGGATATACTGAGCTGTGTCCTTTTACAATGGGTGGGGGTCCTTGCTGGCTCTCCTTCCCACTATAAAGTGTCCCCCCACTGCCCATGGCCAATGTTAGGACGCCGAGGTTCCTCCCCCCTTTTGGGGATGAGGGAATTCTTTCTTTTTGGTTTTCCTTCTTCTCAAAGTAAAGCAGGTCATTTTTTTTTTTGCTGGATTATTCTATAAGAGGGCAGCCCTTGGCTACCCCCATGACTGTCCGAGAGATGTCCACAGTGAAGACTCCAGGGGAGTGGGAAATAGAAGGGGGGGTGGGGGTTTGGGTAGTATAGTTTTATTTTGTAGGATAGTTCATATTGTTGTTTCTTAATCCGTCGGAGCATTGTTTGTTTATCTGCTTGTCCACTCATGCCTGCATCTTCATGGACTGTGGTTTTCCTAATGGTTCGATCGAATATATCTGGGTCAGTTGAATAGAGGAGAGCCACAACAGGGATTATGAGTCTTTGGTACTGCTCATTTGCCGTATCTGTATGCCAGACTATTGTAATGTTGTGGTTGGTATTTGTATTTGTCATATACTAACATACTAAAATGCCAGCAGAATAGGCCTAATGGTCTTTCGTGCCTTCTCGTTTGGTCAGCCCCCACCCTGGTTGCTGACCTTGCTGCCCCCCTCGCCTTCTCTGGCTTCTCCCTTCCCAGTTCCGGATATTCTTGCTGAATTGGATTTTGCTTCCAGAACCCTTCCCCTGTACCTGTCCAACCCCCTCTTGAACCCCTCCACTGTCTCTGTCTCCACCAGCCCCCTAGGCAGCGCATTCCATGGCTCCACCACCCTCTCAGTGAAGTAGCACCTCCTCCTTTCTCCCCTGAATCTTCCCCCCTCCAGCTTCCACCCATGCCCTCTAGTGGCCCCTCCTCCTTCCTTCAGAAGCACCCTGACTGTTCCTCCCCTATTTACCCTCTTCATGTACCTGAAGACCTCTATCATATCCCCGGTCCCTTCTCTCTTCCAGTGTGTACATATTTAGCTCTTGGGCCTCCTCCTCATAGGTCCTGTCCCCAAGCCCCAAATCATTTTGGTTGCCTCCTCTGGACCCTCTCCAGGAAGTTAATGTCCTCTTTAAGTGTGGCCTCCAAAACTGCCGCAGTACTCAAGGTGCGGCCTCACTAAGCAGTTATACAGAGGAGTATCACTTCCTCCTTCTGGAGGTGATCCCCTAGCGATGCATCCCAGCATCCTGTTGGCCTTGGCTGCTGCCCTCCTACAAGTCTCAGAGTTGTTCATCTTGACATCCACCACCACCCCCAGGTCCCTCTCATCCATCGAGACTTGTAGCATTTCCCCCCCCAGGGTGTACACTTGGCCCAGGTTTCTGGCCCCCAGGTGGAGTATTTTGCATTTCCCTGCATTGAACCTCAGCTTCTACTTTCTAGACCATCTTTCCAAAGCATCCAGGTCCCCCTGTAGGGCCACCCTCCCCTCCCCTCCTCCCCATCCACCACCGCCCCCAGTACCTAATAAAGTATAGTTATTAGAAAAAAATAAAGTCTCAGTTCTTGTTGCAGTGGTCTCTTATTCAGTCTTAATGTTCATATCACAGTAAATAAACAGGCAATTCACTTTTCAGATACAACCCTAGCACTGGTGGACCTAACTAACAGGGGTCCCTCTGACTAAATCGGGTTCTTCCTGTTACTGCGACTCTGTATGGCTAGCTAGAATCCTTAAACATCCAGGGTCACTATTGCTGCTGTTTCTATAACACCTGGGAATCAAAATGGCTAGCAGTGGGCCTAACGCATTAAAATGGCAGAGCACATGGCAGTGGGCCTAACACATTGCCTTTAAGAACTTGGTGAGTCTGACTTGCCCCTTTAGACAGTGGTGAGCCTAACACTCCTTTTAAGAACTAGTGGGCCTGGCTTACACCTTTACACAGTGGTGGGCTAACTTGCTCCTTTAAGAACTGTTGGGCCTGACTTGCCTCATGGGTTCGGAACTACCCTTGCCTCTTTAAATACACATGTGGACCTGTATTGTCCCTTTAAGAGCTGGGCTTGGCTTTGTTTGGGCCCATTTAAGATCACTGGGCCTTTTCTGGGAGAACCCCATTCAACTAAACATTTTTGCCTCCTCTGGACAGCTGTGCCCCTTTAACACTCTGGGCTTTTCTGTATAGCTGTGCCCTTTTAAGAAGCTGGGCTCCTTGTCTGGGCCCTTCCAAAACCACTGGGCCATCCTTTAGCTCTGCCCTGCAAACACACTCTGGGCTTTTCTGCACTAAGCCCTTTTAAATTGCTGGGCCTCCCTGGAATCAGCCCCTTTACATATGGGCCTCTCTGAAATCAGCCCCTTCTCATACACTGGGCCTCTCTCCCTGACAGAGCCGCTTTAAATTGCTGAGCTGGCTTGGACTAAATTGTCACTTTTCACTGCCCAGCCACGCCTCCTTAATAAGTATTCATGCCCTTCCTGAGGCTTCCCTTTTGCTGCCCACTCCCCTGTGGGTGTCGCTATACCCTAAAGGCTGAAATATTTAAATTAAGGGCCTTTGACCCACCCCTTCACGGTGCTTAGCCATTTCTCTCTATGTGCCTGGCGCAAGCTGCAGTAAATAAATAAATGCAGTCTTCTTGTACTTTCAGAGTAGTCAGTACATTACGGTGTGCTGCCACCAACTCACCACACCACTGGAAGGCAGGAAATTAAGACGGGAGGTTGGAGGTGCGGTCTGGAGGGAGAGGAAGTTTCAAGCAGGCGCAGGATGACTGGGGACCTCACGGAGGTCCTGGGACAGCATACCACGATGTGGCAGCGCGATCGCAACCACCGGGTAACTGAATACTTGATTCTTTAATTAAAAATAATAAAACGGGGCACCAAGCCCTCCCAGGATGCACCTGGACATTTCTGGACTTCACCAGAGGCTCAGGATGGCACTGCAGACTGGACTCTTCACTCAGGTACCTTTTCTTCAGTGACTGGAGGCAGGAGATCAACAGCAAAGTCCTCAGGGACAGCTTCAGCCCTCCTGGCAAGCTTTTCTTGACCCTCTTTGCTTTCTGTGTCACTCCCTCCACAGTCACCATGATCTCTCTAGCAGAAACTAATGTTTAAACTGCATCACTCTGTATTCTGGTTCTGGGAGACATAGTAGGTGCCACACAGTGAGCATTCCATCAGCTCAGCTCAACTTTCCATTAGCTGCAGCAAGGCTGAAAGACTTATTTTGTGTGTTATTTCTAAGTTATTTACAATATTTTTGACAGGCTTTGTAACAGGGGTTCGTATTGTCATTTTAAACTGGGCACCTGGGCATTTCTTGGGCACCTGTTTACTGTATTAAGGCACTATAGCTGAACATTTTCTATTCTTTTTTTTTTTTTATAATTTAAAATTTTGTTGAAGTTTCACTATACAGATAGGACAGGGTCCATATCCAAAGAGTATTCTTTGAGACAAAACAGCATGATTGTTCGCCCTCCCTGATCACCCCCAAAAACACTTACACAGTTCCTGAGGTTAGGAGTCCATGACATCCATCCCATTGAAGTAAATGTTGTAAAAAAAGAAATTTAGACATTGGACGGTGTGTAGGCTAGGCCCAGATCCGATCAAATCTGGAATTGTTATTAATACTCAAGATCGTCTTCTCCCTGGAGGTTGAGCTAATAACTCATTTAGCCACTCAGAATAAGAGATAACCTCAGAACTCTTTCATGGCTTAAGCACTAATTTTTTAACAGACATAGAAATCAAAGCAATATGGAACTTATGCTTATTAACTGAAATCTGTGAGTACTCCCCAAAATACAAACCTCTGGAATGAACAGGTCTCTAAGCTCAGGTGGGTCAGCCTTGTTCATATAGCCTCCCAAAGAGGTAATATGTTAGGGCATTCCCAAAAACTGTGACATAGAGGGCCTCTGCCTGATCACACCTAGAACAAGACTAGAAGAGGTTAAACCCCATTTAGCCAGCTTCTGGGGATAGTGGTAGAGATTATGGAGAATCTGTGGTGCATCAATCATAACCCATCTTGTGTTACAAAACGATGGCACTTATTCCATATAGTTGTTCAGTCTTTATCCCAGTTTGGGAAGTGGTTCGCCCAGAACTCTGTAGGACCAAACGGTTGTAGGGACGTCTGTCATACAAAATATTGTATAATTTAGGATACTTGGGGAGAATAAGCCAAGGGCTAATCTGTAAGAAAAGCAAAATTGTAAGATATGAGGAAGCCCTCCCGAATTTTTTGATAAGAAGGTGTCTAAGTTGGTATAACTTGAAATAACTTCTCTTTGAGTCCAAATTTCTTACAATATCCTCAGTTGATAACCAGTACTATCCTCCTTAAGAAATGAGTGAACCTTCCCTCACCTAAACTGGAGTAACCACTTGGGGTAACATTTGTTATCAGTTTAAAAGCAGGAAGTTCCAAATCGACTGCTCCCATCAACCATTCTTATATTTTAGGAATCTACACAGCTGTAAATGAATCTTCAAGGAAATTCTGAGAAAAAATAAGGCAGAAGGGGCAATATTGCTCAACTGGATCTTTTCCCTTTCTATTTTAAGCCAGGCAGGCAAATAATCCAGGGGATAGGAGACCATCCATTTTAAGTATTTGGCCGCACAAGAAGCCCAGAAGTACAGCCATACATATGGAAGACGTAGGCCTCCCTTGGACTTAGGAGCCACGAGCTTATAAAGCGCTAGCCAAGGCTTCTTTTGGACAGATAAAATTCTAGTCACACTTTGAACCTTTTTGAACCAGCTGCTTGGCACACAAATGTCCAGCAATTGGAGGATATAGATACATGGGAGAATATTCATCTTAATCAGACTGACTCTTCCCAAAAGAAATAGAGTAAAGCAACCATCTCACCAAGTCCAAAGCCACCTGGACAATATGGCTCTAAGTTATATTTAAAGTAAGACTGTATCTCTAGTTAACACAATGCCCAAATATAGCAATGAGTCCTAGACCAGGCCAAACCCAGGGAGATAATGTCATCCTTAAAACTTGGTGATTTAGGGGAATTCAATTGACTTCCCTACATTTAATTTGTAGTTAGATAATTTACTATAATGTTCTATTATATCCAACATGGCGGAATCAAAGTCTCTGGATGGGAGAGATACAGGCGTCATCTCGTGTGCAGCTACTTTCAGTTCAGTACCGAGAATGGAGACCCCTGTGCCTTTGGACAAGAGATTAATCTACAGCTTAAGGGCTTAGTAAACATTAAAAAGCAAGGAGAAAAGGGGACATCCCTGCCTAGTACCCAGAATGTAAAGTGAAGATCCTAGAAGACAGACCATTCCTGATATCTTAGCCATCAGTCGCTGATACAAAGCCCTTATCCAGGATTGAATTGCTGAGAAAAACCAAAGAAGTTTAGTGTTTCAAGTAAAAACTCCGATTAACTCTATCAAAACCTTCTTTGGCGTCAGAGAGACCAATGCCATTGGTGCAGAAGCATCTCTGGACTTGAGAACATGTGAGAGAGTACGGAGGTGTTCGATGAAAATCTGCCTTCATAACCAACTTGATGCAGCCAATTTAATCGGGAAGAACTAGACTAAGTCTGTCAGCCCAAATCTTAATTAAATTTTAATGTTTTGTTTTAACAAAGATATGGGTCTGTAACTCTCAACAAACTCTAAATCTTCCCTGGTTTGGAAGGGTACAATAAGCACTTCAAATATGGAGGAATCGACCTGAACCCCTGACAGAATATAATGAAAAAGAGGCGAGACAAGGAGTAATTTGTTCCTAAAACACTTATAGAAATTTGCTGAGAAACCTTCTAATCCGGATTTATCTGAGGGTAGGCCTTTATCGCCTTCAATATCTCAGACTCTGTAATAGGGGTTATCTCTCCTACCTTGAGATTCCGAGATACAGGCAGATGGGTCTCCGCCAGATAGGAGGAGAGAGTGAGGGCCGAGGTGGGTTAGGCATTTATCTGTATAAGTGTTCGTAGTCAGATCCGACTCTTAGACAATTTCACAAGGTTAGATTTGAGGAGTACCATCAGATTTGGAGGAATCGGAGGGATAAACCATGTGGACTCTAACTGTTTAATTTCTCTGGCCAGTAGCTTGCCTGCTTTTTCCGTGTTCTATATATAGAGCTTTGGTACATAAAATACAAACTCTGCTTTCTGCTACAGCATAGCTTGTAGGAGTCCCTCAATTTAGTGATTCTTGACCCAACTCCTCCGATGGATTGGTGTGAACATAATCTCTAATGTTCTTATCTGGGCTAATACCTCCCTCATCCTCCTCTCACCTCTTTTTCTCCTTCAGCCATCCCAATTAAAATGCCTCGAGATGGTATGCCTTTAAAGGCACAATTGCTATCTGGTTCTAGTATCTTGGGTAGCATTCAGATTGAAAATTGCGTAATATGTTCTTTGATTTGTTCTCTGCATTTGGAATCTTAAGCAGTTGGGCATTCAATTTCCACCTAGCTTGCCATTTAGGCGAAAATTGGAGTCCAACTTACAAAGAATTGAACGCTTGATCGGAGGGTGTAGCCTGATAGGATATGGGAACCTGTCACCCTGGTCAAAACCTGAGACACTAGTAAATAATCAATACGAGAGAGAGAGCCGTGAACAGGGGACAAAGTGTATTCCTGCCCACAGGTGCAGGACCCTCAAATATCGCACAGGCCCAACTTATCCACTAATTCCTGTAGTGAACATTGTGCAGGGAAGGAGAAATCATTCGAAACCAGTACAGTCCTTACCTGAGTCTACCACTGAAATTTCAATTCCCCTATAATGGTGAGGCAATAGTGGAAGAATATTATTGATAATCTCGTGAAAATAGAAAGGTCATCTTTGTTGGGGCCATAAATACTGCCTACCACAAAATCTGAGAAAACAAAGTGCCCTTAACCAGAACAAATCTGCCCTGGGGGTCTTTAATTTCTGGATAACCTGAAGAATGCCTTATTAATGAGAATTAAGACTCCACAGCTGCTTGAAGTTCCTTGGGCTGAGAAGACCTGTCCAATCTGCATCCGTCTCATCTGAATGGCTTCCAAATCGATAAATGAGATTCCTGGATAAAACAGCACTTACACCTAAAATATCTAAATGCTTCAATATCTTATATTGCTTAGTTTTTCGGGCCCATTACCATTCCAGGTTGAGAAACAAAGCTCTCTAGCCATTGTACAAGTGTATTATAACAATGCTATGAATAATGCAACAGACTCCATTGAATAAACCCTCACCCGATCTGTAATGGACTGTGTTTCCCCAGGAGCGCTTCTCGCCTCCAACCTCCCCCACCCTAGTGAACCCATCCTCAAACTATCCCAACTTAACTTTAACCCCAGTCAACAGTTGCTGTATTTAGGCTCGGGGTCGGGACCCCTCAGGATGCTGAGAACCCTGTGAGGACTATAGTTAGGAGAAAAGATAGAATGGGCTAGGGAAGAAGAGGAGACTGTTTAGGTGCAGTAGGGGCTACTCTAGAATGCTGAGAACCCCAAGGAGACTGCAAAGGTTTGAGGAATGTGATGTGGGAGGGAAGGGAGATGTTAGATGGTAGGACCCTTCAGGATGCTCAGAACCTGCAAGAGGACTGCAGTCTAGGGGATAGAGGGCTGGTAGGGGAAGGGAGAGATGAGAGACAAGCACCTGGGGTGAGACCATGGAGCATTTGAGGTCCCTTATATCTGTGAGAGATCAAGGAGACCAGTATGGGGAGCAGTTTGGGAAGGTGAGCTAGAAATTCTGCTTAGGCAGGTAAAATAAAGGTGATGGTGGTAGGATAGGGTTTGTCCAGGGCTTGTGTGAAATTATGAGAGATATGGTAGGACAGTTAGGGCAGTAATTATTGAGGCGCTGATGAATAGGAAGAGGATGAGTACCAGATTTGAGGGGGGAGGAATTCCAGATTTTTGGGAGGTGAGAGTAACCAGATTGGCCAATTTTGGGTATATCTGTGGGGACACTAGGGTGCTAGAGTCAGCAGATCCAAGGAAGGAGGATGGGGGTGCGTTAAGGAGGAGAGGTAGGAAGGGAGTTCACCCAACCAGTGCTTGAGGTGAATTTAGCACAGGAGAGTCACTTGTTTGTAAGAGAGGAAGGATAGCATGATAAAGAGTGCAGTGGTGGGTTTGGGGTGTTGCAAAAGTGGCAGAAGGAATTGAAGAGGTGTCCAGTCTGGCCAGGAGGACTTTTGGCAGCACCATAGGCTACGTCATGTGTAGTCAAAATGGCAGTGTCATCTTCGAACAAGTTCACACCTAGTCGGAGGAGGGATGTAACTACGGTTCCGGAACAGGCACCGTTGGTACAGTTTCTGGATGGCTAATATGTTCAGAGAAGTTTAGTGTTGTCCAGCCAACACCTGGTACCTGAAGGTGGATGTCTCAACAAAGTCCCATCACGGGTGTGGAAAGTGGTAGGAGGGAGGCCTAGAGTCCTGCCTTGTGCCAAGGTCATGAAACAGTCTTTGTGTTGAGGAAAGCTGATGGTCAGCAACCAGAGTTGAAGTTTGTTGAAGTTTGCTGTAAGCTGTCCATAACCTCAGCAGGACAGGAACCAGATGCATAAGATTAGATTATCAGTATACATGAGGCGGCGGAGTGGGAGCAAATGAGGGAAGGTTGTTTAAGAAGATGGAGAATAGAGGGCCTTATACAGAGCCTGGGGGGACCATAGTGCAGTGGGAGATGGATGTATCAAGATTTAAATGACTGGGTTTGTTCTCTAATAAGGTATATTTTGAACCGTTTGTGGCAGGAATGGGCCAGTTGCCAGGAGTGGGTGAGGAGAAGGGAGAGAGATGATGTTGAGCCTGGACAGGTAGACAAAAAGTTGAGGACTTTAAATTGTCCATCCCGTGGGATGGAGTCTGTGAGTCAGAGAGAGATGTGGTGGTTGGTGTTTTTTTCCTGCAACCAGACTGGAAAGGGGTGAAAAGGATGTGTTAGATGGAAAGAGATGAGTTGGGAGAGGACACTAATGGTTCTGAAGTTTGGCATGGTAGGAGTAGAGAAATGGGGTTAGGTTGCCAGGGGATGAGGGGTCACCCTTTGGGTAGAGGGAGGACCACTGCATGTTTCCATGAATTGAATCTCCATCAGACCATTTCTCTGAAAATAAACCATTTTCAGTTTCAGCACAGTACCTGAAAATTGGATGGCGGATGTCTCCTAACTTTAATTTTTCCTGGCATTGCAGTGGCTGGAGCTTTATAATCTAATACTGAAAGGATAGACAGGGTGGGCTAGACACAGCTGTTTTGAGGTGATAGGCTGGTGGAATTTGAGGCCATGCACCAAGACTTCAAGGAGGGTGGCCAGGAGAAGGGGAAGCACCAGAAAGAATTACTTCACAGAGTGGCTGGTTACATTAGAATAGCCTGCTTCAGTGAGGTAGTGGAAGCCAGCACCATGCAGGCTTTCAACACAAGATTATACAGATTCCTAGGGGGGAGAACAGCACTGGGGATTTCATCATACCTAATCGGGTAACACTCCAGTAGTTAAGGCTGAATGTCTGTCACACTCAGAGTACAGTCACTTTCATGGGCTGGAAGGGTGATAAAAGGACCAGAAGTCTGTCTAGCACCACAATGGCTCATTCATGAAGAGGCAGCATCTCAGTTCATGGACCCATATTGATAGAGGGCCATTATCTAGTGTTATCCTTTTTTCAGCTTTCGTACTTAAATAGAAAGGATTGATAAGTATCACCAGCCTTGTCCTTTCCATTCCTGGACCACTGGGCCTTTTATCTATAGGGATTTCCTGCAGCCACTGAGGCCTATTGTCTATAGGTGCCTATGGCCTGAGATAACAGATGTCATCTGTCATTGAAATTTGAATGCGCTGGTAATTTATTTCACACATTGTGCCCTGCTGAAACAATGAAGGACATCACCAGATTGGACAGAAATCTCCAAAGCTCAAAAACCCGTGGTAACTCTGCAAGCATCAACCTGAACCATCTGAGGCAGAGAGCAGAATGGTTGGTGTTGTCCCCCAGCCATTAGCCTTGTTGGGGCCCCAAGGTTTTCAATGGGTAGGACAGCAAGTATCGCTCATTGTGGTCACATAGTCGATGTATGGATAAAGTCCAGTAAACTCATTCAGAGTGTTCTAATAATGGGCATAGTACTGGGGTTTTGATATTATGCCTGTTTAGATTATGAGTCTTGACTCATGCACACTGAGAAGTCCCAAACAGGACAAAACACATGTCTACATTATTCTCAGCCTACAGTGGATCAGATGTATGTTTGTTTAAAAGCAGTGTCTGTTTTGGCAAAGCCTTGTCAGCCTTTCACGAAGATTTGCCTACCCATAGTGCCTTTGTCTCAGAATGAGGATTGAGAGTATGTATACGGTTTGACAAGATAAAGAAAAAAGTAGTTTAGATATTTTCTCTCCTAACAATCTATTATACATCCTACATAAACCGCTTCCATGCAAACTGTCTCTCTGGGTATGCTCACTTCACTGTTTTAAATGACATTCCATATTTTATCTAATTCATTATAGTTTATACACCGATTGTAACACGTCCCTTTATTAGGTTATATTGTTTCCACACATGCAGTTCTATACTGGTTATCTTAATAGAGCTACCTTTATTGCTCTTGACCAAACTCTTTTTGATTTATTTAATCCCAGTTTCATTAACACAGCTGTGTAGTACTGATTTGGCAGAAGGCATGCTTTCTTGGTTTTTTGACTGTTTTGGATAGAGACCACAGGATAAGCTGGGTTACAGTGTTGTTTCTTCTCTGAATCATTTGCTTATAGGAGTTCTCTAAGGCTCAACTTTGGGGCCCTTGTTGTGTAGCATTTTATTATTAATGACTTGCCCATGTCTGCAAGTAATCTAATATAGAATAAAGTATGGGTGGTGTGGGTAACAAGAAGTTTACACACTGCTGAGGTGTTAGATGCTACATAAACCATGAGGGCAAGGTTGAGGGGTTTGGTAAAGCATCTAACCTGAGTGTGTGTGTAAACGTTGGCCCAGATATTCAAAACTGCGCTCAAAAAGTAGCGCAACAGCAGGAGCAAGCACGAACCAGTTGCGCGAATGCGGAACAGGTGTTCATACATGGAGCAGAGCAAGTGCGCAAGCAACCAATGTCTGAATATCGACATACTGCGCCATCGCACAACCAGGAAGGAGAAGCTGAGCTAAAATGTTGTGCTATGTGGAGCAACCAGGGAAGCTCAGCTGAGCATTCCAGAGCTGCTTTATCGCAAGCTGAGCCCCCGGAACAATGGAACTGCACATCCAGGGAGGCAGGCTGGGAGGCCCACCGCCAGCCATGCACATGGGCACAGGAACACACTGCAGAACCCACACCACACCTGCACACCCCAAGTACAGCATCACTGGGGTGGGACGGATGATCCACGTGCCTGGGGACAAGCCAACAAAGCATAGCAGAGCCATGACACCCCAGCACAACCACTGGCAGGTTGGAGAGTGCCACACACAGGTTGACAACCACAGTGCACATCAGCCCCGACGCACAGCACACCCTGCACTGTGACCCCAAGACACCACCCATGTGCAGTGACTGGCACTGCAGGAAAACCATGCAGTCCCCCAGCACCTGGTCAGCCCTGCGCAACACAGAAGCCTACAAGCCAGACACACCCTGTGCACCCAGCAGTGGGTGGCAGCATGGCAAGACCAACTGAAAGTCACTGCCATGCTGGAGATACCTTCCTATGCGCACACACATGCACACACATACACACACATAGCCCAGGACCATACCAGCCCAGATGGCATGTACACACTGCAACTGAGCACCCATAGCCAGCTGCAAATCAGAGACCGACACAGTATTCATATAACAAAATAGGAATGTATATTGAACATATTATAACAACAATAGAAACTATTCACAATGGGGGACGGGTACAAGGAAGGGTGTTCAAGGGGAGGGATTAAAAACTTGGAGAGGGAAGGCAGTGGTAGGGATGGGAGTAGTGGGAAGGATAGGTTGCTGCGGCCCAGCTCCTGGTCCTCCTGCTGGCACCATCCTGTGCCACCCCTGCTGACTCCTGTCGCCGGATGTCTTGCAGGATCTCCTGGTTCCTCAATGCTGATTTGTGTGAGGCGCCTGACATCACGCCGCCAACCTCCTGAGAACCTCAAGGCCTAGGAAAATGGGAACACAGTCAATGGCTGTGACTGACCACAACCCTGAACACCACCCAACCTGTGCTTCATATAGCCTAATCGTCCCACACCTGTGATGGCATACACCCACCCACAGTGAACATGCACATGGCCATCACAAACAGGTGGCACCAGCTATGCACCACCACCGACTACACTGCCCACGCTAATCACAGTACAAACTAGGCTGGCAAGTGACGGGCAATGTGGTGCGATGCCAGTTACACAGCTATGTGCCCAGTGCATGCTTGACCACCAGTGACGCATACACAGACGTGCTGTGATACTGCACAGTGATGCATGTCACCTGTGTCGTGCCTACATACATGGATACATAGACAGTGTCAGTAGATAAGGGCCTATGGCCCACCCAGTCTGCCCATTTGAGCTTGTAAGTTCACTCTGTTTTCCCATAAGTCTGTTGCCCTCACCCCTGACCTCCAAAAGTCCTTTATGTCTATCCTGCATTCTAAACCTATGACCAAGTCAGGCCCCACCACTTCCTCCTGGCAGGGTGTTCACTTTGTCCACCACCTGTTCTGTGAAGAAATTCTTTCTCATGTTTCCTCTGAATCGTCCCCCCTTCAACTTCATCCCATGCCCTCTAGTCCTGGAACATCTTTTACGCTTAAAAATAGTGTTTTCCTGCACTCTGTTACCCCCTGTAAGATACTTGTATGTCCCCATCATATCCCCCCTCTCCCTCCTCTCCTCCAGGGAGTACATGTTCAGTTCCTTCAACCTGTTGTCATAGGACTTGTGATGCAATCCATGCACCATCCGTGTTGCCCTCCTCTGAACCTCTCTACCCAGTCCATGTCCATACGTAGGTATGGTCTCCAGAACTGTACACTGTACCCAGATGGGGCTCACCAGTGTCTTGTATAGTGGAAGTATGACCTCCCTTTCCTGCATGGTTGTGTTGTGCATGGTTGGTGGTCTTGCCCCCACCCCAGCATGCACAACATCCATGAAGTAATGATATCACACCTCCAGAAGCTGGCTCTGCCACTGCTGCTGCTGATGCTGCTGCTGCTGCTGCTGCTGGGGCACAACACCCCCCGGCACCGGGGCCCTGGCACGGCCCATGTCACCGTCGCCCTGCGTACTCTGATTCCGGCCTGTGGGAGACATATGTCGAGACAAACAGTGTGACTCAAAAGCAGAGTGCGCCCTGCCCCAGTGAGAGTGCTTGCCCACACAGCCATAACCATCCATCGCACAGCTGCACACACTGACACAGCCAACCGCGGTCCGAGCCGGCACCTCATGCACAGCCACCCAAGCACACACACACACCCCTACAGAGAATATAGTGCATAGATGGTACACTCACCTGGCCTAGGCACCACGCCCGCCTGGCACGCCGACCGCAGCCGCCGATAAAAGTCCTGGCTCTCCGGGCGGAGGTCACTGTACCAGTGCCGCACTGCTCAGCAGACCAGCCCCATCCAGTGATCTCCACCAGGTAAGTGGCCACTGCTGCCACAGCTGAGTCCTGGCACTGGTGAGGCGGCGGCCACCAACAGGCCATCGTAGTGTGGTTCCAACTAGGGCCACCAGGTTGGCCACTTCAATCTGGCTGCAGGACACCGCCCTCCTCCCTAGCCATGGTGCCAACTTTACAGCAGGCAACATGGCGCCGCGCTGTAACCCACGTGGGTTGTTGCGCAATAGACCACCACAGGCTCAATCGTGCTGTTCAAACAAGCGCCATCACTTCACATAGGCTGTCACCGAACTGTACTTAACAGGGATGCGTACATGGCATGCCAACAGTGCCAGGGGTCAGAGGGCATACACAAGGTCACGGCAATGATGCGGCATACGCGACAGTGCCATCGGACGATAGGGCATCCCGCGTGATCGCCAAGCCGTGCACTCAGTGCCACAGTGGACTATTGCGCAGTAGTGCTAAGCGCTTCTATAGTGCCCAGTGCTGTAGCGCCACTGGCACAATGGTGGCTATGGCCTGAATCGCTTATCGCGCCAGCAGGTCTGCACTATGATAGACACATCGCGTAGCTGTCTGGGCATACGCAATGCAGTGTGGCACACGGCCACAAACCTGCGCCATTGGCTCTAAGCCGATTCTTCCAGACATGCAGAGGCATCACGCGATATTCAGCCGACATATGCAAATCATGCGATCAGCTATTCAAAGGCGCGGTGGCGCGATTAGCATGTCATTAAAGTTGGCGCCACACCTCATTTGCATGTGTTGCGCTATAAAAATGCGACAGTGGGTTGTGCTGGCCAGATTTGCTTACTGCAGGTGAGAGGTGAGTTACATGCTGTGTGATGCTCAGGACAATGCTCATGGGCGGAGGATGATAAAGGCTGAGGGGGCTGAGCATGAAAAGGGCACTTAGAAAGGGACAAAGGGCACCGTTTCTATCAGTATCTGCCATGCGGAGAGGAAATGTAGGGGGCTACCACCCCCCCCGGGCCGGCAGCTATGCTCATGGGGAAATGCTGTCGACTGCACAGTGACAGGTGTCCACTTCCACCCATACAGATCACCATGACTGACCAGAGCCAAGCTGAGGGTGTGGACGGCGGGTGTAGGAGGAGGCCGAACTTCACCGCGGCAGAGATGGAGGCCCTCTTCCAGGTCTACCTGGAGGATGAGCCACTAGTGAGTGGACGGAGGGGCACCCCTCAGGAACGTGCAGCTGCATGGGAGGGGGTAGCTCGGGCCGTCAATCTGCATGGAAGCCACCAGCGCTCCGTGCAGGAATGCAAGAAGAAGATGGGGACTGACTGCAGGAGGCTGAAGAAGAAGGTGGCAGCCTTCAGGGCGGCACGTGCTGGCACTGGTGGGGGCCCACCAGTGGTGTTGCAGCTGACCCCTACAGAGGAGACACTGGTCACGGCCATGCAGCTGAGTGCCATTGTGGGCGTACCAGGTGGAGGATTCCAGACAGATGGAAGCCCATCACTGCATGGTATGACATGGTGGTGTTGGGGGGCTGTTGTTCACATGCACTCACATGTACTCTCTTTCTGTTACAGATCCTGGTCGTCTTCAGGAGATGGTGGTGGTGGTGGGTCCAGACAGTGATGCAGACCTGCTGGACGTGGAGGAGGGACCATCCACCTCCGCCACCAGCCTTCAGGCACTGCAGCAGCATGCATGCTGGGCCAACAACTCCAGTGTCAGTGATACGGGTGCAGGGGGTACGGCCTGTGTCACAGCAGTCTGGCATGCAGGTATGCCAGCATGCTGTGCCTATGGCAGTGTGCACGCACCTGCACCAATGATGATAGCAGGCCTGCAATGGGCAGTGATAGGTGTGTGTCCCATGACGGACACATGGCAGGCCAGCATGTGCCCCTGGGCCTTCCTGGTTCACACCTGTGTACCAGCATGCTGGCACAGTCCCAGGCTGCCTGTCAGCACTGGTGGGGCAGCACCGGTGGCTGTGCAGGTGTCTGGCACTGTTGTCAGCACGGAGGTGGAACAGGTGGACCTGGGGGCTCAGCAGTTGGAGGGGCGGCAGCAGCAGTCGCACACCAGGTCTGGGGGTACAGTGTCAAGCAGTGGCACATGTCCACCGCCCTTTGATCCGCCCATACCTGGTCCTGGCGAACAGCGCCCACCCTCAAGGGGTGCTGTGCACCAGGACCGTCCACACCCTGGGGGTCACGATGCCATTGGGGCACAGTACCCATTGGACGCGCACACCCGCCTGCTGCAGGACTCGGTACAGCTGCAGGGGTGGGTTGCAAGGTCCGTGGAGGCACTGTCTGTGTCCGTGGAGCGGCATAGCAGGGAGTGTGCTCGGGACCGAGCCGAGCTGGTCCTTATGCGGACGGATGTGACCGCTGCCATTGACAGGCTGACCCAGGCAGTGGTCTCTGTCACACAGCATTGGCCACACTGTCAGGTGCCCCTGTACCACACACCCACACAGTGCGCTCTCCCTCTGCTCTCGGGCGCCGTGTGACACCAGGCCTGCTCGACGCTGGGTTCTGCTGTGGCATCCCGGCACCCCTGGTGCAAGTTTGTTTGGCAGGATGCAGACCCCTGTGGGCAAGGTCACGTTCATGGTGGCCATGGGACAGTGCTACCTGACTGAGCCTTCTCCCAGTGCAGGCCCTGTCTGGTGCTGCCCTGTGTGCAATGTGTGCCATGGTGGGCAGTGCACTGCTGGGTGCTCTGCTCACTGCGCTGACACACGGACCACCTGCACACTCTCCCAACTGCTGTCCACAGGTGCGTGTGCATGATGATGCCTGCATTGCACTGTTACACCAAGGTGCAGGTGCCCAGGTCCTGACACCACGTCGTGGACAGTCCAGGTGGTGGGTGTGGTTGGTGGTGCTGTGTGTTGGCAATGTCGTTTCCGCAGTGCTGTGCTGCTGCCATGTACGCTGCCTGGTGTGTGTGTGTGTCCATATGAGTGCTCACCCCTCTCTGATGGTGTGTTGGTATGCCTGGAACCTTCAACTCCCCTGACCTTCATGCACGGTGTGTTCCCCTGTGTGCCTGTGGTTTGCGCATGGACAGTGTTGCCTGCACATGTCCCCTTGACTTACCTGTGTTGGGCGTAGTGCTCTTCTGCAATGGTGTCCCAGTGCAGCTGGGCCTGCCGGGTCAGTCGGGGGTCCCTCCGTCCTAGGGGGGGCTGCTCATCACCAACATCACTGGCGCCACTGGCGTCCCCATCGCTGTCCCCCTCTTGGACCTGTATGGCTATCCCATGGTCTTTGGCCATGTTGTGCAGGATGCAACAGGCCAGGAATATCCCACAGGCCTTTTGGGGGCTGTACTGTAGGGCTCCGCCGGAGGTGTCTAGGCATCAGAAGCATGCCTTGAGCATCCCAAACACCCGCTCTATGATGTTATGTGTTGCGGCATGTGCCTCATTGAAGCATATTGCCCATATCCCTGTGTGCCACTACCACGGCACCTGTGTCATTCCCACCCTTGCCCAGAGTTTGCATTCCATACATGTGTACTCACCCACTAGATGACCCGTGGGGATGTCCCCACTCTCGAATCGATGGCACAGTGCAGACTGGTGCCATATGAAGGCATCATGTGCTCCGCCAGGGTGTGTGGCACAGACATTGATAATGCGCCCAGTGGCATCACACACTATCTGGCAGTTGACACTGGAAAACCCCTTTCGGTTCCGATATGCCTGGCCGTCGGGGCCAGGTGGCGTGTGAATGGCCACATGGGTTCAGTCTATGGCCCCTAGCACGCCAGGCATACGTGCTACCCTGTGGAACTCCTGCATGTTTGTTGTACGCTCTGCCGCGGTGCTGGGGAAATGGATGTACTCTGCAGCATGAGGCAGCAGTGTGCTGAGGAATTGGGTGAGGATGCGTGATGTGGCCACTGTGTAATGCCTGTGGTGTCCCCTGTTGGCCTCTGGAAGGTGCCCGTGGCGAGCAGGCACATGCAGGCTGTCACCTTGGTCTCCACAGACAGAGCGTGACTGGCGTGAGGGTGCCTGCATCACATCACTGCACAGCTCGCAGAGCCATCCTCAGTATTGCCCTGTTCAGGTGGTACCGCCCACAATCTCGACGCCTGTGTACAGCTCCGGCTGATGCGGGCACGACACCGCCTGTCGGGGCATACCGACTGACGGGCCCTCCGCCGCCACGCCCCCGCAGCATGGTGTCTCACCCCTCATTACAGCTTCCATGTGGAAGCTGGCACTGTCCATCTCCCTGGCTTCTGCCCCCCTGGCTGCTGTTCCTGTGTTACCCCCGCTGCCCCCACTGCTGCTTCCACTGCACCGGGCACCCCCCACTGGCCTCTCTGTCCTCCTGGACCCACTGTCCCTCTCTGCCCTTCCAGCTCCTGTCTCTCTCTCTCTCTCTGTCTCTCTCCCCAGTTTGCGGCCTGCTAGGGTTCTTGTGCCGCTTCCTTGAGCCTTTTTATTTTGGCTCAATTCCGCTACTGCGCAACTTCCGGTTGACACTCTTATGACATGCAGTGTTCGATTATCGCATTGCGCACTTTATGCATGGACCCGCCTTCTTCGTTGTGCATGCCTTCATTTCCATTGCGCTGTTGCTCAGCATGTTTTTGGTGGCACAACTGGCCCCTTCTGAATATCGCAGAATGGCTCATTTTTGGAGTTGTGCATGCGCAACCTGTTGCGCATGGCGCAACCCTTTTGAATATCTGGGCCTTTGAGTTTACACACACTACCCCATATTTTATTTTATGTAATTGCTGGGTTTCCCTTTTTCACCACAGCAATTAAATAAAAAAGATGTTCCTGTGCGCTGTGGTCCAGTTAAGTTCAGCACATAGTCTGCAGTCGCTTTTATTTAGTTATGTATGTATTTAAACTTTTTTATTAATTTTATTTCTGTCTGAAGCTGAAGTTTTACTTTTTTAATGTAAAGTTTTTATGTTGTTTGTGCCACCACTTACTGCCGAGTCTGAGTGGTGGTTCTGTCTGAGGAGGAAATATGAGGTGGCCAGTGGTCCGGGAAGAAGAACTTTGGTGGGCGCCTGCGCAAAGCGAGGGAAACCATGCGTGTGTTTGCCGTAATAAACACTCCTTTATTATGGCAAAGTATGACACAGTTTCCCTATAAGAAAAAGGGGAAGCCAGTTATTATAATTTTATGTGTAGATGATGCTGTTTTGTTTTCAAGTAGTAAACTTTTACCTGATTTGGCCTATAATTTTCAGTCTGACCAACCATTTGAAAACACGGTTAATACATAATAATCTTTTCATCAATATAAAAAAGACTGAATCTGTTGTATTCACTAATAATAGGAGGCGGAAAATGTTGAGACACAGGGTATTAGGTTCCTTGGATAATAAATGAGTTGAGGATGCAGGGGTATGCAAATCCTATTGCCCCCTGTCCAGGGCAAGTAAATTTCCTTGAAGGGGAAGTACAAAAAGAGAGCAAATTTCATTATAATTAATGGTCTCCGTTTTTTCTCATAGAGAAAAGCGTGTGTTAAATTCCGTAACACCTGGTGGGTTATTCTGACATTCTGCGCTCCTCTGCATCAACATAGCGCTCGAGACAAGTAAACAGAGCGCCAGCTTCCAACCGTCCTTCTACCTCAAACATTGCTAACCAGAAAACACTTACTTGTCGTCGTTACTCCATCGCAGATCAGTCACGTGAAACATACAAATATAACAATTTATTCTCCCGAGCCTAACTTATCCAATTCACACTTTTGCCACGATCCCTAACTTCTCCCTTTGAACCCTAACCTTCTCTCTGCAGGTCAAAGGACTACATCACTGCAGAAACAGGAAACTATACTGCATAATCTCCACACTCGTGGACTTCTAACTGCTGTACCCATTTTATTTGATTAACAGTTTAAATAAATAGTTAACGTTCAAGCACAATTCAGTTTTCCTCACAGAAAAACGTTGTTCATCTGCAAGGTAAGCCTCCCGTCTTTTTACAAACTCAAGTCTCACCATAGAAAAACAGGCCCTTCAATTATAGAAAATAAAATATGGGTGCGGTATGTTAAACTAAGATTTAACACTCACCTCGTTGTTGGATGGCATTTATGTGCCATCCAACAACTCTGGTGTGTGTTAAATTCTCGAAACACACTGCACCCCATACTTTATACTATATGTAATGAATAGGGGCAAGTGAAAATTCAGCTACAGTCATCATGGCTGAGTAAGTCCTAAAAGTTTTGATTTGAACACCCCTATGAGATGTTGCTTTCTTTCTTTAGGTATGTTCTTGGAACCGACATGTCCTTTGCAGACCATATGGATGGGAGTTACTACGAAAGACTGAAACTCCAAATACCGAGTGTCAGGATCCCGAGACTGACTGCCTGAAACTCGGAATCCCGCCACTTGGTAATTGTCGGCGGCAGAGGTTTGTTTTGTATTTCAGAAGGGGGGGCTTTGCCCCCCCCACTCCTCCAATACAGGGGACTTCGCCCCTCACACCTCCCCCCTACTTAATATAACAAACTTCGCTGTGGGCAAATACCGAGTGTCAGGATTTCGAGTTTCGGGATATCAGTCTTGGGATCCTGACACTCAGTAATTGGAGTTTCAGTCTTTCGTAGGGATACCTATGAATGCAGTGATTAAATTGGGTAGTTCTTAATGTACCAAAGGTAGTCTTAGTGAAGACGTAAAGATATCGACCATTGATAGAGTATGGCCTTTCAGTGTACATGGCTATGATGGACAGTGGCATCCAGAGTAAGGATATTACATAACAATACAGGTCACTGTGCCCTGGAAGCTCATATTAGAAGTCACCAATGATGTTTTTACAAAGCACTTCAGTGAATCTCTTTGGACAATAGTTTAAAATATTAGTAAGGCTTACCTGTGTGGAAAATAGCTTTTGGTACCATTCTTCTTGTTTTGGCCTGTGTGATTTCTTTGGGAGTCAATAATTTTAGCTTAAGATCCATTTCTGAGAAGCATTTTAATTATATCCTCTTGGGAGGACATCTTTAGGGCAACAAATCTTTTCTTACCAAATTGTAAAAATCTGGAATTCTCTTCCTTTTTATTTCCAGAATTGTAAATCTTTATTTTATTTTAAGAAATGTGTATAATTGTACCTTTTAATTCTGTTAAAGCAGGAGTCTTTGTAAGTAACCATATAGTTTATTTCAGCAATATTGTTAGTCTGGCAAAAATATCAAGATACCCATTTTCTTTTAATTTTCTTTCATTCCTGAACCAAAATACAGGATTTTGAAGTTTTAAGTTTCAACTTCTGTGCCATGCCTGTCATAAAGAAATTAAATATCTTGGTACAGTGGTGTGCTGTTTACCATCAGAAACATGTGCAGGGCTCAAAACTGGCACCTGCTCACGAGCCAAATACTGATAGATTATGTATTGGGTTAGTTAGATTTTCTTTTAAAGAGCCCCTGATGGGACTGGGATAACTTTGAAACAAAGTAAGATTTAGACTCACTTTTCTTCACATTTCATATATTTTTTGTAATTCATTCCCCATTTTCTTTCTTACTGAGACCAATTGCATGAAAACAAAGGTCATTCTCCACTAGACTTTATTGACTGTGCCTTCTTGTTTACGGTAGCATGACTGGTCTGCGAATGGTATTAGCACATGGTCAGTATCGTGTAGCAGATAGTGACTTCTGTGGTATTAGAAAATGATAGTGCTATGTATTACAGCACTATATGGGTATTACCTTCTGTTTCTGCTGTTCACTGTAAGTCTGCTGATTTTCACCCTGTCAGTGTGGTGTCAGCATGGCTTAGAGTGATAGCCTGCAAGTAGCTTTGGCACACTGGACCATGGTTTGAGTCTTCCCTCATCTCACCTTGATTTTTTGTCTTCTCTTTTTTTGTAAAAATGTTAGTTTTATTCTGGTACATATTTAAGAGTGGTGTTGGAGTCAATGTCAACTCCAAGGTCAAAACTGTTCAGGTATAGAAACCTGCTCTTTTCTTCGAATTATGTATGACCTTGGAATTGATTATATTTAGATAGGGAGGTTCGAGGGTGTACCGCGCTGATAATACATTCGCTGAGTTGTCATAGATCCCTTGTTTATACCTGACATCATAATTCTCTGTTTATGACATCATAATCATCTCCACAGCAACAGATTGTGATTTCATAAACAGAATTGTGATGTGAGCTGTAAACAAGCAGACAGCTAAAAGGGCAGAGATACAGTGCTCATGCAGATACCCTTAGTATTAGGGCAATTAGGGTGTGAATTATAGAAAAAATTAACCATAAGCTGCACTGTGCCTAAATATTACATTTCTTTAAAGCGGTGTCAGGAGCTTTTTAACTATAGACTTGCGGGTTGTACTGGAGACGGTAACATTTCAATAAGTACAGCAGTTGGGTGAGTATTTACATTCAACAAGTAACCTTGGTAGAAGATATTTTCAAAAATTTCTAGTAGTGGCCATCTTTAATGATGTGAATCATTAATAATAACATTAGCTGTAAAAGCTTTTTGTCAGTATCTCAGAACTAAAAATACACAGAATTAATCAAAGCATGTCAGAAACATATTTTTACTAAAAAACTGTACAATGTAATTTTTTTGCCAACAAATAGTGCTGCTTTAAATGTTCTTGGAATATTGATTTTCATGTTATCTATGTATGTATGTGTTAAGATTTTGTAAATATGGTGTATCAGGTCACCTTTGAAGACCGGCATTATGCTTATGGGCTTATTCGGCCACACATCAATAAATAACATTTCGACTCGCTAGCTGATAAGTAAATATAGTACGACTGTAAAAATTACTTAGTTTCTTCACCTGTGTCTACTTGCCGCCTAGCACCACAGTAATTTTTGCAGGCTCTGGAGCTGTCATATAATGAGTCGATTTGTAAGCCTTTTTTCACACGTGCACACACATATGTCGAAATTGTCAGCTGGAAGTAGATACTAGGTTTATGTGCATGAAGACAGGTTTCTTAATCCCGCAACAAACATGGGATTGTGATGCCATTCCATGATGAGTCTTAAATGTTTATTATTGTTATAGGAATTGTTTATTTGTACATGTACACAAGAGTGGGGACAAGGCCCTTCATGGAAATTATAGGCCTATATCCATACTACCCCCCCTTCTAAAGCCATTGACCGTCTGGTATCTGACCAGCTAATGGAATATCTGGGCAAGTACAACATGCTTTGTAAATGACAGCATGACTTCAGAAAAGGCCACAGCACCACATCTGCCCTCCTTGAATTCACAGGAGCAATTCACAACTCCCTGGACAATAATTACCTCACTGGTTCGGTCTTCATAGACCTGACCAAGACTTTTGACAATGTCCATCATCGAATACTCTTCACAGAACTGCTAAAAGTTGGGCTCTCCCCTGAGTCTACAACTTGGTTTAAGAGCTACCTGGAAAACCGTTCCAAAGAGTGAAAATTGCTGATGTCCTCTCAGATGCTAGACCAGTACGCTCAGGAGTCCCCCAGGGATCCATTCTCGGGCCACTCCTCTTCAGCCTGTTTTTGAACAATCTTCCACAGTCCTGTCTGGAACAAATCCTACTCTATGCTGACAATGCTGTCATTCACACCACCCAGCAGGGCCCCCACCTACTCCAAAACAAGCTTCAGAAGGGTTTCACCTCCATTGAAACATGGGTTAGTAGTCAAAAGCTGGTTCTCAACTATAAGAAAACCAAGTCAATGCTTTTCTGTGGCTCCCACAACAAACATAGGCTTCACCCCCTTAATATTACAAACTGCCTTGGTGTTGTCCTCGAACAGGTTCACTCCTTTAAATATTTGGGGATTACCATAGACAGCAACCTATCCAACAGCATCTACATAGATAACGTCACCAAAGCTGCAAACATGCGCATTGGTCTCCTCTACAGGCACAGGCAATGCCTTACCTCAGATGCCTTAAGGATAGCAGTACAGAGCTCGGTGGTCTCTCTAATCGACTATTGTCTGATAATTTATGGCTCTGCAGAGCTCTGCAACTGACACAGCCCTCTGGCACTTATCCTTGGCCCCAAACAAAGCCTGCTGACTCATCACAGGATCCCACCGACTCACCCATACGTGTGACCTCTATGTCCAAACAGGGTGGCTCCAGTTATCAAACCGTATCAAGTACCAAACTTGTCTAATGGCTAAGAAAATTATGATACATCTTGCTCCCCCCAGGTCCAAAGTCTTCTCCGTACAGCCGCCAACCCCGCCTCACCAGGGCTTCAGAAAATCAAATGCTGCACATTCCTTGGTGCCGCACCACATAGGGCCAAAGATCCTTTGCGTACCGAGCTCCTAGCTGGATTAATGGACTCAACAAAGACATCTCCTCTCTGCAAAAGCTAGGCCCATTCAAAGCCAACCTTTGTCTCCACCTAGCTGCCTCTAGCTCCTGCGACTGTCCCTCATAATCTGATCTCCCTCCTAATACTTCTATTCCTACCCCCTCTGTTCCTCTTCCTACAGCCTCTCCTTGCCTCCTGTTTTTGCCCCCTACCCCCAAGCACTTTTTTGAGGTCCGACAAATGCCCACGGCTGCACCGCTCTTTTTGTGTCCATTCCAAGCCTCAGTTACTTCTGGCTACCTTGCCCCCTGGTACTCACTTTCCCTCAATGTAATGTAATTCAGCTGCTTAAAAATGTATGTGCACCATTTCTGCATTGTTACTCAACTCTGTAATGTTTGTATTGTACCTCAATTGACATGGAACCTTTGTAAAAGAGCCTTGGCTCAAAGGTACTTGTAATCCTAGACTCTACATAAAGTAAATAAATAAACATGTGTGCCTTCTTCCACCTCTGGGTCATTGGCTTCAAACAGGCTTAGGTGTCATTATCTGATGTCTGTCCAGTGGTCTGCATGAAATTAGCGGAGGTGTCTCACTTCAGAGCCTAGTAGACTGTTAGTTGCCATGTCAAAACATAAAGTAATACAAGACTTACAGTCATAACAGAGGTTGCAAAAAGGAAAGGGGGACTGTACAAACAGATCATTTTCAAATAGGGGGGTGGTTGATGGACCAGGGCATCAAACCCACCCTCTGCCCCATTTGAAAAATGTTATGTTTCTACAATCCCCCTTTCCAGGCTTTGTACTACTGTACTTTTCTTTATTGATGTAACTTATTATAATTATGATCTTGAAAACAGACTTCCCAAACTCTAATTTTTTTATTCTGTACAATTTATGAATATTTTACCCTACTACCTACCTGCCCCGGTTCCACCCTCAGAATGCGCTGGCTGTTGTGTGCCCCGTCATTAGGGCCCCAATCCCACAAGTCGTCTATCATGTTTCATGTGGGGGCTGCGCTCGCATCCCCCTTGTGGGGGGCTGTGCCCCCCCTTACTTAAGATTCTAACTCTGGGGGAGGTGGACCTCAGGAAGGGGGGATGACTTGTGAGTTTGGTGCCCTAACAATGGGCGCACAACGGCTGGTGCTCTGGGGGTGTACAGTGACCTGCCCCACTTCATAAGTGGAGAACAATACATATACTGTGCAAACATTCTAGTTTATAGGGATATAGATTCCCCAACCACCCTACTACCCAGAACACCCTGTAATTCCCTTGCTAAAAAGAAATTTGTCCAGGTTTGCTTGAAAAGACATACTTTATTCACGTCCACCATCTTCACTGATAAACTGTTTTGTATGTTTACCACCCTGTTGGAAAAGAAATGCCTCATAATGTTATTCCCAAATTTGCCACCTTTAAACTTCAGGGCATGCCCCCACATCTTGCTGGAGCAGACTAGATCAGACATCTTTGTTTTCAACCCTGTTGATACCCTTCAGTATGTGGAAGACTGTGAGCATCCCCCCAATCTATCTCTTTTTCTCCAGGGTGACCATGCTGAGAGTCTCCAGTCTCTCTTTGTAGCTCTTTTCTTCCATACCTCATATAATTTAGTGGTACTCTATTGCACCCTCTCGACTGCCTCAGTGTCTTTTTGTATTGCGATGCCTAGAACTGCATGCAGTTCTCCAAGTGGGGCCTGACCAAGGCCTTGCAAAGTAGCAGGTTACTTCCCTTGCTTTATTCACATTGTTTTTAATGCACCCCAGAATTCTTCCAGCTTTCTTGACAGCACACTGTGCTTTGCTTATCGTGCTTTAGGTATTTTATTTATTATGGTCTCCATGTCCTTTTCCTCCTCACCTTCAGCAAGAGAAGCCCCATACAGGCCATAGGTCCCACAGTACAGCACCTCTTTTTTCCTTCCCAAGTGAAGTACCTTCCATTTTGCTACATTGAATCTAAGGTTCCTGAGGTCTGATCACATGCTCAGCTTGTTCAGATCATCCTGAAATGTGTCCCATCCTCAAGGGAGTCCACCACCCTGCTATTTGTTGGCCCCTTTTTTGTCTGATATATGTGGGACACCGAGGATTGAATGGACAAGGCATCTGCAGTACCTTCTCACTCCACTGGGAGTAAGGGGTCCTTCAGAGCAGGGCTGTGACGCACTGGTAGGGCAGTGTGGGGAAGCTTGCATTGTAACTGCCCACACAATACTTGTCAAGTAGAGGAACAGAGGACTGCAGACTGGCACTTTTTTTAAGGCAGTAAATATTTTAATTTTTTGTACTCTACAAAATAGTATTTTAATGGTAAGAAACAGTTCAGAGCTAGGCTAAAGTAGATTACTTGGTCAATTTTGAAAAGCCCTGGAATAATTAATAATTAAAAGCTATGGGATTTAGCCAGTCAACAGGTTCTGACCTTGTGTCCATTTTTTTATGATTTTACATGTCCTTTAGTTCATCTGTGCTTCTGCAAACTCACTGGAATGCCATGAAAATGAATACTTGGATGAGCGTGGGAAGTGTGTTCCATGTAAAGAGTGTGAACCAGGGTATGAGCCATCAGAGGTAACTACTTAAATCCATCCTTTATGCAACATCTCGTTTTCTGTAGGGTTCTTCTTCCAGACAGTTTTACATATCTGAAACTGGGTAAAACACAGGGAGGCCTTGTAACTTGCTCTGTGTCAAGGTGTCAATCAGCACTTGTTGGGTTCAAACCTGGAATTTCGTTCATATTTTAGTATTCTGATTCCTGGTCCATGCTGCCTTCCTAAATAAATTGGTTACAGCATACCACTAACACCAAGAAAGTAGGCATAGGGAAGGGGAAGGAAAAGTTGAGCGAAGTAGGGGGCATATCACAGGCTGCACCAAATGATTGTTTTGTGTCAGTATTCAGCCATGAAGTCCAGCAAGAAGGAAGGAGGGTAGAGCATCCCAGAACACTCCAAGGGGGACAGTTGTGCATCCCAGTGCAGTAATGCTACCTGCGTGACCTGCAGTCTTGGAAACCTCTGCATGCACTGGGAGGGGAGAACACATGCATTGATGTGTCGGGCATGATGACATCTGATGATTAAGTTCACAGAAATTGGGAGGAAATGGGGAAAAAATTACCACCAGTTGGGCAGGTGATGCTCCACCCATTCCCCATATGAATGTAGGCTTCTACCTCCAGACCCACTGGTGTGGCATTGGGAGGACGTCTGGCACAGGCAGTTGGATCACATTGGCAAAAGCTGCAAAAGAGCAGGACCCTGCCTTAGGGTGCAAACCAAAGGGGCAATGAAGTGAAAGGAGGTTCCATCTGGTGGGCCAGAGATAATAAACAGAATTGAAAAAATTAAGAGAGAACAACTGAGAGAAGGGAAGAGGAAATCCTGACACCTAAATATTTTTAATATGCTGAGTCCCATTTAACGGGCTCTTCTTATTTCTGAAGATGGAGAGTAATTTAACAATAATGCCTCTGTCTTCACATCATTTGTTTATACCCTACAATCATTTCAGAGGAGGACAATGTATGCATTAAAACAAGTTTGTTCTGGCTGGGAGAGATACTGTACAAAAGCATTTTGTCTGAATATTGAGCAGTTTTATGCCGCATTCCATAACAAACTATAAGCTGTATCTTGCCTTTTAATGTGATAGACTCCGCTAGTTGTTCAATATATAATGTAAATAAATGGGGATATCGGCATCCCTGCCACATGCCTCTCAATAGTTCATATGCAGCAGAAATATGGCCATCACCCATTCTATACTCCATCAGAAATGAGTAAAGGTCAGTAATAGAGAATAGCAGTTGTTGGAGAAGCCAGCACTATGGAGTGTATATGTAGAATGACAGACCACAAGACATTGTTGAATGTCTTCTTATCACAGACTGTTACTACCATCCTGGAGATTTTATGCAGCCTAACTCTGAATAATATACCTCTTTATTTTTCCAGTGGTGTCGTCCCCTTGTCTCCAGACTGCATCCCCTCTATTGTTCCAGGCTGCATCCTTGTTCTCCCCCTTCCAAGTTGTACCTTCCAGCTGTAAATAATGCCCCCACACTCTGTGCTTCTAGGCTATTCCCCACTAACAAGATTAAATTCTGTTGTAACTGACAGTTCCTTTCTCTGCCCCCATTCCCCTTTCTCCACCCTGATATTTAAGGTTTGCTATGGTGGCACCTTTCCTACAGCCAGGAAGGTGGGCAAGCAGTGCCCATCGCAGTGAAGTTGTAGAGGGTGCACGGATCTTGGGTGATTCATGTCCTCCCTTGAATCCGAGCACCTGTTCTTGACTGCAGTTGACTTCCAACCAGCCTCTGTCTGGGATGCCAAAGCTAGTATCCAAATTAACAATTTTACATTTGTCTGTTATAACTTACTAGGGCCTCCGAAGAGTGTCTCTTTTGGTATAAGAGACTCTAAGTGTGAGGTCTGGGCATGAGAACTGTGAAGCAAAGCTGAGTGGTTCTGTCGGCATAAAGCTCACAGAGGAGTCTCTTGCACCTTAAAAGATACCTCTTGGAGACTGTGTAAACATATTATAAATCAGTCTAGTTAGCTGGAGTGATTTACAAGTTTTAAGTAATTTTTTTCTTTTACATTTTAAACATTTCTTCATCTGTCCTCCCTGAGCTCTGAAGTTGAGCGTGCCACTTCTAATTCTCCTACACAAGAAACCACTGTTCAAAGGATAAGAGGTACATTGACTCTGTGTGCCGATTGGCTGAAATCATGTAAGCAATTTATGTGGGAAGTCATGCAGTCAGAATACAATTTGTTGCTTAAAACAATTAATAAAAAAAACAAAAACTAATAATTTCAGCCGTTCACTGATCCAACAAACAACCAAAAGAATAAGAAAAGCTGTGTATTTGGACAGTCTGTTCAAATGATAATCCTGTTTACTGATGTTCTTTCTGGTTGATGGTTAACCTGTAGGAATGCGGTTATGGAGATGGACGCAGCGCGCACTGCATGAGCTGCAGCCCCCGCCGATATAAAGAAGATTGGGGACGTCATCACTGTCAACGTTGCCTCTCCTGTGCACTGATAAACAGAGTCCAGATATCCAACTGCACTGCCACCTCTAATGCAGTCTGCGGAGAGTGCTTACAGGGGTAAGTTCAACTGTGAAATTAACTGAAGCACCATTTCTATTTACTGTTTCACTTTTTAGTGGTGCTGTTGCAGTTAATATTCCCTGATTTTTGAAGAGGTGAGGAGACAAGTAGGGTTGCCTAATGATAACCTTTTTTGTATATCTCAGCATTAGAGGTCTGTTGCTGTCAGAGGAGGGGGGCTTTGCTGCCGCTCAGCTGTTAGGCTAATAGATTGCCCTGCACTACTGGATGCTGCTGCCGACCAGTAGGATCCAGAGTCCTTTAGACTTTCACCAGTAACACTTAAGCAAGTAGAGGACCTACCAATAAACCTGAATACAAAGAAGAGTGCTGGTGCTGACGGCATTGATCCTGCATTTTCAAAACTTGGGTATTACTTCTTAACAGCCCCTATAACACACCTTTTTAACCTGTCCATTATGTCCATCAATGCTCAACTTCTAATACTATACTACACTATACTACAGAACCTATCCCTCAACGCTCAACTTCTAATACTATACTACACTATACTACAGAACCTATCCCTCAACGCTCAACTTCTAATACTATACTACACTATACTACAGAACCTGTCCCTCAACGCTCAACTTCTAATACTATACTACACTATACTACAGAACCTGTCCCTCAACGCTCAACTTCTAATACTATACTACACTATACTACAGAACCTATCCCTCAACGCTCAACTTCTAATACTATACTACACTATACTACAGAACCTGTCCCTCAATGCTCAACTTCTAATATTATACTACACTATACTACAGAACCTATCCCTCAACGCTCAACTTCTAATACTATACTACACTATACTACAGAACCTATCCCTCAACGCTCAACTTCTAATACTATACTACACTATACTACAGAACCTGTCCCTCAACGCTCAACTTCTAATACTATACTTGAGAAATTAAATGCCCGTTTCACGATAGCGGATCTAACCTTTGACTCCTTCCCAGCTGCTGGGCTAATAGATTGCCCTGCAGCACTGGACACTGCTGCTGACCAGCAGGATCCAGAGTACTTTAGCCATTCATTAGTAAAGTTTAAGCAAGTAGAGGACCTACTAATAAACCCAGATACGAAGAGAAGAGTGCCTGTGCCGACGGCATTGATCCTACATTTTTAAAACTTGGGTAAATTCTTAACAGCACCTGTAACACACTTTTTTAACCTGTCCATTGCATTGGGAACAGTTCCTTCTCTCTAAAAAGCAGCCATCTTCCTGGACATAAAGTCTTCACCACTCATTCACACTAATGGGACTACACTGGAGGTGCTAGGAGCGAGCGGGAACCAAAAATCTTCAGGAGGGCCAGTGCCGAGGTAAGGCCATGAGGAAGTGGCTCCGCTAGCCTGGCTCATGCTGTATAGGCTACCTCAGCATCGACCCTCCAACTGCCTCAGTTCATTTTTTCCACCGTTCAGTGCACTTCAGTGACGATGTCGCTCACCCCCCCCCCGGGAGTCAAATCTTCACGTCTGTATGATAGCAGCTATAGTCGTTCAGTATTAATTAGTTTTTATTTATTTTAGTAATTTAGTTTAAAGAAAAAAAGAGGAAAAGAAGTCTTTTGTAGCTCGCCCTTGATGGAGTCGACCATGAATGGGGCCAATGACGGTAGGGAGACTTTGCATGAAAGCTGTGTCAGCAGGGCTGGGTCTGGTTTGCTGCCCTCTATGGAGGAGGATCTGACTACAGGCAGTCTGGTGCTCAGGGGGATGGGAGGTCCTCCCAAATGCACAAAAAGGAGTGGTCCCATTCTCGATCTTCGTTGAGGACTCGGCACCACTCAACCTCGAGTTCTTCTTCCCCCCCGGTCAAAGAAGAAACAGTACCACTTGAGGTCGTCCTGTGGTATGTCTGTGCGTCAGTCATCGGTGGCGAGGGGGCAGGGGTTTGACTTTGATTCCTCTGGGGTCCCCTATAGCCTCTGTTCTTGGTGACCGACATCCTCAACTCCGGAGTCCCTCCCCACCCCCGGGGGGTCTTCCGGTAAGCAGTTTCATCATTGGGCCACTCTTATGGAACAGTGGGTTTGGCAGTTGTCCCACCTGTCCAAGCCTGCAGATCTGTCTCCCAGGGCCTTCGGGCCTAACGGTTTTGAACCTGCAAACAGGGCAGTTGTGACTTCCAAGTCGTGCGGCGCCTTCTCCAGTGCCATCGATGCCACACTCTGGTGCTTCCCCCTCATATGAATGTGGTGCAGGGGCCAGCACAGGTGCCATTTTCTCCTACTAATTTTCTCAGATCTTCCTCTCTGACTCCAAAAATTGGGTTGGGACCCTCTGGTGTTTCTGCGGCACTTAGGGCAGTGCCGACTTTGGTCTTGGTGGCGTTGCTCCCTGGGCCGATGCCGTCTTCTCTTTTGGCACCGCACCCTGTGACGGCACCATCTGTGCATTCGGTGCCACCTAGGGCGCCGGGGGTTTCGACTAAGATTAGTGGAGCACCTCCTCCTTTTCCTATTTATGCTATCCCCTCCAGGGCTGGTAGGAGACAATATTGAGCCTGATCCTGATCTTCGATTAGGAGATGACTTTGACAGTGATTCTTCTCTTGGAGTGGCAAATAAATCCTCTCCTTTAGCAGAGGCTCTGGTCGAGGACCTTTCCTTTAAGTCTCTGCTAAAGAATATGAATTCCCCACTCTCTCTCTTCAGACTTCAGAGATTTCTCCAGGGAAATTACTGCATCCGCAGTATCTGCACGTTCCGGATATTCCTGTGGGATTGACCCCTCTGGTGCAGTCTTCTTTTGAGACTCTCTCACAAATGGTGTGGGATAATCTGGCGCTTATTCTTCCATGGCTAAATCCATAGATAGGAAGTACGCCCCCTTTGCTGATGCCATAGTTGTCTTGCCAGAGAATGACAAAGCCGTCCTTCCTCAGGAATCTATGGCACGTCCAGTAAACAAGGAATCTCATAAGACTGACACCTTGGGAAAGTGAGTTTTTACTGCCTCTTCTCTGGGTACATGCATTGCTAGCTACCAGGGTTATTTCTCTCAGTATGAGTATACCCTCTGGCATTCACTCAAAGCCACTGTGGAAAGCTCTTCTGGAGTCTGATGTTAGCTCAGAGCTTCTCCAGATCATTACTAGAGGCACTGAGTCCAACAATCGGCAACTAAAAGCTGCTATGGATGCCTTTGACACTGTTTCCAGGGCACCAGCAGCTGGTATTTGCACCTGACGCCACTCATGGTTCCGAACATCGTGATTCACAAATGATGCCCAACAGAGAGTTATGAGCTTACCATTTGATGGACCTTAGCTGTTTGGCCCTCAAATTGAGCAGACACTAGAGGCCACACAGAAAACTAGAACTGCTATTAGAAAAGTGTGGCCGCCCTCTGGGCAGAAACCGGTGGCAGTTTCATAACTGTCAGTCTTTTTATGGTAAAGGCAGAGGGGGCTTCAACAACAATCAAGCCCCTCAGCCACAAAAGAAAATGCAGCAGAAGGCACAGGGCCCAAAAGTGCCGAGTGCCACCCTCTGAGATTCCAGCCCAAGTCCTACCTCAGCTGTTCGAGGGGGACTCTTCCTCGGCAGTAGGAGGTCATCTGACTCAGTTTTACAACCAGTGGAAGTCAGTCACATAGACAAATGGGTGCTCAGAATAATCTGTGAGGGTTACTCTCTAAATCTTTCGGAACCCCCTCCGGATCATCCACCCAAACGACAGCCCAAGCTGTCTGTCTCTCAGTCAGACCTTCTTGCTTCTGAGATTCAAGGCCTTCTGAACAACAGGGCGGTAGAAGTATTCCCGTTGGATCAACAGAACACATTTCTACTCCCATTACTTCTTAGTTCCAAAGAAAACAGGCGGCATGCACCCTATTCTTGATCTAAGAAAGATAAATTCCTTTACATGGAGACATTCAAGATGATATCACTCGACTCTCTTTTACCTCTGATTCATCAAAATGATTGGCTGGCCTCCTTGGACATGCAGGATGCCTACCAACATGTTCTTATACACCCAAACCACCACAAGTATCTCCGATTTGTGGCGTTGCGTCAGCACTACCAATTCAGGGCCCTGCCTTTTGGGTTATCCTTGGTGCCTCAAGTCTTTACAAAGTGCTTTGCAGTTCTTGCAGCGCATCTCAGGAAACTCTGAATTCAAGTGTTCCTATATCTGGATGACTGGCTACTAGCATGCCCCTCCAGACAAGAGACTCAGGAAGCCGTGGCTACGGCTTCCAAGTTCCTCACATCCATGGGAGTTCTGTTGAATCTGGGAAAATTGCAACTACATCCCTCCCAACAGCTCCTCTTCATAGGAGCCCTTCTGGATACCTCCAGTGCAAAAGCCTTTCTTCCAGTGGACAGGAGGAACAACATCCTTCAGATGGCCCACTTCATCAGAGAGAACAACTCAGTTCGAGCCCTCTCGATGCAGCGGATGTTGGGTCCCATGACATCCTCGGTGTTCACTGTTCCTCTGGCTCATCTTCACATGAGGACTACTCAGTGGGTGCTCAGTACTCAGTGGTCCCCAACCACACGATCCCCAGTCCTTTCACATCAAGGTGACGGAACCTCTAAAATGGTCACTCATCTGGTGGACTCAAGAGGACAACCTTCTGAAAGGGTTTCCCTTTGCCCCACTGGAATCTCAGATCTCCATCACCATGGATGCATCCCTACTTGGATGGGGAGCTCACTGTCAAGATCTCCACACCCAAGGTCGACAGAATCAGGACGAGTCTCAACACCACATAAATATCCTAGAAATGAGAGCTGTCCTGTATGCAGTCCTGAGCTCTGAAGGGTATTCTCTGTCACAAGATCATTCTCCTTCAAATGGACAACAAAGCAGTGATTTACTACATCAACAAACATGGTGGAGCACACTCTTACCCCCTGTGCAGGGTAGCAATGAAAATGGAGTGGTGCCTGGAGCACAAAGCCCTGATCCAAGTGGTTTACCTCCTGGGAGTGCAGAACGATCTGGCGGATCGTCTCAGCAGAATGGAAATGGATCCTCATGAGTGGTGTCTCAACACAAGCGTCATGCAATCACTCTTCAAAGAGTGGGGAACTCCAGACCTGGTCTTTTTGCGTCCCCAGCCAATGCAAAACTGCCTCCTATTCTGCCTCAGAAATCCAGAACCTGGTGCTTTCTGTCAGGATGCATTCAGATTGTGGTGGACAAGACGCTTTCTGTACGCATTTCCTCCTCTTCCCTTAGTTCAGCGGGTACTGCTCAAGCTGGAGGCACAAGGGGCAGAATGATCCTCATCGCCCCATTCTGGCCTTGTCAGATTTGGTTTCCATTAATCAACAGATTATCGGAAACTTCACTGAGACAGCTTCCACTTCAAACAGACCTGCTGACCCAGGGCCCAGTGGCCCATCCCAACCTGAGATCCCTTCATCTCCACGCTTGACTCCTGAGGAGATAGAAGTGAGTAGGCTTGTTGTTTCATGTAGGGTCTCTGACATTCTCTTAGTGGCACGCAACCCAGCTACTAGGAAAACTTATATGGCAAAGTGGAAGCGGTTCTCCATCTGATGTGCAAAGTCCTCCCTGGACTCCTTCTCCTGCCCACCTAACAAAGTCCTGGAGTATCTTCTGGACCTGTCAAACACAGGACTGCAATACTCAACCGTGAAGGTTCACCTCTGTGCAATCTCAGCGTACCACGAGCCTGTACACTCCATGTCTCTGGCTCAGTTGCATTTGGTCAAGAGGTTCCTTAAAGGTATACTTCACACTATGCCACCAGGCAGAAGACCAGTAGCTGCCTGGGACATTAATCTTGTGCTAGACATGCTCACCAGTAAACCTTTCGAGCCCCTAGCATCTTGTGAGCTGAAGTTCCTGACCTGGAAGACCGCCTTCCTTGTAGCCATTACCTCCACTCGTAGAGTGTCCAAAATTGTATGCCTTGGTCACAGACCCCCCACCCAAGTATGCTGTATTTCACAAAGACAAGGTGGTTCTTAGAACTCACTCTTAAGTTTCTCCCTAAAGTAGTCTCGGAATTCCATCTGAACCAGCCCTTGGTTCTTCTGACCTACTTCACGAACTTCCAGAATGCGTGGGAGCGTACCCTACATTCTCTGGATGTTAAAAGGGTTTTACAGTTTTACATAGACAGAACTAAAGAGATCCACAAATCTAAACAACTATTTGTCTCTTTCAGCATTGCCCGGCTGGGTCAGCCTGTTGCTATCAGATGTATTTCGGCATGGTTAGTGGCATGTTTTTGCCAATGCTACTCCATGGCACAGGTTAAACTGGAAGGCAGAGTGTAAGCTCATTCTACCAGGGCAGTTGCAGCATCTCTGGCAGAAATTCGAAACATGCCCATTGCAGATATCTGCAATGCAGCTACTTGGAGTTCATGCACACTTTTGTGAAGCACTGTGCTTTGGATGTCCACGCCAGACAGCATCAGTCCTTTGGCAGGACAATCCTTAATGGACTCCTGTCCTAAGTGAGCTCCTTTCTCCTGCTGCCCTTCTCGGGGGATTATTTTAACTCAGTACTCTCCCATTAGTGTGAATGAGTGGTGGAGACTTTATGTCCAGGAAGATCTGAAAATTACATACCTACTGTAATTCTTGATCTTCTTGGATGAAGTCTCTACCACTCATTCACACTCCCACCTTCCATCCTCTGAGCTCACTTATCTTGTTTTTGGTCTTCAACTCCCTCGATGGCTGGGCTGTGAAGACTCTGTTGTGTTGTCCCTTCTTATATGGGTCATTCGGATTATCTTATGTCCAACATAGGTTACTTTCACTAGGTTAGTTTACGCTGCACCTCCTCGGTAAAAAAGGTACTGAGGTGGTTGGAGGGTCGATGCCACGGTAGCCTATACGTCATGAGACGGGCTCGCAGCACCCCTTCCTCACGGCCCTACCTCAACACCGCTCCTCCTGAAGATTTTTGGCTCCCGCTCTGTCCTAGCACCTCCGACATAGTCCCATTAGTGTGAATGAGTCACGGAGACTTTGTCCAAGAGGGTCAAGAATTACGGTAGGTGCGTAATTATCATTTCTTACTGCCACTATTTAAATCTGGTGATCCAAGTGACCTGAGCAACTATAGACCCATCCCCATTCTGCCTGCACTGTCAAAGCTACTGGAAAAAGTAGTTAACAATCAGCACCTGCTCTCCTCCAGCGTGTACATGTTGAGCTCCTCAAGCCTCTCCCCATAGGTCCTTTCGCCCAAGCCCCAGATCATTTTGGTTGCCCTCCTCTGGACCCTTTCCAGAAGTGCAGTGTTCCTTTTAAAGATCGGCCTCCAAAACTGCACACAGTACTTGAGGTGCAGCCTAACCAAGCAGTTGTACAGAGGGATTATCACTTCCCTCCTTCTGGAGGTAATCCCCCTAGCGATGCATCCCAGCATCCTATTGGCTTTGGCCGCTGCCCTGCTACAAGTCTCAGAGTTGTTCATTCTGATATCCACCACCACCCCCAGGTCCCCCTCAGCCATCGAGACTTGAAGCATTACCCTCCAGGGTATGCACTTGGCCTGGGTTTCTGGTGCCCAGGTGCAGAACCCTGCATTTCCCAGCATTGAACCTCAGACTCCAGTTCCTTGACCACCTCTCCAGAGCATTTAGGTCCTCCTGCAGGGTTACCCTCCCCTCCTCCCCATCCACCATTGCTCCCAACTTCGAGTCATCTGCAAAGAGACTCATTTCACTCTTGATACCCTTCCTTGTGTCAGAGACACAGGTGTTAAACAGGAGAGGCTTTAGGACCGATCCCTGAGGGACCCCACTGGTGACCCTCCTTGGAGATGAGACTAACCTCTCAACCACGACCCTCTGAGTATGCTCCGAGAGCCAATTTTCTATCCATCCGATCATCCATTTCCCCACCTCCATTTCCCCCAGCTTATCCAATAGGCCCCATGAGGAACTGAGTTAAATGCCTTGCTGAAGTCAAGAAAGTGGATGTCCACCAGCCTGCTCTGGTCCAGGGCACTCATCACCCAATCATAAAAATCCACAAAGTTTGTCTGACATGGTTTTCCCAGGACAAAGCCATGCTGTCTATCGTCCAGGTACCCAACTTCTCCAGTACTCCCCCAGCCTCTCCTTAATAATATCCTCCATTACCTTGCCCACCACCGATGTCAGGCTGATGGGCCTGTAGTTCCCCGCCTCCTCTTTTAATCCTCCTATGTGGATAGACATGATATGTGCCACCCTCCAGAACTGGGGAATCCACCCCGTCATCAGAGAGACGTCTGGGGTTCCGTCAGGATATCCACCAGTTCTCTCAGTCCCTGGGATGTAATTTTTCTGTCCCTGGTGCTTTCTCTGTCCTAAAAGACCTGAGGGCTTCCCTCACTCTCTCTACCAGGATTTCCATCTCCACTTTCTCCCCCTTGGCCCCCTGTTCTGTCTTCCCCTCTCCTGACAGTGATGTCACCCCGCTTCCTAGACCCACCGGTGCTCCCGATCAGTAAGGGTCCTGCCCCCTCCTCAGTTTCACCGTCTCCTCCCTTGGATGACGCAGCCCCCACCATTCTTCCTGGTAAAAACTGAGGCAAAGTACTCATTTAGTACCATGGCCTGCTCCTTCAGGTCCTGTGCCCATCCCTCCCCTGTTCTAATCCTGCTAATCTGCCCCTTCACCTTCCTTTTTTCCCCAATGTATCTAAAGAACCCCTTGTTCCCCCTCCTGATTTCCCTGGCCAGATTCTGTGCCTTCCTTGTCTTAGCCAACCTCACCACCCTAGTGACCCTTCTGGCCATCAGCTCATACTCTCCTTGATCCCTTTCTCGCCTTAAGAGCTTGAAGCACCTATAGGCAGCCTTCTTTTTCCTCACTGCCTCCTGAACCTCCTGGGTCCACCAACAGGATTTTCTGGCCTTATCGCATTTGTAACTCACTCTTGCACAGGTCTTGGTAGCCTTCTGCACCCCCCTCCTAATGATTTCCCACCTACTGTAAGCGTCCATGTCTGGCCTTATCCTATCCAAATGATGCTTGAGGATCCTTTTCATCCCCTTGAAGTCCACCCACCTGAAGTCAAGTACCACCATCTTTGTGTGGCCTTCCTCCTCCAGGTCCAGGCAGAACCAGACCATGGCATGATCACTCCCCGCCAATGGGTCCCTCACCTCCAGGCTCCTAATCTGGTCATTGTCCGACAGGACTATGTCCAGTGTCTGGGCCTCCCTAGTTGGCTCACCCACCTGTTGGGTTAGGAACGAGTCTTGGAACACATCCAGCAACCTCTGCTTCAAACAACATGAAATCTTGCTATATTATGACAATTGCAGTATGACCGCAGGTTAGAACTGCTCCGGAGGTGAAATAGTTAACTTTCCATGCAGGCATGGAACTTAGAGCGGGAGCTCGGTTGAAAACTCTGTCTATTGTGCTTCAAAGGTAAACTGTTAGATTCTTTACTCCGCCTCACTGAACAGTCGCTCCAGAGATTTCTCCTTCTGCTCGGTTCATTTTGTCAGTTTAAAAGTATTATTTTTCGGTTTTTAGCCAAAATTAAACCGCAACCGGTTGGTTCAAGCTCTGTCTGTGGTAATGTAAGTAATAGATAGGTTTTACATTAGTTTCTCTGTGTGGAACTTGTAATTTGTTATCGGTTCGGTTTGAACTGATCAGGTTATATTTAAATCTACTAGCCCTTTTTTAGAGTGTGGTTCTGGTTCTTATCGGTTCCAAAAAAGCGGATTTCATTACATTTTTTTCACGACCAGGACACGGTTGGGAACTGATAAGAGTGTCTTGCTTGGTGGATTGCCGTAAATGGCAAGTTAGTTGAGCTGGCGTTATGTCTGAGAAACCCAAAAGAAAAACCGGACCCACTGGGTTTCAACACTGTAGTGTTTGTGGGGAAGCTTTTGCTAAGGCTGACCCACACACCACATGTGTCTATTGTCTGGGGTTTGACCACCTTAATTCAGACTGCCAGATTTGTCACAATTTCCCTGCTGCCACCATAGATAAGAGAGTTGGTAGGCTCAGGGAAAGGGAGGCCAAAAAGTCCGCTGACCCGGATGGCCAGCCCGGTTCGGTACCAACCGAACTGGAGGGAGTGCCCTCTGACCAGGGCGATACTTCCTTGGGCAAACGAAGAGCCGGTTCTGAGGAGCCGGTTCCATCAAAAAGGGCTAGAAAGTCGGCTAGTTTAGAGCCAAAAGTTCTCTCCCCAACTGCTGAGGAAATAGCTAAAGCAATTAAAATCGTCCAGTCTCTCTCTCCGGTTCCGACCGAACCGACACCTTCTGGTAAGCGTTCGGTTCGGTCGGTTCCACCTGTTCAAGATTATGATTTTGAGGATTTTTATGAACCGGAGGAGGGGGAAGAGGAATATGAGGAGAGTGAATATGGTTTTGAAGATCTGGATGTGCTCATTGATCCGGACATCTCTCCAGATAAACCCCTAGTGGTTTCTCCTCCAAGACTTTCTGAGTCCCCTTCTCATTTCATGTTTTATAAAAAAGTTGCTGAAACTCTCCAGCTCCCTGTTGAGGAAGCTGTTGATGACCAGGAGGAGCCAGACTATGCAGAAATGATGGATATTCCAGAGTCTAGGAGACTGTCTATTCCTTTGCATAAATCTTTTCAGAAACAGAAGTAAAAGTTTTAAAAACTCCTCACACTATACCTCCTGTGGATAAAAGGATGGACAAGAGGTATACCTTATCAAGCTCCAACACTGATTTCACTCAGCAATGCAGCCATGTGGGGGTAGTGCAGGCTGCAGCCTGTGACAAGGCTAATATTCCCCTAGCTTCACACCCCCCTGAGAAGGACTCCAGGAAGATTGATGCTATGGCAAAGAAACAGTACATGGCAGCATCTTTGGGGCTCAGACAAGCAAATTATATGGCTTATGCTGCTAGGTACCAGAAATCCAGATGGGATACTGTGCTGGCCCTAGCAAAACAAGTCTCTGACCAGCTTGCCAGGGAGCTGGAGCAGGTGGCTTTAGATGGTATTGAGGCATCCAAGGTGCAATTTCATGCTGCAGTGGACTCTAATGATGTTTCATCAAGAGTCATGGCTACATCTGTGGCACTTCACAGGATGGCTTGGCTCAGATGTACTACCCTGTCTCAGGACACCCAGTCCAAGGCCATGGATTTTCCTGTTGTGGGAAATTCTCTGTTTGGGGAGCAAACAGAGGATACATGAAGAAAATGGATGAATATAGGACCACCTATAGGAGTGCATAGACCAAGGAAGGCAGGCCACTCCTCAAAGGCAGCTTCCTAGAGGCAGGGCAGGCCTTTTCATAGGCCTTTACCAAGCCCAAGCTTCCTCCTCCTCTCGCCTATGCTCAGAGAGTTCTTTAGGAAAGGGCAGGCAGGTACAAGCAGGTCTGCTTCCACCCCTCATTCAGCCCTGCCAAACAGGCACCCTGATGGGATTGCCAGGGCCAATTCTTCTCTACCTGAGGGGGCAGACTGGCTTACTTTGTCCAGGACTGGAGTCTTAACATCAGACAATGGGTCCTGGAAGTAGTAAGCCAGGGACTGGTTCTCAGTTAAAAAAATTTCCATAGCTGAGAACCAGATCTTTCCACCTGCAACTCCATCAGAAGCATCTTGCCTTAGAGGCAGAGGTCTCTACCCTCCTGGCTCTCAGAGCTGTGGAAAGGGTTCCTCCCCTACACCGGGGCAAAGGTTTGTACTCCAGGTACTTCCTTACCTCAAAAAAGACAGGAGAATGGCGGCCCATCCTGGATCTCAGATATTTAAACAAGCACGTTTTAAAGCCAAAGTACAAAATGGTGACTCTGGGAATTATCCTACCCTCTCTAAGGCCAGGGGACTGGCTAGCTTCCCTGGACCTCAAGGATGCCTACTTCCATATTCCCATCAGGGCTCCCTTGAAGAACTACCTCAGGTTCAAGCTGCCCTCAGGCCACTACCAGTTCAGAGCAATGCTCTTGACCTGCCACTTCTGCCCCAAGGGTATTTACCAAATGTCTGGCAGTAGCAGTTGCCTACCTAAGAAGGCAAAAGATTGCCATCTTTCCTTACCTGGACGATTGGCTCATAGTAGGCCAGTCCCCAGACCAGGTCAAATTACATCTCCAGATAACGCAGCAACTGCTTACCTCTCTAGGTTTCCTTCTGAATCTCTCAAAGTCAGTTCTAGAGCATGTCCAGCTTCTTACCTTCATAGGTGCAGAGCTGAACACACAGGAAGCCAGGGCTTTCCTTCCCCTAGACAGGGCAAAGACCCTGGTCTCCCTGGCCTCCTCATTTACCCTACAGGTCTCCTGGCCAGCAAGGCATTTTCTGCAGTTCCTAGGGCACATGGCTGCTTCCACAGTGGTTGTGCAGGGAGCAAGATTTCAAATGAGGGACATCCAGTTCCATTTGAGAGCCTTTTGGTCTCAAAGAAAGGATCCTCTTACCAAGTTGATCCCAGTAACTCGAACCCTGATTCAAGCCCTACAGTGGTGGCAGGATCAGACCAACCTGAGACAAGGGGTTCCTTTGTCACTCAGTCTCATTCTCTAATCCTTACACAGATCTCGTCCTCTTGGGCTGGGAGCTCACATGGGTGATCTCACCACCCAGGGTCTGTGGTCTCCCAGGAATCCCTGCTCACATCAACCTGTTGGAGCTCAGAGCAGTTTTCTAGCACTGCAAGTTTTTCCAAATCTGTTCAGAACAAGAGTATTCAGGTCAGAACAGACAACACCACTACAATGTGGTACATCAACTTAAGAAGGGGGCACTCGGTCTATGGCCTTGTGCACTGGGCGATGAGATTGTGGGTCTCTGGCTTACTCCCTGAACACCTCTCTTCACGGCAGGTCACCTCCCAGGCAAGGACAATGTCCTGGCAGATGTTCTCAGCAATTTCCCAGGGCCACCACGAATAGTCACTGGATCCCTGGTCTTGGGAGTAGTATGTTGCCAGATGGGGCACCCGCCAGATAGATCTTTTGCAGCCCCAAACAATCACCAACTTCCTCTTTTTTGCTGCAGGCCCCAGTGTTGGGCTCTCCCCGCTGGATGCCTTAGCCCTCAGTGGGAGGAAGTTTCTCTATCCTTCCCCTTTCCTCTCCTGTTCAAAGTGCTAGTCAAATCAGATCCC
This sequence comes from Neoceratodus forsteri, assembly GCA_016271365.2. Taxonomy (NCBI): domain Eukaryota; kingdom Metazoa; phylum Chordata; order Ceratodontiformes; family Ceratodontidae; genus Neoceratodus; species Neoceratodus forsteri. The sequence goes on from JADMNL010000023.1 coordinate 482,070,262, forward strand.
AATCCTGCAAAGTCATTCTGATAGCTCTGGATTGGGCCAGGCAGCCCTGGTATCCACTCCTGCTGTCCTTAGCAGTCCATCCTCCCCTGTGCCTTCCCAAGAATCACAATCTATTAACCTGTGCCCAGGGAAGGGTCTGGTACCCGAATCTCACATCTCTCAATCTCAAGGCTTGGTTCTTGAAGAGTTAGAGTTTGCTGATTTACACCTTTCCCAAGGTGTAATGGATATATTGAAGGCCTCAAGGAAGCCTTCCACCAGGGCTACTTACAATTCCAAATGGAAAAGGTTTTCCATATGGTGCTCGGAAAAGCATATTTCCCCAGTCTCTGCTGATCTACCCACAGTCCTGGATTATATGGTCCACCTGAATTCTTTGGAGCTGAGACCAGCTACCCTCAAGGTGCACTTGGCAGCTGTGTCTGCTTTTTATTTCAGCAGGTAATCCTCTTCTCTTTCAGCTCATCCTGTATTTTCCAAGTTTTTTAAGGGGTTGTGCGCAAACCACCTCCATTCAGAGATCCTGCCCTGCCTGGGATCTTAATGTTTGCATTGCTCAGCTTATGCAACCCCTTCCGAACCCTTGTCTTCAGCTGAGCTCAAGTACTTGACTTGGAAAACTGTGTTTCTGGTAGCCATCACCTCTGCCAGGCACATAAGTGAATTACAAGCGTTGTCAGTGGAGCAGGAGTTTATCTCTTTCACAGAGATAAGGTGGTCCTTCGGACTAACAGAAAGTTCCTACCTAAGGTGGTTTCAGATTTCCACCTTAATAAATCTATTTCTCTTCCAGTGTACTTCACTGACCCTCCTCCTCTGGGGAGAGGAGGCTGCACAGCCTAGATGAAGAGAGCCCTTAGTTACTACATAGGCGTACCAAGGGTCATAGGTTTGACTCCCTCAACTGTTCCTTACCTATGGCGAAGTTGGGAAAGGGAAGCCAGCCACTAAAAGATCCATTGCCAGGTGGATTGCCTCTTGTATCCAATTCTGCTATGAGAAGTTGGGTAGAGTTCCTCCCTCAGGCCTGAGGGCTCACTCTACCAGAAGTACAGCTGCTTCTCTGGCTGCTGCCAGAGACATCCCTATTCTAGAAATATGTCAAGCAGCTACCTGGAAAACAGTTCACCTTTTACCAAGCATTACTCCTTGGACATCCGGGCTAGGAGTGATGCTTGGTTTGGCACAGCTGTGCTTCAGACCCTATTTCCTAAGTAGGTTCTGTCCCTTCTCCGTGGGGGTACTGCTGTGTAGTCTGCAATTGTCATAATATAGCAAGACTTCATGTTGTTTGAAGAAAAAATTACTCACCTTAGTAATGTTGTTTCTTCTAATGGAGTCTTGCTATATTATGACCTCCCTCCCTGCCCTCTCAGAACCTCTGTTTTGGGATGTGGGTGGGCAGTACAGGATTGGCACTTTTTTGATGCCCACCTTGCTGTTTTCACCTACCTTTTTGGGTGAATTGATGTTGTGTTTTTGCATTTTTTGGGTCTCCTGACTTGAGTCTTTGTTTTAGACCAAAAAATGAGTGTTTATGTTAGTAGCCAGTTGGCTAGTGTAGGTTTACAGCTTCTACACAGAACCTTAGTGAGTTTCAGCTCATAAAGATCTGACAGTTTACCTTTGAAGCACAACAGACAGAGTTTTCAACTGAGCTCGCGCTCTAAGTACCATGCCTGCATGGAAAGTTAACTATTTCACCTCTGGAGCAGTTCTAACCTGCGGTCATACTGCAATTGTCATAATATAGCAAGACTCCATTAGAAGAAACAACATTACTAAGTAATTTTTTCTTCCTGGCCACTGAGGATGTCATAGTCCCCTAGTCCGTCCCTGGCATGTTTGGATCACCCATCACCACCACACTTCCCCTGCCCAATCTACAGTGTCTCATGACATTTGCCACCACACTCTCTTCCAGTTCCTCCGCCAGCACAGGGGGTCTGTATATCACTCCTATTTAAACTCTATTGCCCCCTTTGTTGATAAAAAACTATACATGTGAGCTGTTTTCCTAGACCTGAGCAAGGCATTTGACACTGTTGACCATGACTTACTGATCATTAAACTCAAAGAGCATGGGCTAAGCAACTGTTCATTAAATTGGCTTTCCAGCTACCTTACAGGCAGATTGCAGCATATCAAAGTTGATGGGCAGTCATCCTCTCTGCTACCAGTCACAAGAGGTGTACCACAAGGATCCATCCTTGGATCACTACTTTTTTCAATTGATATAAATACCTTCAGCAACAATATTCATAATTCTAATCTCCACTTCTTTGCTGATGATATTGTCCTCTATACTTTCAAACCCTCCCTATCAGACGTCAGTAATGAGTTACAGGCCGACGTTAACCATCTGCAGCGTAATCTAATAAATTCCAAACTACTACTAAATGCCAAGAGAATCAAAGTCGTATTCTTTTTACCCAAAAATTCTCTGGTATCATTTCAAAACAAGCTACTCCTGCGCCCATTGCAGTGTTGCTATGGGGCTTCCTAGAGACGGTTGACAAATTTAAACACTTAGGAATTTTGCTTGACAGTAAGCTAACCTTTGCAGAATATGTTGAAACCCTTACAAAAAGTTGAAAGCCAGACTGGATTTTTTCTTTAGAAACAAAACACTATTCCCCACAGACATTAGGATTAGGTTAGTCCAAGCAACCTTCCTTCCCCTCTTGGATTATGCCAACATCACTTATAATAGTAGCTCAGCTTCTAACCTGCATAAGTTAGACACCCTTTACCATTGTGCCCTATACTTTATAACTAACGCACCATTTTAAGGAACTAGCTGAGATCCTGGCAGGACCGTTGGCTGAACTGTTCAATACCTCCTTGCACACAGGATGCACACCACTGGACTGGAGGATGGCCCATGTGGTACCCATTCACAAAAGTGGACCCAAGGATGAATAAGGCAACTACTGACCAGTGAGCCTCACATCAGCTGTGAGAAAACTAATGGAGATGATCCTAAAAGAGAGGCTGGTGACCTTTTTGGAGAACATAGAAGATAATGTATGGGCATGCATTGGTAACCGGTTTGTTAACTGGTGAGAGGTTGCCATGGCAACTATGTAAACCTCGAGAGTGAAGCTTGAGAGGTTTATGTCGCCAGGGCAACCTCGAATGGGTTATCCAAACCGGTTGCCGATGTATGACCATACATTATATTTTATAGGGTATGACCATACATTTCAATTTAAAAACTTAAGGACAATCCTTACTATTTAAATTTTAGTCAACGCCACAGCCATTCTGGGTCAATATTTCACCACCTTGGCCATTTCTGGAAGGCTGTCGGTTATGTAGTACACATGCGCAAAGCGATCCCTGTTGTTAACCTATCGATATGACGTAGCATCGATAGGTTAACAACACTGAAACGGACGAACGATGGTTAACAACCTTAGGAAATTATGATTTCCTAAGGTTAACAGCATTCTACCATACATTATAATGATCTCCAAGATGGTCAACAGCACAGGTTTGTCTTGGGAAGATCCTGCCAGAAAAACCTGAATGAGTACTATCACTGGGTGACAAGGGAACAGGACAAAGGCCATGTGGTGGATGTCCTGTTTTTGGACTTCAGCAAGGCCTTTGATTCCGTGCCACATGGGAGGCTGGAGGGAAGCTGGAGTATGTAGGTGTAACCCCTAGGTGGTGCTGTCCCAAGGGCTACTACCCCTGCCTGCTTGGCTAGTAGCAGGTTAAGGGGCCTGAGTTCTGAAACGGGTGCCTCCACCTGGAGGTCAGGGTTGGTAGTGGTTAAGCTAACCAGGGCACAGCCCTCCGGGACACTGTAACCCCCCCCTTCCTTACTAGTGGCTGGAACAATACTCAGTAATCACTTTCACAATACCCCTGATACACCACACAAGTACCCACACTGTTTGCACTTATCACCAGGGCTTTGCTCTGGCTCGGACCTGGGGACCCCCTGTAAAACAAGGTTATACACAGCAAATAATAGCAGTACAGTACTCTTGCACAAACTGGAACCACAGTCAGGGTAAATGCAAAAAAGAGTTAGATCTGATTTATTTAAGGGACTTGAACAAGGGAGGGGAAGGGTGTTTAGTTTAGTTTATTGTTCTAGGAATTACTATCTTTGAGCCAGAGGCTCTTTTACAAAGGTTCCACGTCAATTAGGTACAGTACAAAAGGTTACATAGATAACACAACAATTTGTGTTGTGTCAAGAGCAAGAAAGCATATACAAATACATATCAAATCATTTGTGCAAAAGGACATGAGATATCAAGGGTGTAATCAGGTTAATTTATTTAAAGGCTGTATCAATCAAACAGTTATGCATGCACTTCAGGGTCCATAAACAGTCACACACCCTGGGTACCCAGATGGAGAACGGTGGGCTAGTCAGGAATGTTGCAGCTGGTTGGGGCCCTGTGATGGAAGAAAAACAATATGCACAACACATACTATTTGTAATTCGGAGCTGGAGGGCTCAGTTCGTGAAAAGAAAACGACAAGACAATCAGATGACACACTTTTAGATTAGGCTGTTGTTGCAGGGAGCTACCCTGATGATTACTCACGATACCCAAGACTGGACACAGGATGGACGGAAATCGAGACAGGAGGTGGTTAATCTGGAGTGCCAGGAGAAGCAGGGCGCACACGAATCACTGCGGCGTTGATGCTGTTCAAGTGTAGAGCAGGGGCTGATCCCCAGGCAGGTCTCTTGTCAGTGGCTTTCTCTGTGCATTGGGGTAGTCTGGCAGGGCCAGCATGGCATGTGCCAGGCCAAATGGAGATGAACGCGGATTTAGTCCGATTAGGCTGGATAAAGCTTCCAGCAAGCAGAACACAGTTCACACAGTGGGGAACCAAGTCACGGCCCACTTTCAATACACACCACACTTACATGTAAAGGATTCTACAGTACCAGCAAGCAGAACACAGTTCACACAGTGGGGAACCAAATCACGACCTACTTTCAATACACAGCACATTTACATGTAAGGAAATTCTACTGTACCAGGCAAACCGCTCTCTGGTCACGATCGCAAAGTCTCTACACAAACCGGGGATTCAAAAGCAGCTGGAAATCCTGACAGGCTGATCGCATTCAGCAAAATCTTCGGTCTTCTTCAGGTATGAGCCTGGTAAAAAATCAGTGGCTTACTTCATTCTCACAAACTTGGATTTAGTCTGAAATAATTCTCTTCTCTCCCTCTCAGGGGCAGCAGGCAGACATGCAGGCCACATTTCAGGCCTTACCACAGTTCTCCCTCGCAAAACTACTCAGACGGCTGCTTGATTATCTCAAGCTGTTGCTCTTTCAGCTCTCAACTGAGATCTGATTCAACTGCCAGAAAGCATGGGACTTTCTCCAGAATCCAAAAGGTTTGGTTGGCTGATCTGTCTGTCAGTCACAGCAAAGGTTCCCCCTTCAGGTGCAAAAAGGCGCAAAAAGCCCAAAACTAGAGTTCCTACAGATTTTGACTCCAGTCAGCTCCTGTAGTCCGGCTCCATTTGAAGTCCCACCAGAACTGGGTGTCAATTCACATCGGACAGATGGGAGATAAACAAACAGTCCTTGCAAGAAGGCAGATTAGACAAACTACATATTATCACACTGAGTTCAACCAATAGTTATTACAACAGGGCTCCCTCTCAGGATTACTTATGACTGCAATCCAGGCAGCTCTTAAAGAGACAGTACACAAAGGCTATACAGGCACTCTCTGGCAATCACATTTAAACTGTTAAAACGCAGGACACCAGCCTGGCAGTGAGCATTTAGGCAAGCTCGAGGAAGACTTTTCGGGAACCCCCATTTGTAGGGGGGTTACATAAGGATGGGAACAAAGATGGTGAACTGGATCACCAGTTGGTTGAAGGGTAGGCAGCAGAGGGTGGTGGTGGTGGGGGAAACTCTCGTCATCGAGGAATGTGACGAGTGGGGTGCCACAAGGATCAGTGTTGGGACTGATGTTGATCGGGATCTCCACTGCTGACATCTCTCACATGGTTCAGAGTAAGATCAGTCTCATCACAGACGACACAAAGATGGGAGCTGTGGTAGATGACATCGAAGGGTGGTGGGGGCAGCAGGAGGACCTGAACAATAAACAGGAGTGATCGGAGGCATAACAGTTGGGGTTTAACACCAAAAAGTGCAAGGTATTGTGCTTCGGGACTAAAAACCAGGGGAGGAGCTATCAGCTGGTGGGGGTGGGGTACAGCTGGAATGCACCGAGCAGGAGAAGTATCTAGGGATGCTCATAATGGGGAGTATGAACAACTCAGCTCAGTGAAGGAGGGCGGCAGCAAAAGCCAACAGGATACTGGGGTGCATAGCGAGGGGAATCTCCTCTAGAAATAGGGAGGTGATCCTGACCCTCTACAGGTCACTCATCATGTTGCACCTGGAAAACTGCATGCAGTTCTGGTGCCCGTTCCTGAAGAAGGACAGCAAATTGTTGGAAGGTGACAAAGATGATCCAGGGATTAAAGGGATACTCCTATGAGGAGAGGCGGGCTGAGCTGAGCATGTATTCCCTGGTGGAGAGGAGGGACGGGGGTCATGATTGAAACCTTCAAATACCTAAAGGGGATTAACAAGAAGAGTACAGAAGGGATTTTCCAGATCAGAAGGGGATGGTCACGAGGGGCACCAGCTGAGATTGGGGGAGATTCAGGAGGATGTCAGGAGACAGTATTTCACAGAGAGTGGTGGACAAATGGAATACTTTGCCTGAAGAGGGAATAGCCTGTAACATGGTAGATGGCTTTAAGAGGATGGGACAGAGTGAGGGGGTAATTATGAAGAGGGAGGGTGGGTGGGGCAGCTGCAGGGTGAGGGGCAAGCTGCACAATCGAGCAGACTCGACAGACAGTGAGACCTGTATCTGATGGCATTTTCATATGTTTATATTTAGGACCCACCACTGTGTCCTTTATCCTTTAGTAAGCAAGATGTCCCTGGCCTACAGAAGGAAGCTCCATAACTGTGCATGGGCCTTCAAAGCACATCAGAGCAAACTTCCCACATATATTACATCCCTGTTTCATCACTCCAGCAGCTGCTACTCCCTTAGGAAAAATACCAGCATCCTGTTAGCTGTGCCTAAGTTCCGCACCCACTAAGGTAAAGTGGCCATTCAATATACCATTCCAATGGCCTGGAACAAGCTTCAGTCATCACTTAAGCTCACCAAACTAGTATCTTTTAACCTCTTCAAATCCATGGCCAAAACAGCTGTTCAGGAAACCTGCCAATGCTACACCAGCTAGCATTCCCTCATTAAGGTTTACCTTTCATATGCAAGCACTTATGGACATTCCCTGGTCCCCCCCCCATCAGTTGACTGTCTGTCTTTCCCCTCATGTATGTGTAAATGTCATACTACTTGTATGAAAAAATTGTAACCCAAATACTACTGTATGCTACGTTTTTCTTATGTATATATGTATACATATTATATTACTTGGATGCAAAGCCTGCAACTTGAATACCACTGTATGCTTCTTGGTTTTCTTAGAATGAATGTTTCAGGTCACTTCTCACACTGCATTTCTTATGTTACTTGACATTGTATTCTTGTACTTGTATCATGTTGTCCAAGACAGGACCTCCTTGTAAATGAGCCTGCTCAATGGAATTTTTCCTGAAAATAAAACTTGAACTTGAAAACTTGTCCCCTGTGGAGAATATTATTTTCAGGCCACTCCCTGGTACTAAACCTTTGTCCGCCTTTTATAAGTTAATAAGATAAAGTGCTCCCCTCTCCAACGAGGACTATAGGGCAGCTTGGACAAGAGACCAGGGTATAGAAATCAGTGAGCAGTGCTGGGGAGAGCAATGAAGCTTGCAAGAATGTGTGAAAGATCCAACAAGTTGTGGCGGATACAATATAATTTCCTCTGTAGAGCACATCTATATCCAGCCAAACTGCACAGATTGCATACTAGGAATCATACTAGGAATTGCAGGGTGCAAAAAGGCCTACAAGACCCATAAAGCCCCTGAACTTACATATGGTTTGAGTCATTTGAGTATGACAACAAATACCTATCAAGCCTATATTTGAATATATTTTTATTAGTGCTGATAACTATATTCAAAGGCAAACTATTCCATGGTTTCACCACTCTTTGAGAAAAATAAGATGCTCTCTTTTTCGTTCTAAATTTACGTCTCCCTAATTGAAGTGGATGGCCTCTAGTATTAACATTTAGCAGCCCAGCATAAATGAAGTTTGCTTAAAATGTGGGACAGAAGTAGGCAACTTTATACACACAGCGTTCGATTGTCCAAAAATAATGGCCTTCTGGGTGGGGGTACATTGAATGATGGAAAGGGTTGTAGTTGCTATGATACCTAGGTTCCATCTTGAATTATTATTAGGAGCTGAAGCCAAAGGCATTAAGGAGCCTTTTTGGCCTCTATGGGGGCTAGCCTTGTTAAATGCAAGGAAAACCACTGCACAGTATTGGGGGCAGGGTAGACCTGCCCATTGATAACCCACTGGATACAAAATTTACTAGAGTGCACGAGACTGGAAAAGCACAAATGCACTCACTAGGAGAGGGAGGACAGTTTGAAAAGCTGTGGAACCCACTCCTTGCAGCTTTGGATTATGGTATCCTCATGGGGTAGGGGTTAACAAATGGGACAGGGAGGGTGGGGTAAGGCTGGGTCAGGGTGTGGCACTAAGACATCACCTGAGGTTTAGGCTGTTTAGTATACTGGATACATAGGTGCTAGGAGATATGCTATAGGTTGGCATCAAACTGGTCCATGGGACACTGATGAAATGTCTAGTAACCTCATGGAAAGACTGTTATCAGTTAATTCTGCATATATTAGCTTTATTGCATGTCCAATGCATTATATCCATCTCAGTGTTATGTAATGTAGTATAATGCTTGTGTAACCTGCAACAAATTTGAAAATAAAGTTTAAAACAAATAAAAAAAAAAAATCATTGATTTTTTTTAAAATCTTTTGGTGGTTTACAGATTCTACAGCAAAACTCGTATCGGAGGACAACTGGACTTGGAATGTGTCCCGTGCTCACAGCAGACCCCCATGTCGGAACTTCAGTGTAGGTGACATAGTGTTAAATGGATACTGTCATACCCTTTCTTTCTTCTTCTGCTGCTTCTTCTTTTTACCCCATTTCCCCCGTGGTCCATCCCCCATCCAGTTGGTCAAGGCAGCTACAGCTGCACCTTTTTTCTGAGTGGGATGGTGGTCAGGTGATGGGTAATGTTGCCACCTTTGGTTTGGTGCAAAAGCAAATTAACAGAGCCCGGCCCCTTTCTTTTAGCAAAACCCCTTCTCTAATCTAATTATAAAATTACTCAGACTGATACCTTATGACTATCTAACTCAATTTATTGTTGCCTGTCTGGGTGTCAGTGGGTATGAGAAAGATTTTGGAGTTATAATTACTCTTCCCAACAATAACCTTCCAATTTGTTGATATGAACTTGGGGCTGACTACTGGGCTGACAGTTACTTATTTGAGGGCTCATCCTGATTAGTCTGCCTTACAAACAAGCAAGCATACTTTCTGCTATGCCAGATACTCGCTTACAATCCGGAAGAGAAGCAACTGAAACAACAAAGTTAACGGAGAATCTGAGATGCTGCTAGTTGGCATAAATACCAAATTTGCAGTGGTATCAGTGGTAGTTCTGCAAATGTTGATTGGTAGCATAGGACTGCTTTATGGACATAGGAACTGCCTCACAGATGAAGCCCTAAGCACTGCTATTCAGAGCTCTGTTATCTCAATAATTGACTATAAGCTAGTGATATACGGATCGGCCACTGACACTGCACTTCGACTAAACAAGGCATGTCATCCAATGACTTCAGCACCCCGCCTTTCATGCACCTGCAACATCTATGAACAAGCAAACTGGCTCCAACTATTTGGCAGACTCAAGTACCAGACCTGCATTCTAGCCAAAAAAATCACCTTAGATCTCTTACCCCCAGGGGTTCAGACCTTACTGGCTCCTTATGGTGGCCCCCGCCTAACCAGATGCTCAGAAAATCTTACTTTTTCAGTTCCCCGCTGCCACACTACCAAAGGACAATGATCCTTTAAATCCAGAGCCTCATCTTGGTACAACTTGCTTCCACCTGAAGTTACCAACAATACTACACTGGGCGCTTTTAAATGCAGCCTTCATCAGCACCTTGTTGCCAGGGCCTCCTGTGACTGCTTCTCATAATTTGCCAAATCCTCCTTTCCTCCCATCCCCGCCTCCTAAGTCCCCTTCCCCCTTCCCCTCCTCACCACTCTTTCCCATCCCCTTCCTATCCCTCCGTTGTTTTTACTATTTTTTATCATTTCATCCCTGGTCCATCCCACTCCACTCTATTACAATGCCCTATGTGCTACACTCCTACCTCCCTCACTCTTCTCCACTTACTCTGATCCTGCCCTACAGACTCCTCCACCTGTACCTGCCCTCTCTTCTCATAGCTTTCAATCCTTCTGAGAATTATTGTACATATAACTTGAAGTGTATATGCTAACTGATGTACCTGACAAAGCCTATGGCTGCTGTGAATTGCCTTACTTGTTACTGTTTTTAACTGTGTTCCCTTCTCATTTTTCTGACGTAAAATCTTTGTAAAATAGCCTAGACTCAAAGGTGTCTTCCGAAATCATCATAAATAAAAACAAATAAAATAAAAAAGTACAGTATCTGCAGTAGAGCAATGCATGTTATTCATTTGCTGCCGCTGCGCTGCACTGCACACTTTACAGCGCTACCGGTCACGTTTTGCACAACTACCAATGTAAAAACCTGAGGACTGAATCTGGACCTAGAAAACCAAATTATTCGGTCAACAACTAAGTAGGTGGTAACCATAATGAGGGAATGCCTCACAGCTGATACATATGCTGCTGTTCTGTTAGTTGGCAAGCAGTGTGGAATGCATGGTGTGCCCCCTTGGGAGCCTAGTGCTTCATCCCTATGACATATATGACCCCCGACTGGTCAGTGTGGGATTCTGAGGCTTTCATGTCAAGCCCTTTCTGGCCTGTTGTGCAGAACTAGGCAGATGGTCTGACTATTGCATTGCAGAATACCTGCATTAAATTTCTTAAGTTCATTGGTTCAGTGATATCTACATTTCAAGATGGCGGCCACGCTGGGCTGCTGTCTGTAGGCTCTCTATTTAGAGTGCAAAGTTGTTTTTTCGCTGTGGAATATTCACTGCATAAGAGCTACAGGAGAGTTTAATCTGTTTTTTTCTGATCCTGGTGACTGTACTGTGATTAAAAGTTTACTGCTGTTTATCGTGCTTTTATCTCTCGCCTGGAAATTGTGTGTATTTTGTCCGTAAGTTGTCTGCGGTCGCCGTTTGTTTGTGGATGTACCGTGGAACTATCTGTGGAATATCGCTGCAGGAGAGCTACAGGAGAGACTGATTTGTTTTTTGGCCCTGGTGACTGTACTGCGATTAAAAGCCTACCGCTGTTTATTGCGCTTTTGTTTCTTGCTGGGAAACTGTGTATTTTTTGGTCGTAAGTCCTCTGCAGTCGTTGTTTGTTTGTGGATGCACCCTCGCGGTGTTTTCTTCTGCTATCTCCCTGAGTGTGGATCGAGGTTATTGCGCCGCTTGTTTTTTGGACTGCTGTAAGTTATAAGTCGCCTGTGGGCAGTTTTGTCCGAAGACTTTGAGTTGATTTTGGACTTGTTGAATTCATTGAGGAGCCCACGCTGTATGGGGGTGCTCGAATTTGGGGGAACGGTGACTGTGGCTGTCTGGATCAGATGGTGTAGTAGTCTGGCTGTGGCCGTTCTGAGGAGTGGGCAACTTTGAGTCCTGTAGTTGGGCTACTGCCTCGGGTATTTTCCTGGCCTTTGAGTCAGTGGAGCATTGGCCCTTCATTAACTTTCTGGAGGTGAAAGAAGGGGTGTGATTCCACAAGCTGTGGCTGTGAGGGGTCTCGGCCCTAGCTGCTATCCCTGGGGGGACTGGAGGAGATCGATCGGAGGATCGATTGTTCTTCTGGCCTAGCCCATGGTATCTTTGGTTCATCTGACTAGGTTGGGTGCTCCGTGGTTACCTAAAGAGGGGGTGGCAGTGGGGTCTGGGTTTCCTTCATGGGTCTGTGCTGGGTTGGAGTATTCACACCCATTGAGCTCACTGACTTAGCTCCATCTTTGTGCTGGGAATCCCGAGGATCTAAGAATCAGCAAGTACCCTTCTCCTTGGAATATTGCTGACTGGATTCTAGGAGGAATTGGATTTTAAAACTGCAAGTACTTCAATCAGTTTCTGAAACTGTAAATTTTTTATCACTTTGCTGAGGGCTGGGCTCCATGTTCTGTGCTTGGGGCCCGTGGATATCTTTGGCTTTCTTTTAGTCTGTTTTTATTTATGGATTTATATTTAGCCTGTACACCTTATTTAGTAATACCTTTGATCTGTTATTGAATTTTGGGACTATTTGAAGGAAAGTGTGGGTGGTGAGAGAGCCCCACTAACCTTAAAGCCCTAGATTCTCGACAAAAATCTAACTTTTTAGCAGTGAGAGTGCCAATTATTTCAGATGGATTGCAAGTATTGTGTATATTTCTCTCCTACCTGCTGTGAGAGGACTGTTAGGAGGAAATTTGTTTATATTGTAGTTGTTTTCTTTTTCTCCCATCCCCAATACTGTGAGAGAGTCTTGGGGGGGGGGGGGAAGTTAAATTGGTTATGTTTTTATTATTGTAGTTATTTGTTTTAATTTACATTATGTTAAATTAGTGGTTTAGCAACTTTAGTTATTTAGTTGAATTTAATTGTATTAGGGACTGATTTTTTAAGTTATATTATTTTGTTTTTAAAATTGCTTAAATTTGAGGATTTGTAATTTATGAGATGTGCCTACCTGTTGCCCCCCCCCCCGGTCGTGCGCTACTCAGCTTCTGCTCTCCACTCCCTCCACCCCTTTCATACCCCCCTCTGGTTTTTCCATCTACCAACGCTGTCGGCTCTAGGCATTGCCCGGGGAGGGGTGGGGGTGAACAGTGGAGGCGCAGTGGAGCGGAGTGCTCCCATTAGGGTGATTAAGCCCAGGAGATGCCGAGGGGCGAAGTGGAGCTTGGAGTGTGGACCACCTTATTTGGTCCCCATACCCAAGGGCACCATCATTAGTGATGGGCAGGTAGTCAGGGCAGCCCAGGAGTTTTGTCCAACCCGGGCGATGTTGTGCAATGCTAGATCTGTCCGAAACAAGACTGCTGTGATTTCAGATCTTGTTGGTTCGACAGATCTGTCTTGCATCACTGAGACCTGGCTGGATAATAATGCAGGACCAATATTGGAGGCCGCAATTCCAGCTGGGTATACAGTGATACGTCGCCCGAGGTTGGACCGTGGTGGTGGTGGGGGGGGGGTTGCGGTCTGTTTCAAGACCAAATTGGCTCTCACTAGTCTACTGTTCCAGTTGAGGAGACCATCTCTTTTGAATGTGCTGTTGTAGCAGGTGTGGGCTATCGAATTGCTGCCATCTACCGTCCACCAGGAGATGAGAAGCAATTCCTTAAGGAAGTAGTGGACTTCGTTGTCGACTTGGCTTTGGAGTCTCCCAGGCTGATGGTCCTGGGAGACTTTAATGCATGGGTCTCATCATGAACTCTCGCACTTGGACAACCACTTCCTCCAGTTGATGGATTCACTGGGCCTAACACAGGTAGTTACCACTGCTACACATAAAGGTGGCCATTCTTTTGACTTGGTCTTCCTCCTGGGGATCGAGGCATCTGACGTGGGGGTGGAACCAGTGAGCTGGTCGGATTGCTACACTGTGAGATTCAATTTTGGCGCCCCACCTTGTAGGCCGACCCCTGTGGAGATGGTCAAGTACCGCCCTTTGCGGAATCTTTCTTCCAATGGCCTTGCTGCGGTTCTTGACCTATCACAATTTCCTGTGCATTGCAATGATCCAGAGGCATTGGTTGTGTTATAACACCGCCATTACCTCTGCCCTGGATTCTATTGCTCCAGTTCGTGTGCGTCCTCTCTCCCTTCGACCTCGGGCCCTGTGGTTTGATGGGACCTTGAGGGAGTTACGGCGACTTGGACGCAGGTTAGAACGTTGTTGGTGGAAATCTGGCCTGGATGCCGACCACCTTAGACTGTTAGAACATTATCAATTCTATCAGTCAGAAATTTCCCGTAAGAAGGCAGAATTCCTGTCCGGGGAAATTTCTGCCACTCAGAACCGACCAGCTCAGCTATTCAGAACTGTGGACAGATTGTGCAACCCAACCTGTCTACAGCTTCAGAGTGTTTTCACAATTACAGTGTGATGAGATTGTCTGCTCTTTTGCTGATAAGGTGGCCGATATTAGGTCAGAGATCTGTGTGACACGTTCTATGCGGGTTGCTAGTGGCCAGGATCGGGTCACTGTCCCTTCGTTTTCCTGGAGTACCTTCGACTGCCTGGAAATCGTGGATGTTATGCGGATTGTCCAAGGGCTGCATCTTACCTGCTGTAGTTTAGACCCAGGCCCTACTTTCCTAGTTTTGGGGTGTGGGGATTCCATTCTACTGGTTCTAGCACAGATAGTCTGGTGCTCCCTTGACTTGGGTGAATATCCCTATTCCTTGAAAGAGGCAGTGGTGACACCCTTGTTGAAGAAAGTATCTTTGGACCCAGACTGTCTTGCCAACTACAGACCTATCTCGAACCTTCCTTTTGTAGGGAAAGTGATCGAGAAGGTGGTGGCAGCCCAGTTGGAGAACCATTTGACCATCCATAGCATCTACGAACCTCTCCAATCAGGTTATCGAAAGAGGCATAGTACCAAGTCTGCACTGGTTCGGGTGCTCAGTGATCTCCTGATGGTAAGAGACCAGAGAAAATGGTCCATTTTGGTACTATTGGATCTGTCATCAGCATTTGACACCGTTGACCATGGGGTTCTACTGGAGCGCCTGAGATGTATTTGTGGGCTCTCTAGGATTGTTCTCAGATGGTTCACTTCATACCTCACCAGAAGAACTCAGAGGGTGGTGCCAGGGTTTTTTTCCTCTGATCCCATCTCCTTATTTTGTGGGGTTCCTCAGGGCTCTATATTGTCCCCCACGTTGTTTGAGGTGTACATGCTTCCCCTCGGAGACATTGTGAGACGGTATGGGCTGAGGTTTCACTGTTACACAGATGATACCCAGCTGTAGCTGTTCTTTGCACCCGACCAGGAAGGAGCTATCTCAGTATTTAACAGCTGCCTAAATGAAATCCAGGACTGAATTAGATCCAGTTGGCTGAAGTTGAACTCTGGAAAGACGGAGGTGTTGGTATTGGATCTGGATCTCCGGATAGGGGGACCTACAGCCGGCACCCCATCTGGATTGTTTTTTGGGGATGTCGAGCTACAGGTCTCTGAATGGGTGCAAGATCTGGGGGGTGATACTCGATGTGGGGCTGACTCTCCAATCTCAGGTGTCAGCGGTGGCAAAGTCTTCTTTTTACTGTCTAAGAAACATCACCAGAATCGAGCACCTTGTTCCGTCTGGTGATCTTCCAACTTTGATCCATGCTTTTGTGACCTCACGCCTGGACTACTGCAACTCGCTTTACCTTGGGCTTCCAGGGGTTGATATCCGCCGCTTGCAGGTAGTGCAGAATTCCGCAGCCCGAGTATTGATGGGTACCCCTAGATCTTCCCACATTACTTCGGTGCTGCCTGGAACTGCACTGGCTGCCAGTTCAGTGGCGGATCACCTTCAAAGTCGGATTGCTGACTTTTAAAGCCCTGCATGATCTGGGCCCTGATTACCTGAAAGAACTCCTGATCCCTTACCGCTCTATGAGATCGCTCCGCTCAGCTGACGAGGGGTTGCTAAAGATTCCAAGGGTGATGTTAAAATCTGCTGGGTCCCCGGCCTTTATGTTTGCGGCCCCCTCCCGTTGGAATTCTCTACCCCGTCGGATTAGGGAGTGTACAACCATGGGGAGTTTTAAACAGGTTCTTAAATCCTTTCTGTGGGAAAAGGCATATGGTTTTACAGTTAATTAATTAATTTTGTGTGTTTTTATAATATTATGTGTGTATTTCTGTTTCTGTATTCTGTGTTTTATTTATTTTATTGGAATGTGCCTTGACACTTGAAAGGCGAAATATAAATAAAAATATTATTATTATTATTGAATGACATGAATTTTTCGCCCGAGTCTTGCATTTCTCATTCCAAATTAATTGCCAGCTGTCGCTTGCCAACATGAAACTTGTGAAATCCTTCTGTGCTGCAGAGATGGAAATGTTTTACACAGTTCCAGATAGAGTGAAATATTTCATTACTCTGTTAAAACATTTACAGCAGTTTTACTATTATGGCCCTTGAGAGAGAGAGAGAGAGAGAGAGAGAGAGAGAGAGGGAAAGAGAGACTCCAGTACCGTGGCAAACTTTAAAGCTCATAACACGTTATCTGGTGTCCATCTGGCTTTCATTTTCTAGCACACATTATTCCCACAGTGGCCCAGGCAGCCTAGGGAGGCAATATAACCTAGATGTTATACCAAGCTGTGACCCTATGGACTCAGCAGACTTGGGTTTAAATCACATCACTATCACTTGCATTCCGTGTGACCCTGAGCAAGTCACTTAACCTCCCCGTGCTTTCGGGTTACACCTGGAAATGAGCTTCAGGTCAGTGTGCCTTTTTCAGCCAAAAATGTAAAAAAAAAAACTCATACTGCTTGTGGGTCTACAGTGAAGTTGCACAGTCCAAAGTTAGTAATTTCCTTGACAGCAGATTATGATGTCACTACTTCAGCAATATATCCCTACTTCCTCCAGCAGCAGTTTAGTATGCCTCTCGGAGTCTGCAATATGAGTTATATTGTTTTCTCTGTCATACTTTGGGTAGGAATAGGGGTGTGCTACTGGGTCAGCAGTTCACAGCTCTGTTGGCTCCAGTTTGGCATTTGGAATCTTTGGATCTGAATCTCCATATCTAAGTAACCTGAACTCCTGACTTGGTATGCATGCTGTAAATACAGTGCACATGCATCTTGCACAGGAAATGTTCACACTAAAGCCTTAAGTTCCAGACCATGCAAACTAAATCTGAATGCCCCACAATAGCCGACCCGGTGGGGCTGAGGGCCGAGGTGCTGGATGCCACACCTCGTGCCACACTGGCGTCCCAGGTTCGGACACGAGCCCAGGCTGTCAGGGAGTCGGTAGGAGGCTTAGGATTGAGCATCTGGAGGACTGCTCTCCTATCCTGGGGAAGAATCCGGGGTTCCATCTCTCTGCAGTGGCCCCTGGTGATGACTAGGACCACTGCTAGAGCTGGTGCAGTTAAGGGGAAGTGCAGCAGACGTCAGCATGTATGTGCATCATCGTCATTGCACATCTGCACTTAGGGCGATTTTCAAAGGAGGAAAAAGCAGCACAGATCATGGCAGCTTGATGGCCGCAAGCTTCTGGAGCTCGGCGGCCCAGAGTGCCAAGATGGTACAGCTCATTGCCTGCGTAGGGACCGAGGGGGGTCCCTCTCGTGGATGCAATAGCATATGCTAGCAGGTTGTTTGAGGCATCCTTGGAGACCATTGGGGGAAGCGGAGCAGTGGCTGGATGTAGGCAGATCGGTGGCTGCAAGTAGGAAAAATACAGAGGAGATAAAAATGAATGCCCCACATTTGGTGAGGGTGGGAGAGAGGTTGGTTGGTTTAGGGTATTTGTTTGGGATTAGGTTAGGGATGGGTGGGTACTCAAATACCCAACCCCCAAGACTACGTACCACAAAAAATACACTAAAAAATACCTGGATGAAAACTGAGTAGTCGGGTCGGGTAGTTACTACCCAATCCATTCTACTACCAGATTACCCGACCCTGACCATAACAAAAGTCATGTGAAAGACTTTTTTTTTTGACTATTAGACTGTTAGGTGTCTTGAGCTATTATACCCATGGGGGCATTGCTCAGGCAGTTACGACAGGTGCAGCAGCTGTTAGCGAGCCTGCTGCTGTGTCCAAAATTATACCTATGGTGGGCCTTACTGAGGCAGGTACAAGAGGTACAGCTGCTCTTAGCGAGCCTACTGCTGTGTCCAAAAATTATACCAATGGTGGGCATTTATTTTTTTTCACATGTAGTTTCTGGGTTTTTGTGGGTTTTCTCCTGGCCTCTACACCCACGCGTCCCCGACGTAGAGCATGCACATGAAGGCACACACGCACACGCCATTCAGGATGCCCCTCCCTTCCATTCATGCCCTTGACCACCTGCGCCTGCACCAAACCTCCATTTGGTGATGGCAGGACTACGGGTAGGTGACCCCACCTCTCACCCAGGAGAGGAGAGCCAATGCTTGATCCTGCTTCCACCCTCCCCCCCCCATGCCGGCACCCCAGCGACCCAAGGTCGTTCCTAAACCCAGGTCTCTGGCGCAGCGCAAGGTGTGGTATCCAGCACCTCAACCTTCAGGGCCACCAGGCCAGCCCTCATGGCAGGCATTTTTGAGGTAGGTATGAGAGACGCAGCTGCTCTGATTGAGCCTGCTGCTGTGTCCAAAAATTATACCTATGGCAGGCATTGCTGAGGTAGGTATGAGAGACACAGTTGCTCTTAGCGAGGCTGCTACTGTTTCCAAAAATTATACCCATGGCGGGTAATGCTGAGGCAGGTCCGAGAGGCACAGCTGCCGTGAGTGAGCCTGCTGCTGTTTCCAAAAAATTATACTCATGGTGGGCATTGCTGTGACAGGTATGAGAGGCACAGCTGCTGTGTGTGAGCCTGCTACTGTTTCCCAAAATTATACCCATGGCGGACATTGCTAAGGTAGGTATGAGAGGTACAGCTGCTCTGATTGAGTCTGCTACTGTTCTCAAAAATTATACCCATGGCAGGCTTGATGAGGTAGGTATGAGAGGCATAGCAGCTCTGAGTTAGGCTGCTGCTGCTTCCAGAAATCATACCCATGGTGGGCATCGAATAAACTTACATAATATAAAATGGATAATTGACAAAAGAAACTAAGAGTAGAGTGGCACATGTGGTTGGCATGGCAGCAGTGGTGATGGTTCCATTAATTTCGCACACAACCTAGTCATATTCAGTATCACTGTTTGCAGACTGTTGTTCATATTCAGGGTCAGACTCGCATAATTCAGTGTGTGTGACAACTGGGAAATTGTCAGTATTCATTTTGAGAAATGTAAGCTGTTCCACATTTGCAGGACTTAGCAGTGTTCTGTGGTCAGTGACTATTCCTCCAGCTGCGCTAAATATGCATTCTAAATATACAGTTGAAGGTGGACAACTGAGGTACATTATTGCAAGGTTTGCTAGATCTGGCCATATTGTTCTCTTTTGTTTCCAATAGAGTAATGGATCTTCCTTGAGATCAATCACAGTATGGTGTGCAAAATACTCCAGGATCATTGTGCTGCATGAGACGGTTACCAGTCTGGCAGATGAACCAGCTGTACTTTCTTCACAAGATACTAGTCCATGTTGTTGCAGGTGACTCAGGAGTGATTTGCCTTTCTGACTCTGAACATATGTAAGGCATCCCCTCCCCATGGTGTCTAGGGACCTGGTGTTAAAATGGGGGAGGAGCACCAACTTGCAGAGAAAAACAAAGATGGCACATAGCTGATAGTAGCTCTGAGGTTCAGCATCAGTTGCAGATGCAGACCAACACCAAGGGGTAGACTGTAAGTGACCTCAGCTGTGGGGGCAAGCTGGAGTTAACGAGCAGCATCTAAATTCATGAAAACAATATCAGGAGGCCACACTCGGATGAAAAGATAAAACAAGAATTTATTACTGGCGAAAAACAAACGGCTCCCAGGAGCTAGGGGCATGGCATAGAGGGAGAACAGATTACAAAGTGGCAAAGAGCCATGGCACACTATCTTAAGACTGCACAGGCCACTGATGCTGGATTGCAATGGAGCCAAGGGACTCAAATTTGGACAGCAGCTTTAACAGGCTGCAATACCAATAACTTCTCAGCCTGCATCCCACAGCAGCATGACTCCTGCCCATACTCAGACTGAAAACTCCATGGTAGCTCCAACAGACTGCAGCTCTCAAACTCTCAAATGTCCCTCATCCTGCAACTCCAGGCATGGAGCCCAGACCCCCGGCATCCAAAGACCAAGACAAAACATGGGCGATCTGAGGGACTCACTGGGCTCTCTTCTCTCTCCACAGGCTGTCTGCAAATGAAAGGAGTGCCACATGGGTACTAGACAGGTGGGCTGCCACCACTGCCAGGCCCCACGATGCAGGCTGCCACCACTGTACCACCTCCACCGTTCATTCAGACCTAGGCCTCCCCACAGGAACTAGGCCCCATCTCGCCTGGGTGCCATGGTGCACACAGACATGCCACAGTTTCCTCCCTAGGCCGTGGCTCCCAAACGGACCCAGTCCCCATACCGGCCACATAATCCTAGGACACCCTTCTTCCCGAGCGGACTACCAGATGCCGACTCACCAAGGCCCAAAGCCCCAACCCACTGTTTATACCTCATGTCTCTCTCCCACCGGCCCCTTCGCAAACCCAAAAACCAGCCCTTAAATATGCATAATGGCAGACTGACTCCACCTGACCAGCAGGTGGCCAGCCCACCAAAAATTGCAAAAGTGGGAGGAGAAGGTCACTCTAGTAAGCACTCTCTGAAAGGGATGCTTACACGTAGGATGCCCGAGAAGTAGCTGCAGATGTCCATTCCCTTGCTGATGACACTGGTGATTGTGAAGAACTGATAGATGTGCTATTGTCTGCGCCAGAAGCACACTGTGTGTGATGGTTCGGCAGGATTTGACTGCTGTACATCAGCTAATCGTGTTAGTAGGGCAATGTCACATTTGGTTAGCGGAAGATCTCTCCAATACCTCAGTGTCTTCCCCTGCAGGAAGAATGGCTTCAACGTTTCATGTAAAGTGAGGATCTAGCAACATAGTCAATACATAGATGTTATTCTTAAACATGGCATTTAGTCTCTGATCAGTCAACAGTCTGAGACTCAAGTCATCAGCCAGCATAACAGCAGTGATGTTGTCTTTTGACTGAAAGTCTTTATGGCATCAAGGAAAATGTGAAGAATCTGATTTGAGGAAGAATTTGACTCAGAGTTGCACTCTGCACTGACATCACGTATGGCAGTCTCAAAATGGCCCAGTAAGGTGACCAAAGATTCCAGTAGAGTCCAGCAGCTGGAACTGAACATGATGTCTATTTTATCTATTTAATTCAGCATAGTATTGTCATTTACATCTTTTTTCTGTTCAAGAAGCCTTTCCAACATGTAAAATGTTGTATTCCAGTAGGTTGGAACTTCCTGCTTTAATGTATGCTAGGATAAGTTGTTTGACCTCTGCAGCCCCTTCAGAATTTTTGTGCTTTCACAGAGTGGCTGAAATACCCACATATTTTCCTAGCAAGACCTAACAGGTTTTCAACATTTCTGTTTCCATTTAAGAAACTATGGATGAGAAGATTTAAACAATGTGCAAAACAAGGTATGTGTTGGTAGTTGCTATATCTAACAGCCTTGACTATGTTGGCACCATTATCTGACACTATGAACCCTGGAGATAAGGAATACGGAGTAAGCCATTTCTGGAACTGATTTTGCAGCTCCTGCAAAATATTCACAGCAGTGTGGTTTTCCTCAAAAGTGGAGAAACATAATACAGCCTGTTTCCTACAACAATGGTAGAGTGGGGATTATTACTTTCTGACTGAAAACTTGCCCAATGATCTGTAACAGTCATGTAGTCAATTGTTTGGTCACAGCCTCAGGTCCATATATCTGTGGTTATGGGAACCTGCTACACCTCAGAGAGTTTCAGCTGCTTATAGTGACCGTGCAATACACCAATCCATACGACTGTGGGACAACCTTTTTTGAGAAATATGTTCGACAGGGAATGGTGTACCATGGTTGAATCTGGTTCATGTGCTTGAGGAAACCTTTTTGGTCGACAGAAGCAAAAGGGAGTTGACAATCGGCCAACAGCTCTGCAATGGCTGTATTTAACAGCTGGCATGTTGGATGCTTGCAGGTAAAATCTGATCTCTTTGCAACACTTTTTCTTTTGATGATAGTTGACTTGAATGACGAGATATTCTTAATCTTTGTGGGGACTGTATTTGTCACACCTTCTTCACGAGGAGTACTACTGTGGGATTTTGCAGTACTTGATGGTGTCAGAAGAAAACAATCTATGTTTGTCTGGGAAGACTGCAAGGACACATCAAGTGATTCATTGTCAGTTCCTGCTTCCAGTTCATTGTCACTATGGCACCACCTCCACTACCATCCATAGCAGCCACACCAACTCTTGCCCTGTCCCACTCAATTGGGTGTTATGCCTTTGCATGTCATATCATTACTGATGTTCCAAAATATCCTGCTTTGCCACAATGACTGACACCCTTTTTGCACAGATCGCATATTGCTCAAGAGTTGCCTGCAGGGTGAATATAAAATAAATTACACACTAAAGATTTACCTTCTGTACTTTGCACTTCAGTGCCTGGCACGATTTCTTGCACAGCCAAGGGACCTGGAGGAAACCCTACACTACCATTTCCTTGCTGACATGAATTGTTCTCAGTCATGCTCATCTTCTTTTTCTTACGTTTAGCATGTCATTTTTTTTTCTGCACTTGCCCCTCATGCCTTACTGTGGCATCCTCTCATATCTCCTTATTGAAACTGCAGGTCTCATCACCACAAGATTCAGAAGAACTGGAAGTGCTGTCATCATCATGTGGGACACAGCCTGGGCTATTCCATTCCCAGTCCCCACTGTCACCGCCATCTTTTTCAGCATTTGCTGCCTCAGCATCTGAGCTTATATTTGAGGAGGGTGCCTCCTTGTCCTTATATACTGCTTCATGCGATTGGAAGTATCCTGGCACATGTGGCACAGCGCTCACTACCTCTATGAGTAGCTCCTGTCAGTTATTTCCAAAACTTTACTATCATTTCACTGCTAACATGCTTTTTTGGTTCAGGAGGACAGTTAGTTAGTGCCAGTCCTTGTGATGTTATTATTGTCGCTGTGTTCTTCATTAGTGCTAGAATTCGTATTGTCCACATCATTTTCAGTTGCAAGTGCAGCAGCACTGGGCTTCCTTTTAGTAGGCTTAGACTTGCAAATGCAAGTCATAGTAGGCACAGCCATGGCTTTCGCTATGTCACAGAGAGAAGTCACACACAGTGTGGCTATGAGAGGACTCGGGACATCTAACTGGCTAACAGTCAGAGTAATACAGCCTAAATGGCTTTCTCTATGCTGCAGAGAGATGTCACACACAGTGTAGCTATGACAGGGCTCGAGGCACCTAATCAGCTAACAGACAGGGTAGTACAGCCTATATGGCTTTCACTATGCTGCAGAGAGACATCACACACAGTGTAGCTATGACAGGGCTCGGGGCACCTAATGGGCTAACAGACAGTGTAATACAGCTTAAATGGGTTTCACTATGCTACAGAAAGATGTCACACACAGTGTAGTTATGACAGGGGTCACAGCACCTACCAGGCTAACAGACAGTGTAATACAGTCTAAATGGCTTTCACTATTCTGCAGAGAAACACAGAGTAGCTATGTCACAGACAGGTCTCAGGGCACCTAACTGACAGTGTGTAATACAGGCTAAATGGCTTTCACTATGCAGCAGAGAAACACACGCACAGTGTAGCTAATGTCACACAAACAGGGCTCAGTGCACCTAACAGACAGTGTAATACAGCCTAAATGGCTTTCACTATACTGCAGAGACACACGGAGTAGCTATGTCACAGATAGGGCTTGGGGCACCTAATAGACAGTGTATAATATAGCCTAAATGGTTTTCACTATACTGCAGAGAGACACAGAGTAGCTATGTCACAGGCAGGGCTCAGGGCACCTAACAGACAGTGTAATACAGCCTAGGTGGCTTTCACTATACTGTAGAGAGTAGAGTAGCTATGTCACAGACAGGGCTCGGGGCACCTAACAGAGCATGTAATACAGCCTAAATGGCTTTCACTATACTAGGGCTTTGTACCATAATCATGGATGCATCCCCTTGCCGGCTTGCAGAGCCATTCTACAGAGAGCGATTCGCCCCATTTTTGACTATGGAGACACTATTTGCGGCAGTGCTTCAAAGTCCACCCTGTCCAGACTGGATCCTCTCTATCACTCCTTCTGTCGGTTTGCTCTTGACCATCTTCCTTGGTCTCACCACTGCTCCGTATGCACTGCACTCTCTCTCCCCTTCCTTGAAGTCAGGCATCATTCATTGCTCCTCCTTTATTGACAAGTACCGACTTAGTTCTCTTGCCTCTTCCCTCTTTTCTCTACTCTCATCCCCTCCTCCTTCCTCTTACTCACTCCACAGCTCTGGCTATCGCTCCCTTGCTCTCCAGTTGAGGTCATCTTCTACAGACCAGACTGCTTTCTCCTTTCTCCTCCCTAAGCTCTGGAATTCCCACCCCATTTCCATCCATTCTGCCACTTCTCTTCACTCCCTCTCCTCTGCTCGCTGTGATTTCACCGCTCCATCCTGCAACTGCACCTGAGTCTCCAACCCTGCTCCACTATTCTCCTACTCACCCTCCATTCTACCCCCTCTTTTTACTCCATAAACTCTACCACTGCTTCACTTCTCCCAGATAGTTCCAGAATACTCTTCAAATGTCTCCAGCCTCAACTATTTTATTTATTTTGCTTTTGTTAACCAGGTAAGCACACTAGACAAAACAGATGCCTATTTTTAGGTGTGACCCGTGGGAGTACAAGGAAGATATAGAGACCATTTCAAACTGGGAAAGGTTGTACAATGATTCAGGTAAACAATAAACAAACATTTCAGTGTTGAAGGTTGTACAAAGCTTCAGGTAAACAATAGACAAAACATTTCAAGGATTTTGACAGGGAGACAAGACTCAAAAAAGTTCATACATTACATAACCTAAGAAGCAAAAATGAACAGATATGGCAAGTCAGACGACCAGCGCAGGGACTCTAGAAAGTGCCCCACAGGGGAAAATAGTTAGAGACTAGTATTCTACTAGCTGGAGAGGTCAGTAGCGTATTAAGTGCAATTGCATGCTGAGGAGAGCTGCAGGTGATCCCAGAGGGAGTTTCAGAAGCAGGTGTGGGAGGGGGTAGTGCAAACCTGGGCATGAGGGGAGTTCCATATTCTGGGTGCATATGAAGCAAATGCTCTGTCACCCATTTGCGTGCGTGTAGCAGGAACCAGAAGTACAGCCAAGCCATAAGACCTAAGGGAATATGAGGAGGAGGCAGGTTTGAGGAGTTTTGCCAGATTCGGTAGGGTGGCGGTTCTGATTACACTGTCCATGAAACACATTAGGATAAAGCTCCAATGGTTGCCTAGGGAGAGCCAGGTTAGTTTGTTGTATAGGTTGCAATGGTGGACGAGGCAAGGGGGCTGCAAGTGTGAAGTGGCATACGTTGTTATATGCTATGCCCATTTGGAGAGATGGGACTTTGCGGCTTGCGCAAATGTGATGAGCCCATAGTGGAGCGTGGAGAGGAACACACCTCTTGCCAGGGCAAGGCGAGCAGCAGGTGTGAGGTTGTGCTTTGCTGTGTATGTCAGGCCCAACTTGCTGTTTACTGCCATGCATACATTTTGGATATGCTGGGCGAGGTCAAGCTAAGGGTCAAGGGTAACTCCCAGATATTTAATGGCGTCAACAACCTTCATAGAGAAACCATCAGTGCCTATAGTGCTCAGGGGTGCAGGGGACACTTTTATTTTTGCCTGGGATCCAAAGAGCATGTCCTTTTTTTTTTTTTAAGGTTGAGGATGAGTCTGTTTGCCCAAAGCAACTATCATCTGCTCCCAATTGCTGACCGCCTCTGCCTCCTACTGTACATATTGCTGTGCTGACTGGCCCTAATCCTTTGCTTATACTATAACTATTCTGTAAATACTGCTCTGTATACACTCTGATATTGTACACGCTGACCAGTAATGTTCTGTTTTTCACTCTTTATGCATGGTTTATTGTACATACTGACTTTAATGCTTTGTTATTGTCTCCCTTTGGCCCTTCCCCACAGGACACATCTGGAAACGAGCTGTTACTCAGCTCAGTATGTCTTTCCTGGTGAAACTTTTGAAAATAAATAAATAAAATGCTGCAGAGACACATAGAGCAGCTATGTCACAGACAGGGCTCAGAGCATCCAACAGACAGTGTGTAATACAGCCTAAACAGCTTTTACTATACTGCAGAGGCACACAGAGTGGCTATGACACAGACAGGGCTCAAGGGCACCTAACATACAGTCCCATGATGGAATGTTTCACCCCTCGCTGCAACCAAACTGAAAATATTTAGAGCATGATCCACAAATATTCCAGGAAATCTGGGCCCGTGGAGCTCCACAGCTGTACCTGGCTGAAGTCATAAAATGCAGAGTTGGACAAACACAGGGATCCCAGAAGGAAACCTTGGTCGGTTATAGAGTTGATCTTCTTCTCCTTGAAGAACTACTGTTTCCCTATAGGTTCAAATAACTTTTCAAATAAAAAATAAATTGAGGCTATGCCTCTCAGCCCTCCATGTTGTTTGAGCATGTGTGTTTGTGTCCGTGTTCATGCCCATGGGGTTTCCAGAGTTGCTGGTCAGGGAGGTGCAGAGATGCTACTGCAGGGGTTCTGCTAGTGTAGCATCCACACCTTCGGTCCTTTACATCACACGAATCACAGTGCGGGTCATGTAGGTACAGACCCCGACCTGACCACCTGAGTAGTGCAGTGGATGGAGTTGAATGTGGTCAGGGATACATGTGCAGTAGTGTTGGAAGAGCATCACGTTCTTTGACTATGAGTGCTCTGCATTAGCGGAGGGGGGAACTTCGCAGCCGCTGGTGGTACTCCGCATGTACTGTGAGCTATTTTTCATTTTGTGGCTCGGGCCATTAGCGGCTAAAATTTGACAGTTTACAAATTTTAGCTGTTGAGGCCCCTTGTGTTTATATCATTTTAAAAACAAAAAAAGGTCAGTAAAGTGTAATTAAGCAATAAGGCACAACAGGGTGTGGGTTATTGGGGATTTACCCATGCCTTGTGTGGTGTGTCACGAGGCGCAGCCGAGTGACTTAACCACACAAGAAGTGGGTAAATCACCCAATAACTCACACCCTGGAGTGCCTTATTGCAATTATACAATGGACCCATGTGTAAAATAAATTTAAAATGTGTTTAATTATATTTTTTGTAAATGCCATTCCTTAGCTGTGGGCTATGCAGGATTTACCCCACGGTCATGTGACATGTTTTGACCAATGAGGTTACAGGATTTTCACACACCATTGTATAATCAGTATTAAACTTTAATTGTGGTAAGTTGCTGACTTGTTGTTTAATAAGTTACTTGTTGGTTCTTTTGTTTTCTAATCATGCATTTTATAAGTGCTACATATTAATCTGAAGTGTAATTGTTAAAATATCTAAAATATTATACAAAATAATTATATGAAAAAAGGATGGTAATTCATTGCCATCTGAGCTGGAAAATTACAGAACTTTGTTTAAAACTCATTGCTATTGAGTTTAGACAATGGGTTAGCAACTTTAGTAGCAATGAAATTGCTTTAAAGTTTAATGTACCCTTATAGAATCTACTGTTAAGGATTATCTGGTGACCAATCCAGTAGGGGCCACCTCTCATGTGACCCGCTGGGATGCTAAGAAGGCAGTCCTCTGGGGGATTATCTTGCAGCTGAATCTAAGAAGTGGTAAGAACACAAACTGAGGGAATTGGAATTAGAGCTTGTAGATTTAGAATTCCAGCACAAGATTACCTTGAACCCAGAGGTCAAGAAGGCCCTGGAGGAGAGGAGAGCCACCTTGGAAGCCCTGGTGACTGCCCAATTAGAGGCCAGTTACAGGAGGCTACGCCAACAATATTTTGAAAATGGCAATAGAGCAGGGAGTTTGTTGGCGGCTACTTTGCGTACACAACAGGCTAGTAGGTTGGTCCTGTAGCTTAAAGACCCAATGAGAGGGGGAAATAAAACCAGTCATCCAGGAGGTATTACTAGAATCTTTGCAGGGTATTATGAAACTTTGTATAAGCAGGAGGAGATTTCCAATTTTTCAGATAAAGTCGAGCAATTTTTTGCAGATCTTGAGCTTAGCTCCCTCCCCCGACTTTCTGTGGAGAGGTAAGAGGAGGTCAATACCATAGAGGAACTGAAAACCAAGTGGTGGTCCTGAGGAGTGGCAAATCTCTGGGGCTGGATGGCTTTACACTAGAATTTTATAAAACCTTTGCCGATTTGCTCCTCCTAGTCATGTTGCCAGTTTGCCAAGAAATCATGGAGGGTGGGGAGACACCGGCCTCGTGGTGTTTGGCCCAAATATCTGTACTACATAAGGAAGGGAAGGATCATTTAGAGTGTAGGTCATACCATCCAATCTTCTTACTAAATGTAGATTTGAAGCTCTTTACAGGCTTGCTGGCAAACAGACTTCAAACAATAATCTCACAGCTGGTGCATGAGGACCAAACAGAATTTATTTCAGGAAGGTTCATCTCGGACAATATCCGATGGCTTTTAAACATTATTTCCTAAGTCTCAGAGAATATTCCAGATAGCCATTTCCATGGAAACAGAAAAAACTTTTGATAGTGTAACCCCTAGGTGGCGCTATCCCAAGTTCTACTACCCCTACCTGCTTGGCTAGTAGCAGGTTAAGGGGCCTGAGTTCTGAAACGGGTGCCTCCACCCGGAGATCAGGGTTGGTAGTGGTCAAGCTAACCTGGGCACAGCCCTCCGAGACACTGTAACCCCCCTCTTTCCCCTCTAGTGGCCTGAACACTGTACAGTAATCACTTTCACAATACCCCTGGTACACCACACAAGTACCCACACTGTTTGCACTTACCACCAGGGCTGGTTCCTCTGGCTCGACCCTGGGGACCCCCTGTAAAACAAGGTTATGCACAGCAAATAGCAACATTACAGTACTTTGAGCACAAACTGGAACCACAGTCAGGTTACATGCAGAAAAAGTTAGATCTGATTTATTCAGGGGGACTTGAACAAGGGAGGGGCAAAATCAGGTTAATTAGCTTAAAGGTTATATCAATCGAACAGGTATGCATGTGCTTTGAGTCCCCCCAACACAGTCACACCTCTGGGTACTCAGGTGGAGAAGAGATGGGCTGACCAGGACTGTTGCCCGGGGTTGGCCGGCGTCGCAGCTGGTTGGGGCCCTGTGATGGAAAACACAACATGCACAGTATGCAATATTTGTAATCCGGAGCCAGAGGGCTCAGTTCATAAAGGAAATGAAACAATACAATCAGATGACACACTCAGATTAAGCTGTTGTTGCAGGGGAGCTACCCTGGTATTTACTCATGATACCCAAGACTGGATACAGGCTGGACGAAAATCGAGACTGCAGGTGGTTGATCTGGAATGCCAGGAGAAGCAGGGCCCACATGAGTCTCAGAGGCATCGTTCCTGTTCAAGCATGGAGCAGGGGGCTGATCTCCAGGCAGGTCTCTTGTCGATGGCTTCTCTGTGCAGTGAGTAGTCTGGCTGGGCCAGTCTGGCAAGGCCCAGACCGCATGCAGACAAATTCGGATGCAGTCCGTTTTGGGCTGGATACAGCTTCCAGCAAGCAGAACACAGTTCACACAGTGGGGGACTAACTCACGACCCACTTGCAGCTCATAGCACATTTACATGTAAGGGAATTCTACTGTACCAGGCAAAGCACTCCCCGGTCATAATCGCAAAGTCTCTGCACACACCAGGAGCTTAGGGGTAGCTGGAACTCCTGACAGGCCGATCGAATTCAGCAAAATCTTTGATCTTCTTCAGGTTGAGCCTGGCCCACTTCAGTAGCTTACTGTAGTCACACAACTTGGATTTAGTCCAAAATAATTCTCTTCTCTCCCTCTCAGGAGCAGCACACCGACATGCAGGCCAAAAACATAGCCTTTTCACAGTTCTCCCATGTGAATCCACTCAGGATTGCTGCTCAGAATCACTTCAGCTCCTTCTTGTTCAGCTTCCAGCTTAGATCTAACTGAAAACTGCAAGCAGCCCGGGACTTCCCCAAGATTTAAAAGGTTTGGTTGGCTGATTTGGCTGTCAGTCAAAGCAAGAGCTCCCCCTTCAGTTGCAAAAAAGGCGCAAAAAGTTCAAAACTACAATTCCTACAGATTTTGACTTCAGACAGCTCCTGTAGTCTGGCTACATTTTAGGTCCCACCATGACTGATTGGTCCAATTTGCAGTCCTGGACCAAGATAGTACAGACAGACAAAACAGTCCTTGCTGCAAAGAAAGCATGTTAGACAAACTACATTACCATTATCACTCTAAATGATTTTCAGCAGATAGTTACATCTTTCAACAGAGCGCCTTCTCAGATTACTTATGCTGCAATCAGGCAGCTCTTAAAGAGACAGTACACAGAGGCTATACAGGCTCTGGTAATCACATTTAAACTGCTAAAATGCAGGACACCAACCTGGCATTGAGCATTTAGGCAAGTTCAAGGAAGACTTTTTGGGAACCCCTATTTGTAGGGGGGGGTTACACTCTTCCCTGCCTGGGAAAACTTGATATCTGTGTCAAGTCTGTACCATCATAACATTGAAAATGCAATGTATACAAGACATTTTATTCCATTAGCATGCTATACAAGTACTATCTGTTTCATCAATTGGCATAACTTGTCACTTTACTGTACATTTCAATGTACTCCACTATATCATTTTCATTCTGACAATACATTATGCATATTTCACACAGATAAATTGAACATTACTATACAGAATCATGTAATAACTTCTTGTACTCTAAACAATGCAAGAGGGGGGCCTTCTCTATCAGCTGACTTGGGGCTGGATGGGGCAGGGGCATCATGGTGAGAGGGCAGAACAAGTAACCTGGAATGGGCTGTCAAGCTCAATTTGGGCAGTGAGCTCTGAGAGACATAAACACCTTTGTGGACTACATTGAGAGGCAAATCCACTGGCCTCCCGGGGGAATCGTAACTGATGCACTCCACTGGCTTGACAGCTCGGCCAGTCTTTCTGGGGTGAACAACCACAGTCTCTGTACTTTCAGCAATGGACTTGGAGCTTTCACCATTTGTGAGGGGTGCCTCTGCATGAAGGAGAATGTCCAAGCTGGGAGCACGGTCAGCCCCTTGCTCTGTAGTCTCTGTTTCGACAACACTTGGCTCATTTTGAAGACACTCTGGCACTGAAGTGGGGTTGTCAGCACTCTCATAGTGTTCCTCAAGTTCTGGCATGTCACCAGAAAGACTCGTACCATCAGCCTCTCCTTCAGGCAAATCATACAGTTCCATGATACACAAAGACTCAACATCCTCAGACATGATACTTTGCACTTCACCTTCAGGGAGCATTGGCTCCAAGGATGATGCCGGGGCGTTAGGCAGTCCAGAAGGCCCAGCTTCATCCCCATAATTCAACATAGGATTTCCCCACGAAACAACTGACTCAGTTCATATGAGGGGTAATAGGCATTATCACACTCACTGTCATCCGAGTTAGACTGGCAGTCACTATCATTCTGGGCCTGCTGCGGGGGAAGTCTTAAATAGTCAACCACGGGGGCAGGCTGACTCTGTTTTTTTCTTGCAGCAGCACGAGTCACTGGTCCGGGGAATCAATCTTGGTGGGTTCAGCCTCAATTATAACTTGACCAATAGGTAGCAAGTGGTTACGGTGCATGGTCTTGACAGCTTTGGAGTTATTCTTTATGCACTTTGTACACTGGCAAATCATCCAACTTTCCAGCTATGACATGGGGAAGGTGGTGCCATCGATCAGCAATTTTGTGTTTACCATGCAATCCTAAATTTCGCAACAACACACGGTCTCTAGGCCTAAGATCTTGAGCCTTTACTTTTCTATCATGTCTCTCTTTGTTGGCTAGATTTCTTTTGGCGGCCATTAACTGGGCCAGTTGATAGGCATGGTTCAATTGAGCTTTAAGTTTTTGAACATATTGCAGGTAAACTTCGGCTCAGACCCCATCGGGAGAAACCCCAAAACAGACATCAACAGGCAGCCAGGCCTCTCTCCTGAACATGAGGCGGTAGAGAGAGAACCCGGTAGCATCATTCTTTGTGCAATTGTATGCATGTACCAAGGTACTAATCTGCTGGCTCCATTTATGCTTATCTTTTGGGTGGAGGATGCCTAGCATGTCTAGCAGGGTGCGGTTAAAGCATTCTGGTTGAGGATCCCCCTGCGGGTGATAAGGGGTGGTTCTTGACTTTTGCACCCCCCCCATATAGAGAGCATTTCTTTGATTAGCCGACTCTCAAAGTCCTGGCCCTGATCAGAGTGAATTTTCTGGGGGGCACCATAGTGGACGAAGAAATTTTCCACTAGCACTTTGGCCACGGTAGATGCTTTTTGATCTTTGGAGGGAAAAGCTTGTGCATACCGTGTGAAATGGTCCGGTTTACCACTAACACACTGCCAGTGTTTCACTGATCAGGCTCTAAACTCAAGAAGTCTATGCAGACTAGTTCCATTGGGGTGCTGGTAGTAAAGTTGACAAGGGGGGCAGCCCTCTGAGGCAAGGCTTTTCTCTGCAGGCAGCAACTACAAGTCCTTACATGGTGCTCAACATTGGCCCCCATCTTGGTCCAGTAGAATCGAGATCGTACTAGGTCAAGGGTCCGGTCGATACTGAGGTGACCCATATGATTGCGAGGGACCGCAGTACCAAATCTTTGAAGGCTGTGGGCAGGAGCAGTTGTTGCTTGTCTATTTGGCCACCCCGATCTACTGTCTCTCTATACAACAACTGATTAAGCAGTTTCAACCTGGGGTCTTCTTTAAACAATAAAGTGGTTCGCAGATCAGAGGAACGCAACTTGGACACATCTTTTCCTGCATGAAGGGCGTCAAGTGCTGGCTCAATCATAGGATCTCAGGATTGAGCCCATTGCATGCTGTCATTGTCAAACTGAGGTAGTGCACTAATATCTAGAGCAGCAAAGTGGCAATACGCAGCTGGTATGCAGGTGTCAGAGGGGCCCAAGCAATCTGCTAAGCAGTCCACTGTGTCCGTAGACATCTGTTCATTTCTATCAAACTTTTGGCACAATGCTTGGATGTCAGGTTCAGACAGCCTGACCCAGTCACTCTTGGAAATGGGCCTCCAGGATAGGGTGTCAGCATCAATATGATTCAGGCCCAGTCTGTATTCGACAGCATAATCATATGTTGACAATGCAGAAAGCCACCAGTGCCCCATGGCGTCTAACTTAGCTGAAGTCTGTACATAGGTCAATGGGTTATTGTCAGTCCTCACCAATATTTTCGCCCAATAGAGGTAATCATGAAACTGGTCGACAATGGCCCATTTTAACGCAAGGAACTCCAACTTGTGCACAGGGTAGGTTTGCTCTGACGGGGTCAAGCTCCTACTGGCGAATGCCACTGGTCTCAAACCATCCTCATGGTCTTGATACAGTACGGCTCCTAGACCCTGCAGACTGGTGTCAGTATGCAGCACATAGGGTTTGGTGGGATCAGCATAAGCAAGGATGGGGGCATGGGTGAGCTGGTATATGACTTTGTGGAAAGCTGCTTCACAGTCAGGCATCCAACGGGACCCAGAAAGTTCACCTGGTCGGAAATAATGCTTTGTCTGGTTCTTTAATGGACCCTTTTTTGTATTTCCGATTGGTAGGAGGGTAACCCTGGGTAAGATTCAAGAGTGGCCGAATCACTTTGGAATAGTCCTTTATGAACCGGTGGTAGTAGCCACAGAATCCCAGGAAATGTTGTAGTTCTTTCAAATTGTGGGGCTGGGGCCAAGTAGTCATGGCTTCAACTTTACTAGGATCAGTCTCTATCCCCTCTATAGAGACTATGTGCCCCACATACTTCACAGAGGTTTGGAAAAACTAACACCTGTCAATGGACAGCTTGAGGCTGAAATCTTCCAGTTGGTCTAGTACTTTGAACAGTCGACTCTCATGTTCTCTAGGGAGCTCCCAAACACAGTGACATTGTCCAAGTACACCAGGCATTCCAGAAAATTCACATCTCCCACCGCTCATTCCATCAGTCGCTGGAAGGTGGCTGGGGTGCCCGATATCCCCTGTGGCATTCTCAGGAATTTGTAGAACCACAAAGGACAGATAAAGACCGTCTTCTCATGGTCCTCTGGAGCCATTGGAATCTGGTAATATCCACTGCGAAGGTCCAACACCGAGAGCCATTTGCTCCCATTCAAACAATCCAGAGCATCTTGTATACGGGGCATGGTGTATTGATCAGGGATGGTCCGCCTGTTGAAGGTCCGATAATGCACACACATTCATACTGTTCCATTCTTCTTATGCACAACCACAATGGGAGAAGCATATGGGCTCCTGGATTCTTGTATCACACCAGCCACGAGTATTTCCTGCAAGTGTCTTCTCACATTGTCTATCTCTGCAGGGGCTAGGCGTCGAGACCTCTCTCGAAATGGCCATTTATCATGTAGGCATATGTGATGCTCCGCACCCTGGACACATCCCACGTCCCATTCCTTCAACAAAAACACTTGATCTCTCTGGGCAAGTTTCTGGCTAATTCTAGTCTTCCATTCAGCTGGCAACGGGGAGTCACCAAAATCAAACAAGTTGGGAGTCACTCTGTCTGTCTTGCCAGGGGGCTTGTTGCTGGGCAACACTACAGTGTCTGCGCAGTGTACCGTAGCTAGGGTGCATCCTCTGTTCACCCAGATCTCCCGATCTGACACATTATGAATCTGTATCATCACTCATTGTGCATAGGCATGAGCACGAGCTGGCAAGATGCTGGGCTTAACCAATAATCCTTCCGGCAATTTTCCATCGCCTGGCGCATCCAACATCAGTATTTTATTCTTGACATCTTTGCGGAGGCGGACCTCTAGGGGCCAGTACCATTGAATCGGGATCCTTCTTCCACACGACCCCTACTGGTTCATCCTGGTCCACTCCCTTGGGGTTCTGTTGCAAATCATAGGCCCTCTTGATCAGAGCGGGAATTCTTAGGGCCCTCCCAGTCCGTCGCCCTTGTTTCTCACAACAGAGTTGTGCCAGTCTCCCAAACATATGGGCGTTGGTCCCACTAACAGAGGAACCCCATCATACAGTCCAGTAGGGGACACACTAAGGCCAGTGTCTCAACTTGCTCCTCTACACCAGTTACAGCTGCAGGAAATGACAACCAGAGGTGGACATACCCTAGGTAGGGATAAGACTTGTCGCTCAGCCCCCACACATGTAGGCCTTCCAGGGATTGTAAGGGCACAGCAGATAAGTGTTTGTCATACCGGTCCTTAAATACAATGGTCACTTGCGACCCACTGTCCAGCACAGCCCGAGTAGGAATACCATTCACAGCCATGGCGGTCTCCATTGAAGGGCCCACTATTTTGGACCAGTCTGGAGGAACAGCAGCAGGGGCCTGGACAGATGATTTAGCCACATAGGGATTTGAGTTACTACTTCTTGAACCCTCACTGCGGTCATTTTGGGCACTCCTTGACCACTGATTCTGTTCTCCGAAGCTCTCCTTGAAGCCTGTACACAACTTTATCTAGGTCTTTTGTGGACTGGCATTCTCTCTTCATGTGTCCATCCTTCCCACAATTATGGCAAAATATGTTTTCTGGGATTTGGGGAGGTCGAGGCAATACACTGGGAGCTGGGACGGTGGTACTACCAACTGAAAACCTTGGTGCCATCTCTGTCTGCTGTGTGGTGAGCATTTGGAGACATCTCGTCAATTCTCTTACTTTCATAGTCAAGACATTGAGTTTCGAGCTGCTGTCAGCAGGAGATGTCTGGGTAGACAACCCACCCCCATAGCAGATGCAGTTGGATAAGGGTTGGTGTCTGTACTTGCAGGAGTGGCCTTCAGAAAGAGACTGTCTTTTTTTTCCCTGAACTCCCTCAGCAGTTCATCCCATGGTGGCACACCCTCATTGGTCCCCACTTCGGAAGGGCCCTCCGATGCCGTGATCACTTGGGCTGTGCTCACCCTAGAATTACAATCCCCCTCTTCATCTTCAGCCTTCCGGAGTTCTTTTATCAAGTAACAATAGTACAGTGAGTTAGCCCTTCTATCTGGGAGCCTTAATTGAAGGAGCTGCAATTTAGAATGCTTTGAATGTTGCAGTATGTGCCCCAACCTCACATGGTTTAAGTCACTGGTGGCTACCCCACCTTTTTGGTAAGCCTTCTGCAGCGCTCTTTCCAGATGAGTAACATATGCAGACAAGCTTTCCCCTGGCCATTGTTTTGTACCTTGAAATTTCCACATCAAGTTCTCCCCTGACTCAGTACTCCCAAAATTGCATTTGAGTGCAGATAGGTACTTCTGGCCAGATGCATCAGGGTTTGTGGACCTCAGAAATGTAATGACCTCAAGGGCAGGACCCCTCAAACTTTCTATGATCCTTTTCCTTTTCTCAGCCTCCACACACTGCCATTCAGGTACCAAAGGGGCAACACAATCTATCCAGGTCTCCCAATCATCCTCCCCTTAGGAGGTGGGGAAGGTACCGGAGAAGTTTCTCAACCTTCGGTAAGAGTCGTGACTAATGGCAGGTACAGACATAGGAGCCGGCATTGGCACTGGCACAGAAAGAGGGGAAATACTGGGTGCTGGAGCGGGAGGGGGTGTTGGGGGAGGAACACCCCCAGGTGGCAGGAATAGTTTCTTTACGTTCTCCACAGTTTTCCCTTCCTCCAGCAACAACTTAGCAAATTTCTCCTCAAAAGTCTCAGATAGTGGGGGTTCATTCTCCCCGGGGTCTTTACTGTCTTTAGTTATCACTCTCCAGGCAGTGAGGGCTCTGTCGGGGGTG
Organism: Neoceratodus forsteri; assembly: GCA_016271365.2. NCBI lineage: Eukaryota > Metazoa > Chordata > Ceratodontiformes > Ceratodontidae > Neoceratodus > Neoceratodus forsteri. The sequence continues at coordinate 482,107,144 of JADMNL010000023.1, forward strand.
ATAGTCTGTGGCACTTTGGAACTGTCTACTGGGTCCTTATACTCTACTAACGCCATGAAACTTTGGGCGTGCAGATTAGCCTGTTGACCCACCACCACAGGGTTTTGTAAACATTTAACCTTGGAAAGTACTCCCTTTACAGTGTCCTTACTGGTACCTAGGGGAATATCCAGGATAAGTATAGCATTTTGGTGATCGATCTCCAGCCCAGTACACCACCCCACCAACTGGTGTACAGGCACTTCTCTTGGGGGTAGCCATTTATTTTTAACAGCAATTCACAAATTTGGCCACTAGAAGACACAAAATCCCAGCAGTGAGCCTCCAAGATGTAACCCCTAGGTGGCGCTATCCCATGTGCTACTACCCTTGCCTGCTAGACTAGTAGCAGGTTAAGGGGCCGAGTTCTAAAACCGGTGCCTCCACCCAGAGATGAGGATTGGTAGTGGTCAAGCTAACCTGGGCACAGCTTTCTGGGACACTGTAACCTCTCTCTTCCCCTCTAGTAGCCTGAACACTGTACAATAATCAGTTTCACAATACTCTGGTACACCACACAAGTACCCACACTGTTTGCACTTGCCTCTAGGGCTGGTTCCTCTTGCTCGACCCTGGGAACCCCCTGTAAAACAAGGTTATGCACAGCAAATAGCAACAGTACAGTACTTTGAGCACAAACTGGAACCACAGTCAGATTACATTCAGAAAAAGTTAGATCTGATTTATTCAGGGGACTTGAACAAGGGAGGGGTGAAATCAGGTTAATTAGCTTAAAGGTTATATCAATCAGGCAGTTATGCATGCGCTTTGAGTCCCCCCACACAGTCACACCTCTGGGTACGCAGGAGGAGACGAGATGGGCTAGCCAGGGCTGTTGCCCGAGCTTGGCTGGCATCGCAGCTGGTTGGGGCCCTGTGATGGGAAACACAACATGCACAGTACACAATATTTGTAATCCGGAGCCAGAGGGCTTAGTTCGAAAAGGAAATGAAACAACAAGACAATCAGATGACACACTCAGATTAAGCTGTTGTTGCAGGGAGCTACCCTGGTATTTACTCACGATACCCAAGACTGGATACAGGCTGGACAAAAATCGAGACTGCAGGAGGTTGATCTGGAATGCCAGAAGAAGCAGGGCCCACATGAGTCACAGAGGCATCGTTCCTGTTCAAGAGTGGAGCAGGGGGCTGATCCCCAGGCAGGTCTCTCGTCGATGGCTTCTCCGTGCAGTGGGTAGTCTGGTTGGACCAGTCTGGCAAGGCCCAGACCATATGAAGACAAATTCGGATACAGTCCGTTTTGGGCAGGATACAGCTTCCAGCAAGCAGAACACAGTTCACACAGTGGGGGACTAACTCACAACCCACTTGCAGCTCATAGCACATTTATATGTAAAGGAATGCTACTGTACCAGGCAACGTGCTCTACGGTCACAATCGCAAAGTCTCTGCACGCACCGGGAGCTTAGGGGTAGCTGGAACTCCTGACAGGCTAATCGCATTCAGCAAAATCTTTGGTCTTCTTCACATTGAGCCTGGCCCACTTCAGTAGCTTACTTTAGTCATACAAACTTGGATTTAGTCCAAAATAATTCTCTTCTCTCCCTCTCAGGAGCAGCACATCGACATGCAGGCCACAAACATAGCCTTTTCACAGTTCTCCCATGCGAATCCACTCAGAATTGTGGCTCAGAATCACTTCAGCTCCTTCTTGTTCAGCTTCCAGCTTAGATCTAACTGAAAACTGCAAGCAGCTCGGGACTTCCCCAAGATCCAGAAGGTTTGGTTGGCTGATTTGGCTGTCAGTCAAAGCAAGAGCTCCCCCTTCAGTTGCAAAAAAGGTGCTACAATTCCTACAGATTTTGACTTCAGACTGCTCCTGTAGTCTGGCGACATTTTAGGTCCCACCAGAACTGATTGGTCCAATTTGCAGTCCTGGGCCAAGACAGTGGAGGCAAACAAAACAGTCCTTGCTGCAAAGAAAGCATGTTAGACAAACTACATTACCATTATCACTCTAAATGATTTTCAGCAAATAGTTGCATCTTTCAACAGAGCTCCCTCTCAGATTACTTATGCTGCAGTCAGACAGCTCTTAAAGAGACAGTACACATAAGCTATACAGGCTCTGGTAATCACATTTAAACTGCTAAAACACAGGACACCAGCCTGGCAGTGAGCATTGAGGCAAGCTCAAGGAAGACTTTTTGGGAACCCCCATTTGTAGGGGGGTTACAGTAGCATTAATTGGCACTTTTTAAAATCATCAATGAAAAAAATGCAATTCGACCCCAAATTTATAACAGCTATTTCCCAGTTATATAAGGACCCCAAAGCACTGGTGAGAGTAAATGGCATTAGCTCGGAATTCTTCCCCCTATCTCGGGGTACACAGCAAGGTTGTCCCCTATCCCCTCTCCTGTTTGCCCTGAGTTTGGAGCCACTGACCACTAAGTGGAGTAATCTGGAGATAAAAGATATAATGGTGGTGAGGGGGGAGCTAAACAAAAACTATCCCTATATGCAGACAATTCCATATTTTTCTTATCTTCCCCAGAGACGTCTCTCCCACCCTTAATGCAGACGTTTCAGTCCTTTAGCTTACTTTCAGGCTATAAAATCAACTTCTCTAAATCAGAAGCCCTGGTGGTTAGTAGTCATTCCCCCAGTCAGTTTAAAGAGACCTTCCCGCTGAAATGGACCCCTAGGAACCAAATTAGGTACCTGGGCATTCATGTATCTGTTGATCTTTCCAGGCTTTTTGTCTCAAACTATGGGAAGCTGTGGGAAGCGTTGCAATATGACATAGCTCGGTGGCATCTCCTGCCCCTCTCTCTGGTAGGGACAGTGGACGTAGTAAAGATGAATATCTTGCCATACCTCCTTTTCCTATTCTAGTGCCTTCCTCTATGAATCACACTCTCTTTTTGGAATAAATTAACCAAAAGTAGTCACAGGTTTTTATGGAACAATAAAAAGACCAGGGCGGCTAGATGACTGCTGCAACTCCCCAAAGAGGAGGGAGGCTTGGCCCTTTCTAATCTTCCCTTTTATTATCTGTCAGCCCAGTTATCCATGCTTTTTACTTGGGCCAAGCAATGGATCTCTTCCCCGTGGTATCAGATTGAAGATGCTGCACTGGGAGATAGGCCTCTATTTAACTTGAACTTGGCCGTGGTCACTCCAGAGTATGCGAAAACAGTAAAAAACAGATGGGTTAAACATGGCTTATACATACATAACATTTGGAAACTTACAGGTACCACTGTTGGGGTAGGTCCACTTTCCCTTGTCCGATATGAGTCAGATTGCACCCCCCCCAGTTTGGACCCAGGTTATGCAAGATGGGAGGCCCATGGGATCACTAGTTTCATGCAATTTATAGAGAATGATAGATGCATCACCTTTCAGAGGGCAAAGGATAAATTCAGCTGGTCCAACACTGAATTTTTAAGATACATGCAAGGGCGACACTTTATAAACTCTGAGGACCACCTGCTATGGCTTACTAGGCCATATATGGGATGGGGAGTCTTTTTATATGGTGTGGTTATGATAGCTGGCCCAAGGAAATATATATTGGGGATTTACAAATTGTTGATTAAATCCACTGGGGACTCCTTACATGCACATAGGGTGGCATGGGAGAAGGAGGCTAATATCTCAATTAGTGAGACCGCTTGGGCCCACAGGCTGAAGTGGGTCTAGAAGGTGACCTTGGTGCCAATATGGCATGAGTTCTTTTGCAAAATATTAATTCAATATTTCCATACCCCAGCTATTACACAGCACTGTAGTTCCACCAAGTTGGCAGCCTGTTGGAAGGCTTTTGTGGCCAGTCACTGGCAAATCTTTTGGAGTTGCCCAGTGTTACAAAACTTTTAGAAAGGGTTGTAACTTGCAGTACACGCTATTATAGGAACCCTCATTCCTCTGACTTTTGAAGAATTGGTCCTGGGGATCCCCACGGCAACACATCAGAAAGGTGAAACCAGAGGGGTCCTCTTAACCCTAATAGTAGTAGTAGCTTTAAAAATGTATTACAGGGAGCTGGCTGCATCTGGAGCCCCCCTCCTTGGGGGAGTGGATGCGAAGGGTCCAGAAGGTGCTAACGACGGAGGCCCTGATGGCTAGGCTCTGGTTGTGTTACGATAAGCATGAGGCAAGATGGAAAGGTTGGGAGGCCTGGCTGTTGGGTAGGGGAGAGAGGGATGCCCACTCTTTAGCTATGTATTAACTGCTGAGAAAATACATAACTATAGTCTAGGATGTGTGCATCAACTTGAGCACTCTGGCATGGGTCCTCTGTCCTTGATCACCCGAGGTGATACAAAGTGAACTACCAGAGTAATTATTGTGCTGAAGACGGGAGCAGGAGGTTCCAAACATCCCACAGTAGTGGGAATGGATATACAGTAGATGGGGGGGAGGGACAAGGGAGTGTACGTGCGCCCAACTGTTGGGCTCTTTTTCCTTTTTGGCCCTTGTTTCCTTTTCACTTTTCCTGTTACATGTTTCAACAGTAAGCTTATTTGATAGCACTGCTTCCCAGAAACTTGGGAAATACTTTGAGACATATTGTCCTTTATTTACCCGGCCTGGTGGCACTGAGGATTGAGGCGCTGGATGCCACACCTCACACCACGCTGGCGACCCAGGTCCAGGAACGAGCCTGGGTCATCGGGGGTTGGCAGGGGAGGAGAAGGGTTGAGCATCCGTAGGACTACTCTCCTTCTCCGGGGAGGGGAGGTTGGATGTCCTGGTGTCCTAGTGGCCTCTAGCGGTGGCTGGGGGTGACAGCAGGTCACAGGCAGACTTGGGGGATGTATTGCAGCAGACACCAGGAAGGAGTGCATGCAGTAGTGTGCACGGTCCTGTCCCTTGGCATCATTGCACACTGTAGACGTCATGGGGAGAGAGAACACAGTAAATATGGGCACCAGTTGCAGCGGCATGATGGCTGTCCCTGGAAGGACTAGCTCGGCGCCGAGGGTGCGTGGCTTAACTGGATCCTGGTCTGGTGTGAGAGCTTGAGAGGGGGGCTCTCCACCTCCCCGCCATGGGAGGCAAGCCATGGGGGTTGCCATGGGCCTGAACGTGGAGCCGGGGAGTCCTCGGGATGGTGGCCGGATATAAGTCTCAGAGGGGATGCCTGGATGTAGAGGTAAGCAGACTGGTGGCCAGGGAGAAAAAAGTACTAACTAAAAAAAAAAAATATTGTCTTTTATTTAACAGCAGCCATGAGTATGCCTTTTATACTCATATATTAAGATACCAGTTTTAAACTAACACAGAGTAAGAGAATTGGTGTTAGATAAGCATGTGATCCTGTATTAACATATATTTGTTCGTCCCTTCTCGATTTGTCATGCTGTATGTCTGATATGCTGCTGTATCATTGCAAGCAATAAAGCTGAGTTAAAAAAAAAAGTTTAATGTACACTGTGCTGTATACCTGGGTTCAGAGTAAAGAGGCTGAATTGGGAGGAACATATGTACAGCAAGGGCTCTGCTGATATTTAATGCATGTGCTACTTTTCTCTTTGCAGGCCATTCCAAGGTAGATGACATGAAGACTGACACTTCCTCAGCTGTACCGGGAGATATGGTCCTTGCAGTAATGATCAGTTGTGTTGTGGTCACCTGTATAGTGGTGCTGTGTGGGCTTTCATTTATTCACTGGAAACGCACCTGCAACTGTAGGGATAGAAATGGTGAGTACTGGTGGGGGTGAGGATAAGGCCAGACCAGCAGGACCTACTGCACACATTAATCAGCTGGCCAGAGGATACAAAAAACTTGCAGTTACTTCTGACAAGAGAGAGCAGCATACATCTCTCAACACTAAAAATATATAGCACCAACATTCAAAAATGGTAACAGAGGTCACCCAAATGATTTGTGGTTGGGGTACCTGGGTCTGGGAGTTACATCCGGTGGAGAGGGTAGTTAAGGTGGCAATATGCTTTCTGTCCATAGTAGGTGTGGCTAGATTGCAGTGCTGTCAGATTCCACCCCCCACCAGCAGCCAAGGTATGTGAGGCATTTGGCAGGGTCTTGCAGGAGACCACGGCTAACTACACCCCTTGTGGTGAAGGTTGGTGCTGCAGCATGACCATGAATAATCAGAACTGGAGACAGGGAAACCAGAACTAGGGGAAAATTATAAAATCATAAAATGAAAATGGAACATATGGCAATCATGTATAGCATCTTAATGATAAAATAAAATTCAAGCTAGAATATACTTTAAATTAGCCGAGGTGGTGGTGGAAGGAATCAGGGAGGCAGAAACTGCCCCCCTCCCCAGGCTTAAGAAGAGAGTAGGGAGAACCCAAGAGGAGAGGAATCCCCCATGGTGCAAATTAATAAAGGAAGCAGGGTGGTTGAAATGATGAGGGATGGGAATGGGAGCATTAAAAACAGTGGGGTGAAGGAGGGAGGGCAAAAAGGAAAAAGGGGGTAACAAACAGAGAGGTAACAAAATATGTAAGGCCATGTGTGCGAATGTTAGAAGTCTAGGAAATAAGATTTGGGAACTGGAGGCCATCATGACAGAGGTCGACCTGGGTACTGAGTCATGGTACACTAAAAACCATGAGTGGGACTTGGCCACACTAGACTATACTCTGTATAGGAAAGGCAGAGTGGGAATGAAAGGAGGGTGTGTGATGCTTTATGTGAAGGAAAGCATAAAAACGATGGAGACACTGGGAATACGGGGGGGTGCAGAGGTATAGTGGGTCACCCTAGAGACAGGGAATGGAGCCACTATTCACACTGGCATGATCTACAGACCTTTAGCATAGGGGAAGGAATTAGATAAAGTACTGGTGGAAGCCATTGGCAGGACAGCAGAAAAGGAGGTCAGAACTTCATCTGCCATTGGATTCAAATGTAGACTGGAGCCTTCCAGCTGCAGCTTCAGCTAGAAGCAAAGACATCCTGGACTCCCTGCAAGGGGGCGTTCTTCAGGCAATTAGTCAGTGAACCCACTCATGTTAGGGCAGTACTGGACCTGGTACTCACTAACAGGTGCATTGTTGCAGACATGAAGGTGGGAGGCCACCTAGGGACCAGTGATCACCATACAGTGTCATTCAATATAAGGATGGCGGTTGAAGCAAACTACACAAGGGTGAGGGTCTTGGAATTCAGGAGGGAAGATTTTAAAAAGATGGGCGAATGCCTCACGGATGGCCTGGTGGGGGAATGACCTGGGTGGAGTGGAGGAACAGTGAGAAAAGCTAAAAAGGGATATAGTGAAGGCAACAAACCTCTGCATCAAGCAAATGAGCAAAAGCAAGAAAAAAAAGAGATTGCTATAGTTTTCAAAAGAAGTGTCTGAAAAGGTAAAGGCTAAAAAGGTAGCATTCAGAAGGTATAAGGAGATGCAGATGGAGGAGCATAGGGAGGTGTATCAGTGGAAATTGAGGAAAGCAGGGAAGGCAGTAAGGAATGTGAAGGTAAAAACTGAAGAGAGAATAGCCCTGGCAGTAACGAAAGGAGACAAGACTTTTTTGGTATATAAGTGAAAAGAGGAATATTGGATGGGGGGATTGTAGGTTAAAAAGGAAAGGTGGGGGACTGCAGAAGGGGAACAGGAAAAGGCAGACATCTTGGACAAATACTTTTGTTCAGTGTTTGCAGAGGAAGGGGGGGGAAGGGGCTACAAAAAAGTAACAGGAGCTTTGGACACTTGTACATTTCTGGAGGAGGGAGACCTGAAGGGACTCGCCAGTCTGAAAGTGGACAAAGCTATGGGGCCAGATAGTGTGCATCCAAGAGTAATGCGGGAGCTCAGGGCAGTACTAGCTACACCTCCGTCAGTCCTGTTTAACAGCTCACTGGAAACTGGAGTGTTTCTGGAGGCTTGGACAAGGGCAGACGTAGTCCAACTTCACAACAGTGGTGACAGGGAGGAGACAGGCAATTATAGATCAGTCAGCCTGACATCGGTGGTGGGAAAGTCAGTGGAATCACTGCCAAAGAAAAGGATTGTGGGATATCTTGAATCCAGTGAGTTATAAGACCTGAGGCAGCATGGATTCATGGGGGAGGTCATGTCAATCGAACCTGATAGATTTTTTTGACTGGGTGACCAAGGAAGTAGATCAGGGTGGGACTGTGGACATGACTTACCTAGATTTCAGCAAGGCTTTGTGGAGGAGTTATGGGATAACAGATGGACCAGACACAGGACTTCAGGTTCAACACACAATCTCTGTGTGATGTTTATTTTAAACACGGAATAGCCTTAAGCAATGGCATATCCCTTCTTCAATACATCAGTTCATAGCAACAAACTATGCATGTCCTCCCTCTGTACTTAGTCATGACCTACTGATCTACTGATCTATCTGTTTAGTGAAAATTAATTCATTTGTTATGTTGGTCTTGCGTATTTGGGAGATGGGGAGCTCGAAAAAAAAAAACCCAAAACACTCTAAAGACAAAGAACCTCAGTGCAGAAGCACTGAAGCAAGGGTTACCTCAAAGGGCATTGGCAATAAAGCCAAGTTTCAAAGAAACACAACATCACACATACCCCCATAATGCAAAGCATAATGGGATGTATATGCAAATCACCATGACATTTTAGGCTGGATCAGCTTAAAGCAGGAATGCATGGTGCCAAAGGGCTTTTCAAAAAATCTGTAATTTACATGCATTTTAACACAATGGGGGGTTTCTGATATCACTACCCCGGTCACTTAATTTTTATAATACAGTCCCCTAGTAACTTTTTATCTTCATCAAAAACACCTACTGCCATGGTATTTTCAACATTTACAGGCTTTTAACACATAAGGCATACATAGACACAGCCTGTTGTTTTACATCAGTTCAGAGGTCACAACAATAACCTCCCTGTACGAAGACCTGTGAGGGAAAGGGAAAATTAAAGAGGACACTATAGCATAGTCAAGAAAAGGGAGGGGGTGGCCAACCTTATGGACAGGAAATTTTAAAGGATAGATTAGGCTAAGAAGTAGAAGAACTGTTGCTACAGATTTAAGAAAAGATTGGTCCTCAAGATTGGCAGGCTCTCCCTGTCACAGGCTTTTGACACCGTTCCACATAGGAGACTAGTAAGCAATTTGGGTTGCTTAGGAGAGGGTCCAAAGGTGGCAAACTGTAAGAAATTGGGTGAGCAGTTAATAATTGGATTTGGTGTGTAAGAACTTGGTTACGGGATGGGCTGCAGAGGGTGGTGGTAAATGGAGTTCTCTCCAAGGAAGGGAGGGTGACCAGTGGGTGCCTCAGGGATCAGTGCTCTTTAATGTTTTTACAAGTGGCACTGAAGAGAAAGTGGAAGGGAGGGTCTTCCTCTTTTGTGGATGACACCAAAACAGCACTGGCCCTAGCTATTCTGGGGCCCTGTGTGAACCTTCTTGCTGGGGCCCCATATCACAAGTTGCAATGCCCCCAAGGAACATCCTCATCCTTATCATGGCCTTCCTGTAGTTTCATTTTTAGCTACTTTTGTGCCATTTTTGCACTTTACTTAAATTAGTACATACAGGACCAGAAAGAAGTATATATGTGTGTGTGTGTGTGTGTGTGTGTGTGTGTGTGTGTGTGTGTGTAAAGAATGAGCAGAAACCTAAGAAAACCCAAGTGATCTAGGGTATGGCAGCTCGGTTTCAATGTGAAGAAGTGCAAAATAATGCACTAAGAGCACAGAAACCCTGGCCAGAGTACAGAATGGGTGGAAAGGTATTGACAACCACCAAGCAGAAAAGAGACCAAGGGGTAATAATATCAGATGACCAAAAGGTAGCCAGGCAGTATGATAAGGCAGTTCCAGAGTAGCATGCACATTCACATTTTCAGAGAGACAGGCTGGACAACTAAAGTCAATTTCAACTTTTTTAATTAAAGTGTTTTTAAGCATATATCAGCCCAAGCCAAACTGAGGACACAAGCTTAACACCCCAGTGCTTCACCTCCAAATAAGGCTTCATCCCGTCCCTGACAAAGCCTTATTTGGAGGGCTGCCGCCTGATGAAACCTTATTTGGAGGCAAAGTGCTGGGGTGTTAAGCTTGTCCTTAGCAGCTTAGGCGATATGACAAAAATACTTTATTAAAAAAGAAATTGACTTTAGTTGTCTGGCCTGTCTCTCTGAAAATGTGGATGTGCATGCTACTCTGTAACTGTATGTATGCACGTATGTATGTATGTATGGGAGATAGCTATCTCCAAGCTTGCACCCAGTAACTCTGCACACTGGACCACAGAAACCACCCTGGATTTGAGTATGGCAAGGCAGCTGAGAGGGCTACTGGGATGCTGGGTTGCATAGAGAGGGGTACCACGAGCAGAAAAAGGGAGGCGGTGTTGCCTCTGTATTGATCGCTGGTAAGATGCCACCTAGAGTACTGTGTCTAGTCCTGGATACCACGTCTCCAGAAGAACGTAGAGTGGAGGTTGTCCAGAGGGTAACTAAAATGGTGCAGGGTCTGCATCCAAAGCCCTACTAGGAGAGACTAAAGGACCTCAATATGTACACCTTGGAAGAGAGGCGGGAGAGGGTGCGTATGATAGAAACCTTTAAATATCTCATGAGAGTAAATAAGGTACAGGAAATAAATATTTTTCAAACGAAAAGGTGCTCCAGAACAAGAGGACATGATATGAAGCTGGAGGGGAAAGATTCAGGAGAGATGTGAGGAAGTACTTCTTTCAAGAAAGGGTGGTGGATTCCTGGAACAACCTTCCAATGGAAGCAGTGGGCCGAAAACAGTGGTGGGATTCAAGAATGCATGGGATAGACACAAGGATATCTTAGTAGAAATAAAGGGGGGCTGGAGATCAAGTAGGATTTGCGGTGGTACTGTAGGTAGGGAAAAACAGGCAGACTGGGTGGGTCAAGTGAGCCTCATCTGCCATCAAATTCTGTTTCTGTATACTACAGAAGCATGTATTAGGAAGTTTACTTTATAGTTCACTTAAATCTTATAATGGATTTTATATTTAGAACTAGTTATATCAGTTTAGAATACTGGCATCTTAGCATAGAAAAGGAGTGTTTACCTGAGTTTTGCCATCTGTTCCCACACAGTCATCAGAGACAGAGATTTCAGTACCTTTTCCAGTGGCTGGCAGGGTTGAAGAGCAGCTGCCTTTTGTGACCTACTCCAAGGCATAATCAGCAGGGGGAGCGAGAATGCTGGGTGGCCACATACACACTCCTTCTCCCAGAGCTGAACAACTCATCTCTGCAAGGCAGTGTTCCATGCTGGTCTCAGGGTTAGAAACCCCAGTGCCCTTTGAACCAGGGTCTTCTTGATGGCAATGCAGAGTGCTTTTACCGTACCACTGGGCTGGCAGGAAAGGAGCATATTGAGATGAAGAGGGCTGGCTTCATGGTGCTGTGCAACATGGGGACTGCCTGGCTTGCTGGAGAAACAAGTTTCTAGGGACGTGGATATGTTGTCCAATCCACACTGTGTGGCAGGTTCCTTGCCGCTTTAAATCTTGCCGGAAGGTCTTCAGGCTGGCTCCTCCCACCAACCTGGGTGGTAAAACCCTTGGCTCCGCCCCATGACTCTAGATCTTCCTTACCGCTTGGAAGCTCAGGCTCCCTCCTTAGTGTTCTGCATTTTACGCCTGGATCCAAACTCTGGGTTTTCCGAAAATTATTTTAGTTTACTAGTCTCCAGTCTTCATCTTCCCTCGTGGCTGTGATGGACAAATCCACTCCCAGCTTCCGTCAGTGCCCTTCTGGGCAGAAGATGCCCTGGACTGATCCGCACTCCATGTGTGTTTACTGCCTGGGTCTTGCCCACGATCCGCAGGCCTGCAATCTGTGCAAGTCTTTCTTGGCTTCGATTTTAGAGGACCGCACTGCCAGACTGCAGCTTGGGCATCCTGAGAAATTATACCTGCCGGTGAAGTCAAAGGAGGCCTGTTGGGCAGTGTTTGTGGCTGCGGGCTCTGTGGAGCAGCTGGAACAGTTGATCACCCTCGAGGAGGAGGCGGGCCCAGGCCACTTCATCTTCCTCCTCAGCTGCAGCGTTTATCCCGCTTTCCTTGGGCTTCTCCTGCACTGCTTCTTTTAAGGAGCTTTGCCAGTCCCTCTCCACCAAGGGAGAAGGGCCATCGGGACATACCACTCAGTCCAAGAAAAAGGAAACAAAAGGTAAGTCCCACCGTTGACGTTCATGGGAGCAGGAGAGATTCCCTTCACCGGACCGTCAGCACTCGACTTCAGTTGAGGTTGCAGCTAAGGCCGCTGGCTTAACAGTGTCCCCATCAGGTCTGTCGGCCGAGACATCCGTCAATGCGGTCAAGATTTTTCTCGACCCATTGGACAGTTTGTCGACTGGAGAAGCCGACAACCCTTCTTCACTGGTTCCCCCGGTGGTAACCGAGGACTTGCCCATGCCTCCTGTGCCAAAGACCCTGAACCGAGGGATGAGTGGGTTTCCTCCGCCCCCTCTTTGACCCACCCTTGGTGACCCTGAAGGTCTCGGTCTCTGTCCTCTTCCAGGTCGTTGTAGGTCCCGCCGACATCAGCAGTCTCAGTCTCGGCACCATGGAAAGCAGCAGCGCTGCTCATCCTCTGCGGAGGATAGGCTCCGAGGTAAGTTACACTGGTGCTGCTCTGGTGGCTGCTTCTAGGGACGTCCCTATCCAGGAAATCTGCAGGGCTGCTACCTGGAAGTCAGCACACACCTTCATTTCCCATTACCACATTGACCTAAAGTCACGCCAGGATGCTGGTTTTGGGACCTCGAGTCTCCAGTCCTTATTCCCTAAGTAGGGGGTGCACGCCTTGCCTCCCTCCTCCTGGAGAACTGCTAGGAGTCTGCCAAAAAGTGTGGATTGAACAACATATCCACATCCCTAGAAATGCAGGTTACTCACCTGCAATTGGAGTCTTAGGAGTGGTATATGTTGTTCATCCACATGACCCACCTGGCTTCGACGCGCAACCTGGCTTCCAGTGGGCTAGATCTGGTGTCATGGGGTGGAGCCGAAGGTTTTACCACCCGGATGTATGGGAGGAGCCAGCTTGAAGATCTTCCGGCAAGATTTAAAGCAGCAATAAACCTGCCACAAAGTGAGGATGAACAACATATACCACTCCTAGAACTCCTGTTACAGGTGAGTAACTTTGTATTTTTTCCCTTCATTCTGTTGAGAGGACAGGCAAGTGGCTACATTCACAACTGATGTCACTTGTTTCTTCATTTTTTTTCAACTGTGCTTTATTTTCCCTTCACCAGCGATGGTGATGGATATACCTTCTATCAGGTCCCTTAGTTGGTGGCCTTCATGGTGTTTTGGCTTTGGAGGATTTACCCCTCAGTTGCCCATGTCCCCTTCCACCCTGATGACATCAACACAAGGACATATGTCCAGACCGGCAGCATGCTGATGCACGCCTCAGCCAAGTGCCTAATGGTGTCCTCCCCTTCCCTACACCACAGACCTTGCACTGCCACATGTGCATCCACAGGTGGCAGCGTCAGAGTGGTGTGATGGCCCTCCCTCCATGAAGGAGGGGAGAATCCCCTGGGATGCTCAATCCTCCTTCCCAGCTGGCCTTCAATGACCCTGACTTGTTCCCGAACCTAGGTCACTAGCATCACGAGTGGTTGTGCTATTGCTGAACTGACAGGATGGCTTCTGCTTCTTCATTGGCTGGAAGAGGATGCAGAAATCCTGGGTGACTTGTACTCTCCCAACCCGTGAGCGGAGCTCCTCACTTCCATATTGTGCGTGCCCCAATGTAGGGCTCATATACAAATATATCTGGGGCTCATATACAAGCCCCACTCTCCCAGATGCACCGGTGGGCCAGCAACACGCTGTACGATGTTTTACGCAATACTGTATTGAACCCACAGAGTTCTGTTAAAAACTAGAGCGTTGAGTGGGAGGAAGAAGCAAAGCCACCAAGCGGACCGCATGTTGCTGGCTTGGGAGGCATTTGATTTTTAACTTTTTTTTAGACATGTTTTCACTAATGTAATTAATTTAATCATCCTATTGGTGACAGATGATGCAGAGGAAGAGTGAAAGAACCATTAAAAAATGTTATTCTGTCCTTTATGTCTTGAAAAGGTCAGCAGCATGATTCCCTGTAGGTGATGTAGGTGACTTCATTTGGAGTGTGCAAAGAGTAGTTCATAGAACTCTGTGAATCACCCCATACCTTGTTAGAAGTTAACTCTGTAACTACTTTTCATGGTAGCTTTCATGGTTAAAAATACGAATTTCATAGTTTTTGTATCGATTGACCCCATTAAGAGCAGAACATTCTGATAGTGTATGTTTTTATGGAAGGAATCTTCCCTTAGTGGTGGTACATCAAACCATTGGGGGGTTAGAATGTTTTTTTTCTGTGCTGCTTTATTAATGTTGCACTGCAGACCTGTTAATCTAATTCCTTGTTTAAAAGGGTTGCTGCGATCCTCCAAACCATCTGAGGAGTCGACTGTTTCTGGTAATGAGATTCAACAACCGATAAGCCATTCTGTAGAAACAACATCACAGAAGAACCTGCCTGGAGGTACTGGCACTTACTGTTCATATCGCACTAAAAAAAGGAGAAATGAGCCCTTAGCCCCTTACACCACAAGAGAACTGCACAATGCAGCCATTTAAGGAGCATGTGTTGTACTGTATCAAATGGGAAAATAAAGTTTAAACCTAGCCCATAGCTGAGGAGGGACCAGGACAGGTTGGAGACAGTCTAAAGGAGCGTAACTACAGTGGTACATGGCCATCAAGGAAATTCACCCAGGGAAAGGTTGTGAAACTGGAACGTGTATTTCTTGGAGGCCTGAAGGGAAAGGATGATATGACAGAAACTTTTACATTTTTCTTCATTGGTCAACAAGGTGAACTCCTCTGAGTTGTTCACATGATATTGAGAGCTCGTACGCCAGGGAGCACAACTACAAGCTGGTGCAGGGGTGGGGGAGTTTCAGGAGGGACATGAAAAAGCACTTCTTCTCTTGAGTGGGTGGTGACCAAATGGAATGGATTGCCTTGCAGTGTGGCCACTGGTAAAACTAGCTGGGTTCAAGGCTGGATAGAACAGATTCAAGGGGCAGGCAGTGGTGGTGGTGTAAGGGGGGCATGCAGAAGGAGCATGACTGTCTGATGGGGGCATTGTCAGGTTGCTTCACACGGATGGGCATATCACTCCTATTAGGTAGAATCCTCAGGCAGATTGGATGGACCAATACGTCTTTTCATGTCTGTAAAATTCTCTGTTTCTATAGCAGGCAGAGCTGTACGAGAATGGCCTCAGTCTCAGACCCTACGGAAAGGAGAATGCCTTCTCCTGCAGTAGTGGTCTGGTCACCTGAATGATGCGGGTGTCCACACTTTGCCAGATGGGGAGGGGCATGCCTATAGGATGGGCATGGCATGGGTTTCTGTGCCATAGATTAGAGGTTGGGGTCTCTGGGAGAAACACAGAAAAAAGACTCCTGGTGTATTGACTCGTAGCTGCCTGCCCCTCCGCTGTGCCAGTCAACATGCCTGTCATTGCTCTTGGTCACCCTTCCCCTAGCCACTGCTGAGCGCAATGAGTGGCTTTCTCCTGGTTACAGCAGGTCCCCTCTCCCACCGTGATAGTAAAAATGAAAGCCTCTGGTGATGGAAGAACTGGAGTTTCATGACAAGCAACTAGATAGAGGTCAGTAAATTGACTTGGGGGAATGGAGACTGGCAAAACCTTCATGAGTAAGGTCTCAGGAATTGGGGGAGGGGGTACAAAAATAAGTAAAACCCATTTTAGTTTTCCCTAATAAACTAGGAATTGGGGGTTGGGGTACAAAAATAACAACTAAAACCCATTTTAGGTTTCCTTTATTGTTTTTCCTAATTATGTAAATTACTGAACTATTTGAACATTATGAACAGTGCTCCTTACAGTTTAAAAATCCCATAAAAAGCTTTTCTAAATGAGGTACAGTCCTTCCCTGTTATAACAAGCACCTCAGAATTCAGCCACCCAGTTTATTAGGACTGTTCACAGTAACAAGCATTTTTTCCCATGGGACATTTAGTGTAACATAAATTAAGTTCTTCAGCACGAGTGAACAGAAAAAAAATCAAGCAGGAGACATTATACAGTTTTAGTTTGTTTTAGTATTGGAATCAGCTTGCTTGTGAATCATTTGCTGTACTGTTTATTTTTCAGCGTGGACTTGAGGGATCTCCTTATGAGTCATGCAGCACGTCTGTATGTCTTTAGTGTAACAGAAAAAGAAAGAAAAAGCAAACGAGTTATTTGTTAGTAGCATTATTTGCTGTTGTGTTTATTTTTCAGCACGGACTTGGGGGATCTGCTTACTGGTCATGCAGTGTGCCTATAGCAAAAGGAAAGAAAAGCAAGCAGGAGTTATTTATTAGTAGCTGTTCTGTTTATTTTTCAGTTCAGACTTGAGGGATCTGCTTGCGAGTCATGCAGCATGCTACTGTATCTGTAAACATCTCATTAGTATGATGTATATCTTGTTTTTAAAAAAGTGATTATGTTCAGTTTAAGCTGTTCTTCGGCATGCTTTAGCTGCTGTAGCTACTCTGCTATGTGGATCTCATTCGGTTGGCTGGTGTTAGTGAGCGTGGCTCCACGCATGATTTCTATAAGTGCTAACAGGCAGCAGGTGAAAGTAGTTTTTAAGGAGTCCTAGTGTCTGGTTCATTATAACCGGAATTTGTTATAACAAGATTCATCATAACAAGGGAGTACTGTATTTGGACTTAGTTTGTCTGGCATCAGAGATATATTTGTCTAACTTTTCCTTATGTTAATACTACACTGCCACCATTTTATCAAACCTTGTGATGTTGGCATGCAGGGTTAAGCTGTGGGTATAATGCAGTTAGGCAGAAGCCTCTCTGTCCTTGTGTGAGGCACCACATGGTTCTAAAAACAAAATAGTGTCAGTGTAGTATCAGTGTAAAGCAGACTTAGTTATGGACCCTATGAACTGCTACAGTCTGTTGTCATGTAAATGATTCTGATGCAGGAGATGTGGGTATTTGACTTTACTGCATGACCAAACAGTATGAGTAAGTAGGTTATGCGGGAGAAAACTCATGCTAAAACAAATCTTTTTTATTGTTGAGCATTAATGAAAACAGGAAAAGCAGGAAAACAGCATTTAAGACAGCTGGATTTTTGTTCATATAGGGGTTTTAAAAGTTTCAAACTGGTCTGGTTGAAATCTTGTATAATTATTCTGTCACTCCTTATAGACTAGTGTTTACAACTTTGCCATATTACTGGTAATCAGTACAAAACCTCCAGGAAAACAGCATATCAAATCAAAAAGCCACTGGCCCAGCTCGCGGCCCCTAGGTGGTGCAAGAGTTTGTCAATAAATCTTTAATACCCCTGTAGGTTCAGCGAGCAAGATGTAATGTGGCAATAAATATGCATACAATCATTAATAAATCTCATTTCTAACTACCTAGAGTCAGTTCACTATCAACACTTAGGCAGGCTTACACTGAGCATGCTCAATCACTGGAACAGTCTTCAAGCTTATCTCCTCCTACCACCCAACCATGTGGTTCTCTGGCTCGGCTCCCACTGCTGTCGGATCTTTTCTTCCGATGAAAATAACTGGTCTCTTTCACAGCCTCTGCTAGTGAATTATGATTCTAGAAACATAGAATTTGTCAGCAGAAAAGGATCACGTGGCCCACCCAGTCTGCCCAGATGTTCCCTACTTAATCTGTCTCTGCAAACCCTATCTGGTTCTACTGACCCTCCCCTACCCTGCCTTTATTATTATATTTACTAAGATAGCCTTCTGTCTATCCCACACATGCTTGAACCCCCCCCCCACCCACACTGTTTTCACCTCCACCACTGCTGCTGGTATTGGTCTATTCATTTAAAGGCGTGTCTTCACCTTGACATTTTGTTTAGTATTTAGAGTAATTTGAACACATTTTTGAAGTGTGCTTTGTTCTTTTTTTGACTCATCCTTCCTGCCTCATCTTCACCTAATTGCTCTGTAGATGTCCAGGATGGAAGTGAGGAAAAAAACAAGGTCTAAGAGATGTGTGGTATGCTGGTACACCATCACAGATGGCCATGATATCTACAGTATGTGTACTGCCTGGGTATTGTCCAAGATGTTAAACATTGCCACTGGTGCCCAGCTACATACCCATGGGCACTCAGGGAGTACCAGTGCCAGGTGTTGCAGAGCAAGCCTTCTCCCTGTAGCCTGTTAATGGTAGCAGGGTTGATGGCACAGTTGCAGACCAAAGCGGTGGACTGTCAGGCACATCTGTGCACATTCATTACTCACAATGGTACATTCATTCAACACTCAATCAGCGGCTGGCCGTGGAGGTAAGTAGTGGGTTGAGCCAGTCGCTGGCTACATCCAGGAATAGTTGGGTGTGGGGGGTTGACACTGCCAGGTGGGGTGGGTAGGGGGCCACTGGACTACCAGGGAAATGAATTTTTTAATAAAGCTATGGGGTCAGAGATCTTGATAGCGGGCCACTGGACTACCAGGGAAATTAATTATTTAATAGAGCTACAGGTGTCGGAGATCATGATGGGGGGATGGGAGGGCCACTGAACTACCAGGGAATTAGTGGACTATATACAGAATGGGAGCATACCCCCCAAGCGTTCCTCATTATGAGGGACATCCCTCATTTTACTCCTCTAAGTGGCCCTGTTCGTCATGGACAAGGTGCTGCACACACAAAGGATGTGCTGTACATTCATACTTTAAGGCAGCAATTAACAATATTCTACACTGCTACAGGAAGATGTACACCTTGTACATGTAGAGGCTATGGTTCCACTGTGTTCTGGGCTTGTCTTTCCATGTTTGATGCTGTGTCCCTCACCATGAGAGTCATTGTTCATCAACTGATTTGTTATTTATGTACGGCGCCATGGTAATCGAAAGGCGCCTTATAAATACAATTATTATTATTATTGTCCCTCCTTGCCCCTCAGTCAGCACATCTGTGTCCCTCAGTGCAGTGCTTCATGGGTGAGTGGTTTGCACTGGCTGTGCCTGTAAACACCCATTTCCTGCAGCAGCCAGCTTATACTTCCATTCCAACCAAAAGAGGGTTGCTGTGAGCACACCCTGGCGTGCAGTTTCCAGCCTGTACTGCCATTCAGACCAACAGGGGGTTGCTGTGAGCTCCATGAAGCAGCACTGAGCAAGCTACATGGAGTTGTATGCTGAGCAGCCCATGTTGAGATGCAAATGTGACTGTTTCCCCATGGATTACCTCAGTAGGTCTTTTAACGTAGCAAACCTTTGCCCCGGGCTAACCTGTTTGCACCAGGCTAATGTGTTAGCATTGTGCAATCGGGTTAGCCCCGGGCAAACCTCTCATCAGTATAGCACAGTTCTGCAGTGTGTGGCCTGCATTGTTGTTTGCAGTTGTTGTGCAACACTTCATTGCTGTCACACACATTGTCCACCAACTTCAATTCAGCCCTACTCCACCTGTGAGTGCACTGAGCTGCTGTTGCTTTTTGCACTTCCCTGTCGCTATATTCAGAGCTGTCTTATTTCCTGGGCTATTTTAGCACTGCACTCCCAGCTATGTTTGCACCGTTTCCTTTGCATGCTATACTCAGCAGGTTTAGCCCCAGGGCTATTCCTTTGAATATAGCTTGCTAATGGTTCAGGGCTAATTTAGCATGCCAGGCAGTGCTGATTTAGCCCTGGGGCTAAGTTTTGAATATCTGGCCCCAGGTGTTCTAAAAATGTGCCAAATGTCATGACATTATAATGCATCATCTCAAAATTATATGTGCTCCTAGTCTGTCATGTTTTATATTTTGCGGGAAATTTCATGAACACTTTTATCTGTATATACCTCAGCCATCTATTGGGACAGTAACCATACATTTGGCATGGTTACTTGACAATAGGTGTTCTAAAAATGTGCCAAATTTCATGACATTGTAATGTTTTGTCTCAAAATTATATGTGCTCAAAGTCTGTCATTTTATTTTTTGCGGGAAATTTCATAAATTTTATCTGGATACAACTCGGGCACCTTTGGAGCTAGACATGTGTAAATTAGCACAAATAACCTCTTTGTAATGTTTATAGAATCTTCTAAATATGGAGAGAATTGGATTACAGATTATTAAGTTACAAGGGTTCAGAATGTTACTATTTAAATATTTGCATAGTTTTGTGAAAACTCTTAATGTGGATGTTTGTAACTTCTCTGCACTTGCAGGCAAAGACTTAACATTTGACATGCATATCTGATTTCGGTGTATTCCCGTGTCTAACACAACTGGATAAATTGATTTAGCAGTTTTAAATTACAGTGGAAGAACAAAAACAATATTGATATAATTTTCTCAAATATTTATGGTAGCATATAAATGAAGCATCCAGAATTCTTTTTGTGGAATTTAACATGCACAGTGCACGTATCACTGCTTCATTTGATGAGCTGGGCTGAGCTTTTTGTAAGTTCTGCTGTTTTTCTCTGGGTGACTATTTTGCCCCCCCCCATACTCTCTTAGCATAGCCAGATTGAGTCAGTGTAACTACTGATCCCACTGATATTCTCTTTGTTCTTTACATGACAAGATCCCTTAAAACATGAGTCACCTACTCCTTTTCCTATCAACCTATCCTGTTGGAATAGCCAGAATTATTCTTCCCTGGTGCCTCACTACAGTACATCTTTTTGAGTACCTCTAAATTCCAGACTTGCATATACGTCAGGCTCCCTGGATCATCAATTTACTGGGTGTGATCCTTATATATCCTTCATTCAGGTTGGAATTGTTGGCACTCTGTCAATGCCGAATGTTGTCTTGCTGGCATTGTAAATAGTTACAAACTTTTTTGTTCAGTCAGAGACCTTTACAAGAGAACATATTTTACAATAAACACTTATTTAAGAATAAGTTACAATTCAGACATTTAAAACTGCATCTTGTAAAAAGAATGAAATGGAAGGTGCAAATATATTCAGTTTTACAATATGTATCAACAATTGAAAATATGCATACATATTAAAATAAGTGTTCGTCACATATATGCATAACTAAAGTGCTTCTTATGCTTTCTTCGAATAATAGCAGCTGCTCTAAGGTACCCGACACTTTTTGAATAACTTTGTCATCTTCCGTAGTGAACATGGGCCCAGATATTCAAAAGGGTTGCACACTGCACCATGCGCAACCCACTGATGCACCCCGGTGCGATATTCAATGGGAATTGCACCTGGCACAAATCCTGATGCACCGGAGCGCATCAGTAATGTATGCAGACGCAGGTGGGGGGTTGTGCCATGCATATCCTGCACATCCCGATATTCAGCCCGGGATGTGCTGGAGTCATCATCGCGCCAGCCTACTTCGCACGCACAAAGATGATCCAAAAAAGGAGCAATGGCTTGCACCCACATATGAGCTGCCATATTGCAGGGTGCAACCACGGCAGCTGCCATCTGTGGGTGGCCACCGAGCTCCGGCTGCACCTCTGTGGTGGCACCCACCCATGCCCGATTGCGGCATCTGTTAAAGAATAAGGTCCAGAGTATCCCTGGTGGTCCAGTGGACCGCTGTCTGCCTGATCGTGGGCAAAGTAAAACAAATTAAGACTCCTATCTCCCTGGTGGTCCAGTGGACCCGCTGTCTGCCCGATCGCGGGCATTGGTAAAATAAAATAAGAATCCTATATCCCTGGTGGTCCAGTGGACCGCTGTCTGCCGGATCACGGGCTTGAGTGAAGAAAAAAAGACTCCTATATCCCTGGTGGTCCAGTGGCCCCCTCCACACCCACCCACTGATCCCCACTGCCCCGCTCCCCCCGGTCAGCGGCACGTGGCAGCACCCCACCCACCTGCTGCCCGCCGACTGACACCATCGGTAGGGCTGTACACCCATTGGTCCATAGCGTGATCCAGTGGGCATGCAGCCTGTGCCGTACTACACATTCCAGATGTGAATACCTGGAAAGTGTGGTATGGCATGGCTGCATGCCCTGATCACATGCAGACAGATGATGTGCAACCACCGACGGTGTCAGGCGTGGGTGTCAGGCGGGTGGGTGCTACCGCCCGCCACTGACCGGGGGCGGCAGTGGATGGACGAGGGGAGGGTCCACTGACCACCAAGAATATAGGATCTTTCTTCAAAGCCCCGATCAGGCAGACAGCCCACTGGACCACCAGAGGTATTGAACTCTTTTATTTTACTAATGCCAGTGATTGAGCAGACAGCATCACTGGACCACCAGGATATAGGATTCTTATTTTATTTTACCAGTGCCCGCAATTGGGCTGACAGCGGTCCACTGGACCACCAGGGATATAGGATTCTTATTTTACCAGTGCCCACGATCAGGCTGACAGCGGTCCACTGGACCACCAGGGGTATTGGTATCTTTTATAGTTATCTAATGCCCGTGATCAGGCTGTGGGGCACTTTGCCGCGCTGCAGGAGGCGTTGGTCCCTGACAGTTGCTGCCTGGCAGGGCGCCAGACGCAAGTCATGGGGAATCGGCGCACCTGCATGCAGATAGGGCCCTAATGACATGCAAATGGCCCCATTTGCACCTTGCATACATTATGGCCCCATTTGCATGTGCACTTTTGAATATTGCGGTTGTTGCACCTAGCGCAATGGAACTTGCACTAGCGCATCCCCCTGCTCATTCTGGCCACTGGCACATGCGGTGCCCATGCGCCATATGCGCACTACGAATTGGCTGGTGTGATATTCAATGATGCTGAGCCATGGCGCAGCTCTGTTTAATATCGCCAAGTCAATGCCCCTGCGCAGCCAAGTTGAGCTCTGCCCAGGCTTGTGCCACAGCCTGGCGCAGTTTGAATATCTGGCCCATAATGTTTGGCAGCACATTTTTATCCTTAGTGCTGATACCTTTCCAAATTGGTTCTAGCCAAATCATTCTAGGTTTGATATGCCAGGTGCAGCCAAACATAACATGGATCACATCCTCTCTCTCTCTCTCGATTATTACAATTACATAAAGCATCCTTAGGCTCAGTTGATTTCTTGTATCTTGCTATGTGAACATTACTTGGGAATTGTTCCATACGGTATCTAGTGAACAATTTTCTGAGTTCTGGGTCTACCAGAGTGTCCAAATAATATCTAAATTTAGATTGATTATCATTTTGAACCAGCCATGGTGCAATTTTTAGGCAAGAGAAAGTTTCACAGTCCTTTGTCTTACAATAATTAAACATTTTCTTAGTGCAGTATGCCTTATATTTTGAATTAATAGTAATGCCTTTTTCCACATATTTTTGTAAATAGGCAAGATCATACCTTGAAAAAATTGTATCAAGATTTTTGTGCCAGTTTGATTTTTTACAACCCATCATGTTCCATTTTTTTTTCTCTTCAAGACATTCTTGTGGTAGTCTTTTAGGGTTCATTTGGGAAACATTTATCCAGTAGACAACCACTCTGGCTATACACTGAGTGTCAAGACTCGGTAGGCTTAATTCAGCCCGTACCGTGGGGGCAGGGGCCGAGTTTCCCACAGCAAGAGTTGTACATAAGAGTTTATTCAAGGGAAGTTCCAAGGTACTGACTTTATTAGGTCCCCAGATTTCACTCAGGTGCAAAGCTTGGGACACGTATTTAGCTTGGATTGCTTTGATCAAAGGTATAACTGAGTTACCCCCATACCTATTGTTAAATTTTACTAGGGCTCCAGCAGTTTATTTTATTTTGATCAGGCGTGTTTTAATATGCTGTGTCCAATAACGATTATTTGATAATGTTAGGCCAAGGTAGGTATAGGTTTTAACTGTTCTTAGTACTTGTTTTCCCACCAACCAAGTGCTATTCAGGTTATTAGACCCAAAGACAACAATTTGACTTTTGTTTTCATTTATTTGCAAAGTATACGAAGAAGCAAAAATGTTTAAGATATTCCATTTTTTCTGGAGGCCTGATTTTGATAAAGCAATTAAAGCCAGGTCGTTGGCATATGCAAGAGCTGGACAGCACCTAGTGCCAATAAGAGGGGAATCAGAGGAGGATTTGAGCATTTCCACTAGTAACTGATCTACATAAATACTAAACAGTACCAGTGCTAGGACGCAGCCTTTTCTAACCCCTTTGTTTGTAAAAATCTTTGGAGATAAATGGCCATTAGTGCCAATCCTGATCTGGGCCCAGGTGTTTGAATAGAGACTCCTCATTACCTGGATTAGCTCTGGATGAAAACCTTTCTTGGCCATAACATGCCATGATTTGCATTTTGAAACATTGTCAAAAAGTGACATTGAAATCAATGAAGGCCACATATAAATTCTGTTTCCTAAGAACAATATATTTTTTGATTAGACAATGTAAGACAAAGCAGTTGTCTTATGTACTGTAGCCTGCTCTGAAACTGGCTTGAAGCTCTGAGAGGTTTCCTAGGTGTTCTAATTGTGAACTAAACTTATCTAAAATAATTTTTGCAAATATTTTCCCATTGATGTCTAATAAGGAAATAAGCTTGTACATCCTTGGGTGTTGACACTCTGTGCTTCCTTGCTTCCTGTTCTGTGCTTCCTTCCAAATGGGGGGGGGGTCGGTTTACCACTGGTGTGCTGCCCTGCTCAGCTGTCCATTTATTGGTGAACTATGTATTTATTTCCTAAACCTGATGACCCCTGCACTACCTGCCTCTCATACCCCTCTTCTTTGTTTAGGAATCCCCATATAAGGCTGAGTGAAATTAATAAATTTGAATTTTATGGAATGTTCATGAAATTCCACAATTTTCACAAACACTCATGGAATTTGACTTTAAATACAGATGTTATTGCAGTTTCTGGCAGCCAATAATTAATAAAATTGACACACACAGTCTCCTTGCAAAGTCTTAAGAACCTACCAGATTCAATGGCACTGCATTCTCTAGTTTTAAAGTGTCGGGATTATAAATTTGCTATTTACATTCTTGCAAAATGTAATTTTAAAATGTTGTGAAAGTTTGACTACTTTTAATTCAGTCCCATTTAAAGCTGTAAATATGAACTTTGTCAGAAATGACTATGTGGTATAGTAGTTTAAATGTTTCCGATCTGGTTAAACTTGGATATGCTGTTTTAAAATTATAGGGAAATACCTGAAATTTAAATTTTATCAACATGTTTGGCAGGCCATAACTCAGTCCTATTTGAAGCTAGAAATATGAAAGTATGTACATATATAAATGTAGTGATAACCTGTATACCTGTAAAATGTTATAACATTTCAATGAATACTATCAAAATTATATTAAAATAACAGAACTCTGAATGTTGGCAAAATGCTTGGCTACCTATAACTCAGACCCCTTTGAAGCTTGAGACTTAAATCATGGTGCATATACCCATGTTGTATGTTTCTCTAAGTCCTGAAACTGTGGAGAAATTTGGATAAGAGATTTTAAAATTAGATCGAAATAACTGAAAATTACATTTTGATTAAATGTTTGGCCTCCCCATAACTTTGTCCCCTTTCAACCTATGGCTCTGAAATTAGGTACACTTAAGTAAGCCATTGCTAGCTGTCCACATACTAATTTGGTATCAGTTGAATGCATACATTTGAAGAGGGAGTCCAGTCAAAAGTACTACATTGAAGAATTAGTTAGTTATCAGTCAATTTATTGTATGGTTATAAACCTTCACAATCACAACCACGATTAAAATATCATTTACACATATATCTAAAAAGGGATAATATCCCCTTTCACAATAATTCCTGTATACAATATATTCATATCAAAAAAAGTCTTATTTATACAGTACAAACTGGATAACAACAATTTTGACAATCATATAGAAATACATAATGTCGAGCAGAATGGTAGAAAATTAAAGACATATAATCCAATTAAACTATTGCACATCCTTTGTATTTTACTTTACATATAAATTCACCCATATACCTAATAATATTTCAAGTATACATGACACATCCATGCTTTCAGATGATTCTAATTCTACTCTTAATCTTCTTAATACTCAATAGATAATTAGCTAGCCTTTCCACTGTCCAACTATCCTCTGTATGAAACAGAATACAAGTAAGGTCTTTTTTATCAACATTATATCTATTATTTAAATATGGACCTAGCCAGAACATACGTTGACTCTCATACCATCTACAAACCCATAAAACATGGTATAAATCCTCCTTATCCCCACTGCCACAATCACATTCCTCAGAATAAATTCCCGCTTTTTTATATCTATAATCCAACACTTTACTAGGAACTGTTCAAATTTATAAATCATAAAATTAGATCATGCTAGGGAGTAGTCAGTATGTCAAGTATTTTTTTACCCATGTGTATAATTATTTGCTGCAAACCATTTAGAATAACGGGACTGCTTTATTTCCTCTAAATCTTTCAACTTCCATTGATTGCTAATTTTCTTTGTGATATATTTTTTATATTTAACACTAATATGAATACGTTTCACCACAGAATCCTTTAAATGTACTAAGTTATATTTCCCCAATATAGAAAAAATAATATCCAACCAATCAGAACAAAGTCCCCAGTCGTGCCAATCCTTTTTTTCATCCAGACATTTCTTTGCAATTATATTTTCATTTAGTCCAGCCAATCTAATCCAATAGTTTACCTTTTTCGATTCAATTGCTGCATTAATATCTATGATGCCCAACTCTGCACGAATATAAGAAGAAGGGCAAGAATAACCTAACCTTAACAGAGATCTTAAGGATTTATAAACAGGACTCATAAATTTATTAGCTATATTTACTTCCCAAATTTCGCATCCATATAAGAACTGGGATTCCACCTTAGATTTTAACACTCTTAACAATGGCCTTATCGTTAATCCCCCAAATTTGCAGTTAAACCTATATAATCCTCCAACAGTTTTTTTTATTTCTCTTTAACCCATTCCAAGTGGGAAGTCCACTTACAATTTTGATGAATTACTATTCCAAGATATACATAATTAGAAACTATTTCCACCTTATCTTGGCCAATATACCAACTACCATTGATACTTCTGTTCTTCTTCTTTTCACCCAATACCATAATCTTTGTTTTATCCATGTTAATCTTCAATTTTAATTTCTCAGATTCTTTTGCAGGAAAATTTAATTTATTTTGTAAACCAAATTTTGTTAAGGACAGGACCAAGATATCATCGGCATATGCCAATAAAGGAACAGGAAAATTTCTATTTTTTGGGGAATCCATATCTATATCCACACTGTATTTTGACATGTTGTCCAGATATAGTGTAAACAACAAAGGGGCAAGAATACAGCCTTGCCTCACTCCACGATTACATTCAAAGATATTTGATAACTGGCCCCTAAGACCCAGTCTAATTTTAGCCCAAGTTTTAGTATATAAATGTGCTATTATATTTACTAGATTGGGCTCAATACCTCTATCTAGTAAAATCTGCCATAATAGGCTTCTATAAACACTATCAAAAGCATTACTATAATCAATAAAACATATATATATATATATTCTTTGGCCCCTAATTTTCACATATTTTTCCATTAGATGATTCAAAACAAAAATATTATCCAATGTGGACATACCATGCCTAATCCAGTTTGATAAGGGGAAATACTCCCTATTTTGTCAACCTCCTGCTATAACCGACCCAATATTATCTTAGAGAAAATTTTAAGATTTACATCCAAAAGACTTATAGGTCTATACATTTTAGGATCATCTAATGGACCTTTTTTGTGTAATGGAATAATATTAGCCCCTTGCCAAGAAGCAGGGAAACTTTTAGAGGAGATACATTTATTATAAAATACTGTTAAATATTTACACCGTAAATGGGACTCTGTTAGAAAAACCTCAGCTGGGATTCCATCCGGCCCAGCTGCTTTATGCTTTTTTAAAGTATACAATGCCAAATAAGTTTCATTTAGTGTGATTGGACGCACATAAGAACACCCAGAACCATTTATTGGGGAGTTGTCGGCCTCAGTGTCAAAATAAATCCCTTTAAAATAGGTTACCCATCTTTCCTCAGTAATAAAAGTATCAATATTAACTTTCTGCTGATTAAAGCCATTAGCCACCAGTGACCAAAATGCTCTATTATCTCTACCCTGAATTGCCGAAAACATTTCCTCCCACTTAGATGCAAAAAAGCCTCTCTTTTTTTCAGCCATGAGTTCCTTATACACTCTCTTTTGATGGTTCAATAATTTAAGATTCACCTGAGTCTTTTTTTTATTATATAATCTACATGATTTCCTAATATCAGCCTTTGCCTTTTTACAATCCCTATCAAACCAGGTATTCATGGCTACAACCCTTCCTATTTTACTTGGTACTTCTAGTACAGACTTAATCTTATTTAGAAGAGCATCTAGCTCTTCTGTAAGATAAGTAAGATCACATTTACTAATATCTCCATAGGGATAACCTAAAATTGAGCCATGAATAATTGGTAGCAGGTCATAATATGAACCTTGTTTCCATATAATCTTATTTGAGGCTCTAATTTCAGTAAATTGAAATGGCTGATAGACCAATCTATTCATCTGATCTAATTGAAATTCAAACCCAATGGATAATGGTCACTTTCTGCTCTAATCAGTATCTCACATTTAGTCCAGTGATACATATCTCGGACCAAAAGCAAGATCAATTACTAGAGGCTCCTCTCTGAAACAAATGTAAAATTCCCCTCTTTATCTCCTTCTATCCTCCCATTTAAAGGGTACATATTATTTTCTTTCACTAACTCTATAACAGCTTTCCCATTATGGTTTACCAGTTTGTCTTTAGATTGTCTACAGGGTATTTTATCAAGGTAATTACATGCAGAGAGTGTATGATCTACTAGGCCATCAAACAGGCCAATACGTGCATTTAAATCACCCAATAAAAGTACTTCTGCCTGTGAAAATATTTGTTGGGCTTCTTTTAGCAAAGTAGATATTTATTGCCATATGCCTACTGGAAAATAATCAGAATTCTCTGGAGGTACATAACAATTCAGTACAATCATTTCCCTTGCTCTACATTTAACTAAAACTATCACATAATTTTGTGCAAGTTTCCAACATACAACCTTATCAAATACACCTATTTTAATTAAGGTGATAATTCCACCTGAGAATCTCCCTACTTTTTTACATTTCCTACCAGGAAAGTGCAGGGCCTCATATCCATTAATAGCAATTTCTACATCTTTAGAGTGCCAAGTTTCCTGTAAACAGATTAAGTCATAATCCATTAAAATTTAATACATTCAACATCTGCCATAAAGTTTTCCAGCCAGCTACATTCCAAGTTATAAAACTAATTTTGTAATGTAGGTCAGCTGACCAGAAATATTCTTATTTACTTTAGGAGTTAGTCACTCATCATACCCTGCTAATATTTTAAATCTGTTTTCCAGTGGAGGACAGAAACTTCCTCATACTCCTTCCCTCCATTAGAACCTGCACTAAGCACTGTAAAGTCTATCAAATGCAGACCTAAATAATCCAACTTCCTAGCTTGACACAAGATTAGATCTGCTAACCTTCCATTTGAAACATAAATATCAATCTGGCTCCCTTCATGTCTCGTTCAGCTTGTATACTATCAGGATATTCCACTGGGACCATCATAAAATTTTTCAGCAAGTTCTCAATTGCTATAGACAGTCCTAGGTCTGTTTCTTGTAACATATGATTCATCCCAAAAGAGTTAAACTTCTCCACTTACATCCTTTACACTTGGTTTATTACATTTACCAATATTAAATATTTCTCTATTGGGAAAAACAAAGATACTTCCTTATTACTTAACAAACCTCTATTTATCCAAACATAGTTTGCTGTTCTTAAGCATCAAAATAGATATCAATAATGGTAGCCTCCTCTAATATTAGCCTCTTGATCTCAATTATATCAGCTTCTAGAAGTTCAATATCCAGTTCTTTATTCAAAAATGTAAGAATATGCAGATCTAACATAGCCTCCAAGGATACCCCAATTAAGTGGTCCATATAATCTAATTAGGGGCTTCTTCCCTACTAAAGCCTGTGTATCTTGGGAATATTCTCCATTTCTATCCTCAGTAGTCTGTTTTTTCACAACATCTCCAATGTTCTCCTTATCCTTATCATTATCCTTTCCCAATTGTCCATTTGATTTTATATCACACTTTAACCCTTCCACTTCCTGTTCTAATTTCGCTAATTCCAATTCCAGTTTAGATGAAACAGGTTGAGGCTGGAGAGTACAACATCCCACAATTATATCCTCACCTTGTGTTACTATGCTTCCTTTGTTCTTCCCCCTATCTATTTTTTTTTCCTTCTCCTTCGGGTTTTGTTTCCAGAGGTCTCTTTAGCTGTTGATTCAGGAAAATCAATTATACTAGAATCAGGTCTCAAACCCAATGATCCTGGAGCTTCATTATCATCAGAGCACTCTTCCAAAACAGACACAATTTCCAACTTCTCTGAGTTTAATATTTATCTTCTCAACTTTTCCAGACAGATCATCAACTTTATCCATAACCTGTCTTAATTTCCCATCATTAAAACCAACTGTGCTTTTAGTTCATCCAATAAGTCCTTATTAAGAACTAATTGCTCCATCAAAATAACAAAGGAATTCACTGGGTTCCTTAAAAGGGTAATCAATTTATCGCTCAGCCTAGCAGGTATAAATACCTCATTCTCTAATGAGCAATTATCACCTTTTTGAGACTGATTTACAGCATTATATTGACATCTAGAACTAAACAGATCTTTTTCCACTTCTTTAAGACCATCTATTGTTTGTTGTAACTCTTCCATTACCTATTTTAATTCATGGGTCTTATATGTTGTCACATCTCTTTTCCTTTACCACATCCACCATCTTATCAGAAACCTCCAGTGATATGTCTACTACCAATGACACCTCGGTCTCACCATGGAGGAGAACTTTCCGGGCCATCAGTAGAAAGAGCCCACTGAGAATTTCCTATCTAAATATGATATTTTTCAGAAAACAAAGTGTTCCTGATTAGCCACCAATGGGCAGCCACAAGGCTACAATCATTAGACCCCCATAACTCTACCCCTTTATCTACATAAGCAAATGGGACAATGGAAGCATCCACATATTGATGCATACTTTTTAGCTGACTTGAATTACCTGAAATCTCAACTTGAATTATATTACCATTAGGGGTAGAAGTATTATTTCCCCAATTCTTTTTTTTTAGATGTTCAGTAATCTTCCACCATGTTTCATATTAATTTTCTGTGTAGAAAGCTCCTGTAATGGTGAAGGCTGAAAAGCATGCATTCTTTGATTTCTGGTAATAACCATACCAAAAAAAAAACAAACCCAGACGCTTGAACAGAATTAGAGCAACAATCAACAACAACCATCAGGTCAAAACAGGTAAAGTCAGACGGCAGATCAAGCAACAGATCTTATAAGCTAGAATGTTCAATTGCTCAATTAGCTTCAATTAGATGACTCTGCACCATCTAGTTCAGCACAGTTCAACACAGTTCAGCACAATTTGATTTAAATTCAGTTCAGTTTTCGGCACTTGCTTCTTTATTCTAAGATTGTATCTCCTATACTTTCCACTTCACTTCCATCGGTAAGATAATGAAACTGTATCCTTCAAAGTCAGACAGAAAACCCCAGCTGCTGGATAAATTCCGATATTCAAATGAAACAGCTTCCTTAAGTTCTGCAGAAATTCCTTATTTCCAAATTTCCAATTTTCAATTTACTCGAACCTTCTATCAGGCATCGCCAACTTTTTATCCACAGATCCACAGTGAATGTAATACTTAAAAAAGAGAGAAAAAAAAAGATTAAAACCCCCACAAAACAACTTCAGCAACACTAAACACACAGAACGCACAAAATACAACTATAAAACCAACTACCTAAGAGCTAATATACCTATAGTATGATTAAAACATAAAATTAAAAAAAACGCTTACTTCTTATACAATCTCCTGAAGATTTCCGTTCCTTCATGGTATCAGGAGGCTGAACAGCTAAAAAGCTTGAATAACGCGAGGGCGCTACAAAGCTACAAAAGCGCTTGAATCTCGTGAAGAAGTGAAATAAATACTTTGCGCTCCAAGCACACCTAGTTAACACCTGCTACCTCTGCTGCATACCACGAAAATAGGAATTCTAATCTAAAGCTATAGCAAGTCCGCATGTGTATATATGCGCCGCTCTGGGGCGGGGAGTGCTATACTTAACCCTTTAATTGCCACTAGCCTAAAAACAACAGGAATTAAAACTTAATTCCCTTAAAAAAGAAAAGCACACAATCACTACAATTTAATTAAAAAAGAACTTCCCAGGTAATATTTAGACGCCTCTTCTCTTCTCAAATTGATGTTTTTTCTTTCCCACAGCCACACTCCACCTGAGGCTTGAGTCTCCGTTTGCAACTCCGCAGCTCTGCAGCCCTTCCTTCACCGCCCCACCCAGGCGGTCTTCACCGTCCACCACACTCCAACCTGCAGGCAAGACAAAGAGGCAGCAGCGGAGGGACCAGAGGAAAGACAGACCGCATAAGGCGGCCAAAAAAATCCCGACACTTAGTTAGGTATGAAATTTTGACATAGACAGCATACCTTTTCTAAATGAAAAAAACGCTTTACTCAGGACGCCAAACAACTCTCCACACAATCGAACAGCATGCCCAGATATGAAGATAATCTCAACAAACAACAATCTAAATCAGAATTAGAATCAGCCTACCCCCAATAAATCTTATACCAAAAATTAGGTTTCTGCAATACCTTGTTTTAAAGTTATGAGCCATTTTGTAACCCTAATTTCACTCCCTGTTCAAAAAAGCCAGTTTCAGTGGAGAGCCACTGATGATGTCACAACCAGAACTCACAGACTAGTCCTCCCTGTCAGCAACCTTATAGGACCTACCGTATTTCTCTGAAGTTATAGAAACTGTAACTGTATGAGTAATCATTAAAAATACTGATACAGGGTTGCCGATAGAGCTTGCATTTCCAGAATGTTCAAATGCATGGTACTATACTTTAGGATGCATCAGAAAGTGGTTTTGGAATGCAGCGCTGAACCAGGGTATAGAATGTCAAAGTGGTGCACAATTTTAGAATGTTGGGGGGACATGCAATCTTGGCATGCGACAGGGATGTGCCATCTCGCAGTGTGGTGGGACACTCAGTCTTAGAATGTGACAGGGACACACATCACGGAATTTAGCTGGGACTGGCAATTCTGGAATATAGTAAGAATGTACACTGTTGGAATGTGACAGGAAACATCATTTTGTTTTGAAACTACTTGCCCTTGCCACATTGTAGAACTGTACCCACCCAGCACATTTCAAAATTGTGCAACACATCCCCACCACAATCCGACATTGTACATCCCAGCCATATTCCAAAATTGCTCATCCCCACCACATTCCAAAATTGCAAATCTGTACCATGTTTCAAGTTGTGTTTCAATGCCACATTCTGAAACTGTTGCCATCACATTCCAAAATTGTGCATCACCACCACATTCTGAAATTGAGCATCACCACCACGTTCTGAAACTGTTTGTCACTGCCACATTCTGAAACAGAACATCACTGCCACATTCCAGAATTGAGCGTCACCTCTACATTCCAAAACTGAGAATCACCACCACATTCCGGAACTGTGTGTCACTACCAGATTCTGAAACTGAGCAGCACTGCCACATTCTGAAACTGAGTGTCACCATCACATTCTAAAACTGAGCGTCACCGCCATATTCCAAAGTTGTGCACCACCACCGCATTCTGAAGTTGTGTGTCACCACCACATTCTGAAGGTGTGCATTGCCACCACATTCTGAAACTGTGCGTCACCGCCACATTTCAAAATTGCACATCACAGCCACATTTTGAAATTGCACATCACCCCCACATTCCAAAATTGTTCGGCACCACCACATACTAACGTACTAATTGCCAGCTGATTAGGCTTTACGGTCTATCGGGTCTGCTCGAACCTCAGATCCCTAGTTGGGTTCTGAGGCCCTCCCCCCTTGTGTTCCAGAAACCCCTATAATCCATTCCCACCCCCCTGGGCCAGGCCATCATCTGATACATCCACTTTCTGTGTCTGTCCTACCCTCTCTTGAAGCCCTCCACTGTGGATCTCTGAACCAGCTCGCCAGGCAGTGCATTCCAAGGGTCCACCACCCTCTCAGTGAAAAACCTCCTCCTCTTTCCCCCTCACCCTTCCACCTTCCAACTTCAAACCATGCCCTCTGGTGATACTGCCTGCTTTAGTCTAAATATCCCTCCATATTTACCTATTTATTCCTTGAGGTGCCTGAAGACCTCAAGCATGTCCCCATCTCTCCTCTCCTCCAATGAAAACAGGCAGAGCTCCTCAAGTCTGTCCTCATGCATCAAATCCCTAGTCCTCATATCATCTTAGTTGCCCTCCTCTGTACCCTCTCCAGGAGCCGTGATGTCCCTCTTCAAGTGTGGTCTCAGTACTGTACACAGTACTCAAGGTGTGATCTAACCAGTCCATTGTACAGCGGCAGAATCACTTCCCTGCTTCTAGAGGTGATCCCCCTTACGATGCATCCCAACATCCTGTTTGCCTTGCTAGCTGCTCTCCTGCACTGCTCAGAGTTATTCATACATGCATCCACCATGACCCCTAGGTCTTTTTCCCCTATTGAGGTCTCCAGCGCCTCCTCTCCCAGGCTGAAATTGCATGTCACTGCCACATTCCAAAATTGTGCGACACCACCACATTCCAAAATTGCATGTCACCACCACATTCCGGAGTTGTGTGTCACAGCCACATTCTGAAGTTGTGCATCACTGCCACATTACAAAGTTTTGCATCATTGCCTCATTCCGAAATTGTGTGCCACTGGCACATTCCGAAATTGTGTGTCACTGACACGTTCCAAAATAGTGCATCACTGCCCTATTCTAAAATTGAACATCACGGCTAGATTCCAAAATTGAGCGTCACCACCACATTCCAAAACTGAGTGTCACTGCCACATTTTGAAATTGTGCATCACTGCCACTTTCTGAAACTGCATGTCTCCTTTATATTCTAAAATTGTACCAGCCTGCCACATTCTGAAAACTGTGTGTAAACTTCCACATTCCAATAGTGCCTATCATTGTCACATTCTAAAAATGTGCATTCCCACCGTATTCCAAACCTGCACATCCCCACCACATTTTGAAAATGAGTGTCACTGCCACATTCAAAAATTTCATGTCCAAGTTACACTCTAAAATTATGCATCCCTGCCTCATTCTGAAATTGCACATGACTACCACATTCTGAAACTGTGTCACTACCACATTCTGAGATTCTATGCATGATGCATTCTGAAATTGAATATTGCCACCACAATCTGAAATCAAGCATACCAACCATGTTTTGAAATTGTGCATCACCACCATATGTCAAATTAATGCAACCAAGACACATTATGAAATTACATATCCCTGCCACCTTCCACAACTCTGTGTCTTCTGCTTTTCAAAATTGTGTATCTCTGCCACATTCTAAAAACTATATGACATTGCCACATTATGAATTTTAGCATCCCTGCCACTTTCCAAAACTGTGTGTCCCAACTACTTTCTGAGATTGTGTCATTGCTGCATTCCATAGTTGCAGTTTGGTGGCATTTCAAAATCTCATCCCTGCAGTATTCTAAAAATTGTACACATTTTTGTCATTCTAAAGCCATGTTTGCCACTGTATCCCAACCCCCCATCACATTTTTAAGCACTGTACCTTGCATCTGCACATTATGGACATGCATGCCCTGACCCACCCAGTGTCTTCTTTCCTATTTCAAATGTTTACTGCAACTGCAGTTTTATGTAATGTGGGAGAAATAAGTCTTTTAAGGTCATTTGCGCGAGAAGGACTGTGCTGTGAGTTCTGGTTGTGACATCATCATTGGCTCTTCATTGAAACTGGCTTTTTAAACAGGCAGTAAATTTAGGGTTTGAAGGTATCCACCGCCAACAGTGACACTTTTACAGCGACCATCAGTACAGCGTCTACAGTGCCAGGTTGCTGTACAGATGGCGCTGGACCCAGGCACTGTATTCTGGGGAGCTGCATCCCCTCCCCTAATCAGCTCCGACTCAGAGTTGATTATAAAAAGTGGGAGGGTGCGGGGGGCACAGTCCCCCACATGGGGGATCCGGATGGTGAAGCCTCCTGAAGAAAACATGTTACCAACTTGAAACCATCTGCCAACCACAAATGCAGTCAACATGATGGTTTCACTGTCTGGTCAGTCGTTAAAATTTTTTGTCGACGTCCAGTCATAGATCTGGGTTACAAAATGACTTGTAAAACATTCAAACAAAGTAACTTAGAGATCTCATTTTTGGCATGAGACTGATTGGGGATATGCTTATCCAAATTTTGAATTTACTTATGCTAGAAATGTTGGTCAGACTTACTCTTTAAGATTAGAGTAAAATAACTGAAATATAAAATTTGGTGAAATTTCACAGAATTTACATGCAAAATTCTGCAAATTTCTATGGAATTGGAATGGCAATTCTGTAGTCATTCCATGGGTGGAATTTTATATTCTGCTTAGCTCTACTTATTTTGTCTCACAGTCTGAAACTGATTCTGTGGTCATCATGGCTGTGCATGACAGGTCTAGGGTTCCTAGACATGTGAGTTCCCTGCCCCTGCTAAGGATTCTTGGAGGCTGAACATTATGGGCAAAATAACTTCTGCTTCTGCTTCTTCAGGCCTTTGGGCAGCCAACTACCAAGCATACATGATTAAATATTAGAACAGCCTTTGGAAGTCTGCCATGACTACCATAAATTCTTTGCCTGATATTCCTGCCAAAGCTGATTTGCTGAAAGCTACTACAGCTGGTACTGACATTGGTAAGCATCTCTTGTGCTATGCAAATGATGCCTGTAAACATTCAGTTAGTGCCGTTGCCTCTGGTGTTTGCCTTTGGAAATACTCTTGGCTACATGTGCCAGGGTTTGCCACTGATGTGCAGCAATCTGTCCTCAATGCCCCTTTTAGAAGTTCCAGATTGTTCAGAGGTGATGTGAAATCTGCCTTGCATGAACTCCCATCCTCCAGGATGACTCTTTGGTCACTTAAATCCTTGACCTTCAGCCCTCCAGGGGGTGTGGTAGGGGTGCTTTTTATAGGCCCGCTGCCTTTGGTGGCTATGCCTCCTGACAGAAGCCCTGTTTTCAGGGTAGGGATGCCCTTCTGCATTCTCCCCTCCTCCAGTGCACATGCAAAGGCACCTAAAGGTATCGGTCCCAGTGGCTCTGCCACCACCGGTGCCTTCAGACTCCACACCTCCTCCCCATGCTGCTGCCTCTGGATGTGTAGGTAGGGGGAAGGATCTCCTTTCATCTAACAGAAATCAAGAAAGATCACTACAGACAAATGAGTACTGTAAATAGTGGAAAGGGAGCATACACTGGAACTGTTGTCTTCCCCTTCTGTGTATCCACCACCTCATTGCCATTATCCTCCGGGCCACATGGCCCTTCTGTTGACAGAGGATCATATGCTGATACAAAAGCATGCTATTGATCCCATTCCCCCTTCCAAATAAGGGGTTCTTTTCCTGGTACTTATTGGTCCACCAAGTGGATGGGAGATCTGCATCCTGAATTGGACCTAAGAGACCTAAACCTGTTCATTGAATACAGAACATTTCAAATGGTGTCTCGTTGGCACTAATCCCCCATTACAAAAGGGGGATTGGCTCTGTACCCTGGATGTGCAGGACACATAACTTCATATCAAAATTTACAAGTGCCACAGGCGGTACCTTTGCTTTATGCTGGAGGGCAGCCATTATCCATTCTGAGTCTTGCCCTTTGGCTTATCCTCGGCACTTTGGGTATTTCCAAATGGTAGCAGTTGTGGCAGCAGCCCTGTGGAAGGAAAGGATTTATGTCTTCCCCTATCTAGATGATTGTCTCCTCAAGGCCCCACCCAGGAAAGTGATCCTATACACATTGTCCATAACAAGACAGTTTTTTGAGGAACTGATTGTCTTTGTGAACAAACTTGAAATCAGTCATTGTTCCTTGTCATGCTGCCAGTATGTTGGGATGGGGCTGGACACAGTGGTGGGCAATGCCTTTCTGCCCACAGAGAGGGTGGGGGCTCTTGCTGCCCAGGCCTGGTTGATACACAGAAGTCATTACATACCATCCAGGACCATGTTTCATCTCCTGTTGTTGATGGCTGCAGCCATCATAACTGTCCATTTTGCCCTCCTCCATATGTGCATTCTGCATTGGACTCTTTGGGTGACTTAGTATAAATGGTTCTTGTCATGTCCCCTCTCTGCTGTGCACCAGTATAGTGGATGTATTGTTAGCACCTATTGCAGTGATTCAATTTTTTCACCTGTCTTCCTTGCAGATACTGACAACAGATGCCTTGGGGGTCTGGTTGGGGTGCCCATCTAGGGTCATTACAGATCGAGGTCATGTGGAAAAGCCTAAAGGCTGTTCTGCTTGGCTTACAGGTATTTCAAACAACATGAAGTCTTGCTATATTATGACAATTGCAGTATGACCGCAGGTTAGAACTGCTCCGGAGGTGAAATAGTTAACTTCCATGCAAGACATGGAATCTTGAGCGTGAGCTCGGTTAAGGAAGCTCTGTCTGCTTGCTTTCAAACCGAAACCATCAGATTCTTTACTCCGCCTCACTGAATAGTCGCTCCGGAGATTTCTCCTTTTGCTCAGTTCATTTTCGCAGTTTAAAACAGTTTAAAATATTAAATTTTAACCTCAACCGTTCGGTTCAAGCTCTGTCTGTGGTTACGTAAGTAATAGATAGTTTTTACATACGAATTCTGTGTGGAACTTGTAAAACATTTATCGGTTCGGTTCGAACCGATTAGGTTACATTTTCAATTGAAAGTCCGCTGACCCGGATGGCCGGCCCGGTTCGGTGCCAACCGAACCTGAGGGAGTGCCCTCTGACCAGGGCGAGACTTCCTCAGGCAAACGAAGAGCTGGCTCTGAGGAGCCAGTTCCTGCAAAAAGGACTAGAAAGTCTGCTGCTGTGGAAAAAGTCCTTTCCCCAACAGCTGAAGAGATAGCCAAAGCAATCCAAATTGTCCAGTTTCTTTCCCCGGTTCCTGAACCGACTCCATCTGGGAGATGTTCGGTTCACCAGGTCCCACCGGTTCAGGATTAAGATTTTGAGGAATTTTATGAACCGTATTGGGGGGGGAAGGAGACTATGAAGAGAGTGATTATGATCTGGAATATCTGGATGCTCCTATTGAGCCACATACCTCCCCAGACAGACCTTTAGGGGTTCCCCCCTAGGCTTTCTGAGTCCCTTGCTCATTTCATCTTTTACAAGAAGATTGTTGAAACTCTTCAGCTTCCTGTTGAGGAAGCTGTGGATGATCAGGAAGAGCCTGATTATGTAGAAATGATGGATATTCCAGAATCTAAGAGACTGTCTATTCCCCTTCATACATCTTTCAGGAAACAGACAGTAAAAGTTTTAAAAACTCCTCATTCTATACCTCCTGTGGATAAAAGGATGAACAGAAGGTATACTTTATCAGGTTCTGACATAGAATTTCTCACACAGCAATGCAGCCATGTGGGTGTAGTGCAGGCTGCAGCCTGTGACAAGGCAAATATCCCCCTAGCTTCACATCCTCCTGAAAAGGACTCCAGGAAGATTGATGCTATGGCAAAGAAACAGTACATGGCAGCATCCTTGGGGCTCAGACAAGCAAATTACATGGCTTATGGTGCCAGATACCAGAAATCCAGATGGGATACTGTGCTGGCTCTAGTCAAACAACTCCCTGACAAGTTTGCCAGGGATCTGGAACAGGTGGCTTTAGATGGTATTGAGGCATCAAAAATGCAATTTCATGCTGCAGTGGACTCTAATGATGTATCTTCTAGAGTTATGGCTACTTCTGTGGCACTTAGCAGAATGGCTTGGCTCAGATTCACCACATTGTCACAGGATACCCAGTCAAAAGCCATTGATTTTCCTGTGATTGGCAATTCTTTGTTTGGGGAGCAAACAGAGGAATTATATGAAGAAAATGGATGAATACAGGACCACCTATCGGAGTGCACAAGCCAAGGAAAGGCAGGCCACTCCTCAGAAGCAGCCTCCCAGGGGCAGAGGCAGGCCTTTTCATAGGCCTTTTTATCAGGCTCAAGCCTCCTCTTCCTCCTATGCCAGAGGAGATTCTTTAGAGGAAGGGCAGGAGGTTCAACAGGCCTGCTTCCTCCTCAGCCCAAAACCCCAGCCAAGCAGGCACCATGATGGGGTAACCAGGGCCGCTTCTCTCTACTGTGAGGGGTCAGGCTGGCTTACTTTGTCCAGGACCAAGTCTCTCATCAGACAAGTGGGTCCTGGAAGTAGTAAGCCAGGGACTGGTCCTCAGCTTCAAAAAATTTCCGAAGCTGAGGACCAGATCTTTTCCTCATGCATCTCCTTCGGAGGCACTCGCCTTAGAGTCAGAGGTCTCCACCTTCCTCTCTCTCAGAGCCGTGGAAAGGGTTCCACCCTACACCAGGGCAAAGGGTTGTACTCCAGGTACTTCCTTACCCCAAAAGACAGGAGAATGGCGGCCCATCCTGGATCTCAGATACCTAAACAAGCACCTTTTAAAACCAAAGTTCAAAATGGTGACTCTGGGAATCATTTACCTTCCAGGCCACTGGCTAGCATCCCTGGACCTCAAGGATGCCTACTTCCATATTCTCATCAGAAGCTCCCACCGAAGTACCTCAGGTTCTAGCTGCCCTCAGGCCATTACCAGTTCAGAGCAATGCCCTTTGGACTCACCTCGGCTCCAAGGGTATTTACCAAGTGCCTGGCAGTAGCAGTAGCTTGCCTAAGAAGGCAAAAGATTGCCATCTTTCCTTATTTGGATGATTGGCTCATAGTAGGACAATCCCCAGATCAGGTCAACCTACATCTTCAGATAACCCAGCAACTGCTTACGTCACTAGGTTTCCGTCTGAATCTCTCAGTCAGTACTGGAGCCTGTCCAGCTCCTAACCTTCATAGGCACAGAGCTGAACACCCAGGAAGCCAGAGTCTTCCTCCCTCTAGACAGGGCAAACACCCTAGTCTCCCTGGCCTCCTCATTCACCCTGCAGGTCTCTCGACCAGCAAGGCATTTTCTGCAGCTCCTAGGGCACATAGCTGCTTCTACAGCAGTAGTGCAAGGAGCAAGGTTTCAGATGAGGGACATTCAGTTCCATCTGAGGGCCTTTTGGTCACAAAGAAAGGATCCTCTTACCAAACTGATCCCAGTAACTCGAACCCTGATCCAAGCCCTTCAGTGGTGGCAGGATCAGAGCAACCTGAGACAAGGAGTTCCCTTTGTCACTCAGCCTCACTCATTAATCCTTACTACAGATGCATCCCTCTTGGGGTGGGGGGCCCACATGGGTGATCTCAACACCCAGGGACTGTGGTCCCCACAGGAATCTCTGCTCCACATCAACCTGTTGGAGCTCAGAGCAGTTTTTCTAGCACTTCAAGCTTTCTCAAAATCTGTTCAGAACAAGACTGTGCAGGTCAGAACAGACAACACCACTGCAATGTGGTACATCAACAAGCAGGGGGGCGTCCGGTCTACGGCCTTGTGCACGGAAGCAATGAAGTTGTGGTCTCTGGCGTACTCCTGAACACCTCCCTTATGGCAGTTCACCTCCCAGGCAAAGACAATGTCCTGGCAGATGCTCTCAGCAGGATCTCTCAGGGCCATCACAGTGGTCCCTGGATCCCTGGTTCTGGGAGTGGTATTTGCCAAATGGGGCATCCATAAATAGATCTCTTTGCAGCTCCAGACAATCATCAACTTCCTCTCTTTTGCTGCAGGCCCCAGTCTTGGGCTCAGTCCTCTGGACGCCTTAGCCTCAGCTGGGAAGGAAGTTTCTCTATGCCTTCCCTCCTTTCCCTCTCCTGTTCAAAGTGCTAGTCAAAATCAGAGCCCAATCCTGCAGGGTCATTCTGATTGCCCCGATTGGGCCAGGCAACCTGGTATCCTCTCCTCCTGTCCTTAGCAGTCCATCCTCCCTGTGCCTTCCCAAGAATCACAACTTGTTAACATGTGCCCAGGGAAGAGTTTGGTACCCGAATCTCAAGTCTCTCAATCTCAAGGCCTGGTTCTTGAAGAGCTAGAGTTTGCTGGCCTACACCTCTCTCAAGGTGTAATGGATATACTCAAGGCTTCTAGGAAGCCTTCTACCAGGGCTACTTATAACTCCAAATGGAAAAGATTTTCCATATGGTGCTCGGAAAAGAATATTTCCCCAGACACTGCTGATTTACCCACAGTTCTAGATTATATGGTCCATCTAAACACTTTAGGGCTGAGATCAGCTACCCTGAAGGTACATTTGGCATCTGTCTCTGCTTTTCTTTCAGCAGGTAAACCCTCTCCTCTTTCATCTCACCCTGTATTTGCTAAGTTTTTTAAGGGTTTGCTTTACACTAACCCTCCATTCAGGGACCCTGCCCCTGCCTGGGATCTCAATGTTTGCATTGCTCAGCTCATGCAACCTCCTTTTGAGCCCTTGTCTTCAGCTGAGCTTAAGTTCCTGACTTGGAAAACTGTGTTTTTGGTAGCTATCACCTCTGCCAGACGATAAGTGAATTACAAGCATTGTCAGTGGAGCCAGACTTTATCTCCTTTCACAGAGATAAGGTAGTCCTTCGGACTAATAGAAAGTTTCTGCCTAAGGTGGTTTCAGATTTCCACCTTAATCAATCTATTTCTCTCCTGTTTACTTCACTGACCATTCTTCCTCTGTGAGAGGCTGCACAGCTTAGATGTGAAGAGGGCCCTTAGCTACTACACAGAGCGTACCAAGGGTCACAGGTTTGACTCCTCCAACTGTTCCTCACTTATGGTGAGGTTGTAAGGGAAACCTGCCACTAAAGATCCATTGCCAGGTGGATTGTCTCTTGTATCCAATTCTGTTATGAAAAGTTGGAAGATTCCCCCAGGCCTGAGGGCTCACTCTACCAGAGGTACAGCTGCTTCTCTGGCTGCTGCCAGAGACATCCCCATTCTAGAGATATGTCAAGCAGCTACCTGGAAAACGGTTCACACTTTTACCAAGCATTATTCCCTGGATATTCAAGCTAGGAGTGATGCTCGGTTTGGCACAGCTGTGCTTCAGAGCCTATTCCTAAGTGGGTTCTGTCCCTCCTCCATGGAGGTACTGCTGTGTAGTCTGCAATTGTCATAATATAGCAGACTTCATGTTGTTTGAAGAAAAAATTACTCACCTTAGTAACGTTGTTGGAGTCTTGCCATATTATGACCTCCTCCTGCCTGCCCCTCTCAGAACCTCGCTTTTGCACTGTGGGTGGGCATCACAGTGTTGGCACTCTGTTTTTCTTGCCACTTTCTTGTTTTGTTTCACCCTCCCTAGGGTGAGTGTGTTTTTATTTCATTATTGGGTCTCTTGACTTGAGTCTTTTTTCGAGACCAACAAGTGTGTTTGTTAGGGTGGTAGCCAGTTGGCTAGTGTAGGTTTACAGCTTCCACACAGAACATTAGTGAGTTTTAGCTCATAAAGATCTG